>OY728133.1:1177293639-1179701139 GCA_963277665.1 Viscum album | reverse complement strand
TAAAATATACAACTCTCATTAACTACATATTCTGTTATAGACTTAGGTTGTATGTTAGATAAAGAAGAATAAATTTGGACATGGTTGCATTCCCCCAATGTTGTCCAAATCTATTCATCAAATCACTATTAGTTCTAGGTTATCTAGGTGGAACAATTTATTACTTTACTAGTATCCATTATTATCCATAGTGAAAAAATGTAACTTTAGATTGCTTTTTTCATAGAACTCAGACGAAAATATTTTTTATAAAACATTTTATTTTCACTTTCACATCCAATACTAATTTTTGTTGAACTCTCTATTTCCAATAATTTCATTCATGTAATTCTATAATTTTTTTAAAAAAACATAAATAATAATTAATGGACTAAAATTAATTTTTTAAACTTTTAATCCTGATACCATGTTTAACACAATAGAAAATAAATTTTATTATATTATTTTACCAATATAAATGTAATTTATTTGAGTACTCTATTTCACTAACATCACAAATTTATGAATTATTTAAGTATTTATTGATATTTTTAGATTTAATTTTTTCTTGAATGGAATAACATTAATTAAATTGTTACGAAGAGAAAATATTCTTTTCAAATTCAGAATCATTAATAAATAAATTATATTGATGTACCACATTTTAGTGTTTTAAAAGGAACATTTTCTTCTTCTGATTAAAAAATAAATTTCCCAAAAATGATGATATATCATCTATAGAATAATTAGAATCATTCCATTGGATTTTTTGGATTTATTAGCATTCATCTAATTCCAAATTTCTTCAAATTTAATTTACATAAATTAATTTTATCTGATGGATGTGGAAAATCTAATTTTATATATCTAATATTTTTGAGTTCATACAACCTAACTTCTTATTAATTTACATAATTCTTGTTTAAATTATTTATGGATTTTATAAAATCTCTTCTATTATTATATTAATTTTTTAACATTATAGAATTTTGATATAGTTTATTGTGTGAATAAGTATGACATGAAATTTATTAATTAGAAAACTCAACCAATTTGAATATCTTTTTTCGCTTTTAATCATTTTATGTTAATTCCATGATTAAAAAAATATAGTTCTTAAAATAATATGCTTCTAAACTAAAACTTCTATATAATCCATGACACCTTAATATCACCAATTAAATCCTATATTTTAGATTTTCTACCTTTATAGATTACTTTATATAATCAATAATTAACTCAATATAGTTAGTATATTTTTGAGAATTTTCTATGAATTTTATGGATTAGGGATGTTTAATTTTTTGTAGAAACATTATTTAAAATATCAACAAGTTCTAAATTTATATTATTGATTCTTTCTCTATCTATTATTCAAAATGTATCAAACATAAACCATGAGGTATTTAATTGAATTTCTCTCACGTTATTGGTTATCTCAAAAGACAATGTTATGGTAGTCATAATTATTGGAGATAATGGAAATGGTGATACTCTATTATACTCTTTAGGACCAATTCCATAGATTTAAAAATTCATATAATTAGAGATTAAATAATAACTAGCTTCAGTATAAGTGTCCAATGAGTCTTTTTAATTCTAAATAATTATATAAGACTTCTTATATATTTGATGAACCATCAAACCATTGTTCTATAAATAAATTATCATTCATTCCATCTCGTAACAATTTTTTTCAACATAGATATAGGGATATTGTTCCATTGAAATTCTATCTCTATATTAGATTATAGATTCCATTTTCATGATGATAATTAAACAATATCCTTTTAAATCTGAGAACTCAAAAATACCATCCTTTGATATGAATTGTTGGTAGGAGACTAGATTAAATAAGAATCAAGAGTTGTGATTAGAAATCATGAAGTTTTATTCTCTAAGAAACCAACCTATTTAAGGTTATATCACTTCTAATAGATTTTGTTCATAAAACCTAGATGTAGTAGAAATTAAAATAATAAAAAAATCATACATAGAGATTTATAATGGTTCAATGAACAAATAAATATCTTATTCCACTATACCAAATCTCAACTCAAAGTGTTTGGTGATTTTCACTAGACTGGTCTTTTTTCAAGTGGATCCCAATCCTTCGCATAGGGGTAGAATGAAAATGTTCGAGAAGTAAAAACATAGTACAATAAAACATGAACATGAAACCAGGCTCAATCAAAAATTTACAAAAAGAATATTCCATGTTTGTTTGACTAGAAACCATTATAGTGAAATAGAAATAAAATTAGTGTTTACAGATGATCCATACAATTATGAGATACTACTAAAAAATGACATGAAATCTCAAAGAGAAATAGTAATAAAAAATCAACAATACAACTATAAACATATAATTAGTAACCTACATAATGAAATTATAGTGTTCACACTTCTTCATCCCATATGTATAAAAATTTTGAAACACAATAACAGATTTTACTGTGTGGAAAGATGATATTGAAATCACATCTATTAATATCTATATTCCCATATTCACTAATATATACTTAATTTCCCAATAATAATTAATCAAAAATGTTCATGTAAATATCAGAAACTTCAATCCTTAAAATTAGAGGACAAAAAATAAATTTCTCAGGTAGTTTTTCTCAGAAATACCTTAGCAATAGTATTTTCCATTAAAATATCTATTTACTTGTTTAAATTCATGGTATTTTTAATTATTATAATAATTTTTAAAATAATGTAAACATAAAAAATTCAAAATAGTAAATGAATAAATTAATCATAACAAAAACTACCTAGAAAGTAATAATTACTATGTTGCAGAACATCTTAATAAGTTTTAGATCACTAAGTTGCTTAAATTGACCAATTCGATTTAACGTGGCTGAATTTTTCCACCAAATAATTCTTCATATACCAAAATTTATTATGTCCCTTTTCAAATAGATAAATTTTTTCACGTGTATGTATTTTAATTATAAATTTCTTGTAGATTAGTTGATTTTCATAGGATTATTTGACACAAATACAATTTCTCAAATAGGTAATTTTGATTTAGTAGAAAGAATCATGTAGATATTTAGATCCACATAGCCATTTTCATGATGTATTCAAAACACAAAGCTAATTACAAAAAAAAAACCATTTCGCATTTCCAATTTTGAGGTATTAAAAATAATCACCTAGACATTTTAATACACAATTCTATTTTTACAACATATTACAATCATGTATCTAATTATTCCACATAATTCATTAATTTATCCAATTTATTTGTGTAGCGAAATGTTCACATAGGTTATTCATTGATGCATGTAGTTTTCATGTACTAAATTTATCAGTGTATCAATTTTACATTGGAATTCATATTACATATGATATTTAAATAGATAATTGAATTGTTTTGTCATTTATTTTTTTAACAAATTCCTCATATATATAATTTTCTATATTTTAAATAATTGGAAATAGTGATCTAAAAATTTTATTTCTCACTAGAATGAAAAAAATTAATAAAAATAATGAAAAACACATATAATAACAATATTTATAGTAAAATTTAAATTTTATTTCATATCATAAAAACCTAATTTACATGAGATATATTGAATCAAAATATATAGTCAAACAAAAAGGGTTGCTTCAAAATTATAGGGAAGTCATCAATATTCTTTGAAGACTAAAATGAATATCTATACAACATATCCCACCCAATCTAATAACAAATATAAAATGAATGTTCTATAACTAAAGGAAAAAATAAAAGATTTCAAAATAGAATTTAATGGATTATTGGATCAACATATCCAATTGGATAATTTATCGTACAAAAAAACCTCTACTTGAGTATTCAAGTGACACCATTTAAATATCTGTGTGGGATGAAATGAAAAATTCCTACATGTTGAAATAAATATTGTTAATAGAATCTACTTGGAGAAAATATTGTGAAATAGATGATTTAAATGGATAAATGATTTCAACCACATATAAAATCATATAAGAGTCAGAATAAAGGATATGTAGAAAATTGTCACTGGGATATGGAGTTTGATGTTGGAGGTAATTATTTCCGCCAAATATCATCATAGAGGAATGTAGTGTTGTTTACAATGAAATTAAATCTTTATTTTATATATATTGAACACCTTGACAAACTTGATCACATAGGAGAAGTATCCTATTAGCATGAACATACACCAAACATGCCTTGAGTTCATTATTTTTTCCACATATCTCTCTTGAGGAAGTACATACATGATCCTCCACATGTACAAAATCTATATATCATATAATTGGATAATTACATCACTTATAAAGAGCGTCTAATGAAGTTCTTGTAAAAAAGTGACTAATTTATATGAATTAAGGCAAATAAAATTATAAATGTGTTATAAGAGATCCATTTTAAGGATGTGGATGGGTGATAAAAATAGGAAACAATAAATGAAAATTACAACAATTTATTATAATCCAACATACTGAGTTTAAATTTTAGGGATGAAATTTTCAAAGAGGGGAACAATTCAATGAAGTTGAAATTTTTAATGATATTTTTTTTCCAGAATAAAATTGTCTTATATTATATAATGTTAAACACCAGAAACACATAGTGAAACTAAAACACATTATTTAATTAATAGACATAGTTACATTAGAAAAATTTAAACCAATAAAAATTAAAAAATAAATTATAGTTAAATTTTTTTTAATGTCAATTATTATTAGAATGGGAAACCACAGATCATTACAATAATTTATAATCTTTATCCCTACAAACAAATGGTGGAAAAAAATAGAATATTTATTAACCAGTCATCATTATGTTATTGTTAAATATACAACCCTGGGATGAATTGCATCAAATTTTCAATGAAGGAATTAATAAACTTTTATAATATATAATATCACCATTGGAATAGTAATGCGACCATTGTAATAGTGACTTAACCATAAAAATAGTAGCATGACTATTGGGAATATTAACCTGACCATTAAAACAATAATCAGAAGTCAAAATAAAAAATATATAACAAAAAAATATATATCATTATTAATTTTGGAAAATATAAATATAATAATACTATAAATGAAACCCCAAGACTAAAGAATCAATGAAATTTTATTTCATTTTCTTAATAAACAAGATTTAATTAAATTTTATAAAAAACATAATTTATTTATTCTTAAATAAATATCTATGTTAGAAATTGAGTTTGACAAAATTATTTTTTAGAATAATCATAATAAAATTATCTAATGATTATTTTTTTAGTTTTTTATAATTCAACAATTTTAGGTGAATAATAAAAATAATTCTTTTTGTAAACTATTTATTTTATATTTTATCTTTAATAATGTATTAAATAACTTATAAATTGAAGAATTATTTGATCGACTACAAACATAATAAATATGGGAAATGATTCATTTAAATATAAAAAAAATGAATCTAAATGTTATTATTCCAGTATCTAAATTCAAAATTACTATCTTCAAATAATATTTCATAAATTTTATGCCATTACTATTTAGAAAACTAATAAATTCAAATTAAAATGGTTTTAAATTTATTAAAATAATTTTCTTTATTCATAATACATTTTATAATGTAAAAATTATTACTAATGAATTACTTACCTTTATTATAATATTTTTATCTATTTTATACCAAAAAATAACCCTCCCCTAACTATAAATAACCCCACACATATCCATTTAAAAACCCCACCCCTTCACATACAAAATTAAAATATATAAAAAGATACTGAATATTAAGGCTTATATAATCTAAAGGGATATTCTATAAAAAACCACCTCCATGCATTAATGGAGTTTAGTGCTATCGAAAATAAGAAACACGGAGAAAAGGTTATGTTATTAGAAAAATCTTTTCACATTTTTCCCTTCTCTTTCCATTTATCAATAATTTATAAAAACTCATATACATTAAAACGAAAACATTCATATTTTAGAAATATTTTAATTTTGTAAATATAATATAATTATTATATTTATGATGTATTTATGTTTCATACTTCTATGCCACACTATTGATTGTGTCCTGTAAATGGTCAGGTAACTACTAACAAGGGCATTGACACACTTTTTCATAGAACCACCATTATAGATGAATATAGTTAATAATTTATAATATTTAAATTTATAATTAAAATTATTTATATAATTTTTTGATTTAGTCTTAATAATGTATAGTTATCAATAGTGAAATATATTTAAATAGAATAAATATTTGATTTTTATGGAAACAAACATATAAAATATTTCATCATTAAAAATAATAGTAAATTAATTTAATAAAATTTAAATTATTGATAAATAGTGACTGAATGAACATAATGTAATACTGCATTGGTGTTATCATAAATTTATATTTAATAAGTAGGAGAAGGAAAATCCATGAAATATAGTATGATTTAATTTATGGAATTCTTGAACCCAAAATCTATCTATTTTTTTGTGTACTACTTGACATTTATTGTATAGATTTTATTTTAATGAATCAAATTTTTTATTCATTTTCATTTACTTTCACATTTTTTTTGTATATACATTTTTATTATCTTTCAAAAAAAAATTCTACACCATTTAAAAATACTTTTTAAAAATATATCAACTTCCAAAACATCACATTAACTTCCTTAGGGTTATTTATTCTCCAGTTGACAATGAAATTTTTTTTGTAAAATATAATATAACTTTCTCATTTGATAATTTTAATGTTTATTCCATGAACTATGAAATGTTAAATCCTTTGTAAATCCCAATTCATTCCCTGATATTATTTCATGACCATTATTGTTCTACATTCTATGTTTCGTGAATGATTATGAGTATTCTGTGATGTGATGGGTTGTACTAGAAATTAATAATCCTATAATTCAATGTGTAATGAGATATATATCAATATATTATGTGTATTATGTGGGAACATTAATCAATATTTGTTTAAAAATATGTTTTTTTAATTAAGCGCATTTTTCATTCTTGAAAATGATAATATATTTGTACAAAAATATTTGTGGTATTTAACCATTGTGTTATGATGTCTCATTATTATTCATATTCCAAATTTCACGCATTTATCTAATGATTTCATTATGAATATAATTATTATCCAATGCTCCTGATGATGATTGTATATCAAACCAATGTATTATTGATTCGTTTCTCTTATTCCAAATATATTATTCCTCCCTTTACTGGGATTTCAAATCCCTCATTTAATTAATGTTTATCAATTGGTGATTAAATATATTTAAAATAATGTAAGATATTTTTGGTTGATAAAGAATAAATATTTTTATAATGTTTATCTTTTATTACGTACAACTGATTTATGAGCATAATGCTTACAGGATTATAAACCATTAAGTACATAAATGATTTCCTTTTATTCTATTTATCATAATCTTATATAATAATCACAGAATAAAAATTTGAGTCACTATCATAGGTATCAGAGGCAAAGATTAGTTATTCTATGAATTTGGACTAGAGTACAACTCTAAAAAGATAAGTATATGTATATATGCATGCTAGCATAATATTTTTTTGAATGTATTAGAGTGATTGTATTCTTAGTAATGATATCCATATATGGATACAACATGTAGTGGTGGATATTTCGTAGTTCTACACATGGGTAATAACCAATAAAAGAGTTTATTTTGTATTCACACAATTTTAATCTAGTCCACATAAAAGTGTCCCTTTTTCACAGCTTTTTTTAGACTCCTAGGATATATGAATTGTTTAATCAGAATATCTACACAAACCATTGGGATTGGTGTTTACCAAAATCAATTATTTCTCTTAATATTTTAAAAATATTAAATTACTTGATCTTGGAGTAAATTTTAGAGAAATAAGGATAAACATATGGATCTTATAAGATTTTAAATAAGAATTAATTTTTGGGCAATAATAAATTCATTATTCATTCGTTGTTGACTAATCAATGTTAAAAAAATATCTATTTTACAAATTTTTTCAAACCATGAGAAACTAGATAACCAACATATTGGAGGGTCAATGTAATGATTTCCCTAAAGATATTCCCAAAGAAAAAAGATTTGGATCTGGAATCATCGGGGTGATTCATTACAAAAAATCTCATGATATGAATGATAACTTCAACCATATAAAAATTCCACCTTAACCCAAGATGGAGAAACTGGTATTTGATTCATTTATAGAGAAATGATGATATGTGTTTATCAGATCTTTATAACCAATTTTCATAGAATAGTGGGTTAAATCACTAAAATTGATATTTATTAGGATCTATTATTCTGAGAGGATAATGTTTCCTTGGCTAAAAATTATTTAGATATAGAGGATAATCAATGGTGGGTGCTGATAAGTAATACATATATAAATGAAGAAATGAATGAAATGGATATAGAATATAATAATAGGTTATTTTTTAAAAATTATTTCCAATGATCTCTTTGAACAATTATAGAGAGAGAATTATGAGATCTTAAGAAAAATTATTGCGAATCATTTAATGATTTAAACAGTAATTATAGGTGGCTATCATGATATTACTAATTTTTATCAATAATGATATAAAAAATATAGATTTTTATCAAGTTTAAACCCCCATCATCGATTGTCTCTATATTTCTAAGATATTTATAGTTATGAAGAAATTGTTCGATTTGATCTAAATGTTGAGATAGGTTGCATAGAATGGTCCAATGAAGAATTAAATAAGAATATTTGAATTTAATTTTTATCAAATAGATCAAATGAAAAAAGGGGAAAAAAGCTCCAACCACCCACATATAAAAGTGTCTGCTATAGAATCATGGATATTTCTTCAAAGGGATAGAGAAATGCTTTGAGTGTAGGAGACAAGGCCCCTAATATAATGAATTTTTATGTCACCAGAAAAAACTAATGAATGTGTTAGATAAAATTAATGAACCACGTAAAGCAGAACCCATTGTGAAATGATTCAACGGTTAGCCTAAATATCATTATGCAAGTCATTTTACTAAACCAATAGTAATTGCGCGTAATCAATTTCCACTAATGTTGAAAATGAAAATGATGACATACAAGTTATACATTAAATTCAATTAGTAAATGGAAATTTATTATATGATCTGGCTCTACACATTACATTATTCTTTTCCTATTTTTTTTGAAGTATTGAATCAATACCCTATTTAATAGAAGTAGTGATGTACTTGGAACAAATTAGAGGAGTAATCAATGAAACCCTAGATTTTGAATCATCTTCTGTTATCTTCTATGGGAATATTCTTCCTGTACATCTTTTAATTCATCCATTGGTGAAATGTGTTGCTATAGTATGTAAATATTGGACCATATTATATAGAGATCACATCATCATTATAAAAAATTAAATCATTTCCATATTATGATCCATCCTATTCTTTTGTTGAAATTCAAGGAAGACCCTAAAATAATGTTGTAAAATACCTCATAGGTGTGGATGGAGAAACCCATTGAATAAGTAGAGATAATTTAAAATGGTAGAGTTCAATTAATATATAATCCTAGAGTGAATTACCATTGTAATGGAATATAATTATGAATTTCATGATGGTGTTAAAAAAATTTCCACAAAATGATGTAGAGTTCTCAATATATCTTATACTAAAAGGCACTTCGATATGCCAACGCCCATATAAGATAGACTTGATCTAATTAGAGGAGTCTTAGAAATGATGACAAAGAATTTCGATGAAGATTTTTTATGAACTACTACATCTCCATCAGGTATTCTAGTTCACTTTCTCAAGATAAATGATTGATAAATGTTGAAATTTATCGATTAACAAATGCTCAATAATATCTCTAAAATGTAAAAGTATTCCCTACTATAGATAAATGACTTATTCAGTAAACTATTAAGATCTTACAGCTTATCAAATGTGGATCATGCATCTTGACTTCATTTCCTTATAGTAAATAAATATGATGTTTAATATACAACCGTACATAAAAATTATGGAAAATATGAGTTCAAAACAATTCCCTTCAGACATACTATTTTCCATTTAATTCTCAAGCACTTGATGAAAAAAATCATTAGATACTACTGAAAAAAAATATTTTTAGTCTATATCGATGATATTCTCATTTACACAAAGAGTATGGCGGTACATAAATATCATATATCGATTTTGTTTGAAAATCTTGGAAAGGATAAAATGTTTGCTATGTTACATATGTAAGGCATTTATATTCTATATGTCACATTCTAGGGGATCATGATCACATGTGAGGGAATTTTTGTAGACCATTCAATGGAAAAGGCAATTCAGAAATGGCCTATATTATCAAGTGTGTTGGAATTTATTAGTTTTCATATCATCATTTGGTATTGATGATGTTCTATGATAAATTTCACAAGATTTTCAGTCTTTCAAATTATGTGAACAGGAAAAGGGGTATTATAATTCTAAATAAAATAATGTGACGTATATATATCGATAACATGCAAATAATTATTCTTTTACTAACACTTCCATCATGTAGAGAAGGTTTTAGGATATACAGTGATGTTTAAAAATAGTCAAGGGTTTTTTTCTCATCTAAAATGAAATATTTATAGCATATGCCTCATGACAGTTGAATATCTCTATGTAAAACTACCCATCACACTGTTATGGATGATCATAGCCTTAATTATCTAGTTTGACTACCAATATAGTGATAAGTGTGACACATAAACATATCTGAAGTGTCTAGAATATATATTCAAACAATAGAACATTAAAATGTCTTAGGGATTAAGGTTAAAACATTTTAAAAAAAAATTCACTATTTAATTAAATCATAGAATGGTGAACAAGGGTGTTGATTATCTTAGTAAACATAAACCTACTATTATATCCATGATAAGGATTGGGAAAGACCCTATCCTTGTGGATTTAAAAATTTTGGATCTTAAAATTATAAATGAACAGAATACATATTAGATTATAAGATGAATAACTAACCATCAATATAAAATAAAAGAAATATGGAATAATGGAAGAATCTAGTGATTCAAAAGAATGATAAAGTAGTTATGCAGATAACGAATGGTGAATTCCAAATATATGTAAATGGATTCATTTCGGTTGGATGTTGAAATTTTGGACCTTTATCCACTGAGATAAAGAAAAACAATTTAGAAAAAGTTTATTTCTCTTTTTTATCCATTAATCTTGGAATGACTATGTTGTACCATGACCATGAAGAGAACTTCAAGTAGGAAAACATGAAGAATGAAATTTCTAATTACTTATATATGTGCTTGATATATCTATAAGACAAATTATAATGACAATTTGTTTAAGTGGGATGAGGTATCCATTTCCCCTTCCAATGTGTAAATGGGTGTACAATACCCCATACATTATCACTGGTCTCTTGAAGAAATCCAAAAGAAGTAATATTATATGTATTTGAGTGGATCGACATACAATTACATCCAAATTCATCAATAATTGGGATTATTTATCTATTTAACAACATGATAGATATATATAATGTAATTTTTTAGGATGAATTGGGAACCAATATCAATACTAAATTATAATGGTATATTGTTCGCTTCAAAATTAAAGAGAAGTGTTTAACATTCTCAAAAAAATGAATTGAGTTCAGTATAGCCTATCACCTCCAAATTTACATCCAATTTGAAAGGACCGTTTAGAAACTCATGGTTAGGTATAGATATTGATCAAGGTAATTTAATGGACGATGAGGGCAACATCTCCATTATATGAGTTCTTATACAATAACTATTTACACTCAATTTTTCAAATGGATACATATGAAGCACTTTATAGAAATTGATGTATAAGTCAAACATATTCTGATAAATTTGGTGAATAGAAGACACATAGACATAATATTATGAAAGAGATGGTAGAAAAGGATCAATTTATCCTACAATATATAAAATCTTACAAAATTCGGAAAAAGATATATATTGCCAATCATAGAAGGGTCATGTTATTTGATGTCAGATACAATGTTTTCCTCCAATTTTCATAATGGTATAGTGAAATAGTTTTCTTAAAAGAATAAAAATCATATACTTGGGGCCCTTTGAGATCCATAATCACATAGGATTAGTTGCCTATTGTCAATCACTTTTATTAAACATGGATCAATTTCATGTGTTACATATATCTATCTCGCGAAAGTATGTATCTTATTTATCAGATATACTGAATCAGATAGTGGAAAACTTTTTCATGACCTCTCTTATGGATATTTTATATTAAAGATCATATACAACATAGATAATGTTAAACATAATAAGAAAACTGGCCTTGTAAAACTATTATGGATAAACCATAAATATGATGTGGTGATATGGAATCTAAATGAAATAATGAAATGAAAGTTCCATAATCTATTATCAACCATGAATATGTATACAAATTTTGTGGTTGAAATTTCAAATTGTTTAAAGAATGTAATTTCCAATAATTTATAAATGATATTTGTTTCCTGAATAAAAATTTACTATATTATATAGTATTATAAAAACAATAAAAATATAAACTAAAAAACATTTATTCTATTAATAGATATCATTACATTAGATAGAAATTGTAACTAGGGAAATTCCAAACATTACAATGCCACCAAAAATATTAAACAAAACATGTAGAAATGGAAAATGTAGAACATTACAATCAAATAAAATCATCTACCTAACAAAATAAAATATAGAAAAGAAAAACAAAATTATAAAAATAATAAACAACATAGAAAAGAAAAATATAGAAACATAGTATGATATGTAGTGAATGTTGAATGAGGGAATGATATGGTATTTATTGGAGCTATTATAAAAGTTGGAATATTAATATGATGTCTATAATATTAACATGAATGTTTATTTAATAATTGTAACATGAAAATTTGAATATAAATTTTATCTCAAAATATTAAAATTTAATATAAATAATATTAATAATGATTAATTTAAGGAAATTTAATAATGAAATTTCAAAAAAATAAACTTCATGACTAAAAACTCAGAGAAATTATTAAAACATTTTTAATTCAATATTTTTACAGTATTTTTTAAAAATAATTATTTTTTAAATTATCAAATAAAATTATCTATGTTAGAAAATTATTATCGCGAAAATAAATTTATTTTGTCTCTGGATATCTAAAATTATTTAATTTGAATTTTTGATAATTTTTTAAGATACTTTATTTTTTAGTTGAATAGTATAAGGAAATATTTTTTGTAACATGTGTATTTTAAATTAAATAAATAATTTATTAATAAATTTTTAATCAATCATGTAAATGATGTATTGGATAATTTCATTTTTAATTCAATAAATTATTCATTTCAATAGTAAAATAAATTCTAAACCTAAATATTATTTTCCAAAGTCTACAATCTAGAGTAATTCATTAAAACAATATTTTATCAATTTCAACATTCCACTTTTATTAAAATAATAATTTCATATTATAATGTGTATTAATGTATTAAATTGATATTATTTTATTCAATTAATTTTCATAATGTTATGAATAATAATATTTTAAATTTTTACATTATTATAATATTTTATTCAATATTATAATTAAATAATTCCTCTATCATCATGACTAAATAACACATAACATCCCCTTTAAAAACCATTCATACCTCAATATAAAATAAAAATAATATTCAATATTTATCTATTAATACTCTTGAGGTCCTTAGGGATGTTTTGTAATAATCCAACACTATAAATAAAATTATTTTATTGTCGCAGGAAAGAAGTAACATATAGAAAATCATCATTTTTCAATAACTCATCTTCTCCTATTCCGTTTTTCTTCCTACTTATCTATATTTCTCCCAACCCCAAATTGTAGAAAATTAATCTACAAGCATATTAAAATTATATAATGTCTTTTATCCAAAAATAGGTATTATATTTAATTCTAATTTATATTTTATTCTTTTCTTTCTCTACTTTTTAAAATGTCCCTTCCACAATCAGTTAACTGGCAATGAGGATGTTGGAAATAATTTTCATGTCACCACCCATACTAATGATTATAAATTTTTTTTATAATATATAAATGTAGAAATAAATATATTTATATTCATATTAAGTTATTTTTAATAATTTATACATAGAAAAAAAAATATAATTAAGACAACACAAGATGAGATATATTAATGAAAATATATTATCAAAATACCTCACAATTAAGGATTAAAAATAATAAATATAATAAAAAGATTGTAATAGATTAACAGTGATGAAAATGAATATAATTATCATCTTGACCCATGGTTTTGTAAACCTATGTGTATTATTCTCGTGTTGGAGAAGCATTAAAATAAATCATGATTTAAGGTACGTGGATTTTTGAACCCAAACTCTTTCTCTTTTGAGTTATACCCTCTTTAACATTATTTTATTGATGACCTCATAATGCTATAAATTTTTCCATCCATAATTATTTCCATTTTATTTTATGCATTACATGTTTCTACAATTCTGATATTTTTTCAAGGTAATTTACAAAAAATTCTGAAATGACATTAATTCCCAAAACCTCACATTAAATACACATGATTTGTTTCTTCTTTTATGAAATTTTATTTTTTTGACATAGTATGCCTCCTTGAAAAATTATTTTGGTAAACCCAATGGTTATTATATGATTTATTATATGTTAAACACTTTATCAATCTCATTCCTTCACATTGTATTCCTTCAGAACTAAAATTGTATTACATTCTATAGGGTATGCATGATTATGATGATTTGAGGATGTGATGTGTAGGACTAGAAATTTATTTCCATGAAATTCATTCGTTGAAGAGATATATCTCATAGGATTATTTTTATTTTGCGTTAAAATAAATATATCCTTATATTTAATTATAATATTGATATTTAAACACATATGTTATGTGTGAACATGATAGTGACGTTATTCACAACTATATATTATATTTTACCACTACATTAGGATATTAATTTAATATGCATGTTCCACATTCAGTGACTTGGTTAATTGATTCATTCATTCATATTATGATGATCCCATGATAATGAATATGATGATTACACTCTCCCATGGAATATTGATTCATGTATCTTTTTCCATCTATGTTATCCCTACTCTTACTATAATTTTATCTCACTACTTTAATTTAGGTATATCCTTAAATGCTTAAATGTTCTATGTAAAATGTGAGAGATTTTACGAGGATATAGAAGAAGGTTTTAAATAGTGATTTTCTTATCCCTTGTTCAAGTGATGCGTGTGCCTAATTTTACTGATGTACCAAACCATTTGATCATTGGATATATTTTTATTTTGCAATTTATCTTAAAAATGATTTACTAGTCATATAAGAAATTTTTTTGTTTCCATAAAATCCCCATGATGCACATTAAATAAATATATTCTAAATAAATAGTATCATAAATTAGATAAATGTGATTATATTTAGGCCATCACTCCGTAAATAATAAAATTTCATTGTTACATTGATATGTTTTTGGAAATCCCATTATGAAATCAATGAATATATTTTCCAATTTTAACCCTGTAAATAGAAAAGGATTGAGCATACCATTTAGTAATTTTTTCTCCTCTAACATATTTATAAGTCATATATCTCACAATAAATTCAACAGTATCCCTTTTTATAACATACCACATATATTACATCAGATTGTGATTGTACTTCATAAATCTACTTAGATGAATAGAAAATGTAGAATTATGAGCTTTGGAATATAATTCACTCTTAAAATAGAAATCACAAGGCCCGCATAATCTCTTTAAAAATCTAACCACACTATATTAATAAATATTGAACTCTGGAAATTTCAACCTTTTAAATTATTTCATAATTTCATATTAAAAATGATCCTTGCACTAATCATTCATAATTATTTATAATTGGGATGATTATACTAACCCATAAAAAATGGTGGAAGTTCCATCGTACACAGTTTCTTGGAAAATGATCATCAAATCATTATCTGAATGGTCATGTTCCAAACACAACATGGTAAATGCCTCATTATATTTAATAATCAATGTGCCTGATTCTTTGTTTTATTTAACAGGATTTTAATGTAGTGTGTATTCATAATCAATAATCTGTTGTAACTATTTTCAATAACTCATGTAAAACTATTTCTGACTGAATATATACTTCCAAATTTTATGACCAGTGTATATTATATAAATTATCCTTATAACTGAAGTCTCTAATTTTTTTACGGAAAACCAAAATAGTTAATTCGAAATAATATGTATGATAATATACATTTTAAGGATTCAATTTATTAGAAACATGTGAAATTTCTTGATTATTCTACATTAATAAAATCCCAATTCACATCAATAAAGCATCATAATAGTGATAATTTCACCATTTCTATATATAAAGGTCAAAAGTAGCGAATGATACGTTTTTTAGATCCCAGATATAGTCCCCAAACTCTTTTTCCTCTATTACGTTAACTCTTTTTCTATATTTCTATTCCAATTGACTGGATATGTGAGAAAACTTTTCATCAAAACTACCGATAGTAACTCATTAATTGAAAAGAATCCACATATCACTAAGTCATTTTATAGCCTTGTAAATTCATTGAAATCATTCATTTTATTATGATGACCAGTTATTCCTACATAAGAATCAATATTCTAGAATAGATAAACCATTTATCACATCATCTGATAGCCTAACTCTTATCAAAGAACCAGAATGTGATTTCTCAGTGTATTTTTAATTTCAATATTGTTGATTTCTATAATGAGAAATGAATATCAGACACATGATAGCCTAATGTACCATTTTATTGAAAATAAAACATCTCACTATTGACTTGATATCTATTACCCCATTCTTGTATTCTTCATGAATCCATTATTTTTATTCATGATCCCTACAACAAAACATATCAGAAGGATGAAATATTACACATCAAGTCAAATATTATGTATTTTTTACCACACTTGGAAAACATTTGGTGAATCCAATAGATTTATAATTTGACTTCTTATTAAATGATCATACCATGATCATTGTTACTACAGTAATATCAAGATACATATTTTCTGGGGAAAACCATATCAAATTTCATAACATAATAAAAATCTAACCCATAAATATTATATTCAAATTAGGCCAGTTCTTTTTATAAAAAAAATTAATACTGATTCGTTTTTTTAAATTTTACTGCCAATGTCCCAAATAAAATTCATTTTGTACCTAGCCAATATTGTAAAATTATCTTCATAGGTGAATACTATATTCTCATACATTCTTATCAACTCCAATAATTTTTCATCTTTTCCAAGTTAAAAAACATATGAAAATAGTTTATTAGAAAATTTTATTACATTTATACAATCCCATAGAATCCATACCTTTAATATCACTAACTCTTATATTCTGAACTAATGACACCCAATGATCAATGTTTCCTTCAAAATGATATGGTGGAACAAGTTAATTATTGATTTTATGAATATTTTATGACTTAAAATATATTTTCCATAGAATTAATCCATCCCCCATAAATCATTAGATATGATATTCCACTGAAATACCTAGTGTTCTATTTTATAAAATTATAAAATATCAACATGTTCACATATGGTAAATCTAGTATCTCTATAACATGGATCTCGCCAAAATTTCTTTCCAATGTCAACAACTCTATCCCAAAAACATTCATAGTTCCAACTGTAACCATTTCAGGATTTTGATTTATAATAATATTTTTCTCTTTATATAATCGAATAAAAGCTTCCATATTCCATTTGAGGATAAACAATTTGAGATGACATATAATAGATGTAGAAACAAGTTAATCAATTTTCTTATCATTTTAACATAGTCATAATGTAGAATCTATCAAGGGAATTCTATTAACATTATCCTAACCTCTAAAGATTACTAACCCACCTGTATGATACAATCTATATGAACCATGTTGTATATCATTTCATAATCTATATTTTTTACTCAACAATTAACTGTTAGAAATTTTACAGATCCTTATGGTCAATATATTTAAAGAAATATGTCATAACATTACAAAAAAATATTTCAAAGTGGAAAATTTTACTTATTATCCAATTTACCTCAATATAAGAAATTTAAATTGAAAAAAAAAATCTATTGTGAAAAGTTGTTAAGAAATTAATCATGACTTCTTCTTTTTTCATATTCATCCTTAATCCTTGAAATATAATTTTAAAATTATATTTTGAGAAAATAGTTCACAATAAAGGACATAAATGTAAGAAATATACATTTCCAATGAAAAATAATAAAACCCTTTAAATTATTAAAATTTTATGAATATTATTTGATTATATGAAATAAATAACATTCACTAGAAAAACAAACACTTTTATAATAAATGACTTTAAAACCAATAGTATTGTAATTGTAACCATTTTTCATGTATGTTCCTTGACCAAGATGCCACTAAACAGTTCCTAGAACCCAATTCACTACATGGACTCAAGCGCATATCCTTAAAATCGACAAGCTAAAAACTCATATAGAAGGCCTCGGTGTGCCTATGGGGAGACTATGCCCTCATCCCCAAAGTGGAACATGGATGAAATAAAATGACATATTAGTAATAGAACAATTAATAACAATAATGAAATAGATAACCAACATGATTTACAAATAAAATTCAATTAATCCAATATATAATGATGATGATGATACATGTCATATGTCTCTATAAGATAGCCAAAAAAGTTAAAAATAAGAACAATGCAATACCTGTATTAAAAATAAAAAAGGCCCCAATGTCTGTTACTCTCATCACAATCCTCATCTTAGTCCCATGATTTCCTACTCCTAAGGATACATCGTTAACATATATTAGGGATCTTGTCATAACCCATAACTACAATCATATAGTACCATTGTGTTCTTAAAGGGGCTCTAAATAGGGCGTGAAATATACTCATTGTATGAAAACAACAAAGGTATGTTCCATATAGTATGTCAATAAATATAAAAAAAATGTTAAATTAAAATATAAAATGAAATGGAAGTACTCAATAGTAAAAATCATATAAGTTATTATTCAAATTTTATAACCAATTCATTTAATTAATTTCATTTAATAAATATTTTTCTTATTTAATAGTGAGTAATTTTTCAATTATAATCATTCCCATTTAAAACAATAAATTCATTTTATAAACAAGTTTCAAGACATGACATAGAATCCAACTTCCCCATAAGAACATGTATATAAGAATTCAAAAATTCATATCCCTGATGTGTAATTCAAGACCTAATTCGAACATATGATTTGTAATTGTAGATGCATCATATGGGCCACACTAGTCATTATTCATTTATCAACTTGATCTCATCCATAGAATTCCAAAATTGAATTCCATGTATCACATCACGTGTAATATAAATAATTACCCTAATATCCCATCCATGGAGATCCCTATGAACCACAATATTTTTTTAGGTGTGCTGAAACATCTCAAACATTACATTGCATCCTTGGTGGTCTTATAAGGGATCCCATGTATCACCCATGGGAAAATGAACAAATTCCCTTTGTGACCATCCTTGGAATTCTCATAAGAATATATGTATCATTTGGCATATAATTAAATCCTCATATTTCATCTTTGGAATCCCTCTAGGGAGTTCAACTATCACCCTGTAAGAAAAAAGTTAAAAGCCAATTTAGTCTATGCATGAAATAATCATTCAAATCAAAGTGTAACCCATGGAATCATAACATTTAACTAATTTAATCAGATCCATTTAACATTTAATTAAACATGCTAAGGTAAAAACCAATAAATGTTCCTTCCAAACTCACATAAAAAGGTTTCACAAAGAATAAGAATATCATAGAAGGGTTTACATAACTAAACTGACATGGTAATTTAGATATAAGTATAAATTCAAGATTTCACAAATGATTAAATGGAATATGATAGGGGTCATGGTCACCAACACTTCTTATTAATTAGTTAAATTACAATTTAAATCAACATTGACATTTTAAATTTAAATTTAATTCTCAACATCCCATGTCAAGGGAAGAAAATCACACCATATGGGTATCCAACAACTTTTCCCTAATAATGACCCATTTATTTAACAATGTGCCGAATGGGGTGGTTCCAATTTTAAGGAATCTAACCAATAAACATTATTTTATATCATCTTTAATTATGTATAACATGATAAAAGATAAATGATTTAATTTCATCTCATAGTGACTTGTGAAAAATTTTTATGTGACACAATAGAATATATAAACACTTATAATTTTAATAAATGAAAGAAGACCACCTACATTACAGTTGTAGTTGATAGATCATCCTGTATAAACTTCTAACTCATCTTCAATTAGGAGAAAATAAAAGAAGGCCTGAAGAACATAATACTTAAGAATATTATCACACACCAAAATAGTGCATCTGATATCAAGAAAAATAGATAGAAACTAAAAGGAATTTGAAACTCACATATGTAGATACAAAGAGTTGTTTTGACCTTTAACCGTACATTAGAAAGATATCTATCAGAAACCCCCTATATATCCTCCCAATTGAGATTTAAAAATGTGATCTTGATGTGCATCTTATGAAATTGGAAAATAGGATTACGATTCAATAAATTTTATGTTAAAATGAAAATTTTAAAAAAATATTTGTGCCACATGGTTTGGGTGCTTGGTTGGTCAAAAATGCATGCTATCATTGCATGCATAGATCTAGGGAATGGAACATCACACGATTTATCCCCACACTTTAAATAATTATGTGAAAGTGATGCCAAAACCCATAGTAAAATTTACAAACATGGACACATGGTTGTGTTTCGTGAATTGAATGGTTTGATATTAAATTTTGGCCTATAGATCCCCATTATCCTGCCACAGATGGTTCCATCCAACTATATGGCCTACCTATTACAGTTCAAATTAACAATCATACAGATTTATTTCAACCAAATATGTGTTCCAAGACACAAAACTATCCCAGACACCCCTTATACCTCCATGTATTCAAAAGGAATTCATATAAGGCCATATATAAACATTTATACTAATAATTGAGGGAATGCAATAGATCTATACATCAAGGAAGAACTATGTTTTTAGAAGCATCCCTCTTAAATCAATGCAACCCCAAATTTCATTATCATGGGTGTTCAATCATGTTTGGGAATAACTCTAGATGATATAATGGTACATCAGCCTCCCACTCTTAGATCTAATCCTTTATACAACTGTGCTACCACAACACCCATTATATAGAGACTAACCAACCATGTATAACCATTATTCTCTGATACAAAATTTGTATTCCATGGTCAACAAAAGATTCATCTAGATGTAACTTATCCTCCTCAGGGTGAAAGGTGTGAGATATGTATAAATAGTAAAATAAAAGCTGAGAAACATAGAAGACATCATGAATTGCTTGGTAACTCATTGTAACTAAAACTAATAGGCTACCAGTCTGACTCTTTCTCGAATCCCAAATGGCCTGGCATAACATTGTGAAATATTACCCAATATTCTGGCCCTCTAGTTCCCATACACAATTAAACATGAAAAAAATCTCAATCCATCATCATAAAATATAGTGGATATCTAAAAAAATTGGATTATGATTACATTCGATATTGTGAAGAATCTATCCACGTCATAAGAGGTTTTACTTGCTATATGGTCTCCTGAGAAAGATTATATCAATGCATAGATGATTATCCTTCATATAACAAAGAAAAGTTTGATCGACTTATCCTACCATTCAAATATTTATAAGGCGCCCCTTGTATATTATCCTGAAAGATATAATTGTAGAATAACTCAGCTTTGGGTATATACCTATCCTAAAATCCACTAATTATTAGGACGCATGACCAAAACATGTCCTCAAGAACATGAATCATGAACCTGAAGTTGTCATCTATATGGGGGTGGTATGTTGTGCTTAGATGCACCTATGTACCATACTACCTCTATATTCATTTGTAGAATCATGATGTTAACCAGGTGTCCCTATATGAAAAGATATTATTCAAGACCCCATGAATTTGTACTATCTCAAAATTGTTCAACCTTACAAATTGATCCACATTAGAGGAATCCTTGATTGGAAGGAAATGTAAAACTATCATGATCTTATCAACACCGATGCATATAACATCATGAACTCCAGTTGTACCTGGTAAACATGTCACAAAGTCCCTCGCAACCTCATTAAATATCCACTAATGTTTGGGTAGCTATATTAAATGACCATCTTGTCACTAATGTTTATCCTTCACCTACTAATAGGTGGATAAACTCAGGAAATAACCATATATGTTCATATTAATAACCGGTAACCGATAAGGGTGATGAAAATACCAATATATATATTCGTGACTTCAAGATTAACATCACAAGATGAAGGATGAATTTATTACATCAGCTCTTCTCGAATGTCTGGTAAAACCCATTCATATCCTTGAACTAAAAAAATCTATTCATTTCACATGGACTAAATATGAGGAGGTTCCACACAATCCACATTCTCTGTTAGAACTACTCCCTCTCATTCTAATAGTTGCCTCAAAATAAATCTATCCATATGGGTGGAGGTAATAGATAAGGATCATATAAATGTATTTCATTGAATTTTATTCACATCCAAGAGATTCATTGAGAAAAAATCCATATGATTTCACTCACTACTGGCCTACTTCAACACTTGTATCTAAGTCCTCACACATAGGGAATCAGCCACCACACTGCATTTACTAGTCATGAAGGCAAGCTTGATGTCAGAGTATTTTATGTAATCTACCCATTATCACTACCTCGTATTCATCTGAAAAAATGAAAATATGTATTAGAGGGTTTTTTGGTCCAGATAGACCACATAACACTCTCTCAGTAAGTAATTTCTCCGGCAACATAATGCGTGAACAACACACCTAACATGAGATCTTGTGTCGGGTAGTTCCTATCATGTGGCCTCAACAGCTAATCCTGTAAGCCATGACTAAGACTCTATATACAAGAATTTTTCCTATTTTGATACCTAATGCATTAATGTATATAGTGTAACTATTTCTTGGATCCTTTAAAACTATTATCAGTGCAGAATCAAATCTCCCTAAAATCTCCAAAAATGTCATCTCTCAAGAATTTGACTATAAAAACATCACACAATTCTTAGTCAATCCCTTCAATGGCATTTAAATGTTTGATCACTCATGTATGAAATGTATGTAGTAACCAACTGGCCATATGAAACAGCATACTTCAAATATATTCATTGGATTTTCCTTTGAATCTATTTCTCTCACCTTCTAAAGGTGAGCTGATACTCTTATCATTGAGACGATCTAAACCAAGAAGTGAATTTTATCCATCCACAAGTGCGACTCGGTGAATATATCATATAACATATCCTCTGATTGGGTATTCAAAATGATCTCAAGATTATTGGCATGGTTGTATCGATTGTGAAAATACACAAATCATTTTTCCCTAAAACCCACTACAAATCAATCCAGATAAGGATGGAACACAAAATTCATCAGAACCATGGAAACCTTAGGAACATTTGTGAAACTGAATGACATGACCAGACACTACTATATACTATACCATATATGAATGGTTGTATGAGGTATTTATAAAGGTGGAACATGTACCTAGTGATATATGGATGTCAAATTGATTTTTAATGAATCCATAACTCCTCAAAGCTGACCAAACATGACATATATCTGTGGAAAATGTTATCAATTATTAACTACAATCTAGTGTAATTTTTTATAATCAATGAATATCCCATGGTCACAATCATCCTTTATTTAAAAAAAGACACAGAATCCACACATACACGTACTATGTCATATAAGACACTTCATATCAAAATCCTCTAGTTTCATAGTGTTCTTATGAGACTTGGTCAAAGAAATACAATAAGTAGGAATAGATACTAGTGAACATGAGCCAATTGGTCGATGGAGAAATCAACATCTCTATCAAGAGTAAAATCAAAAAATTCATCTAGGAGCACTTCCCAAAAATGATCATGCATCAGTTGGAATAATACTTATCAGTTTCCCTTATAATCCATATTCAAACAACCAATTTGGGCTATCATTCCACCCAGCCTAGAATGTTCTGGTCCCTCTCTTCTCTCGTAGACATCCTATCCACCCTTTTGAGTATGAACTTCATCTTATAGTGATACAAAAACACTCTGTATATATTTCATTAAATGTATACCTGATAGGCTTCTAGCCATTCTATCCCAAGTATGATGTCAAACTCTATCAATTCAAGGATAAATTATTCCATATCATGTGACAGCCACCCACCTGAAGGGTGAATTCCATACACTAGCATAAATACTCCATTATAATTCCCAATAGTGTGTCTATCATTGTAATTCTATAAAATGACAATAAAACAAGACTAAAACCTTTTACCACAGTAGAATATGTGAAACTATGTGATGAAAATATATCAAAAAGGGAAAATGAAATAGTATAGTATATAAATTTTATTCCTCTCACCTTGTATAGTATGAAACCCTACTCCTCAGCGGTAGGATGTATAGAATAGATCTAGCCTAAACTATTACGTTGTGATTGAATCACACTATCTAGAGTAGGCCCACTATAATTTCTTGGTGTAACTTGTGTCTGGATTCATTAACTATAGCCACCACTACCTCAACCTCAACGACCAGAACTGCTCCAAATTCTTTCTTAACACATAGATATGAATCCTACAATGAGACTTGGTTTTAGACCTATGCCCCAAGTAATAACTAATGGAAGAAACTATGCCTTAGAAACTATGTCAAGTGAAATTGTGGTGGACGTTGTTGGTACTATTGGATAATCAACTAGTACCCCATTGCCAACCGTCCAGGAAGCATTGTCAGCACCACCTCATGGAATATGACTGAAGTTAATTGTGGTGAAATTCATGTAAAATTATTGTCACATTCCTCATAAACGAATAAAAAAAAATCATAGATCAAATTCATTTTATAGGTCAATACCCACTGAAAACCGTGTCATACCTTTCCACCTAGATCTAAATCCATCATTGTAAAAAAAATCACAAAACCATTGGAGAATACACATCATTCCCACTCAAAAGATTGTTCTAAGTCATGTATATAATTAAAATTTTAATTTCTATTTCAATTTAATTAAGTATTCATTTACAATTAATCTTTTTTTTGAAGATCATACTTATTTCATTTTATATCTAAAATTATTTTTAAATTATTGAACTAATATTCCACTAAATTATATTCTATAAGGACCCATACACCTCATCACATAATAATTGAAACCTATATAATTCAAAACATATCACATTCACTTTAAAAAATTGAATCGGAGGTGTTTATCCTTCTAATCCATAAGTGATCATACTCCTTAATAACTACAATAAGGTGTCTCTTTCTGTATCCACTACATTGAAATTAATTTCATAAACCCTATCAATTAATTGAAATAAATAATACATCCTAAATTGTATAGAATGTTTTTTCTGTAAAGTTCTCAAAATGATGCATGAGATGAAATACCCTCCTCTCATTGGGTTTTGATGGAATAGAATCTGCAATCATATCAAAAATAACATCCCAATTTATGCACATCACCGAATAGTTGAATCCAATCAACAGTAATACCAAATGTATAGAAAACAAATATTTAATTCAAATAAATTTTTCTTTTCCTTGTTTACAATTTAGCTACACCCAAACCGAGCTAATTAAAAAATTTCCAATTCCATTTTATCACTTTCAATTATAACGAAATAGTAATTTATACAAGAAAATAAAAAAAACTATGGTACAACATTGTAATGTACCACACTCAGATTCCACTCAATAGTTCCACAAGCATAGATTGCCACATTGCCTCGAGAACAACTCTACATATGCCATAGGTTTCAAACTAGTAGTAAGGACATAGGTTTTCCCATGGAAAAACTATTATCTCATTACATGAGTGTAACACAATGAAATACATTTGGAAGAACAAAATAATAAAAACAAAAATTTATATTCATAATGAATTTATAACATTAATAAATTAAGTACATATATAGTGATGATGGTGGTGGTGATACATATAATATGCCTAAACAAAACCTCCAAAACTGGTGTAGAAGAGTACAATATAATACATGTATCAAAATTAAAAAATGCCCAAAAATGTCTAGAGAGCGTCATGGGGCTCATCATGGTCCTATATATTCATTCTATCATGCAGTAATCAAGAACTTGTAGTGGGTACCTTCCCTTTATCCACACCTCTAATCATATAGTCATTTTGTGTGCCCAAAGGTGGCCAAAATAGGATGTGAGGAAAATTACTTGTAGGAAACCTCAAAAGTTCTATTCCAAACATTTAGTGAATATATAAAACTGGAGTGTGTAGGAAAAATATAACAAGTAAAGGATGTACTCAAAAGTAAACTTCCTATAACATCAAGTTCATATTTTATAACAAATTCATTTATTAATTTCCATTTAAATAATTTTTTTCTGACATAAGAGTAAGTCCATTGTCAATTATAATCATGATCATTTAGACATTGGTTTATTAAATCAACAAGTATCATGATATGGAATAGATCCTAGTGTCACCTATAAGAAAATATGTCCAATTATTTATAAATAGTCCATCACTAATGTGTATGTTAATGCTAAACCCAATCTGGAACATTGGATTAGCAGAATATTCATATGGTGTACTTCATTTGTTATTCATTTATGAACCTAAGCCTATCCATGGAGTTCCTAATTTAGAATCCATGTGTCACTCCAAGTGTAATATAAACCACCACCTTAAACACCCATCCATTTAGATCCCAACAAATTTTGGTATCACTCTAATTGTGGTGTAACATCGTTTCCATTTGAGTCCATCCTTGTGGATCCACTAAGGATTCCCAAGTATCATCCATTAAGTAATGAAAAAATTCCTCCTGATACCATTCAAGTAATTATCATATGAATCCATTTATCACTCAGGATATATTTCAAGACACACATTACATACATAGAAGTCTATTAGGGAGTCCACGTATCACACATTCATAAGAGAGGTTCGATCCAATTTAGTTTGTCAATTCAATTTTCATTTAAATCCCTGATTCACCCATGGAAGAATAACATTTAATCAATTAAATGAATTCCAGTTATCAATTAATTAAACAATATATGGTCAACAACAAGAATAATTCTTTTCAAAATCACCTCAAAAGGTGTCACAATGCATTAGACAAGCATAGAAGGCTTGGCATAACATAGCTCTGATTAGACATTTAATATAAGGAGAAATTTATTCTTTAATAAATGATTACAATGAATGGGACTGGGTCAAGGTCATCTTCCCTTCCCGTTGATCATTTAATGAATAATTAATGTCACCATTTATGTTTTAATTATATATTTAATTCTCAACATTGCATGTATTGGTGAAAAAGACACCCCCAAGGTTATCCAAATCATATTTCATCATAATGACCATTTTAATTAATAACATAGCCAATGGGGTGGTTCTATTTTTCGAGAATCCATCATATAACCTTTAAATTTTTTATTATTTAATTATAAAAGACATGAAAAACAAATCAAGTAATTAGTTTCATCACATGGTGACTCCCATAAATCGGCTGTGTGGTGTAACTGTATATATAATAAAATCGATTTTAATTTAAGGCATGATACCACCTAACAATTGTCTCTAGTTGGTTGTTCATCGAGTATTATCAAATGATTTGGATAAGATCATGAGAAAATCAAATAACGTACAAAGAATTTTATAATTGGTCATATTCGATTTCACCTAAGCTGCGTATTAGATATTAATAATAATAGAAAAAGGATAAAAGGAATTTGGCACTCACCAATGCATTTCTAAAAACACATTGGATGTTTAAATTAGATAACTGATAGTGATTTGGTGCCAAATCCATGAATAACCACCAAAAGGAGTTTCAAATATGTTCCCTTTCTAAGTGGGAGAGGAAATATGATGTTATTATTCAGTTTAAAAAAATGAAAGGATAAATAGTCATTTTACCCAAAATAATTGTGTAACATGTTTTGGTCACAAAATTTTCCAAAATTTTACACCAACCATGCATAGTTAGCTATAGAGAAATGGAACATCATATAGGTTTTCTACAGAGTTTGACTAATGAGGAGATAATTGTTCCAAAATCCACTATCAAACATCTAGACAAGGTCATTTGGTTGTGCGGCTGAAATATAATAGTCTGATATAACTATGTGACCTGTAGCTCCCCACATTCTAGTCTTACATGATTTAATCTAACTATGTAGACTTCCCTAAATGGTTCTAGTTAATAATTATCCTAGCATATTTATCCCCCAAACCTGGGATCAAAGATCAAAAATATTACTGAACACCCCAATTACTCCACAACCTCAAAGGGAATTCATATTGGGGTATATTTAATCATTAAAATTCAAAATACATTCATTGTAAAGGATCTATACCTCAACGAAGAACCATGTTATTTTATTATCCAACTATTTTAATTATATTATCATTTATTATGGGGAATAACTGGATCTTAGTTAAATCTATAAGAAAAAAATCTCTATTTGACTCCATCATTCATTCATATAAAGACAAGGCATCGTACGTACTGCATTGAAGTAATATATCAGGATCTTCCATAATATATGTAGTATTAGGGTAACCCATAATACAGTATTTATTATAATCACCAATAATATAACCAGTATCATAATCACCCATCGTATAACTTTTATCTGGCTTAGCTATCCTTAATTATAATTCTCACATACCCTATCATGCAAACATAATTTCATTTTTTTAATTTTTCATAATAGAATTCCCGAAAAATTGTTTTATATACATACTTAAGAAAATTTCACATTTCAAAATACCCAGCCCCTTTTAGAACCCTATTTTCAAAATAGAAATATCTCAAATAAAGGTAATATGAGGTTTTCTATGAAAAATTGTCAATGGTTGTATTGGAAGAAAAACATCCAAAAAATTTATAGAAGGAAAATATGTAGAATCCATATATGTTTAAATATAATGTTTTTTCCATTTCTAATGAAATATTAATTGTTTCATATAAAATATAGAAATAACTTACTTTTGAAAAACATTAAATTAATGAAAAATGATATGTAAATTTAAATTTATAATTAATTTATTCTAATTATGTCGAGTCCAAAGAATAACCTATAGTTTTCATCTTCATAAATAGTAAACATGTGTTAATTATTTTCCATATAAATATAAAAACATTCTTTATTCCATTAACACACTTTATTAGAATATTATATATAGTTATATAATCAATTAAGTTCACATAGGATACTTTGACAATACTTGGATTATATTCCCAAAACAACATTAGTATATTGACTATTGTAAAATATGACATTATGAAATCATATATATAACAATAATAGTTACATAATTATATTTTTATATCTCAATTATATTTTTTAAAATAGCTCGGTAATTTCATTAAAAAATGAACAACTTCATAATTAGGGTGATGGCAGGACATATATACACATGAGTAACATTTCTATTTTATTATGAAGAAGATGGAGAGAAGGAACTTATTATTTTATATTTTAATAATGATGGTTATATCATTAAAATAATATTATCTCATCAAATAAACATATATACCCCATTCAAGGGATGCAGTGATGAAAAAATGACATCACATAATGGGGGTGGTAAAACACACATACGCATGAATATTGTTATAGTTTTGTAAAGAATGAAAAGGTATGACAATAAATGATATGTCTACATTATAAAATTAAAATTGTTTCATGAATAATTTATATATATTAAATATATCATTATAAACACCCATGAGAGGTTGTGATGCAAATAAAATTAGATTGGTTAACGAGGTGGTAGTACACCATATGTGCCAATGATGATTTTATTTACCATTTGATGGAAGAGGAGATGAATATATATTATTACAAAAAATAATTTCTTATAGTTATATGAAAAAATTTAATAATATTTGATCATGTTTGAATAATATTTTAATGGGGTGGAATAAGAAATAAATTTAAAATTGTCATATAAGAACAAGATCACTTCTCCAGAAAACAACTTTAGGTATAAAACAAAAGAATTCATATGAATGTTTAATAATTAATAATCTTCCTCTGGGATATGGGTTGTGATTTTTTATATATATTTTGGAAGGAATCAGATGTAATTGTATAGAAACCATATCTCTAATATTTTAGACATGGTTGTTATATTTTTACATTATCACTAGATACATGAAATTAATTCCCAAATGATTGAATAGTTTAGATGATTTATAAATCAATATGCATTTATGAATTTGGATTATATTTGAAAACATTATGTAAAATACAGTATTTAATTAATGTGAATAGTTATTTACTTTAGAATAGTCCTATATATTTATCATAATACATGTCATGTTATTCTAGGGAAAGGAAACATATGAATAGTGTGAGCTGAGATTCTTTTTAGGGGTATGTATAAATATTAAGATAATAATAGAATAAATAATATGGAAGAAATTATGGATTACAAAATATTTCCATATAAATAATAAAATGACCTATAAACATTTCCATGGATACAATAAAAATTCAATAATCACATGGAATTAAATAAATGATTTTGAAATGTTTCCATTCATAATGCGGGACATCTGAATCATTTGGTCATAGTCTCATACCATGTCATCATTAATAAATGGGAGAGGACTTAAAAAGTACCCAATATAATTAATCTAATGAGAACTAATGATGCATTGAGAGGCTATTTAATTATGGGTCCCACCATTAACTTAATAATTCTATTATGTTCCTCATATAAATAAACTATATAAATTTATCATTAGGCCTTAATATCATTAAATTTCCAAATTGGAAGAACTGGCATACAATACATTCAATAATTTAGCTGTTAAAACTAATCAAAAAAATCCATAATTTTTTTTGATTTTATCATAAGTGAATAACCTTATTTTTATATAAAATTAAATCGTGGATATAGAAATAGATAAATTTACCTTTAGAAATATCATATGAAAATTATTGAGGAAAATAAAATTTTCAATTTGAAATTATATTTTCATACAACATTACCAATGAGAATGAAATATTTTATTTTAAATGAAATTTTTTAATAATTTATATTATTATTTTAATATTATGTTATTCAAGATGATGGGAATATATTTTCATTTCGTATAAGTGAAATACAATTATTATCATACTTTTATAAGAGATTTAAAAATTACATTATTAATAATACAAAAAAATATTTCTTTTATCCTATTTTGTAATAAGTAAGTCAAGGTTAAAAAATTCATCTATAAATTAATATAGATTAATAGAAATGTAGTTTAATTTTTTTTAGAATATATTGATATAAAATAATATTACCCCAAATGTGACATAAAAATGAAAAATATCTAAAAATGATGATATTTTGATGATAAACCTTAACTTCAGATTGAAATCATTTATATTTTTACAAATCTAATGTCTTAAAAATATATATTTAATGTAAAACTTTTATTGAACTGTAATCATATATATAACATCATATATGATTTAATTATAATATTTTATCACCCATTTATAAATAAATACTTATAAAAATTAATATTACGAGTATTAATTATGTGGATATGACGATAGACAATCATGTGGATGAGGAACATTAACCCACTAGAAATCTCAACTCTCTAATGAATGGTCCTTATAAGGGGGTTAAAAAAGTTAATGTGGTACATAATTATTGAAAATTTGATGGTGGAGCAGCCCCTAAACCTACCACTACTCCAATTACTGGTCCCCCTATGTTGATATGATTAGAGATATTTTTTTGGATGGAAAACATTATTTGAATGAGAAACCCATATCCCCTATAAAAGATCACCATAATGAATTTCTGGGAGTGTATTTGGATTGAATACCTTCTGTTAAGTATTATTGTCATCATTCTAAAGATATGGCATTCAATGTTGATGTTCAAGTGACACCTACCTTGATGCAACATGATGTTGATGGCCTTAATTCAAAACAAACTAATCCCAATAGTTTTAGTGGGTCCCTAAGAAGCATGAAAGGAAACAAAACTAAGAGGCCATCCATGATTGAGATGTCTAATCATGAAAAATATTCTTTTGATGGAAACCCTCTCCCAGGGGAGGGGCCACTAAATTTTTTGTTCAATGGTAGAAGCAATTTACATGATATTATCAGTGAAAACTAGAACTCCTACGATAAGATTATATCTCCAATAGTCTTAAACTCAGGAAAATTTCCACATTTCATTCCCATAAGTACCATCTACTAAGGATTCTCAAAGACAAACATCCACAGAGAAGCCACACAAATAACTTCTATCCAAAAATATGTTCACACCACTCTATGACACATTCTGAAGTGATGAAGTTATTGATAAAATACCCCAATTGCATGAGAATGTAAATTTTGGGGATATGGGAACACAGAGGGAATCAAAATCTGGGACCAATCTCACAAGTAAAAAAAATATAGGGAAAAAGAAAAATTCAATGTTATTATGGAACAAAAGAATGTCATTTGAATAAGGGAATGGAACTAAAATAATGATGAATTTCTGTTAGAATTTACATTGATTAAAACCCCTATAATTACAGAAACTATTAAGAATTTCATTCTATCAAAAAACCAATGATTATTTGGATTGTAGAGCCCATGATTCATTTTAAAAAATGAATTGATTTTATGTGGTCTCCCTAGGATATTATTTCTTCTCTAAGAACCTTCAAAATAATGGCATGAATCACCATTGGATTATCAACAAAGAATGTATTCAAATTTTCATATGTTATAAGAAAATGCATATTCTTACTATAACATTCATTATAACTGGGCATACCATTCATGTAACCTTTTTGTATAATTTGACATCCTATAATAGGATAAGAGGTATTTTTAGCTGGATTGATGAAATATCAAGGAACATTATCTCGAAGTTGGTGGGGATGGGTGAGTTCAACATAATTATTTTACATAAGGAAAATAATGGTTCCAACTTTAATAGATTAGTAGTGATTGAATTTTCGTACTGCATTGAACAATGCAGCCTGACTAATGTCCCCATTGCTGGTGCTGACTTCAGTTAGTACATATTCTCTTTGTATGGGATGTAGTCTACCAAAAATGGTAGGTATATGTTCATGTAGATTATTGAAGTGTTAACTGGACTCTCTGGGAAAACTCTTCCCAAGAACCACTCTATTCTTAATCCAATTTCTGTGGAATTCTCTATTGTTTATAGATCATCACCTCTTCCTTTTCATTTCAATATTGGTGGGTTTTTTTTCAAATATTCATTCAAAATATCATGGAGGCATATAAGCTATTAATAAATGGTATTTCACTCTTGAGTCTTGTTGAGACGATTTAATGTAGATAAATAATCCTCAATGTGTTGTGTAAAAAATAATTATAAAAGATGTATATTGATATCCTGAATGTTGAACATCATCTATATTATAAACAAAAATAGGAATATAGACTATAATTTTTCATCCTGAGAGGAACTGAAAGCTCACACAATGCATTAGGATATTCTCAATATCATATAAATGCTTGACATGGGTTGTATAAATGTCAATTTCAAAAGAAAGGGGATGTGAACACAAAACAATTTCACAGGATTCATAGTTAGAATGAGTTCATGGTATGGAACTACACCATTAGTATTATTTTGTAGTGTCAGACTGCTGGAAATGTCGTTTATGTAGAAATGGATTATTATTTTGGTAGCCTATATTTAGATTATGGGTTTGACAACACTCCTATTATGATTATAAATTTCTACCTTGTATAGGTGAGAGGCAATATAAGGATCTTATAAGAATACTTCAAATTAATGTATTCATGAAAATCCATTTCTCTCTCAACATAGAATGTGCATCTATACCGGATGGCTTCACCAATATATTTTGTATATTTTATTGAGACATACTTCAGAAATCTGTCATTGATACAATGAGGAATTTTTTAGGATATTTTTCTACCCTATCATATCAATTAATATTTAGTTTCCTTGATTCCCAAGGAGGATAATGTGGTTGACATTACAAATTTCAAGGTTATGGCCCTTGGGAAAAAATTTCCTAATGTCATTTGCATAATTCTTATGAACAGGTTAGGGGGAATCATTAATTACATCATCCCTCAAACCAATATAAATTTCTCCTCAAAATATGCATTCATAACTACCTATTTGTGGCCATATAGAGGGTCAACATCATTAAGAGGAATATGAAAGAGGGTAAATCTTCCAACATGACTGATATTTCCAATGATTTTGACATCCTAAAATGGAATTTTATTCAAAATATCCTTGGTGTGTATGTGTTTTAAAACATATTCATGATATTAATAAGTTTCATTCATTCATATTCATGGATGCATGTATTAATAAATACAGTCCCAAGAGTTTACATCCAATGAAATAGAGGAGAAAGGAATGGTTATCAACTCTTAGGGATTCTTTTTTTAATTAATAATAACTACATGAGGATTTTCATTAATTATCATGGTTTGGTTAGAATCTTTAAACAAGTTAAATATGGAATGAATTTCTTCACTCCCTCCAACTTTATCTATAATGATTATATTCTTCAATTGAGTCAAGATTCAAATAAAACCATCTTAATTATTTGGGATATTTCTATCACAATGTAGATATTGTTGGACAAGCCATCATCTGGGGGAAATCCTTTATTGTTTTTGGGGGGGGAATATATGTGGACAAACAGAATAGGGGTAAAATAAGCTCAGAGTGAGGAAGGGTTCCATTCACATCACACACCATGGTTCCTATTTGTTTTATGGTAATGTCAAGAGCTAGTTTGTTAGAGGAACGATCAATGTAAGTATTATACAACTTGATAAATTGAAATCTAATGAAATATCTAAATATAGGATAATTATTATTGTTAACATAGTTTTTACCTCAAAATTTGTTCACTCCTCTAGCTACATATTTTCAATAGTGTTCATAATGTAATTATGTGTCTTGGTTTGGAATTCCATCTAGACTGCCTCAGTCCATGAATGGAATTTGGTCACCATTTCATGGAGATATTAAAATAACCTCATTGAAATGTGAGGTCTCTAAATAAATGATCTAAAGGATTTCAATGATGCATTAATTTGTAATTTCACATGGATCATGCTATCCATGGATGAAACTTCTTGTCACTTCATAAATATACTATTAAAGGATAGACAAATTGATCAGTTCCCCCATCACTAGGGATCCTCAATTTGGCCATATATTAGGTACTCCTTCAATGAAGTTTTTCAAAATACAAAATGGTTTGTCTATAATAATTTGGTCATAACTATTGGGACACATTCTGGCATGATCATCCTCTTAGGAGCAGGGTATATGTCCCTCTTGATAGGATTCAAATTCATATCTATAATTTACTGACAAAATATATCACTCTACAATTTATTTTGATATAGGTTTTAATGGAGATACAATATTTTACCTTCATGGATGTTGACACCATGACATTACAGCCTTGAAATAATGGGATGTTTAGAATCAAAGAGTATTAAAATATCATGAATGTAAACTCCACTAGAATACATTCAAATAGTTATACCATCAAGGTTATTTTTTTCAATCTTCTAAAATAATTCTCATATAGAAATTATAGAAAAACAAATTTCCCACAAAATATTAGCTAAGGACGTATGGGCATTGAATTTCCCCATCCTAACAACTATTCCCTAATAACAAATATAGAATAAAAATATTGTTCTTTGAGTGTGCATATGAGAGATTCTTATAAAAATATGAAGGGAGTTCTTCATATTGGACATCAACATATATAGATATATTGCTGACTATCTTATGTTTCTCTCCAACATTAGGTCGAGAAAGCATATAGGGAACCTATTTCTGGTGTCATTGACCTATTATATTTAGTACATATAGAGGGATCTGAATAGGCAGTTTTTTAATGAGTAGGCTCCCTCCATCAACAATGGAATTATAAAAATACAAATGTATGTGCATGTTGATGTTGAAATTTAGGTTGGATCCATGTTTAATTAAGCCATTGATCCGAAAATCCTTATGTTTTTGAGAGTTAGAGGAAGTCCAAAGCAGCCCTTGTTCCTCAAGTCTATGAGATGGGTACCTCTCACTGGGATGTGGGTCAAATATAACGTTTATGTCGGTCGCATAGTAAGGCCAGTCCCATCAGGTTGTGGTGGTTTCAATGGAACTTATCAACGATTTTTATGGAATTAGTTTATCATTAAATAATAATTGGGACACATTTTAATGATGAATTATGTGTAAATATTTATTCCATCCAACATTGAATTTATCCTTAGTGGGATACATTATGTATCAAATATGACTCTGAAAATGTGGTCATTGAATTGATATTAATAGCTAGGGATGTCCCATGGAATCTTATTCCTCATTGGCTGGATTGTACGAATAATCCAATGAGATTAGGATGATTGTCTCACAAGCATATAGATATGACAACATGGCGATGAATACTCGGTCAAAGAAAGAGTTTCTTGAGGCAAGCATAGTATGGCCCGTTAGAACTCCTGACTATTGAACTTAACTGGGGAGCGAAGACATTCATGTAATTTTTAACTATCATTTTTTGTAATCCACCAACTTATCTCAAACCTTATTCTGTTTCATTACTTTTCAAAATAAATTTTTTATGATCGGGTTTTCCTCTATCCTATATCTTCTGAGTAATGATACTATAAAATGAATGGGAATAATAAATGGTACATTACTTATACTTACTTCCATATCCAATTAATGATTCCAATCCTAGTATTTTAATAAATTTAATATCATTTAATAAAATATTATTTATTATAAATTATCATTATAGTAATTTTTAACACTATTCATTTTATTTGTTTTTATATACATCCATAAAAATGGGGAATTTGAATATAATTATTTAACACATCATTATAATGTCACATTGGACTATAAAATTCATAGTATATAATAAATAATTAATATTATATAAATTTAAATATTTATGTAATACTTTACTTAATTTTTTCATTAATTGAAGAAATATTTTGTCGACATTACATAAGAAATTAGAAAACATAAATTTCCTCTAAAAATAAGAAATAAATTATAATAGTTATTATATCATAAATCAAACAATATAAATTAATATTTGTTCAACACATGATTTATTCCCTTTGTAAGCATAGAAGATATATTTAAAACTATGAGAGTGAGACATTATAATTGTCATTATATTAAAAATTATAAAAATAATTTTCATAGAGATGTTTTCAATAAAAAAATCAATTTGGATCCTGAGGTGGTAAAGTAAAAAATTAAAATTCATCAAATAATAATTAGGATGAATAATTATTGAAGTATAACCTATTTTAAACAAGATTAACTTTGCATACCCATTACTGAAATGAAGATGTATATCACATTTACTATTCATATTGAAAAAAAAATGAGATCTATATAAATGATTTTAAAATTTTTTATTCTAACTATTGAATTCATTTTATTATATTAAATTAAAATGAGTTTAATTAATTAAATTAAATATATGGCCCAATATAAATATATAAAAAATTAGAAAGAATAATATTTTTGATCATGAAACATGATTTATTAATATTAAATACATAGAAACAATATTAGAGGAATAAAAATAAATAATTAAATATATAATATTTATATTTCATTAATATAAATCACATTAAGGGAACGATTTAGTTTATTATTATAATGTTATATTGCACACATAATTATATTTTATCAAAAAAAATTATTTTTCAATAATATGATTTTATTCATTATAATCAATATATAGACACAACTATATTTCATAAATATTTAATTACATATTTTCATAATTTTATATCATATTCATACCCTTCAATCCATTTACTTGGTGATAAATTTCACAATAAATAATAATCGTTTAATAGTATATCGTGCTTCATTTATACTTGGTGTGCATGTAACACAAGAATAAATCTTGTGGTATAAAATTTTTCCTTCCTTAAAATTAATTTATCAATTGATGTATATCCCTTTTATGAAAATAATTGATGATATATCTATTTCATTATATCTTCATGTTCCCATGTAGCTTCCAAAAATTGGGGTTGTCACCTAAAAACATTGACCTAATGAATAGTCATGTTTAGTTGAACTTTCTCTCATTGATCTAGAATCTAAACCAGTTATTGCACATTAAAAAAGACATTTATCTAATAGAGTTACCTTTGAGAGTAGTATATATGAAGGATATGTTATGAACAACCTCATGAGGGATACATGGAAAACATTGTGAACTTGGGAAAGTTTGGTGAAAGTATTAGCTGGTAACCCACCATCCTTATATGATTATAATGACTACTGTTTTTAAGGTAGGTAAAAATCCTTTTAAATTTATTCAAACCATGTTTTGGTTTTCTTTTTTACTTAAACTTATTTACTATGCATTTAGGGGTCATTTTTTGGATTAGGTGGTTCATACCGGATGGATCTTGGATATTGGCCATGTATATTCTATATATTTAAATACATGACATGTAATAATACAAGATATGTATTTTTTTGTTTAGAACCCTTTTATGCCATGAACATGGTTTTTCATAGAAGGATAAAATCCAAAGATGTATGTTTAATTTAATGTTTATATACCATTTTAATTCCTTGGGTTATTTTTGTAAAGGTTGACAAGCCTCAAATTTGATAGATCACTCTTTTATTTTCTCCAACTGCTTTCGCGTGATTTAGAGTGCCCATACACACCTATAATATGTTAATATAGTTCTTCTTCATACAAAAATTGGTTTATTCACCATCAATTATGTTTAAATCATAGATTTGATTTATAACCCCATCTTCCTTCAATTCATAGTTTATCTTTTTGTAATTATCACTATATTGGTGTGAGCTAAAATTACATATTGTAAGGGTTTTTTCTATGTCATTGATTTCATCCATTCAAGATTCAATAAATGGATAATGTTGTAGTAGTTTTCATATATAGACATGTATAATATTTTCCATAAATTTCTCCTAAAATGATTAAGGTTATATAGAAACATTCCATTGTATCACACGATGAACAGTGATGTGAATTTCCATAATTTTCCCCTTATTTATTTATTTCCACCAACTTATAAAACTCCCATAGGATTTTTTTATTTATTAGGGGATTCCCACCTCTTGTGATCCACCCCTTTAGTTTTGTTGAATAAATTTTTCTTATTTATTAAATATTTAATTTTCCAAACCATAAACTATGTGGTTTTGGATTGACTATGAAATTGAATTTCAGGGATATATAAATTGAAATAGATTAATTTAATTTAATGAAAGTGGTTATAAGGACACACCATGTGTTATAAATTTATAAATTTTATTCCTATTAATTTTTAATACCATGGTTCGATTGTATTAAATTATTGGAAATGATTATATGTAATCCACCATGATTATTATTAGACAATAGATAATGGTTAGTGGAAATGGTTAATGGATATTTTGATAATGTAATTTCATTATCTCTTATATTAGGTGTTGGGAATGAAATCTCACATATATTACCTTTACATTGATGATGGGAATGATGTTCCACATTCCTTTATATCAGGTTTTGAGAATGATATCGCACACCATAGTTTCATATGATGAGAAAAATATCTCTCATTCATATGACATTATGTTGTATACCATTGATGCGACTTATATATCATTAGACATGTCACGGATCCCTATGTTATGCTAACAGTCCATCTAGAACCTATTTGAAATGTATATGCATGTATATTAACTTATATATAGAGTCAATATTCATGTATACATATTGAATATACATATATATATTATTATTTATACGTGGTAAACTAATTAAAATCATTCCAGCTTCTGCCAAAAAATGTAGTGTCTACTAGGTGTCCTACTAAAACCTAAGATAACTACTATATACTTTTCCATTTTTATTATTATTCATTACAATAGAAACTAATATTATTTACACATTTACTAGATTAATCTTGACACCATTGGTGGGGGACTAATGATTTTATATCACTCCCTACACGGGCCTCCCTTGGTACCCGAGTTGACCAAGTGATAAAAGGTTTAGAAAAGGGAAACATACCCATCAATAATTCTTTGTATCTTTTAAATTTATCATAGATCATGAGAGTAGATCACCAAGAATATACATGTGATTCTTTTAGAGACATCATTGGTTTTATTATAGTATTTTATGGCATGTTTTATATTTTTATACATGTATCACATGCATCCTGATTTACAACATCGGGATGATTATAAATAATTTTTATATTAAAATGCCTACAGATTTATAATTTTTACTATATCATGGATTCTTATACTTATTTTGTTGATATTCTGTTCCGAATACCATTTTTTTGTTTAATATATTTTATTCTTCTTCTATTTATTATCTCTATTAAATTATATATTACATCACTTATATGACTGTATCATCTACCCAACATAAAACATATGAACCTCACTAATAGTTAGTAACCATTCACCTATGGGGTGGTGTAATTGAGAAAATGTGACTCCCAATCTCAATAAACCATTTAGTGTCTCCATATTAAAGAAATTTAGAAGTTGTATCGGATGGAGGTTTAGTTCCTCCAACATATAGGTTAAGGGACCACAAGGTCCATAGACTGAAACAATGTTATTGGAGAGAGTTATATGAATTAAAAACAAATAATATTCAGAAATTACTACCATAAAACATGAATGGTGATTTATTTAGTCAAATCATTATATATGACATGTTAAATCTTTCGGCCAAATGAAAAGGATTTGTTACAACTAAATAACGTAATAATTAAAATTTATAAGGGGTATGACGTGTATAAACTGGGAATTAAAATGAATTTAACTCGACTATATCATATTTTTATATACATATATAAGATTAATAAATTAAATTAAATTAAAACATTTAAATTAAATGTTTTCCACTAAATGGGGTTCAAATTGCAATGTAAATGGAATTTTCATCTATACCATTCAATTCTAAGACCATATAATAGAACCAATCTTGTGTTAAATGAGACAAAGAACTGAACATGGTCATAGCAGTTGGTAGTTTGGAGTGTCTCTTAAATTCCATATGGCCTATTATGGCCTCACTTTATCTCATCGATCTAAATTTTCGAGCATGTCAAGTGATGTGACCTTTTCCAAATAAAGGATTATACCTTTCCTAATTATTATTTTTTGGACACTTATCGACCATTTATTTTTAGTATGTTTATTTTACTTGGTGTTCTACATTCATTATACTAATAAATCCACATGTGGTATGCTAGCTATTGTGATGTCCTTAGTTCAGAAATGGATGTTCTTAAACCACTAGTGTTACCTCCTTATCTTCCACCCATGGAACCACCTGTTATTCCTCACATGGGCACTAACATATAGTTTCTAGAGTCTTTACTTTGTATGATGAATTACATTCATGGAGTTTCTTGAAATCTCTCAAATATATCATAGCTAATGTGGTTATTTTAGTAGTATCACTTTCATGACCCATCCCTTGTGGCCTACGTCATGACTACCCCAAGCCCAGCTTCCATAGGCCAGGGGTAGGGGACTAGCACTGAAGGCATATTACCTAAAACTGGGAAGGAATTGCCTTTATAACTTGTAACTCATTCATGATAAAACACAGCATGATACGAACACAAGTAAACTGAATAGTAAAAAACAATTTGTAAAAAAATTAAAAGGTGGAAGAATACAAGCCCCACTAGAAATTACAAGAAAACTAGAAAATACATGTAAAATGAATAGATCCTATGATCACCTACCAAGGATCCTACCTGAAGGGTAGGTAAAGTTCTCGAATGATCATCTCTGCGGTATGCCTCATCTATGGTCCACCTCCGAGCTACCTCCAGTCCTGGTACACTCATCCTTAGTCGGCGTTGTCTGTCATCAGCACCAAACACAACAACGTTCGGGCTTAGACCGTGTAGGGGAGAGTATAAAGATACCCAGTAGGGACCCTAAGACCCCCCCAAAGGTCTCTCAAAATCCACAAAGGATAAACCACGATGTATGAAAACAACCATCATCCCTACATAATTATATGACCATACATATACTTAAGTTATCATGTATAGCCATCTCATTCATGAAAAAACACAAGGACAACATCTATAGCCCTAGGATTAACTGTTCCAAAAAGGAATGAATACCGTGAAGGTAACACCACAAAGGTAAGTACCAGAAATGTAACACCACACAGAATAATAACACAAAGGATTAACCATGAAGGAAAGTACCACACAGTACGCCACATAGAAGAATACCACAAATTTATCACCATAAAGGTAAGAACCACACAATATGCCACATAGAAGAATACCATCAAGGTATCACCACGAAGGAAAGTACCATACAGGTATGCCACAGAGAAGAAAAGCATAAAGGTATCACTATGAAGGGAAGTACCACACAGGTACACCACATAGAAGAATACCACAAAGGTATCACCATTAAGGTAAATACCACATTGGTACACCACACAGAAGAATTCCACCATGGTATCACCATGAAGGAATGTACCACACAGGTACGCCACACAGAAGAATACCAAAAAGGTATCACCAAGAAGGTAAGAGCTCATCTCACACTAGGTATATCATAGATACAATAATTGTGATGATTATATGTAACTACTGAATCATCATAATCTGTTAAGAGGTAGACCTATGAAGGATCCCAAATTACTGACCCACACAGGATCCTAGAACATCATCAGAGCCACAGTAGATCCTAGTTCATTGTTAGACCCACAGAACATCCTAGTACTTCTTCAGACCCACGTAAGATCCTAGTACATCGTCAGACCCACACAGGATCCTACTAAATCATCAGACCCGCAAAGGATCCAAGTACATCATCAGAACCGCACAAGAACCTATTACATTGTCAGACCCACACAGTATCCCAGTACATCGTTAGACCCCCATAATATCCAAGTAATGTATACCCATGAAGGATCCTAGAGTAGACCTACATGGATTTAAAGAGAGGATCCATGTGGGACTCTCAATCATATACCCATGAAGGATCCCAAAGCATAGTCTCACATAGGATCCCTTTCTCATGTTACAACTAGCTACAGGGTTCCGCACTAAACTCACATGATTCTGGGAGGGTCCACCCCACAACCCATAGGTCGATACTCCAATATCCATGAAGTCCCACAGAGAAGTATCCAATTTGACCGCCACTAAATTGGGTCTCTACATAATAGACGGTGCATTAATCGGACGTCTGGTCTGTAATTTATTGGCTTTTAGTCTTGAGGGACTATTTGGATTCGTGATCGATCCATCCTGGAAATACCCAAACACTATACAAATCTCAGGTGGTGTATACCCAATGGTCCATCTCGCACCAAGGATTCTAGAAATCCTGACGGTTCATCAAACAGACGCCGGTAGATCAACATACTGCCAAAAGTGCCAAAATGGGTTGAAGTAGGTCCGGGTCCAGTCGGACCCCGTTGGGGTTGACCCGACCAGCTGGGTCCGGCCAAACCCATGTTTGGTGGCCTGCGGTGTCGCGGCCCACTAGGCTCATAGTGACGCGTCTGCTGGGCAGCCCAGGCTACCCGGATGGAAGCCTCTCCTCTGTAAGGCGCGAACGTGCGCCACACCATCTCTAGCGTCCAACATCGAGTCGGTCGTGTCTCACCTCACTTTTGCAGCACAATTATATGGCTCATCTCCACCGGGACACATGGATACACACTGCCTCTCCTTCGCACCGTCGGAGGAATTGCCGACTACTACCCTAGCTCTTCCGCGACCGATGGGCTGCAGCCTTCTCCAGTTGTGTGGTCATGCAGCCAACATCGTCATGGACAACTATGGTGTTGGCTGCCATTTATGAGCACCACCGGTGTGGGTCACCATCCTCCTCCATTTCTAATTTAACATCAAGAACCACTGATATTTTCATAGTAGTCGGGTCATGTTCGTTTGTCCCACACCCTCCGCCTTAGAGCGGTAGTAAGTAGCTCAATTAATCTTGAATCATGAAAAACGTCAAGAATGTGTAAAGGGGTATTCAAAACATCAAAACCTACATGATACCCTGCAAAAACCTCCCACAAAGTCCAAAGATTCACGAGACAACCCGTTAGTCGGTTGACCCGTATTCTTTGTATAAATTAGATAATGGGGTTGGGGAAATAAAAAATGATCAAATGAAATAACCCCCTACCATGAATGTTATAGAATCATCTGAACTTGTTGGTGGACCATGTTCTTAGTTCTTATGACTGGCTCCCAAAGACGCCACTCACACGTCACCCATTGGTGGTTTGATTTCCTCTTTCACATCCCGCTGGGTCAGCTTCATCTTCTAATTGTCGGGCAGAGTTACACATTACCAGAGCATTTTCGCTTTGTGAAACCATTCAAAATCCACCCCCCCCCCACCAAGATCAAAAAAAATATTAGAGGCATAGGTGAAGTAACGATCGTTGAAGTAACGATGGTTTATTTAATAGGAATCTTCTTAAATTCCAATGATGATGTTACATAGTATCTGAAAGTCAAGAAATTTAATTTAGGTTGATGCAATTAAATGGGAGGTTTCCTAATGGACTTCCCCATATTAAAGAAGGACATGGGTGGTCCCAAACACTATGAATTAATAAATAGGAGTTTTCTTTCTAGGGCAGTCCCCAGCTCCAAGCATTCAATTGGGGGTTAAAATAAAATAAAAAGTTGTTATTTATTTTATTTTTATTTCCATGAAAATAAAAAAAACTAACATTGTCCATCATCCAACTATGGTGGAGGTGAATGCCTCATTAAGTTAATACCAGCGCAATGAGTTCATTGGTGTCCTCAGATTATAATTCTGAGCACCGATTCGAAGTCACAAAATGTTGCTTGCGTGTTTACTTAAAATACCCGAATTTTTTTTGGATAATTATTAACAGTCACCCTCGACCCGCACCGGTCATCATGAAGATATTCCCAAGTGAAAGACGCCCCAACGAACCCAATGGTACTCTAGGATTTCTAATCCGAGTTACTGTTTAAATGTTATGAATTTTATAATAAAATAATGGTAACTTAATTATTTTATTTACATCAAAATCTGACATTCAGTGGTGGCCCACACCGGTCAATGTTAGTATCTTCCTAAATATAGAATTCTCTCACGAGTTCAGCGGTGGCCTCATATTTTTAATTCGAGATACCATTTTTGAGTTATAAGAATTTGAAAAATAAACTAATTTATTTATTATTTTTTTACAGTTATTTCATTTTTGGGTTTTCTCAAAGGAGGCTCGCACCGACTGATCTTAACTCGCTCCTACGCTAAACTCACCATCCTGAAAGAAATGGGGCCCTCAGATTTCTAATCTAAGTAACCACTTATGATTTATTCTTCTATTTTAGGAAAACAATTTACACATGCTAATTAAAGTTTTACAAAACTCTGACGGACTATTTCTGGCCCTCCAGACGTTGGAATCATGCGCCGTCAGATTTTTTATTTTTGAAAAAATTCAATATAATTAAAAAAAATTATAATGAATTTCTAGGACATTACATCCTTCAAAACATAGGTCTTTACATCCTTAAAATCTAAAAAAAGGAAAAACAAACAAAATTGGGTACTGAGCATAAATTTGAGCCTCCTGCTCCCATGTGATTTCTTGGAGGATCCCGTGCGGCTAGCGTACGTGCACTAGAGTTATTGACTACCCACAAAGGAACCACTCATTTTTATCCTCACTCTCCACTAGAACCTCCGTAAATGACGCCCCATCATCTAAGTCCAGATTGATATGGTTGATGATGTGATATGGGTCGTGCACGTATCTCCTCAGCTGGGATACGTGCAACACATCGCGCCACCTCTCCAACTATGGTGGAAGATCCAACTGGTAGGATACCTCACCTTTCCTCCGAAGGATCAGAAAAAGACCGATAAAACTAGGTGATAACTTTCCCCCATATCCAAAACTCTAAAAACCTCAATAAGGTGAGACACATAGGAGGACATGGTCTCCCTCCTCTTGTTAGAAAAAGACCTATGTAGGCTCTGAGTATTTGTTAGTTGGTAACAAGTGAGGCATCGTGATACAAAATCTTCCACTACTTTATTCATCCCTGGCCACCAGTACTAATGCTGACGATCTTGGTACTTCTTCACCACACCATGATGTACCACTAGAGTGGATGAGTTGATATATCTCAACACTTCCATCTGAATCGACACAGGTACCATGGTACATCCTCTGAAGATAATGACGTGCTCCCCACCATCAGAAAATCTATCAGGTGACTGTCCTATGGATAACTGAGCACGTCGAGTCTCATAGTCTATGTCCCCACGCTGTGCCTCCCTGACTCATTGATGAAATGGGGGAGTGACTAGAAGAGACTGAAGAAAATTTTCTTCATCCTAATCCAAATATGATATCATCAAAGTTTCCAGCTACTCTGTCGCCTCACCTAGCAGTTTTATACCAGACCTCTTATTTAGTGCATCTGCTACAACGTTCCACATACATGGAGTATAGACTATTTAAAATTCATATTCTTGGAGGAACTCAAGCTAATGCCGCTATATTATGTTTAGGTCCTTCGGAGAGAAGAAACACCTAAGACTATTGTGATCTGAGTAGACTGTAAAATGCTCGCACATCAAGAAATGTGTCCACATCGTCAAGGTGAAGACCACTGCTGATAACTCTTGGTCATGGGTAGATTTGTCTTTCTCATGCTGTCGCAAATGTCAACAACCATATGCCATCACTTCTCACTTTTGAATCAAGACACATCTGAGCCTAGTCCTAGATGGGTCACAGTAGACTACATACCCTACGCCCTCACCTGGTAGCCTCAAGATGGGTGCACTATTCAGCCTCTCCCTTACCTCCAAAAAACTCTATTGAATTCTCTCCATAAAAATGAAGGGTTTCCCTATTTTAATAAACGCTGATAAAGGTGTCCCTACCCTAGAGAAGTCTGGTATAAATCTTTGGAAGTATTTTTCCCAAGCAGAAATCCAGCTCCCTTCAGGGAGGTATTCCTAGAAACATATTTTGAAAATTTATCCACGAGCTCTGCCACTCTTGTTTGGAAACGAAAACTCAAAACATCAATGCATGAGTTTATCTTGTGCTTCCCAGGTTTGCTTTTTAACCGACCAAGGAAAACCCTATTCCAATGTTGTAGGTAAACCACAACATTTTTCCCCTAATATAGTCAATTTGGGAATTAACTGTGGATGTCCAGTCCATACCCAGACTAACGTCAAAAGGTCTCAACACTTCCACTAAGAGGTTCCAACCGAAACTCTCACCTCAATAGTCATATCACATCATCGGTGTATATTGAATTATTGAGTCTCCTCTTAAAGGTATCTACAGAAGTGAGGGTAAAGATAATGAGTTAACTAGAAAATCTAGGTCTTGGAAAAGATTCTTAGAAGGAAGGAATGATTGGTACCTATTCTTGTTGATATGGAATCTTGTAGTAGACCCATAACGTACCTCGAATCATTAGTAGAGCCCTTGGTCGCACTCCTTGACCGCATGTAGCAACTCTCTTCCCCTGTCCTCTAGCTCCCTGAGCCTGGTGGGGTCAACAAAAAGGGGGTTGTTGTAACCTATCTAAATGTAAACCACCTCATGCTACTATCCAAGCTCTACTTCCACATCTACTGCAATGAAAATTAATTTTTCCTTATCACATCCTCTTCACGAAACATCTGACATGCCCATGTCTCTAAGACTGGAACCAATTAACTAGTTTCCCACTAAAAACATTCACTGACTGTACCCTCTTAGCCAATGAACATTCGACAATAATGGTTCTCTATAGCACCCTAACATAACAAGGAACTCATATAAGAATAGTGATGGCACAGATGTCCTTAAAAAACCTCGCTCAGACGTCCAAGCCTTGAAGCACTGATCTTATATTATTAATTGTGTACTAGGAATGGTCGGTCTGCCTCAATGAATACTAGTCTACCGATATGTCATACGGCCGAGATGTAGAATCTCTAGAGAAGTTTCAGCCACCTCCTCAAGCTAGTCCTTAGCTGCCTATGAGTCGGGCTCGCCTCGGAACCTGAGAGGTATCTGATATTGAATAATGCATAAGGCACTAAGCCAATATGTGTCCTCTACAGGTATCGCCATTTGTATCTGCTGACCAACGGGTAGTGATATATCTGACACACTACCCAAAGGTACTATTTGGTGTAATAGTCCATGTATTAAAGCCTCATCACTATGCAGACCATCCTCAAGGTCACTCACTGAAAATTTCTAGTTTCTAAGATCACCATCAAGCTCTAATAGTGTCTCAACTAGGTATAAAACTCTAGAAACCACCTCCAGCCATCCCTCAGCTGCATGAAAAACTATCTTTCCTAGAAACCTCAAAGGCCCCTGCTACTATAACTCATGCATCGTGCTCATTCGGTGTGCACTGTCTTCCAGTGTGGCTAGTTATATCTACTGCCCAGTGGGTGGTGGTGTTGTTGTTACACCACTCGATGGTGCCAGCAAAGTAAGAGCACCATACACTGGATCATCATCACTCTATGGGCCATTATCATGTGCCCTCTTAGAAATCCTAGCTGGCGGTCTACGCAGTCGCATCCTGATAATGAACTGGTGAACCATGGTCATTTAGTTATAACTGGGGAGATGACTCAGAAAAACATAAGCAAACTTTTCAAAAAACAAACGTAATCAGTGTTTTCTTGCACTATGATAGAAATCAGAAGTCAGGGTCTTAGTGTATGGATACATCGGCCATTGCACCAACACTAGATTCCATAAACTGAAAACCATACTCATTACACTATACAATATTGTCGTTAAAAATATTATAGTCCAATGTTCTATGGTATAACCAACTCCTCTGATACCAATTTTTCAAGACCCATCCCCCAGGGCTCGTGCTGCGTCTACCCCAAGGCAGCCTTCCGTAGGCAAGAGGCTGGCGACTAGCACTAACGGCATTTTCCTGAAAACTGGGAAGAAATTACCTTTATAACATGTAACTCACACAACCATGCAAACATCACGATAAAAACATAAGTAAACTGAATTTTAAAAGGACTGTGTAAAGTAAGTAAAAAGGACCAGAATAGATGACCAACTAGAATGAACAAGAAAACCTGTACGTAAAATTAAATCTAAACAGATCATATGAACACCCACCAAGGATCCTACATAAACTGTAGGTATAGCTCTAGAACAGTCGTCTATGTTGTAAGCCTTGACTATGGTCCACCTCTAAGTAACCTCCAGTCCCCGTACCCTCATCCTTAGTTAGCGTTTTCCTTCATATGCACCAAACACAACAAGGTGCGGGCATATCCCGTACTAGGGTGAGTATAATGATACTCAATAGGGACCCCAAGACCCCCAAAAGGTCTCTCAAAATACACAAATTATAAACCAAAAATCATGAAAAAAACTATCATCCCTACTAGGATGGACTCTAAGTGGTGACTTCTCCCCCCTCTGTATGCTTCCATGGTTTCGTTTCCAAGTCATCTCCTCCCATTCTTTGGCTTGGCCAGGCCTCGGCGGCAACATTCTTGTCCTGGATCGACATCGATGGGTGGAGGTTCCATGTTTTTCAGCTTCGATCAAGGATTGGCGGTGGCTTCGTTATGACTTTCTGCCATGAGATTTTATCTCGTATAAGTGATCAGTGTCGGATATGGTTCCCTCAGTGATGGATTTATCATTCCTGGATTCAGATCTACCTGGCCTCGATATGCGTTGATTCTGAGTGGTCTAGCATCGGGTTCTCGGCTTGGGGGTGGTGATGTTCCTTCTTGCTCCTGGGAGCTCCGAGTGTTTGATGTCGACTCCGGTGTCCTAGGTGACTACCTCTACATTTTCTGATCATGTCATAGATTTGGTCTGCTCACCGTCATCTCCTCTATTCTAGCAGAAAACTACTCAAAAATCTATTGAATTTGTGATTTGATCAGATTGGGGTCTAACTTTTACTCAATCAGCCTTGGAATTACTCTCGGCTTCGTGATCTCAGCATGGTCTCCTCCCAGCTCGACGTCGGCTCTAGCATGCACTGGTGTGCTTGGGGTCAGATCCAGTTTTTCATATCAGTAAGTTCTTCCATTTTGGCACTCTTGTATGTTTATTTCAGGTTTTGATTTAGTTAAGTTGAGATATTGTTTGATTGTATGTGAAATTGGTGGTATGGTGGTGGTGCTTTTGATATGGTTGGCTGTGAATCTGCAGGTTACCTGGGGATTAATCATTGTTAGAGTAATGGATGTTCTATTGGGGAATTCAGACATTCAACATGTTTTAGCATCAAAGGAGGATATAGATGGTCATCTTCATCATGTATGGCTTTTCAAATATGGATGATTTAGAGGGAATGGTGTAGACATTGGTACCAGGACCATGCATCTTTGCATGGGAAAATTTTTTGATCAGACATACTTTGGTGGAGATGTCCCTTAATGATATTGATTCTAGGTAGTGGCCCTTGCGTGTAGTCTTATTATGGGTTGGAGCCGTTTTAATTTTCAAATCTTGTTAATATCTGAATTTATCTGATGTCTTGATTTTCTCCCTTTACCCATAAGAGGGAATTATCCAAAATCATTAAAAATATCAGCCTTCGGTCCATTCATTCAACTGTCATACCTACTTAGGTATATGCCCATACATATACCTAAGTTATCAAGTATACCCATCTCAATCATGAATAAACACAAGGCCCAAATACATAGCCCAAGGCTCAAATGTTCCATGAAGGATGTGATGCCATGAAGGTAACACCAAAAAGGTAAGTACCACAAACGTAATACCACAAATAATAATACCAGAAAGGTTACAACATGATTGAAAGTACCACACATTTATACCACATTGAAGAATGTAATAGAGTTATCACCACAAAGTTAGGTACCACACATGTATTCCACGCTGAAGAATACCACCAAGGTATCACCTCAAAGGAATGTACCACATGGGTACACCACATAGAAGAATAACACAAAGGTATCGCCAAGAATGTTAGTACCACACAAGTATTCCACACATATGAATACCACAAATGTATCCCCATGAAGGTATGTACCACACAGGTATGCCACAAAGAATAATAACATTAAGGTGTCACCATGAAGAAAACTACCATATAGGTACACCCCATAGAAGAATTCCACAAAAGAATCCCAACAAAGGAAAGGACTCAACTCACACTAGGAATATCTTAGGTACAGTCGTAGTGATGATTAGATGTAACTATTGAATCATCTTACTCTGTTAAGAGGAATATCCACAGAGATCCCAAATTATAGACCCACATAGGATCTCATAACATCGTCAGACCCACAGAGGATCCTAGTAAATCATCACACCAATAGAGGATCTGAATACATCATCATACACAAATAGGATCCTCTAACATTGTCAGACCCACACAGGATCCTAGTACATCATCAGACTAACATAGAATCCTAGTACATTGTTAGACCCAAATAGGATCCAACTACATCGTCAGACCCACACTGTATCCTCGTATATCATCACACCCACACAGGATCCTAGTTCATCGTCTGGCACACAGAGGATCCTAGTACATTGTAAGACCCAAAATGGATCCTAGTACATTGTGAGACGTACACAAGATCCTAGTACATCGTCAGACCCACACAAGATCCTAATACAGCAGACCCATGGAGGATCCTAGAGTATCCTCACATGGATTCCATGAGCAGATCCATGTGGGACCCTCAATCATAGACCCATAAAGGATACCAATCCATAGACCCATATATGATCCCTTTCATATGTTACGTCCTGCTACGTTGTTCTCGCACTATGCTTGCTTGATTCCTGGAGGGTACATGCCTCATGCCACAGGTCAATACTCTAACTGCCATGTTGTCCCATGGAGTTGTATCCCAAAGGACCGCCACATAAAATGGGTCTCAACACAATAGATGCTACGTCTATCAGACGTCTAGTCTGTAAGTTATTAAACTTTTAGTCCCAAGGGCCTAGTTGGATTCGTGTTCGATCCATCCTTCTTGTACCCCAATATTATAAAAAACTCACGTTGGGTATACCAAAAGGTCTGTCTCACTCCAATGTTTCCAGTGCCACTATCGGTTCATCAAAAGGATGCACGTAGATCAAGATATGTCTGAAATATAGAAAATAGGTCGAATTTGGTCCGAGTCCGGTATGGCCTAGCCTGTCAGTGCAGCTTGGCCCACGGTGTGGTGGCCCACTAGGCTCATAGTGCAGCGGCCCATGGTGCGGCATCCACTGGGTGGCCTTAGATGGCTGGATGGCCAGCCTCTCCTCTGCGTGGTGTGGTCATGCGCTGCTCCATCTCAAGTGGTCGACATCGAGCTGGATGCACCTTGCCTCGCCACCACAGTACAAGGCCGCACCTCTTCTCCACCAGTTGGTGTGGATGTGCGTCACTACCCATTAACGTGTCCGGCTGGATTTCCATCCAGCGCCCTAGCTTTTCCGCAACTGACAGGCTGTGACCCATCTCTGGCGATGCAGTAGCACCTTCACTATCATCGTAGCTAACCGTGTGGCCGACCACCATTCCCAAGCCCCACCGGTGTCAGTCTTTGTCCTCCTCCATCGAGAAAAGCACATCGAGAACCGCAAAGATTTGCCGAGTGGTCGGTCCATGTTCGTTTGCCATGCTCCCTCCGCATCAGGGCGGTATCAAGTGGCCCAATAATTCTTGAATCCATAAGAATGTCAGGAATTGTTATGGGGTATTAAAAAAATAAACCCTAAATGATACCCCGCTACAACCTCCCACAACGATAAAAGAATCATGCGACAACCCATTAGTCGGTTGACCTGCGTTCTTCATATAAATTAAAGAATGGGGAAGGGGAAATAAAAAAATACTCAAACGAAATAACCTCCGACCTTGAACATTGGAGAATCATCTGTGCATGATGGTGGATCATGTTCTTAGTTCTCGTGACTAGCTCCCTAAGACGCCACTCACACATCGCCAATTGGTGGTTTGATGTCGTCTATCAACCCCTTCAGGGTCAGATTCGTCTGCAATGTGTTGGGTGGCGTGGAACCATACCAGAGCTTCGTCAATTTCTGAAGCCAAACCAAATTCTCACCCAATGATCCATTCAAATAGAAAAGGGGGAGCGTTAGTAACAATCATGGAATTTATGAAGGATCATTAAATTGGAACCTTCCAAAATTCCAATGACGTTGTTACTTAGTAGTTTAAATTTATGACAATTAATTAACATTGGCGCAATTAAATGGGAGGTTTCCCAAGGGAATTCCCCATAGTAAAGAGGGGTTCGGGTGGTCCCCACAACAATGATTTCACAAATGGGAGTTTTCTAGCTCGAGCAGTCCCCACCTCCAAGCAGTCAATTGGGAGGTTAATAGTAAAATAAAATTTTGTTATTTATTTTATTTTTATTTCCATAAAAACATGAAACCAAACATTCAACCTTGACCAAATGTGGTTGAGGTGAAAGTTCATTAAAATAATACCAGAGTTCTGAGTTTAATAGGGTCATCAGATTATAATTCTGAGAACCGGTTCATAAGTTACAAAACGCTACATGCACGTTTACTGAATGTAACCGAAAAATGTTTAGAAAAGTATTAACAGTCACCCTCAACCCACGCTGGTCGAGGTTAGGATCTTCCCAAGTGAAACATGCCCAAACGAACCTAATGGTACTCTCGTATTTCCAGCCCATGTTATTTTTAAAATTTATGGATTTTATAATAACATAATTTCCACTTAATTATTTTATTTACGACCAAAAACTAACATTCATCAGTGGCCCACACCATCCAAAGTTACTATCTTCTTATATAAAGCATTCCCTCATGAGTTCATCAGTGGTCTCTGATTTTCAATCCAAGTTACTATTTGTGAGTTATAAGCATTTGAAAGATAAAATAATTTATTTAATTATTTTATTTATAGTCATGCCATTTTTTTGTTTTCTCATAGGAGGCATGCGCCGACTGAACTTAAGTCACACCTAGTGTAAACCCTCCATCCTGAACTCAACTGTGCCCTCATATTTTTGATCCGAGTAACCGTTTCAGATTTATTCCACATTTTCAATAAAACTGTTGATGTGAACTATTTAATGTTTAACAAATCTTAGACTTACCAATCTGGGAACTCTTGACCTAGGAATCATTTTCCATCATATTTCATGGTCTGATAATAATTCCATATAATTAAAAAAATTATACTAAATTTCCAGGACATTAAAATCACCCATAGATGATTTCTAGTGAAAATTTACCTTAGGTAGTTGAGCCATTTTAGAGGAATTTATTATATTTTCTAAAATTTATATATGCATATAGAGTGAAGGGTATAGCTTGATGTTTATACTCTAATTGGTTACATAAAAATATAGTGGGATTTTAAACCCCCAGAAAACTGACATCGATTTATGACATGGATAGATATTTAAATGGTCTTCATTGAGAACTTCATTGGAAAAAAATTAAGAGCTTCTTGAGCTAGAGATTTCATAATAATGAAAATGAGATCTATGTTTTTAATAGAGTACTCTTCTTAATGTTTTGGGATACAGGGATTCATCTGAAATATATTGAGTGGTGAGTTCATAACTATGAATATATTAGAGTATTTCTTGGTATATTCCATATAATCATAGGCCAATGATTTCTGGTAGAATACTATTTCTTGAGTGGATCAACTATTCCCCCATTACTAATAAGAATTTTAGTGAATCTGATTATAGGATAATGGGTGGTTAAGAACCCACAATATGTTTTGGTTATTCTAGAAAATGGAGTAGGCATTTTGAGTTTGCATTAGTGGGTAGTATTTATCCTAAAACATGTTATGATAGCTTCATTATATTTCACTGGTGTGGAAAGTTGAGAGTCACAATACCATAATCAATGTGATATAATGTTTTGTGTAGAGGATGCTCCTGGATAGAAAAATTCCAGTTCATTTTCATGTATTTTCAATAAGTACATTGAGAGAGTAGATTTATATTAACCCAGTTCTCTGGAGTGACCAATGTATAATTTCCCTTGTCAGGCAGCTATAATGTCACTAGCCACCAAGTCCAATGTGGTGTTAAGGGATGAGTGAGTCATAATCAAGATTCATAGCACTAGTAGGGAAGTCTAGATCAAGGTAGCCAGGTTGTGAAATAGGGCCATAGTACATTCTAGATACATGAAGTGAAAACCATGTTGAAAGATTATAGTGTAATGCCTTCTTCTATTTGAGGTAATATTCTAGTATCCTCTATTTTATTGAATTCATTATTTTTAAAAGTTGCATCAAAATATATGATATCAATCAAAAATTATATATAGTATGGGGCTTGAGATAGATTACATTTTTTTGTTAATGAAACTTGATACCCCATTGGGTATTTTATAAGATAATGTTCATATATGTAAGGAATTTCCCCATGAGATAAAAGGCTATCAGTTCTTTTGGAAGCTTTTCACCATCAATATGATAGGGTTTGATGTTATTCGTAGGATGGATTGGTTGACTCCCAATAAATTAAATATATTTTTTATCTCCATATATTATAGTTTACATCACCATAAGGTATTATAAATGTTATCATAATAGAGTTGCATGTACATGCATCTTGAGAAGGACCTGAGCATCAGGATATAGAAAGAGTTACCACCCAAATTTCAAGTGTTTTCATAGATGATTATAGGTTACGAACTACTATTTTCCCATTAATGGTGGGTAATATCAAGGACTTATTTTTGAATCATTTCAATTATTTATTCCCTGATCGATTCTATGGGAAACCATCAGTTATAAATGAAAAAATATCCATATATCTAGTTCTAGAAGTGGCACTAGTGTCATTTAATCCATATAGGATATGACTTATGGAGATATTAGAGCTCAAAAAGAAGAAATATTACATTTAGGCTAAGGATTTTATCTAACTTACTACCTCACCATAGGCTCACTATCCTTTTTCAGAAGAAGGTAGATTGAACTATCGGGATTTACGTTGATTAGTGATGGCTGAATTTACTCATGTTAATGAACAAGTATCTACTTCCTCAAATAGATAATCTATTATATCATCTCTGAGGTGAATGGGTTTTGTTAATGATATATTTCACTTTAGCCTATCATCAGGTATGTTTTATGCCTGTATTCAAACATTGAAAATATTTCATGGGATGTGATTATTCAAATGAGTTCCTGGTAATGTCGCTGCATGTCTTCAAAGCACCAACCACTTTAATGTCTCTGGTGAAATGTGGTTTCCACCATTATCTATATTTATTCATTATAATCATTATTGAAGAAATTTATTATATTCCCTCTCATGACCCGACCACTCCCAAAATCATGTGATCATGTTCAATACAATGAGAGAGCGCAATCTATAGTAACATCTAGAAAATCATGCTTATGGATTAAATAAAAAACAACTTTGGTAAAATCATCTAGGAGTTAAGGGTATCAGTAAACCCATAGAAATTGAGAGTCGTAGTTTCGTTGGAGTATCCAAAGAATTTAATTGATATATGGATTTTATTGGTGATAATTTTGTATTAAATAATATTTATATTGTATTTTTCACACCTAAAACAGCCTCTTATGGGATTCAATAAGAAGGGTGTGATATCTTTTTGATCGGAAGCCTATGAATGATCCTTTTATGTGTTGAAGGGAAAGTTGAAATTATCAATGATTATAACTCTTCTGGATCTTCACAAGTGATGTTTGATTTATTGTTAGATATTATGTAATGTACTAGTATATGTGTTGATATATGTATAGTGAGTCATATCATACATGTCTCTTTAGTTGAGGCCTCACATGAGGAATTTCATGATGCATGATCTCAAGATAGCATATGTTTTTCATGATTTATGTTGTTGGAGGAATTATTTAATCATGAATTGTTTTGTTGTTGTTTAAAGTGATTATATTATTTAAATGAATTTTTTTTTCTTATGTTACTAATGTTTTGGGTATTCATTGATCACAAAAGCCTCATGTAAAACATTACATAGAACAATATATGTGTGAGGAAGAGAATATGGGCTCAATACTGTTAATCATTTGATTTCAATCATTCCAATATTACTCAAAAATAAAATTTAGTAGTCGATGCCCAAAGCCATAAAAATAAAAAAAAATATTTTTTCGGAGGAATTTTATGAGTGGAATCTTATTTCCATATTTTTAGAGATGCGTTTTGAGGTTCAAGTGCATTAGGGGTAAAATATCCTTTCATTGTTAGTAGTGAAGTATTCCTTTCAAGAATGGGTAATCATGAGGAAACATTTATATCCCAAGGTCCTTGTCGATAAGGGAAATCTTATCATATGTGGACTCATTTCCTAGTTGAACTATGGATGGGGATGAGATCTTGAAAAAACATGGGTTTTTTCTAGTTTCTAACTAAAATATGAGAGGATCAAATATGAGAATCTCTTGCCTCAGGTTGGGAAGTACATCCCCATGTAATATTTATCTTAAAAACACTATCGTTTTTGGTAATAAGATATAAAATATGAGATAGCCATATTTTTTACTTATTATTCCACCTACATTTAGGTTAGGTCAAAGTATGACTGACCAATTGGTATTTTACATCCATTTTTCTTTTGTATGTGGAAATGAGATGATGTATCCATGGATATTATATATGTTTTCCCAAATTTTCCTTTATAAAATGATACAAATTGGCTAATTGATAACCATTTTCCATTGCTTTCTAGTTTCTTAAATATTCAAGTGACCTTGTTAGTAGATGGTATTTAGAGGATATATATCATGGCAATCTTATTCCTTCTTAGAGATCTATGTTCTATAATATTTGTTATGGAATTTCACATCTCGTCTCGATTTTGGAAGAGGTGGTAAAATTCCATGGGTACATTTGTGCTTCTTGGTATAGTATATCAGCCTCAAACTTAGGGGAAAATAGAGTAGACAATTTATGTGTTGTTGGAAATTAATTTTTCATTTTTCTATTACATTAGGAGTTATTTGGATAATGAAATACACATAGTATAGTTAAATTATAAATTACGTTTTCATACTACACTAATGAAATATCATTATGAGGACTCATATTGTAGGCAATGTAGATCAAGGGTTCAATAGTCATAGGTTGTGGGATACAGTTTATTTGACAATGTTTTATTTCAGAGACATTATAGTTAATACATATGATCAAGAAGGTTATATTTCCAACTCAGTCATTGATGTCGTATTATGCCAGACACCATTGATTAATACTTGATATTGATGGTGGAAATCATTTTTTCTTTTTTTCCCATAGGTTATGATACTGAAGGATCAAGAGGAACAGTAATCTAACAAATAGTTTTGTAGGACCCTTCATGGTTTATTAAATGATTGGTCCAATTAGTTCATAATAGCACTTCCACAGAGTTGTTCGTTTATGAAAAAAAACTGTTTTAACATTTTTTTTGATCTACCAGTATAATCTAGAATCATCAAATGTATTTTTTCCTAATGGGGTTGATTTAGATTGGGATTCTCCTATTGAGGAGTAATGAGTGTGTATCATGGAACATAGTGTATGGAAACTTTGAGGCATGTTAGATCATTTATTATTAGAGCTACAGTTTCATGAATGAGTACAAGAAAAGACATGGGAGAAGGTTGTTTCCATACACTCCCAATGGATGGATCACATCTCAAACTATAACTTATTACCCATAGATGAGAAACTCATGAATGTGTATCTATAAATAGGTATGGTTGTAATGAACCAAATATTTCAGAGAGATAAGAATCCTTTTAAATTTGGTCAAACCCTAATTGATTATTCTATTTGGATTAAACCTAGAGACCAAAGCTCATGTCATTTTAATTTTTTTCTTTGGTAGAAAGATTATAGAGTAGTTGGATCCCAACTATATGCCAAATACATAGAGTGTATTTAATTAAATGATGTCTATTTTCATTCTTGGACCCCTTACATGTTGTTTACATGGATTTTTCTATGTGGGTAAATTGTTAAGATTTATATTTCTTATAATGATAAATCACCTAGTAAATACCATTGGACATTTTTTTAAAGGAGGCATAGCCATTTATTTTATAGATCCCTATTTTCATTTCTCTACTTGGTTCCACGTGATAGATATAACACCTCCATGCCTAACAAAGTATCATCTTGTTATTCTAAATCTAGAGGATATTTTATTCGACGTCGGTCACATTGGACACAAATGGGTAAGATATAAAACTATATTCTTTTATTCAGTCATCTATATTTATATATTTTTCAATATTCATGTGTTAGATAATATTCTCTATTTTAGGGTTTCGGAATGTTTCACCAATTTTTTACTTTCAAGCATAATTAAATATCTTATACAAGATGGGTAGTAAAACATGGACCTGTGGTTTGTGGTCTACCATTTTTACCTAAAATTTTATATTTTATATTTCTTTTTTTTTATTTTCCCACAAATCATATATTTCCGGGCATTTCCATAAAATATTTTTCTTAAATATTTATTTAATTTTACCATGTTATGTAACTCACATAAACCCATATTAGATTAATAGTGGTTTCCTACCTCTGGGATAGCACTCATTTTGTTGTATTGAATGAAATTCTCTATTTGAGTTAAATAATTAATTTACCCAACCACTATATAACAAGACTGTATTAACACAAAAAATGGAATTTCATTGACTTATAAATTAAAATGGATTCATTAAATTGAATGAATGTGGGTGGAAATGATATTATACTATTCCTATATATATACATAAATTACATGAATTATGATACCCATTGATTAATAGGTGTAAATGATTATAAATTCTAAGAGGTAATTCCTCATGATTGATATTATTAGAATATGGATAATGGTCAATAAACATTGATTAAGGGATTATTCTAGAATTTCATTTCATGATCACTTGTGTTGGATGTTAGGCATGGAATCATCATTGTTTACCTTTATATAGATGATGGCCACGACATTCTAGATTTCATTAAATTGGGTGTTGGGAATGATTAGTCACACACTATCTCGAGTGATGATCATGAAGTCTCTCATTAATATGATATTCAGGTCTAGTAACATTGTTAGATCCTATAGCTCATTATACTTGTCATGGGAAATTGAGTTACACACGGTGTCCAGTTAAATACAAGTATCCATGAATATTACTCTAAATATATGGAGATAGAGTGTATAAACAGGAATGCATATTATATAAATATATTATTTATATATAGTAAATTTATCAGACTAATTTTGAGCTATGCCGAAGAAGGTAGAGTATGTCGTGGGTCCTACAAATACATGAGCCAAATAGTATTTACGTTTAAAACATTGTTTATTATTTATTATCCAACAAACATATATGTTATTCACATAAATTGAATTATTATAGAAACTTTTGGTTATATCCAATTGAGTTTATCTCACACCCTACTCAAGCCTCGATTGGTAACTAAGAAGACCTTATAATATTAGGTATTGATAACGGAAAGATACATGTCACAAATAATTGATCTATTTTTCAAGTAACATGAAGCATATGAGTAGAGGAGTGAGAATATGTTCATGATTCTAGTGTAGTTATCTATTATTATTTTCTTGGTTTTTTATATCATGTCTTATGTTCCTATACACTTTATCCTTTATATCACCTTGTTGTAAATTATCATTACATAACATACTTTTATTTTTGACTCTGCCGATGGATTGATTATTACTACGATTTCAATGATTTTTATACCTCATTTGATGATTATATGTTCTTGCTTCAATTTTGATGTTATTTATATTTTATACTTCCACTATTTATTATCTTTTTTATTTAAGTTGTGATACATTTCTTGAGGGTATAGTCTCCCCACCCTATCAAATTGGACCCTCACTGGTCATTAAAAGCCTCTTCCGTATGAGGATGTGTGCTTCCGGAAATATGACCCACTAGCTCCAGGCAACATTTAGTGTCTCATATGTCAGTATATTAGATTGATGAATATTTTTTATGGGACCCATATATTATGGGATTATATATACATTATTTCTTAATATCATTACCTACTCTATTGAAGATATTCATTGGAACACATTTTCCCCACCTTTAAACTCTAGATCATTTTGATAATTATCACCGTACCTTAATTTTACATAGATCATATCTATTTTGATGATAGATGAAACTAACCTTCTCTATAATTTCCTCATCTATGTGGGGTCCCAATATCTAAATTTCTCAAAAATCATTCTCGAATAGTTTTTTTACACTTCGTTCCATGGATTTCTTCATAAGGATCCATATGAATGATCAGTTGAAAACTATTTTTATAATAAATTCTAACCAAATGAAATAGTAAACATATTTATCCATTAAAATACATATTTAATACTCTAAACATGTATTCTAGTGTAAATTGTTTCTTTCATACAAATCATATGTATGGGGATGATGAAAAATTATAAAATATAACGGTATATCTAGATATCATTGAAATATTTTTCATTTGATTTAGGTAAAGCTTGAATAATAATAAGACACAAAATAATTTGGTACTCATGGAAACCATATCACGTCATTAATATATATCATGGTATTTCATCGAAACAAAAATATTATCTCATGGAATTTATGTTTGAATACATCGTAATGAGATAGACTTCAAACCATACCACATTATGTAATATATATGTATTGCGGAGTCTATCAACAAAATATATAGTGGTGTTTTTTCATTTCTATTTTGGTATTGGTAATGGTTGTAATATCCCTTTCATAGTTTTTATCTTAGCCATATCTTGAGGATATACCATGAGATGATTTAAAAATCTCAACAAAAATTCCCTTTATTACATCCCACCATAAATACTTATTAAAATATCCATAAATCTTCATAGTTCTATGATGGATAGAAAATTAATAACTATGAGCCACATCCAATATATCCTTCATCAATTATAGTATTTAAGGGATCTAAGAATGGGGTTTGATCCACATTATACAATCACTATTAATTTTGTATTGAGGGAAATTTATAACACTATTTTATATTAATGACACTTCCATCTATACCTGTTTGATACATATAAATATATATAGTTATATATTAATTTTGGAAAGATATTATATATCTTCTTCCGTCATTATTTCACGATCTATCCTTTTCAAATACTGAAATATTGGATCTTTTGTGATATACATCATAAAAATGATAACATGATCATTTAAACTCAAATCACAATCATGTTCTCTTTACAAGATGTTATTTTTTTTACCATTAATAATCATTATTCAGCTCTAAGAATCATATCTATTATATATTCATCTCTTTTTGTGTGAATATAAAATACAATTGTTTTTTTCAATATATATTTACACATTTCTCCTTATTGATAATTCCTCTATATCAATAATTCGAAAAATAATGTAGCTAACTCTAAATATATAGTTTGTTAATATTTCTTATAGACATTAATTATTTTTATGCATATTCCATCACTAATGTTTTCAAAATTAGGCCGCCTCTTGGTCCCTTCTTCGATGAATATATATATATATATATATATATATATATATATATATATGCTTCTCTAAAGTAGGTTAGTGTATGTATAGGTGCACTAACAAACCTTATCATTTTCCTATAAAAATTTCCTCACATTCATCAGTCCAAATAAATGAGGATTATATTTAAATAGTTTGGTTAGTTTATTGGTCATCCTTGATAAATTATCTACAAATAATCATCCATATCTATACAAAACATGAAAATTATAGATCTTAATATGCTTGATAGGTCTAGACTAATGTTTAATAACATAGCCCATTTGATAGATCCATATATATATCATTTATTGATATTATATGACACAAAAACTAAACATTTTGAAGATAAAATTTTCACTTTGTACATTTTTCATATAAATTATCCTTTCATAGGGTCTTTAGAACAATCATTAAATGTTCATCCTTCTCTTAATTTCATAGATAGTACATAAGAATTTCATTTATAAAGAAAACCCCAAACCAATAAAGGTAATATCTCATTAATATATTCATTATAGTTGGAATGATAGTTGGGGATTAGTAAGACCAAATGGAATCACTTTAAATTAATATTTTCTATACCTATTATGGAATGTCGCCTTTGGTATATCCTCCATTGTGAACCTAAATTGATGATATCTGTATTAAATTTCAACATTAAAATTTTATTTTTCTACATGTAGTTGATGAAATAAATCATCCATATCGGGTATATGATACATTTTATTATTAGTGGTCTTGTTATGCTCATGATAATCAGTGTAGATATGCCTTGAAATAGTATATTCTATATAAAATGAAAATGTAAACCCAAAAGTGACATGCATTGGTAAATGAAACCATTATAAATATTTTAATATAGTTTCTTATTTAATTCCAGAAACTAAATTAGTTTCATTTCATATAGTGTATTTGAAAATAATTTATAAGTGTGTTAAATTTATATTGAAAAATAAACTTCATTATTCTATTGAAAATCAATAATATCATTGTAGAATATGTTAAAAACTTCTTAAAAATAGGAATATCATTTATATTATATTTTTCAACATCAATATGATATTATAACACCATTTTAATAAGAATCATGACCAATATAATGGACTTTATTTTCATTATAAATTTATATTTACCATCATTCTAATAGTAGATCATTATTTGGTTTTAAAATTAAAATTTATCTTCATATCATTGTAAATTGATGTGGGATTTATATTAATAAATACAGAAAATTCATATAATCACATTCAAAAATTCTAAAGTTTGAATCTAAATATTATTTGGAATAATATTCTCAGAAACATCAATTAGAGTGGAACAATAGAATTTGTATGAAACCATATTAGCATTAGTTTTTTCACACACAACTCAATAACTAATAACTGAGGTGGATATTCTATACCATTTTAATATTCATTACATAAAAAATTTCTTTATAAAAAAATAATATAAATCGTCTCCAATGATTGTGTGTATAATAACTATACCTTTCACCACATCAATACAATGATCAACATCAGTTTTAGTAACTTCATAGATATCTCCTTCTCCCATTGGGATTATTTGTGGTAGGTTCTCTTGATGTTTGGGGAATTTGATAGAATAGTTTCCCATTTTATAATCGTTAAATAATTTTAATTTGATTTCATCTTATAAACCCATTCATTCATGACAATTATTTCTTTTTCCACCACACTATAAGAATACTCAATTTCCATTTAAGAATGTACAATGTTGTGTTTTCCCAAATGAATAACATGATGGAAAATTCTACTTTGTCATCATAACTTTTATCAATATACAATTCTTACAACCTATTCATATATTTATTTCTTAATATATATATTAATTTAAGAATTCATTTATTTCCTGATAAGATATGATATTTTTTCCTCATATAATGAGAATGTTAGGGAGACTTGTTCACTTTGAAGGATTTGATTATGTCCATCAAATGAATAGTCAGACTTCTTCTTTGGATTATGTATATTTTTTGAAACATGAATTTATAATAATGTAATGTTAGATTTATATTTAGAAATATTTCATCTCTTATTTTCATCATCATTAAGAATTTAATCCCCAAATAATCATGTAGTTCATGAGGAATGTATTTTTCCATAAAAATTATATTAAAATCATTATATTCCATTAACTATATTCATTCTTATATTAGTATTTTGAATCGATTTAAACCATTAATCTTAATCCCTTGAGATATGAAAAACATAAATTAAAAACATCTCCTTAAAGTTACATTAAAAAGGTAGAAATATCTTTTATATGGAACTTCTCCATTTGGTATATACAAAGGTATTTTTTATCCCATTAATGTATGGAAGTTTCTGATGTATGAAATGGTCTAACATTAATACCCCATTTTTTGGATCAACAATATAATCCATATGAGAAATTTTATTTCCCATTACCTAGGTGAGATTCCAAAATATAGTTATAATTTTTACAGTTCTATTTATAACTCCATCTCTAGATTAATTGTATTTACTAAAGGGACATCCCAATATAGATTATTTGTGTTGGTACAATTTCTATTCCATACACTATTTTGTAATAAAATAAAATCGAATACACTATATTATATCATAACATTTTTAATTAAAATTTATAATTTATATATATATATGAAACCCTTGATATAAGTTAAAAAAATTATGTATAGGTAATCTAAAATTTATAAGGTTGGATTCATTAAGTAATTCTAAAATTCTACCATATGGTTATGTTTCCTAATCGCTATATTCATAAATCTAGTTCCCATGTATTATAATAAAATTTCAATGATTCCCATTACATCTAACTTCTCCCAAGTAGCCCAAAGTGAATGGATACATTGTAATGTTGGTAATATATACAAATAATCTCATCCCAAAAGAGAAAATGGTTTAGTAGTTCTAGTAACCCAGATATACTTGAATTTCATATTATGCTTTATAAAATAAATAATATATTGTATTTTCATCAACGAAATCATTATTAACATTAGCATAACCCTGAAAATTAATCATAATACACTTCCTATAATCTTAGGTAAAATAAACATAACAATAGGATCAGCCTAGATTCCTATTAAGGGTTTACATATGGTGGATTCCAAATAAGTATTAAATAATATGATAAGAATAAATGATGATATAATAAGTCTATATAAATAAATGAATATCAATAAATCTTAAACATGGATTTCATTAAAAAAAATTATTATCACATGGAAATTAATAATTGAGTTCATATTGATGGAACACATCAATTCACATATCATAAATATATCATTAAGGCCTCATTCCAAAATCATATATTCCATCAAGGAATCATTCCATGTCTTCTTACATAAATGAGTAATGCTTCATCTAATACCCGATATATTTTGTCTAATGAGACCTACCAATTCATTTCCGGGATATGAAATTATGGGCTTCATGCCTCACATAATATGTTTAATTTATTCCGCATATGAACGAATGAAATATCATAATCAACATTCCTTAAAATCAATATCTCATTGTGTTAGAAAAAGTATATAAATTTGGAAAATAATTTCCACAATAAAATAGATCATAAACAACCCCTAAAAATATTTTAGATGGTTTATTAATTGAATAACCATAAGAAATCATAATATTCCACAAATTATGTGGACAAAGATGAAAAAATGAAAAACATATCATTTCAATAATTTGAGAGAAATACACATTTCAACATAAAATATATTTTTGAAAAATAGAAAATATAAAAGAAAGTATTCATATTTAAAATGATTGTACAAATTATTTTACTGATATTTAAAATAAAATATTTTTAATTATGGTGTGGAAATTCATTCATTCTAGATCTGTTAAAAAACATTAATATCCAGTTTTTTCAAACAGTTAATAATTTACATCGTTTGGGAAAGGGATGAAGGAATATTTTTAAACAATTTTGTATAATTTATGACAATGGTAAAATATAATTATTAAATAACTATATATTAATTTAAATATTATTTATATCACAATAAGTAGTGTATCGATAGGGGATAAAAATATTCTCTGAGTGAGGAAAAAACACAAACATTCCTGAGTAATGAATAGATTTTGATATAAAACTTTACATTTAGTTCAAAATACTTTTAATGTGTCTGAACGTAATATATTATAAATATATATTTATCAACATATATTATTGAAATATAATCATATTTATCCTAGAATATATTATACACTTATAATATTTTATAACTATTTTTTATCATTCTTTGTAAAAATCAATTTTTTGGGTAATACCGGTATTATTTTTCATTTTTGTTTTGGTTTGGTAATTTTAGTATTCATAAATTGATTATGATTCAATATTATCAAAAAAATTATCCATTATATATATAATTATTACATTGTTTATATAAAAATTTATTTTTATATATGAAATTTATAGTATGAAAAATGATTTACACTATTCATGTTGATTGTAGACCATACATACGAAAGAATGCTATTTTATATTTTTCACTGGATTGAAAAAAATAAAGGTAAATAATAATAATAAATTATATAATAATTATTATATCTTATATGTAATATTTTTTTATAAAATATATCCTCCCTAAACACCTTGTAAAATTGAAATTAATATAAATTAATCACATTTTATCGTAGAGATGATAGTCCACACACATGCATGAGAAATGCTACCAATACCTTACTACTGTGAAGCTCATAAGGAAAATATAATATTATCAATTTATATTTGTAATTACAATATAAATATCATATATATAAATAGTGCACCCAATATCATTCCCATTAGTAAATGTCGGGAGATAAATATGAATTGTCTCGGTACATGGAGATTCAAGTCATATACACACATGATATATATATTCACTTTATGTTTCTTGGTGAATAAGATGGGTATTGGGGGTTTCATAATCATAAAATTATTTACATATATTTAGAATACTTATTTTATCATTTTATGATAAAAATAAATTATTTATAATACCTAAAGGAAAATGTAAAAAAATAAAGTGATTGGCTATGGTGATTACCAGTTCGTTGGAATAAATCCTTTGGATATCAACTTAAGGAAAATAGGGTGGGTATTTTGGGAGATAAAACAAAATTAATATTTTTTTAATTTTGTTGTGAAGGGATATTTAAGAATTATGTAGCTATAAGTATGTATTTAGTGTGAATAAGGTATTGGATTGGTGGCCTTTTATAATTTATGGGACAATTAATTATGGATTTTCATAAATTATTAAATTAATATAAATTGTTTTTTATTTTTAAATGGATCCAAATGAAAATATTTTATTCTTACATTAGGATTAATCTATATCGTTTCCTTTAAAAAAATTCAAAATATTGAACTATGTGTTTATCCTTATCATTTTTTATTAACACATCATTAAACCTTTCAACCATTACAATAATATTATTATTTTGTACCGTTTATGTGATAATATTATCACAATAAAATGAAAAACTACACATAAATGGACATGTTTTCAAGTTGTATCCCAAAAAAATAATTTGGATGAATATAATATATTTATTAGTTTTTTACCTTTTGATAAAATATTATTTATTTGAAAATATGGTTAATGGTGTTCGAATCCAATTTTCTAATTTTACTTTAATTACATAAATATAAAATTATAATTCAAATACAATTAATTTATCTACTCCTATTATGAAATATATATTGATAAAATTATGGGGACATGTTATATCATTCAAATTAAATCACATTTTATATTTGAAATTATTTATTTTATTTTTCATTTAATTGTGGAAATAATTTGTATGTGTTAGATGAGAAATTAAAGAACTTATAAAGATTCTAGAAATTATATCTAAATTACGTTCTAGCATTTAATTTCATTAAGAACAATATTTTAAATATTAATTTATTAATATTTTCATTTTTCATTATGTGAACAAATAAGATATATTTAAAACTAGGAGAGTGAAAAAATTTATCATTGTTTATTTTAAATATTATAAATAATGTTTTTAGTGAAAAAATTCTATAAAATAAATAGATTTAGGTAATATTTTTTATTTTCTAATTTACAGCATCCAATAATATTTTTTATGACATCATATGACGTTATCACATAAATTTAAGGTATATTAATTTGATTTACCCTTTAATGAATAGACAATTTCCCCACAATTAGTAACAATATTTACCAAAAAGAGGAATGTTTAATAAATTTGAACATTAATATATTAAGAATGGAAATAATTTTATCAAATTTATTATATATATTTGGTATAAATTAAAATTAAAACTAGTTCCCAATAGGTTTCCAAAACTACTCTTAAGAAAAATTTATTTTGAAATATAAAATGATATTTATTATAACTCAATGCTTTGTAAAAATATTTGATTAATTTTAATAATTTCATTAATATATTATAGATAAATTTCATTCATATAACTCACCAAAATTGATAAATTGAATTTATTAATGTCAAGGAACATTAAATGAATCAGAAAGTGCATTCAAATTTTCATTCTTCTAAATGTATTATATTTTCATTTATAATAAATTATTAAAAAAGAAATAGTCATATAAAAAATAAAAATGCATTTTCTATAAATTATATAATCCTATGAATAACCACCAAATCAATGGCTATAAAAACAACATCATATTGCAATGATAATAGTTTAATAGTATATTTTGGGTCGTTGAAACTCTCTGTTGTATGAAACACAAGCGACCCGATAAATTATATTTATTTGTAAAAAATTCTAATATCAAGGGGTGTTATAAATTTTCTTCAAAACGTTTTCAGGAATAAATGATTGGATGTTCCCTTTTTCATGTGTGGGGAGGATGATTATTGAGATTAGTTGAAGTATTAGACACCTATAAGTTAATTTTTAAAGGAAATTTATCGAAATTTATATGATTCAAATATAGGATGATGATGATTCTAAATACTCTCATATAATAAAATTTTAATGTGAATAGGTTACGTTTTAAACCATATCTATTTTTCTGAACTACATTAATATTTTTGGTAATAATATTGGTATCAATGATTTTTTTGTATTTTTGGGGTCATGAAAGTTACTAAAAAATTATAACTGGACCAAAATTAGACCATGATTGATATTTTAAACTTTATAAAATTATATTAGGCATTATATTAATTTTATTAATTTTAATTCATATAATAAAATTATATGTATTATAAAATATCACAATTCCATTTCTAAAACAAATCATTTCTTTGGAATTTAATGGCATCAAGATTGTAATGAAATTATAATATAAAAAAAACATATACCAAATATTATATAGTGTCCTATAAAATTCTTGTTAAATAATAAATCACTGTTGAATAATTACATATAGTGTTTTTAAAAGAATTTAATTTATTTTTATACTACTTTTATAAGCATGATTTCAGTGTTACATAATTATTTAAGGTAGTTTATATAAATATTATAAATAAATTACAATCATTTTAGTAGAATAATAATTATTATAATTACATTTTATATTTTTACATGACTTATTTGTATCCATATGTTAACATATAAGAAATATTTAGATGAACTATACTGGAACACAGTATATTTATTCACATAAAAAATAATATATGTTAAAATCAATTATAAACAGAATTAAATGTTATATTTTTAAAATTTGGATAACTGTAGATGATTGAAAATCATCATGTGAAATAAATCCAAGTGTTTTAATTATTTTTAATTCTTATCAAACTATTTTTAATACTAATTTACCCAACATACCATTATTCTGGTAATACATTACTCTGGTTACTATTCACATTGAAAAAAATTGTGGGGAACAATATACCAAATTTCTACCTATTTATTTGAAATATTGATTCCATTTTCCAAGATTCGATTTATATAAGTACAGTATGTTAATTTAAAATTAAACTTACACAACATGATAAAAAAGGTTATTCAGAAAAATGATTTTTATATATAAAATGTTTTTTGTATAAAATTCAAGAATAATGTTGATACCGATAAAAAAATTACTTATTTTTAATCAAAATTAAATACTTACATATTTCAACTAATACAAAATATTATGTAACTTTTTATATACGTTAAAAAAAATACAATTTTCTATAAATTTTTTTATTTTTCTTTATTCCCAATAAAATCAATCATTTCATAAAAATCTCAGCATTTCACTCTCAGATAAAATTAATGTGATAATTTACAAATTTATGTTCAGTTATGAAAAAAAATTAAATATTTTTACTTAATACATTTTATAAAACATTATAATACATGAAAATATATTTCATATGTATAAAAATATTTTCATTTAGATTCAAAAGTTACTTAATATTCATATAACGATTATAATGATATAAAATATAAATAATTAATATAAATAATTAATAAATTTTTTATGAACATTAATTTGTCTTTTGGAAACCATGAATTGACACCCTTATAAGAATATTCCTTCTATGGTTGATTTTACATAACATTCGTACACCGCTTTTGACATGGACCATCTATCATGGTGGTTATAACCATTATAATGAACAATTTATGACTTTAATTATAGAAAAAACACCCCCAACGGATTGTAGTGATACTAATACCTGTTGAAAATCAAGTTCCATGGTGATTTGTGAATGATTTTGGTTTTTCAACTTTCAAATGAAATTCATTATGCTATGAAAAGATATAAATAACTCAAATATCAAATACAAGAGTTAATGGAACAAACATCCAATGAAAATAATAATCAAAAAACAATCCATTAACTACATTTGATGGTGATCTAAAAAAAATAAGAAATAAAAACACCATCAAAATAAACTCCATAACAGATACCCCATAAGATATGAAATAAATCAATAAGTGATATTAGAACACAATTTCAATAAATTCAAAATCTATTATTTTTTAAATTCTCCCAATTGATAAAATCACAATCAATATTTTTTGAATTGGAGTAATAAATATTCCTCCTTGATCATATAGGGTTTTAAAAATACATATTAATAATAATACCCTAATAGTTTTTCAAAACTCATTTCTATAAGTCATGACCTTCATTATTTTATAAAAAAAATTAAATATGTTTGTATCTTTTTTTAAAACAATCTTAATATTTAAATTTTTTAAGTCCATCTATGTTAAAATTAATAATAAATTAATCACTTTGGAAGAATAAAAGTATCCTTTCATTGAATATTTTGTGAACTTTGAGAATATGTTACACTATCCATATTTTCAAATCTTTTAATGAACATTTGATACCCCAAAATAAATAAATAAATTATTGGAACATTTTGGAAACCAAATAAAATATTGAATGAATACTCAATGTTTATAAAAAAAGTGATTCCACTTTAAAAATAAATTTTCAGAAATTCATATTGATTTTTGTCAATATAAATATGAACATGAGAAAAATTAATAAAAATATAAATTCAAACATAAATATCATTAGAATAAGTACAATTACATTGAGAAGGAAAAAAATAAAAAATCACAAATACATAGGAATACACAAATAATAATTTCATTTTATAGACAACAATATGCTTACTATATAAAGACCAATAGAAGTCACTTTGGTCACACTCTCTATACAGTTTTTATAAACACTATATACATACTAATTAACTTTGATTAAAACCCTATATCCATTTCAACTCATAAGTCTTTATTATTATAAAACCAAACTCTGAATTATGGTCGATCAAATGATTGATTCGGGAAAAAAAACCTCCACTACTCATGTACCAGGAAAGTTAGGATCAGGCATGCCTAATCAACAAAATTTATTAATAAAAAGTAAAGGTGCATAACAAGAGGCAAAGACAAGCAGAAGAAAAACTTCATCACATCAAAACCATAACCCTCACCATCACCATAGTCTGGAATCGCATCAGCATCAATAAATTCCCATTCTGACGATTCATACTGTTTGAAGAGTTTGATATATTGTTCCTTTGGTTTCAATTGTTTCGCGGATAGTTTCTCTTTGTAGGGACGTTTACCAGTATCTCTCCTACCAGCATCAATAGCATCCCCTCTACCTTTTTTGGAGGAAGATCTCATTGACACTGTTTTAGGCATATCGGAGTAATCTCTCCTTGGTCTTCTTTTGACTGTATTATTCGTATTCTCTTCCCTCTCAGAGGTTCCCTTGTTCCCACTCATCAGGATATCACTGTATGATATTATAGGTGAATCATTCTCTTTATCGTGATTCGACACATCCCCCCATTTCCCATTTAAGATGGAGGAACAATGAAGGCATCCTTGTTCCTTCAACATCTCCAAGGAGGTTTGTGATGGCCTCATGTCACCTGAAGAAGACAAATTTGTATCCTTAGGAGCTAGGCATAGAGAGTTGTTACCCTTCTCAACATGATTTTCTAGATTTGATAATCTATTATGAGTATTAATAGTATACCTATCATTATTAGCTCTTGAAATATCCTCATACACTATAATTTCTATAGATTGATCATCATTGTGAAATGATGTAATCATGAACCTAATCAAGATAAAACTCCTATTTTATGAATATTATAGCACCAATATACTAAAAAATCATAGATAAAAATTAAAACAACCTTTAATTCCATTGTTTCTTTGAACCAATCCAACACATCCCCAAACTGGAACCCGGAGCCTCCCCATGGATTGTCCTGACAGCCATTACCAATCAACACAAGCCATTAACATGATAGTGGGTATCCAAAAAAACATTTTCAAGGATTTTTTAAATTATTGTTAAACAAAATCAATCAATATTATATCATATAAATGAATTTCAATTTTCCAATAATTAGTTGGAAAATGAAAGACATCATATGCAAGGAGAAATACAAGTACCAATCTGAGATGGTTGGTCAAAAGTATGAAATATTTAATTCACCCCATCTCCATGTGATAAGTGGGTAAAAATTACACTATTTCCCCCACCAACCCCATTCACTCCAAAGACACAGATACACACTACCACAATGCAGGGAATTACATTTCTCCACCATCATATAAAATAGTGTCAACATACACTAAAAGACGTGTATCGGGTGTGAGAAAAAAAGATCAATTTAATCCCACCAAGTGTATCATAGGTCATCATTAATACATAAACTTATAATTATCTTATACATAAAATAAAAACATGAAATTTAGTTTTCTAAAAATTAAAAAACAAATAAATTCATATTTTTATTAATGTTCATAAAGACTTCCAAATAATACAAGTTTATCAGAGAGTGTAAAAATGACCTTTTAAAAATGTGACAACATGGAAATTAAATCATATGATATATTATTTCATAGTATTCTGAAATCTTCACACCTCCTTATACAATTAATGATTTTAATATGAACCCTTTAAAAATGAGACTAGGGATAAGAGAGCAACCCATCATGTAAACCCCATATGTAATAACATTGCATTGTATGATTTGAAATATATATTCAAAAAGGTAGTGGAAGACCATATAGGAATCCAAGTTTCAAATATAACCCATCAAATGTTCCCTAGGATCAATGTTCAATATCCCATACATAGATGGCTCCCATTACCATATTAAATATTTTTAATAGAATACTTAACATCCATAATCAATGTAACCTAATGAACTATAAAAAATTATTTGAAATTGATTTTCATAAACAATAAAAAGTTGGAAATCCATTATAAACAATAATCAAAGTCTATCCCTTTTCTAGAATCATAAATGATTCATTGTAGTAATTATTTAATCTCATTTAAAATGATAATGAAAGTAAGGATTTTAAAAAAAATGGATTTTCATGGAACCAATTTGTTGTCCAATATGGGACTCTTGTTCCTCCTATCTCATATATGTAGTTTTCATATTAAAAAATATTCTTAATTCTTACTAATAATATCAATTAAAATTAATCCTATAAATTTATATTAATTATATCAATTCATATTAATCATGTCAAAAAATTTTAATCAACTAATTATGTTTCAATATGTGAAATTATGTCTATCTGTGATTTCACATTGATTTGGTACATTATTTTAACATTTATAATGTAAGACAATCTAGATAAAAATTGATTCCAAGTATAACAGACTGATACAGATAGAAGAGATGAGATACCACCAATGCAGACGACCTAGTGATCTGTATGACTGACTTAAGATGATGACCTACTGATGAGTATGTATCACAAATTAAGATGACTTACTGATGAAAATTACTCATCGATGCAGATGAGTTACCGATGCAATTGACCTACCATCACTATAAGTGACCTACTGATGAATGGTACTACTGGCGTAATGAATAAAAGATTGTCAAAATGGGGCATTGTTGTAATGAGTCGTCGATGTATAGAAAGAATAAAATAATGAAATATCTATGGGGTGTGTCACCAAGAGAAGGATATATCAACCAAGGACTCACTAATATACTGTTCGAAAATTATTATATTTAAAATAATTTTTAATAGTCATATTTGGAGTGTTTTTAATGAGAATGATTAATTTAATGGCCTTTTTCAGACAACATATATGGGGATTTCAAAAATATGAGGTATTGTGTCTACATAAAATATAAATGTTGTTGTGCTGAAATAATATATATTAGAAAGAGAGTGCATTAAAGAAAAGACATGATAGACTCACGAAAACACAACAAGACCTACAACTAGCACCATACCAAAGAAAGTGAAAACTCAGGGGATCCTTCATTTCAGGTTTATGTGAACCATAGAGATGACAATCATCAAATTTCATTTATTTTATTAGAATCTATGAAAACCAAATGAGAGGAACCTCTATCCTTCCAGTAATATAGAACACAATGATCCAAAACACTCTTTTTTAGTGTCTGTTTCCATAAGAGGACTCAAGCTTCAACTCTAATACATCAGATATTTCAAAGAGAAACTAAATCATACTCAGAGCATCTCTAATACCTTAATAAAATATTTTTATTTGTTGTGTACCTTTTAACTAGAATTATGATGTAATTCCCCAAACCCAGTTACCCAGAGTCAGGGCATTGTTACATAACATTGGAATGATCACATTGGATAAAATCCCATTTTACTGGTCATTTTAGTGTTCTTGGAAGTACTAGATACATTCAAATGGTTTACATTAAATTTTAAAATGAAAAAAAACATCAACATTGTCTCTATTGACCACATTCATATCCCTTACACTATCCAAATAGGTCATTTATAATATACTTCTTCTCATCTTGGAAAAAAACGAAAATAGAATGGGGTGAGCTTAGATGCTCAATAAGGATAACAATATAGAGAAAACATTCATATAAAATCATAAATATTTAAGGCAATGTATAAAACTAAAACAAAAGCCTTTTAAACATAAAATTCAGTATAATATGGAAAAGATAAATCAAATAAGGCCATTTACTTATTCACATTGATATTCTCTTAGTCGAAAAATATCATGTAATATCAATAGAAAATTTCATAATGATGGAATGCATAATGCCCGACATCATAACCATATTGTCAAGGCCTTATTCCAAGACTAAAAATATGGTTTTATCAAGGCCTTGGTAAAAACACTTTTTTGTCTCATGGGACCTAATGATGCATCAAGGATCATTATCATGCTCAACTGGTCACTTATTAAGTCCAATATATTACTCAAATGAAAAGGTTTAAACATAACATAAACATTCATATTAAAACTAGCATATGAAATGTCAATACATTATCCTAAAACCATGAATTGAATAAAAATAACACATCCATTGTCAAACATATCACAAAACCTTCAATACATCATGGAATATTTTTTTCATTATAAATCAACCTCAATCCAGAATAATATCCCATAAAGGATGTTGACATAGTTGAAAATGATAAGTAAAAAACATTGAGAGAAATATCCCTTTTTCATGAAATCATATAAAATTAGTATAAAGGAATAAATTTATAATATTTTTATGAATCAATATTTTCCATACCACTTTTAATCATTTTAAATTAATTAAAAATTTAAAACATTCATGTACATATAAATAAATCCTTAAAACCATTTTGAAAACATGGACATTAATGAGATAGGTTTTGAAGAATAAATAATTAAAAAATTTAAAATGAGGTTTGAGTAAAAATAACCATAAAAATAATCCATTTGAAAACTAATTTATCAAACATGAACATGGATAGAAAATATTTAGTAGTAGATTCTTATGTAAAAACAACCTCGAATAACAAAGAGATTGTGGAATTAACCCTTACGTTGCACTTTCCTTTGGTTGAGGGTACGTTTAGCCTCCTGTAAAATGACAATATTATATTATTATATAATAAGAGAACCATATTCATATTTATTATTTAATACATGATTCATTTATGATATTAGAATACCCATTTAATTATGATTTCCATGTTAAATTAACATTTTTGGTAATAATTGCTTTCTTTATCGTATGGGTTTTAACTTCTAATTCTTGATCGTATCGTTTAGTTCATGATTTAAAAACTTCCAGAATATAAACCATGATTTATATATCCTATATATTTCGAATATAAATATTTATTGTAGATAGATATATGAAATGGAAGGCACCGTTTATTGAGACACTAGGTCATACGTACGCATAAACTCGGTTTCCATTTTCATATCGTATTGAACAGAAGTAAGTCAATAAGATATATGTAAGTACAAATATATATTTATGCATACATACATATATATATATATATATATCTAGTGTAATTATTATTTCATATATTACATACATATTAATAATATATATTTTTGTAATCATCGCTGAATAGTGAACTTGGAGATGAATATCATCTTGTCGCGGAGACGATAATCCATACGTACACATGAGAAAAAATATCATAATATTGATTGTGAAATGATATTTATTTTTATGTTATATCATATATAAATAATACTTAACATGGTATATATTTTTTTAAAATCAGTTATACTCATTATTATACCCATCCAAATAATGATGTGTTTGAATAATAAATAACACTACAACGTGGAGACGGTAAGTTGTACGTACTCACGAATGGTGTCTATGTCATTATAGGATGGATAGAATAATTAATATGATTGTTCCATATTTAAAATAACATAATAGTATATATAAGGCACTAGAGTTATTATTTTATTATGGAAACAACCAAGAATGTGGAAATCAGAGATGAAAAGAACTTGAAAAGGGGGTGTGAAATTATTACCTCTTCTTCGGGTGTTTCATTTTGAGATGATCAAAAGGGCTCATTAGGATGGAATTATGATCAAAGAAATGCATCTAGGATGATGGGAGGATATTTTAGAAGGTATTTGGGCTGGGGTTTGGTGTGCAAAATGGTTTTGGTGGTGTGAAATTACAAGAATGGGAAGTGCCCTTTTAATAGGGGGGTGAGGGTCACTTTTGGAAAAGATTAAAATATTATTTTATTATTCAATTGTATTCAGTTTATAATGGCTCCAAATGAATTTTTTTATAGTTAAGTGGTTATGGGCCGAAATCCTCTCAAACAATAGGTTTTAGACAAGTTTAGGTTTCCATTTTAACCTTATATTTTATATTTAACTCTTAGTTAAATAGTTAAACTTTTACCGTGTCTTCTTGTATTCTTACAATTTATGGATAATAGTCTCACACTAAACATTAAATATAACCTAAATTGGATCATTAATGACATAAATAATTTTATTTTAGCCTTTTTTCTGAACCTTAAATTTTATTGGGATAATATATCAACCAAAAATAAAGTATATTATTAAAAACAAATTTATATCAATTTTGATAAAATTTATCATTTGGTATTTGTGAAGGCCATCAAAAATTGATTGCTTCAAACTAATTACATTTAATCAATAATTACCCGTCATATTAACCTATAAAATTATTTTATTACATTAAAAAATTCATATTATATTTATTTTAATATTTACAATATCATTTATTTATTTCTATTATTAATAATGAAAATATTGTATCATTATTATGTCATAAATAAATAGATTTATTTTTTTTCTAAAATTTATAAATAAAATATCATCATATAGGAAATATTTTTTATATTTAAAATTAGTATTTATAGTCGAAGCGATCAATTATATAACCACACATAAAAAATTTTTAATTAAAGATACATGCTTTTGTTATTTTTGTCTTTACATTAGATTAATTAATATAAAATGTCATTATCACTCCCATGTGGCTCATTGGGGTCCTAAAATCGACCCATGAATGTCCATGGTCAGACATGTATCATAGAATCGGCTTAGGATATGTGTTATGGTAATTTAATATTATTTTAATATTATTTTTTACCCATATTACCTGGTATAACCTTTAAACATGGTAAATAAAATATTTACCAAAATAATTATTCATAATGCCTAAAAACAAGTTACCTATTGACCCAATTTGTACATCCTAATTCCAAACATGGAAACCAATTTTCAAAATTCAAAACACATAAGTGGCATAAATTAATTGAAAATTAATTCCCATTATCAAAATAAAAAATTTGTCTTTTAGAAATAATAACTCTCAAAAGATTGACACTTGTTTATGTCTAATTTATATGTGATTTTACATAAAATGACCTTAATTATATTAAATGATAAAAATATAATATAATTATACATAAAACCCATCCAAATGTATTGTTTAACACTATAAATTATTTTTATTAAAAAATTTGTTTCTAATTAAAATTTAGTATTTTTTACTATTCATTAAAATATGAAAGTAATCATAAAAGTTCTCAAAATTTATCCACACTAAATTTTTATGTAACTATTTTAATGCTGAATTTAATTTTACTAATTTTAGTATATAAAAGTGTCAAATATTGGATTTAAATATGGTTTTCCATTAAAATGCAAAAAACAACATTTTTTGAAAAATACCTCTTTTATCTTAAAATTTGAATTTTTCTTATATTATGTCTAGGAAACACCAAATATGAATGTTAAAATTATTTAAGATATATAAAATTTAAAAATTGTTCAATATCCTTTGTTGCCTCTTTTTTGAATGTCTAGTTTGGTATGTCGTGGTGTGCTAAAACTCAGTTTTGCATGTAGCGCAAGTTATTGAAATACTTTCAAGATATAACAAAATATGAAATCATGTGGTGTTACATTATCCCCTCCTTTAACAAATTCCAACCCCACAATTTGAAATTTTTCTAAATAAAAGGATAAAATAGAAAAATACCTGTGTAGAAAATCCACATACGAAATTAGACATAATAAGAGGGAAAGGGAAATGAAAAATTAACCACAAAATTGTGATCTAGATTAGGAGAACTTTGGTGGAAATTAAGGACACGTAACTAGAGAAAAGTGTAAATATTTATAGTGTGTGATTGAGGTCATCAATCACAAACAAGTTTATACTTGAGGGACTCAAAGCAATCGATCTATGATGATTTAAAATATAAATATTTCAACAAAAAATAAGGTATTAGGATAACACATTTTTGGTTTTAAGATCACTTTCCTAAAGTTTAAGAAATAATTTATTCATTTAATAAGTGAAAAAAATATACATGACATGTAGAGTTTCATCCTTCAACTAATTCCTACCAAAATACTCATCTTTCACTCTAAAAGATGATAAAATTAAAAAAAATATTCTTTATATCATAATCATATAGGGTTCCGAATAATTGATTTTATTATTTATCAGTCAAGAAATTTTAAAGAAAACTACATTATACAAACTAATATATCACGTAGGAAAGTTTTAGATGATGCACCCTTGTCACCCTTCGGTTGCGGGTTGAAGTCTCATGGCCTTACCGAACGCGATGGATTGTTTCCCAACCTCTAGGTTGCCCATTTTATAACAATACAAAAATAATCATAAGAAGTGATTTATCTGTAAACAATAGTATCCATTGTTTATCTTGATCTATTAGAACCTTTAGAAATATCCAAAAGACTTATGTCAAAACTCACAGTCCAAAATAAATAAGGAAGGTCACATAACATACATGTGAATACCATTAACATGTATTCTCATTAGATATGGTAATAAACTGAATTACTAGAAACCCATATTTGAATAGGTATGTATGTCCTTATTTATTATAGAGTACATGGTATCCTCCTTATATCCAAATATGTTGTAAACTCCAACAATAATGGAATAAAAAACAATTAATTAATTTCTATGTAGTCAATAATATCGAATATCCAAATCAGACATAACTTTTTCTGAAATCATGAACTCATTATCAGAACCATATTAAGGTTTATAATTCCTTAAACCATGTATTTTCCAAAATATTAACTTGTTATTGAGTCACATTTCTTATAACCATATAATCTCAAATCCTTAATGAAACAGTACTACAGTACAATCCTAATATACTCAATAATACTTATAATATGAACATCGTTAATATAATACTAACATGACACAATTCATTAACAAAAAAATAACTCTAATCATTCTTCTTTATCTTAGATAGAATCATAACATTAATATTTTCCAATATCATCATTTGAGTTACACTAGGATGATTTGTACATAGATTCTCATAGTACCCCAACTCCTTACAGATGAAGCATTGTACATTTTATACCTTTTTTATACCCATTAAATCATGTACATGGTGTCCTTTTTCTCTAAACTTATTAAAAACTCTCATTACCTTCAAGAATTTCCCAAGGATATTCTTTCCACGGTTATCACATATGAGAAAATCCTTCTCTCCCCTCTTCCCTTAATCCATCTTTATCTCTTCCTTCTTTTTCTTCTTTTGCTTCCCTTCAAACCCATAGGACACAGAGAATTCTTTACTTTTCTTATTTACACATGATACTATTTCTTCATATGATGAGAATACGTGGGAGAAAATTTCCCTATTATATTTTTTCTTAGTACCATGAATGATATGATCCTTCTTAATCTTTTGATCACGCATATTGTAGGAATTCTCATTCCTTCTACTAGGCACCAATTTCAAACAATGCAATTCACTAGGTTAGTTTATGAATCACAATGAATAATTCAAAACATGTAAAATACCTAACATAAACTGAAAATATTATTAATATAATATATAATTACTAAATGTTTTCTTGGAGGAGGTATTTTTCATAAATCCTTCTTAATTTCTTATAATGAAAATTTTCATTAGACTAAGCATATCCCCCATGAGTTGCGTAACCCAGAGTGCATCAAGGACCATTGTTATATAGCAGGATACCTCAGTTCAAGCCTGAAACACTTTGTCATAGTTTTCAGTCCTAGGTAAATTTGTGCCCGAGCTACATGTACCTGCACGTATTCAGACAGGGATGTATTTCATGAAAAATACCCAAAATATCTACATTAACCAAATTCTAGGAAGTTATTATATACTAATCCTTAAAGTCAATCTTAGGGTAATGTTCTCTAATTCGTGTTTATCAAAATATATTTCCAAGTATGTTGGTAAACTTCCTCTAATACCAACTGTTACACCCCGACCCCAGTTACCCTAAGTCAGTGCATTATTACATAACATTGGCAGGATCACAGGGGATCAAATCCCAAAACCCCGATCAATTTAGAAATCTAAGAAGTAATAGATGCATTCATAAGTTTAACATTAAATAGTAAAATGAAAAAAAACATCAACATTATCTTTATTGACAACATTCATATCCCATAGAATTTCCCCACAGGTCAGTCATGATATACATCTTCGCATCTTGGGAAATATAAAACATAAAAATGGGTGAGCTCGGATGCTCAGTAAGGATAACAAAATAGAAAAAACTTTCATAAAAATCATATATATTTAAGGAAAAGTATAAAAATAAAACAAAAGCCTTTTAAACATAAAATTAAGCATAAAATGGTAATGATAAATAAAATAATTCCATTTACTTGTTCACATTAATATTCTATTAGACGAATAATCACATGTAATATCAATAGATAATTCCATAATGATGGAATGAATAATACCAGAATTTATAACCACATAGTCAAGACCTTGTGCCCAGACTACAAATAAGATTTTGTCTAGGGCTTGTTACAGGAATCTACATTGTCTCGTGAGACCTACTGATGCATCAAGGGGTTAAAGAGGGATCCACCCATCACTTAGTAAGTCCAATGCATTCCCCATATGAAAAGGTTTAAACATAACATAAACATTCTTATTAAAAATATCATAAGAAATTTCAATAATTTATCCATAAACCATGAATGGTATATAAATAACACATCCACAGTCAAACATATCACAAAACCTTCAGTACAACATGAAATATTTGTATCATAACAAATCAACCTCAATCCAGAATAATATCTCATAAAGGGTGATGACTTAGTTGAAAATGATTTGTAAAAATCATTGAGAGAAATATCATTTTTTCATGAAATAATTTAAAAGTAATTTAAAGGATGCAATATGGAAGATATTATTGAATCAAAGTGTCCCATAACACATTCAATCATTTGGATGGAATTAAAATTTTAAAACAGTCTTGTCCATATAAATAAATCCTTAAAACCATTTTGAATACATGAACATTAATGAGAAATGTTTAGAAAAATAAATCATTAAAACATTTAAAATGATGTTTTACTAAAATGTACCATTAAAATAATCCATTTGATAAAATTTTTATGAAAAATGGACATGGATAATAAATATTTCCATGTAGATTCTTACATAAAAACAAACTAAGATAATGAAGAGATTGTGGAATTAACCCTTTCCTTGCACTTTCCTTTGGTCAATGGTAAATTTAACCTCATGTATAATGACCATAGTATGTTATTAAATTATACCAGAACAATATTCATATTTATAATATCATAAATTATTCATTTATGACTTTATACTACCCATTTAATAATTATTTCCATTTTAAATTAACATTTTGGGTTACATTCACTTTTTTTATCGTTTGTGTTTTAACTTATTATTCTTGTTCATATCATTTAGATAATGTTTTAAATATATCCAGAATATAAACCCTGATTTATATATCATAAATATTTGGAATATAAATATTTATAGAAGGAAGATATATTAAATGGAAGGAACCATTTATGGAGATGGTTGGTTGTACGTAAACATAAACATTGTTTTTGTTTTTATATATTATTGAATGGATGTAATTAAACAAGATATATGTAAGTACATACATAAATATATATATATATATATATCTAAATTACAATTATTATGTCTTATATTTCATACATATTAATAATATATATTTTTATAATCGTCGTTGAATGGTGAACGTGGAAATGAATGTCATCCTGTCATGGAGAGGGTAATCCGTACGTACGCACAAGCGACAATATCATTATATTGATGGGGAAATCACATGTAATTTGAAGGTGTATCATATATAAAGAAAAATTAACATGTTATATTTATTATTTACATTAGTAATACAAATTATTATTCCTATCCAAATAATGAAGTGTTTGAATAACTAACTACACCATGACGTGGAGATAGTAAGTCGTACGTATGCACATATGGTGGAATTTTCATTATAGGTTGGATAGAACATCGAATATGGATGTAATATATTTATTATATCATCACAGTATATATACGATAATGGAGTTATAATTTTATTATGAAAACAACAATGAAATAGGAAGTGGAAGAAGAAGAAAAACATGGAAGAGGGTGGTGAAATTATTACATCTTTTTCAGGTGTTTCCATTTGAGTTGATCAAAAGGTATCTATTGGATGACTTTATGATCAAATTAAGGCCTCTAAAATGATGGTAGGAAAGTTGAGAAGGTATTTGGGCTGTTTTGGCCGAGCCAAATGGCATTGGATGTGTGAAATTAATAGAAGGAGAAGTTCCATTTTATAACGGGGTGAGGGTTACTTCTGGAGAATATTAAAATATTATTTTATAATACAATAATAATCGGTTTATAATGGCTCCAAATAAATTTACATTTATTCTTATGTGGTTATGAGTCTACATATTCTAAACCAAAAGGTTTTATACAAGTTTAGGTCACCATTTTAAAAAAATATTTTTTATTTAACTCTTAGTTAAATAGTTTATCTTTTACTGTGTCTTCTTGTATTCTTAGACTATATTGTTAATAAACATACTTCAAACATATAAAACAACCTTAAATGGTTCATTAATGACATATATTATCTTATTTAATACTTTTTTCTAAACCATTGATTTTTTTGGAATATTATATCAACCAATAATATAATATTAGTTTTAAAAACTAATTTATGTCAATTTTGAAACTATTTCGTATTTGAATTTTTTTTTAAAATTCATAAATACTTGATTAATTAGAACCAAATATATTGAATCAATAATATCATGTCATATTCACCTAGAAAATTCATTGATGGCTTCAGAACATTAAAATTATATTTATTTTAATATGTATAATATCATTTATTTTATTCTTTTGTTAATAAATAAAATACCGCATCATTATTGGGTCATATATAAATACATTTATTTAATATTTGAAATTTTTAAATAAAATATAATCATGTAGGAAATTTTCTAACCTTTATATTTATTATTTAAATTTGAAGAGATCAGTTATATAACCCCATATAAAAATGAATTACTAGAAGATACATGATTTTGTTATTTCTGTCTTTACATTAAATTAATTTATATACATTTTCATCATCACTACCATTTGGCTCCATGGGTTCCTAAAATATTCCCAAGGACTCCCATGGTAAGACATATATCATCCAATAAGGTTAGGACACGTGTTAGGGAAATTTAATATTAATTTAATGTTATTTCATTACCCATATTTTCCAGATTTACCCTTTAATGATTATAAATAAAATATTTACTGAAGTAATTATTCATGATGTCTAAAAATAATAGATACCTATTTACACAATTTGGAAATACTGATTCCAAATATGGAATCCATTTTTTATAATTAAAAACAATGAAGTGGTAGAAATGTTTTTAAAATTAATTTTCATTGTCAAATCAAATATCATGTTTTTAAGAAATAATAACTATCAAAATATTGACACTGGTTTCTGTCCAATTTAAATGTGAAATTACATCTAATGACCAAAATAATATTAAATTATAAAAAATTAATATAATTATACTTAAAAACCATTCAAATTTATTATTTAACACTATAAATTATTTCTATTAAAAAGTTGATTTTAGTTAATATTTAGTACTTTTTCACTATTCATAAAAATATTAAAGTTATTAGAAAAGTACCAAAAATTTATCCAAACTAAATTTTTATGTCCATAATATAAAACATTATTTAATTAAACTGAATTTAATATAAATAATGTGTCACATATTGGATTTAAAAATGGTTCTCCATTAAATGGCATAAAATTGTATTTTTTTAGAAATACCACTTCTATCATAAAAATTAAATTTTTCATATATTATATCTAAGAACAAAAAATATTAATGTCAAAAATATATAGGTTATATAAAATTTAAAATTAGGTTAATATTATTCATAATCTCTTTTTTGAATGGCTAGTTTGGTAAGTCGTGCTGCGCTGGAACTTGGTGTTGTGTGTAGCGCAAGTTATTGAATTATTTTAAAATGATAACATGCTATAAAATATTGGGGTGTTACATATGAGTTGTGTTATAGTCTTTACTAAAACACACATTGTCTCTTAATCTAAACTGGTGGAAACTAGATATCCTCAAACTCATATCGTCTTACACTTGTTTTACCAACGTAGAACTGTGCAATATGTCTTATATGGCCTAGAACATTTTTCTCCTAGAAGAATACTGGAAGATATCTTGGGACCTGGACAGTCATTGGTACTATTGTTAATCCAAATCTAGGTTCCATAGAAAATACTTTTATATATATTTCTTTGTCTTAGGTTATCACAAAGTAGAGTATATGAGGTATCTGTTTGATATTGAACATATTTTTTTATTCTCTTTGTTTTTCAATTTAGTCTTTCTATGTTTTAAATTATATTTTAGAAAAAGATAATATTACTATAATAGTTAGTCTTGGATAACAGTTATAAAGGTTATTTCATATTAGAGTAGTTTAAAATGTTATATCAATGTCTAATATTTTTATAACTAAGAATTAATCAATCTTTTGAGAAACTATTTGAATAGTTAGACTATTATAATTTTACAAGCATGGTTAACAGAAGTATTTTTTTAATGTGGGGTAAGTTTATAGATTTACATTTTTAACAAAAAAATATATATATGAACTCAATTCACCCCCACCTATGTGTCCTACTGACCAACAAACTCACTGAACACACATAGTATTTTTATCAATTTGACATGACTGAAATAATAAAGGGAATGCGGGCTCCAACAAATAATGAATAATGACTAAAAATCCACAGATAAACAAAATAAGATTTAATGAATACATGGAAACCATAGGCTTATGGCAGTAAGAACCACGGAGAATATTTTGGAAATATAAATGGATGATGAAAGAAATAATACACATTGTAAAACCATGGAGATATTGGATGAAACACCACTAAAATCACTCTATTATTAGGAGTAATGGACACTCACAATGTTTATTTTACATGAAATAGACAAGAAAATTTGAGGTGACATGAGGGTTTACATAAAAATAATATTTACCAAACACCCTCCAAATTAGATCATATGAACCCTCATCAACTGGAATAACATACCCTAGAATACCACGTGAGTAATTCACCCATTTCAAAATTATAAAATCAGTAAAACTAAGATTCTGAGGTATTCATCATATTCATGGTGTATTTGATCATAACATTCCTTGAATTGTAACCATAATGATACTCCATGGAGTATAGGAAAATCTATGTGCACTTTAAAACCACAATAACTTACACCCTAACCTAGTTAGATTCTGTATGGACACTCCATGTTCTCCACATAGAGATCCTATTCAAATTGATCCCGCCCCCCATTTTACAAAATTGAATCCCCTTAAAACCATGTTCAAGAATACAATGAGATACATATTTTTTTCACCGTATGAAGAAAAAAAACAAAATTAATTCTCCAATAAAAAATATTAAATGAGCATAACCCATGTAAAACCATCAAATTGCTCAAAAAATACACACATTATACTAAGTATGTGACAAAGCCTTATATCTTACATATGTTCTCTTGTATTAATATATTTTTATAACATATATAATACTTCTTTTATCCAATAACTAATATTATGAATAGAAAATTTCAAATTCATCATGTATTATTTCTTAAAACCGATATTCCTATTTTATTTATTATTACTTCATCATCACCATCATATTATAGGTCTATAAAAGTTTATAAAAAATATCCATGGGACATCCAAATACATCAAATAAATATTCTAGCAATGTAAATAGATTTACAATTTCCAAAAAAATAATAACCATGTTGTAATTTGGAATACTGGAAAAATACTCCAAACACGATCTTCAATGATGTTCTATTCAATTTTATTAAAAATAATATCTATCAAAAAATTATTGGGATCTCTCCTTTAAAAATTGTCTTGGGTTATAGAAAATATTCATGCACTCCTTATTTCCACCAAATGTTAGTAAAAATAATTAATTAAAAATCTATTAATACATCAATCTCACTAACATTTAATTACATGGAATAAAAAAAAGATAGAGTTTCCTAAAAATTATGTACACTTATATGAGTCATTATTACACAGCGAAAGAATATTATATAGGATTATTCATTGATTATCTTCGTCCATGTGAACTATCTACACACAATCTCTTATATTTACTATTTTAAGCCTACAGATTAAACTCAGATTGAAGAATATACTACATAAAAAAACCAGGAACGAATGAGTGACTATTTTTGGATAGATTGTGAAAACATTTATTAGCCATATGAGTTATAGAAAATCTACCACATAGTTTATTCTTTAAATAAACCGTATAGGTGGGTCTATTTGGGAAAATGTCAAGAGACCGCAAGAATGTTTCAATGTGACCTTAACATGTGTTGAATTAAAGGTTATTTTACTATAGGAAACCAAATTAAAAAATAGTCTCCACCATTGGAACTTGATATTCCAAAACAATTGATGAATCTTTAATGAAAACAGATAATGATTTTGAGTTTTCACTAAGAAATTAATGCATCTAATATAGTATGTTCCTACATGGGATTAAGGATATGGGAGTCTATTCTATCAGTGAATTCATAAGGATTTTCATTTGTAAATGAAAAACATGTTATGATGAAAATGCCTTCATTCAGTAGATGATTTTATAGAGATTATTTGTCTGCTAATTTAATAATAGGTTGTTGACAATTTCATCAAACATGAGGTGCAAGAGTTCGTCCAACATGATGAAAATTATTGAATCATATGGTAATTTTAGATATAATGGAATTTCATTTGATATTTTAGTTATATAATTGGTTTCCAGGACATCAATTTTTCTAATATAACAGTATCCCTAATGAATTATTTCCATGGGTATATATATATTCCATAAATAATGGAGAAAAAAATGATATCCATTCACATTTAAGAAATAAGGAAGATGTTTTATTATGTTTAACACATTTTATAGATTTCATTCATGATTAAGTGAATGAGTTGAATAAATAAAGAGAATTTGGATCCTTATTGACCATTTGAATATGAATGTAATATTTCTTAATTCCATTAATATTAAATACGAGTTATTATTGAATGATTTAATGACTATTCCATATGAAATTTATAATAAATAACTATAACATCTCAATAAAAAAATATTACCCTTGATATTGAGAATATATGAATATTTTTTACAATTAAATTATTAAAATATTTAATTAGATAAAATAATGATAAAATATTTTGAATTATCAATAATATCATGGGTAACATAATTTTATTAATGTAATCCTGCTGAATAAAGAGAATAAGTATGACAATCCATATATTTATTACACTTTATTTCATGATGTTTTAAATTATGATATGTTTAATAAAATACCAATTAATAAAGATGAAATGTTTCTTTTAGTAAATATATACATAAAATAATTTTTAGGCATATAATTAATATAATTAAACCTATATAAAATTCCCATAGAATTAAACATATCACATAAATTTGTATGGGACAACCTTTTGATGTTTATATTATTGGGGTGAGCTATAATGCCCCATAAGAGAATAATAAAATAATAATATGGTTAATGTAATATATTTTTGTAAATATAGAAATGATGATCTGATAAATAGGTGAACATTATCAATGTGAAAATGAAATCTAGAAATAACATGATGAATCAAGGAATCATAAGAATGTGGAAATAGATATGAGAGAATTCCTTACCATGAGGGCGCATGTACCCACATTGATGGATATTCTTATAATCATGGGAACACGATGAGAGGGATTTGGAGATGGATAATGAGACAAAATTATTTATAAATTGGTTTTTAGTTAAGAGTATAGGTAGGTTGATAAGAACTTATAGAAAAGGAAAGCATATTTAATTATTAATTTCAAAAAACATTTTTTGAACTCTATATAGAAAAATATTCAGACCACAATCCATCTTATTTATTTACTTGGATTCTTAAAAATTTGAGTGGATTTAAATATTTTATTAACCTATGAACTGTTACCATTAAAATAATAATGTTTATGATCTATATGTGAGTCTATTCATAAATATTTTTTAAAAAATATTAAATATAATATAGATTTATGGCGCATTAATTACAAATATTTAAATTTAATCAAATATATTCAAACACATTAATTTATTGATTAAATATATTCTTTATCGTGGATTCAATTTATAGTAATTTTTAAACATTTTGGAATATTTTAATTTAATAATACATATTGTATATTTATACTGTATATAGTTTTTACAAAACAATTATACAGTTCCAAAACATTATTAAAAAATTGAGTATTCTAATTTCATCATTATAATTATATAAATAAAAATTATAAATGAAAATTATTTCATAAAACTTTTAATATAAAAATTTTATTAAAAATTGTTATATAAAATAAATCTTTTTTAGGGCATTAACCACCTTCTGGACCTTATGAAAATTGCATTGGATATTTTTTAATTATATTTTAATTTATAATTAAATAAATATTATATAATATTTATATTTTTTAAGTAAAACTATCATTTGAAAAAATCATTATTTTATCAAAATGTGTGTTTTAATTGAGACTATATATTTCCCAAGAAACATAATTTGAGATTCTTCTTATCAAAATAATTTTTTTATCAAATTCATAATTTAATTTTATATATTTATAGTAATATTGATTAAGGTAAAAATATAATTATTATTTAATTAAATTTAAAATATAAAATTTTATACTAATAGAATCCAGATACATAATCCCTTATTAAAACATCATATCATGCCTAACGGTGTTACTCCCATGGGGTGTTTCAGAGAAAAGGATTTAGTTTTGTTCTCAATAAGCATGAACTTATCCCATAAATGGATTTATTCATGTTTTTGTTTTGGAATATAATTATGGACATGAAAAAGGGTAATGTCCAGTGATTCGGTATCCCTTGTAAAAACAAATTAATTGTCTTTATAGGGTACAATCATACTTGTCAAGGTCAACACTTCTTAAGTATATTCAATTACTCACTAACAATATTTTTTTACTTACCAAAAGTAATATAAACATGAAAAAACCAAAATAATAAATGGGTTCATAGGGGGAGAATTTAATGTATACTAATGAAATACCCTTATACAATCATTTTATAGTCAAATTGAAGAGATCCAACACTCGAATACAAAAATAGCATATCAAAATGGTTATTTCTAGAAGCATAAAGATTTTTCAATATGCTTACCTCACACTAAGAGTGATCAATATACATGTTGGGTTGAAGAAAAGGTTTCATGATCAAATGTAATAAATGATATTCCATGGGAATTTGGAATATTCTTTAATAGAGATGACTATAATTGAAGAGTAATATTTTACCTTATATGAGGAGATATTATAATAATTTCAGATAATATATCCTTGGAGCATCACCAAAGCCTCAACCATTGCAGAGTTGAACTCCATTAATATTATTAAGATATTCATGATATTCTTGACACTCGATGTTTATAATAGTACTACCATATTTGTTATTCCCATTAGTACATGACCCATCCTTATTCATTTTTATTCCATGATAGGGAACATTCCATTTTATATTGGAACCAATATCCACTTTCCTCTGGGGTGATTATCAAGCTAGGATTTTTCCAAATAAGAGATTATTCTAAAAATCTAGAGGTATAATAACATTATTATAATGTTATTTGACAGAGTGAAGAAGTTCCATGGATATATTTTTTATGATTTACAGATTATTAATATTGACCCTTTCATTAAAATAACATCACTATTATCCCATATGACCCAACAACCAACATTGATAGAAATGAATTATTCACAGGAATGAACACATGACTCGCCTTGGGGTTCCCAACATTATTAATAAAAAATGACCACGTAGCTTTACATATCAAGAAATATCAAAAGGTACCTATCATTTGTCCAAATGTGAACATCCCAACCACTTTTAAAGAAATAGGGATTCCCAATCTCAAGAATTTCATCATAGAAGTATTTATTTCAATGTATGTGGAATTCCAGTGGGTTAGAGGATATCATCAATGGGGATGTTGTTCTTTTAGATCCCACATACCCATAAAATATACTAGTTGAGAGATATGAATTCAATAATGAAACATTGAACACATCATCATACCCAATTAACCTATTATGATAAATTATAGGTCTGGGTCCTCAAAAAATTATATTTTTTGGAACAATTTCATATATTATTCATTGAAAACTACATTAATTAATTAAGGATGAGATGAGTCTTTGATGATGGTAATATATATTGTAGGTACACTAAAATGAATAGGTTCATGCCCTCCAAATTTTCCCTTCTAAATGAAACCTCAATATGAACTATTATCCAATGACATTATTCTATAATATGTTGCATGGGTGCCTAAAAATTAATTCTAAGATGTATGACATAGTATTTTTTAATACACTTAGTGGGGTTTACAACCATATGTTCATTTAATATCATTATAAAATATAATGTTTATTGGGATATAAAACCCACATTATTTTAACCTACAATCCCCTTATATACTATTCATTGAGTTTGGGATTGATAACCACTTCTTGGAAGGGTTTGGAATTTTTTAACCAACTAGACTGTTGGATAATTTCATCTTTATTGGAGTCCCAAATGAAGATATCAAGGAGGAATTCGATGTTCTTAAGCACTGCATTGGGAGGTATACATATAGATAAAACATAAATGGTGATATATTGTAGAATGTTATTACTAAAAGTGAAACTACCCTCAAATAAATGGAAGTGTAATTTTAAAATAAAATCCATTCCCACATTCATTTTAATAGTTTATTTATAGGGATGATTTCATACACACTTTCTTCATAAGGGAAAACCAATAATCCAATGGCAGTGTTTGAATAGAAAATATTATTCTGTTCTAAATAATTTTTTTCCACCTTATTGAGAAATTGTTGACGATAAAAAAATTTATTATTTTTATTAATAATGAATTGGTCATACTTTCTCTAATATTCAATCAAAATCATTTTGATCTTATGAATGTAATTCACATCATCATTGATAAAAAATAGAATGAAATCCATAAACAACATACGGGAAATACTAGTTAAACAATAAAGCATTTTGGAAGGATGGGTCTTCTCCACTTCAATTTTTTTGGATATTTGTATTAAGGGAATCTGTATATATGAATAAATGGATTGGGGGATTGGATCCCCTTTTATCGTACCACTTATAAATTTGATTGAATATATTATTTTCCACATAATTGATATAATGAACTTGGGATAAATAAACACTTTAAGAAAATATCACAATCATAATATAAGTATCCATAATTTTTCATCACTTTAAAGATAACTGATTGATAAATCCAATCATTTTATGTTTCCATATCAATTTTGGATCATCAAATTGGATCATATTAATTTTCTATTAAAATTATTAATTATTCTATAAGAGGAGTGAAGTAACCCTGAATGATTCTCTATATTATGAACCTATTTTTTTATAATGAAATCATTAGAACTATCTGAATATAAAATATTTTATTTAGAATAGTGGCTAACACACTATCCATGAAGATTCATACGATAATGGGGCATAATTTCCCAAAACTATTAGCTCGTTTATTCAAAAGAATAATTGTCATAATATTAGTTGATTTAACTCTAGGAATTAAAACAACACTTAAATAATATTTTATAAAACTTATCACATACCCCTATATAATATATTAATAATTATAGTAGAAAGATCCTATAAATCCATCAACTCTCGGGGGGTTTTAGTAAATAATAGTCTAAAGGACTTGTAATATTTTCTTTTCTTATTGAAAAATAGTCAAATTATATTTATACAATTAATTAAAATAAAATGAAATTTATTCTAGCATATATATTTATTCTTTATATTCATAGTATCCACCCCTAGGTCCAAACATGAATATGTAATAACATTATTAATGAACGACACATCTAGTGGCACTGTAATGCTAGAGTCAGAAGTGTGAAAGCTATCTTCATGAACTAGGTCATGTCTTCTATCAAAATTTATATCCTCAAAAAATGAATTCATTAAATCATTATTTATATACCATTATATTATCCATAATTCTTTGGATATCACTATGAAAAATATCTCATGATCTTGAAAACATCACCAAAATTATTTGTTTTGTAAAGAAACATGACAAAAGTGAAAATTATCCCATTACACATGTAATTAGAAATAGATCTAATTAATGTTGTACATAAGGAATTCCATATCAAAATACGTCTAGGGATTATTACTATTCAATTTAATAATTTATGATGTGTGTATTCTAAGATTATTCTAGAGGTATACAGATGGAATACCCTACACAAGATCCATCCATGTAGAATGAAGTACCTCTATGATCCCTTCTACTAGTACTCATACATTGGTTTAAGAGAAACATATTCAAACCTCTTTATTGGATTGAATATAGAGGATTTGGGGAGATTGGTTAGAGAAAGACCTACATAAGTGGTTCATAGAAGATTTTGTGAATTTAGAAATGGGATAAAAGTTTCCCATGTATCTATCAGGTCTTCGACAAATTATTCTAATATTTATTTGATTATTTCACTATGTAAGGAATATATATATAATTAAAAAAACATTATAGGATTTCTATATTTCTAATATTTAAGAATCATAATGCTATTTTTTCTAAAATACATGTTATAGGTATATAAAAAATGGAATTTAGGATAAGTGTTTTATACAACTACACATCTTAATAGGTATTTATTCATTTAAAAGATAATTTAATTTATATTTTCCTTGGTCATTTAATTCTTCCACCATTTGGTAAAATTTACCTCTATATTATTTCAAAATAAAATGGGGGTACTGATATTTCACCACAAATTTAGGTTCCCTTTAAGAATGTTTAATAATGTTATTCTGCTACAGTATTATGGCCATGTGAGTTATCTTTCTCCATATAATATCTTTTTTATACGAAATTAGTTCCTCTTTGAGGTTCATAATTTTATTCAATCTGTCAATTTATAGTTTAATTGTTAAATATGTCCAAATATGAATCCCCATTTATGTCATGGAGGTATCAGGAGTCGTTAAGGAAGGATAAGATCTCAAGACAAGCTTTTGGATTGAATAAGTCATGGTTCACGGTTTGTACAAACAATATGGGGAAGGCCAAATTGTTTCAAATAATTTTGAGATGTTGGATAATGGGATGGTAGAGGCCACATGGTTTGATAAACCATTCAATTTGAGGAAAATTCATGTTTGGTAGTGGCTGTATATTCTATAGAAACATTTTTCCTGGTTTTTACACGGATAGTCAAACCATGCATACAGACTATGTGGGGTGCCCATTCCTATAGTAGGTCATGCACTATTGGTGCACAGTTTGGAAAAACATTCATAAAATCCACGATACCCATTAAATTTGGTAAATATAAGTTTTTTTCATCATATGAAACCCTATTTTAAAATTATTATACCACACAATGAATCCTCTATACTAATGAACTCTTTGGTGACTAAAATGTAAATCGATATATCTATTCTTTCGGTGCCTCAAATTGAGGGAGGATCATCTAATTTGATCAACATTGATATTATCCTAATTAAATTTCTTAAATTATTTATTTGGATTCGTATTGGTTGTGCTATTTGGGGAAAGATAATTTTCTCTATCATTAGTCTCTTCACATATTTATTGAATTTCTCATAATCTATATCTAATCAGGAGAAAATAATGGATTATCTATCCACTATGGACATATGATAGCTGGTTTCATGACATTAATTTACTATATAATATATATATATATATATATATGTAAATTTATTGGTTCCACACACCCAATATTCATATCATCGTAGTTAAAATGATTCTTGATAGGTTAATTGAAATGATAGGTACAGCCTATCAAATTAATAAGAATCATTAATTAATATTGAATAGATACTAACAATTAATTTAAACCACCCTTTTGTCTATGTTGTTAAAATAATTTGACCACCATGGGTGGTGTCTGGGGTTAGACAACCTTTACATGTACCATTTAACCCATTCCATGGGATGTTAATTGTGGATTGCAATTGAATTTAATTGGGAACTAACATCTAATTTGAATTGATTAATCATTTGATATTTGAATTGATAATGAAAATAGAGAGGATGAAATGTCCCGTAAAACTTTCAATTTATTTGTTGATTAATAATGAGATGCTTGTTATGATGTACTTCCCATATGATTAGAACTAAATGCTAATCCTTTAATACTTATCACATGCATTTAGTCAACTTTTTAGTTGCGGTATCATTGAATTGTTCTTGGTGTTGACCAAGAAATAGTTTAATTAATGTTTTTTAATGTAATTGAATAAATGTTATTAAATGATTATATCATGTCTTCGAAAGATGAGTTCAGTGAAGAATTACATGGATATACTCAATTGGAATTTTCCTGGATTATGCTGGAGTGACACTTGGAATCCTAATATGGACTACCAAGGATGGACCCATAAGGAATGGATATTATATTTTGAGTCATACATGGAATCTAAATAGATTTAAAAGGACAGAATCTGAGTGAAATTTTCCATATGTTCCATGGGAGATGCTTGGGCTTCCTTGGTGTACCTCTAAGGATAGACTTGAACAGAATGAATGTTATACCACACATAAGGAGATACATAGGTTCTTTTGTGGAATGCCATGTATAATATTGAAATTATAACTAGAGTGACACATAGAATACAAATTAGGAGTTTCAATAAGTTTCTCAGGTTCAAATTTGATTTTTAAGTGAAACGAACACCATGACGGTTCTGCTACGATAAAGAACATGCTTTGATTCTATCATAGTCTTACACATTTTTGATGGAATGTTTATACATATAATGATTATATCATTATATGTATGATTACGATAATTCATACAGGTTATGATATATAATTATTAAATATAATTGGATCATTAAATGAATTTGATTATAAAAGAGAAACTGGACATTATATGATCATTACATTTACTACATCCTTGAATATTTTATTACCACTTGTACAATATTACTGTTATTTACTCACTGACTAGAGGGAACTAGACCTTGGGAGGTTCCCTTCAAGGATTTATCTTCACATCCAATTTTATCCTTTTTGGATACCCAAATATACCATATTATTTTAGGTATTGATACGGAAAATCACCCTACTATAGGATCTTGATTACTCAGCTTGGAGTAGGGTATCATTTCATCAAGCCGAGTCTCATTAAGCAAACATGGATATTTTTGAGTTTTAATCACGATACTAGTATTTTCTTTCACTTCTATATACATATTTTGGAATGTTTGTAGAGACATGTATCATCACAATTATATGGGGGATTCCTTTATTCAGGGTTATTTATTCTTGATATTTATCTATTGTCTGTATGGTGTACGGCTTTCACAATCAATACTTTTTTGGTTTTACAATGTTTTACACTCTGATGGTGAGGTAATATTATCCTCATATATAAACTAGTCCCTCACATCTTGTTGAGAGCCTCTAGTGTTTAGGGAGATGCACATGAGGCCATGTGACCCATCAGGCTAGGGGAGTTATCTTTGGAATTTGAGTTTGGAATGCTAAAAAGTGCTATCATAGGGTTTGTCTTTCATTGTCGTTAATTATTTTTTAGAAAAGATAGGGATTAAAAAATTATTTTTTAATGATTTGTACCTAGGCATAGCAAACCCAGGTACAAAAAATCAAAATTTCCTCGAATTAAATTGATGTTTTCTGGTTTTTGACTATTATATATGATTCCATTCCACTAATAGGGGATGAAATTAAATTTTGATGTTATTATTTATATGTTTGTGGTTTCTATTTTTATAAAACCTGATGAGATGAAGTTATTCAATCTCATTCATCATTTTAGTCACTTTATAGGAATCATATTCCATGTATTATGGGATTCTATTTAGAATATATTACACATTGATTGATTTTGTGATAGGTGTCATGATACATATACCTAAAATTATGATAATTATTATAGAATGTCATATGGTGTATTAGGTGGGGCGACATTGTGATTCATGAGGTGTATGGGACCTTATGTTTTAGAATTTTGTAAACTATCTGTGCATCATTTTCAATGTGATTTGTGATATATTTAAAATTAATGAAATGGGAACTAAATAAGAAATTGAAATAGAAAATGATTTTTTTATAGAATATAACTTGACCATGAACAAAAATTAGTTTTGGGATATAGGTAGTATCTCATACTTATATAAGATCATTACATTACCTAGACCTAACTCTTGGAGTAAGCCGAGGGCTATGTTCTTATATAAGAAGGATTGTACCAATACAACATAAATTCCAGCTTTTTGATGTGTGATCATTGATGATAATATTGATATGGGGATTTCACCTTGATGTTGAATCAGTTTTCCACTATAATATCTTCAATTCATGCACCAGGAGGGTGTCTGTGATCATGCTCCTATGGCGACGGTACATGGGCTTATGGTGGACCCTCCTTTAGTGCTAGATTCAACACCAGATGTTGAACTAGACATTGGTATTGGGGAAGAATACTATGTATGATTTATGAGATTCATTCATACTATTCATGGAGCACCACAAACATCCAAAAATATGGAAGGGATTGTACATGGATTATAATAGTAGCATATGCCAAATTTTTCATGGGATGGTGGACCACATGTTCAGAAAGGAGGTTGTAAAATCTAGTACATATATGCTATGTTATTTGACCAAGAGATGGAGGGATTTCAATACATAGAAATATCATCATCGAGATATGTATTTGATGGATTTTATTAGGGCCTTATATGGTTACTTATATACAAAGACGTTGAGAGTAAATATTGCATGGGTGTTTATACATCTAGGGTTGGGCTGCATATATGTAATGGAATATTCAAACTGACATACAGAGCTCTATAACTTCTCATCTATTTTGAAGAGTATGGAGTTATCTAAAGCCTAGAGATTCTAGGATGGTGTTATGTATGATATATCATTCTAGGTGAATTTATATTGGATGACTGGAATTTCAGTAATACTGAATTTTGAACTTATCACAAAGAGTTGCCTGATAGAGGCTAAGGGTGACAAATTTGGAGGTTTGATAACTATATATGCTATTTCATTGAAATTTTTTAGGATGTGTCATCTGGATCCTCAATGCTATTACATTAGTATACAAATAACATATTTAAATATCCAGATGAGGTGAAACATGTGGTGTAGACCAGGTCATATGAGGCATCAACAAATGAGAAACCCACTCAGGTGCTGATCATGAGGAAATATGGGACATCTACTGCAATTCGGAAGAACATTTCCTCTAGAAGAAAGTGGGAGAAGGACTTCTCGGACTCCACATTTAGTATTAGATTCAGAAGCTTCTAAAAAAGAAGGGAGTTTGTGTAAATCCAACCAATCAGTCTGAGGCAATGATCAGGGCCATGTTTGTCAAGCCCTTATTTTTCAGCAACAACAGGGAAAATCTATTCTAGGTAGCAAGGAACTATCATTCTTCCATGGTTTAGGCGAAATATATAAAGATAAAATGACATGTAAGGATAAATATATAGGACCATATTCATTAAGAGGTACTATTATAATTTTTTCTACATTATCAATCTCATTTTATGATATATAGAATTCAAGTTGTTTATATCTTTTTTCATTGTGGAGATCCTTGGGCTCAGTTTCAGTATTATGATGGTGTTATGAACCATGAAAATCTATTGGTATTTTTAACAGGGGATGTATGTTAGTTAATGGAGTTCCCCCATGATATTGGTGGGTTTCACTTCTTATGGGACATCTTTTTCCTCAATTTGAGAGGTTTTGGAAACATTTTTTATTTGGACTACTTTGTTCCCTTTTATTACATTCTAGAATTCTATCACTGGGGGTGACCTACATTTAGCAGAGTACATTAGCTGAATGATATTTCAAATTGGTCAAAGATGGTCCTAAGAGTCATGGGATGGGGTATATAATGACATATACTATATGTTTATATTATTTTGATCAAGAAACACATTAGGTAGATTTCCATCTAGTAGTTGATAATTCCAGGGAAATTTTACTTGATGGATTATCTAGATTACCTCTAGTTAGATAGGTAGAGTTTTCTATTGAAATATTCACAAGACATGCATATATATCCCTTACTATTTATTTAATGGATACTATTGAGATAAATGATATGAAGAAAATTCTAGAGGATTTTTAGGCTAATGGTTTTATCCAACCCAATACATATCCATGAGTTTTCTACTCATTTTTGAAATTGGGTGGTGGAAATATCATGCAATGTGGGGATTATCCAAAATTTAACCAACTGATCTTTAAGAACAGTTATCCTTATCTGTGGATATATGAACTATTTTACCATCATTGAGGAGCTCTAGATTTTATGAATATTGATTTGAGATATAGTTATCATCATGTTCTTGTTAAACAATCATACATACCTATCATAGATTTTCGAATAATTTATGGTCTATAAGAGTTTTTGGTTATTTTTTAAATTTCACAATCATGCTAGTGATTTTCATGGAACTGATGAATTGAGTGTTCGATACTTATTTGGATTCTTTTTTGTGGTTATACTGGAGTGAATCTTGTTGTATTCTTATAATCAAAACATATATGATGAGCATAAAGAGATATTATTGAATACATTGACAAAAAATTTATAATATGATAATCTCCCAGAGTGATAATTTTGTAATGATTATATTCACTACATATGTCTCACTATCATAGAAAAATAAGTATAATTTTACCTAGAAAATATGAGAGTTTTGGTTTACTAGGATCAACCCAAGAATGCCTTTGAGGTATCAAGCTTCTTGCAGATAGATTGATATAATAGTCATTTCAATCAAGAATTATGATTCCTTGAAGAACACTAATGGGATTGAAAAATAAGGTTGTCATGTTTATTGGGATTGATTCTTGTGAGGTGGCCTTTCATGAGATGAAAGGGTGATTAATTTTTGCATTGATAATGATTTTCATGAACCATGATGAAGTTAAAGTGTGTACTATGATGCATTAGGTATCAATATTTGTGTAGTTTATATTTAGGGGATATATTCATTGAATATGGGTCTATATTATTGATTCAACATGAGATTAATTACACATAATAAGTCATCGAGTTAGTTTTTGTTGTTCAAACACTGTGATTCTGGAGACATTACTTAATTCCAGAGTGTTTTGTGGTGTACTAGGACCAAAAAATCAACTAGTACATATTTACATATTGTGATCTATATCTGATGAAATGATGGTGGGTGGAATACCTGTAGTCTTTCAACATCGGTATTTCCTACACACATAGTAAGGGAAATGCAGTGGTTGATGAACTGAGTAGGAGGACTCAGATACATGCAGTTCAATTGGCTAGTAGTGATTTTCCTCTTAAGGATTTTACCTCTATAATGATCTTTTTATTGAAGAATAGATAGGGGAAGACCATTTTATCATCCTTAGATGTTACCTCAACCTTTATAAAAATATTAAGGATGATTTTGTTATCAAATTCCGAGGTCCCCGTCCTACGATGGAGTGTGGAAGGTGATTATCCTCCTCAATGTTGGACATATGAAGATGATGAGATTCAGTGCATTCATGTTTGCATATGGGTTTCAGTATAAATTTATAAGGATTTAATTAGAGACAATAATGTTTAATATTGGTAATTTAATTCTAGATTCACCATGACGTATATGTAGTTACATCATGAATATTGGTATCCGAGTATGAAAAGAGATATAGCTTGTTTTTTCAGGAGATGTTCAACCTATAAGTAGGTGATGGAAGAACACTAGCTACTTGCAGGAAATTTTCAACAGCTACCCATTCACAAGTGGAAATGGAATTATTTCATGATATATTTAATTATAGGTTTACCAAGTTCCTCTAAAGTTAATAATTCAATATGTGATGTTTTTTTCAGGATCACAAAATATTCACGTTTCCTCGCGATCAAGGAATCCTTCTGTGTGGATGATATTAAGAAGGTCATATACACCTGAGGTAGTACGACTTCATGGAATCCCACATAATATTGTTTCAAATAGTGGTGTATAGATTAATTCACTTTTTTGGAAATTTATCTAGAGGGTACTGGTTACACATGAGTTTCTCTGAACTTTATACAACTATGAGACTAATGTCCAATTAATGTATATGATTCTGGTGCTTGAGGACATCCTATGAGAATGAATCATAGATTTTTGGGGCTATTGGGGGAGTCAAATACCTATAGTTGAATTCAAATATAAAAATATATATTGTAGGCTACTATAATGATGGTTAATTATGATTCTTTTTATGGTAGGCCATGTCGATCACCCCTATGATGGTTAGAGGTTGTAGGGGAAACTATGCTTGGATGCTGTCTTATTCGGGAGACCACAGTATAGGTTTTGTATAATATGAAGAGTATTACTTTTGTACAATATTATCAAAAATTATATGCGATCACAAAAAATGACCACTAGACTTTAGGGATAGGGACCCGGTCTTCTTTTGTGTCTCACAGGGGCTCATACATTAGAGGATCATGAGACAGTGTATTATTTACACATGTTGTGTCGGTCATTTTATATTCAAGATATAATTGGACTGGTATCTTATCAGGTTCACTTACCTTATATATACAGATCCATGCATGATGTCTTTCATATATCTCATCTATAGTGTTATGATTCACACACTTTTTAGGCATTTTATATAAGGGATGATGACTTACTGGAAGATAGGTCCTTTGAGTAGCATCCTATTCATATTCTATATTTTATTATAATCCTTCTCATGGGTCGTTTGGTTCCAATATCCTAGGTGCTATGGAAGAAAAATTGTGTATAGTGTGAGACCTAGGAGTGGGAGGCCAATATATGAGTATAGTGGCCAGAGCTGTTCTTTGGCGATTATTAACAACCCTTAAAGGGGAAATTATATAAAGAAATGTTTTAAGGGGGTGTTTTCAAGAATTTTGTTCTTTATTGAGGTATGGAATGTTTTTATTTCCATAATTTTTTTTAAATGGTTGAATTTGGACTAAGATGAATTAATGTTGAGGACATTGAGGTATTAGCGGTTTAAATGGATAGTTCATATCCTAGTACCATGCTTTTTTGGTTGAAAAAAGCACAACTCACATTTTTTTAAAACGGTTCGACATAGGCCACACAGTAAGAAATAATATTGAGATGATATAAATTTGGAAGATAAATGTCCCACTATATGATAAACCATGGGATTTGAGGTAGATGAACATGTAAAAATGTATGTAATATTGACTATCATGTTTTCATGGTTTATGCATGGTTATTCAAATCGTTTGTACAAACAATACCATGTGCCCTTTCTTAAATAATACCTTGCATGATTAGAACATGGTTTGGTAAACTATACTGCCAAATTGGGAGGCCTAGTAAATGGGTAAACTTATGATTTTCCCCTTAATGAAATTTTATATCAGAACCTATTTTCCTATTTTTCTCCCATATAGAAAATCCTTCTTTTTGAAACGATATATGGAGTCTAAATGAGGAATCAATAGATCTCGTCCATCAGAGATCAGAATCATGGTCCACTTGTCTCATTTGAACGACATAAACAATATCTTGATTGAATATTGGGCATTCATTGTCCAGTTTGGTAAGGTTGTTCTATTTAAGTGAATATTAATTTACCCTATTATTAGGTTCGCCATTTATTCATCCTTTCCCCCTAATCTGAGTTTAATTAGGAGCCGATACTAAATGAGTCACTGACTAGGGATGTTTTTAGGATGTCTCCTTACTTTCGTTTTATTTAAATGTGTTATATACAGTATTTTATACTTCACACCGATCATTCATAGCATCTCCCTTGAAATTAAGTTTAATCCTTGAATTTATATGATAGTTATTGCCTATGAAATTAATTAGGTTCATTGATAAATCTTAAATAGTCAATAAACATGATTTAAAAAAACACTTTGTGTGTTTCGTTAAATGAATTTGACTATCATGAGTGGTTTTTGAGTTTTGATACCTTTTAGGGATGTTGTTTACCCCATGAAATTGGACATTAATAGTGATTTTTAATTGAATTGAATGGTTAATTAATATGTATTTTGAATTGTAGTATCATGTGAAAATTCCATTGGTAATGAAAAGTGATAGGAACCCATATACCTTGACACTTCTCATGTATTGGTTGTGCACTCATGATATGCTTGTTATAATGAAATTCACATGTGAGTAGAACTAAATTTTAATCCATATATGATTAGCCCATGTGTTTATACATCTTTTTAAGTGAGGTATAAATGAAATACATTTTTTGACCTTGAAATAGCTAAATGGAATTGTTTTGATGGAATTGATTAAATGATATTGAATTATGATATAACATGCCTGACACATGGAATCAATGATGAATTCTATGGAGGGACTCAATTTCCATATACCATTCTAATTCCCAAGCGATAATTTTGTTCATGATATGCACTTCCACAGAAAAACTCTTAATGGAAGACTATTATATTGTTGGTGATATTTTTACTCCGAATGGATTACAAGGATGGAATCAAAGGAAATTTGATCATATATTCCTTGGGTTGTACTTCATCTTCCTTAGTGGACTGTCGAGTGTTGTATCACAATATAGGATTATATGTATATTAGATGGAATATTACAAGAGGGGTAGGGTGAAATGTATGTTTAAAAACCTAGAATTTAAGACACTTAATAAAGTACTTATTTTAAGATATCTTAAAGTAATACAATTCACAATCAATACAATAGAACATATAGTTCTTGGATCTGATAGAAATACTAAGATTTAATACTACGAGTAATGTAAACTAATTGTATTTTAAATGAATACAATGATTAGAGTTAAACAAAGGTTAATGATATTACCATATAGCATATAGAATCTCTTAATGCAATATGAATTGTAATTGAAACAAATGCAATTTAATTGAATATGAAAAGAATGGGGAAAAATACAATTCCCTTTCTAAAACAAATAGAAGTGGAAATGTAAAAGTATTACAATTATTTTAAATATATTCTTTATCGTGGATTCAATTTATAGTAATTTTTAAACATTTTGGAATATTTTTATTTAATAATACATATTGTATATTTATACTGTATATAGTTTTTACAAAACAATTATACAGTTCCAGAATATTATTAAAAAATTCAGTATTCTAATTTCATCATTATAATTATATTAATAAAGATTATTAATGAAAATTATTTCTTAAAAATTTTAATTTAGAAATTTTATAAAAAATTTTTATATAAAATAAATCTTTATTTTTAAGGCATTAACCACCTTCTGGCCCTTATGAAAATTACATAGGATATTTTTTAGTTATATTTTAATTAATAATTAATTAAATATTATATAATATGTATATTTTTTAAATATAACAATCATTTGAAAAAATAATTATTTTATCAAAATGTGTGTTTTAATTGAGACTTTATATTTCCCAAGAAACATAATTTGAGATTCTTCTTATCAAAATAATATTTTTGATCAAAATCATAATTTAATTTTATATATTTTTAGTAATATTGATTAACGGAAAAATATAATTATTATTTAATTAAAATTAAAATATAAAATTTTATACTAATAGAATCCAGATACATAATCCCTTATTAAAACATCATATCATTCCTAACGGTGTTACTCCCATGGGGTGTTTTAGAGACATGTTTTTAGTTTTGTTCTCGATAAGCATGAACTTATCCCATAAATGGCTTTATTGATGTTTTAGTTTTGGAATATAATTATGGACAAGGAAATGTGTAATGTCCAGTGATTCGGTATCCCTTATAAAAGACAATTAATTATCTTTATAGGGTACAATCATACTGGTCAAGGTCAACACTTCTTATGTATATTCAATTACTCACCCACAATATTTTTTTTACTTACCAAAAGTAATATAAACATGAAAAAACCAAAATAATAAATGGGTTCATAGGGGGAGAATTTAATGTATACTAATGAAATACCCTTATACAATCATTGTATAGTCAAATTGATGAGATCCAACACTCGAATACAAAACTATCATATCAACATGGTTATTTCTTGAAGCATAAAGATTTTTCAATATGCTTACCTCACACAAAGAGTGATCAATATACATGTTTGGTTGAGGAAAATGTTTACATGATCAAATGTAATAAATGATATTCCATGGGAATTTGGAATATTCTTTAATATAGATGACTTAATTGAAGAGTTATATTTTACCTTATATGAGGAGATATTATAACAATTTCAGATAATATATCCTTGGAGCATCACCAAAGCCTCAACCATTGCAGAGTTAAACTCCATAAATATTAATAAGGTATACATGATATTCTTGACACTCAATGTTTATAATAGTACTACCATATTTCTTATTCCTATTAGTAAATGAACCATCCTTATTCATTTTTATTCCATGATAGGGAACATTCCATTTTATATTGGAACCAATATCCACTTTCCTATGGGGTGATTATCAAGCTAGGAATTTTTCAAATAAGAGATTATTCTAAAAATCTAGAGGTAAAATAATATTATTATAATGTATTTTGATAAAGTGAAGAAGTTCCATGGATATTTTTTTATGATTTACAGATTATTAATGTTGACCCTTTCTTTAAAATAACATCACTACTATCCCATATGACCCAACAACCAACATTGATAGAAATGAATTATTCCCAAGAATGAACACTTGACCCACATTGGGGATCCCAACATAATTAATAAAAAATTCCCACTTAGCATTACATATCAAGAAATATCATAAGGCACTTATCATTTGTCCAAATGTGAACATCCCGACCACTTTTGATGAAATGTGGATTCCCAATCTGAAGAATTTCATCATAGAAGTATTTACACTTCAATGTATGTGGAATTCCAGTGGGTTGGAGGATATCATCAATGGGGATGTTGTTCTTTTAGATCCCACATACCCATAAAATATACTAGTTGAGAGATATGAATTCAATAATGAAACATTGAACACATCATCATACCCAATTGACCTATTATGATAAATTATAGGTCTGGGTCCTCAAAAAATTATAATTTTTGGAACAATTTCATATATTATTCATTTAAAACTACATTAATTAATTAAGGATGAGATGTGTCTTTGATGATGGTAATATATATTGTAGGGACACTAAAATGAATAGGTTCATGCCCTCCAAATTTTCCCTTCTAAATGAAACCTCACTAGAACTATTATCCAATGACATTATTCTATAATATGTTGCATGGGTGCCTAAATATTAATTCTAAGATGTAAGACGTAATATTTTTTAATACACTTAGTGGGGTTTACAACCATATGTTCTTTTAATATCATTATAATAAATAATGTTTATTGGGATATACACCCACATTATTTTAGCCTACAATCCCCTTATATACTATTCATTAAATTTTGGATTGATAACCACTTCTTGGAAGGGTTTGGAATTTATTAACCAACTAGACTATTGGATAATTTCATTTTTATTGGAGTCCCAAATAAAGATATTAAGGAGGAATTCAATGTTCTTAAGAACTGCAATGGGAGGTATAAATATAGATAAAACATAAATGGTGATATATTGTAGAATGTTATTACTAAAAGTGAAACTACCCTCAAATGAATGGAAGTGTAATTTTCAAATAAAATCCATTCCCACATTACTTTTAACATTTTATTTATATTTATGATTGCATACACACATTCTTCATAATGGAAAACTAAATAATCCAATGGCAGTGTTTGAATAGAAAATAATATTCTGTTCTGAATAATTTTTGTTAACCTTGTTGTGAAATTGTTGAGGATAAAAATATTTATTTTTTTTTATTAATAATGAATTGGTCATCCTTTCTCCAATATTCAATCAAAATAATTTTGATGTTATGAATGGAATTCATAGCATCATTGAAAAAAATAGAATGTAATCCATAAAGAAGATACGGGAAATACTAGTAAAACAATAAATCATTTTGGAAGGATGGGTCTTCTCCACTTCAACATATTTTTGGATATTTGTACTCAGGGAATCTGTATATATGAATAAATGGATTGGGGGATTGGATCCCCTTTTCCCGAACCACTTATAAATTTGATTGAATAGATTATTTTCCACATAATTGATATAGTGAACTTGGGATAAATGAAACACTTAAAGAAAATATCACAATCATAATATAAGTATCCATAATTTTTCATCACTTTAAGGATAACTGATTGATAAATCCAATCATTTTATTTTTCCATATCAATTTTGATCATCACATTGGATCATATTAATTTTCTATTGAAATTATTAATTATTCTATAAGAGAGAGTGAAGTAACCCTGAATGATTCTCTATATTATGAACCTATTTTTTTAAAATAAAATCATTAGAACTATCTAAAAAGAAAATATTTTATTTATCAAAGTGGCTGACACACTATCCATGAAGTTTCATACGATAATGGGACATAATTTCCCAAAACTATTGGCTCGTTTATTCTAAAGAATAATTGTCATAATGTTAGTTGATTTAACTCTAGGAATTAGAACAACACTTAAATAATATTTTATAAAACTTATCACATACCCCTATATAATCTATTAATAATTATAGTATAACGATCCTAGAAGTCCATCAACTCTTAGGGGGTTTTGGTAAATAATAGTCTTAAGGACTTGTAATATTTTCTTTTCTTAATGAAAAATAGCCAAATTATGTTTATACAATTAATTGAAAGAATATGAAATTTATTCTAACATATATATTTATTCTTTATATTCATATTATCCACCCCTAGGGCCAAACATGAATATGAAATAACATTATTAATGAACAACACATCTAGTGGCACTGTAATGCTAGAGTAAGAAGTGTGGAAGCTATCTTCATGAACTAGGTCATGTCTTCTATCAGAATTTATATCCTCAAAAAATGAATGCATTAAATAATTATATATATACCTTTATATTATCCATAATTCTTTGGATATCTCTTTGAAAAATATCTAATGATATTGAAAAACATCACCAAAATAATTTGTATTGTTAAGAAACATGACAAAAGTGAAAATTTTCTCATTACACTTGTAATTAGAAATAGATATAATTAATGTTATACATAAGGAATTCCATATCAAAATTCTTCTTGGGATTATTACTAATCAATTTAATAATTTAAGATGTGAGTATTCTAAGATTATTCTAGAGGTATACAGATGGAATACCCTACACAAGATCCATCCATGTAGAATGATGTATCTCCATGATCCCTTCTACTAGTACGCATACATTTGTTTAAAAGAAACATATTCAACCCTCTTTATTGGATTGAATATAGAGGAGTTGGGGAGATTGTTTAGAGAAAGACCTACATAAGTTGTTCATGGAGTATTTTTTTAATTTAGATATGGGATAAAAGTTTCACATGTATCTATCAGGTCTTATAAAAATTATTCTAATATTTATTTGATTATTTCACTATGTAAGGAACATATATATAATTAAAAAAACTTTATACTATTTCTATATTTATAATATTTAAGAATCATAAACTATTTGTTATAAAATACATGTTATAGGTATATAAAAAATGTAATTTAGGATAAGTGGTTTATACAGCTACACATCCTAATAGGTATTTATTCATTCAAAAGATAATTTAATTTATAATTTCCTTGGTCATTTAATTCTTCCACCATTTGGTAAATTTTACCTCAATATTATTTCAAAATAATATGGGTGTACTGATATTTCACCATCAATTTAGGTTCCCTTTAAGAATTTTTAATAATGTTATTCCACTATAGTATTATGGCCATGTGAGTTATCTTTCTCCATATAATATCTTTTTTATACGAAATTAGTTCCTCTTTGAGGTTCATAATTTTATTCAATCTGTCAATTTATAGTTTAATTTTGAAATATGTCCAAATATGAATCCCCATTTAAGTTATGGAGGTATCAGGAGTCGTTAAGGAAGGATAAGATCTCAAGACAAGCTTTTGGATTGAATAAGTCATGGTTCATGGTTTGTAAAAACAATATGGGTAAGGCCAAATTGTTTCAAATAATTTTGAGAGGTTGGATAATGGGAAGGTAGAGGCCACATGGTTTGATAAACCATTCAATTTGAGGAAAATTCATGTGTGTTAGTGGTCGTATATTTTATAGAAACATTTTTCCTGGTTTTTACATGGATACTCAAACCATGCGTACAGACTATGTGGGGTTCCCATTCCTATAGTAAGTCATGAACTATTGGTGCACAGTTTGGAAAAACATTCATAAAATCCACGAGACCCATTAAATTGGGTAAATATAGGTTTTTTTCATCATATGAAACCCTATTTTAAAATTAATATACCACACAATGAATCCTCTATATTAATGAACTCTTTGGTGAATACAATGTAAATCGATTGATATATTCTTTCGGTGCGTCAAATTGAGGGTGGATCATCTCATTTGATCAATATTGATATTATCCTAATTAAACTTCTTAAATTATTCATTTGGATTCGTATTGGTTGTGCTATTTTGGGAAAGATAATTTTCTCTATCATTAGTCTCTTCACATGTTCATTTAATTTATCCTAATCTATGTCTAATCAGGAGAAAATAATGGATTATCTATCCACTATGGGCATATGATAGCTGGTTTCATGACATTAATTTATTGTGTAATATATATATATATATATATGTGTAAATTTATTAGTTCCACACACCCAATATTCATGTCATCGTAGTCAAAATGATTCTTGATAGGTGAATTGAAATGATAGGTAAAACCTATCAAATTAATAAGAATCATTAATTAATATTTAATGGATACTATCCATTAATTTAAACCACCCTTTTTCCTATGTTGTTAAAATAATTTGACCACCATGGGTGGTGTCTGGTCTTAGACAACATTTACAGGTCCCATTTAACCCATTCCATGGGATGTTAATTACGGATTGCAGTTGAATTGAATTGGGAACTAACATCTAATTTGAATTGAATAATCAGTTGAGATTTGAATTGATAATGAAAACAGAGAGGATGAATTGTCCCTTGATACTTTCAATATATTGGTTGTTTAATCATGAGATGGTTGTTATGATGTACTTCACGTATGATTAGAACTAAAGGCTAATCCTTTAATACTTATCCCATGAATTTAGTCAACTTTTTAGTTGCGGTGTCATTGAATTGTTCTTGGTTTTGACCAAGAAATAGTTTAATGAATTTTTTTAACATAATTGAATAAATGTTATTAAATGCTTATATCATGTGGTCGAATGAGGAGTTCAGTGAAGAATTACATGGATATACTCAATTGTAATTTTCCTGGATTATGCCTCAGTGACACCTGGAATCCTGATACGAACTACCAAGGATGGACTCATAAGGAATGTATATTGTATTTTGAGTCATACATGGAAACTAAATAGATATAAAAGGACAGAATCAGAGTGAAATTTTCCATATGTTCCATGGGAGATGCTTGGGCTTCCTCGGTGTACCTCTAAGTATAGACTTGAACAGAATGAATGTTATACCACACATAGAGAGATACCTAGGTTCTTGTGAAGAATTCCATGTATAATATTGATATTAAAACTAGAGTGAAACATAGAATCCAAATTAGGAATTCCAATAAGTTTATCATGTTCATAATTAAATCTTAAGTGAAAAGAACACCATGATGTGTCTGCTACAATAAAGAACAAGCTTTGATTCTATCATAGTCTTACACATTATTGATGGAATTTTTAAACATATAATGATTATATCATTCTATGGATAATTATGACAATTCATACAGGTCTTGATATATAATTATTAAATATAATTTGATCATTAAATGAATTTGATTATAAAAGAGAAACTGGACATTATATGATCATTACTTTTAGTACTTCCTTGAATATTTTATTACCGCTTGTACAATATTACTATTATATACTCACTGACTATAAGGAACTAGACCTTGGGAGGTCCCCTTCAAGGATTTATCCTCACATCCAATTTTAGCCTCTTTGGATACCAAAATATACCATATTATTTTAGGTATTGATATGGAAAATCACCCTACTATAGGATCGTGATTACTCCGCTTGGAGTAGGGTAGCATTTGATCAAGCCAAGTCTCATTAAGAAAACAGGGATATTTTTGTGTTTTAATCATGATACTAGTATTTTATTTCACTTCTATATACCTATTTAGGAATGTTTATAGAGACATGTATCATCATAATTGTATGGGAGATTCCTTTATTCATGGTTATTTATTCTTGATATTTATCTATTGTTTGTACGGTTTACGGCTTTCACTATCAATACTTTTTTGTTTTTACAATGTTTTACACTCTGATGGTGAGGTAATAGTATCCTAATATACAAACTAGTCCCTCACATCTTGTCGAGAGCCTCTAGTGTTTAAGGACATGCACATGAGGCCATGTGACCCATCAGGCAAGGGGAATCATCTGTGGAATTTGAGTTTGGAATGCTACAAAGTGATATAATTGGGTTTGTCTTTCATTGTCGTTCATTATTTTTTACAGAAGATAGGGATTAACAAAATTATTTTTTTAATGACATGTACCTGAGCATAGCAAACCCAGGTACAAAAAATCAAAATTTCCTCAAATTAAATTGTTGTTTCCTGGTTTTTGACAATTATATATGATTCAATTCCACTAATGGGGGATGAAATTAAATTGTGATGTTATTGTTTATATGTTTGTGCTTTCTATTTTTTTTGAAACCTAATGAGATGTAGTTAATCTATCTCGTTCATCATTTTAGGCACTTTATAGGAATCATATTCCATGTATTATGGGATTCCATTTAGAATACATTACACATTGATTGATTTTGTGATAGGTGTCATAATACATATACCTAAAATTATGATAATTATTATATAATGTCATATGGTGTATTAGGTGGGGTGACATTGTGATTCATGAGGTGTATGGGACCTTATGTTTTAGAATTTAGTAAACTATATTGGCATCATTTTCAATGTGATTTTTGATATATTTAAAATTAATGAAATGGGAAATAAATAAGAAATTGAAATAGAAAATGATTTTTTTATAGAATTTAACGTGATCATGAACAAAAAATAGTACTGGGATATAGGTAGTATCTCATACTTATATATGATCATTACATTACCTAGACCTGACTCTTGGAGTAGGTAGAGGGATATGTTCTTATATAAGAAGGCTTGTACCAATACAACATAAATTCCAGCTCTTTGATGTGTGATAATTGATGATAATATAGATATGGGGATTTCACCTTTATGTTGAATCGGTTTTCCACTATAACATCTTTAATTCATGCACCAGGAGGGTGTCTGTGATCATGCTCCTGGGGCGATGGTACATGGGCTAATGGTGGACCCTCCTTTAGTGCTAGATTCAACACCAGATGTTGAACTATAAATTGGTATCAGGGAAGAATACTATGTAATATTTGTGAGATTCATTCGTTCTATTCGTGGAGAACCACAGACATCCAAAAATATGGAAGGGATTGTAGATGGATTATAATAGTAGCATATGCCAAATTTTTTAGGGGATGGTGGACCACATGTTTAGAATGGAGGTTGTAAAATCTAGTACATATATACTACATTATTTGACAAAGAGATGGAGGGATTTCATTACATAGGAATATCATCATCGAGATATGTATTTGAGGTATTTTATTAGGGCCTTATATGGTTACTTATATACCAAGACTTTGAGAGTAAATATTGCATGGGTGATTATACATATAGGGTTAGGCTACATATATGTAATGGAATATTCAAACTGACATACAGAGCTCTAGAACTTCTCATCTATTTTGAAGAGTATAGAGTTATCTAAATCCTAGAGATTCTAGGATGGTGTTATGTATGATATATAATTCTAGGTGAACTTATATTGGATGACTGCCATTTCAGTAATAGTGAATTTTGAACTTATCACAAAGAGTGGCCGGATAGAGGCTAAGGGTGACAAATTTGGAGGTTTGATAACTATATATGATATTTCATTGAAATTTATTAGGATGTGTCATCTGGATCATCCATGATATTACATTAGTATACAAATAAAATATTTTTGTATCCAGGTGAGGTGATACATGTGGTGTAGACTAGGTTATATGAGGCATCAACAAATGAGAAACCCACTCAAGTGCTGATCCTGAGGAAAGATGGGACATCTACTACAATTCAGCAGAAAATTTCCTCTAGAAGAAATTGAGAGAAGGTCTTCCCGAACTCCACATTTGGGATTAGATTCAAAAGATGATAAAAAAGAAGGGACTTGGTGTAAATCCAACCAATCAGGTTGATTCAATGATCAGGGCCATGTTTTTTAAGCCCTGATGTTTCAGCAACAATAGGGAAAATCTATCCTAGGTAGTAAGGAACTATCATTATTCCATGGTTTAGGCGAGATATATAAAGTGAAAATGACATATAAGGATAAATATATAGGCCCATATTCACTAAGAGGTACTATTATAACTTTGTCTACATTATCAATCTCATTTTATAATATATATAATTCAAGTTGTTTATATCTTTTTCCATTGTGGAGATCCTTGGGCTCAGTTTCAGTATTATGATGGTGTTATGATGCATGAAAATCAATTGGTTATTATAACATGGGATATATGTTAGTTCATGGAGTTCCCCCCTGATATTGGTGGGTGTCACTTCTTATGGGACATCTTTTTCCTTAATTTGAGAGGTTTTCCAACATTTTCTAGTTGGACTAGTTTGTTCCCTTTTAGTACATTCTAGAATTCTATCACTGGGGGTGACCCTACATTTAGCAGAGTACATTAGCTGAATGAGATGTCAAATTGATCTGAGATGGTCCTAAGCGTCATGGGATGGGGTAGATTATGACATATACCGTATGTTTATATTAGGATGATCAAGAAACACATTAGGTAGATTTCCATCTAGTAGTTGATAATTTCAGGGGAATTTTACTTGATGTATTATCTAGATTGCCTCTAGTTAGATAGGTAGAGTTATCTATTGAAATATTCACAAGACATGCATAGAGTTATCTAGATTTTATGAATATTGATTTGAGATACAGTTATCATCATGTTCTTGTTAAACAATCAGACATGCCTATCATAGATTTTTGAATAATGTATTGTCTATAAGAGTATTTGGTTATTTTTTTAATTTCACAATCATGCTAGTGATTTTCATGGAACTAATGAACTGAGTGTTCGATACTTATTTGGATTCTTTTTTTGTGGTTATATTGGAGAGAATCTTGTTGTATTCATATAATCAAAACAACTATGGTGAGCATAATGAGATATTATTGAATACATTGAAAAAAATTAGTAATATGATAATCTCCCAGAGTGATAATTTTGTAATGATTAGATTCACTACATATGTCTCACTATCTTAGAAAAATAAGTATAATTTGACCTAGAAAATATGAGAGTTGTGGTTTACTAGGATCATCCCCAGAATGGCTTTGAGGTATCAAGATTCTTGCAGATAGATTGATATTATAGTCATTTCAATCAAGAATTATCATTCCTTGAAGAACCACTCATGGGATTGAAAAATAAGGTTTGTCAAGTTTTTTAGGATTGATTCTTGTGAGGTGGCCTTTCATGATATGAAAGGGGGATTAATTTTTGCACTGATAATGGTTTTCATAAACCACAATGAAGTTAAAGTGTGTACTATGATTCATTAGCTATCAATATTTGTGTAGTTTATATTTTGGGGATATATTCATTGAATATGGGTCTATATTGATGAGTCAACATGAGATTAATTACACATCATAAGTCATCATGTTAGTTTTGGTTGTTCAAACTTTTTGATTTTGGAGACATTACATAATTCCAGAGTTTTTTGTGGTGTACTAGGATCAAAAAATACACTAGTACATATTTACATAGTGTGATCTATATCCGATTAAATGATGGTGGGTGGAATACCGGTAGTCTTTCAACATCGGTATTTTCTACACACGTGGTAAGGGAAATGCAGTGGCTGATGAACTGAGTAGGAGGACTCAGATACATGCAGTTCAATTGGCTAGTAGTGATTTTTATCATAAGGATTTTTCCTCTATAATGATCTTTTTATTGAAGAATAGATTGGGGAGGACCATTTTATCTTCATTAGACGTTACCCCAACCTTTATAAAAATATTAAGGATGATTATGTTATCAAATTCCGAGGGCCCTATCCTACGATAGAGTGTTGTAGGTGATTATCCTCCTCAATGTTGGGCATATGAAGATGATGAGATTCAGTGCATTCATGTTTGCATATGGGTTTCAGTATAAATTTATAAGGATTTAATTAGAGACAATAATGTTTAATATTATTCATTTAATTCTAGATTCACCATGACGTATATGTAGTTACATCATGAATATTGTTATCCAAGTATGAAAAGAGATATAACTTTTTTTTTCAGGAGATGTTCAACCTATCAGTAGGTGAAGGAAGAACACTAGCTACTTGCAGAAAATTTTAAACAGCTACCCATTCACAAGTGGAAATGGAATTATTTCATGATATATTTAATTATAGGTTTACCAATATCCTCTAAAGTTAATAATTCAATATGGGATGTTTTTTACAGGATCACAAAAGATTCACGTTTCCTCGCGATCAAGGAATCCTTCTGTGTGGATGAGATTAAGAAGGTCATATACACATGAGGTAGTACGACTTCATGGAATCCCACATAACATTGTTTCAAATAGTGGTGTATAGATTAATTCACTATTTTGGAAATTGATCTAGAGGGTACTGGTTACACATGAGTTTCTCTGAACATTATACAACTACTAGACTAATGTCCAATTAATGTATTGTATTCTGGTGCTTGAGGACATCCTATGAGCATTAATCATGGATTTTTGGGGCTATTGGGAGAGGAAAATACCTATAGTTGAATTAAAATATAATAATATATATTGTAGGCTACTGTAATGATGGTTAATTATGATTCTTTTTATGGTAGGCCGTTTCGATCACCCCTATGATGGTTAGAGGTAGCAGGGGAAACTATGCTTCGACGTTGTCTTATTCGGGAGACCACAGTATAGGTTTTGTATAATAGGAAGAGTATTGATTTTTTACAATATTATCAAAATCTATATGCGATTAACAAAAATTACCACTAGAATTTAGGGATAGGGACTCGGTCTTCATTTGTGTCTCACAGAGGCTCATACATTAGAGGATCATGAGACAATGTATTGTTTTCACATGTTGTGTCGGCCGTTTTAGATTCAAGAGATAATTGGACTGGTATCTTATCAGGTTCACTTACCATATATATACAAATCCATGCATGATGTCTTTCATATATCTCATCTATAGTGTTATGATTCAAACTCTTTTTAGGCATTTTATATAAGGGATGATGACTTTCTGGAAGATGGGTCCTTTGAGTAGCATCCTATTCACAATCTATATTTTATTATAATCCTTCTCACGGGTCGTTTGGTTCTAATATCCTAGGTACTATGGAAGAAAAATTGTGTATAGTATGAGACCTAGGAGTGGGAAGCCGATATATGAGTATAGTGGCCAGAGTTGTTCTTTGGCGATTATTAACAACCCTTAAAGGGGAAATTATAGAAAGAAATGTTATAAGGTGGTGTTTTCAAGAATTTTGTTCTTTATTGAGGTATGGAATGTTTTTATTTCCATCATTTTTAATTTTAAATGGTAGAATTTGGACTAATATGAATTAATGGTGAGGTCATTGAGGTATTAGGGGTTTAAATGGCTAGTTCATATCCTAGTACCTAGCTTTTTGGTTGAAAAAAGCACAACTCACATTTTTTAAAAACTGTTCGACGTAGGCCAAAAAGTAAGAAATAACATTGAGATGATATAAATTTGGAAGATAAATGTCCCATTATATGATAAACCATGGGATTTGAGGTAAATGACCATGTAAAAATGTATGTAATATTGACTATCATGTTTTTCATGGTTTATGCATGGTTATTCAAATTGTGTGTACAAACAATACCATGTTCCCTTTCCTAAATAATACATTGCACGATTGGAACATGTTTTGGTAAACTATACTGCCAAATTTGGAGGCCTAGTAAATGGGTAAACTTATGATTTTCCCCTTAATGAAATCTTATGTCAAAACATATTTTCCTATTTTTCTCCCATATATAAAATCCTCCTTTTTCGAACCGATATATGGTGTCTAAAAGAGGAATCTATATATCACGTCCATCAAAGATCAGAATCATGGTCCATTTGTCTCATTAGAACGACATAAATAATATCTTGATTGAATATTTGGCATTCATTGTTGGGTTTTGTAAGGTTGTTCTATTTAGGTGAATACTAATTTACCCTATTATTAGGTTCACCATTTATTCATCATTTTCCCCTAATCTGAGTAGAATTAGGAGCAGATACTAAATGAGTCATTGACTAGGGATGTTCGGTATGATGTCTCCTTACTTTTGTTTTATTTAAATGTGTTATATACAGTATTTTGTACTTCACACCGATTATTCATAGCATCTCCCTTGAAATGAAGTTTAATCCTTGAATTTATATGATAGGTATAGCCTATGAAATTAATTAGGTTCATTGATAAATGTTAAATAGTCAATAAACATGATTTAAAAAAACCCTTTGTGTGTTTTGTTAAATGAATTTGACTATCATGGGTGGTTTTTGAGTTTTGATACTTTTTAGGGATGTTGTTTACCCCATGAAATTGGACATTAATAATTATTTTTAATTGAATTGAATTCTTAATTAATATGTATTTTCAGTTGTAGTATCATGTGAAAATTCCATTGGTAATGAAAAGTGAGAGGAATCCATATACCTTGACACTTATCATGTATTGGTTGTTTAATCATGATATTCTTGTTATGATGAAATTCACATGTGAGTAGAACTAAATTTTAATCCCTATATGATTAGCCCATGTGTTTATACATCTTTTTAGGTGAGGTATAAATGAAATACATTTTTTTGACCTTGAAATAGCTAAATGGAATTGTTTTGATGGAATTGATTAAATGATATTGAATTATGATATAACATGCATGACACATAGATTCAGTGATGAATTCCATGGAGGGACTCAATTGGCATATACCATTCTAATTCCCAAGCGATAATTGGGATAATGATATGGAATTCCACGGAAAAAATCTTAACAGATGACTGTTATATTGTGGGTGATATTTTTACTCCGAATGGATTACAATGATAGAATCAAAGGAAATTTGATCATATATACCTTGGTTTGTACTTCATCTCCCTTAGTGGACTGTCGAGTGTTGTATCATAATATAGGATTATATGTATATTAAATGGAATAATACAAGACGGGGAGGGTGAAATTAATGTTTAAAAACATAGAATTTAAGACACTTAATAAAGTTCTTATTTTAAGATATCTTAAAGTAATACAATTCACAATCAATACAATAGAACATATAGTTCTTGGATCTGATAGAAATACTAAGATTTAATACTACGAGTAATGTAAACTAATTGTATTTTAAATGAATACAATGATTAGAGTAAAAAAAGGTTAATGATATTACCATATAGCATATAGAATCTCTTAATGCAATATAAATACTAATTGAATCAAATACAATTGAATTGAATAAGAAAAGAATGGGGAAACAATCCAATTCCCTTTCTAAAACAAATAGAAGTGGAAATGTAAAAGTATTACAATTATTTTAACCCAAAGGGAAGGGTATTTGTTCACCTATGATAGAAGTTATGTCTTACCAACACCTTGGTCTGACCTCAATATGATGATAATTATAACTATCATCCTATACCCTGAATTCCTAGATTAAGAAGGTAATCAATACCTCTTTCCATAAAGAAATTGATGGCCCTCGATACGGTGATCGGCTGCATGTATTCTTATCAACGGAAGCCCTTATTCATTATCACAACGATCGGTTGCACTAAGAAAAAACAAATCACTTTTGGAATTACACAGAAACAGAACAATATGTTCTCTTCTTATATCTTCAAGGATTTCACACAAAGCAAGAGTGAAGTCATAATATCACTCCCTAGAACTTTATAGAAGTAAATTTTCATAATTCTAGTTTTAATGGAATTTTATTTATAGGATTCAGGTTCTAAAGGTCATATTTTATCGAATGGTCATATTTCTCTAAAAATATGAGGGACTTAGACACCTGAAATTACAATGTTCAAAACAAAACAGAATACATGACATCCTCTTAATTAGTGAATAACCAAATCGATGAAATTGTTTTCGTTAGAAAGTATTAAGTCCAAAATAATTAAAATTCATATGAGATAAGTAATATCAGAATTTAATTTATCACAATAATGTAATGAATTTAATAAGTGAAATATATAACTTTTTTTATAGGCTCATCATGATAACAATGAATCTAGATTGCAAATTAAAACCTAATTATGATTCCTATGGTGGTTATGATGCATGATATTTAAACTTGTTATGATGGTAGTATATAAGGAATAATAATATAATGATGAATAACTTGGTGGTGATGCAAAACCTAGTTATGATATCGTGATTACGATACATGATTATGATTTAGAACCTAACATTGTTATGATATAAATACGATGTGGTACTTAACCTGGTTATGAAGTATGACTATAATGAAATTTTGATACTATACATATATTGATTACAAAATAATAAATAGTCATGTTACGATTCCTAACTATAAAGCAAAGCATAATTTGGTTGTGATTTTGAAATAATATATAAAACTATGTGCATGCACAACAAACATGACATTCAAAAGAATACATCAAACATGAAAAACAAGGTAAGTGACTACGATTGTTAAAAAAACATACGTGATAAAAAAAATATATTATTACGATATGCCATATTTTTATTTCCAAAAAAAAAGATAGATGGAAAAGTCAAGACATGTTTTGACTAAATAATCTCCTCCTTTTTAGAAAGCACAAAACAAAACAAAAACAAAAAAAATTAAAAAATAAGACATATCTCTCCATGAGTTTAATAACTCTAGTGAATATGACTAATTCCACCCTAGGTTTAAAAAAATCCCAAGGTATCGTATTTTGCTAACTTCTTCAAGTGACATCCCCCCCCCCCTTAATCAGACACTCATAAAAAAATTCAAATAAATTCTCCCCCATTGTGAATTTCAAAAAGAATATGGGAAATAACTTATTTCCTGCAAAATGTTAGACAGATAGAGTACGAAACAATAAATTTTTCTTGAAATAGAACATTGTAAAAACAAGATTTAAATCATCATTATTTTCCATTTTGTTTTTATTTAAGATTAAACAACAAGAGTTTCATCTTTTTGAACTCCATTCTATCTGACACGAGCTTGTTAAGAGCTTCTATCTAATCCTTTAGCATCTCATCCTATTCAGCTCTAATCTATTCTTGATTCCAAGGATGATCTTCATGAATCTTATTAATATATTCATGAGCATTAAGTGTTTCTTCTTGGTTATTGAAATAATCCATTCTAATTGGACAAGCCTTCTCTAAGATAGATACTCCATTTTAGAGTTAAACAACCTCATTACCCTCATCCTGCATCTATTCCCCTAAAGACTCAATCTCTTCTGAGGCTACTCCTTTTTAGGTAAACGGTGTTTAAATTCATGAAGCATTTCATTCAAATTATCAGTCTTTTTTAGATAGAGAGATTTGGGTTTTTTTACCAAATGGACAAATTCTTCCTACTTGTCTAGATGATTCTTTAGGAATTCATCAACGTTGTAATAACACATCCCAACTTTATTGCATGCCTTACTATGATCAGTAGCAGGTTCAATTGAAATCATGAAATTGGTTTCAAGTCTTAAAAACATGTCCATCAAAATTATTATAAAATCCATTCTATCATTATGTGCATTTTAATGAATTTCCATCCTTGCATAATCATTTGGAATAAAATGTAACATCTTTTCCAATCTATTAAAATAATTCACAATGTACTGAACCCCTTTCACAGTAATTTTCCTTTCTAAATTTGTGTCCTTAGTGAATTGTGGAAGATCACCAAAATGAGCCTCAATGCTGATCACATGAGCTGGCTAATTCTAATTCTTATCGGATTCATGCTCTTCCTATTATTCATCTACATCTTCTTTATTATAAATCTGAATGACTCTCTTGTTTGAATCCTTTGGAGATACTCTATTGGAGGGATAAGGATTTGGATAAGGATAAAAAAAATAAGGGTACTTCTTATGACTATGTGGTATGACTTCTATTATTTGTATCTTATTATTATTGGGCTTCTATTTCCTCATATATGTCTTATTCTTGATCAAGTTCCTCTAGACATTATTATTATTGTTATTATTCCTCTTATTCATGTTCTTTTTTAATATATTATATAGCCAATTGTTCATAATCTTGTTTTCCCTTGCCTTTCCCTACTGGAACCAATATAGTTTTACCAAATGACTCCCTTATTTCAATTCCAGATTTTAGTTACTGATCTATTCTTAGAAGACAATCAATATCAATAGCATCATCCTTTATTTTCATCAATCTCTTCTTTCTCACTTCTTCTTTCAAAGTCTCTTTGGACATTACTTTTAAATCCAAATCTTCAACTGTATCCAATCCAAACTAAGGTATCCCTTCTTTCTTTTCTTTCTTTTTCTTCCTCCACTCAACATCAACCTCATCGGATACATTCTTTTTTTCTTTAAGGTCTTTGGAGTTGTAGCCTTAACCTTCATTATTTTTTTCAAAGATGTCTTGGATGGCTAAGAAGGTTTCTCAATGCCTTCAACATTGCCCTTTTCATTCTGAGCATCTTAATCTCTATTACACTTTTTCTATTCATAATTGAAACATAATATCAGTCTTCTTATAGTATCCTTATTAATCCAGGTCTCTTTTATGAATGATGGATATTCCATAATTTAAATACCACAAACACCTAAACACTCTTTCAGAAACATACTAATAATGATGGGAAAGATGATCAATAGAGATTTTTTACCACCAGATTTCAAAATCTTAATTGTTTTTAAAATAAACACATAATGGTAAAATTAATCATGTTTACTAAGTAGTCAAGAACATACACATCTAAAATGTTCAATGTTTCCATATCACCTTTTCTTGACACAAAAAAACCCTTTCATCCAAATGTATATTTTTCTATTATCTCCTGATAGATGTATCACTTTTATTTTTGTCCCCATGAATTTAAAAAAGGTTTTCTTGGGCTTTAGACCAATACAAGGGTCAATCAGCTTCCTGTAACATATGAGAAGGACATAATGCATCTCCGTCAAATGTAACATCTATAAATGTATCTTACTACATTGAAGAGGATGTATATGTATTCTCATATGTCTTAATATAAATCTTATGATCATTGTCAATCTCTACATATTAGTAAAATTGTTACACCTCATTTTGATATACATGATCATGATCAGAACCTAGTCTTTCCATAAAAATTGGTTCCCTACCTTGAGAATATATAATTATTTTCAAAGAAGAATAAATAGACTCTTAAAAATATCGGGAGACCAACCATTAACTATAGAATGTAATGGAATAGAAATTATTTGGAGGCATTTCTCTTAGAGATGAAATAGTAGATTCAGACATGAATGACTAAATCACACCCTGGAGAACCTGATGATTACAAAATTTGATAAGATCTCTTATTATGAAAACTGAGATAAGAACCCATAGAACATTGCTGACTATTTATAATGGATCTTGTCTTAAGGGAATACCCAAATTAAATTGATGTGGGACAAATTCTCTTAAAGATAATTGATGGTCAAGATTAGATCTAAATGTTATAACAGTCAAGAATGAAATTGAACACTTAAAATTTTCTTTTAATAGAAAATCGTATTTAGAGAGAAAATGATTTAGAAGTAAATGAATGAAATGATAAACAACCATTAAAACAACCAAGTTAATGATTCAGAAAATGTACATGTCATATTAATATGATAGATGTTATGGTTTCATTATATTGATCTGATGAAATAAAAAAACAATCAATAAAGAATCTAAAATTGATAAAGTGAAATAGGCTGGTACCAATTTCTTTTATAATAGATAGAATAATCCAAAACAATGTTCTAGTACTGATATTGATATTTTAGAACCAATTAGGTGACCTAATACCGATTGTTCAATACAAATTATTTGATGTAATACTGATAGTTTATAACTAATTAGATAATTCAATACCAATAGTCTAACTCCAGTACAGAATTTTTTTGAAATTGAAATATGAAACTTATAAAAACATAAAACCATTAAAATTTATAAACCTATAAAAGAAAACTTAATAGTTAAACCAATCAACAAAAATAGATTCCGATAAACTATAAAACAAAAAAGTAAAATCGATAAACAATAATACAAAAAATGTAAATCTATAAACTATAAAAAAAATTAAATGAAATGTATACTCCCCCATTGAAAAAGGAGTAACTCGCTGAAAGTATATGTCCTAAACAAGAAATAGATGTTAATTATTACTTTATAGTGATCATTCCTAGTTTCTGTTTAATGTATTCAGATCTTTCAAAAGATAATGGGTATGTGAAAATTTCAGCAAGTTTTTTCTGGGTTCAAATGAATTATAAAACAATATATCCTTTTTGTGTGTGATTATTATGAAAGTGATCTGTAATATCTATGTTCCTTTCAAGTGAGTTATGTAGAAGTTTTTTACTAAGAGAAATGGTACTACTATTGTCACATAATATTTGAGTTTTTGGGAAACTCATGACATAGTTCGTGAGAATGTGTTGCACGCATAATACCTGAGCACAACCACTTCTAGCTGCTACATATTTTTTCATCATTAGTGGAATGTGCTATTGAGTGTTGTTTGTTACATAACCAAGAAACCAAGTAATCTCCTAAAAATGAGATGTTCTGTATGTACTCTTTCTATCCATTCTATATCCACCAAAGTCACCATCGAAAAAAAAATTCAAAACAAAATCATTTCCAGAAACGTAGAATAGTCATAAATCCATAGTTCCTTTCAAGAAGTGAAAAATTATTTTCACTTATTTTAAATGAGATTTTTCAGGATTATATTGATATCTTTCATATAATAATACTAAAATCATTATGTCTGGATAACTATTCATCAGGTATAGAAAACATCATTTCATTCCCCTAGAAGTTATTTGATCCACCGATTTCCCAAATTAATCAAGATAAAATGTATTTGAGGTACCTATTGGTGTGATAATACATTTATTATTTTCCTCTCCATAATTTTTGAGTAGGACTTTGATATACTTATGTTGGGATACATAGGTTCCTTCTAGATTTTGAGATATTTGAAAACCTAAATAGAATGTTAACTCACCCATCACAATCATTTCTAACTCATATTTCATTATATTTTCATAATAATTAGATAAGGATTTTTGAGTTGATCCAAAAAAAATTTCATCCATATAAATTTGAAATATAACAACATTTTTGTTTTCTATTTATATAAATATAGTTGGGTCAACGGTATATTTTTCGTAATTTTTTGTAATAGAATTCATGTGAGTCTATCATACCATGATCGTGGGGCTTGTTTAAGGCCATACAATTCTATGTAAGTTTAAAAACATGATCATTGTGTTTTGGATCTACAAAACTAGTGGTTAATCCAAAAAAAACTTCTTCATGAACAAAACCATTGAGAAAAGCACATTCTACATCCATTTGAAAATGTTTGAAATTGATGTTTGCTTCAATGGATAATAGAATTTTAATAGATTCGAGTATAGATACTGAAGCATTTGTTTGTTAATAGTGTATTCTTTATGATTAATTATAGCCTTCAAAAACATTTATTTCCTTATTTCTTACCATGAACCCATTTTAATCATATTTATTTCTGAAAACCCATTTCACACCAATTATATTTGTTTCTTTAAGTGTTTCAACCAAGTTCTAGGCTTGATTCCTCTAAAATTGATTTAGTTTATCTTGCATTTCCTTAATGCAATTTTCATCTCTTAATTATTCATTCAAAGTATTAGGTTTAATATGAGAAATAAAAATAAGATGTTATATTTCATTTCATAAGGAATTTTTTTCCCTTACATGTTTATTTACATCTACAATGATTTATCATTGGGATGATTTTTATGAAATAATTGATTTGGGTTTTGTAAAACTTATTCATAAACATATGATAGAAAGTCTTATGGGGTAAATGTTTTAGAAACATTTTTTTGAGTATTTCCCTAATCAAAAGAGTTTTCAATCCAAGGTTGATAATCAGTTTGAAAAAATAAATCATTCAGTGTAGGTAGGGATTGTTTAAAAACAAATTGGTTAGTTGTGTGAAATTTAAACTGCACTATTTCTTCAACAGTGCATGATTTTTTCTGAAAACCCTATAATCCTTAGATTTTATTGAATAACCATGACATATTCCTTCATTAGATTTTGGTGGTAACTTATGTGAGTTTTATTTTGTACTCAGTATAAATACAGTGCATCCAAACACTGTAAAGTATAAAATTTTAGGTGTTGGTAAAGTCTACAATTCATAAGGAATTTTATTATGAAATGGTCTAGTTAGAACATAATTTATAGTATAACATGTAGTACTAACTACTTCATTCTATAAATGATTAAAAATTGATTATTCACTCAACATGGTTCTTATGATTTCTGAGGGGTTATTGGGGATGAAAATTGTGAGTAATACCATTCTTTGTACAAAAGATTTCAAAATCCGAATTTTGAAATTCTCCACCATGATCACTATGTATATGGTAAATCCTTAACAAGTCTACTATTTCAATGTTTACAAAGGTTCCTTAGGTTTTGGTGTTCTAACCATCTATTACATAAACAATATTGGTCTTCTATTTCACTTAAGGAAGGTATGTCTGGGCTCTTAGTGTCTTCTATGTCTATTGTGAATATATTCTCAGGTCTATGGGTAGAAAGAATGAATTCACCCATGTAATTTCGAACTAAAAATTTATCATTCCTAAAATTCACAAGGTAACATTCATCACATAATTGACTTATACTGATAAGGTTATTCTTAAGACCTTTGATAATACACACATTTGATATTAAAACATTTCCTAAATGAATAATATTACTTATACCAATGATCTTTCCCAGAGATATTATATCCGAATTTCACTATACCACCTTTAATTTCAATAATATTTTTAAAGAAATATTTATTAACAATCATGTGTCGAGAACAACCACTCTCCTTGTCCCAAATTTTCTGGTTGTTGTTACACTTCTTATTTTCATGAAAATGAAACAATTAGATTTTCATAATCCAATCTTTATTGGATCTTGAAATATTAGACAAAATAATTTTGGGAAACCACATTTGATTTGAAAAATGGGTTTTGGGAAATCCTAAAGATTTATTTTTATTAAGATAAAAATGTATTTCATGATGTCTACCTCATTGAAATTTCGTAAAAAATGAGGCACCTTGTGGAAAAAATATTAACTACTAAAAATTGGTTCTGAGTGAGTGTATCCAAATTCAGATGTATTTCTTAAAGGAAAAATTTGAGAATACATCTTAAAAGAATTTTCATTACAACATGTATTGTTTGAAAAACGTTTCTTTGGAAAATATATTTCAGCTTTTAGTCTAATGAATAAATTTTCATTCTCACAAGAAATGGTATTGGAATTATTTTTTTCATAAATATTTTCCATTTAAATAAGTTATTCAAAGTCTATATAATGTTTATCCTTATCAATACATACTTCATTAAGACAAACTGAAGTATTTTCAAAGTCAAGAGTTTTATGATCAAGGTATCTTGATAGATCTAATAATTATTTTGTAAGAATAGATATTCTATAGTTCTCTTTATCAAGCATTTTCTTGAGTTATGAATTTTCATTCTTAAGTAATTTGGAAAATCTGGAAACTTCTTCAAATGGGGGTATAATTTCCTATGCTGAGGAGGATTTGTCATCCACATATTATGAATGTTTCTCACAAAGGTAATTATAATATAAAGATACATTTTTAAGTGATTCAAAACTGTGTACCTTATCCATGTATAAATGATTCTCAATTTCTAGTGTGGTTGTGATTATTATATTTCTCTAACAAGAATATTCCTAATACAAGGATTTGTATGATGAATCTCTACCACATGCACTCCAAGTATAATTTTCTTTCAAAACAACCTTTTCTTTTGACTGAAAATACTTGTTTCTTTCAGAAATTTTATCCTTTATGTATTTTATGTTTATTAAATGACTATATGTTCTAATATAACCTGCTCTTTTGTATTCACAACATGTGACATCAGAATGTTTCTTTTCTTTGTTATCTTTCTTTTTAAATCTGTATTGAAGGTATTTCTTTCCAAAAATCTTCTTCATGATTCATGAAAAATTGGATAACTCATTATCTGAGTGATCACTATCACTTGATTCTAATATAATAACCTTCTTACCTTCGGATCTTGTTATCCTTTCTGGTGTTTTAGATTTAATAGTAGTAAAAACTACACTCCCATTACAAATATTTTTATTATTTAAATTATAATCACTTTTTATTTTTGTCTCAAGCTGATGTAGAGTTCTAAATAACTCATCAAGAGTGATTTTGGTAACTTCCATGTTTTCATCAATAACTGTTCTTTTTTACTCCCACGTGTTAGGCATAATATTAATAATCTTGTCTACATGTTCTTTATCATCATGGCCCATTTCACCCATAGATTTTAGACTCTTGATGATTTTCATAAACCATTTTTTCACCTTGCATACTGGGTCTCCAAAAGGAAAAAAGAAACTCATGATAGTCTGCTCGAAGCATTTCACTTCTTGTTTCTATGAATTTATATGTACCATAATGTGTGACTTCTAAATTCTTCTAGATACAATTGGCTTCTTCATAAGATGATATCTGATTATATATATTCTTTGACATGGAACACAGTAGAGTGTTGTGTACCTTTTTATTCAGTCGATATTCTTGTTTATCTTGAATGTTCATGGTAATGACATCCTTGTCTGGGATTTTATAACCTCTAGTAAGGGTAATAATGTTGTATACTCCAGTATTAATAACATGTATATTCATTTAGTCTCTTGAGTACTCATAATCCTTCTCATAAAAGATAGGTGGTCTGGATAGATTTAGATTTTCAATCGATCCAATACTCAATACTTATATCTTATAAAATAATACTCTTCCACTCCACACATTATTGTATTAAGTTGTTATAAACAGAATATTTGTTAATTAAATAAAATTTTATGGAAAAAGAGGTAAAGTATGTAATACAAAACAACAGACACATCCTATGATACCAATTATTGAATGATAGTATAGATGTATATGTATATTGGATGGAACAATACAAGAGGGGGTAAATTGTATTCTTAAAATAATATCATTTAAAACACTAAAAAGGAAATTTGTATAAGGGATATTACCCAAACACAATTCACAATCAATATAATAGACCATATAAGTCTTGGATCTGATTTTAATACTGTGATGTAATACTACAAGTAATGTAATACAATTGTATTTTAAATGAATACAATGATCCAAGTAAAACAAATGTTAATGATTCTACCATATAGCTCATAGAATCTATTAATGAAATATGAATTTTAATTGAAACAATTAAAATTGAATTGAATATAAAAAGAATAGGGAAACAAAAAAATTCCACTTCTTATACAAACATAAGTGGATATATAAAATTATTACAATTATATTAACCCAATGATAAGGGTATCCTTTAACCTAGGATAGAAGGTCTATCTTACCACCACCATGGAAAGCTCTCGATACGATGATCGATACAGATGTTTTCCTATCCCCAAAAGTCCTCGATTAGAAAGGTAATCAGCAACTCTACTTTTCAAGAAATTGTAGTCCCTTAAATCGATGATCGCAAACATGTCGTCATATCACAAGAATCCCTCGATCATTATCACAATAATCAGTTGCACAAAGATGAAACAAACCCCTTATAGGATTACAAGAACACATGACAAGTTTTTCAATTCTTCTATCTTCAGGTCATTCACGCAAATCCCAAGGGAAGTCACGTCATATCTCACTAGAACTTAATAGAAGAAAATATTGTTAATGATGGTTTGAATGACCTCTTATTTATAGGCTTCAGGTTGTAATAGTGATATTTTCTCCAGCGGTCTTATTTCTCTTAAAATATGAGGGACTTGGACACCTGACATTACAATGCTCAAAACAAAACAGAATACATGAAATAATTTTAATTAGTAAATAACAAACTCGACGACATCATTTTAGTTAGAAATTATTAATTCTAGAAGAATAACAAAATCTTCTGAGATACGTAAAATCAGAATTTAATTAATCACATTAACATAATTCATTTTATAAGTGAAATATGCAACTTTTTTGCTAGGCACATCATGATAACAATTCATATATTTTGCAAATTAAAAAATAATTATGATTATTTAGGTGGTTAAAAATCATGATATTTAATCTTGTTAAGATTGTAGGATATAATGCATAATAAGAGAATAATTCATAACCTGGGGGTGATGCATAACCTGGGTATAAAATTGGGATTTGATACATGATTATGATTCAGAACCTAACATGGTTATGATATAAATATAATGTGGTACGTAACCTAGTTGCGGAGTATGAGTATGATGCAGTTATGATTCTATACCTAACTTGATTACAATACAATAAATAGTCATGTTACGATTCCTGTCTATAAAGCAAATCATAATCTAGTTATGATTTTGAAACATCATATAAAATAATGTGCATTCATAAATAACATTAAATTCAAAAGAATACATCAAATATGAAAAAAAGTTAAGTGACTGGGATTTTAAAAAAAAATTACATGATAAAAAAATATGATTACGATATGAATGATTTTTGATTTTCAAAAAAAATGATTGATGGAAAATTCAAAACATGTTTTGACTAAAAAATATCCTCCTTTCTGGAAATAAAAAAACAAAACAAAAAAACAAAATAAAAAACATTAATGACATATTTCCCTATGAGTTTAATAAATCTAGTGAATACTACTAATTCTACACTTGGTTTAATAAAATAACAAGGGATCATATTCTTCTTACTTCTTCATGTGACATACCCCCCCCCCTTAATAAGACACTCATAAAAACCATTTCTTTTCAAATACATTCTCCCCCATTGTGAATTTGAAAAAGAAAATGGGAAAGAACTTATTTCCTACAAAAGGATAGAGAGACAGAGTATGAAACAATAAATATTTCTTGAAGCAGAACATTATTACAACAAGAGTTCAACCATCATTCTTTGCCATTTTTTTACAAAAGAGTAAACAATGAGAGTTTCATCTTTTTGAACTCATTTCTATCCTACATGATCTTGTTAAGAGCTTCTTTCTAATCCTTTATCTTAACATACTATTAAGAAATAATATTTTCTTGCTTCCAGAGCAGATCTTCATGAAGCCGATTAATATGTTCATGGGCTTTAAGTCTTTATTCTTGGTTATTCAAACTATCTATTCTAAGTTGACATGATTTCTCTAAGATAGATACTATATTTGAGAGTAAAATGACCTCATTACTATCATCCTGCTATTTTTCATTTAATGACTCAATCTCTTCTAAGGATACTCATTTGGAGGTACCAAGTGTTTGAAATCCTTAAACCTTTTCATTAAAATCATTAGTATGGTTTAGAAAGAGAGGGTTGAGTTTTATTACCTTATGTACCAATTCTTCCGTCTCGTTTATTTGTTTATTTAGGATTTCATCAATGTTATAATTAAACTTTGCATCTTTATTTCAATCCTTACTGTGCTTAGCAGTATGTTCCATTAAAATCTTGAAATCGGCTTCCCGGCATAGAAACATGTCCATCAAAATAATTACCAAATCCATTCTACCATTATTAGCATTTTAAGGAATTTCCAACCTTGCATCAACTTTTGGAATAAAATGTAATGTCTTTTTCAATATATTAATATCCGGATCAATGTATTTAACCCCTTTCACAGTGATTGTCCTTCGGGAATTAGTGTCTTTAACGAATTATGGAAGATCACCAAAATTAGCCTTAGTGATGATCACATGAGCTGGATGATTCTGATTCCTATCAAATTCATTCTCTTCTTATTCTTCTCCTACTTCTTCTTTATTATATATCTGAATGACTCTCTTGTTGGAATCATGTAGATATTGTCTCATTGAGGGATGAGGATTTGGATAAGGATAGACAAATGATGGTACTTCTAATGACAATGTGGTATCACTTATGTTGTTTGTATCTTCTTCTTGGACTTATATTTCCTCATATATGTGTTTTTTATAATGTTCCTCTAGAACTTATTCTTCTTGTTCTTATTCCTATTCTTCATGTTCTTTTTTAAGATATTGTGTAGCCGATTGTTCAGACACTTGTTTCCCCTTTCCTTTCCCTACTGGAACCAATTGAGTTTCACCAAATGACTCCCTTATTATGATTCCATATTTTATTTACTGAGCTATTCTTAGAAGACTATCAATATCAATAGCATCAGACTTTCTTTTCTTCAATATCTTCGTTCTCACTTCTTCTTTAAAAGTCACTTCGGGCCTCACTTTTAAAGACGAATCTTTAATTAGATACAATCAAATCTAATGATCCCCTTATTTTTTTCGTTTTTTCCTCCACTCAACATCAACCTCATCGGATACATCCTTTTGTTTATTTAAGTTCATTGGAGTTGTAGCCATAACCTTCATTCTTTTGTTCAAAGATGGCTTGGAGGGCTAAGAAGTTTTCTCACTACCTTCAGCATTGTCCTTTTCTTACTCATTATATGAATCTCTCTCAAACATTTTCAATTCAGAATTGCAAAATAATTTGATTATAGTATCATTAATATTCAAGGGCTCTTTGATGAAAGTTGGATCTTTCATAATTGCAATATTATACAATCCTAAGCACTCTTTCAGAAATATACTAATAATGATGGGAAACATGATCAATAGAGATTTTGTACCACCAGATTTGAGCTTCTTAATTTTCATAAATTAAACCCATAATGGTAAAATTCTTCATGTTCACCAAGTAGTCAAGCACATACACATCGGAAATGTTCAATGTTTCCATATCACCTTTTCTAGGCACAAAAAACCCTTTTATACAATGGGATATGTGTCTATTATCTCATGATAGATGTATCACTTTTATTTTGTCCCCATTAATTTAAAAAAGGGTTTCTTAGGCTTTATACTAATAAAAGGTTCCGTCAGCATTCAGTAACTTATGAGAAGGACATAATGCATCTCCCTAAAATGGAACATCTTGGAATGTAGATTGTTTATTTTAAGTAGTTTTATACATATTCTCATACATCTTAAATTAAATATTATGATCCTTTTCAATCTCTACTTATTCGTAAAATTGTAACACCTCATTATGATAGACTTGATCCTGATCAGAACTAGGACTTTCCACAAAAATTTATTTTTAGACTTGAAGACATAAAATTATTTTCAAAGAAGAATCAAAAGACTCATAAAAATCTTGAGAGACCAACCATTCACCACAGAATGTCATGGAAGCGAAATTATTTGTAGGCATTTCTTTTGTAGATGAAACAGTACATTCAGACATGAATGACTAACTCACACCCTAATGAACCTGTTGATTACAAAAGCTGAGAAGATCTCTGAATATAAAAACTGAGATAAGAACCATTATAACATTGCTGACTATTTATTGAATAGATTTTTTTGGGATAAAACACAAATGAAAATGATGTGTGACAAATTCACTTAAAGATAATTTATGGTCAATATTAGATCTAATATATCTAATAGTCAAGAATGATATTGTACACTCAAAGTATTTTTTTAAGAGAAAATCGTATTTAGACTGAAAATTATTTTGAAGAAAAAGAGTAAAATGATATATAACCATTAAAAAAACCATGTTAATGTTTTAGAAATTTTAAATGTCAGATTAATAAGATAGATGTTATGATTTCATTATATTGTTCTTATAAAATCCAAATAAACAAGAATTAATAGAGAATCTAAAACTGATAAAGACAAATAGGTTGGTACCAATTTTTTAGAATAGATAGAATAATCCACAATGATAGTCTAGTACTAATATCGATATTTTTAACCTAATAAGGTATCCCAATACTGATTTTTCAATACCAATTAATTGATGTAATATTTATAGTTTAGAACTAATTAGGTAATTCAATACTGATAATCTTACTCCAGTACAAAATTCTTTTGAAACTGAAAAATGAATCTTATAAAAAAGTAAATCCATTAAAATTCAAAAGCCTATAAAAGAAAAATAAATAGTTAAACCAATAAACAAAATTTGATGTTGATAAACTATAAAAAAAGTGAAACTGATAAACTATAAAACAAAATAGGGAAATCGATAAAATATAAAACACAAAATTAAACGAAATGTATACTACCCCATTGAAAAAGGAGTAACTCAATGTAAGGAGATTTATTAAAAAACAAATAGATGTTAATGGTAGCATTATAGTGATCATTCCAAGTTTCTGTTTAATGTATTCAAATTTATCAAAAGATAATGGGTATGTGAAAATTTCAGCAAGGTTTTCTTGCGTTCAGATGAATTATAAAATAATATCTCATTTTTGTGTATGATTCTTAAGAATGTGATTTGTAATATCAATGTGTTTTTCAAGTGAGTGATGTGTAAGTTATTTACTAAGATAAATGGTAATAATATTATCACAAAATATTTGAGTTTTTGGGAAACTCGTGACATAGTTAGTGTGTGTGTGTTGCATCCACAACACCTGAGCATAACCACTTCTTTATGCTATATATTTTGATTCATCAGTGGAAATTATTATTGAGTGTTGTTTCTTACATAATGAAGAAACCAAAGAATATCTTAAAAATGAGATGTTTTGGATGTACTCTTTCTACCCATTCTACATCCACCAAAGTGAGCATCTGAAAAATGATTCAAAAAAATCATTTCCAGAAGAATAGAATAGTCTTAAATACATAGTTCCTTTCTAGTAGTGAAAAATTAATTTCACTTATTTTAAATGAGATTATTTTGTATTATATTTGTATCTTTCACATAAGAATACCAAAATCATTAAGTCTGTATGACTATCCATTAAGTATAAAAAACAGCCTTTAATTCCCCTAAACGTTTTTTGATCCACAGGTTTCCCAACTTCATTAAGATAAATTGTATTTGATGTACCTATTGGTGTGATAATACTTTTAGTATTTCGTTATCCACAATTTTTTAGAAGGAATTTGATATACTTATGTTGGGATACATATGTTCCTTCTAGTTTTTTAGATATTTGAAAACCTAAATAGAATGTTAACTCACCAATCACACTCATTTCTAAATCATATTTCATTATATTTTCAAAAGAATTGGTTATGGATTTTTCTGTTGAGCCAAATATAATTTCATCAATATAAATTTGAACTAAAAAACATTTTTTCCTATTTTTAAAAAAATAATTGGGTCAGCAGTACCTTTTGTGTAATTATTTTGTAAAATAATTCATGTGAGTCTATCATACCATGTTCATGGGGATTGTTTAAGGACATACAATTCTCTGGTAAGTATAAAAACACAATCATTATGTTATGGATCTACACAACCATGGGGTTAATCCAAAAAAATGTCTTCTTGAACATAACCATTGGGAAAAGCACATTTTACATCCATTTGAAAACGTTTGAAATTGTAGTATGCTTCAAAGGCTAATAGAATTTGAATAGATTTTAGCCTAGATACTGAAGCATTGGTTTTTTATTAATCTATTCCATATTATTGATTATAGCCTTCATAAACATTTCATTCTTTATTTATTACTATGACCCCATTTTAATAATATTTGTTTCTGAAAACCCTTTTAACACCAATTATATTTGTTTCATTAGGTCTTTCAACCATGTTCAAGACATGATTCCTCTCAAATTAATTTAGTTAATCTTGTATTGAATTAATCCAATATTCATCACATAAGTCTTAATTCAAAGAATTATGTTTAATATGAGAATGAAAATCAATATGTCATATTTCATTTCTCATGGAATTTTTGGTCCTCACATGTTTATTTAGATCTATAATGATATTATCACTGGGATGATATTAATGAAACAACTGATTTGGGTTTTGTAAAACTTATTCATCAACATATAATATAATGGCTTCTAGGGTAAATGTTTTAGAAAAATTTTTATTGACTATTTCCCTTATCATAAGAGTTTTCAATCCAAGGTTGATAATCAGTTTGAAAAAATAAATCATTCCATATAGGTAAGGATTGTTTAAAAACAAATGGGTCAGTTGAGTGATATTTAACATTCATTATCCCTTCAATAATGCAAGAGATTTTATTTAAAATCCTATATGCCTTATAAGTTTTGAAATAACCTAGAAATATTCCTTCATAAGATTTGGGTGAAAACTTCTGTTTATTTTATTTTCTACTCAATATAAATACAGTGCATCCATAAACTCTATAGTATAAAAATGTAGGATTTGGTCATGTATAAAAATCAGAAGAACTTTTATTAGTTAAATGACTAGATAAAACACAATTTATAGTATAACTGTAGTACTAACCACTTCAGCCTAGAAATTCATAGCAATTGAGAATTCACTCAACATGGTTCTTGTGAGTTCGTGAAGAATATCATTTCTTATCTCAATAACACCATTTTTTTGAGGGGTTCTTGGGGATGAAAATTGTGATTAATAGAATTCTTAGTACAAAATATTTCAAAATCTGAATTTTGAAATTCTCCACATGATCACTACATATTTTTATCAGTGATAGGTTTTTATCATTTTTTACATGGGCTCTAAATGAATTGAAATACAAAAAGGATTCAGATTTCTATTCTAGAAAATAAACCCATGTTAATCTATTATAGTCCTCAACTAAAACCAATACATAGTATTTTCCTCCAATGATTCCTATTTTTGTAGGACCGAAAAAATCCATGTGCACAAACTATAATTAATTAGATATTGAAACCACATTGACTGATTTAAAGAGAGATTTTTGTTTCTTTTCATATTGAAAAGGGTCATAATCCTTTTTAGAATCAAACATAGGATATGGTGAATCGTTAACAAGTCTTCTATATGAATGTTTACAAAGGTTCCATAGGTTTCAGTGTCTTATCCATCTATGCCATAAACATGATTGGTATTCCATTTCACATAAGGAAGGTATTTCTAGGATCCTAGGGTCTTCTATGTTGGTTGTTAATATATTCTCATGTCTATGGGTTGAAATAATGAATTTATCCATGTAATTTTGAACTAAACATTTATCATTACTAAAATTCAGAAGGTAACATTGATCACATAATTGGCTTGTACTTATAAGGTTGTTCTTAAGACCTTTTATAAACAACACATTTGAAATTTAAACATTTCATAAAAAACAATATTACATATACCAATGATCTTTCCCAGTGATATTATATTCGAACGTCACTATCCCACCTTTCATTTCAAAAATCTTTTCAATGAAATATTTGTTACCCATCATGTGTCGAGAACAACCACTATCCATGTACCAAATGTTCTCGTTGTTGGTACACTTATTATTTTTCTAAAAAATACACAATTAGATTTTCGCAATCCAAACTTGTTTAGATCCGGAAATAATAGATAAACGAATTTTGGGAATCCACATTTGATTTGAAAAATTTATTTTGGGAAATCTTAAAGATTTATTTTTATTAAGATAACAACTTCATTCTAGATTTCCACCTCATTGAAATATCATAACAAAATGGGGAACTTTTAAGAAAAAAAATATTTATTACTAAAAATGGGTTCTGGGTGAGTGTATCCGAATCCATATATATTTTTTAAAGGAATAATTTTAGAATACATCTTATAAAAATTTTCTCTACCACATGTAATGTTTGAAAAAAATTTCTTAAGATAAAATACTTCATATTTATGTCTAATGAATAAATTTTCATACTCGCAAGAAATTGATTTGGAATTTTTTTTTTCAAAAACATTTTTCTTTAAAACAAGTTGTTCAAATTCATTATGAAAGATTATCCTTCGCAAAAAATACTTCTTTACGATACATTAAATAATTTTCAAAGTAAAGACACAAAATTTCCATGGATTGTTTTTTCTTAAATACATGGGAATTTTAGGAGTCTGCAGTTTCTGACGGCGCAAGATCCCAAGGCCAGGAGTTCCCAGAATGATCCATCGATGTTTTGTTAGGCTTAAATTATAACACCTTTGTAGTTTTCCTAAAAAGTGGAATAACTATTAAACGTTTAATCAGATCAGAAATCGGATGCCACCATTTCTCTTAGGATGGTGGGTTTACCCTATGCGTGACTTAACCTTAGTCAACATGGGCCTCCTGTGAGAAAACTTGAAAATGGCATAACATCAATTTAAATAATTAAATAAAGTTATTTTATTTTCAAATGCTTATAAATCACAAACAGTAACTTAGATTAAAAATCTAAGACCACCGTTGAACTTGTGAGGGTAGGCTTTCTTTAAGTAGATACTAACTTGGTTCGGCGAGGGCCACTAGAGTACGTTAAATTTTGGCCGAAAATAAAATAATTAAGTGACAATTATTTTATTGTAAATATCATTACATTTAAACGGGAACATGGATTGAATATATGAGGGTACCATTGGGTTCTTTGGGGCTTGTATCATCTACGCAGAGCCTAATCTCAACCGCAGTGGGTCGAGGGTGTCTGATAATAATTTTCTGAACTTTTTTTCTGGTTCGTTCAGTAATCATGTGAGCGATGTTTTATAACAATTGAACCGGTTCTTAGGATAAAAATACACGAGAACTATTGACCTTACATCATCAATAATTTCATAGTGTGACCTTCACCGCAGTTGCATTTTATCATGAGTAGAAGTTAGTTTTGGGGGGTTTTAATTAAATTGAATAGAGTTCCTGATTTAACTTTATTTTATGTTGCTGGTTGAATCCTCCAAGGGGAGGTTGGAGGTGGGGTCCACCTCACCCAACCTCCCATAGAACGATTTTATGGTGGTGGGGACCACATGCACATAACCTCCCTTGATATTATTATTATTTGGGGCCCACCCAACCTCTCTAACTCCCCTTTAACCAGTTGAACCGCCAATTAATGTTGGTGAAACTCTACACATTTTTCACCATTAATTTTTGAGCCTCCACCCCCATAAATTAAGTGGGTTCTCTTCTTTAATTAATCTCAACTTTTTCGATCCTTTTGTATTCTGTATGCCACCATTATAATAAGGTGTAATAGTTTATTATTGTGCGCTGGCATAATATTTCGTTTGGAAAACTTTGTGAGAGGAGCTTTGGGAGAATTGAGAGTACATCATCCTCTCAACAAAGAACGGCATCCTCTCCAACTAAGAATGAATTGTCTCTGACGAAGAATGAGGATGACACTCAAACATGGGATCGACAACGTGTGATGGGTGTAACATTCGACGACGTCATCTCCTCCTGACATCAACGGAGCGATGCCACCTTCCCGCAGCTCTTCTAAGTGAACACTGATTACAAGGTAGGGGGATCTGAATATTTTGATGTCGGAATTATACCCTTTTTCTTTGACGTTTAATTTGGTTTGACAGTGGCCAATTTTTATCACCTAATTTTCATGGAGCAAGAATAAAAAACATGGCCCGACATCCATCCTTTGATTCTTGTTTGGATGACGTTGGAGGCAGATATGGAAGGGTGCGGTGCCATCGCACCACACCGGAGAAGAACTGTGGTGAATTAAAGAGGTGTGGCACCATCACGTTGGACCAGAGAGGATCTGTGGTCAAGAGGGTTGTGGCAGATGTATAAGCGCAGCGCCGTCACATAATTTGGTGGAGCCGAAGGCCGCAGCCAGGTTGGACCATGAAGGTGAGGGTGTGGTGTCATCGTGCTGCGCGGAGAGCAGGAGGACCGCGGCGATGTCATGCCACAGTGGAGGTGTGACGGTGGCCGGCCGGGCTGGTCGCCGGGGAGCTGGACACGCGGGACCACCCAAGTCCCATAACCCTTGAACCAGAGCAAGGTGTTGGTTCCATTCGACGAACTATGTTGGGGAATTACACCCCATCCCTCACGTGGCTGGCTGGGTCACCTAGGTCGGGCGGCCCCTCGGCCAGGCCGCCCTCAAGTTGGGCCGCCCGTCTGGCCGAGCCGTTTCATCGGGTCGGGTCGTCCCCTTCACATGGGTCGCTTCCTCAGATTGAGTCATACTCGCGGAGAGGGTCAGACCCCGGTTCAGACAGGGTCTGGCCGGGTCAGTCCAACTGGCTCGGATCGGACCCGGACCCGCTACGGTCTTTTTCACCTTTTTTCTAGCATCTAGGGCTACAGGTGTCCGATTGACGAACCGTATGCAGCAATGGAATTATTGGAGTGAGGAGATTCTTTTGGAATACCTTGAGTGAGGTTTGGACGCAGTTGGGGTATAGTCAGGGTGTTATGAGCGTAAAAACCAACTGGGACCCTGGAATGGAAATGCCAATAACTCACAAACCGGGCGTCTGATTGACGCATCCTCTGTTGTGTTGGGTTCATTATGATAAGATAGAACTACGGGATACATAAACTCAGGACATCGTGATTTTTTAGGTATCAACGCTGGGATCGAGGAGTGGACCCTCCCTGAATCGAGCATGCAGTGTGCGGGAACCCTAGAGCTGGCTGCTACTGAGATATACCAGAATCCTCTGTGGGTTCGACAGCGAGGACTACTATACCGGAATACTCCGTGGGTTCGACAACAGTGACTACTATACCAGAATAGTTAGTGTGTTCGACAAGGATAACTACTATACTGGGATCCCCTATGGGTTTGACCGTTCTGACTTCTGTTCCTGTATAATGTTTGGGACCGACAGAATATCTGGTCCTGTATCCTATGTGGGTCTGACAACTTAGCTGGTCCCGTATCCTGGGTGGTTCTGATAGCTTAGATGAATCGGTGACTATATCTGATCATCTATATCAATCTAGAATAGTTGGTCTTGTATCATGTGTGGGTCCGACAACTTAGATGAATCTATGACTAAATCTGATCATCTCTATCACTCTACAAAAGATGTATACCTGGGTGAGCGTAGTCTTGACTTTCAGTTAATATCATCAAGATGATTGACCTTACTTCCTTTGTGGAATGGGTTGTTCTTGGGCTCAAGAGTTGGAGCCGAACTGTGATTGGTAACTTAGGAATATGTAAGGAAATATACATATGTAAGGTTGGTTGATACCACTTGATTGTATCTTACTTTTTGGTTTGTTCTTTTTGAATTTCGTGGGACCATGAGGGTCTCGGGGTACCTACTGAGTATCGTTATACTCACCCCTACATTGGCTATGCCCACACCTCGTTGACTTGGATGCAGACGTCACACAATGCTGACTAAGGTGGAGTGTATGAGGATTGGACAGTACCTAGAGGTGGACCTCACTACGAGTCAGAACCCAGAGGAGACAAAAGGACATGGAGCACTGAGGACGTTATATGTACCTAGCCATTAGGTAGGATATATGGTGGATGGCCCAGGAGCTTCTAGACACCTCCCAGCTGTTTCCCTTTTTAGTTTTACTAATTTCTTCTTTCCTTTTACTTGACTGTTGAGCTTATATTTCCAGCCCCTTTATATTCAGCGCACTTGTTATATAGTTTTTACATAGTTTTTTCTTCTGTTTGTTCTCTGGTTGTGTGTGTATATGATTTCAAAAGGTAATTTGTTCACAGTTTTAGGGATTTATGCCTTCGGTGCTAGTCTCTAGCCCCTGGCCTATGGAAGGCGGGCTTGGGGTGGTTACAACATGGGCCCCAAGGACGAGTTGTGAAAAATTGGTATCAGATGAGTCGGTTCTACTACAGAACATAGGACTCTTATATGTATTACAGTGAAGCAATAGTGTTAAGAGAATTGAGTGTGGTTTTCAGTCCAAGGAGTCTGGTGTTGGTGCGGTGGACAACGTATTGATAGACCATGACCCTTACTTCTAATTTCTAACTCAGTGCACGAAAACACTGATTGAGAGTGTGTTTTCAGGATTCTTTTGTGAACTCTTTGACTCAACTCACCAGGTACAAATTTTTTTTCTTTGGTGCATCTGTTCCTTATCCGGAGGCCACTGGATAGACAACCATCTAGGGTTTCTGAAAGAGTATAGGATGATGGCCCATTGAGCGACGAGGCTCCGGTTTAGGGCCCTCTTACTATGTCGGCACCTTCGGGTGGTGTACCAGCAACACCACCACCTATTGGGCTGTAGATTCCACCTGTCAAAATAGAGGATGGTGCACTCAGACTAAGCATGCTTCACAAGTTCCAGTGGTAGAGGCCTCTGAGGATTCGAGGCAAGAAGATTCCCAGGTATCAGAGGACAGGATGTAGGTGATTACTGGAGTTTTCTGCATAGCTGAGACACTAGTAGAGTAGATATTGATCTTAGCTACTAATCTTTTTCAATGAGTGACCATGAGGATGGTTCGCATAATTATGAGTCTTTGGTACTTGGATCATTTTCAAAGATGGTACCTTCAGGCAGTTTGCCAACTATATCTCTTCTCATTGGTCAGCAGACACTACCGGCGGTACCTGTAGAGGACACTTGTTGGAATAGTGCCTTACATGTGTTTCAACATTAGATATCACTCATGTTCTGAGGTGATCCCAACCCACAAGAAATTGAGGTTTGGCTTGAGGAGGTGTCTAAGAGTTCTCTAAAGCCTGTACACCTTCATCAGGAGGACATGTCGGTAGTTGAGTATTCATCGAAGCATTCTGACCATTCCTGGTTCTCGGGGAATACGATGCGAGCAGTGCTTTAGAGCACAGAACTCTGAGCGAGCTGTGATTAAGGACCACCGAGCCGGTACTTTTTTTTTCTATGCACTCCTACTTATGATAGGGTGTTAGAGAGAACCTTTGTGGTTGAATTATCTTCAGATGAGCAGATACTTCTAGTGAATGTTAGCAGTGGGAAGCTGCGAACTGGTGTCAGTTTCATAGACATGGGCATGCGAGATGTTTCAATAAGAGGAAGTGTTAAAGTCATTTTAATCAGCAAGGAAGCAGACATAGAAGTAGAACTAGGAGAGAAGCATGAGGTGGTGAACATTTCGACATGTTACCACCACCCACCATGTAGTCCCTGCTAGGCATTGGGAGCTGGAGGGCAGGGAAGGAGAATAGCTGCATGTGGTCAAGGAGTGTGACCCAAGTTTTATATGAATGATTTGATGTATGGTCTTGGTCTACGACTAGTTTCTGTATCAATATACATAGGTACCAATCATTTCTTCCTTCCACGAATCTTTTCCTCAACCTAGAGTTTCTGGTTAAACCGTTGACTTGACCCTCACGTCTATAGATAACTTTGTGTGGAGAATCGATAATCACACATACAGAGATGGTGTGATTTGACCCTTGAGGTGAGAGTTTTGGTTGGAACCTCTTGGCAGTAGCATAGAGTCCTTACGACATTAGTTTTGGTATTGATTGGAAAACCACAGTTCATACATAGAATGACTGTATTACAAAAAAAGGTTGTGGTATAACTACAATTTTGGGATGATGTTTTCTATTGTCGGTGAAAAAAACCCAGGTAGCACATATTAAACTAATGCATAAGAGGGTGCAGTCGATCAATAATGAGTCGAACATACTTAAATTTGTGCCAGACTTCTCCATAGATGCAACACCGCTTTCAGAATTGACAAAAAAGGGACATCCTTTCATGTGGGAAAAGAGAAGCAAGGAGAGATTTTAGAAGCAGAGGCAGAGGTTGACTAGTGCACCCATATTGAGGCTATCAGATGAGGGAGTTGGGTACGTAGTTTACTGCGATGCATCAGTGATGAGACTAGGGTGTGTCTTGATGCAAGAGCGAGCAGTGATCGCATATGGTTCTCAATATTTGAGATAGCATAAGAAAAATTACGCTTCCCATGACATAGAGTTAGTAGCATTGGTCTTCACCTTGAAGATGAGGAGACACTATTTTTTGGGTGAATGCTTTACAGTCTACTCTGACAACCAGTGTCTCAAATATATCTTCTCTCAAAAGGGCTTGAACCTGAGACAATGGTGATTTATTGAGTTCCTCCAGGACTATGACTTCGAGATAGTCTATACTCATGGGAAGGGGAACTTTGTAGCCAATTCTCTCAGTAGGAGATTAGGCATTCATCTCCAAGGAGGGGTGACACATCAGCTGGCCGCGTTACAGATATCCTTGCAGGATAGAGATAGATCATCCTTTCTGTAGTCTCTCACAGTCACTCCTCCAGTTCTTCAACGATTCCAGGAGGCACACTGTGGAGACGTTGACTGTGAGGCATGACGTTCTCAAATATTCATAGGGGAGGCACCTGATAGATTTTCTAAAGGTTCATAGAAAATCATTCTATTCAGAGGATAAACTATGGTTCCAGTGTCACATTAGGATGAAGTGTTGAGGGAGTTTCACACATCCCCTTTAGCATTACATCTAGGAGTGTAAAAGATGTAGTAGGACTTTCAACGACTTCACTGTTGGCCTGGTATGAAGATGGAAGATGCCGAATTTGTCTCTCGATGCCTCACTTGTCAGCAAGTTAAGGCAGAGCATCATGTACCAGTAGGCTTAGTTCAGCCTTTAGTGGTCCCAAAGTGGAAGTGGGATGAGATATCAATAGACATCATGATGGGTCTTCCATGTACATCCAAGAGATGGATAACCCTAGAGTTTGAGGATGGTGACCATGTCTTTATACATGTTTCACCCCAACCATTTCTATAGTGTTTTGGCCAAGGAGGAAAGTTATTTCTGAGGTTCATCAGAACTTTACACATCCTCAGCAGGGTAGGTGAGGTGGCTTACCACTTGGATCTTCCACCTCATTTGCACCAGGTGCACGACGTCTTCCACATATCTCAGCTGAGGAGATACGTGCATGACCCTTCTCACATCGTTGACCTTGGGGAGCTGTATATCAATGATGAGGTGACATTCACGGTGGTTCTAGTGGAGATTGATGATTGAAAAGAGAGAGTCCTACGTGGATAGTCGATTCCTCTAGTGGGAATTCTCTAGTAGCATGGGAACCTCCAGGAGAGAACATGGGAGAGGGAGTCTCAGATGCGTGCTGAGAACCCCCAATTGTTCCCTTAGTTCAAGTTATAGCTTACAGGGATGTAAAAACCTAAGGTGGGGAGAATATAAAGACCTGGAATGTCCATGGAATTTTTTTTTCATAAATACTTGGGAATTTTACAAGTCTGTAGATTCTGATAGCGCATGATTCCAAGTCCCTAAGTTCCTGTAATTATCCATCGATGTTTTTTTATGATTAAATAATCACACTTATGTAGTTTTCCTAAAAAATTGTAATAACTCATAAATTGTTACACAGATTTAAAATCTGAGGCAACCGTTGCGCTCAGGATGGCTGGATTACCCTAGATGTGGCTTAAGTTTAGTCGGCATGGGCCTCCTTTTAGAGAACCTACAAATGGCATAATAGTAAATAATATAATTAAATAAAGTTATTTTATTTTCAAATTATTTTAACTCACAAACGGTAACTCAGATTAAAAATCGGAGACCATAGCTTAACTCTTGAGGGTATGATTTCTTTATGAAGATACTAACATGGGTCGGTGAGGGCCACCAGATAATGTTATTTTTTACATAAAAACAAAATAATTATATGACAATTATTTTATTATAAAATTCGTAACTTTTAAACGGTAACTCGGATTGAAAATATGAGGGTATAGTTTGGATCATTGGGGTGTGATTATCCTAGGAAAAACCTAGCCTTGACCACAGTTGTAGAGACCCTAAGCTTAATGTATATGGACATTACATTACTTTTGCGGAATACTTAGTACCTAACAAAAACACACACACAAGGAATGTAATAGTTTAGTGTCTTTGGAAACTCGGAATATAATCTTCTAATCATGGTGAAAGATCTTCAACATCTCCCAAAAAGATCTTCCCTTTTTTTACCTAAAACCTTTCTTTATATCCTGGGGAAAATAAAACATAAATGGGTGATCTCAAATGCTCAGTAAGAGTAAACAAAAGAAATATCAATCACATCATATTCATAAGAACATAACATTTTGGAAATCATAACCTGCAAAAGAGATCATAATATCATAATATGGGATAAATCATAGTAGTGAAATGTAAACACCAATAATCGTAACATAAAACATGAAACTTGTTGTCATACACACATATTCATAGAGAATCATTTCTTATTAGTCAAGACTCATTGCCAAGACTATCTTAGTGGAAAAAGTCCATTTCTGAACCGAGCTCACTCCTCGTTTCAGTCCTGTTTCACTGAACCGGTTTAACCTGCCATTCCAGCCATGTCTATCTCATGAGATATAAAATCTTTACCCAATGAATTGGAGGGAGATATAGGTCCCACCCATCTCATAATGATAATATTCTTATGTGTGGCACAAAATCATAAACCATACATCATAGCATAACCCATGTAATAAAAATGGGATTCTTAAACATCATGAAATCATAAAACACTTCATATAAGATAAAGAAATTCATAAAAATAATTCCATCATAACATAATCAAATCAATGTAATAATAGGGATTGAAACAGAACCCTATATTATCTTAGATGAAAAATAATTTTGATAAAAACACTTGAACTCCATTCTTGAGGAAAATATCCTTTCAAACAAATTTTCCTTTCTTGACATGTCATACAATTTTAAACTAAAAGAAATTGATTAAAAATAAACATGAAAACATGTAAATGATGCTTCTTAGAAATAATTTTTTAAAAATCCATTTATGTCGTATATGTTAAAAAAACATTCTTCTCGTACTTTTGTCGGAAAAGTCAAAAAGTACCTCGTACGAAAAACGAAAAAAGATTCCTTTCATAACTTTTACTAAAAACTCACTGAAGGGTAAAATTGGATTTAAACAATTGTAGGTGGATGGAAATAATATTACATATTGAGGAAACATGGATGTGGATGATAAAATACACCCTAGTAAATACCGAAGTATAAACAATCTCGGATAAAAATGAGATTGTGATATTTCCCTTACCTTAGGTCTGATTTGCTTCATAAGTGTCTGAACCACCTATATAATGATTTAAATAATGTCATTTACTTATTCCAGAAACATACTCATTGTTATGATATATTATATGGTTCAATTATGACTTTATTTTACCCATTCTTTGGTAAATTCCTTGTTAAAGAGCGTTTTGGGTAAAATCATTTCATTTGTCATATGTGTTTTGACTTGTAATTATTCATATAATTACTTAAATCATGATTACTTAATTCCAAAATATAAATCATGATTTATATATAATATATATTCAGAAAATACACCGTTCATGGAGACGGTAGGCCGTACGGATGCATGAACGCTGTTTTCATTTCCTTATTGAGTTGAATTGAATTAAGTAGATGACATACATATATATACACATAAATCCAGTATCATTATTATTTCATATATTTCGTGATTAATTATTATATATACTTTATAATCATTCATTAATGGTTACCGTGGAGAATGAATCTCATCCCGTCGTTGAGACGGTAGTCCGTACGTACGCACGAGCGATGATATCGTTCCCATGATCGTGGAATTGTATTGGAGTGTATGTATACTATTTCAGAATCAATATTACTTTACAATAATCATATATAGTTATTATGTACACCATTATACCCATCCATTTAAGGTGGTGGTGGAAAATAGAATACACCACGGCGTGGAGACGGTATTCCGTACGTACGCACGCACGGTGATTTTGTTTTCCATGGGATGGATAGATGGTGAAATAGGGTTATTTCATACTTATAATAACATATCAGTATATGAGTGATACTGATGTTATTACTTTATAATGAAACAACCTAAGAAGAAGAAGTGGAAGAAGAAATAACGTTGAAAGAATCGGTAACGGACATTACCTCTTCTTTGAAGCGCCTCATTGAGATCTCCTTTTAGGGCACTACAATTGGTCTTTGAGGAAGACCATAACCTCTAGGATGTTTCTAGGGAAGTGGAGTAGATAATTTGGCAGGGGTTGGCCGAGCATGAAGGCTCAATGTGGTGTGAGGAAGAGATGGAGGAGGTGCCCTTTTATAAGGGAGGAGAGGGGCTCTTTTGGAAAAACTAAAAATATATATTATTATAAATCCAAATTCAGTTTTAAATATCTCAAAATTTATTTATTTAAAAGATAAGGTGGGGATGGGTCGAAATCCTCTCATCCAATAGAATTTAAACAAGTTTAGGTTCCTATTATAACTTTATCATTTATATTTAACTTTAAGTTAGATAATTTTACTTTTACCGTGTCTTTTTGTGTTCTTACACTATAAGGATAATAAAATTTCTATAAGAAGCCAAAATAACCCCATGTTGTTTATTATTAATATATATAACTTTATCTATGTCATTTGGCGGAACCTTAGATTTTTAGGAATAAAATAAAAATTAATAATATAATATTTGTTTTAAAAACTATTTTATGTCAATTTTCACACTATTTAGTAATTGATTTTTGTGAAACTCATAACAGAATGATTAGTTAGAACATGTCATATTAACCTAGAAAATTATCGAAATTCATAAAAAGTCTCAAATTACATTTATTTGGGTATTTATAACATCAATTATGTCAATATTTCATTAATAAGATAATTACTACATCATCTTTGGGTCATAATTAAATTAACTTATTTAAAGTCTAAAAATTACAAATAAAATATAATTATATAGGAAATCTTTTTAGCTTTCTAATGAATATTTATAGTCGAATTTATCTTATGTATAACCCTATATTAAAAATGATATACTTATTAAACTTTGATTTTAACTATTTTAACCCTTCTTTAAATAAATTAATAATAAATGTCCTAATCTAATCCAAGTGGGCCTAAATGGCCATATTTTATTCCTAAGGTTGTTTTTGGTCGAATTACACTTATCCAATAGAATTAGGACATGTGTTAGGATAATAATAATAACATTTTTACCCTTAATTACCCTATTTACTTTTAACCGTGGTAAAAAAAGTAAATAGTTACTATTCACCAAAAATTATTTTAATCTCATTGAACCACATTTTTCTTAATGACATCAACCGTGTCTCTCGGATTTTTGAAATTCCACTCACAGAAGCGGTAAAATTATGTTTTATGAAAAATTCATTTTTTTTACTACAACTTAGTGGTTTCACTATTCATCAAAAAATGAAAGTTTCCAGAAAAATACCAAAAATTAGGCCTAAGCTATATTTGATATTATGAACTCAAAAATGATGTCTATTTTTAAAAATTCAAAACATATCAGTTGCATTAATAAATATAAAAATTAATTCCCGTCGTCAAAACAAATAGCATGTTCTTAAGAGATAACAACTATCAAAAGATTGACACTTGTTTATGTCTGGTTTAAATGTGAAATTACATCCAATGACCAAAATTGTATTAAATTGTAAAAATATATTTTAAATATAATTTAAAACCACTCAATTTAATAATTTATCACTATTAATTATTTCGATTAAAAAGGTTGTTTTTAATTAAAATTTAGTAATTTTCACTATTCATCAGAAAATGAAAGTTATCCGAAAAGTACCAAAATCTCACCCTACGCTAATTTCGATATTCCGAATACAAAAATGAAGTCCATTTTTAAAAATAAAATTTAAAAAAATTCAAAAAGCGGTTATTACTATTCATAACGTCTAGATTTAATAATATTTTAATAGCATGTTTTTGTTTAGTGAAACTCGTTATTGCGTACTACACACGCTATCGAGGAAGGTTGTGATTGTGTGTAATGCAAGGCAAGTCAAGGATGCGTGTTGTGCAAGCTCCTTTTGGTGTAGCGTACAACACAAGACATTAATGAAATTAAAATGAATATTTTTCATAAAATCTCGGGGTGTTACATTCTACCCCCCTTAAAATGAATTTCGCCTTCGAAATTCGTCGGGTTTATAAATGGTTTACTACTCGAAAGTTTCTTTAATAGAAACCCACATCGTAAAAAGGAAAACAAAAACCAATCTTTAAAAACAAAAGTATGAAACGTAACGGTTACCCAAATAAACTAATCACCGGGTTTCCACATAGGTGAAAATATGGATATGGAAGAGAAATCTAACCATCATGTTCTGACGGAGAGTGGTAGAGAACATGGGTATGGAAAATCCAGAAATCACAAGGCCATAAATTTTTGATGATCTAAGGTACCATCTGATTCATCAGATATAAGAGCACTAGGACAACATTTTTGGTTTTCAAGATCATTTCCCTAAAGTTGAAGAATTTGAATTAGAATAAATACTTTATTTTGGTACAATCTCACTATTTTTCGTGCCTTGAACAATTTCCACTTCATCTCTTAAAGAAATGAAGTTGAATTTTTTTATTCATGAAGTGTTAGCAGATCATGTGATAGAATGACGGGTCATTCCATCTGTCTCAAACAAAAGGTTAGAAAAAGTTATTAAATATACATAAGTCGATCTATAGTGAGATTAATCATATATGGTTCCCAAAATGGACTTATAATTATTATATCATACTGGTTAATATAATATAACTAGTTCCTACTAAACAGGGACTTCCTGTAGGCCAGTGGTAGGCGATAATGGCCAGTCGCACTTCAGTTGTGGGTTCGATTCCCACAGCCTTTTCCAACACAATGGGATGTTGCCCATCCTACAGGTTGTCCTTTTTCTAAAGCTATATTACTATAACATCCAATCAATAATATAGAAAAATGTTCTATCCTAACTTTTGTCCAACATAATCCATTCCAATCTTTAGGCTTATCTAAAATACTTCTATCCAAGCTCATAGTATAAAGAAAATGATTACTTGAAATGTCACATAACAATTACGTGAATGCCATCATTTATCCCCCATATAACATAAGATATATCTTGTTGGTCAAATTACAAACATGTGAATACCTTAATCATGTATTCTCTTGAAGAATGAATACCCATTGAACCTTAGTGAAAACATGAATGCAGTCAAAAGTTAACTCTTTCCACATACCAAAATCCAAAAAATCTATATACTCAAACCATGATATAACCTTCTCCTTATATCAGTCATGAGCTCTTGAATACGGTCAAACATTTCATTTTCTCATTTTCCTTGCATTATGCCCATATCATCTTTTTTTTCAAAAATATCTCAATCACATTCTATGGTTACTGGTACCATTGAAAACCACAATAAACCAATACATAAATATTCCAGTATTCCACGATACTATATACAACATTATTACATAAACACTTAATCATTCCACCACATTGTTGTCATATTCAACATCGCCAATAGTGATCGCATGTGACTTCCCATTTTCCTTTGCCTTAAGTGGTGGCTCCTATCGATCATCACTAACCCTTAGATTAGGGAATTTATTAGCATAATGCCCCATTTCCTTGCACTTGAATCATTGAAGTGTTGGTGGTGCATTCTCTGCAGTCTTTTCTTTATTCACATCATTAGAAACCCTTTTTCCGTTACTTCGACACTCAGTTGCTCGATGACCTTCTTTCCCACACTTAAAACATTTTCTAGTCCCTTTAAGACAATCTCCACCATGATTCTTTCCACACATTGAGCATAAGAAAACATTCATCTTCTTTTCACCATTATTCTGAGAATTCTCCTTGAACTCCATCTTTCGTTTGCTGTCAAAACTATGAGATGGATAAGAAACACCAACTTCTATTTCTACCTTGATAGCACAACGCATAATTTATTCATAGCTACTGAAGTCTCTTATAGCTAATTCGCTTCGAAGATTTGGTTTTAAGCCACTGAAGAATCGATCAACTTTACTTTCAGGTTGGATGATAAATCCAGATGCATACCTTTCAAGCCTTGTAAAATTCAATTCGTATATACCAACAGATTAATCATCCTTTTTCATTAGTTCAAGAAAATCCTTCTCCATCTTTGTTCGAAGAATACGAGGTAAGTACTTATTGAAAAATAAGTTCTTGAACTCATCCCATTCCATGAACTCAATTTCGTCTCTTGGCCTCATATTCTTGATAAGATTCCACCATTGATCAGCTTCACCTTCCAAACGATATACTGCTAAGATGACTTTATCTTGTTCAGAACATTGAAGAACTGAAAATATCTTTTCGGTGGTAATGATCCATTGTTCAGCAACAAGTGGATCAGAAGACCCACTAAAAGAAGGTGTACGTTGCCTCATGAAGGACTCAATAGAATATTGTTCCCTTCTCTACTCATTTGGAAGTCCAGAATGATTCATAGCTTGTGTAAGTATAGCAATAAGATTTTGCACTCCATCTCCCATAAAATTTGTTTGTTCAGGAGGACAATCATCGCATTGTCCATTCCATTTATCAACACGGTTCCTTTGGGTTCCAGCCATCGTCTAAAACCCAAAAAGAATAGCGTGAGAGGAAAAAATCATGCTAGGGATAACAATATAATAAAGGGGGAGTAACTTCAATATATAACATCTTGTGTTACTGTAATTCTAGTACTATAACCTATAAATATATTTATTCTTAGGGACATCCCTATACATTCCTTAGAAATATCTATAGGGATCTCACTAAAGTTCTCGCATCCTAGTTTACAAAGGATGACTAAACCTTTCCTCTTATACCAACTGTAGATACCCTAAGATTAACGTACATGTAAATTACATTACTTTTGCGGAATACTTAGAACATAACAAAAACAGACACACAAGGACCGTAATAGTTCAGTGTCTTTGGAAACTCGGAATATAATCTTCTAATCGTGTTGAGATATCTTCAACATCTCCCAAAAAGATCTTCCCTTTTTTTACCTAACACCTTTATTTATATCCTGGGGAAAAGAAAACATAAAAGGGTGAGCTCAAATTCTCAGTAAGGGTAAACAAAAGAAATATCAATCACATCATATTCATAAGAACATAACATTTTCGAAATCTTAACCTGCAAAAGAGATCATAATATCATAATATGGGATAAATCATAGTAGTGAAATGTAAACCCCAATAATAATAAATTAAAACATGAAACACTGTGGCATACACACACAATCATAGAGAATCATTTCTTATTAGTCAAGACTCATTGCCAAGAATATCTTAGTGGACAAAGTCCATTTCTGAACCGAGTTCACTCCTCGTTTCAGTCCTGTTTCACTGAACCGGTTTAACCTTCCGTTCCATCCATGTCTATCTCATGAAATATAAAATCTTTACCCAATGCATTGGAGGGAGATATAGGTCCCACACATCTCATAATGATTCCATTCTTATGTGTGCCACAAAATCATAAAACATACATCATAGCATAACCCATGTAATAAAAATGGGATTCCTAAACATCATTACATCATAAAACAATTCATATAAGATAATGAAAATCATAAAAATAATTCCATCACAACATAATCAAATCAATGTAACAATAGGGATGGAAACAGAACCCTTTATTATCTTAGATGGAAAATAATTTTGATAAAAACACTTGAACTCCATTCTTGAGGAAAATATCCTTTCAAAAACATTTTCCATTCTTAACATGTCATACCATTTTAAACTAAAAGAAGTTGATTAAAAATAAAATTGAAAACTTGTAAAGGAAGCTTCTTGGAAATAATTTTTTAAAAATTCATTTATGTCGTATAATTTAAAAAAACATTCTTCTCGTACTTTTGTCGGAAAAGTCAAAAAGTACCTCGTACGAAAAACGACAAAAGATTCCTTTCATATCTTTCACTAAAAACTCACCGAAGGGTAAAATTAGATTTAAAAAATTGTAGATGGATGGAAATAATATTACATATTGAGTAAAAATGGATGTGGATGATAAAATACACCCCAGTAAATACCGAAGTATAAACAATCTCGGATAAAAATGAGATTGTGATATTTCCCTTACCATAGGTCTGATTTGCTTTGTAAGTGTCTGAACTTCCTGTATAATGATTTATATAATGTCATTTACCTATTCCAGAATCATACTCATTGTTATGATATCATATATGGTTCACTTAAGACTTTATTTTACCCGTTCTTTTGTAAATTCCATGTTAAAGAGCGTTTTGGGTAAAATCGTTTCATTTGTTGTCCGTGTTTTGACTTGTAATTATTCATATGAATACTTAGATCATGATTACTTAGTTCCATAATATAAAACATGATTTATATATAATATATATTCATAATATACATATATATAATTGATCAATAAATGGAAATAAATACACCATTCATGGAGACGGTAGGTCGTACGTACGCATGAACGCTGTTTTCATTTCCTTATTGAGTTGAATGAAATTAAGTAGATGACATACATATATATACACATAAATCAAGTATCATTATTATGTCATATATTTCATGATTACTTATTATATATACTTTATAATCATTCATTAATGGTTAACGTGGAGAATGAATCTCACAGCGTCGTGGAGACGGTAGTCCGTACGTATGCACGAGCGATGATATCGTTCCCATGATCGTGGAATTGAATTGGAGTGTATGTATACTATTTAAGAATAATATCACTTGACAATAATCATATATAGTTATTATGTACACCATTATTCCCATCCAAGTAAGGTGGTGGTGGAAAATTGATTACACCACGGCGTGGAGACGGTATTCCGTACGTACGCACCCGCGGTGATTTTGTTTTCCATTGGATGGATAGATGGTGAAATAGGGTTGTTTCATACTTATAATAACATATTAGTATATATTTGATACTGATGTTATTACTTCATAATGAAACAACCTAAGAAGAAGAAGTGGAAGAAGAAATAACGTTGAAAGAATCGGTAATGGACATTACCTCTTCTTTGAAGCGCCTCATTGAGATCTCTTTTTAAGGCACTAAAATTGGTCTTTGAGGAAGACCAGAACCTCTAGGATGTTTCTACGGAAGTGGAGAAGATAATTTAGCAGGGTTTGGCCGAGCATGAAGGCTCAAAGTGGTGTGAGGAAGAGAGGGAGGAGGTGCCCTTTTATAAGGGAGGAGAGGGGCTCTTTTGGAAAAACAAAAAATATTATTTTATTATAAAGAAAAATATGGTTTTAAATAGATCCAGATTAATTTATTTCGAAGCTAAGGTGGGGATGGTTCTAAATACTTTCATCCAATAGAATTTAGACAAGTTTAGGTTCCTATTTTAACTTTATCATTTATATTTAACTTTAAGTTAGATAATTTTACTTTTACCGTGTCTTTTTGTGTTCTTACACTATATGGTTAATAAAATTACTATAAGAAGCCAAAAAAACCCCAAGTTGTTTATTATAAATATATATAACCTTATCTAAGTCATTTGGCCGAACCTTAGATTTTTAGGAATAAAATAACAATTAATAATATAATATTTGTTTTAAAAACTATTTTATGTCAATTTTGACACTATTTAGTAATTGATTTTTGTGAAACTCATAACATAATGATTAGTTCTAACATGTTATATTAACCTAGAAAATTAGTGTAATTCATAAAAAGTCTCTAATTACATTTATTTGGGTATTTATAACATCAATTATGTCAATATTTCATTAATAAGATAATTACTACATCATCTTTGTGTCATAAATAAATTAACTTATTTAAAGTCTAAAAATTACAAATAAAATATCATTATGTAGGAAATCTTTTTAGATTTCTAAAGAATATTTATAGTCGAATTTATCTTATGTATAAACCTATATTAAAAATGATATACTTATTAAACTTTGATTATAACTATTTTAACCCTTCTTTAAATAAATTAATAATAAATGTCATAATCTAAAGCAAGTGGGCCTAAATGGTAATATTTTATTCCTAAGGTTATTTTGGTCAAATTACACTTATCCAATAGAATTATGACATGTGTTAGGGTAATAATAATAACATTGTTACCCTTAATTGCAGTATTTACTTTTAATTGTGGTAAAAAAAGTAAAAAGTTACTATTCACCAAAAATTATTTTAATCTCATTGAACCACATTTTTTTTACTGACATCAACCGTGTCTCTCGGATTTTTGAAATTCCACTCACAGAAGCGGTAAAATTGTGTTTTATGAAAAATTCATTTTTTTTAACTACCACTTAGTGGTTTCACTATTCATCAAAAAATGAAAGTTTCCAGAAAAATTCCAAAAATTAGGCCTAAGCTATATTTAATATTATGAACTCAAAAATGATTTCTATTTTAACAAATTCAAAACAAATCAGTTTCATTAATTAATTTAAAAATTAATTCCTGTTGTCAAAACAAATAGAGTGTTCTTAAGAGATAATAACTATCAAAAGATTGACACTTGTTTATGTCTGGTTTAAATGTGAAATTACGTCCAATGAACAAAATTGTATTAAATTGTATAAATATATTCTAAATACACTTTAACACTACCCAAAATAATAATTTACCACTATTAATTATTTCGATTAAAACGGTTGTTTTTAATTAAAATTTAGTAATTTTCACTAATCATTAGAAAATGAAAGTTATCCGAAAAGTTCCAAAATTACACCCTAAGCATATTTCGATATTCTGAATCCAAAAATGAAGTCCATTTTTAAAAATACAATTTAAAAAATTTAAAAAATCAGTTATTACTAATCATAACGGCTAGTTTTAATAATATTTTAAAAGCATATTATTGTTTAGTGAAACTCGTTATTGCGTACTACACATGCTATCGAGGAAGGTTGTGATTGCGTGTAATGCAATGCAAGTCAAGGATGCGTGTTGTGCAAGCTCCTTTTGGTGTAGCGTACAACACAAGACATTAATGAAATTAAAAAGAATATTTTTCATAAAATCTCGGGGTGTTACAATAGTGGGTCGATGGTGGATGATAATAGTTTTCTAATCATTTTTCATGTTTGTTCAGTAATCGTGCGAGCGACGTTTTATAAATTTTGAACCAGTGCTTGGAATTGAAATCTAAGGGCACTGTTGAACTCACAGTTTCAGTAATTGCTTAGTGAGACCTTCACTACAGTTGCATTTTATTGTTATTAGAAATTAGTTTTGGGGGGTTTTAAATTAAATAGTATAAATTTATTTATTTAACTTTATTTTATATTGGTGGTTTAAACCTCCAACGAGAGGTTGGAGGTGGGGGCACCACACCCGAACCTCCCTTGTGAGGATGTTATGGTGGTGGGGCCCAACCGCACGTAACCTCTATTGGGAGGATTATGAGGTGGGGCCCACCTGACCTCTCTAACACCCTATTAACCCCCATGAAGCCCAAATTAAATTTGGTGAAACTCTTCACCTTTTTTCCCATTAATTTTTGTGCCTCCAGCCTCATTAATTAAGTGGGTTGTCTTCTTTAATTAATCTCATCTTTTTGAATCTTTTTGTATTCATTATGCCACCATTATAGTAAGGTATTATATTTTATTACTGGGGGTTACCATAATCCTTTGATGGTAAAACTTTGTGAGAGGAGCTTTGGGAGAATTGAGAGGAGTCCATCCTCTCAATGAATAAAGATTTCCTCTCCAACGAAGAACACACCATCCTAGACGAAGATCGAGGACAATGCTCGAACCATAGATCGGTGGCGTGTGATGGGCGCAACATACGACGATGTCATCTCCTCCCGACATCAATGGAATAATGCCGCCTTCCGTTGAATCCACCGAGAGAACACTGATTACTAGGTAGGGGGATTTGAATATTTTAATGTATGAATTATACCCTCGTTCTTCAAAGTTTACTTTGGTTCAATAGTGGCCAATTGTAATAACCTAATGCGGAGGGCGCAGGCCGAACAAACATGGCCCGACGTCCCTCCATTGATTCTTGTTTGAATGACATTGGAGGCAGAGCCGGAAGGGTGTGGTGCCGATGCACCATGCCTGAGAAGAACCATGGCGAATGAAAGTGGTGGGGAACCTTCACGCCGCACCGAAGAGGAACCGCGGCTGGAAGGGCCACAATGGATGGAGAAGCGTCGCACCGTCGTGCCACATGGAGAGCAGCCGGACTGCGGTTCCGTCGTGCAGAGGTGTAGATGTAGTGGTAGCCGGTTGGGCCTGCCGCCACGGAGCCCGACACGCGGGACCACCTGGGTTCCATAACCCATGAACCGGCGTAAGGCGCTGGTTCTGTTCGACGAACCTGGGAGGGGAGTGACACACCCTCCCTCCATGGCCAGCTGGTCTGCCCAGGTCGGGCTCCCACTCAGTTGGGCCGCCCCTGCGCTAGGCTACCCTTGACCGGGCAGCCCTCTGCTGGGAAACCCACGGACGGGCCGCCCTTGGAAGAGCCGCCCACGGTCGGGCCTCCCATGGCAGGGCTACCCTCGGGCAAGGCCATCCCCTCAGCATGGGTCACTTCCTCAGACCAGGTCGAACCCGTAGACCATGTCAGACCCCAGTTCATACCGGGTCGGGCCGGGTCAGTCCAATTGGGTCGGACCGGACTCGGACCCGCTACGGCCTTTTTTTCATTTTTTCCTGCATCTAGGGCTACGGGTGTCCGATCGACAAATCGTCTGCAGATATGTAATTCTTGGAGTGAGATAATTTTTTTAGAATACACTGCTTAAGGTTTGGATGTAGTTGGGGTATGGTCTGGTTGGTTTGAGCCTAAAAACTAACTCGACCACTGGAACAGAAATTCCAATAACTCACAGTCTGGGCGTCCGATTGATGCACCGTCTATTTCATTGGGTTCCTTATGATAATAAGGAACTAGGGAATAAATCAACCTTGGAATTTGTGATTTTTGATGTATCAACACTTGGCTTGAGGAGCAGACCCACCTGAAATCGAGCATGCTGTTTGCGGGAACCCTAGAGCTGGCTGCGACTGAGATGTACCGGAATCCTCCATGGGTTCGACAACGATGTCTAATATACCGGAATCCTATGTGGGTTCGACAAAAATGACTACTGTACCAGAATACTCTATGGGTTCAACACCGATGACTACTGTACCAGGATCCTCTATTGGTCTGACCGTTCTAACTTCTATTCTTGTATCCTATGTGGGTCTGACAGAATAGGTGGTCAAGTATCCTGTGTGGGTCCGACAGCTTAACTGGTCCTATATCCTATGTGGGTCCAAAATCTTAGATGAATTAGTGGATAAATCTGATCGTCGATATCTTCTTGAAGATTTGGTCATGTATCATGTGTGGGTTCGACAGCTTAGCTGGTCTTGTATCCTATGTGGGTCTGACTACTTAGATGAATCAGTGACTACATCTGATCATCTGTATCACTCTTCAAAAGATGTATACATATGTGAGATGATTCTTGACATTCATTCAATATTATCGAGATGATTGACTTTACTTCCATTGTGGAATGGGTCGTTCTTGGGCTTGAGAGGTGGAGTCAGACTGTGATTGGTATCTTAGGTATATGAATGGGAATATAACTATGTAAGGTTGGTTGATACCTCAAGATTGTATCTTACTTATTGGTTTTTACTTGTTGGATTTTGTGAGACCATGAGGGTCTCGAGGTCCCTACTGAGTATCATTATACTCACCCCGGCACAATAAATGCCCACACCTCATTGTGTGGGATGAAGACGTCGGTCAACGCTGACCGAGGCGGAGGTTATAAAGACCGGATGGTACCCTGAGGTGGACCTCATGATGAGACGGTATCCGGAGGAGACGGATGGACATGGAGCACTGTGGAGTCTATCATTAACTACCATTCAGGTTGGATCTATGGTGGAAAATCCAGGAGCTGCTAGACATCATCCAAATATTTCCCTTTCTAGTTGTACCTATTTTTCCTTTCCTTGTACATTACTGTTGGGCTTGTATTTCTGGCCCCATTACTTTCATCACCCATGATATACAGTTTATACATAGTGTTTTCTTCTGCTTGTTCTCTGGTTGTGTGTGTATATGATTTCAAAAGGAAATTCCTACCCAATTTTACGGAGTTATGTATTTGGTGCTAGTCGCCAGCCCCTGGCCGATGGAAGGCAGGCTTGGGGTAGTCACGACATGGGCCCTAAGGACGGTTATGAAATTCAATTTCAAGAGTTTTATAATAAAGATCTTTTGATAGATCTAATACTTATTTTTGTACAAATAGATATTCTAGAATTCTCCTTATCAATATTTTTCTTGAGTTTGGAATTTTCATTCTTATGTAGTTTGGAAAATCGGGAAACTTCTTCAAAGGAAGGTATACTTTCCTATGTTAAAGAATATTCTTCATCTGAAGAGTAAGAATATTTCTCATAATTGTAATTATAAAATAACGATTAATTATTAAGGGATTAAAAATTGTGTACCTTATCCATGTAGCAATGATTGTCAATTTCTAGTTTCGATATGAGTATTATATTTCTATAACAAAATGATTCATAATACAAGGATTCGTATGATGAATCACTACCACATGAACTCCATGTATCATTAACATTCAAAACATTCTTTTCCTTTTACAGGAAATACTTTTTCTAGTTTCTTTAAGAAATTTTATCCTAAATATATTTTATTTTTAATAAATTACTATATGATCTAATATAACCTTCTCTTTTACATTCATAACATGTGACCTCAGAATCATTCTTTTATTTTTTATCTTTCTTTTTGAATCTGTGTTGAAGGACTTTATTACAAAAAATCTTTTTCACCCATCATCAAATATTGGATAACTCATTATCAGATGGATCACTATCACTTGATTATGATAAAATAACCTTCTAACCTTCGAATCATGTTATCCTTTCTGGTGTTTTAGATTAAATAGTAGTAAAATCTACACTCCCATTACCATTTATTTCTTATTAAAATCAATATCTCTTTTCATTTTTGTCTCATGCTGAGGTAGAGTTTTAAATAACTCATGAAGAGTTATTTGAGTAACTTTCACGTTTTCATCAATAACTGTTCTGTTTTACTCCCACTTGTTAGGCATAATATCAATAATCCTTTCTATAAGTTCATCATAATCATGACCCTTTTCACCCATATATTGTAGACTCATGATGATTTTCATAAACCTTTGTTTCACCTTGCATACTGGTTCTCCTAAATGAAAAAAGAAACTCATGATAGTCTACTTGAATCATTTCTCTTCTTGTTTCTATGAATTTTTATGTAACGAAATGTGTGGCTTCTAATTACTTCCTGATACAATTGGATTTTTCACAAGATGATTTTTGAATATATATATTCATGGTCATGGAACACAATAGAGTGTTGTGTACCATGTTATTCAGTCGATTTTCTTGTTTCTCTTGATTGGTCAAGGTACTGACTTCCTTGTCTTGGATTTTATAACCTCTAGTAAGCATTATAATGTTGTGTACTCCAGTATTAATAACATGCATGTTCATTTCATCTCTTGAGTAGTGATAATCATTCCCATCAAATATTGGTGGTCTAAATGGATTTAGATTTTCAATTGATCCAATAATCATTCCTTCCATCTTATAAAACAATAATTTTCCACTCCACACATTAGTGTTGTAAGTTGTTATATACAAAATATTTGTTAATTAAATAAAATTATATTGAGAAAGAAATAATGATTGTAATACAAAACAACATAAACATCCTATGATACCAATTGTTGGATGATAATATAGATGTATATGTATATAGTATGTAACAATACAAGATGGAGTAAATTATATATTTAAAAACAAATCATTTAAAACACTTTAAAAAAGAACATAGTATAAGAGATCTTACACTAACACAATTCACAATTAATATAATAGACCATATAGGTCTTGGATTTCATTTCCATACTATGATTTAATACTACAAGTAATGTAAAACAACTGTATTTTAAATGAATACAATGATAAAAGTAAAATAAATGTTAATGATTCTACCATATAGCGTATAGAATCTATTAATGCAATCTGAATCGTAATTGAAACAATTACAACTGAATTGAACAAGAAAATAAAGGGGAAATTAAAAAACTCTCATTCTAATAAAAAAATCCGTGGAACTAAAAATTATTACAATTATTTTAACCCAATGAGAAGGGTATCCATTAACCTAGGATAGATGGTCTATCTAACCACCAATTTTCTAAGTCCTCGATATGATGATCGATATAGATGTTTTCCTATCCCTGGAAGTCCTCGATTAAGAATGTAATCAGCACCACAACCTTTCAAGCAATTGAAGTCCCATAATATGATGATTAGAATCATTTTTTCCTATCCCCAGAATCCCTCTATCGTTATCACAATGATCGGTTACACAAATATGAAACAAAACCCTTATAGGATTACATGAACATGGAACAAGTTTTTCAATTCTTGTATCTACAAGGCTTTCGCACAAAGCCAGAGAGAAGTCACATCATCTATATCTATAACTTAATATATGAAAATGTATTTAATTATGGTTTGAATAACCTCTTATTTATGGGATTTAGGTTCCAACAGTCTTATTTTCTCCAATGGTCATATTTCTCCAAAAAAAACTCAATGGATATGGAAACCTAGCATGACAACTGTCAAAACAAAACAGAATAAAAGACATCATTTTAATTGGAAAATAACCAACTCAGCATCATCATTTTAACTAGAATATAGTAAACCCAGATTTAAAATGAATGTGTATGAGATACATGCAATCAGTATTGAATTTATGGCAATAATGTAATGCATTTTGTAAGAGAAATATGTAACATTTTTATAGGATAATCATGATAACAATGAATATCGATAGAAAATTAAATCTAGGTTATGATTCTTAACTTGGATACAATGCATGATGTTTAATCTGGTTACAATTCATGGATACAATACATAATATGAGTTTGATGCATAACATGGTGATGATGCAGAACCCTATTACAATATCGTGATTACGATCCATTATTATGTTTCAGATCCCTACCTGGTTAGGATATAAATATGATTCAGCACATAACCTGGTATTTAAGTATGAGTAGAATGTGTTTATGATACTATAATTATCTTGATTATGATACAATACACAGTCAAGTTAAAATTCTTGACTACGATGCAAAGAATAATCTTATTGCAATTTTGAAACAATATATAAAACAATGTGTATGAACAACAAACCTGACTTTCAAAATAATACATCAAAAAATGAAAACAATGTACGTAATTATGATTGAAAAAACAACATACACGATAAAAAATATATGTGTTTACAATATTTTTAATTTGTGATTTCCAAAAAAATGATTGAAGGAAGAGTAAAAATATGTTTTGAATCAACAAAGAGGGCATATCAGAATAGCAGGGATGTTATACCACACCCGAGTGATACCTAGGTTTTTGTGAGGATCACTATGTAAGGGCTTGCAGGGTGTTGGTAAATATTTTAACAAGAGAGATAACAATATTACATATTTGGAATTCCAGGGATGGTATCAACATCATGATTTTTATAGTAAATAAAATCAATTACATGGAATGTCTAGCAAGCCAAATTACAAGAATGTATTCAGTATTAGACTTACTCATTATGGATTGAATTTTTTCTCATCATTTTATCTTGTCAATCCATGGGAGACTCTAGGAATTATTCATGTTATTGAGATATACCTATCCACTAGAATGGTATCATTAAATGAATATGATTATAAATGAGAACATAGTGTTTATAAGATTAATACTTTTATGTAATTACTTGCATGTTCAATTACCTCCATTACCCAATGTGTTTCATATACTCATTGACTAGAGGGCACTTTGACTTGGGTGTTTTCCAAATAGGTCATAGTCTCGCACGCTTTATGGTTGTCTTGGATACCAGAACAAACAATCTGATTTCTGTTATTGAAAATTTAAATCTCCCTATAATAGTTTCTTGATTACTACATTGGAGAAAGAGGTCATGAGACCGAGATGAGGCTCAAGATTCTTGTTGGGATACATTTTTATTTTTTTAAATATCAATACATAGATTTTATTTTATTGTTGTGTACCTGTTCTTGATTCTTTGTAGAGACATGTGTTATCAAAATGGTATATGATTTTCTTAAATTATTATTATTTATTCTTACTGTAGATATGTTTTATATTTGATTTACTTCTTCCGCTATCTATACATTTTCGATATTATGATGAGATACATTCTATCTATGATGGAATAATCTCCACACAGACAAACCTAGGACCTTTATTCTAATTGTAAATAAAACACCCCATAATGATAAAGGTATAAATTACTAGATTATATGACTCATTTCAATAAGATGCACCTTTATGTTCGTGATGCTACATAAATAGAACTCCACAGTTATGTGTGATAGTATGGATTAGTGATCAGTATGGGTGACCCTCTGGGATGTTTCCCAAGGTAGGTGTGAGTGCAGAAAAAGAACCCTTGAAAGATCATGTGCTCTACTGTGGGGGAATTCATTAGTCAGATTACACATTCATGTAGGTGGGTGGGTCCTAGGGATATGACTATGTGTTTTTCGGGTAACTGGTGGTATATAGAAGGCCAAGACATGATGGACATGTTATGGAGGGGTGTATGTGCTTTCAATGAAGGCTAGTTATTATATTTTTATCAGAGGTGGAACCCATCCTTATGAGTAGTTCAACTTCCTAGGGTGAGATATATAATTCACAATGAGGGAGTTGTTCACTAATATGGGTTGAATATAACTTCCAAAAATTATAATGTGGTAAATGACTAAATTATATTACTCCTGTGAACATGGTCTACCTTTCATTTTATGATCCTACATAATAAGAACCTGTCATTTTTCTATACTTTTCATATAGTAGTAATCAGGATGGGGGACCATTTGGGACATTTTGCAGGGCGTGTGAGAGTGATGAAATAGCACACTAGATAAACCATGGGTTCAAATTTGAGGAATGTCATTATTCAGATGACCTATTTTGACACGTGGGTAGGACCTTGGGAGGGGAGTATGTGTATGAGGGGAAACTGGTCGTACCTAAAGGTCCAGGACCAGATGGTCAAGTAATAGAAAGGTGTTTGTTTTTTAGTGGGTTATAGTTTTTACATCTATTTTTCAAATTCCACACTAGGTATAGATTTTTTTTAATAAACACCGTAATGAACCATATACAAAATGATACAATTTTCATTTAGAAAATTTATTTTCATCATACATACGGGTATTAATACATTGAAACCACAAATTAATCCAAAAAATAAATCCATTGAATATATATATAAAAACAACCAAGAATGTTAAAAACATTTAAAAATGTTATGTGATGGAACCACCGATCTATAACATGGAAACTTCTAAAATTTGTTGTAGAACCACAACTTCACCACCACAATACCCTAACAATGAATGGTTGAACAAAAATCATCAGGATTTTACCCAAAATTTTAAGATTAACCACACATTAGGTAAAATAGACCATTGGAAATAGTTGAATTTATTATATGATTTTATAGTAATGTTAACAAATAAGTTTCATAAAATGTTCGAGTGGTGTGAAAATGGATTTCATAATATAATTTAGAGTGTGGGAAATACAAAGTGAGTTTTTTTTATGGAAAATGGTGATTTCGTTGTGTTATTTTGATTCTTGGGATATAAATGAAAAAGTTATGATTTATGTATGATCTGAAATGAATTTTAGAACAATGTTAATCTAGGGATCCTAGGTGGGAAAATTAGAATAGGTACACTAGTTGATTCGGAAGTGTAAGGGTTTTGGATTCATCTAGAAATATTTATTTATTAAAAAATTATCTAAAAAGGTTATATGATTAGATACCAACATACAATGGGATTTTTTCCCCTCTAGTTGATCGTGAACGGGAATGAAGTTGTGGTGACCATTTGACCACATGATACATTCCCCTATAATGAATTATGCATAAGGATGATGTTGGAAGGACCCAGCCTTAATCATTATATAACTGAGGACATTTTACTGGTCAATGTTTTCGAATATTAGATACAACATTAAAAATTATCATAGTTGCAACAAAATAAAATAAAATAAAAAATAAAGTTTCATGATAACTCTATAAGTGAAGAAAATTCCTTCAGAAAATTCTACTAGTCCTCTAAAAAACATTTAAAATAAAGTGGTGAGCATTAAATATGCTCAGTAAGTGGTTTTAAAACCATCGATAAGTCCTTTTTGAAATATTATTTTAAAAATTATATTTAGAAAATATAGTTTGATATATTTATATATATCATTTGGAAACATCAATTGGGATTTATTTCTCCTTAATAATAATGCAAACCATTGAAAATTAATTATGCTAAAAACTTCTTTATACATAATGTAGTGTTTTTAGGAAAACAATATGCAAGGTTATAAAAAACAAAACACTATTCTAAGGTCACATGATTCATTAAAGGATATCTAGTCCTACCCACTTAGTGAAGGAGGGGTTCACTCCCCAATGAACTTCCATATTTACAACAGTCAAATGCCAGGTTTTTTGAAAATCATTTTAAGCTTTATATATATATATATATATATATCTTTTCACTCGAGTTTTCAATCTTGAAAACATGTTGCTTTTTTAAAATGAACATTAATGATTTTATATATATATATATATATTTATATCTATGTATATAAATACATGAATTTGTATTGTATCACTAAGAAGTTTGGTTATAACCAAAACTTCTACCACTTAGGCTTTACCTATAAAATCCAATTATGTAATTATTTTTCTGTGAAATACATTAATCACAAATGATCCTGAAAATTAATTACTAAATTACAAAAAAAACATTTAAATAAAATTTATTCAATTTATTCCATGTACATTGTAATTATAAAATTTTAACCTTGAAATTTGATACTATAAATTTATTATTTTGCAATGAGAGTTTACGATATCCATATTTGCATGGCCATGACTATATGCAGATGTGTAGTTTAGAATAACATGTCGATATGTTATGCAATTTTTTAGAAATATGATTAGAAATCGACTATAAAAATCTTAACATGATAATAACATTTTCATACATATATATATATATCATGGGTTGAGTAATTTATTTTTAAAACCATCCAACTATGTTTGAATTCAAAAAGGGGACTTCTTTGCCCACATAAAATTAGAAATATGGCTTAAGGAAGAAGAAACCCTTTATATATATATATATATAATAAAAATATAAAAAATATGTGTGTGTTTATGCATGTATATACACATATATATAAATGCTATTGTGATAAGACCATATAAATATATCGTTACAACTATTAGATTTTAGACCCATGGCGTCAAGATATTCATTCCATGTATTAAAATAAAATTCAAAAAAAATGATTTTACATTATTATACATATATATACATGTATATAAATTGAAAAATAATTAAATCCCTTACATAAAATTATGAAAAAAATTGATTGAAAATCAAAAAACTTCCTTTGGAAAGCATTTTTTGTGTAATTAATACAGCCAATCAAATAACTACTAAAAGTTAATTCCCCCTATGCAAACTAGAAAATATAGAGTATAACATGAATAAATAAATAAATTTTACTTACTTGCTTTTGAAAACTATATAGAGAAATATAAATTGTTGCTTTCCTATGAACATGTACACAATGAATTTTTTTGGCTCAAGACATCAAATCATAGAGGAAGGGTTCTCTATGAGTGTCATTTATTTATAAAAACATTTAATGTGGCCTAAGCTTCTTATAGAAATTTAGTAATTTCGATTTTTTATATTTAAAAAAAATCAAATATAATTATTCACAGGTCATCAATAATTCTATCATTATATTTATAACAATATATTATATTTATCTTTTCATGCTACTTATTTTTTTATTCATTGCTTTAGCGGGTTTTTTTCAACCATTCATATGCAATTGTTTATTATTATTTACGCACATTTAGAGTTCTTATTTCCTTATTTCATTATCTCTTTTTTTGTTTGACAATTTTTCCTCTCTTCTGTTTTTAGCATTTTTACTTTCCTTGTAGGGCCACGTTTTCTTTCTTTCACTTTAAAGAAAATGTGTAGAATTGTTTATTTTTAAAGCACGAATCACACCTTTGGCCATAATTCATTCGTCATATTAAATATTTTTGTAATTTTTTTAATTTCATTTTATACCCCTTATTTTTTTGGTTGTGATTCCTGCTTGTAACAAAGAAAAATTCATCATTTTGATTTTTTATATTCTATCATGTTTTTCAAATCATTTTTACATCTCATGTTTTTTTATTTGTTCACCTAATCATTACTATTATTATATTTATTTTAACAATTATGAATCTCTTTAAAAAAAATTATATCCAATATATATATATTATGTTTTATTTTATATTAATAAATATCTCTTCATTAAACCAAGCATTTTATATTAATATGTATACATTAAACCAAATGTCTAATATATGTATATTTATTTATTTTTTAAACAATTAGAATCAATTATATTTATCAAATAAAATATAATATTTTATAAAAACATTTTACAATTTTATTAATATATGTAGATATATCATTCATTATTTTAAATAAATTAAAAAAACCTTTTTAAAACAACTCGAATAAATATTTTTCTTCCTAAAAAACAAACTCAATATAATAAAATAAAACATTAAATATTAAAATGATAAATATATCACGTTTTGATATATATATATATATAATAAAATTAATTTTATTGTGTTTAGTTATCTTATTTAATTCATATATCACCATAAAAATATATTTTTTTAAATCACATCATTTTTTCAGGGTTTCACACTTTCCATTAAAACTGATGTTTCACCATTTTGTAAATTCAACACGTTGGCCACCTTCACAATTTTCATGTCATTAAAACATTGGTAATATTATATTATTATATATAATTTAACATTTTTTTTACTCTTTAACATATTAAAATCACTTTTTTTATAATACAAATGTGTACATTAATATATATATATATATATATGCATAAAACAAAAATTTATAAATATATGATATATATATATATTTATCTTTGTGTGTCAGATATATATATATTTTTTTAAAAAAAATTTTAAATTTTATAATACAGAAAATACATAAATTATTTTTTATAAAATTTATCATAGTAATTATTTTATAAAAATAATCTAATCATAATTATTAATCTGAAAATAATAATTATATTTCAAAATATATATTTAACAATATTATATTTTATGATACAAATTCATTATATATATATATATATTAATTTTAATGTATTAATATTAATAAAATTTTATAAACACCGAGTTTATTTATTTTACGTAATAATTCATTAATTAAATGCTTATTTAATATTTTAAAAGTTTTGGGGTGTAACATTCTTCCCCACTTAAAAAGAATTGCGTCCTCGCAATTCATTCACCAGACACTAGATTATTCTATTTTTTTATCTTCATAATTCGAAAAAAAAGTTGATAAACTTATATACTATACCGACAATATCTAATTTCCCAAATGGCCTAGACCATTCCTCTGATACCATTTAAAAGGACCTGGTCTTAATCATTACATAACAGAGGACCATTCAACGGTGATTGTTTATGAAAATTAGATAAAACCTTAAAAATTATCCAATTTCTAAAAAAATTAAATGAACCAAAACAATGTGCATGCTAACTCAATATGAAAAGCGAACGCCTTCGTAAAATTCTGCTGGTCCTGTGAAAAATCATTTAAAATTGAGGGGTGAGGATTAAATATGCTCAGTAAGAGGTTTTAAAACCTTTGATAAATCCTTTTTTAAATATTTTCTTTGAAAATTATATCTAGAAAATATAGGTTGATATATATATATATATATCCTTTGGAAACATAATTTGGGATAGATTACGCATTAATAATGATGAAAACCATTGAAAATTAATTATGCTCAAAACTTCATTAAACATAATCCATTGTTTTTTGTAAAATAATATGCATGCTTTAGAAAACAAAACAATATTCTGAGGTCACTTGATACGGTGAAGGCTATTTGAACCTACCCACTTAGAAAAAATTATGGGCTCACTCCCCAATGACCTTTCATATTTACAAAAATTAAATGATGGGTTTTCTGAAAATCATTTTAAGCTTTATTTACCAAAATATATATTTGTATATATATATATATATATATTCACTGGAGTTTTCAATCTTGAAAACATGTTGATACTTTAAAATGCACATTCATGATTTTATACATGTATATATACAGATATATATATATATATGTATATAAATACATGTATTTCTATTGTATCACTTACATATTTGGTTATAACCAAATATTCTACCAGTTAGGCTTTACCTAGACAATACAGGTATTTAATAATTTTTTTTGTGAAATAAATTTTTCACATATGTTCTTGAAAACTAATTATTAAATTCCAAAGATAAAACTAAAAATAAAATATATTCTATGAATTCCATCTACTTGCTAAATACAAAATTTAATCCTTCAAATTTAATAAAATAATTTTTTTATTTTTCATTGCAAGTCGACAATATACATATTTATATGGCCATGACTATATATAGATGTGAAGTTTAAAATAACATGTTGATATGTTATGCAAAATTTTTTATAAACATGGTGATAAATAAACTATAAAAATATAATCATGACAATAATGTTTCATCCATATATATGTACATATATATTGTGGTTTGAGTAATTTATTTTTAAACCCATCCAACTAAGTTTAGATTTAAAGAGGGGACTTCTTTGCCTACATAAAATTAGAAATATTATTTAAAGAATAAGAAACACTTTATATATATATAATGATAATATAACCAATATATCAGTGTTTATGCATTTATAAACACATATATGTAAATGATACTGTGAAAAGACCATAGAAATACACCCTTTCAACAAATAGATTTTAGACCCATTCCGTCAAGATAAACATTTCATGTATGAAAATAAAATTAGAAAAATAATGATTATACATGATTATACATATATATATATCTATATGTATATCAATTGAAAAATAATTAAATCCATTGAATAAAATTATGACAAACACTGATATAAAATGAAAAAAATATCATTTAAAATAATTTTTGGTGTTAATTAGAACAACTAATCAATTAACTACTGAAATTCAATTCCCCTTATGAAAACCAGAAAATAAAGAGTATAACATGAAATATATAAATAAATTTTCCATACATGACTTTGTAAACTGAATGGAGAAAGGGAAATCTTTGATTACCTAAGAACTAGTATGCCAAGAATTGGTTTGGCTCGGGACATCAAATCATGGCTAAAGGGTTCTCTATGAGTGTCATTTATTTATAAAAAACATTATAGTGGCGTAAGCTTCTTAGAGAATCTTTTTTTTAATTTAAAACAAAACAAAAGAAAAATAATTATTCACAGGTCATAAATAATATTATCATTATATTAATAATAAAATATTATATAATGATTTCATGTGACTTATTTTTTATAGTCATTACATTAGCATGTGTTTTTCTCAACCATTCATAAGCAATTTGTTATTATTATTATTTAAGCGATTTTTTCAGGTCTTGTTTCCTTATTTATTTATCTCTTTCATTATTTGACAATTTTTTCTCTCTTTGGTTTTTAGCATTTTCACTTTCCTTGTAAGGCCACATTTTACTTTCTTTCACTTTATTGAAAATGTGTTTATTTTTTTAAAGCATGGATCACTCCTTCTGCCACAATTCATTCATCATATTAAATGTTATTATAATTTTTTAATATCAATTTATAACCCTTATTTTTTTGGGTCTGGGTCACGCTTCTAACTAAGTTAAATCAATAATTTTTATTTTTTTTATATTCTATCATTTTTTGTCAAATCATTTTTCTATCCCTCATGTTTTTTTATTTGGTCCCTTAATCATTACTATTATTATATTATATATATTTTAACTACTATGACTCTTTATGAAAAATTTATATCCAATATATATATATATACGGTTTTCTAAAATAAATAAATATGTTTTTATTAAACCAAGAATTTCATATTAATAAATATGTATATATTAAACCAAACGTCTAATATATATATATATATATATATTCATTTTTTTACAATTAGAATAAAATTCATCATTCAATAAAACATAATATTAAAAAATAAATTTAGTGGTTTTTAATATATGTAGATATACAATTAATTTTTTGTAAATAAATTAAAAACACATTTTATAACAACTCAAAAGAAAATTCTCTTCCTAAAAAACAGACTCAATATATTAAAATAAAACAAAAAATATTAAAATGATAATAATATCTTATTTTAATATATATATATAATCAAATTAATTTTACTATGTTTAGTTATCTTAGTTAATTATTATCTCACAATTAAGTCATATATATATTTTTAATCATTTTGCTTTTTATGGTTTCACACATTCCTTTACTACTCATGTTTTTTCATTTTGTAAATTCCACACGTCACCAAACTTCACATTTGTCATGTCATAAATATTATTATAATATTTTATTATTATACATGAATTAAAATTTGATTACTGTTTAATGTATTAAATTAAATTTTTTGTAAAAAAATGTTTAAATTTATATATATATGCATAAACCATCAATTTATAAATATATTAAATATATATTAGTTATCTATAGATATATATATATTTTAAATTTATAAATTTTATAATGAAAAAAATTATTTTTCATAAAACTTATCATATTAAATATTTTATAAAAATAACCTATTCATAATTATTAATCCGAAACTAATAATTATATTTCAATAAATATATTTAACTATATTATATTTTTTGAATCAAATTCACTATATTTGTATTTAAATTTTAAAGTATTAATCTTAGTAAAATCTTATAAACATCTAGTTTATTTAATTTACCAATAAATTCATTTATTAAATGCTTATTTAATATTTTAAAACTTTCAGGTTGTTACATTTGTGGAGGATTTTGATCACTAAGGTATGATGTTTCTATAATCCTTATAGTGATTGTTACCTAATTTAGTTTACCATAGTTCCCTATTTTGACCTGAGGATTATGAGATATGTTGATAGCCATTAGAATACAATAAACCTTGTCTGCATTTTTATTTCAAGAAAACTTATTTGAAAAATTGTTTTCTTTGAATGTGTATCTTTGAAAAATGGTTTTTTCTTAAACAAATTTCTTAATTTTTTTAAAAATGTTCTTATAAATTGGGCATTTTAATTTATCTTATATTCTTATAGAATTGAATATTAATTTTGTGTGGAATCCTACCAGTATTTGGATAACAACCTACATATATAGTTGGGTGTATTTATACTTTATTATACATGACCCAGGTAAAGGACATATATATCATACTTGTGATGGTGGATCTAGTTTTTAGAGATCTAATTCTTGTAGGTGTTGGTGGTTGAGTATTAAAGGAGATGGCTGTATTTTCCCATGCTGGTTTTTAGGATATTTTTATGGTTTTATTTTTCATATAGCACCATTTTCATTTTGTCATGAAGTTGTAAAATGGATTCTGGAAATTTTTTTACCTCGTTTTCTTATGCATATCAGTTATTATGGTGATTATTATTGTTGGTTTATTATGATTATGTAAATGGGCGAAATAATTACCAAATAATATTTCTAAAACATTGGAACTATTTTCTAGCCAATGGGGATAGAAAACATCATTCATTAAATATCTTTGGCTAGGATAGGTGTTGGGTTGGATGGAATCTCGACTTGGTTCATGAGTGGAAACCACTGGTGTTTGGGGCTATTCTCTTGATTCCATGAGTCCTGCCAATCTTTGGGAAACATCATCGGAATCCAGGTCTAGAAATTTACCGTTTCTATGATCAATAATCATCACTAACTACTCCTCATATTAATTATTTTTCTCTAAGGGTAAATCCTCTAAATTCAATACATGAGAGATATCTGGAATGAAATCCCAATATGATAGATACATGGACCACATCATAAAAAAAATTATTAGTTATGTGACTTATTATATATAAGGCACAAAAATAATGTGATCGAGGATCTCCAATGAAAATCTATATAGGACCAAGAATTACATTCTTCCCAATCCCGATTAAGTTCTTTTACTGGGAAATACAAAGGAACACCTTCTTTCATCCTTAAAACATCATGTCATATTGATTAATGTTTGAATAGTTTTCTATTGAATTTTTATATATTTCAGATGATGTTGAGAGGTTTTAACCATATCTACAATAACATGGGTATGTTCAGGACCCATCATCTTCTACTCTTTATCTGCATACTAGTGTGTTGTATTAAAACACTACTTTCCATTCATAGCCTCGTATATTTACTTTTGAAAGGAAATATTGAAAATATATTATCTGATAACTTGACTAAGGGAACATGTTGATCTCAAAATCCATCTAAAACTAATAAATTAGATCTTAGCATATACAACATAATTTAATGGTTCCCTCACATTGATCACCTATATGATGTTGATAAGTAGTACTAAAACTCAACCCTATATCCAAGGATAACAAAATGCTTTTCCAAAACACTATGGTAACCCATATATCGTAATAAAATAAAATAAATTGTCATAAAACATGTCATTTGATTAATTTCCTTATATATATCATTGGGATTTTTGGAGAGATATATCTTCATTGATATAAATTATGTTCAATCACTTTATAAGGCTATTGACAACCACCCAAATATCATTATTTCCTTTATATGTCTCAAGGAGTCTTAAAATCAAATACAAGTCTATGTTTAAACACTTAAATAGTTAAATGTAAAATGGTTGCATCATACCCTTAAAAATACTCACTCATCCTTTATATGTTCACATACAAGGAATTATGATACCAATTATTTAGTCATCCTCTTAATGTTATCCCACTATAATTTTTTCAATATATATTTATATATACAACTTAGAGACTCCTAGATTGATAGTGTAAGATGATATATGCACATTAGATAGATATTACATCTTATGTTCAGGTTTTAATGGGACACATCTTGGTTTCTATCCTTATTAATACATCTTTTGGAATGTTGATCACTATAATATTCTTTACGTTTATCTATAGATCATCATCATTATTTTGGGACACCATAGTCCCCTTGAGAATGGATTGTAGAGAGTTTATTTGAGTAGGGCGGGATAAAGTTCCTTTAATTATTTCCATATCAATAATTTTTATTCCCTATAATATCTGATCCCTTTCAACCCTCATCATAGACAGGGTTGTAAAATCCTTTTAACTCAGATAAGCATCCACATTGTTCTATTTCCCTAGATGAAAAGATATTGAATAATCATAATCATTGATCATATTTTTCTGTAACGACCCCAACCTATCGCACATAGATATTATATATTTTTAAATTAATATTCATTTCCTTACACAAATGCATTCTAGATAATCATAAATGTAATGTGCCTTCAGAAACATAGACACATAATCAACTAGTCCATATGTGAGCTATGTCATCTCCCACTGTGTTCTTCATAACTAAAACCATTATTTGAAATATCATAAAAAATACTTTTCATCATAACATGTGGAAGGGAAACATAAGAAAGGTGAGATCATATCATATGGCATTGTAAATAAGTTAGTGGCAACATATCATGATTATATGGGCATCTAAATATGATTATAACACTGGAAAACCACAACCTACATTCCATGGATCAAAATATTGAGTCCTGGAATAAATATAGGCATTTCATAAGACTTAAATCCTAATGAAATAAAAAATGAACCATTAACGGATAACAAAGTCATAGATCTATGGTAAACATATAAGCATAGAAAATCAATACCTTAGTAGTTAATGATTTATTTAAAATAAAAACATAGTCGATTGGGATCACTTATAAAACCAACATAGTAGTAAATTTTCACTCCCAAGAAAATCATAGATGTTGAAGTCCCTTACAAGTCATAGATCACCCAAATTCTTATCCTATTTATCTCATGAGCTATTAAACATTACCTGATGCATTTCAGGGATATATAAGTCCCACATATAACCTAATTAAATCATAGATTTATATTTTACATGATCAAAAAACATTATTCATAACCTAAACCATTAAATTTAATTGAATTCAAATACATATATTCATAGAATAACATATGAAAAAGATATATGTTTCTTAGTCATTACATTAGTTCTATTAATAATTACTTAGGGAGAAGAAGTGGGGTTGAAAAGAATTTTATCATCGTATAACACACGGATGTGATACAAGTTTCACAAAAAAATCATTATAAACACACACCATTCAGATAATGAATAATAATGGAATCATTATATTATATCCCAAATAAATAATAACTAAAAAATTATTTTAACAAATATGAAAAATGGTTTTTAAATATAAATCAATTGAATGTTACTTGTGCAAAATATCAATTCATTGAAAATCACCTTCTAAAAATAAGAATTTCAAAAGATATTGACAAAATATTTTTCATTGAAAATAAAATTGGAAACATATAATTTATGTTTCAACGAATCAAATGGACATAACTTCAAAAATGATTGTCTAAGTTGTATATGTTATAATAGAAATTCTTTTTATGTTTTTTGTTAAAGACAAACATGGCTTGTTTTTTAGATAACACGAGGATTCATTTAAATAAATTTAATGGTCAAATGATAGGTAAATGATATTTAATAAATAATTTTCTCATTTTTAAAAAAATTATAAAACATTTTTTGAAAATATGGTTCTGGAATAATTACTTTTTTTGACTAAAGAGATAAATAATAATTATATATATTAAAATCATTATATCAAAATAATTAGTATAGAGAGAGTGGAATTTGTCGAATAAATATGTATTTTCATTAAATAACTAGATTAGAATGAAATTCAATTGATTCTTGAATTGTGGATCATAATATTTCATCATAAAAAAAATAATGGAAAAAAATATTGATAAATTATGATATTTTATCATAAAACCCTTACTGTTTTTGTAAATTCGAATCATAAGCCACATGAAAAAAAAAATTAAATTTCACTTATAGTATAATGGGTATTAAAAAATTATGTGTATTACATGACAATATGGTAGTATATACACCTATTTAATGAAAATAGCTGCATAACATGACATATGTCTCAAAGAAGGAAAATAGAGACAAAAATATTTTACCATTTGTATCAATGTTCGTCATAAATATAAAATAATCATGCATAATTAAAATATTTATAAATATATTAAAGAACAAAAATTATATCTACACTATCATATATGATTTACTAATAAACACCTATTATGTAACATTCTACCCCATCCCATTGTCTTGGAAAGGCGGAGGAATGTTACTTGGCCTTAAGCAACATTCCCAGGGTGCTAATGGCTGTCAATAAATGTCGAGGGCTTAAAGATAATTGAGGAACAATTTTACTTTTGAATTGAGAAACCAACCACAAAATCCATTGTCAAAAAACAACTATATGATGCATGTCAATAGAAAAACTCAACACATATGTTAGAAAAAGACAACCACACTCTCCCAAAACAATTCTTGAATGCCAAAACAGCCAAACCAAATATCAGAATACCAAGAGAATGACTACAAAATCTGACCCAAAAGAACTGGGAAACCATCCATAGCTCCACACCAACCTCTATGCTCCAAGAACCCCAACATCACCAATGCATCATGCCTAACCACTATTAAAATGAGAAAATTTAATCTTATATATGTCCTGGAATACAACTTCTACAAAAGAACCCAACCGCCAAAGTAAGGGGTGAGTAATAATACACAACAAGATTTACCAAGATTACTTCCCTACAAAAAACACTAGGAAAGAATCCTAACCATATTTATATAAAACAGTTTATATAAAACAGTAATTTTTTTATATGAATCATTAAACAATGTAACAAAATTCAATAATCCAAACCTACCCTTATCGAGTCATCCTTTAACAAAAATCCACACAATTCAAAGTAATGTAAAAAAATATACCATAATCTATTTACCATCACAAAGAATCACAATAATATCACTTTACATGGTAACTATACAATAAATAATAAAAATAATGTTCACACAATAATATCAATATAAATGTCATGGCAGTACTTCTGCCCAACCTGTTCACCTATTCCCAATTTGATGGTACTTGCACCCACCTACCCTTGATAGTTGTCCTTCCACCCCAATCAGTCCCCTATTTATAGTGTTACTCCCCCCAACATCACATCAATCAAATACATACACAAAACATTGAGCCAAACACTAGCATATACACCCATTCCTGCCATAACAATATGAAAAAAACTGATTTAACCAAAAAATATCTTATTATATCATCCATGCCACTATCCACATCAATAAAACAACCCACTTTTTTCTGTAACCTTTTTCTCAAACCATTTTCATAAAACAACCCAAGAAACCAATTTTAATGTCACTATTTTAAAATCTAACAACAAAGAACATTTTACTGCAAAACCCAATTTTCTCCCAAATCCACAAATCGCTTCATAATAGATTTGAAACAACATTATCATATCATAAACACAAAAAAAATCAATAAAACCCAATTATTTGTATAAAGATCCACTAGTTATAGAAAGGACGAGTTGGGAGAGAATCCACCTTGCATTTTGGTTATGGAAAAATCATCTCACAAGCAACTGCACTACAAATCCGATGAATGCATCATGAAAATAAATATAGATTCTATTACATAACATAAAAAACGATAAAAAAAATTACACCCAAGGATACTACATACCTAGATCTACAAAAAATGGTTGTAGATCTAGAAAACTGACAGAGAGGAAGAGTAGATATTGAGAAACCCACAAAGAACTTGGCAAGAAGACTTAACTCAGATGATCCTCCTTAAAATCACAAGGAAACCCCTTCAAATCCCTTCCAAAATATGTGAAGTGAACCCATAACCCTTGATATAGAAAAATACATTGTAGGGTTCATATAAGAGAAGACTTGGGTGAGTTAGTGTGAAACCAGATTAACCCCATTTTTTAAAAAATACTAATTTTTAAAGGGTTGCACGGTTAGAGAAACTATGCACTAACCATCCACCTTCTGCCACCACAATGGGGAACCACGCACATCCTACCCCACTTGGTTAGAAAAATTGTGAAAAAACCATATGTACCCCACTACCCATACATTTCTTCTCACACAGTTTCTTCTAACCACGGTCAAACTATGTGGCCTAAAAAAGGCCTCCAATGTTTTCCAAAACCATCCCAACCTCTCCAAAAATCCACCCAAAAACATTATATAAACATATAGACATGAATAAGGATTACATTCCTCAATCGAGGGGGGTTCTACATTCTCCCCACCATTGGGCTTTCCATCTTCAGAATGTAGAGAAATACTTCATTGTCAAAAGAGATTGGGCCATTGCTCAACCATTTCATTCTCTCTCCCGCACGTCTCCTCCTGAATCTAAATATGATCCACAAAATCGGAACTAAAAATATTATTTTACCACACAATGATTTCTCTTACCTATCCACAATCCACACTGGCACATTAACCAAGGAAGCATTTGGTTCTAGGTCAACATGTTCCCAATGAATCACATGGTCATGATCTAGCTGATACTTTTTAGATATAACACTTGAAACACATTGTGCACCATGATAATCCTTGGTGGAAAATCCAACGGATAAGCCACCTCTCCAATATGCTCAATTATCTCAAAAGGCCCAATATACTTCAGAGATAACTTACCCTTCATTCCAAATAGATGATGTCCCAACCTAGGAGAGATTAACAAAAAAACATGATCACCCACCTTTAATGACAAGGATCATCGATGATGATCCACATATGATTTATAATGACTTTGAGCCATCTACATCCTCTTTATGGTCAACTTGATCTTCTCTATAGTCTCTTTTACAATGATTGGATTGATCATCAATGTCTCACCCATTTCCCCCAAACATTATAGAGAACTACACGGACTCCATACAATGCCTCAAATAGAGCCATATGTATTGAATCTTGATAACTGTTACTATAGGAAAACTCCACCAATGATAAGAGATTCCCCCATGAACCACTAAAGTCCATCACACAACCCCTTATCATATCCCCCGAGGTTTGTTTCATCCTCTTAGATTGGCCATCTGTCTGAGGAAGATATGCCATGCTCGTCTTCAATTGTGTCATAAGGGCTTGGTGCAAGGATATCCAAAAATGTAATATGAACCTTGGATATCTATATAATTAAATCGAAACTGGAATGCAATGCCTCTTTACCACTTTTGAGATATATATTTTGTATTGATCCTCCACAATGTGAGATACACAAATCGAGATGAAATTGGACGTCTTTGTCAGCCAATCTACAATCACCCATATGGAATCATGTTTCTTTTCCATTATTGGAAGACCTATCAAAAAATCCATTGCTATTTGATCATAATTCAAATTTGGAATTGGGTAATATTTTAGCAATACTTATGGTTACTGATTCTTTTCCTTTACTTGGTAAAAATTCTTGCATCTAGAGACAAACTCATCCACATACCTATTCATACCATCCCACCAAAACTATGTTTGCAATGTGTTATAGATATTTTGAATTCCTAGATGGATAACCCCCCTGGAAAGATGATAATCCCTAATAAGATCCTCATAAGAAGCCACTGGTACCACCATCCTATTCTAAAAACACAAAACAAAATTTTCATTTAGTTCTGAGCCCTCAATGGTCTCCCCATCATTGAGTATTGAACTCATCTCCATTTATTTAGAATTGGATACCTAGGTATCTTTAACCAAACCATCCATGTTAGGAACTAATGAATAAATAAATAATACCTCTATGTTACCCCGGTCCTCACATTCAAATTCATTTTAGCAATAACTGACCTCAACTACCACTGATCTGATGCAGGTTTCACAACTTTGGTGTATGATTTTCTATCTAATGAATCATCACTTGAATTTCCTTTCTATGGTGTGTAAATTATGTCAAAATCAAACATATAGATATATTCATTATATTTATTTTCCTCATCTTCAAATTTATTTTTGAAAAAATATTCATTAAACTCTTCTGAATTGTAAAAACTGATAATTTCTCACCGAAGAGCTAATGACACCACATTTTAAAATATTTATCCACTACCACCAACTCCAAATCATGTGTTGGGTAGTTATTCTCTTGAAACCTCCACTCTTGTGAGTCATATGTAACCACCTGAACCTCCTAAATGAGAACACACCCCATCCCTGATCCCAATGCATCACAATACACTACGTACCCTTTCCCCAGTTCTGTAAAAACCAAGAATGGTGCTGATGTCAGGAGAAACTTTAGCTATTCAAAACATTTATAACACTTATCAACCCATTGAAATGGGATATTCTTCCTTGTAAAATATTTCATTGGCGATTCCAATCATTAGAAATAACAAACTAATTATTGATAATAGCTATCTAGACAAAGGAATCTATTTTTCTTGAAAACATTCATTGGAGTTTGCTATGAGATAATCATGTCTATCACTTCTAGATCAAATGAATCACCTCTCTCAAAAATCACATGTCCAAGTAAATGAACCACCTATATCCAAAAGTAACACTTTGTCTTTTGGGCATACAACTGATGGTCCCTCAAGACCCCCATCACTATCACTAAGTGGTGATCATGTTACACCCTTGTCTGTGATTATAACAATATATAATCAACAAATACTACAACAAAAGTATCTATATTTTTCAAAATTATATGATTCATCAATTACATGAAAACTGTTGGTGAGTTCGTTAGAAGAAAGGGAATAACCATACTCATAATGGCCACATCTACCTATAAAAGCTATTTTAGGAATATCATCCTTCTTGAACTGCAATTGATAATACCCTGAACTCAATTCAATATTTTAGAACCACTAAGATCCCCTCTACTAGTAAAAAAATCATCAATCCATGGATGTGGATATATGATGTTTATTGTAACCTAATTAAGTCTTCTATAATCAACACAGAGCTGTAGAGTTCCATCTGCCTTTTTAACAAAAAAATGATACTGCCCGGAGAGACATGCTAGGCTGAATGAACCATTTGTTCTTTAACTCTTCCAACATCATCCTAAATTCCTACAATTATAATGGTTCCATATAGTAATATAAATATGAGATAGAAATGGTCCCTCAAGGTAGATCAACTGTAAACTCCTCTTCTCTTACGGGTAGAAACCCTTAGAATTATTTTTGAAAGACATACATAAACTGATCCAAAACAGCAAGAAAAACACTTTTCTCAACACCTTCTACTAATTATAATTCCAAATATACTATCTAATATGAGATCATTCCAACAGTTGGTTCGAACAAATCTGTTGCACATAGTTTTCCTTTTTTCTCCCATCTAAAGAGATGTTCAATGCCATCCTCTATCATAAACCTAACTATTCATGCATAAAAATTGATGTGGTCCTTAAATATCACTAACCAGTACATTCTCAGTATTATGTCATAAGCATCAATCTAAAACATTAAGAAATATCAAATCAATTCATTGTCATCCCAAACATTACGACATGCTCTATTGAGGAATGCTTGACACTCTCTTTGACTAAGAGGCATTTGTTGTTCCAAGAAATATGGCATCATTTCCACATGTATACAAAACAAACTACTGGTATTAAAAGCAATAAAAGAATGAAAAGAACACATATCAAATAAATCATTCATTATCTTGGAATTCAAACAAATTTTACTTTGCACTGTGGATGGTCTCGACTGATCATATATTGCAACCTACCCAAATCCAAAAAACTACATACTTTCCACACTCTAATCCTTATTACACTGTTGAGGTGCCATGTTATTTCCCAAATCTCCTTGACTAACTCGGCTCTACTGACGAGGATTATGTTTCTCCGCCAGTCCTATCATGGAATAGGATTCCTACAACCCCTTAGGAGTGTCATGAACATCAAATCCCATAGCATTTCTACAATAATGTTGATGGTCCCTATTCGTTTACAATTATGACATGCGTGTGGTTGTTCCACACAATCCCGCATGATGTTGCTCATAGAACCATAATGAAACCATATCATCTTACTTTTGGGCTGAGGAGGGAGTTTTAACAATCTAGTGGTCTGATTTTGCTATTCTCCACACTGGTGAGACAAATCATGCCTTTCGATCTTACTCTCAATGTTAGGGTTCATACATCCTCTTGTGAAGACAACCTTACGCCCATCACAAGGATTTCCCACTATGACATATATCGTTACAGGGGTATATAGTTGCAATCAAGACTGAATTGTTTGAGAATCCTGAATGATGCATTGGCCCAACTGTTGGTGTGCTCGTGGCTCAGGTTCAACTGCATTTCCCACAACTTCCTCTGATATGTATCAACGACGCATATCTGGTGCTATTTGTATCAATACTAAAACAAACATAAGTCTCACTCCCTTAACAAGAAAGGGTATACAATTTTCAAATTCAATAAATTACAACTATCACAACCATGCATTCCAAAAATTCACATATCTAATGTTGAACTATTTTGAAAATCAAGCATTTTCCAAAATACCATGAGTTTCCATGTTTCAAATCCTTCTATTTTGAAACCCAATTCAGATTTTCAAAATCCAAACATTCATATCACACCATAAATCACTATGCCACAATGAAATATAGATCCTAGTAGGAATTCATTTCCTTCATTCATTTTAGGCTCATCTTATGGGCTACTCCCATGACAATGAGATATAAAATGGCTATATGTGTCCCCAAAACAATTATGTACCAAACACCCTGGAAGCTTGAATTTTATCATTAAAGTGTTAACTACATACTTCTATGCTATACATTCCATGTTCACAAAATCATACGCCTTGATACCATCCCGTCTCAAGTAATAGGCCAAGAACAAATGTCAACACCCATAACAACAATCAAATCCAAAGAATCAAACAACTACTCTGAAAAGCAATCCATGGACCGAACAAACTGATACAACTAGTAACATACCATCCAATCCTGTTGGCTTGATAGGGAGAAGGAATTCTACTTGGCCTTAAGTGACGTTCCGAGGGTGCCAAAGGATGGTAATATATTTTTGATGGATTCAATATAATTGTGGAACGATTTTCCCTTTTAATTGAACAACTAACCACACAAATACAATGCCAAAAACAAATATAAGATTCATGTCAAACAAACAACTCAACCCAAATGTTACCAAAAGAAAATCACATTATCCCAAAACAATTATCAAAATACACTACAACCAATCCAAATTTCAGATTACCAAGAGAAAGTCTCCACAATAAGACCCTAATGAACTAGGTCACCATCCATAGATCCACACTAAGCACCATGCTCCAAGCACCACAACATCACAAAATCATCATGTCAACCCACAAGGAAAATGAGATGATTTACTCTTATCTATGTCCATAAATACTACATTTGCAAAAGCACTCAAGTGGAAAAGTAGGGGTGAGTAATAATACTCAGTAAGATTTCCCAATATGACTTCTTTATGTAATCCACTAGTAATGAACTATTAGAACATTTATATAAAAAAGTATATATAAAACATTAAATAGTTTATATAAAATATTTAGCAGTTAAACAATCTTCAACAAGAAAAACATTCCCTTACTGAGCCATACATTACAAAAAAATCACACAATTGAAAAGGAAAGACAACAAACAAACCACAATATATTTACCATTATATACTAGAACAAAATTTTCACATTTCATGCACACTACACACACAAAAAAATCATAACCATAAATTTCACAAATTAAAACTTATATAACAATCACAGTGGTACTTCCACCCAAACCGTTCACTCATTCCCAATTTGGTGGAGTGCATAAAACCTAAAAGAGTACATTGTGGGGTTTTTATCAAAGGAAACTTGACCTCCACTACAGTAAAATGGCTATTTGTGATGTGTCAAGGGCCGGTCACAAATAAATCGTCAAAAGGGGTTACTTGTGACGGTCTGTTACCGCCCATTACAAATGGTTTGGGGTGAAATATGTGCCAAACCGCGTGTAAGGGTATTTGCAATGGGTTCCTAACCCCATCACAAATAATCGGTAGTGGTTTTCAGTATTTACGATGGGATACTCTCTCTGTCGCAAATGTATTTTTGGTGGGTACTATTTGCGACGAGCCCTGTTGCCAATAAATTTTAAACGGCCCATTATAATTAATGTGGTTATAGTTATTTACGATTTGGCCCATCACAAATACCACTATTTGTGATGGGTTTCCCATAGCAAATACCCACATCACAAATAATCTCACCTATATATATGCCAATATGTTTTCCTTGTATTTCACTCTTTACTCGATTTCTCTATCAATCTATACGGAAAAAATTTCTTCTAAAAATTTTCATAGTTTAAACTTTCCAAATAGAGCATTATTTGTGACATTAATACACAGAAAGCTTTAGTTTCAAGGTATTTATATATATATTTTTTAGTTTGGTCAATTTATTTTATTGTAAATTATATAATTTTTTTAATTAGAACTAAACTAATTAAATCAGAAATAGATTTTAATTTTTCAGTATTTATTTTTATGAATAGTTTCATCTCAATGTTAATTAACAATAAATTGTAAAAATTAGAAATAATTAAAATAATTTACAATAATTAGTAAAAACTAGTATTAATTAGTAATAACTAGTAATAAAATGTATTAATTAGTAATAATAAGAAAAAATATGTAATAATTAGAAATAATTTGAATGATTTAATAATAATTATAAATAATTAAAAATAAATGATGCAAAATCGTTATAATTGGTAATAATTATTAATAATTAGAATTTATTTGTAATAATTCAGGTTAAATAGTTATAATAAGAATTATGTTATAATAATTAGTAATAATTAGGAATAATTAGTAATAATTAGTAATAATTAGAATTAAATTTTAATAATTAGAAATAAATTTCAATAAATAGTAATAATTCGTAATAATGCGTAATAATTAGTAATAAATTGTAATAAATTTTGATAAATTATAAAAAATATTAATAAATAGTAATAAATAGAAATAAATAATAATAAATAATAATAAATAATAATAAATTGTAATAAATTGTAATAAATAGTAATAAAATGTAATAAATTGTAATAAATCCTAAAATATCATAATAAATAGTAATAAATTGTAATAAATTGTAACAAATAGAAATAAATAGTAATAAATAGTAATAATAGTAATAATTAGCAATGATTAGAAATAAATAATAATAATTAGTAATAATTATGAATAATTAGTAATAATTAGTAATAATTATTAATAATTTGTAATAATAATAGTAATTAGTAACAATTACTAAAAATATTTTATAAATAATAATAGTTTGTAACAATTTTGAATAATTAGTAATAATTATGAATAATTAATAATAATTTAGAAGAATTGGTTATAATTAATAATAATTAGTAATAATAAGTAATTATTAGTAACAAATAAGAATAATTAGAAATAATTATTAATATTTAGTAATATATAGTAATAAATATTAATTAATAGTAATAAATAGTAATAAATAGAAAAAAATTGAAATAATTTGGATTAATTAAGAGTAATTAAGAGTAATTAGGAATAATTAGGAATAATTTGTAATAATTTGTAATAATTAGTAATAATTAGTAACAATTAGTAAAAATTAGTAAAAATTAGTAAAAATTAGTAAAAATTAGTAGTATATAGTAATAATAGTAATAAATTGGACAAAGTAGGAAAAAGTAGGAATAATTTGGAATAATTTGGAATAATTTGGAATAATTTGAAATAATTTGAAATAATCAAGAATAAATAGAATAATTAGGAATTATTTATAATAAGTTGTAATAATTGGTAATAATTCGTAATAAATAATAAAAATTCATAAAAATTCATAATAATACGTAATAATTCATAATTAATCAAAATAATTCATTAAAATTGGTAATAAATGCAAATAATTGGTAATAATTTGTAATAATTTTGTAATAAATCTTAATAATTAGTTATAATTAGTAATAATTTGTAATAATTGGTAATAATTGATAATAATAGGTAATGAATAGTAATAAATAGTTATAAATATTAACAAATAGTAATAATTTTTAATAATTAGTACCAAATTATAATAAATAGTAATAAATAATAATAATTAGTAATATTTCAGAATAATTATAAATAATTAGTAATAATTAATAATAAATCCTAATAAATTTGAGTACATTGATATATTGGAACCATTTTCTGCGGATTGGGGCATTCCTATTGATTGATGCCTTAACTCCTTAAAACATTCTTCTACTGAAGTTAATATGAAAAATCTGTCTGTACATACGTCAGAAGATATTTTGCAAAGTTATTTAAGTTAAGGAAAGTTTCACGGAGATGAGTTGTTGAACAAAAAAAAATTCCCGATGACTCATCCGCTTGTAGCTTTCTATGACTGAAATCACTATGAATAGTCTCTTCTAACATATGATTATTCATTTTCTAATGCACAAGAGCATTGAGAGAAGTGTGAAAATTCCTCCCTACTCTCCATTCTCATTCATACAAAAAATGAATATTCGTACGTCAGAGCAGATGTTTCATAGTGTTTTTAGTCAAAGAACGTTGTAAGGGGATGAGTCGTCATGCAAAAGAGTTGACCCCAATCCTTTGGGAATTGTGCCGCTTAAAATAAAGAATAATTAGTTCAAAATACCTAAAATTAATAATAATTAGTGGTTATTAGTATACATTTTTATAAATTAGTGTAAATTATTATAAAATCTAAAAAAAAATATAAATAACTATAAAATAATAGAAATTATTATAAATATCTAGAAAAGAGAATTTAGTATTCTTCTTTTTTTTGGATAGTGTTTATCGTTGATCTAATTATACAAAATAACTAATTACTTTATATATTATTTGAAAAATATAGAAAGAGGAACTCGAAAACACTCATTATAAGATGATCGTTCTTGGACAAATTTGTGCTAGAATCCAAAATTTATTTCGGAAGGGACAATTATGTTTCCTTATAGAAAATGTTATCTGAAGATGTATGTCACATTTGAAAACATTGGATGTTATTTATTGTGTTTTGGTTTTCAACCAGATAATGTTTTTTGGTATCAACATGGTGGACACAGTTCTAGAGAATATATTAATAATTTGGTTCCAAATCCAACATAGTTTTAAAATTTATTACATGATGTTATGGGTCTGTCTGTTCAACAAACTAAAAATCATGATGATATTTATTTAACTTCTGAGTTTGAACTATCTCATTTATAAGAGTTGTTGAGGTCTTCTAGGAATGCCTTATATTATGGTTTCATGATAATAATTTTTAAAGCAGTTGCTAATTTTATGTATATTAAATTAAATAATGGAAGGTAAAATGGTTGATTTTATTAGATATTATCTTTGTTGAAAACACTTCTCCCTGATAGAAATGTGTTGCCTACTGATCCTTATGAGTGTAAGTGGTTAATTTGAAATCTAGTTCTTGGATATCAAATGATTCATGCAAGTTCAAATGACTGTATCTTATTTTATTATGAAACTTTTTTGTTAGATAGTTGTCTTACATGTGGAAAATCAAGGTATAAAAAAGATCAACTAGGAATGTCTGGATTTGATTCTATAAAACCATTGATATATTTCTCACCCACACTGATTTTTTAGCGTTTATCTATGTCTCAAAACACATCATCATTGATGTCATGGAAAAAACTAACATTTCAACCAGTAAAATCTTAAATCATCCCTCTGATGGTGATTCATGGAATCATTTTTACTAAATGCATCCATTATTATTTTTGTAATCCCAAAACATGCAATAAGGACTTTCTACTAATGGTTTCTATCAATTTGGTTCTTACAATATCCAGTATTCATGTTATCCTACCTTTATAACTACATATAATTTACATCAATGGATATTGGTAATGGATCCATATATCTTATTGACATTATTAATTCATATTCTTCTGAATAAGAATATCTATGTTTATTTGAAACCATTGATTGATGAGTTGAATTCACTATAGTGTAATTTTTTTAGTACATATAATGTTACTGTGAAAAAAAACATACTACTGAAAGCTGCATTGATGTAGAAAATTAGTGACATCCCCATGTATAAAATGTTTTCTGGAATGAGTACAGATGTCCCAAAATCTGGTCCATAATAAATGAGAGAGATCAAAGCATTTATTCTCATCAATGGAAATAAAAACTAGTTTTTTCTATTTTTATATCAGATTTCTACAAACTGATAATATTTTTCAAAGAAATAAATATCATTTCAGAAAAGGAACTTTTGAAAAAGATGGGTCTCCAACAATGATCCAATGTATAGAGTTGAAATAAATTGTCTCATCATAACCTCCAATCACATTATTTCCATCAATAAGCCAATATAAAATTGATTGGTTTAGAAAATAGAACCATTGGATAAAACGAAGTATTTTTTAGGATTTTTTGTATTGGTATGATTTTTTGGCCCATCACATTCTAGATGTGATAAGAATTTAGAAGAACTATTTTTATAATTTATTTTATACATTTTTTAATACTCCAGGAAGCACCGCAGATAATTTAAGTCATGATTAGATATTATCCAAATTTTCAAGTGAATGGAACTTGAACTATTTGAAAATTTTAGATCCCAGAAGTTACTGAAGCCAAAATAATCTTATACACTATCCAAAGAGAGTCTTTTATTATTATGTTAGTGGATTACAGATTTGAGACTACCAAATGGTTATGCTTCCAATTTGGAAAGATGTTTTAGAGATGGACATTTTTCTGGATTGAAAAGTCATGACTTCTATGTTATAATGGAATGAATTATACCAATTGGATTTTGAGTTTTGGTAAATCCTATGATATTGGATGTAGTTTCAAACATATCATATTTTTTTGAGACATTTTATCATCCACAACAGACTATAGTTCCATAAGAAAAATTAAAGAACATGTCGTTTTAATTTAATGTAAACTGAAAAAAATCATTCATCCATGTATTTTGACTCACTAGAACAATTGATATTAAATTCTTCTGAGGATACAAAATATAGAGGACATTTATATTCTAAAGGATATAACCATTTTTTAGATTCATGAAAAAATTGAAAAAAGTTGTATATAACAATGCATCAATAGAATTCTTGAGTGTAGAAGTTTATTTTCAAGAGGAATTTTTTTTCTGCTCTCATCACTTTCAATCGGAATATCCTTCAAAACATAACCAAATGAGCTATAACGAGGGTGTGTTTTACAATTAAATGTGCACTAAATTATAATTTCTCTATAAGCCTGAACTTGGATTCAGTAGAGTTCATGAATGATGGGTTTTAGATGATGAACATCATAGTGCTCATAGATATATTCTTCTCAAATGTGATGAAATTACACCATTTTACAATAAGTTCTCCTATCACTTAGTCTATAATTTTTATAACAATACATTAATATTTTGTATATTTAGGTTATATGATAATAAAATTAACAAAATATTTTCCACAAATTACAACAACTTCACTTGAGGAACGACGTCAAAAAAATTTCTACTGGATTCAAAAAAATGAATCATAAATTTGTTTTCATTTTAAATAAAAATAAATTTAATTCTTCTTAAAATAATAATTACATCACAAATTTTTAGGTATCTTAACATGCTGATAAATATGATAACCAATTATTTATATTGAGTAACCACAATCGAAAATGGTTAAATCCAAATGCATAGAGGGAATAAAAAAGAATTAATAGGGGTGTTTTCTTGAGAGGATCACATCCTAGAGAAACTAAAGTTGAATTTAACAAAATGTTATATGAAATCAATGAACTATGATATCTGAGATAAAATTATGTAACAATGCTTAAATGCCAGTGGTCGGATATTGAGAGTGGATTCCGTGTTCATCTGATACATGGAATTGTTGATTTTAAATATAGATGTATTCTTGAAATAAATGAACTCTTTTTATTGGTCCATTAGAAACAAAAAAAAATATTACGAAAATTACTATGCTACGTCATGGGAGTTGGGTGATTGGTAGAGCATAATAAGAATTAAATCATGAGAGAATAAATTTATTGAATGTGAATGTGGTTCTGATGAAGAGTATAGAGTTGATATTTTTCGAGAGAATGTTATGAATTCATATTTTTCAAGAAGACACGTGAATATTATTGATGACATTACATAGTTAAGGGATGGCGGTGATGATTATGTTAATAAAGTTAAAAGTAAATGTGAAATGACAAGAGACAATGAAGCTGAAAATAATATAGAAATTGATGATGCAGATGAGGAAGATAAAGACATTGACATCAAAAACTATGAAGATGAGGATGAAGATAGACATTGACACAGTAAAATATTGGTTATAATGATATATAATATATATCTATGTATAATTGTTTTTTCAACTCTTTTTTAACACTAATCATTTTGTGTTTTCGATGGAAGACGATCTGTTTTGTATGTTGCAAGAGGGTGATCTACCTAGGGATGAGTAGATGGTCAGATCAGCCGACCCTCAGACAATTAGTAGTTCAGGGGGCACTCGGAGGGGGTTTGGTCTTACCTGATTGATGATTCCCAACCCTATACCCAAGAAATTTCTATATCATGGATTCGATCTGCGTATGAATAGGTATTTTTAACTCTAAATTTTAGCTATATTTTTTTACATTATTCATATTCTAATTATTTAATGATTTATAAATTTTTTTATAGCTTTATGCATATAGTAGTTGGACATGGGATCGACATATTGTGATATTATTTTTCTGATGCATGGGTGTCATGGGATAATATTCTCAATAATATTCAGTAGTTCTTTTTGGATCATTGGCTAGTAAGTAAACAAATAATATATATTTTTAATTTAATTTAATTATTAAATTTTATATATTAAATTATTTTTAGGGTTTACGATATCCCATTAAGATGTGCATGCATGAGGCTTTTTGGAAGGCCTGGCAGAGTGCTATGCATCTGTGTTGCACTCCGTTTTTTCAAAATTTAAAAATGAAAGTAATGGAGAAAGTATGAGTGAAAATTTTTGATGAGACATGTTACATCCATAGATCTGATTATATTTCATCTCAGGATTGGTATGGGTTATATTCAAACTTGTTGAGTAGGCAGTTTCAGACTAGATCACGAGTAGATCAGCAAAATCGTGGGAGAGATTATGTGACACATTGAGCAGGTAGTCATACGTTCACTACGCATAAGGAGCATATGGTAAGTACATTTTATTTAAATATTTTATATAAAATTAAATGTAAATGGTTTATTTTACATTCAAATAGGTAGTTTCAAAACCCTATATTATGAATTATAATATTTTTTGGAGGATATGTAGTGATCCAGCCACTAGGGAGAATATAAGTTCTCTCCAACGTCAGATTGTGGTTAGTATAAGTTCTATTGAGTTTTAAATTTACCAATAAATACAATTTAAACAATTTTAAAATTAAATTTTAATTGAAGGAGTCATATAAGGCTGCAATGTCTCAAAAATATTTTGAGATTCAGGATAACACTAATGGTAGGACCAGTGCCCCCTGATTTGATGAGGAATCATGCATGCAGGCAACTCAGTATAGCTTCAGGAAAGGCCAAGTTGTTGGTGTCAGCTTTTGAGTAACCCCTGGGGGTTTTTATGGAACCTCTTCAATGTTGGCATCCATCATCAGAGGAGGTAGTGTGGAGTCATTAACATCTCATACACAGTATCAAGAGCAGCTACGAGCACATAATGAGTTTATAGAGACTATGCATAGGGAGCAGTTGGAGATGCATCAGTGGCAGCTGCAATAGCATAAATAGTTCATCATATATCAGAAGCATTAGATACATGATGAGATGTGTCAATGGATGTAGGATCAGGAGCAGAATATAGAGTACATGCGATGTCTAACTCGCAGTTTAGGGATGTAGTTCCCCCCACCGGCTCTTCTAGACGACCACCCACTTTATGATATTTATTTTTATTTAAAGAAAAAATATTTAAATTTGTTTTTTTAATATTTACTATTTAACGTTTTAAATATTTTGGGTTTTATGTTGTATTGAAAAGTATTGTTTTTTAATATTTAATAAAAATTTCTATTTTATTTATTATTTTATTAATTCATATATTACAACATTTTTGTGAATAATCAGGTTTTTATTATATTAATATTATTTTTATTTCATTAATATTAATAATCATATTATCATTTTAATTTATTATTTTATAATTAATTTTATTTTACAAATAATGCTATTATTATTTTATGTATAATTTTATTCTAATAATTTTAATATTATGATTTTATTTATATTAATATTTCATTGTTATTGAAATTATTTTAGTTTTTAAATTTATATAATTTTTATTATAATTTGTGACAGGTCATTGCGAAAAAACTTTTTTTTATATTTCGAGGAGTAATTACGACGGCTCGTCGCAATTTAGTAAAATTCGGGAAACTATTTGTGAAAGTTCACAAGTCTGTCGCAAATAGTTTTTTAAAAAATCACCAATTATTTTTTGCAACATACCATCATAAAAAGTAATATTTGGTTTTCCATTTTCCACAATGGGACCCCATTGCAAAATAATATTTGTGATGGGATCCCATCGCAAATGACATGTTGCAAATATCTATTTTTTGGTAGTGCACATATGATATTTTCTATATAAACCACCTAGAAATTGTGTGAAACCATAAATAAACATTAGAAAATGTATTTTGACCTTAGAATATCTATAGTATGAGAACCAAAAGGGGTGATATTGGGTGGTTGTTGAATGTGGAGTTTCAAAGGCTTCCAAAAAAGGAGTTCATCATTTTCCGTCAAAGGTAGCATCTAAAAGTCCCCCATAGGGACTTTTTATATGCTATGTAATCTAAATAGGAAATTTAGTTTTTTTATCAAAGCTGACTCATTATGAAGTTAATAATAATTGTGGTTATCAGGTTTTCATGGTATTTTTTCATATATAAAAGAACCTAGATTTCTTTATTTAATAGAGACAAGATGATTAGAAAGAATCATAATTGGAATTATATAGCTATTTTTAAAATTGGTGCATGTTGATGTTGGTTTAAGAATGTAGTTGAGTTAATGAAAAATGTTGTATTCTGAAAGTAGGTGGATCCAGAAGTAATTGAGTTTTCAAAGAAGTTCAGTTCATGAAGCATGTTCATTTCATGGATTATTTTAGATCGTGGTGTAATGTGAATCACAAAGCATTGGTTGTTCTCAAGGCATCATCTACCTGAAAATAAATGTTATTTCATGGATCACTCATTCTATGTTGTGCAATATATTTTATGAAGGGGTTAAAGCTGTCCTCATAGAAAGAAAAATAGTGCATAAAAGGACTCTTCACAATGAAGTCACTATATGATGAAGGGAATTTCATCTAATGTGTAAAGATATAATATCATGGAAAACTCTAATATGTATAAAACTATTCAATGGGGATTTATATTAGTGGAAGGAACTTCTAATAGAGTAGTGTCCAAATATCAGTTGAGGGAGAAGTGAACATTCAATTTTAATAGGAATTATACATAAAGGGATAGTGAGTTTGATCCAATCATGAAATTTCATTGTTCTTTATTGCACTCAGTACATCAACACATTTTCTTTTTATGATTCGTGGACATATACATGAAAGGTTGAATTAATTAAAAATTGGTGTTTCATGTTTATGTTATAAATTTAATTTAATCTTTGTTACTGGAAATGGAGAGAAATGAGTTTTTTTATGATGAAAAAGATTCATGGGCGGAGCTTTTTTAATATTTTATACCCTAATTTAACTTCAGGTATTTAAATTGAGTGAGATAAAAATTGGTATCAAATTAAAATAATGTAATAAGTATTTCTCTCACATTAGAACTAATGCATGTCATCAATCATAAACATATTATGATCATCAATGGAAATAATTTTAAATTATGGAAGAATCATGTTCAATATTTCTTTTAATCATTAGTTATGGATTTTTTTATAGTGTAAATGTCTTTTATAATTTCTCTATATATAGTGTAGTGTTATTAGAATCATAATGTAGACAATTAAATTTTGATTATAACAGAATCAATGCATAATATTCAAGAGATTTACACAACACAATATAAATAAAATTGATTCTCTTTATGTCATTAAATTCAATATGGTAAAATATGATAAATAAATATAAAGGGTGATTAAAATTTTTGAGAATATATATTGAAGCTTCTATGGAATAAATATGCGGAAATGATAATGGGATCCAATGATATAACATATAAATTCTTTGATTTGGTGAACATTTTCCTGGAATAAATGCATGGTCTTAGAAAAATTCAAGGCTAATTAATGCTAATTAAGTGCAGCATTATAATACTTTATCCTCTATTTAATCCCAAATTCATTATTTCAGTGGATTAAGAACTAAGGGAGCTAACATTGTATAGATTAAAAATTAATCTTGTCATATAATAGATTAGAGAATTTAACAATGGGGTTATTGAGAAAGGTGGGTCTACGGTGGTCGTGTTTGAGGTCATAACAATATCACTATAGAGGATAACTAGGAAGAATACATAATGGATGAGGTTGTCTAAATATGTTTTTCATATATACAAAAGGGAAAAGTGATATTTAAATGAAACATCATATTGCATGATTTAATTGATGAAAAGATCTGAAATCTTATTGAGAAGTGTTTCATAAAGTCTCAAGATGATGGTGAGGATGATGATGAAACTACCAAGAAGATGTAATTAGATAATGTGAAAGGAAATAAAAATATAAAGAAAAATTACTGCAAAAATACGAATCATATTTCAAAAGAAAAATATAATTTAGTTGAATTTGAGGTAGAATAGATGGAATATGCAGGGATCATAGAGAAAATTTTGTGGTGGATGTTGTGGGAAAAAATGTAAAAAATATACAATGAAAAAAAAGTAATGAAGTGCTTACCTCTTGGTTGAATTAAAATAATAACTTGAATAGATAGATTTTTCATGGGAAAAAACCAATAAATACAATATGGTGGTTATTGATACCAAAATATATATGTAACAAAATTAAGAATGGAATTTTGTGATAAATTATGAAATAAGAAAATTTGAAATATGAAATGCTACATAAATTAAAAAAAATTGAGTATGATATCAAAATTGTGGAGAAAACCCGGATTGTTGAAATTTTATAATAGAGTAAAAGATAAAGTAAAACACATCAAAAAACTTGACGATAAAGTGATTGGACTATGATGAAATTTAGAAGATCATGAGAAACTCTTTAATCATGATATGATATTGGGAAAGATGGTAACATTAGTGATTTAGATACGGAAATTAGAGTATGGAGTTCTAGAAAAATAGTCAATGGAATTATAGGATAAGAAGACAACAAAACTAAATGACACATCTAGTATGGGGCTTGATCAAAAATAAAAGATACTGGTATTTAGATACAGACAATATAACACAATTTGAGATTGAAGATTGATTTGGTTATGAATCAAAATTAAAAGATCCAAAGGTCTAATGGGACAACAATTGTTGTAGTGGGGACACACATTAATGCATCGTGTATTATGTTTTATTATTGTGGAATGATGGTACATTTTAAAAATGTTGATTTTATAGAAAATAGGTACTGATATGAATAATAGAAACAATGATATCTAAATATATTTTAGTATTCTATTAGTTGTTTGTATTTTAACTATTTTGGGATTAGAGGATTCGAACAAATGTCCTGATATATTTCAATGAAAATTTGGAGGAATGTGTTGAAAGAGACCCAAATTGGTGGTACATAGAAGCTCAAGATATCATCAAACAAACTATGAATAATAAATCTATATGAATATTTGAAAGATGAAGTTTTTCATTTACACACTAAGGAATATCGAGAATATCAGCCAATATCAATTATGAATTCAAAGACATGGAACAAAATTAGAAGGGAAGAGAAGGAAGTGGTTGTCAAAATTGACTTAAATGAAGATGATATCACTATAATATGGATCCATGATAGTGTATACACCTCCCATATAATGGGAAATTTGGACTTTTTATTGTCATTAAGAATTACAAGGAAGGTGTTTTTAGATCTGGAAATGGTAAATTCCAAAAGATTTTTGTCTTGGGAAAAGCTATGTTTGGGGGGAAAGAAATGAGACAAGCTAATATCATGGTTATTAAACGTCTCAATAACTACATGTTTAGTGTCATTTGATTGTGTGAATTGAGACACACTATAATATTTACCACGAAGGGGTGTATTTTCACAATATGGTATGATTGTGTTTTTATAGTAGCAAAGTCACATAAATTGGAACATCGAACTGGTAATTAGAGAATAAGATGTGTTTTCTATCCGTGGAAGAAGAAAATATTTTGTTGAATAAACATCTTAAACATATAATCCCTCCATCATTGAAATATCTAGTGAAATTTTATGCTGCATGATATCTCCATAATTAACCCTATGATTATACTCATACATGTGATTTATTCCAACAATGTAGGATTACTCAAAAGACTTATGTGGTGAATAATAAATGGTTAACAAGAGTGTCTCAACTGGTCCATATTAATGTGTGTGGACCATTTTCACTAAGAGTTATTATTGTGAAGATATATAATGTCATTTTAATTTATAAACTTTGAATAGTGGAATTAGTTTCAATTATCAGCCACATGTAGGGGTTGTTAAGAGGCATAACAATTTATCATAGGTAATTTGAAAAGATGGTAAGACAAAAAATCAAGAAGTATTGAAATGATAATGGAACATAGTTCTAAAACATCCATGTATTATATTATTTTATGAAACATGGGATCAGAATCCTTGTTTTAGTAGTAATATCTCTATTTTAAAATATGATGGCTGATAGAAGAAATGAAATTATCAATAATAAGGTCCAAATAATTATTATTGAGAATGTTATTTCAGATCATTACTAGAAAGATGAAATGTCAACATCAATATTCATTTATAATAGCTAATTATTATGTTCAAAGGAATATATGACTATGTATGATCTATGGTATGGAATGTCTAATGACCTGAAATATTATAAATAAAACATCCCTTTTGATTTAGTTAAATTCCTATTATATAATATGGTCATAGAAAAAACATGCACTTAATTGGTTTCATCCTATCATATTAAATTATCCATTAAGAATATTTACTATTGATAACATATTCATTGAATAATTATAACTTTATAAGTATAAATATGGGTTTTTGACAAATACAATGGACTCAGATAAATGAACAGATATCCTCAAACAGTAGTATTATAACGTATAAAGCTCATTTATTTAATATTGAAAGGGAGATAGAATCACTATTATTTTCCATTAACCAAGAACAAATTGGTATCTAATAACTAATGTATGAGAGAAATAGTTTATGGGAGAATTTCATGCTCATTGAGATCACAACCCAAAACTTGTTCGCAAAACCACCCAATTAAAATCTCACCATAACACACCTTACACCTAGGGGGTTTGTTGTTGTATTATAGGAATATTCACCAAGAACATATAAATATTAGTATTTTTATTATTTTTTATATAATAATTTATATATTTCTATCCTATTATTTTAACATTATAAATAATTTTGATTTTGATACTATAAAAAAGAAGTTGTATTTTTGGGTAATATTACAATTTAATTAAGAAACTTATATTGATTAATTAATGTAATTTTTAAATAAATAATATTTTAGTAAACAATTATTATTAAATAATTCTTATAAAATATTAATGATCATATAATTTATATGAATTCAGAAGTAATTTCTATAGGGGTTCAAAAATAGTTATTGTAAAAAAACCCATAATTTCTTAGTAAATGTTAGCGATTATTTTAAAACAAAAAATATATATTTTAAAAATTATTCAGATAAAATTAAAATTATTTTTGTAATCACATAATCAAAATTATCCAATGGTGAATTTGTCATTATATTCAGAGGTAGACGAATTTTATGGTAAAAATTAAATATTATATAAATATATGGTTTCTATTATGACATTATAAGAAACCAGATTTGATGTAATTAATAATATAATTAGTAAACATGAGAAAATAAATATTTTACCTTTAAAATAATGTGATTTTAGGTTTATTTTATTAATTTTATAATTTTATTATAAATCCACCAAGGATTATAATATATTTTATAGTTTTAGAATCATTACTTTTAAGGTGTGACTCAACTCCACATAAGAAAGTGTATTGTTTAATTTTATATTATCCTTGGAATTATAAAATAGTAAAATCCATTTCCATATTTTAGAAAAAAAGGTAAAATCCACCTAAACGGTTGTGGTTTTGGAAATTTTATTATAACAGTCCTAAACCCATGATTGAGAAATATGAAATAAAATCCTCACTCATTTCCAATATAAACCCACCCATGATCCTACTTATCTTCAATAAAATTTCATATATAACATACATACTATTCCATCTCATCTGTAGTGTCCTCTCATGGTCCCCAAATATCTCATGAAGCTCCTCCCTATAATTTGGAGTCACATAATCAAGTAAGGGATACTCACCTTCTATTATTTATTAAAGTTTATTTATTATCTTATTCCCTATATTTCTAATTACTAATTTTGGGATATGAATTTCTATCTCCCTATTACGTCGTATTTTATCATCAAAGGATTAATAACCCTTTCTCTCTCTTTAACCTATTTTATAATTTCTAATGTGATATAGTCATGTTGTCAAAATTCCACCGTGATTTTCCGTGCCAAAAGCAATTGTGTTGGGAATATGTTACCCATTTAATATAAAGGGTATTAACATTTACAATCGTATACTTCTCTTACAGGGGAATTTAATTTATTTAAAACACACAATTTTATCTGGAAATAAATTATGATAATGAATGAATACATGTTGTATGATTTATGTGGAGCACATAAAAATGAGAATGAAATGAATAAGACTGGTGCACCTGGAATTATATATCACCCCAATGAACTGGGTAATGTTTAGTCACATGAGGATTCATATTGGGATAGGGAGTGAACATGATTACTTTATGTGACTTTTTATATCATGATGTCTTAGTTGTTATACTTAACCTATATTTATTATACTGTGTTTTAAGTTGTAACCACATTTCCCATGTTATGATTTTTATGCTATATGTTCCCTTATTATTCATGATGCCTCTATTAACTATTGGGACTATGTTGGATATAGAAGTAAGTAATAAGTTCTTGTTGTTATATATTGTTGTCTTTTTTTGTCAAAAAAGATAAATCAAATCACTTTGAAAAGGACATGAAAATCAGACGATGGATTGTTGATATGTATTTCACAAATATCACTAGTTTGGAAAACATGTGATGAAATCCTTATGAATTAAATGGGGATAAATGATGATTCTAGTCATATACATTTTCAATTGGAAAGAATGATGCTGTTGGATGATATGGATGTTTTAGTACTTCCCATTGAAAATCTGATGATGCTAAAGTTGTTCAATCAAAGGATAAATATCACGATAGTTATTTTCATGATGAAACTTGGTGAATGGGTATGGAATGTAGTAAAAACACCATGAAAAATGAATGAAGGATCTGGAGGCAGCACAAAAGAATGTTTTTATGTGGAAATATTTTCCAGAGTTTGTCAAAAAATTTGGGCCAAAAATTGGGATATAGAGAAATTTAATTTAAGAAAAGAATGTTTTGAGAATGTTTGAAGATGGATTTTTATGTTTCGTGCAACTAAAGTTCCATGATCCGAACATCAAAATCTAGAAAAGTAGAGGCTTGTGTGAAATATTAGTAGTTGCATGAAAGATTGGTTTTTGTGTGCATGATTGAAGGGAGTTTGGAATAATGCATGCAAGGCATGATTCAAGGTCCAAACATCAAAAAATTGAAAAGGAATGAAGTGAGTTAAATATTAAATAAGTTCACGAAAGATGGGGTTAGAATGAAAGTAAATTATTCCCCCGATGTGATGTCAAATGGGGTTTTGTACAACGTACAAGGATCTTGCGCCACACATTGGGGTTTTTTCATACAGGGGTTGACGTGGTCAATAAATAAGGGGTGACCTCTACTCATTCACGTAGCTAAAAACTAAGATAAATTCCAAACATGGAGCCACAAAATAATTTTATGTAATAAGTAGTGCTTTGTAAAAATAGTGTTTTGTGCATGAATGAGAAGTTATGTGCAAGAAGAGAGTTACGAGCCAGATTGATGTTTATCTCAATAGGTGTTTCGTGACCAATTTCAAATATTTCTATATGGAATAAATGTTGTTTGTAATACACCTATAGGGGTGCAAAAAATATTTGGGTTCTTCACACATATGTAGTTGTGCGTATGATAGTTCTTACCATCTTCTGGGTAAGAATGTGAAAATTTGTACAAAAAATAATACAAATGTTTTATCGTAAAGAAGCACTAAAATAATGTAATTACTTATTTGTGCTAAGAGGATGCACACACACTTGTGGATTTTTTTCGAATTACTACATGAGTGTAAGGGCACATCCTAATCATTATATTCCATATCTAAGGATTGTTTTCTAGTGGATTGTCTGTTACTAGACTGTTTCCATACTACACTAAGGACATAGATACTCTTATTGAGTTGTGAAACTAGTAAGACTTATGTTCCTATGGTTTGGAGTGTTTAAAAAGGAAAAAATCATTAATTGGAGTTGAATGTTGTCTAAAAAATTAAGAAACATAAAAAGATTATGATATCACTGATTCACCCCCTCCCCCTATCAATGATACTTGGATCCTGACTAGGAACTTAATTAACCATTGAAATAACTAATTAAAACATGTATTAACTTATTACATTCTTATTACCTTATTGGAATTTATATATCACCCATTTATTATGTATGTACCCAGGTTATCCCTTGCAATTTTATGTTCCATCTTGATAAGGAAATTTTCAATAAATATGATTTTTGTCCAATTTTTAATTGTTATGTAATGTACCTAATTACCAAAAATAATATACTTATTGATCCTTCTATTGGTATAAGTGTAATATTTTTTATTAAATAATTTATTAATGTAAAATAAAAATCTTCGTTGTTATAGTTGGTATCTGATGAAAAGTATTGTTATTTTAGGGATTAAGGTTAGAAAACAGTAGATAAAAGATTATGGATAAGATTAAGTAAAAGAAAGTATCCCTAAATTTTGGTAAATTTGTATTAATTGGTTTATCAATGAAATACATCCATTTCAAGATACTACAATTGGATTTGGTTCTTGAATAGATGTACTTAGGGGTCAAAACTCTGAAAAGGGTGTGTCATGGACTCACTCAGCACAACATAGAAAATGATAAAAGGCATTAAAATGAAACTAATTTGAAACTATAGGGGTATATACATTGTAAATTCATAAAATCAATATGAACAATTGTCATGGGAATAGAAAATGCTCATTGTAATATATTTTAGTAAATAGATCATGTATAATGTAGATTGAATCATAGAAGCTCTTAAGTTGATAAATTAATGTAATTTATATGTTATACCATTAATTTCATTAGATTACACATTTATGTGTTTAAAAGATTAAAAATAATAATCCATAATTTAACTTTTAATCAATATAATTTCCAAAAAAACGGAGAATCAGGTACAAACGAATGCGAAGGGGAATGTGATGAGTTCCTCAAAGAGATAAACAATCTGATGGGAGCGAGAATCATGAACATTATGAAGATACTCACTCAACATACATAGATTACAAATAAATTCTTGGATCATGAGGAGTTCCCAAATCTGCCTAAAAAAGTAAAAGATACAATTTAGTCCTTTATGTGAAAAGGGCCATTGACATTCAATGGGTCACCTGATCCCTTAATCATGGAACAATGGATGATCTCTGTTGAAAATTTCTTATCCATCCTTTAATATTCTAAACAATAAACGTTTTTACTGGTTGTTTATCATATAGAAGGAGGAGCCAATCATTGTTGGACATTGATCAATCTTATGAAGCATGAGGAAGTGATCGATGTGATGGGGTGGAATGAGTTTAGAACATTTTTTTCAATAAATAGTTTCCTGGAAGTCCGAACTAAAAAAGGAAACAGATTTACTTTCCCTCAATTTTAAATACAATTAATTAATTAGGGTGTAATAAGAAAACATCACAAGACATTCACGATACACCTATATCTTTGGTTTTACATGTGAATTCATGTTTGGATGATTTATTGGTAAGATAAAACCTAGTATATGATAAGCACTAACGATATGAGAAATTGATATATATGAGTAATTTTTACAATGTGACCTCAAATTCTAGATGAGGGTTGAGAATTCCCAATAATATCATAGGGATATAATGTAAAAAAGTGGAGTTTAATTCTCTAGGTCTTGTGGAGAAATATAATGGTGCCATAAATTTAAACATCCCACCTATCACAGGAATGAAATGAATAACCCTTGGAATTACATTAGGAGACATGGAAATGATTTAGGTGTGGGTAGGAGGGACACCTAGCCATCAATTTCTAATATTAGAAACCTAGTACTGCGCTAGAGGGAAACCCTTTGCACATTTTTCATGGCTTCAAATATAAGTTACCATGTCACTTTAAAAAATAATTAACTATGCCTATTGTTTTCATATACAACCAATCACCTCCATCGTGGGAGGGAGAGATTTTCCAACCACAACTATTGAGGTGGATCATGAAATCCAAGTAGCGATTGGAATGAAAGATATTCATTCAAGAACAATGAATCAACATTTTTTATTTTGGTTGTATGTGTTCCTTCATATCACAAAAGGTTAGTAAAATAATTGAAACACCACTACAAAATCATGGAAGTGCAGATTTCAATGAAAACATAAAATGGTTATATTTTTTCTTTTTATTAATATAAATGCTCCCCTATATAAATTTGTAGTATAAAGTTCTTATTTATCATTTTCTTAGTCGCTTAGGAAAACATTTATGCAGTTATGGAAATCTATTGGCTTTGTCTATACACAGCCAACCTAAATTTTTGTGAGAAGTAAATCACTATTAGTTTTGTGAATCATCCCCCAATTATATTCAAGTTCAAGTAGGTGTATGAATTTTATTTAGCACCAATATCTCATGGAAGGATATAGTTTCTCTAAGAGTGAGAATATCTAGCACAAATGATTGAGTCTATGTAAAGAAAAATCCTTAAAAATATGTGTATTATGAGGGAATACACTGATGTGTTTCCCAAGTACTTTCCAGTTCCTCATCATTGTGGAGTGGTTATATTTTTAATTGCTTTTATACCTTGGGAATTTCCATTATCCCAGACTCCATATAGTAAAACCTTTGTGGATATTGAGGAATGGAAGAAACAAATTCAGGAGATTCTTGATAAAGGGTTCATATTCCAAAGTGCTTCACTATGGGGTGCATCTATCCTCTGTCCCAAAAAAAGGATTTTTCAACCCATATTTTCATTGATTATCATGCGCTTCAAAAGATCACAGTAAAGAAAAAGTAATATATGAAATATATTGATGAAATTTTTAATTAATTACATGGTAAAAAAATAAATATCTTATGTTGATTTGTAGTTGGGATACTACCATGTTATGGTGAATAATGTTGATACCCCCAAGAATATTTTTTCATACAAGGTATGGGCACTATGATTTAATAGTAAGGCCATTCATACTCACTAATGATCCATCAGTATTTTTGGACATGATGAATTGAGTATTTATATAGTAACTTGAGAAATTTGTGGTTGTCTATATTGATTATATATTAATATACTCTAAAATAGTGGAGGAGTATGAGAATTATCTGATAACTATACTATAAAACCTACGGAAGGAGACACTCTATGATTTGTACAGAAAATGAGAGTTCTGGTTGAATGAATTCTTTTTATTAGGGTATATCATCACCAAAAATGGTATATCAGCACACCCATAGAAGACAAATGTAATTTAATATTGATTAAGGAAAACATATATGACAGATATCCATAGTTTCATTAGGTTAACTGGGTATCAGATTCGATTTGTGTTAAATTTATCATGATTATCAATCCTTCTTACTAAGAAAACTCAAAATGGATTCACATTTTCGTAGAATGAAAAATGTGAATGGAGATTAAGGAGTTAAAAAGGAGTATAATAACTAAACCTATACTCAAATTTCCCACTAGTAAAGAAATGTTTGTGGTATTCATTGATGGTCTGAAAAATGTATTGGGTTTTTTGTTAATGAAAATTTACAAAGTCACATCCTATAATACAAAGAGGTTAAAAGTTAATGAATAGAACTAACCAAAACATTATATAGAGTTCCCTATAGTGATATTCAATATGAAAATATTTTTAAATATCTTTTTTGGATAGAAGTGTGAAATATAAAAGGATCAACAAATTTGAAGGTATATATTCAAATAAAAATATATGAATAAACATCAATGAAAAATGTTAGAGTTGATCAAGTACTATAACACCTCAATCCATTTGTAACATCCCAGGTAAATAAATAATTTTACATTCTAATTTTTATCCCTATTTTTGAATAAAATTTTAATATTAATTTAAAGGAAACGCTATGCTCGATGGCTTACCCAATACGCAACAACAAGTTCCTTTGAAATCTTATGTTTCACTCTAATAATAAAGTAATTTTATTTTAAATGGTAGTTAACACCTAGCTGTTGTAATGACAGGAATGAACAGAACTAACTACAAAATGACTATATATATTTTTCAAATATTTTTACTTTTTACAATAAATGTTAGAGGATTAATAATGCAAATGAATCCAATTTTAAGCGTAAACATTCTAATATTCATTAAAAGGTCAATTAACTGCCTTTTAATGGAGAACCTCTCTTCAATAAACTTTTTGAAAATTTTATGTGTTATATATGACAATATAAAATTCTTCTTTAGAATCAGGACATCAAAATTTACTTTGTTTATATTTTTGGTATTTTTCCGATAAAGTTCATTTTTTTTAATGAATAGTGAAAAATGTTGTTTTTTAATTCAAACCCACTTTTAAATCTATTTTATTTATATGATTAGATTATCCTTTGGATTGGTTTTAAAGTGAAATCAGAATATATTTTTAAAATTTAATCCAATAGTGGTCATTGTAATTAATTTCACTTTGAAATTGGACTTAAACTAGTGTCAATCTTTTGATATATATTGTTTCATAAAAACACGCTATTTGTTCTGACAGTAAGAATTAATTATTAAATTATTTAATTTAACTTATATTATTTGAATTTTGTCATGTAGACATCATTTTTGAATTCGGAATATCAAATATATCTTAGGGTGAATTTTTGGTATTTTTCTGAAAAAGTTCAATTTTTTATGAATAGTGAAACCACTAAGTGGTAGTTAAAGAAACTGATTTTTCGTTTAAATGAAACTTTACCACTTCTATGATTTTATTTTCAAAAATAAAACATACATGGTTGTCATTAGGAAGTAATATGTGGTTCAATGAGATTAAAATAATTTTTGGTGAATAGTAACTTTTAAGTTTTGTTAATCGTGATTAAAGGTAATTAGTGTGATTTAAGTTAAAAATGATATTATAATTAAATGAAAATTTCTTGACACTTGTCCTAACCCTATTGTATGAGTCATGGATGACCAAGAAAACCCATGGGTCGATTTTTGGGACCCCATGGGGCCACTTGGGTAAGATAATGACATTAATGACTTTTATTTAAAGTAAAAGTAAAACTAACACAAACATGTATTGTTTTACTAAAAACGTTACATGCGGTTATACAAGACATATATTTAACTATAGATATTCATGGGAAATATTAAAATATTTCCTAAATAATAGTATTTTTTTTATAATTTTTAGACATTAAATAAATTAAATTATTTATGACATCATGATGATTGAGCGATTACCTCATTATTTAATGATTTAAATAAAATGAAAAGATAATGTAAAATCTAAGACCTACACATGTAAAAACCCTATTGTATGGGTGTATTACGAACCCTTATCACCTTATCCTCGAAATATATCAATGTGGGACCTTTAAAATTTGAAACTCATTTGAAAATAATGTAACCTTTTTTTGACTTTCCAAGAGTGCCCCTTCTCTCCTCTTATAAAAGGCCCCCACCTCTACCTCCTTACCCACACCTCTGAAGCCTGTGGCTCAGCCAAACCCTGCCCATTTCATCTCTCGACATCCATCTATTCATCATTGAACCTCACCTTTGGGAAAAATCTATTCCAAGGAAGCCTTTGAGCTCAAATCAAAAAGAGTAACCCGATTTAAAGGTAATGTATTCCCTTGTGTTCTTTTATTTTATTTTGCTTCAACAACCCTATAAACTCTTTTTATTCCTTTATTTTGTAACAACACAAATATCATTAATATACTAGGATGTTTTTATGTGATGGATTCTAGCTACAATTACACACAACTTCGTCTAATGGTTAAACAACATACTCTTTCTGTGGACGGTGAATTTCTGACTCATGAAATGATGATTGTTCAATCTTCTCTTAACACCTTTTATGGTGGCCATTATGATGTCAATATATTTTATATATTATATATATGGTATTTATTTTTTCTATATTCTTCTGAATTTTATATTTAAAACATGCCTTTATGCTTTTCATGTTGTGCGAATGCGATAATTTCATACGAGGATGTGTGGACTACCGCCCCCTCAAGTGATGTGACTCGTTCATGCAAAACATGGAATGTATAAAGAATGAAATCAATGAACATATTTGAACTATATAACATATATATTATACTGTAATTATAATATATATGTCTCTGAATTATTTTTAATTCCATTAATATGACAAAGAAATGAAAGTAGCGTCCATGCGTACGTACGGCCTACTGTCTCCATGAACGGTGCATTTCTTTTATTTTTATCTCAAAAAGTTATAGAGTAGAATAAAATGAATATGTACTGTATATATATGATATTTAAATCATTAATACTATTCTGGAGATGAATTACTTATAACTACATGGACAATCATTTTCAAACTAGTTTATTTTTTACTCATGTACCAAACATCGACAAAAACGTCTGATATGAACTCACATTATTAACTAATTATTATAACATTATAATATGTGATATGAACTGAATAATAATATTTAAAAGTGTTCCTTTCTCAATTATAAATTTTCCAAAGTTTATTATTCATGAATATAAAGAAATGAACAAGACAAGTCAGACTTGAGGTAAGGGATCCTACCCCTCTCTTTCTTTTTAAGTACACTATTTTCTGTCCTTCCTTTTAAGCTCATCTTTCTTATGATTGGGATGTAATTTTATATTACTCATACTGTACTTTTATATTTTCATATTATGACAGACCCTATTTTCTCTCATCAATCGATTTTGAAAGTTTTGAGTGGCGCCATTAGGCTGCCGAATTTTCGTAAGGGATCCAACCTCCCTCTTTCTTTTTAAGTACTCTCTTTTATGTAATTTCTTTTAAGATCATCTTTATTATGTTTGGGAATGTTATTTTATATTCTTAATACTGTACTTTTTATTTTCATATTATTAGAGACCCTATTTGATCTCATAAATCCATTTTTGGATGTTTTAAGTGGCGTTGTTAGGCTGCCGAGTTTTCGTAAGGGATTTTTCATCTCACTTTTATTCTCATGACATTTATGCTACGTTTGACACTATTTCCATTGAGTGGTGTATGTAATTCCCATTATTATACACTTTTTGTAGTATAGTTTCATTTATGGGTATTTACATCTTCATTGTATGACCCTTCTTCCAGGGGTGTATGTTTTGAATGTTACCCAACTCGGTAAGGGGACCTTTTACCCTCCTCTTTTTAAAAGACTTATTTTGTTATGTCTTTTAATTCACATAATATTATGTTGGAATATGTTATTCTATATCCTTATTTATGTAAATATTAGATCCAAGTGATGATATACCATTTTCTCTCTCATCAACTCAATTTCCGAATTTTAACGTGACGCCATTAGGCTGTCAGATTTCTGTAAGGGAACTTCTTAAACCACATTCAATTATTTGGGTTAAACCACTTCTACTTGATTTTATTATGCCAAGATTTTGTGTGGAATCTCTCTGTTGTAATTTCCACAAACCTTTTGTGGATATTCTATTTCTACACATAATCATCTCTTTGAAAAATTCTTACGAACTTTTATGGGAAATCATAACTCAATCTCATTTCATTGATTCAAATATCTATGTCATTGGTTTTGTTTTTCCAAGATTATGTGTGAATTTCCTCTGACTGTTTCACACTAAATATCCACTTATATTGGGTGTATTTATTTTTCTCGCACATAATTATTTGATAGATTTATCCTTAATTTAAGAATACCATCTTTATAATGGATTTCATCTCAATTTACATTTCCATTGAGACTTCATTGTTGTTATGCACCAATTCACTCTTATATGGTGTGTATAATTTCTTTTGACATATTATATAATGAATCACTCTAGTCTCATGATATTATAATGTTCAGATTAAATGTTATTCCGCAATTATTTGTATTTAAGAGTCTATCATTTTTATAAAAACTCTTTAACAAAAATATCATTTTAAATGTTTTAATGATTCATTATTCTAAATCTTTATCTTTAATGTCCATGTTTTAAAAATAGTTTTAAGTATTTATTTATATGGACATTAATGTTTTAAAATTATAATTCCATTAAAATCTTCAAAGTGGTATGTGACACTTTGCTTCAAAAATCACTTTTAAATGATTTTTGAAAATGGATTGATTAATTTAATATCTTGGAATTACTTATTCTTATTGCAAATGAAATGTTGTTATTAAAATGTTTATATTTTCAATATTTTATGTGTAATGATGTTACTAAGACATTTTATGGGTGGATACGTGATAAACCATATGATGGGTGGTGTCGTGGATACCAGGATAGGTGGTTATGTTATAACCTCCAATGCATTGGGTATGGAAGTCATCCGTATGGCTATTCCATTAAGTATGTGTGGAAGTCAACCATATGGTTATTCTATTTATGTATGTTTATGTCCCAAGTTACCATTAAATGTTATGTGTTCTTTATATGGGTTTTATGGTAATCTTTTGGTTACAAAAGGGTAAGTAATGGTCTTTTATTCAGTAAAGAATTTTTACTACTTCATAAAGGTGAAATGTATTACTTTGGTAAAGTACTCATGGTTTACTTGATGTTTTGAAAAACTAATAGTTTTCCTTCTTTGTGTATCCTTTGCTGAGCTTTTTATGCTCATCCCAAGTTTTTGAAATGTTTTCCATGGGACTTAGAGATGAATAGGGTCAAGGATAGGATCAACGAAATACATTCTATCTAAAACATGGAACTATACATGTTTCTTTTTAAGACTATTTATTTTATTTTATGGGAAATTAGTAGAAGTGTCTACTATGTAATCTTTTGATATGTAATAGTTATGACCTAATCTCCAAAACTCTAAAGCTGATAAGATCCTCTATGTGAATTATTTATTTAATTCATGATTATGTAATGTTTAAGGCTGGGGCCTTATAGTTTGTATAAGAGGTCGGTTTAGATAACTTTAGAGGTTAGGGTATTCTCTATGCATAAGTGACATTACCATAATGGTTAGGATTTTAGAAAGAGTCCTAGTTTTAGATAAAGCGAATGAGTATGTTTATCTTAGTGTTTATCTTCCACATTAGTACATGATGGTTTTGTTGATATACTCACACTGACATTTATAGTTTTAGTAAATGGGTGGATCTAGTAGGCACCAAAGTGACAATGGGTTTGAAGGAAACTGTGGTGGTTCTCTGATTAAGAAACTGGATGAAATTGGGGATTCACTGAGGAATCTCATGGTTGATCTAAACCAACTATCGAGGAGTCATGATCAACCACTTGAACCTTGGTGAGTTCTCTAATGCATCATGTACGAGATGACCAACTCGATGTAGAAGTTCATGTAATAATTTTAAAGGTAACCGTTAGGGTTTATATGATCCTTACTTTTGAGGTAATTATGGGTTACTATATAATATGATGGAATATGAACGACATGAGATAAACTTGAGGTTAAATTATGTTATGGTTTTTTTGAAGATTTTATCGTTTTTTGGGGAATGTTATAAGAATTATATAGTTTTGGATAAAGGACAACACGCAGACCGTGTGACAACCCATCACATGGGACGAAGCTATTGGAATCGAACCCACAACCAAAGTGCGACTGGTATTTATCGCCTACCACTGGACTGTATGAAGTCCCTGGTTAGTTTGACTGATTTTTTATAGTTAGATTATTTTATGAATCAAGAATAAGTTTATGTTGGGTTATCTATGTAAATTATTATCCTATCATGGAGAATATGTGATTAGGCTAATTATTTTTCAATGTTAGAGTTTAAGTGTAACTGGTATTATTTGGAGATAAAAGATAAGATTTACTTTGGAAGAAAATGTGATTAAATCCTTCAAATATTTGGGTTTAAATCTTATTTGGGATTACTTTGAATAATTTTATGGATAGTTGTTTATTGAATAGTCTTTGTGGAACTTTGGGTATTGTTGGACAAATTTTGGAGAATAGGAGTAGTTTTTCTTTTTGTAAACAAAAATATCCTTTTTGGGTATTATCTGATCTCGTACTAAACTTTTTGGTTTGGTTTTGGTTTATATCTAAAGACATGTGAAATATATAGTTCTCTTTTTTGGATTAGGTGATTCTCAAGAAGTTTATTATAGTACTCTTAATGCGAACAAGCCTTCCTAAATACTCGTCTTTTGGAGAAAATATGAGTTTGATTAAGGAATCTAGTAAATGTTGAAAATCTACGTGACAAGTATGTATGTTTCATTATGATTTAGTTAAGCTCAAAAATAATTCATCAATAAAGAGTAACTTAAAACAAAAATGTTGTCTATTAACTTTTCGTACTGGGGAATCGAATACCGTTTAACCCATCACAAGCTTGTTATTTTCTTATGGTTAACTATCTCCTATAAATGTTTACTATCACTCTCCATCAGAACATGACCCTTTTTTTTCCTCCATATCCATATTTTTATACTTGGAATCCTAGTATGGGTTAACTCGGGTGACCTTTGTACTTCTCTCCCATTCATTTTAAGTGATAGTTTTACTGACTCTTGTTCCGATGTGGGACATTCAATGGAGTTTCCAAGACCAATTTAGAAATTGAGAGGACGCAATTCCCAAAAGTGGGGAAGGATGTAACATCCCAGGTAAATAAATAATATTACATTTTAATTTTTATCCCTATTTGTGTGTAAAATGTTAATATTAATTTAAAGGGAACTCTATGCTTGATGGCTTACCCAATACGCAACAACGAGTTCCTTTGAAATCTTACGTTGCACTCTAATAATAAAATAATTTTATTTTAAATGGTAGTTAACACCTAGCCGTTGTAATGACGAGAATGAACATAACATAATAAAAAATTATTATATAAAGTTTTAAAATATTTTTACTTTTTACAATAAATGTTCGTGGATTAAAAATGCGAATGAATCCAATTTTAAGCATAAACATTCTAATATTCTTTAAAAGGTCGATTTACCGCCTTTTGATTGCGAACCTCTTTTAAATACACTTTTTGACAATTTTATGTGTTATATTTGACAAAATAAAATTCTTCTTTAGAATCGGGATATCAAAATTTACTTTGTGTAAATTTTTGGTATTTTTCTGATAAAGTTCATTTTTAATGAATAATGAAAAATGTTGTATTTTAATTCAAAACCACTTTTTAATATAATTTATTTATATGATTAGATTATCTTTTGGATTGGTTTTAAAGTGAAATTAGAATATATTTTTACAATTTAATCCAATAGTGGTCATTGGAATTAATTTCACTTTGAAATTGGACTTAAACTAGTGTCAATCTTTTGATATATATTGTTTTATAAAAACGCGCTATTTGTTCTGACAACGAGAATTAATTATTAAATTAATCAATGTAACTTATATGCTTTGAATTTGGTAAATTAGACATAATTTTTGAATTCGGAATATCAAATATATCTTAGGTTGAATTTTTGGTATTTTTCTGAAAAACTTCACTTTTTGATGAATAGTGAAACCACTAAGTGGTAGTTAAAGAAACTGATTTTTCGTTTAAATGAAACTTTACCACTTCTGTGATTTGATTTTCTAAAATCCAATATACAAGGTTGTAATTAGGAAGTAAAATTTGGTTCAATGAGATTAAAATAATTTTTGGTGAATAGAAACTTCTAAGTTTTATTAATCACGATTAAAGGTAATTAGTGTGATTTAAGGTAAAAATGATATTATAATAAAATGAAAATATCTTGAAACTTGTCATAACCCTATTTGTTGAGTCGTGTCCGACCAACACAACCCATGGGTCTATTTTTGGGACTCCATGGAGCCACTTGTGTAAGATAATGACATTAATTCCTTTTATTTAAAGTAAAAGTAAAAATGACACAAACATGTATAGTTTTACTAAAACAATTTTTACATGGGGTTATACCAGTCATATTTTCGACTATAAAAAGTAATGGAAAAGATAAAAATATTTCATCCATCATAGTTGTTTTTTTTATAATTTTTAGACATTAATTAAATTAAATTATTTATGACATCATGATGATGCAGTGATTCCCTCATTATTTAACGATTTGAATAAAATGAAATGATAATGTAAAATATAAGACCTAAACATGTCAAAAACCTATTGGATGGGTGGATTTATAACCCTTACACCTTATCCTCGAAATATATCAATGTGGGACCTTTAAAATACGAAACTCATTTGAAAATAATGTAACTTGTTTTTTTGACTTTCCAAGAGTAACCCTCCTCTCCTCTTATAAAAAGCCCCCACCTCTACCTCCTTACCCACACATCTCAAGCCTTTGGCTCGGCCAACCCCTACCCATTTCATCTCTCCACATCCCTATATTCATCATTTAAGCCTCACCTTTGGGAAGAATCCTTTCCAAGGAAGCCTTTGAGCTCAAATCAAAAAGAGTTACCAAATTTAAAGGTAATGTCTTCACATATATACCTCAAAATAGTGGTGATTAATTATGGGATACAACCATTGATTATATCTGATCAAGATCCAAGATTCACCTTCAAGTTCAAGAAAAGATATCAATATGATCTAAACACTATGTTGAACTTCTTCTTGACTTACCACTCTCAAACAGATGACCAATATAATAGGACTATCCAAAAACTTGGGGAAATGTTTAGATTATGATCAATTTACATTAAAGGAGGATATGAACAATATCTTCCACTGAACAAGTTCTCCAATAAAAATAGTTTCCACTTGAGAATAAAAATGGATACTATGAAGAAAATTATGGGAATTGGTATAGAAAACTTGCTTGTTTGGATAAAATTGGGGAACATAAACTATTGTGTCCTAAAATTCTTAAGGGAGTGGTGGAAAAGGTTTAGAACATTAAGTAGAACATCAAGGATTTATATAGTCGGAAAAAATATATGAAAAGAATCGGTCAATGAGACCTAGAGTTTGATGTTGGAGATATGTTATTCATATACATATCTATATGGAAGAACGTGATGATATTTGGGAAGACGGTAAATCTTATTCTATGATACATCGACCCCTTTGAGATCCCTGATCACATAGGAGTAATGGCCTATCAACTAGCACTCCCACTAAACTTTTTTCAATTAGATGACATATTCTATATATCCCTCTTTAGGATATACATATCAGACCCCTAACATATACTCAATCTAGAGGTGGTACCATTAGACGAAAATATTTTGTTTGAAGAAAATCTACTAATGATCTATGATCATTGAGAAAAGTACTATGAAATAAGACAATGAACCCTATCATAGTGATGTGTAGAAACCAAAAGTTTGAAGAATAGATGTGGAAAATGGAGGAGGTGATGAAATAGAGTTACCCTCATTGATTTAGTGTGTGATAGGAAAATAGTAAAGAAGAAATTTCTATAGGGGGTATATTTTAAAGACCCAAACTGTTATAAATAAAACTCCCCATTTGATTTAATTGAATCTCTTATTATGTAATATGGTAATAGAAAACCCGTGAACTTATGTTGTTTTCTCTTATTAGGATTAAAATACTATTATCAATAATTACCCTTAATAATATTACCATTGGACAATGATCACTAGATTAGTATAACTATTTGGTTTTAAATAACCAATTGGAAATGAAAAAGGATGTGATATCATCATCTAGTAGGATTTTAGCCTTTGAATGCAATTTATCAAAACTTATGAGGGTAATTCAATCATTGGGAGTTTCCCTTTAATAACCCCATGATGAGATCCAACAACTTAAGCATGATCAAAGCTGATATGGGAGATGTTCACACTCATCCATATCAGGGCCAAAAATATGTTAACCAAACCACCCCATGAAAATATCACCAACAAACATGATACTCCTAAGGCATTTCTCTATATATTAAAATGATATTTATCAAGACCCTATAAATATGAGTATGTACATTATTTTTTATAGAATAATGAATTTATTTTCATCCAATTATTATTACATTAGGTAATATTAAAATTAAATTGGGTAATCTATTTTGAAGAAATAATGTATTTTTAAAATAAATAATATTTTTATACAATATTATTAAATAATTTTTACTAAATATAAATGGTCATATAATTTTTATAAAGTAAAATGTAAATTTCCTAAGGGTTAAATAATTTTATTGTCAAAAACCCATCCATTCTCAATAAATATCAATTATTATATAAAAGTAAAAAATATACATATTTATAAAGTTATGTAGATAATACAAATATTATCTTTGAAATGAAAACATTGAAATTATCTGATGGTCAATTTGTCATAATTTTCAAAGATAGTTGAATTTTCATGTAAAAATTAAATACCATGTAAATATATACTGTGTAGTATGACATCATAATGACCCCAATGTGATCTAATAAATACTATAAATTGTATCCAAAACAAAATATACGTTTTAAATTTAAAATTATATTATTTATGATTATTTTGTTTATTTTTTAAATGCATTATGAATCCTCTTAATCTTATATTATATATTATTGTTTTAAATTCATTTCTTTCAAATTATGTCTCACCTCAATGTAAAAAAGGTATTATTTTATTATTTTAAACCCTTTTAGATATAAAATAATAAAAACCACTAAAATTTGGTAGAAACCATGATAAGAAATCATTGTATGTTTTGGGGTTTTGGTAATTTTATTATATGAAGTCTAGAGCAAATGTTTGAGAAATATTAAACAAATCACCTCTCTTTTCCTATGTAAACTCACCCAATATCACACTTCTCTTCACTAACATCAGTGGATAACTCCTATAATCCTCCATTTCCTCACTATAGTCATCCCATATCTCCACAAAATCTCTAGAAACTCATCCCAATCATTTAAAGTCACACACTCAAGTAATAGACCCTAACATTTTATTCTTTATTAAAGTATCCTTATTATCTTACGCATTATATTAACAATTCATAATGTTGGTATGTGAATTTACATTCCCATATTTCTTAAAATTTTATTTTCTAATTATTGGACACGCTTTTATCTATCATGAAACCATTTTATAAATTTTTGTGTGATGTTTTTATGCTGTTGAAATTTCTCCATTATTTTCCATAAAAAACTATTGTGTAGTGAATAACATATCCATTTACTATCAAGGGTATTAAAAATTATATAGTTAAAATCATTTTAATATAGAAAAACCATGAATTTATTTCTCGCCCCACGATTTGGAATAAAATATGGTGATGAATGAATCTATTTTGTATGATCTATGTGGTACACTTAAGTATAAGAATGAAGTGAATGTGAAAGGTGAACCTAAAATTATATAGAACTCTAAGTCATTTTATAATGTTTAGCATCATGATACATAATTTTTCAATAGGGAGTGAAACTAACTCCTTTATGGGACCTTGTTCTTCATGATGGATTTTTGTTTATCATTTACCTTTGTTTATGATGCAGTCTTTTAATGGGTTTCCATATTTCCTAAGTTATGATTACCATGCTATACTGTGACTTTATATTCATGTTCATTTTATTCCTCATTGAAATTATTATTTCATAACATGTATTATATTATTCCATTCCAATTCCCTTAATGAGATATAAATCTCACCCCTTTCTTATATATGGCCACATGTTATCCCATGTAGTTTTAAGTGAGAGATTGTTAAGGAAGATTTCAATAAAGATGATGTTTTTTCTATATAAATTGTTAAGAAGTGTACCTAATTCATAAAGGCTATAAACATTAAAATATTCTAATATGTTTGAGTCTTTTAAAGTAAGTGTATTATTCTCAATAATAATAATTGCATGAAGTTTTTTTGGAGATAAGGGTATATTACATAGTTACTTTTGAAAAAGAAAGGAATATAAAATCTTTAATAATAGGTTAGGAAATGTTATTTTAATCGATGATGTTACTGTAATTTTAAATGAATAGAATATCTAGCAACCAAGCAGGAAGATTCATGATGACAGTAATGAAATGTTATATAATTATTTTGGGGTGGTAGAAGTAAAAAATTACATTTCAGAAGAAGATATTTATTATGATATGGATGAATTAAAATACATATCTTAATGATGAAAAAAATAATCCAGCTAAAATTATATATAGAATATCATTGACGATCAAGCAGCCCCAGTTTAGACATAGATAATGAAGACTATACCTCAAAAATCATTTCTTTTTTTTTTTTGTAAAAAATAATTTTTTGTAGAATTATTTAGAGATGAAAATTGGTTTTAGTATATAAATAAATAGGTTGATTAACATAAAAAGAACAAGCATGGAATATTTTTTCCAGATATAATATAAAAATTCCATCAAGACCAAAAGGGTATTCCAAAAAAATGAATGAAATTGGCATGGTAATTCCAAATAAACCATGGATAGTATGAAAGGTTTACTCCCAAATTGATGTAATTAATGTTTATGAGAAATTTGAAACTATTTAAAGGTACAAAACTATTCTTTTGTTATTATCCATATTATTTAAACCAAATTTCAGAGTTTTTCATATAGATGTTAAGTATGTATTTCTAATTGTGGTTATAGTGGAAGAGGTGTACGTCAGAAATCTAGATGGTTTTATTATCAATGAACCAATAAAATAAAATTTAATGGTTGGATAAATCCTTGTATATATTAAAGTAGAAATTGAATTCATGGTATTGAAATCAAAATAATTATCATTAAAATATCAGGTTCCAAAATAGTGATTTTGATTACAATATCTATTTAAATAATGAATGTAATCAAATGATGATGGCGTTGGTGTCTGAAATGACATAATATTTGGTTTATCAGATGATGTGCAATGAAACTAATTTTCTAAATTAATGAAATATGATCTCAAAATATCAATGAATAGAGAACATAAGTTTTTTTTCAGTTTATAATTTACCTAAGGAAGGAATTCAATGATAATATCTCAATACAAATTATACAAAAGGGTTATGAGAATATTTGGAAATTATAATTATAATGAAATAAAAAATATAATGGATACTTATATAAAACTTTAATGTGATTTTGAAGGAAATGAAACCAATGTCATTGGATATAGGAATTTATTTAGGAGATTGTTTTGCACGATATTAATATGACTTGAAAATGTGTTTTCCAAATGATATGTTGTACAATATAAAATTTATACTAAATAAATACACTTATATAAAATGATAAGAATAATTTGGTATATCAAAGGAATAGTTTATTTCAATTTACTATGTTATGAAAAATTACTCTAAGATTTATTGGGATTTATAGATTTAGATTGGGTCAGTTTAGTGGATAATCTAAATTCAAAGCTAGTTTGTGGATTCAGTCAGGGGAGACAATGCATTTCATGGTTAAGAAAGTAACAATATTGAATTTCATAGTGAAATTCAAATTTTTAATACATTTCATCATCTAAATATTGCACACAATTATAATGGATGGTGGAGAAGGATGAATATATAGAAACTAAAGTGATGTCTCTAATTATAATCCATTATGATAAATTTGGTGTTATAAATCCTAGAAAAAATCTAGTATATCACTCATGTAAAACAAAAAATAATAAAAAATATCATTCTATCAAGGATAATGTATATCATGACCTTGAGATGCTAGTTTATGTGCCTATTAAATTACAGATCTGAGACATCCTAAAAAAGTTCATACCCAAAGAATAATTTGAATGGAATTGATAAGAACATGAAGTTTAATCGACTCCCACACTTGAATGGTGTGGATGTGGGACCAAATCTCCCCATGGTATGGTTTTTTCCATATGATCCAATATGGATTCTTTAACATCATTCAAGACTCAAATGAGTGACCTCATAGGATTTTTTAGAAAGGAAGAGAAATTTATTAATCAAGAGAGGGGGAATATAATTCAGAGTACAATAAAATATGGTGTGTTTTAAATATGATGGTTCTAAATATGTCTTTTTAGAATAACATATCATGATAGTCTGATTGCGATTTCCAAGATTAAAGTAGTTTGGTTTGATTATAATTTTGATGATTAAAGTAGTATCATGGTGGGGATGAAGAGTTGGGCTTCTCAAGAGAAAATACATATTTTCTGAAATGGGTGTTTTGAGAAAAAAGTGATCTGTTTTTGAAAATTTCATGTTTCTTCCATTTACCATACATATTATGTCTCATGTGGGATAAAATATAATGCTAAGTAAATATATAATGAATTTATTATGCCAAATAAGTTCATGTTGTGGGTGCATAAGTTGATGTGTGCATGTTTTCCAATAAAAGTGTCTTAGTTTTTTTTGGAATTGTTTTCAGAAAACTAATTAGTGGGGTTATTTAGATAAATTCACATCTAGTTGTGTGTTATGGTTTTGGGATTGTTGTTTTTTTTGAGAATCTAGTTAACATTTTTCATGAATAATATTTCATCAAATCATTTAGCTTTAAGTGGCATTTTTTCCAGCATTATGAACAGAAACAAATATCTTTATTTTTTGTAAAATAAAGGATTATGACATTGAATATTTGTTGGAAAACATATTTGAAGAATTATTTTAATATAGAAAAGCAAACAAGATCATATAAGATATTTTTTATACGTACCACATAGATAGAATGTGAAACCGTGATGAAAAATAAATAAAATAATTTTGACTGCATCGAAGTTGTGCTATGAGAATCGCAAGGGGTGTTCATAGTTTTATGTGGAAGGTGGTGTTTTAATGTCCTATGTAGAAGGATTTGACCATTTGTGGTCAAAGGTAGTGTTTTAGAGGTTTCTATAGGGGGGGGTTATACTCTATATGGACCACATAAAATATTAAATTCATAGTGATGGATTATTCACAACAGAATTAATAGTAATTGTGTTTATTTGGGTTTTTAGTTTTATTTTTCATATTTAAAGGACCCATGAAATCTTCATTTAAGATGGTGAAGTCAATTATAAAGTATCATCACATGAAAAATTATCCTATGTATAAAAATTGTGTGTAGAGAATGTGGTTAATTAGGGGATTTGAGTTTTCAAAGAGTTTTGAGTTAAAAAGGAGGTGATTCATGCATGATTTGAGTTTGGAAGGAAAGTGCAATTCATGATGGAAGTTCAACTTTTAGAGGATTTCAGATTATACTGAATTGTATCTCACAAAGGAGTGGTGGTTCATAATTAATCATTCTTCTAAAAAGTAAATTCAATTAATCTTTCACCAATTCAATTTTGTGAAAGAGATTTAATTAATTGTTTAATATAGTTTTTAAAGAATGAAAAATAGTTAATAAAATAACACTTCATAAATATATCAATACATTATACAATGGATTTCATCTCGTGGAAGAAGTAATAACTTCAAGACACACACATATATGTGTGTGATACTATTTTGGTTTGGTTTGGATTTGTTAAATAATTTATGAAGGATAAATGAACACACTTCAGTTGAGAGAGAAGTGATATTTCAATTTGTAATTCCTAGTAATCCTGGAGGGATATGGATTTTACTCCAAAAATGCAATAGTAATTTTCTATAATGGATTTGGATCATTGGCACATTTACTTTTTATTATACTTTGACGTATCCTAGTGAGGGTCATCCATGTAGAAATATTTGTTCCCTTTGTATATTTTATCTTTTATTTTTTATTTTTTATGAGAAGAAGAGAGAAAGAGTTTTTTAATGAACAAACAGTTTTTAAGGGGCCAAATCTTTTTAATATTTAATACCACGATTTACCCACATTTTAGGAAAAATCCTATAAATTAAAATTAAATTATTTTTTTGTTGATTTTTTTTTGAAAAATAAGGATTTCCATATTTAGTTTTGGAATTTTAGAGAAATTGTTGAAAAGTTGTATTAACAAATATCCAAGACAATGGAATTGGAACTCTAGAGTTATTAAGAAAATATTTAACACAAGGTGTCATAGTATACCAATGTTTTCCAAATAATTTGGTCCAAAATTTAGAGGGAGGGGATTTGTTTTGAAAAGGATGTAGCAAAAAAGGATAATGGTGGTATGTAAAAATTTGTTCAAGTCATGAGTTAGGATAATCTAATCAAAATATTTGAATGGAATGAATTTCACAAAAGATTAGAAATTATTTGAATGAAGAACTTACGTGACACAAGTAGAGTTACTCGCACATGTGAAATAATATTTATGGATCTACAAAAATCAGATTTATGCACCAAATACAATGTTATAAACCATCCTAGTGAGGCCCTTTCTATAACTCCCCAATACTCCCACCAATAAACCAGGGGTTGGTGACTATCATCTAGTATATATATCAAACACATAGGAGGAATTTCCTATAACATCCCATGTTATTATAAAATAATTGTTTTTAATACTTATTAATATATATGAATTAAACTTTACATTAATGGGACTCTTTGTTCAATAGAAAAACTGATACACAAAAATGGGTTTCTCGGAAATCATACGTTGCACATATGACAGAGCTATACCAAAAAATAATATAATTTTAATATTATTAAAAGTTATATTTACCACATATCTATTAGAAATGACGGAATGAATAATTTCTACCAAATTTTGAAACTTTTATTAAATCATGTTTATATAATTATTCATTGGTTAGAAAATGAATTATAAATTAAAATAAAAACCAATTGAATATAAATGATGTCTTTTTCTGAAAAAAAACTATTTATATTAAAATAAGTGAATTCATAAATAATGAAATTACTATTGATGGATTTTATTAATGAAATATATATGTAATATAATAAATTTATTTTTTAAAATTTATATTATAAGTTTTATATACATTATATAAGAACAAATTAAATTTTTTATATGAAAATGTATTTTACAAAAATGTAGTTTTACTACCTTTTGATGGATAACTTTTTTAAAATATGGGTTTTTCCAAATTTGTATGATCTATTGAAAAAATAAACTTCATATAGGAATTTGAAACACAAAAAATTATTATGGTGGAATTTTTTTATTTTTCTAAAAAAATTTATATTTTAATGTATATTGGAAAATACTACATTCTCAATTCAAACTTATTTTTAGTCTAATTTAATTATATTTAAACAGTATATTTTTATTTATTTTTAAATAATAATTAGATTATGTTTTTATCATTTGATACAATTTAGGTCATTTAATATAATTCATATTGAAATTAGGTATAAATGCATGTCAATATTTTGATGGTTTTTATTTTTTAAAAACTTGTTTTCTCATTTTGACACTGGGAAATGATTTTAAATTAATTACATCAAATTAAATGTTTTTAATTTTGAGAAATGGATTCAATATTTTAAATAATAAGTTCCAAATTATTTAAATGGGTCCCTTTTATTTTTGAACCTTATGAATAGTAATATTAGTAATTATTTTTTAACTATAGTTAAATGTATATAATATAATTAATGGTAAAAATAATATTATAATAAAGTGGTCATTTTTTACCTTTAATAATAAATGAGGCTTTGGCCCCAAACATTTAAAAAAAATATTATAATAATATAAAACTAGCATAAAACATTTTATAATTTAATTGGATAACTATATTATGACCATGAGAGTCCTTGGGTTTATTATGTGACCACTTGGAGCCACTGGGATGATTTAATTCATTTATAATATTATATTCAATGAATATTAATTTTTTGATACACTTTCATTTTTTAAAAAGTAATGTATTTTAATATGGAGTTATACTGGGTATAACTTCAAATATAAAAATTATTTGGAAACATTAAATTATTACCTACATAATGATAATTTATTTATATTTTTTTATAAATTAAATAATTGATATTAATTAAGTCTCAATGATGATATATTAATTTCTTAATTAATGAAAAACCACATTAAATGTTATTAAAAATATTCAAATAAGTATTATTTACTTAATGTATGCCACCCACCAATTTTATGGTTATATTTGACAAGTTTTTAATGATTTAGTGGATTTTGTTATAACTTATCTTTCTTTTATGATATTTTTATAAAATTAAATTGATGAATTGTGTCAGAATTGACACTATTGATATTTTAAAATATAATAAATAGTTTATTAAATGTAATAAATTTCTAAAAAATTTAATATTCATATAAATGATTATGATAAGTACAAATCTTTCATAAATAACAAAATTTTGTGTCATTTGACATGTTATGGTAATTTCATTAACCTATAAAGATAACATAACATGATATCACAGTAAGATTAAAAAGAGAAAATAAGGGTTGAAAAAAATATAAAATTTAAAACATTTCAATACATGTCCATTTATAATTTTATTATGTGTATTGGAAAAAAAATTATCTTATATTTGAAATAAATTATATTGGGACCATTTTGAATCGAAATTGAATTTATATTAATTTAATACTTTTAATAATTCTAAGGGTACCCATACCATATCCTATAAAAAGAAACATATTCCTCTATATTAATCAAACTTCCAAAACATATTGTATTTGAAAATATCTACCCAAAACCATTACTAGAATCACTAAACTCATTCTTGATCCATTATTTTAGTCATACTACATTCCTTAGAGGTGTTAAGGTGTTCTTGAAAGGTTATCAACTGAAGAAGTGTTATTGTTTTTATTTAGGTGTTTCTATTTTATTTTTTCCTACACTTCATTTAAATCAAATTAATTCTTGAAGAACTAATGAATATAGTTTCCTAAAAATAATTAAATGTTATTATATTAATATCATCAAACAAGTCTATTTCAAATTTCATCAAATGGGTGATTAACATTTCGTTCATGTGTACGGTAAACTACATCCTCCCCAACTGATATAGTTAATTTTTCATTACTGTCTCCCAAGACTTGTTATAATGATGTAACTAATGTTTCTATATTATTTTCATAACATATTTATCATTATAAGTGAGTAATATATGAATTATTTTCTTAATTAAAAGGCCATGAAAATGGTAATGCCATTCATCCGTACGTGTGAACTATAACCTCCACGAAGCGGAGTGAATCCTTTTTATTCACCACATAACTAATATGATATATATATGTATATGTATATTTAAATTATTTTTATTTTTTGACTTATAATTTTATAATTTTTTAAATATAAAAAAAATATTATCTTATTTTCATAATGATAAATGTAAAATGTAAATGTTACCCATGAGTATGTATGACCTACCCTCTCGAAAATCATAATGTTGTTCATTTTTCACACTATAAATGAATTGTTTGATTTAAAAAATAAAATTCACATATAAAAGTGATTATTATTTCATTAATTTCATTCTGGATATATTGGACTTATGACCACATGTACAATTTACATCGTTCAATGTTTATTTTTACACAAGTACTGAATATCAACGAAACATTTGATATGAATTTAAATAATTATATAATTTTTATGAAATAATGATATAAAAGAAAATGAACAAGAAAAATGTTATGAACCACATAGAAATTAACTTATGATTATTATTCAGGATGATAACAAACGTATCAGATGATTCAGACTCGGGGTAAGGGATTTTGTCTCAATATAATTTATTTAGTAATTTCTTGATAATATGACCCTTTATTATTTTATAAGGTCTATATAAAATAATAAAACATTTAAAATCAATATTTAATATATAATAATGTCATTTATAGTTTTTTAAAAAATAATTATTGAAGATTAATATTTAAATCTTTAAATTGGTATAGAACATCATGAACGTTTAAAGATTTATTTAGAAAATCTTTTCGTCAGGATATTAATTTAAATATTTTTTTATATAGATATATAAGGATTATATAGGAAATTTTATGTCAATCTTCAATTTCATTCATTGTTTTCAAAAGTAATGTTTTTATATGATGTGTTTTACTTTTTTTATAAAACGTCAAAAGGGATTGATTTCATTTGTATGAAGACAATGACTTCTATACCACCATAACTGTTATTTGATATTTTTATTTTTTATTTATCCTTAATGTAAATTAAAGGGAAAGAAATACCTTATTCATTTTTTTGTCATTTTTGTATTGAAAATGATTTATTAAATTTAAATTTTATTTTTATGCTGAAGTGTTTTTCATATGGGATTAGAAGATGTTTTAAAAAGTGTTTTGTGATGAATGTATTTTGTTCATGAAATGTTACATAAGCATTATATGAATGTGGTGAGCCTAATATAGGTTATACAAAGGTTTGAGCACCATTATAGCTCATGGGTGAGCCCGACCTGAATTTTACCAAGGTTTGAGCCCCATTATAGCTCACGAGTGAGCTGTTATAGTGTATATGAATGGTTGAGACCTATTATAGCTTACAAGTGAGCCCGATATAGATTATACAAAGGGTTATCTCCATTATATTTCTCCAATTAATTAGGTAATAATAATATTTTAAGATATCCATCTGGTTATTCTAAGTGAAAGGGGTATGAATTGGTTTTATATATATGATGCTTTAATTCACCTAAAAGAGTTTTAATTTCTTACTATTGTTTCAGTGTTTTTCATTGAGAAAATAGTATGAGGGTTATTTATGTGAAAACATCTTTTTCATCTACTCAATGAACATTAAATTGGTTAACATGTTTTAATTAAACCGATGGATTTCTTCTTTTTATATCCCATAATGAGGTTTTTGTTATCATCCTATGTTTTTAAATATTTTAATGGTATTTAATGGAGAATAGAGTCTATGGCGGAATGAATTAATATTTATAATGATTAAACATGAATAGAAGCCATGTTTCTTTTTAATAGTTTTTGTGTTATAGGAAAAATGGATTCTTGTTGGAAGTGTACACTCTATATTTCTATGGTTTTTTTAAGTAATATTTTTGGACCAATTATTAGCTGATCAAAACCTTAAAAGAAAATCAATGTGAATTTGTGACTTAAATCAAGATTATGTAATATTTAAGGTTGGGGAAATATAGTTATTATTAGTGGTCAGTTTTGATAAAAATAGAGTTTAGGATAGTGTTAATTGATTTTCTTTAAAGTATTTTAAATTATTTTTAAGTTGAAATTATATAAAATATTAATATTACCATGTAGATTCAACAAATATATGTCTATTCATTATGGTTATATATAGAATAAATTAGAAAGATGTAATGGGATGGAATTTAGAGGAAAACAACATTTCAAATGAACATCATGGGGTGGTCAGAGTTGGAACTAAATAATTCTTTTAACTAATGGAATAATTGAATTAGGCTATAAATGGTGGTGGAATCCATGAACAAGATCATACAGATCAACCAAATGAGAATATGTCAATAGTTGAACAATTTGTGAGACAACATCCCCCATCATTCAATGGATCATCTGACCTAGTAGAAACGGATGGATGGATCAACAACATGGAGAAGATATTTTAAGTCATGGGATATTTGGAATGTGAAAAAATAACTCTTTAAATCTATCATTTTTAATGTGAATATGATTGATTATTCTCATTGGTTATAAATACTAGAAATAAAAATGGTCTTTATTCCATGGAATGGGAATAATTTAAGGTTATTTTTATTGAGAAAAATTTCCCTAAGGTTTTCTAGTTTTGGATGGAGAAAAAACAGTATAAATTAAAGAAAAAGGATAATAATTTAGTTACTCTATAAGAAGAGAACATCACATGATTGGCCAGATAATTTTTGGATTTTATTTGAGACATTGAAAATTAAATTAATTGATTATTATTAGGATTGAAACAAGGTCTATGAAGAGATCTAGCATCCCAATAATTTAAATGTATGAAAAAGTGGTTTATTGAGATGAGAAATTTGAAATGGAGTTTTCTGAAACATACATTCTAAGAGATAAAAAGAGTAAGAAATTGTCAATATGGTAGGAAATGTAGAAGAAGACAAATAAGAATTAGAGTGGTGAGCCTAAAACTTTCCCCAGGTGTGGTAAAAACATTTTGGAGAATTTATTTTTGGATCTAGAAAGTGTTACCAGTTTAGAAATTTTGGTCATATATTTCATGACTGCAAGTAAAAGGTTCCTGAATAGTCTAACATGGGATAATAGATAACTAGTGTATAGTAAAATACTTTAGTTTCAATGAATTGGGACATTAATAACTATGATTCTGATGTTAATTACACATGGAGTAAATCATTATGATCATAAAGAAAAATTATCATAAAAATCTTTCGTCACTACACTATTTGATCATGAGACATCTGGTGAAGTGGTGGAAGCTCTTGAGAGCCATTAATTTTTTGATGGTCACCCATATGTTTAAGGTTTTAGAAACACCCTCTAAGGTTTTAAATGATATGATAATTATTTATTAAAGACTTTTCTAGGATATTTTTTGTGGGGTTATGTCTATGTATGTATTTTTTAATGTGGAAGTATAAATTTAATTTTGAAACACATTTTTAAGATATTGATAGCCTTTATGGTTTTTTTTGATCTTTTATTCAAAAGGATATTCAAAATGATATACATCATTATTTTTGGAATATTATGAGGATTAAAGTAAACAAATAAAATAGAACTGCATCTAGTAAGTATGTTTCATTATGTTCTAATTCTAAGATTTCAATTAATTCATTAACTTTATCCAAAAGATCTTAAAACAACCTTTTTATTCATTTACTTTTCTCAATGGTCTTCTGACCCATCACATATTTGTGTTTTTTTATGGAAATCCTTCAAATGACTTTTTTCCCTATCACTCTTTATTAGTCCTATAGAATTAGTTTTATTATCCATGTCAATGTTTTCCCACATGGAACCCTATTATATGATATCTTGGGTGACCTTTGTACTTCACTTAATTTTTTTTAAATATAGTTTTTTGACACTTTTTCCGATGCTGGATTTCAAGGAAGTAATTTTGAAGTGTACAACATTAGTTAACACATCTAAATTTAAAATTTCAAGTATGCAATTTCCAAAAGAGGAGAAGGCTGTAACATATGAGGTAGTTATAGAATATAAAATTATCATATTTATTAACATTTATGAATTATATTTTACTTTAATGGGACACTATGTTCAATAACACATCCAACACAAAACAAATGTGTTTCTCTGAAATCTTATGTTGCACAAAAGATTGTGGTACACAGAAAAATAATTTAACTTTAATATTATTTTATGTTGTGGTTGTCACATTTGCATTATAATGGAGAGAATGAATGATATTAAATAAATTATTTTCATACTCAATACATAGTCACTATAAGTAATTTCACTTTGAAATTAGATGTAAATTCATGTCAATCTTTTGAAGGTTTTTTATATTTAGAAAACCACATTTTTTATTTTTATAGTGTGGATTATTTTTAATTTAATTACATAAAAAACTATGTCTTGAGTATGAAAATATGAATACTATTTGGAATCATATGGAAAAATTTATTTAAATAAGTCTCATTTATTGTTTGTAAATTGTTAATAGTAACTTTTGTAATTATTTTTATTACCATAGTTAAAGGTAAATCGAGTGATAAAAGCTAAAAATAATATTATAATATTATAAAACTACCCTAAGACATGTACTGATTTAATTGGAAGAGTGTACTCTGACAATGATCATCCTTAAGTAAATTTTAGGACCAAATGGATCCACATGGATTGATTTAATGCATTTATAATATTATAGTCAATGAATAATAATTGTGGGTACACTTTTATTTTTTAAAATGTGAAGCATTTTAATATGGAATCATATAGGGTATATCATAGTGAATAAATATTCAATTAAAATATAAAATTATTATCTATATCATGGTAATTTATTTATAATATTTTGAAATTTAATTATAAAATTTATTTATGACACAAAGATTATGTATTAATTTCTTAATTAATGAAATAACCAAATACATGATAGTATAAATATTAAAATAATTATGGTTTGACATAATTATTTCAGTACTATAATGTTAAGTATATATTAAAAAATATTGATGACTTGAATGAGTTAGTTCAAACTTATCTTGTTTTATTGATATTTTTATAAAATCCAACTATTTAATAGTGTCAAACTTGACACAATAGGTATTTTAAAATATAAAATATTTTATTAAATGTCATAAAATTCCTAAAATCAATGATTTAGACCAATGGTTATAATAAGTCCTAATATTCCATAATTGAAAAAAAAATTGGTCGTTTTACATTTTATGGTAATTTCATTAACCCCTAGATTATAAATAACATGACATTATGGTAAGATTTAAAAAGAAAAAATAAGGGTTAAAATAAATAATAAAGATTAAAAAAATTAAAAACTTGTATAATTTTAATTTGATGATGGGGATTACACCAAAAATAAAAAAAATCATTTAAAAAAATTGTTTCAACTATTTTTAGTCGAAATTTAATTTATATTAATTTAATAATTATTATAATTTTAAGGGTGCACATCCCCTCTCCTATGAAAAGGAACCCATTCCTCAATATTACTCAAACATCCAAAATAGTATGAATCAAGAAATATCATACCAAATACCATATCAGAATCCCTACATCATTATTGTGGCCTCATTTTAGGTAGAACACACTCCTTAGAGGTTTTAAGATATTCTTCAATGGTGATCAATCGAAGAAGAGGTATTGTTTTTATTTAAGTGTTTCTATTTTATTACTTATTCCAATTAACTAAAGTCTCCTTAATCTATTAGGAACATATGAATATAGTATACTAAACCTAATTATATGTCACTATGTTAATATCATCCCACAAATCCAACTCCGATTTTATCTAATGGGAAATGATCATTTTTTTCATCTGTACGACAGACTACCACCTTGCTAACCGATATAGTTCATTTTTCATTGCCCTCTCTCAAAATATATCATAATGATGTAATTAATGTTTATATATGATTTTCATGGCATATTTATATTATAAAAAAAATTATATATCAGTTATGTTCTTACTTTGAATGCACATATAAATTACAATGTCGTCCATGCATACGTGTAAACTATCACCTCCACAAACCAGTGTGAATCGTTTTAATTCACCACATAACTTTAATTTTATATATAATTAAATTTTAGTTATAATTATGATATTTATTATATTTTGATAATTTTATAAAGATATTGTAATAATTACATTATTTATATACTGATCAATGAAAAATGGAAGTGTTACTCATGTGTCTGTATGACATACCATCTCCATGATAATAACATTGTTAATTTTTCTTACCATAACTTAATGGATTGATTTAAAAATAATAAATCTTGTAAAAAAGTGATTATTATTTCATTAATGTCATTTTAAAGATTATGGAATTTCAAACCCAAAGACTATTTACAACATACAATGTTCATTTTCAACAAAACTACTGAATATCAACAAAAGGTCTGATACGAATTTAAATTATTATGTAATTGTTATGAAAATAAGTGAAATAAAATGAATAATAACCATGAAAAATTTTCTATGGAGAGTATAAATTAACCTGAATTTATTATCCAGTAAGATAAATAATTTACTATATGATTTGGTCTCTAGGTAAGTTATTTTTCCTTAATCTCCATTTATTGAGGCATTTAATGATAATATGCACCTATATTCTTTTATAAGGTGTATATAAAGCCGCTATGACATTTCATATAAATATTTTATATATAATAATAATATTATTTTTTGTTTTAGAAAATGTAATAATTCATGGAGATTAATATTTAAATGTTCAAAGTGGTATGGGACCCCTTGAACATTTAATTATTTAATTTTAAAATATTTTCATCATTATATTAATTTGAAATTTTATTTATATGTATATAAAAGTACTAAACAACAAAAAATTTATATATTGAATTTAATTAAATTATTTCAAAATAATTTTTTTAATAATAAGTTGTTCTTCTTTGATTACAAAAAGAAAAAATGAATATTTTAATTGTATATACTGCTAAAGACTTCTCTATCACTCTAATCGTTATTTGATACATGGATTCCCCTATAAAACATAAAGTTTTTAAAAGGAAATGAAATTCAATATACCTTCTTTTGGGTATCTTGGGTTTGAATGTGGGTCCTTATTTTAAAATTTTATTTTTATATGGAAATGCTTTTCATATGGGATTTGAAGAAGTTCTCAAAAGGGGTTTGTGACAAATGGGTTTTACTTGTTAAATGGTACATGATAATTAGATGAAATGAGTGAGCGAGATATAAATTATTCAAAGGGAGTATCCACATTATTGCTCACAAGTGATTCTAAAAAAGCTTATACGAAGGGTTAACATCTATTTTAGCTAATGGGTTAGCCTATTGTATCTTATATGAAAGGATGATCCTCGTTATAGCTCACGGGTGAGCCCAATATAGCTTATATGAAAGATGATCCCCATTATATATCTCCAATTTATTGGGTAATTATAATATTTTAATTAAGCCATATGGTTATTCATATTGACATGGTTTTGAAAGGGATTTATGTATATAATGCTCTATGTGACCTAAATAAGCTTTAATTTCTTTCTATTGGTTTTAGTGTTTTCCTTTGAGAAAAAAAGTATGAGTTTTACTCATGTGAATATTTTTGGTGTCATCCACTCAAAGAACATTAAATGTGTCGCCATGTTTTAACTAGAATAATGGTTTTGTTTCTTTTTTATGTCTCTTACTGAGATTTTTGTTCCCATACCATGTTTCTAAATGTTTTCACATGATTTAGGGTATAATAGAGTCAGAGATGGAATAAAATAAATGTTATGATTAATAAACATGGAAAAAACCATGATTCTTTTTAAATGTTTTTTTGTTAAGGATATATTGGATACAGTTGAAAGTGTCAACTTTATATTTCAATGGTTTTGTTTTGTAATTTTTATAGACTAATTTTATAAATATCTAAACACGAAAAGATCCTCAATGTGAATTCTCAACATATCTCAAGATTATGTATTGTTTAAGTTAGATGCCTTATATTTCCTTTGTACCTATACACTTTCACACGTCTTCAATCCCAAAATATGTTGAAGTGTAACGACCATTATATAATAAAATAATGCATACCAATACATCCCACAACAAGAGTACACCAGAAAGTAATGTAATATAAACATGGATAGATTACAAACCCACAAAAAAGATTATAACCAAATGTCCAAACTATAAGAAAAGGCTAATCAAATATTGTCTACAGCCATTGGAACACACCTCAGTCGGTTTAGTATCATAAAGAATTTTCGTGTCCTGGCCTAACTTGGACTCCATTAAAATGTCAATCATCTCCACAATAAATGACACTTGTGGGAAAATACCATGTACGGGTGAGTATAACAATACATACCAGGACACCCTGAAACTAGAAAGAAATATAATAATGAAATGGTATAGTTATCTTGAATTATGTAAATGTATACCACACATATAAGAAGAATATCTAGAAATACACAATAAAGGAACAAAGTCTTGAGGTAAGTCACAACCCCTATATACCAACCTAAGGAATTTATCTCGAATATTCTACAAAGCGGTCATTCAAGAAAAAAATTAGAGTCTAACAGAGCTAATGAAGTCCATCTGAGAGTTACTACCAATATGGTCTTTATATGAGAGAGATACACTAATAGATCTGAATAGAGATGTAATGAAATAGATTGGGATCACATTAAGGTCAATGTGGTGATACCAGTAACTCAATCTAGAGTCACCCAATAAGTAGAGGATCAATTCCTGTATAATGTTGGTCATGTTGATATAGAGAACCCCTCCACGATCATGAATAATGAATAGAGGATCCTAATCCAGGCCTTTAGAGGTACTATAGGAACTCTATCTAAGATGTCTTATTGATGGGATCATCATTCTTGGAGTAGGAAACGATTCATACTGACCTTTAAAGAATCTAATAATGTAACTAACCCTAATAAAATTTGTCCATGATATAAAGGACAAGAGAATAAATCCATGTAGAATGGGGTACACAACATGTAGTAGCGTAATGTGATGTCCCTCATCCAGATGCCACTAATAGGTGCCACATAACTAGTTCTCCATATGGCCTAAAGCGCCTCTCCACAAATTCCATAGGATTCCAACTACTAGTGACGGTCTAGGGCGTGATAGTTGGGAAACTATGCCCTCATTGGTAGTGTATAACACATCATAATAAACATTAACATTAGCAGAGATAATAAAAAAATGAAAATGATGAAAAAAATGGAAGAATGATTGGTAAAAATAACCAGAAGCCATATAATATCAGAATGATTTATCATGTCGCATGTTTTATAAAATCATTAAAAAAAGATAAACTTCTATCAAGTACAACATGAAATTATGGAACAACATTAAAAAATGGATCACAGCTGTATCACAAGTTTTGGCATTGTCCCATGCTCTCTTGCGCCTCAGTAGTAATCAAGTACCTATATAAGGATACTTTCCCTTATCGGCACTTATAGAAATATATTCTGTATGGTCCCAAAAAGATGAACCAAACAGTGTGTTTGAAATATAACCCATTAATCAACCACCAAAGGTCATTGCCAATTTATTAGTGATAATATGTTGCAGTAGTGTATTATAATGCAAGAATTAAACTAGGAATTACTAAAAAGTAAAAAATCATTCATGTCTTGTTTATTTATACCATTTATGTTCATTAATAAATTCAATTACACTGAATCATATGTTCTTGGGATTTATCCATGGCCAGTCAATCCCCTAATCGAGCAAACACAATTAATACCTCAGTAGAAAACCTATCTTGTATAATGGAAATTGAATCCAACATTATTCTTTATCATGGAATACATGTCATAAGTCATTAAAAAAGTCAAAAAAATAGTTCAGAACCTTTCCCTCATGTATTCCATATGCATAAAAATTCATTACCCATTGGCATTACAAAACATAACCCACAAGCACACAAAACCCTTCCCATAGGCATGGAAAATCTCTTCCTGTGTGGAGAATAATACAATAGGGCCATGCCTGATATATAAGAAATTCATGATAAGGAATCACAATCAATATTTGCTGTATTAAATGGTTATCAAGGAAACAATCTATATTGGTAATAATTTAATCAACCAATTAATTTCAATCAACCGATGATAGAGAAAACAAAGGCATAACCATGGTTACCTTAGGCCAAAAGGCCTTACAAAAATTATCCAAGGGAAACAAACCTTCAGGGTGGCCCTTAATTAAAAAAAAGTCTCAACATGATTCAATTCATATAAATAATCACCTAAACAACATCAGTCATTAACCCTGGTCACTGTCTCAACAAAGAAACACCCCAAACATGTGTGCATGACACAATGACACATTTAAACCACTTCACATTAACCAACAAGCATTAGACCACCTTCCTCATCGAGGTATGCCTCTCCTCATCTAGCATCGACATCAAATTGAAGTTATATTGGTATAGATCAATAAATAAAGGATATTAAATCAAAATTAAATAACTTATTCTAGTACACAAATTCACCTATAATTTCCCAAGATTAATTGAGATCTTACCAATTTGATTCAAATGATATCAATAGTGATTTATTTGGAGTTCAGATGATCAACATAGAATGGGTTGAAGTTCTGGCGCTCCTATTTAGTTCCCCCGATGATCCTTTTGTCCAAAATGATAGAAGAACCAGGCTAATTCCCATTTTATATGAAAAATACAAAGAACATGGTTTTTATGTCCATATACACTACATGTATATCATTTAACTATTTATTTGGTAGCTGAAATACTTTTTCTTACTGTCCAGAACTTGCCGACATGACTACACGCCATGTAATTGGAATTACACGGTGTGTTGTTTGTTTTTTCACTTTCCCTCACTGACATTCCGACATGACATATATTCTATTCATATACAGACATACTAAATAGCATGTGCTTGGGAGTACACAACATGTAACCCTTAATTACATTACTTTCCCAAATATCCCTTGTTTTCCCGAAAAAAAATAAAAAAAAAATAAAAGAAGAAACTGTAACACAATAGAAGAACTGAGTTCTTACAAACATCCCCCTCAAAAACATTCATCACAGAATTTCCCTTATAAGGGTGGTGAAGTAATATTTGTGAATAAATCCAAATACATCTTCCTCTCTCTTCCAATTCACATCATGTACTCGATCATGCTACCATAGCACATGTACGAGTGGAACTGACCATCCTCAGAGAATCTTTGTGATCCTATCAACTATACCAATCAAATTATCCTCAAAGGATGCATCAATAAGAAGATCAAACTCATCAGGAAATAAAATGTGAGATGATTCTGAGTGATAGTGATGTAGCTGATATACATGTAAGACCGCATGCATGGCACATTTCCTATGATGTAACTACATCCTATAAGAAACCAGCCAGACTCTCTCCAGAATCTCAAATAGTCCGACATATCTCATTGAATGTTTCCCCTGTCTCATAATTCTCTTATGTCCCATCCTTGGTGTGACATGTAGGAAAACTTGATCCCCGACCTCAAACTCCAAAGGTCATATGTGGTGATTGATATAAGATTTTTGATGAGACTGTGCAATATCCATCTTTCTTTTTATCAAGGGGACCTGCTCAGAAGTTTCCTGCATGAGACGAAGTCCTAGAAAGGCATCCTTACCTGCCTCTAACATGCACATGAGAGAACAACAAGTCCTACCACATAAATCCTTATAATTTGACATTTTAATATTCAATTGAAAACTATTTTTTTAGGAAAAATTTACCAGAGGAATATTCTTCTCCAAATATCCCCCAAAGTTTAGGACACATGCAAGAAACATGTCCTCTTGCACCAGTATTGTATGCTCTAACTGGCCATCAGTATGAGGGTGGTATGTTGTTCTCAAAAGTTCCTATGTACACAAAACCCTCTGAAATATATGTCATAAATGAGATTTAATTCAGGAATCCCTATCTGAAATGATAGAACGAGGGACCCAATGAAGTTGTACCACCTATCAGATATATAGCTTTCCAAGATCATCAACACCAAAGGAATCCTTAATCGGAAATATGTGAGAATCCTTTATAAGATTGATAACTATGACCCACAAAACATCATTTCCACTAGGTGACCTGGAAAACCCCATTAATAAATCCATCATGACATTATTCCACTTCCACTCTAAAGTAGGTAACTACTAAAAAATCCCAACCGAACATTAATGCTCTTCCTTCACCTACTAACTAGTGGAAGACCTCATAACAAAACTATCTACTTCTGGATTTGTAACTACCCACCAGTACTGACGGAACAAGTTATATTACATCTTGGTGACTCTAGGATGCACTACCCAAGATAAATCACAAAAATCATACATCATCTCCACATTTATATCCCGTGTAAACCACACATATCCCTGGATACGTAGAACTTCATCCTTGTATATCATCCATCTAGGAGGAGGGTACTAACATGCCAGACTCTCTCGTAGAACAAGGCCTTAAGAATCTAATAGATGCCTCATCCACACTTCATCAAGTATGGTAGATCTAACATTCAAAGGTTAATGATAATTCTATCCCTGCCTATCTTCAACATCAGAATGCATCTCAGAGAGCAAACCGATAAGTTTCCACTCACCATAGGCCTCCTACACTACCTATATCTATTTCCTCTTGCTCAGTGCATCAGCCGCTACATTTACATTCCCAGGCATATAGTTATGCCCATTTCCAAATGACATAAGCTAATCTACCCACCATAACTGTCTCATATTCAAATCATTCTTTTTATTTATATATTTGAGACTTTTTTTCTATGTACACCAATAATTCTCTCCCCATTAATAATGTATCCAACAGTGCAATGCATGAACAAATTCAGCTAACTCGAGATCATGTGTATGTTAATTCCTCTCATGTGGCCTCAACTGCCGAGGCCTATACACAACAACTTGACCTCCTTTCATAAGCACTACTCCCAACCCAATACCTAATGCATCAATATACCTAGTGTAAATCATTCCCAGCTCCTGAAATATCAGAATCAATGCTAAAGTCATACATCCCTTCAAGTTCTTAAAGGCTGTGTTCCAAGAATCAAAACACTCAAACATCACACCTTTCTTAGTTAAGCCCATCATCGGTCCTTATAAGTATGAAAAGTATAGTATAAAATTCCTATAATAACTAGCTATCCCCAATAAACTCTACCCCTAAAAAATCATGTGTTTCTCCCAGGTAACTACTGTTATTACCTTCTCTGGGTCCAATGATACTCCAGTCTCTGAGATGATGTGACCTAAGAAGTGAATCAAATCCATCCAGAAGTGGCATTTTTTGAGCTTGGAATATAACTGATTCTCACTCAGTGTATTAAAAATGATCTCAAGGTGATTGAAATTATCGTGTCGATTATGATAATACACCAATATATCATCCCAGAAAACTAGCAATAAATAATCTAGCTATGGATGGCACAATCGTTTCATCAGAACCATGAAAAATGATAGCGTATTTGTGTGACCAAATGGAATAACGAAATAATCATATAGACCATACCTTCTATGAAACACGGTACGAGGTATGTAAGTAGGTCAAGCATGTACCCGATGATATCCTGACCTTAAGTCATTATTTTAGAAGACTCGATCTCCTCAAAGTTGATCAAATAGTTCATATCTCCATGGCACGTGATATCTTTTTTTAATCCTCAATTGGTTCAGATTCTGATAGTCTACACATAGCCTAAGGGTATTGTCTAACTTTTTCGTGAGAAGGACTCGTGAACCCCAAGGAGAAATATTGGCTCATATAAAACCTTTTTCTTCTAGATCACCCAAAAACCTATTCAAATATAGAAATTACTTTGTATCCATCCTATATTGGGGAATGGATTCCAATGTAGCTCCTACCACTAATTAAATAGAGAAATACACCTCTTTCGCCAGAGGTAATCCTGAAAAGTCTTTTGGGAAAACTTCCTTGAAATGATCAACCAATGGAGGGAAATATTCCAGACATATTTTCTAGTCATCTAGATATAAACTCATAATCATAGCTATTATCTATCCTAACCCATGATGCTCAAGTCCTACTCTTCTTTCTTCGACATCCCATTCATTCTTGTGTTGAAAATACCCACCCTCAGGTGATGTCAAACTCATCCTCCAGCTATAGTAGTCAATAATGTCCTAGAAGGAGACCAATTAGTTCATTATGAGAATTCCATCAAATCCTTTCATATCTAATATAAAGTGGTTCCATAGAAAGTGACGCCCACCATTCTCAAGGGGGGCCACTTGCACTAATGCACACCTACAATTCTAATCCCTAACAGTGCATCTAACATCAAAAAATAAGAAATTGTACAAACATAGAGCTCAAGATTTTCCAAAAAATTACATAGATATAAACCTATCTGTAGAACTAGTATGAAAAACATTATAAGCTATAACATAGTTGACTAGGATAGTACCTATGATAGTATATGGTTTGGGATCATTCTCGGGTGGGGTCTGTTGCACTACATAAGTCTAAGTTTCACTGTGGCGCTGAGACGCTGCTTGGATTCCCTGAACTGACCCACCTTATTGTCGCTGAGATCCTATGGTCTTACTTCCACTACCATGACCACCACCTTTGATTGAACTCCTAGATGTATACTAGTTTCAATAATGGTGAGATGGTACTGACCTTGCTCCTACATGTGGAGTCTGTATAGAACCCCTCTCACTAGGAACTGGTGGAAATTCCCTATAGCGGTGCTATAGATGACCCATACTACCACAAGCTCTGCACTCAGCTAGGTCCTTTGGGAACTGAGGTCTCTTGTGAACAACCTTTAATCACTGGTATCATGTCACCTAGCCACCAAAAAAATGTTCTGGCTTCTACTATAACTATGATTGAACTCTAAATGAGGCTTCCTCTTACCGATTGAGACAGTACTGGAAACTTATGTTGAACTGCCCTGGATCGTACCACTAGCATCCCACATATTGGACATGGTGATCAGTGCATGATACAAAATAGTAGAGATAGAAGGAAACCTGAAGACATTCACCTATGATCAGATATCTGACCAAAAACCATCCTTGAATCATTTAGATTTTGATAAATCATCACCCATCAGAATAGGTGAAAATTGATAAAGCTTAGTAAACTAAGAAGAATAATCCATAATTTATAGTGTCTCATGCTCTAAGTGCCTGATCTCTTTTGATCAGTCGGCCCTCAGTGTCTTGGGATAATAATAATCATTGACAACCACCTAAAATTCTTCCCATGTCAGATATTGATGGTTCCCTACCTGAGTAATAACATCCCACCATCACATAGAAGAATCACGTATCATATATGTCATGTTCTTCAACCTCCTCTCAAGAGGTATATATTGATACTTGAATATAGTCATCGCTGATTTCAGCATGATTCTATAGCCTTTGGTCTCCCATCCCTTAAAAATTTCGGTAGATTCTACCACTATAATATCTATGCCAACTCTACCATAGAAGTGGAAGCCTGTAGTTCTCTCTGAAAGGTCTGTATGAACCTCACAAAACATTCATAGAACTATGAATCTTTACCTACATTTGGTATCACAACTGGCGCCTCAGTTTTAACAACCAGAGGATCCATCAGTAGCACATGGCCTAACATTTCTTGAGTATTATCATTGTCCCTCTTCGGGCATACAACTCATTGTCATCATGGCTGCATGACTCTAAAAGGTCAAAAAGACACCTTAGTTCAAGCTCATAATCCTGGTTTTCCGTAGTACCATGCCAAAAAAATAGAAAAACACCCTCTATTTTTTGGAAAAAAAATGGACTACATATGGTGTAGAATGAATAAACTTTGTGTACCCTTACACAATCAAATGGTCATGTTATACTGCTGGATTGGGCGTCTATCAACATCAGGTACATGGTGCATTCCACATGCACATATTGTGTACCCAAGTCTGCCCTCCCGGCCATGTACTCTAACATGTCAAGGTGTACATATGTTCTGCCTGGGTAGGCTACACAGCGTGTACTAAAAGTACATAGTGGGTCCTGATCTAAACTCAACATCCTGTGTTTCCTATCACATAGCTCGTTGCATGATCATATTCTACAAGATGTGTATACAATGTACACAACGTGTTCATCTTAAACATGGACCATCATCTCCCCCAAATAGAAATAATACATGTCATGTTAGGCTAAACTACGCGCCTTGTATACTCGGTTTTTCCAGATAGAAACATTCGATTTTCTAGAAACCATTGTTCTTTAGAAAACCAACCATTGTGATTCGAAATTCTGAACCATGGGGGCCCATTCTCTCTATGAATCAATGTTTGGCACCAAACAGGCGCATATCTCAAAACAAGTTAATTTAAAATCTACATTCCATCAGTGTGTAATTTCCAAATTCACAAGGGTCCATACACTTTTTGGATTTAAATATAACATCACATCATTATCTATTTCACACAAATAACACAACATAAAGAACAATTATCACAATAACTGTCACAACAACATGAAATATATAATGCATCCTAGATTGCATGGCATAATTCATGGCATGTTATTCTAACAAGTGTCTATATGATTCATGAGATGGGACACCGTCAACTCATCAGATTTCAACTAAAATAGAACCCACAATTTCATCAATAGTAACAGATGAAATCAAATTTATCCCCCAATAGTGAAATTAAATCAACTATAATATCTCCAAATACAAATGCATAATTTAATTTGAGGAAATTTTGAATTTCTCTATACATAGGGTAACTACTCCCAAAAAATACTAATTAACAAATTCCATATCATTTATATCATCTCTAAATAGTAAATAAAACATGGAATGAATACTCCTATGATTCCACTTTTACAATGTCCTGGATCTGGATTCCAAAAAAGGTTCCCCATAACTGGTTGGACACATGGTCTCAAGTGGATTTCCCTAAATACGATAGGATTTTGACTAGTAGTGAGGGAAAAGGGTGTGATAGAGGGGAAACAATGACCCCATTGGAAGAATGTAACAAAACAGAATAAAAAATAACAATAGAGGAGAAAGTAAATAGCATGAAAATGATATAAAAAATGGAAGAATTAAAGGTAAAGATAACCAGAGGGAATATAATAAAAGACTAATACATTTTGTCACATATTATAAGAATTAAGTTAATACATGGTACAATTGTTTCATGTACAACATGATACTATGGTGAAAATATATGAAATAAAACATAATAGCATTTCAAGCCTTGGCTACATCTCATGCTCTCTTTATCCCAAATAGAAATCAAGTACCATTATAAAGAGACTTGAAACTATTGAAACTTGCAGCAGTATATTCTGTTTGGGCCCAAAATCAAGAACCAAATATGGTGTGAGAAATAAATCCTAGTAGGAAACCAACAAAGCTCTGTGCCAATCTATCAGTGGTTATATGCAGTTGTAGTGTATAATAATGAATATATTAAACTATGAAGTACTAAAAAGTAAAAAATACTAAAAATTTTGTTCCATTTTTAACATTCATGTTCATTAATAAATTAAATTACATCAAATCATAAGTTCTTGGGTTCTAGAAATGGCAATTCAATCCATTAATTGAGAAAATGGAACAGATACCTCAGCTGGTATCCTGTAACGTAAAATAAAAATCCAATACAATCTTATGATGTTTCATGGAAGACGTGTCATAAGTAATTACAACAGTCAAAAATCAGTTCGAAAACATCTCCATCAGGTAATCCACAAAAATAAAAAATCCTTTCCCATAGGCATTTGGCCATATGCATAAACAAATGTGGACCACATGCACAAAAAACCATTCCCATAGGCATTGAAAATCTCTTACTTCATGAAAAACAATTCACCAGGCTCAATATCTACAAATAAGAAATTCAACATAAGGAAACACATGTAATCGTAACACTATTACATGGTTAAAAAGGAAAAAATTCACATTGGTAAGAATTTAAACAATGAATTCATTTCAAAGAGCACATGACAGGGAAAAAAGGCATAACCATGGTTACCCTAAGCCAAAAGGCCCAATAATACTTATCCAAGGGAAAAGCACTAGAGGGGTGGCCCTTAATAAAAAAAGTTAGTCTAAACATGCTTAAATTAATATAATTAATCACTTAAACATTGTTAGTAATTAACATGGGTCAAAGTCTCAACAATGTGACACACCAAACACGGGTTTGTGCCACAATGACACATATAAAAAATGACATTAAGAAACAAGTACGAGACAAGATACCTCATTGTGGTATGACTCTCCTCACCGATCCCTGAATTATAATTCAAGATAGAATTGTATAGATCTATAAAACATGGATATTCAATCAACATTTTATAACTTAGTGAAGAAAAAAATCACAATAAACATATCAAGATTAATTGACAGCTTACTAATTGGGTTCAGAAGTGACAGGTAATGATTGATTTAGAGTTGTAATGATCAATCGAGAAGGGGATGATGTTTTGACAGTCCTTTTGAGTTCCTCCAGTGAGCCTTCTGTACAAAAATGATAGAAGAACCAAGATACTATATATTTTAAATTAAAAACAAAAATCACATGGCATTAAGTCATTATACATATTGTGTATATCATTTAACTGTTTATTTGGTGGATGAAATCCTCCAACATACATTCCAGGGCCTGCCTACATGACTACATGTCATATAATAGGAAATAGATAGCATGTAGTTGGTTTTTACACTTTCCTTCAATGATATATCCATCCACCATCTATTCCATTCCTACATGGACATACTACCCCACATGTGTTTGGGAGAACATGGCTTATACCCTCTAATTTCAGTACATTGGCTAAAATTCCAGGTTTTTTAGACAACAACTCAAAGGAAAATTGAAAAGAAGACACCATACCTCAAATAATGAACCGATTTCTTACAGGTGATAAGATATTTCATTTGACTTTGGATACTTCTCATGTGCAATGACCTATATCTGATAAAAATTTCATGTACAAGACAGGTATACAATGTGTAGGAGTCACATTCCATATCCTTACATCCAAGGATCAACCGTGTACTATTTTCATGTGCCAATACATGGTGTCAATCCTTGTAACCATACACATATACAATTACATGGGGTAATCCATGTAACCGGTTTAGGCTATGCCATGTAGGGGAGTACACACCATGTAGGCAACCCATGTACTCAACCATGTGTCTGTGTACTTCCCATGTACACATCAAGTTGATAAAAAATGAACACATGCCACAAATCTAGGACTTCATGCCATGTGTATCCTTTTTTCAGAACCCATCTTCTTCCTCACACTCTCCTCAGTTTATCTCCATAGTTGTGATTAAGTTATTATTTCATCTCAAAACTCAAGATTGAAGGGCGTGTGGTCACTATAACTCTGAATGGATATGATTTAGGCCCTCAAACAGCTCAAAAATAAGATCATAATCATTTTTCTTCATTGTATAATAACACATATTCTGCACCCACTATCATTTTATTGACTACCTCACCCAGCTTCTTTCTTCTTTCTTGTTGTCATGATGCTTAATCTCCAATTTCATGTCATTTTTCAAGAATCTAAGGCAGAATGATCAATTATTCCTATTTTGCGGGAAGAATGAATAATACATGTGAATAATTCAAAAAATCGGTGTAAAAATGGACAATGTATAATCCCAAGGAATAAAACTCAGATTTTGTTTGTTCTAGGCTTGATCCATTCCCATAATAACAATAAAAGAATCAAGAAATCAATATCTAAGAACCACTCTCAAAATACCCTACAATTATCATCCCTTCCCACATATACGATTGATACATGGGATAATATATATGTGGATTAATGTACAGTTATTGTAGGAATCAGGAATAGGAAAGAGGAATTGAAAATAGGCATCCTACTTGGATTTGGACCACTTGTTGATGAACATCAGTCACTGCGTCCCTATTGATGGTGAGATCTACCATGAATGATGTTTTTCGATCTCTGAAATGAAGTTCTACATCGCATGCACGAGAGGACTCTCTAGAGTTTCATCCCAATGTCTCTAAGTAATTCAAGGGTTATGGGACTAACCTTGTATCTCTTCCAAAGGGATTATTTAAAAAAACCTTGTTCTTGCATTGCTGCTTCAATGAAATAAATTGAAACAAATTTCTTATAATTTATGTTATTCATTTAAAATGCACATGACGACTTTTGATAACAAACCAACGATGACCAATTTTAGGTCATGTTTAGGTTAAATTCTTCATTTTTAATGCAATAGTTTCCTCAAATTTTGGATTTGGGAACCCGTTTAGATGTTATTCCATTTTTTTAGTAAAACTATGTAAGTATACTATTTAATATTTTAATATTTTTCAAACACTTATTACTTGTTCAATGGGACAAATAATCACATGTTGTCTCAGTGAATTTTCATAAATTTAATCCATATAATATTTATAAATAATACACAGAATATTCAAGACATTACATTCTCCACAAAAAAGGGATTTGTGTCCCCAAAAACTTGAGATAAAGGTATTAAAAAAGTGGTTGGTAATGAGCAAGAATATGAGCCCTCCAATCCCAAGTCCTCTCTTGGAGATTATTATACAATCACTAGACACACACTAAAGGAATAAATCATCCACAATTGACCCTCTCCTACTAATCCTCGATCTCCACTAGGTACTCAACAAATGTCAATCCATATTCGATTTCTATCTTACCCAATTTGTTAATGTGTGATGGGTCATAAACATACCTCATCCGCTTTGACACGTGGAAGACGTCGTGCAACTAGTGTAACTATATAGGTAGAGCTATGTTGTATACCACCTTTCCAACACTATATTGTATCTAAAATGTGTTGATAAACCATGTAGATAGCTTGTCGCCCAAGAAAATCTCTTTAATCCATATCAAGGAGAAACCCAAATGAAAAATAGATCTCCTTCCTCAAACATAAACCAACATTGTCTCTTATTAACCTAAGTCTTATGATAGCTCTGTGTAGTCCTCATCTACTACTAGATGATATGCACCTTCTCAATAGTAGATTTCACCAACTATGGGCATGTGAGTGTTAACTCCCCCGTGTCAGTTCAAAAAAGTGGTGACCTATTTTTTTGCCCGTATAAATACTCTAATGACATTGTACCAATGATGGAATGATAGCTATTATTATAAGAAAACTCCACAAGTGGTAGATAATCATCCCAACTACAGTTGAAGCCTAACATGCATGCATGTAGCATGTCCTCCAAAACTGTAATGTTCTAGCACACCTTTCTATCCATTTTTGGGTGAAATGTAGTTATCAAGAACAACTAGGCCCCAAATAATTTTTACAACCCATTCCACAACCAAGATGTAATGTGAGAATCATGATCTGAAATAATTATCTATGGAAGTCCATGTATTCAAATTATATCCTACACGTAGAGTCATCCAAGCTCTTTAATGAACTCTTCTCTTAGATAACTAGGATGTGGGCCACCATGGTGAGTTATTAAATAATCACCCATATGGCATTATGTCCCCTAGACATGCAGGGAAAACCTATCATGAAGTCCACCGATATCACATCCCACTTCCTTTCCTGAAGGCCAAGGGTTTGAGCAAAATCTGCTGGAACCACTTTCTCATCCTTCACTTTCTTAAAAGAAAGGAATCTGGAAACACACTCTTCCACCCTATTATTCATCATTGGACACCAAAATCGATATTGGTAGTATTGGTATATTTTCTCTAGACTTGGATATACCGCCAAAGGGGGCATATGAAACACCCTCAAAACCTCCTCCTATAACATCACTGTTAGTAGAGTTAATTATATTAGAAGAATGATGTGTTCCCCATATTTTGAATATTTATTAGAAGCATTCCCTGTGGATATAAGAGCATGTAGGGTCATGTATATGGTATCCCAATGTTGTGCCTCCCTAAATCACTGTAAGAGTGTAGGGGTGACAATCATTGACTATAAGTAAGGAAATCCATCTCCATCTTCTACGAATAACTTCAATGAGGCTGACAACTCTGATGCCTTGTTCATCAATAGTGAAATGGATCTACTACTGAGAGAATCTTCCACCATGTTCCCCTACCCAGGACAATAACAAATCTCAAAGACATATTCATGGAAGAATTATAGGCTTAGCATATGTCACATGTTCATATCATTTAGAGATACAATATAAATGAGAATCCTATGATCAGATTAAACAAAAAACCACTCACCCATTAGGTAGTGTCACCACATCATCAATGTGAAGACCACCACTACAATCTCAAGATTATGGGGCATGTAGTTCTACTAATGTATTGTCAACAAGAATGAACCATAGGAACTCACATCTTTCCTCTCCAACATGACACAAACACACCCAGTTCCTAATACATCATAAAATACTACATAGTTGATATCCCTATCTGAAAAGATCTAGATCAGAGTGATCATCAAACACTTCCTGAGCTTCTGAAAATCATACTAGATATTCTCTGTCCACATAAAAGGATTCCCCTTTGGAGTTAAAACTATCATAGGTAATAATATCCTAGATAAATATGTTATAAATCTATGATAGTATCCTGTTATCACAAGGAAGCTATAAACCTCCATTATACTCTTGGGTGTCTCACATTCTAACGGTGGAATGTCCTTGGTCATGTCCACTGCCTATCAATCCATTGAGATAACATGTCCCATAATGTTTACCACCTAAATATAGAAATTTCACTTCTAGATTTTTCCATATAGCTGGTGCTCTTGGATTACATCCAAAATTATTGATAAGTGTCTTCGGTGTTCCTCCTCTGACACTGAGTACACAAGGATATCATTGATGAAGACTAATAAGAACTAGTCTATATATGGCTGAAAGATCCAATTCATGAGTCCCATGAACACTTCTGGGGAATTAATCACTCCAAAGGGCATCACCAAGTACTCATAGTAACAAAAATAACATCTGAAGGTTGTCTTTATTATATCTGCATCCCATACTCACAACTGCTGGTAGTTTGATCTGAGGCCATCCTTTGAGAACAATTGTTACCCTTTCAACTAATCATTGAGGTCATTGATCCTTAGTAGTGGACACTTGTTTTTCATTACCACCATGTTCAAGAACCATTATTCCACACACAACTCAAGTTCATGTCTTCCTTTTAGGAAAATAAAAATGGGGCATCTTAGGGTTAAATACTGGGTCTCATGAATAGGTTCCTTTTCAAGTCCCCAAACTACACCCTCAGCTCTCAAATCTCTATAGGAGTCATTCGATATGTTGGTATATGTATGGATGTCATATTGGGAAGTAAATCAATGTATATGTATATATCTTAGTGGGAGGTTATCCTAGAACATCATTAGTAAAGAAATCATCAAACTCTACCATTACTATAGGAAATTAGAAACTCATAATGTCCACTACACTTAGGGTTTTGCTATCCAATATATAAGTAATCATTTTCACCCTCCTATGCCTGAGTCTGTCACATGCTTCTTGGGTTTCCATTTATTCAACAATGGTAAAACTCATTCCATTACTACAAACCTACCACACCCTTATCCTAAAACATTAAATATAGGAATGTACTGTAGATTACCAATCCATAAAGAGAATTAAATCTTGATCCTCAATGCTTCTCCCAAGAGGTTCTAACCCAAACTCTCACATCTAAGGTTATTCTCACACTATCGGTATAAGTTGGTGATCACTATGTATTCTCTAGTAAGTGTTTCCAATAATGAGGGTCGAGTCAATGGTTCAACTGGAATATCTACTTCAATAAAAAGTTAATCAGAGAAAATGTAATGACTAGAACATTTGTCTATCAATACTGAAGATAAATTATAAAAACATAGATTGTACCTCAAATCATTCCTAGATCCCCTATGTCATATTCCTTGACTACATGTAGTTGTACCATCCCCAATCCTCTAGTTCCCTAAGCCTAACGTGGACCACCTGGGGGTGGTGGTGGTAGGATGTTGAAATGTTGAACACCTCCTAATACTCTCATAGATCCCCTACCATGTCAGTTTCCATATGGATCTACCTTCTAATTTCATATAATCTACCTCGGTGGCCCATCGCATATCTCCCTATTAGTAGTACAGTGGGTTGGAAAATCTCAAGTGAGATGTCCTAGGCTGTCACATAAATAAAATTACCTCCCTGTATGTTGAATGGACCCACCCTATGATCCCTTAACTATAGATCATATGTACTATGAAAACCGTTGATAACATATCCCATGTCCCAATCCATGAGAGTGATGTCGACCCCCTACTATCGAGGTCTTGTCTCATGCTCATCCATTACTGAATATCACCAGCTGTATCTGCTCATATAATCACCTTTCAACCACCAAAGCTAACTCAAGTACCCCAGTATATTTTTGAATTCACATAGGGATAAAACATGAACAAATGTATAAATGTAGACCACATTCAAAGGTATGAGCCTTGAAATACAAATATTGAACCATATCCACAAAGTACCATGAAATTTTGTGGTACCTCGATGAGAAATCTTCCACTAACATGTTTCCTTACAAGATCTAAACATGCTCATGTGTTCCCAAAACTCTCAACACAACTGATAAGAACACCTCTATGAAGAGGAACTTTAACTCGATATATGAAAGAGTCATCTCTTCATGATTTTGGATAGAAAAAATCCACCACCATCCAAATGAGTCAAGTAGAAGGCTCTCCACCAGGACCAACATATAATCCACTGGTGTCCGAACTGGACAGAGAAATCATGTCTGTGCCTTAAGATAGTCCAAAAACACTTGTGGGTTCAGATCTCCTCATCACCTTAGGGGAATATATCACTAAAACTAATAAAAAATGCTCATCTTGCTCTCATCATTCATTGGTATTGCATTTACTATGTTCTTCACTACAGGTAGCAATATGGATGGTGAACCTCTTAGAGGTAACATTTGGGGAACTAGTCCCTGTATTGAATTCTCTTCACTAAGGGGGTAATCCTCATGATTGATATACAGAATCATTTCTAGTATGCATCATAGAGGCATATAAAAAAATAAACTATGTTCCATTTTCAGTGAGTATATCTAGAGAGTGGACTAAAGAAGGACATGGAAACCACAACCAATTCATTTATGATTTTTGCACAATATTCCCTTGAAACCAGTGTTTTTGTGTACCTATCCAAAAAATAGGTTATCAGAGTTTTGGTGAATGGATACGTCAGTCGCTTCACCATCAATAGAGTCCCTGGCATGAAATCCATACATGAGACAACTGACACTATTTATTCAACCCATTTTTCTAGACTCACTATCCTAAGGTTGAACGAACCACCTATGATACCACTCTTTCAGGAATAGTTCTAGTGGGGCCCATGTTGCAACTCCCTAACACTGACTCCAATAGGCCAGGGTCATGTGACTAGCACCATGTAGTCATATCACTATCATGGGAGGAATTTCATATGTACCTACACACACACACACCTCTAATCACACAAAAATATTAAATGTTTAAACCACTAAGTAAGGAAAGCAAGCAAACCACTATATCCCACTCCTAGATTATGATAAAATGTAATGTAAAGTATAAATTTATAGAATAAAAACCCACCAAAAATTGTCTATAACCACAACTCCATCTTATAAAATTTGTATTGGGACTACTGTCTATTGCCACCAGAACACACATTGGCTTGTTTGGTCTCACAATGCACATTCTAGTCCTAGTCCATCTAGGAATCTGTCAAATCAAAAATCATTTTCACCAGACATGACATGTGTGGGAATGAAAGACACAGTCACATCTACAGAGGTATATTTCTATATGAGATATAAGTATAATATCCAAATATACTAAACCAAGACACACCATCTAGATTCAATTCCAAAACATTATATAGGAACCCTTGGAATTCATCTCAATGATTCCACAAAGGAATTTTCTAGGATAATACACTCTTGAGTCCGATAGAGCTGATGCCATCTGTCTGAGAGTTACTACTCATATGGTCTCTCCATGATAGAGATACACTGTTATAAACTTGTAGAGAGATATGATATAATAGACAAGGATCACAACTAGGGATTTGAGGTGATACCAATAACACATTCTGGAGTAACATGCTAAGTAGTGGCTCAATGCCTGCACAATGTTGGTCAAATCGATACAAATAACTCCACCTAGGGAACAAGGAATTAATGGAGGATCTTGGTATGAGACTCTCATGACATTCCAAAAACTATATCCAATAATTTATAGTAAAAGGATCCTCATTCTAGGTGTAGGAAACAATTGATACCTTACATTAGGTAAAGGATAAAGGTAAAGAGCCCTAAAAAAATTGTCCAAGATATGAAGTAAAATAGAATCTCGCCTTGTAGAAAGTGGTACATGGTGTGTAGTAGAATCACACAACATATCCCTTGACCCCGAGTAATGATAATGTTTAATGGACCATGTATTTAGAACATGTCATGTAGAAGATGGGTATATGGTGTGTAGAAGGAGTCACATACCATGTCCCTCCAACTAGGATATGAACATGTACATTGGATTTGTTCCATTACATAGTGTCAAACTGTGTAACCTTTCCAACATATCGGTACATGGGGTAATATAGGTAACTAATTCATTCCATTGTAGCGACATGGGTTTTGTCCCTATCATACTTTGGAATATTCCTATGAAAAATTCTAGAGCTAGGAACGAAGACGGCATGCTATTCCGAAGCCCAGTGTACTCGGAATTAATTTTATAAAAACTTATGTTTTTATACTATGCACATGGGGGGAATTTTATCCTAAATGGTAGCTCAAAATAGTAATCCGAGGAAAATGTTGCGTCCAGAGGGTGTCGTTTACCCTAGGCGTGGTGTAAACATTATGGGTGCGAGCCTACTTTGAGAAAAGCCACCAGAGGAATTTTCATAAGTAAATGGAAAAGTTTATTAATTAGAATTGGCTTGGATAACATCTAAAAAGAGTCTCAGATCGAAAATCTGAGCTGACTTTTGCATTCCGAATGACACTATTACCCTAGGGGCGACCTAATCTTCTCCGCGCCGGGAGGTCTGGTCGGGGGAGTTTTTATTAATCAATTAAATTAATTAATTAAATAGGGGAAATCAATAAAGCCCCCCAATTCCTCTCCTCTCCATGCATTGAAGATCCCCCTCTTATCATACACCATTCTTCATCATCTATCCTCCTAATCGTGAAAACGAAGTGATGTCAGTCTCAGATCTTGACGGTAGACGCTACTGGGTCGTGAAATAGCAGTAACGGAGCGTGCGAAGCTTCGGCGGTCCACCAAGAGATAAGAAGATTGAGTTTTAAAATCCCGGATCATGTTTTTGTGTTTTTCGTCATAAAATATTCATAATGTTTGTGTATTTCGGGTCCTGAGATTTCCGATACATGTTTCAGATCAGATTTTGGAGCATTGGGGTACTCCTAGTGGCTGCCGAATGTTTTTCGGTGGAAAACCCTGTTTTCGGGTGGAAAACACAGTTTTCCATCGGTGAGGGTGGCACCCATGGGAGATTATGGTGAAGAAGTGGTGTTTTGTTCATGGTACGACATAATCCAGTGGCGGTGCGGTGGTTTCTAGTAGCGGTGTAGTGGTTTCGGGTGAGGCAGTCTGTGGTCCGGCTTGGTTTTTTCGGAAGTTCTATAAACCCCTGTAACTCACAAAATGGATGTCTGATTTGAGATCCGTTTGCGGATACATTAATGTTGCATTGAGACAGAACTCTTGATATTCTTTAGGGAATTTTTTTGATTCAGGACTTTGTCCTAGGGCCTTGAAATATGGAAAATAATAAAAATATATTATTATTTCCAACTTTGATCTTCCATAACTCATACCCGGAGTGTCCCAATGAAATGCTGTCAGTGTCAGTGAAACCCTGATCATATAGTGGACTTTTCAAGATAGTTTCCAGGTTATGGGACTAATAATAGGGTGTGGGCCCCCCAAGGCTGGGTTCCAGCATTTATGTAGAAACGTGACTTTTCCCCCGGGTGTTCGTTTTGGGTGAACGAGTAGTCGATCCCGTGTGTTTTTCAAAGGGGATCGCAATGGTGTGATCTTCTTGATGAGTTTAGGGAGGGTTTTTTGGGCCCCACCTTGTATGTATTTGGTGAATAATACCTTTTTCACAGGGTGTCTATTTGGGATGATCGATTAGTCGATCTCGTGTGCTTTTTTTTCAAGGGGATCGCAGTGGCATGATCCGCTTGATGAGTTTTGGGATCGTAGTGTGGGCCCCATACATGCCAACTATGGTGAAGAGTTCCTTTTTTACCATTTTTCCATTTTCTAGTGATTAAACATCCTATCCTATATGTTTTTCCCCATGGATCTTGATGGTGACCTATGTATCGGCTTTGGAGGTGCACGATGTGGCGTTGTGGAAGGTTTCTTGAGTTAGTGACGTTTGGACAAATAGTAGTTGAGGGTAGTCCCGTGGTTCATTCCAACGAGGGTTCGTGTAGCAAAACAACCTTGTTATGGGTTTTTGATCCTCTCTATGGGTTGTTTAATCTGTTAGAGTTGTGGCTTCCCTTCAGTGGGCCCGGAGTGGGATCCTCTAGCATCGTTTCACTAGATCGGGTTCTTGGTATCGTTGTGACCGCTTATCCATGGGCGGCAATCCCCTATCTAGCAGGTTATCCTTGTCAGGCTTGTGTAATAATAGGGTATATGATCCCCTACGCAGTGGGCCATGCTCAGTAGAGTAGTGGAATCATCGGGAATACGATCCCCTACTCTGCATGAGGATTATATTAGGGTTGTGGTATCATTGGTTATACGATCCCCTACTCAGCGAGTGATTTCTTTAGGGTCGTGGCATCATCAGTTTGATCCCCTACAACATGAGATGTACCAGATAGGGTTTCAGTATCATCGTGACCATCATGAAAAGGGTGAAAATCCTCTATTTGAGTGATGTGTTTCTGACGAGCCCCAGATAGGGTTGTGGTATACCCAGTGGATCCTGGGAGTGATCTCGTATCTGCGAGATCTACGATTTCGTGATCAAGTTGTGGAATTCCCTAGTGGACCCTGGGAGGGATCCCCTATATGTGGGATTTTCATATACCGATGTGGGTTCTTGTATCTCTTATCGAACCCTAAGAGTGATCCCCTATACTAGGGGTTTGGTGTTTATGTTGTTTCAGCGATGTTTACTCAATGACGATATTCGACGAGCGAGATCGCTCGGGTGAGCATCTGACATGTTTGTGTGGGACACGATGGAGTGTATCTCTCAGATGAGTGTCATCTGGGATGATAGTGATCATGGAGTTTTCTCTTTTCATTGTGAACTGCTTCTGGTGATGAGGTCGGTCCTCATGTGGCTTGGACCATGAGTAGAGTATATCTGGATGATTTTTTGTACATAAGAGCATATATCTGAGTGGTTGTTCCTAAAATATGTATGGGTGTATACTTGTGTAGCTTTTCGATATATATTTTTGGGCATATACCCAAGAGGATTTCCAAGGTTTATGTGAGTGCATACACCTGGATTGAGCTAACTATTTTTCTTTAGCTGAGGATGGCCACGATATGGGGTTTTACTCTAGTCCGGGTTCCCTCTAGATGGGATGAGCAGACTACGGCCATTCTTTTTCACTCTTTTGTTTTGGGTTTTTTATGCCTAATATGTATTGTTATACTCACCCATATATGGGCTTTTCCCACACATGTTTGTGTCTTGTGCCGACCACATGCCTTTTGATGAAGTTTGAGGAGGACCTGGAGCAGGTGGAGCTAAGTGTGCAGGACTGACTGTGGAGTCTTACTAGAGATGTGCCGAGGGGATTTTCGGTGGTGCTATTGGAAGTTTACCCATTCTTACAAGCAGGTTGGATGCCTTTGTAGTTTTACATTTGTGGGAAATGGGTTTCCCTTTTGTACATCTGTTGCACTCTAGTTTTGGATAGTATTATGCATGCATTTACTTTTCAGTATTATATATCTCTGCATTTTTTCATTGAGGTGCATGTGGGAGTGTCTTTACAGGTACCATAGTCTAACTCCTCCATTGTGTGTGATAGCCAACTCGGCACTAGTCTTCAGCCTCTGGCCTATTGGAGGAGGTATTGGGGAGTCACGGCTCGAGCCCCATTGGGATGGGTCATAACAGAGTTGTATCAGAGGTGGTTACACCATTGGGATCTCAGAGCATAGATAGTCTAGTTGTGAGTTTGTTTTGAGTTGCATAGTGGAAGTGTCAAGATGTTTTGAGGTCGTCTTTCAGGCCAGGGACTCCTATGTTGGTACGGCAGCCGACGTATCCATTCACTAGGACTCTAATAACATTCCTTTTAACTCGAGACGTTTGGCCACACGTCGTAGGGTCATAAAGTTACATGAATCATATAGGATTGGGCTTTTGGGTTTCCCTTATTCTTCTTGAGTCAGCTCTCTAGATATACTCTTTTCCTATTGTGCATCTTGATTGCATTTCAATATGACTCCATGATGATAGACTATGAGATTTCCGTAGGGGGATTATGGTGATGATCCATCTCGTGTAGAGGATACATACCAGAGTACAGGTTCTGAGGCTACACCTCTAGGTGGTCCACCAGTTGGGCCACCACCTGTCGAGTTGCTGGTTGTGTCGGTAGTGCAGGTTGAGGTTATGCATAGGCTGAGTGCACTGCAAGAGTTCCAGAGGCAGTGACCTCTATGGTTTTAGGGTGATCTGAACCCTCAGTCACTTGATGACTGGATCGAAGTAGTAACCCATGTTTTCCTCCTAGTGGGGACATCCCAAGATCATATGGTGGTCCTTGCGGTGATCCATCTACATGGTTCGTCCAGATGAGTTTGGTGACACAGTCCCATGATGAGGAGACACTCACGTGTTCAGAGTTTTAGAAGCTCTTCTGTGAAGAGTTCTATCCAATGACACAGAGGTCAGTGCAGATTCCAGAGCATCAATAGCATTAGCAAGAGCGAACGACTATGTCGGAGTACTCAGCGAGGTTTACCAACCTGTTGTGCTACACTCTGGATATGGTTCGAGACCCATTCGTTAGGTCTCTAAACATTGATTAGGGCCTACGTAGGGACATCCGAGCAGGTGTGGTTTCTTTGTGCCTTCCCACCTATGCTGGAGTGCGGGAGTGGGCCCTAGTGGTGGAAAGATTTCTAGAAAAGCAGATCCCGCCTGTTAGTGCTGGGCACGCAAGAACTAAGAAGTCATCATTCGGATTGGCATCTAGTTTCCGACGACAGATTCAGTGGACCAGACGTATGTGACGTTTCAGGAGGCGGCCCCAGGATGGATGATCTAAGGCTCAGGGCTCTCAGGCCAGTTATGGGTAACCGCAGGTGAGATTCTGTTATTCTTGCAATGGACAGGGACATTTGGCTAGGGATTGAATCACCTGTCGTGTATCTGAGTGGGATCTATTTGATATGCTACCTTGGCTGCAACAATGTCTTGAGAAAGTAGGTTCGCACGGCGGCAGACGTGGGGATGGAGCTGGTGCAGCAACGGGAGCTGGTCGGCAGTATCTGATGCCACCACCACCACCCCCAAGTGTTCCATGCCAGGCTCAGGGAGATGGTTCTTGAAGGTAAGGACAGCTACAAGACATAGAGGCTATTGACCTAGAGGCTACATGGATTGATAGAGGTATGCCTTCTATCCTTTCTACTTTCAGAAGTAGTTTTGATATACATTATTTAGCAGTACTCATCCTTTTCCATTGCGTGCTTGAGTTTTGTTCACAGTGTTGGTACGATGTTGTGTGGGTGTTGTTTGGAATGCTTCGAATTTATGAGGAAGATGGATTATGCCCCCATAGATACGTGTTTTTGTGACGTGATCAAAACCATGAAGGCGAGTCAGTGCCTCCCAAAGCAGATAGTGTTGAGGTGTGGTGGATGAGTCCCTCTGACTTATGTGTTCGGGCATGGGTGTTTGTTGGTGAAATCCCCGGAATGGGAGACCTAGTTTAGAGTCCATTTTCTTTCCTTGTGCTTGTGTCTTTTTGGGAACGAAAAGTTCTATGGTGGGGAAGATATAGCGACTAGGGTTTTGTCCCTATCAGATTTTGTAATATTCCTATGAATAATTACAGATCTAGGTGTGATGACGCCATGCTATTCCAAGGACATTTGTGCCTAGAATTAGTTTGATAAACATATTATGTTTTTTTAAACTATGATCGTGGAAAGGGTGCATTTTCTCTAAAAACGTAGCTTTGAATAAGAATCTAAGCACTCGGTTGCATCTTGAGCGTTCCATTTACCCTAGGTGCGGTGTAATCTTTGCGGGCGTGGGCCTACTGTGGGAAAAGAACCCAGGGGCATTTTCATAAATAAATGGTAAAGTTTATTTTTGTGCTTAGACTCGAATAACTTATGAACTGCGTCTTGGATCAAAATTCTGAGACTGCCATTGCGTTCAGAATGGCGTGTTTACCCTAGGGGCGATTTAATTGTCTCCACACAAGAAGGTTTGGTCGGAGTAGTTTTTTTAATCAATTAAATTAATTAATTAAATAGGGGAAATCAATCAAGCCCCCCCCCCTCCCCTATTGCTATTATCTATGTTTGTTGTCGATCCCTCTCCTCAAATCCTCCATTCTTTATTGTAGATCCACCAAATCAAGCAAATGATGTGGCGTTGGTCTCAGATCTTGAAGGCTGACGCTCCTGGGTCGTGCATCAACAGCAGCTGAGCGTGCAAAGAATTAGAGGTCTTCCAAAAGGTATGAATTTTGTGTTTTAAAATCCTAGATCCCTTTTTTGTGTTCATTCTAATATTTTTCATAAGGGTTTTGTAGTTCGGGTCTCGAGCTTTCTGAAACATGTTTCTGATTTGAATTTGGAGCACCGAGGTACTCCCGATGGCTCCCAGATGTTTTCCAGCGGAAAACCATTTTTTCTGATGATGAGGGAGGTGTCCATGGAAGATTGTAGTGAAGTGGCGGCAATGCAGTAGTGGTGCAGTGGAATCTGGCAACTGCACGATGGTTTCGGGTGATAGTGCAGTGGTTTCTGGTGAGGAAGGCGGTGATCCGGCCAAGTTTTTTTAGGGGTTCATTAAACCCATGTAACTCCCAAACCGGAAGTCCGATGTGAGATATGTTTGCAGTGACGTGAAGCTTTCATTGAGAAAAAACTCTTGAGATTATTTATGGAATTTTGTGAGTCATGTTTTTGGCTTAGGTCCATGAAATGTTGAAAATAATACTAATATTTCATTATTTTCTACTTCGATCCGCCAGAACACCTGCCCGGAGTGTCCACATGACGTGTCGTCAGTGGCGTTGAAACCCTAATGATATGGAAGACTTTTCAAAATAGTTTCCTGGTGTTGGGGCCAATAAATGGGTGTTGGATCCATGAGGCTGGGTTCTGGAATTTACAGAGAAATGTGACATTTCCACTGTGTCTCTGTTTTGGACGAACGTGTAGTCGATCCGGTTTGTTTTTCTAAAGGGATCACAATGTTGCGAACTCCTAGATAAGTTTCGAGATAATTGTATTGGCCCCACCTGGGATACCTTCTGTGATTAGTACCCTTTTGACCAGGTGTCCGTTTGGGATGATTGAGTTGTTAATCCCCTATGTTTTTTCCAAGGGTATCGTAGTTATATGATCTGATAGATGTGTTTTGGAATCATAGTTTGGGCCCCACACAGGCCAGATATGGTGAATAGTGACTATTTCCCCACTTTTCTATTTTGGGTGAGTAAAAAGCCTATCTTATGTGTTTCTCCCGGTGGATCATGATGGTTGCCTCATTATCATCCTTGTAGGTGTGTGATGTGGTGTTGTGGTCAGTCGCTTGGGTTAGCGATGTTTTGACCAACAGTGGTGGAGGGCACTCCCTTAGTTCATTCCTATGATGGTTCACATGACATAATATCCTTAGTATAGGTTTTTGATCCTCTAAAAAGAATGTTGAATCTGTTATAGTTTTGGAATCCCTCTGGTGGGCCAAGATCAATATCCTCTAACATCGTTTCCCCATATCGGGTTCTTGGTATCATTGTAATTTCTTATCCACGGGTGGCGACCCCCTATCTAGAAGGTTAACCACATAGGTTTTTTGGCATCATTGGGAATATGATCCCCTATATAGTGGGTCGTGCTCAGTATGGTTGTGGAATCACCGAGTATACAATCCCCTACTCATCATGAGGATTATATTAGGTTTGCGGTATCGTTGGATATACTATCTCCTACTCAGTGCGTGGTTTTTATAGGGTTACAGCATCGTCAGTTCGATCCTCTACAGCGCAAGATGTACTAGATAGGGTTTCGGTATCATTCTGAATGTTTTGACATAGGTGACGATCCATTATCCGAATGAGGTGTTTCTGATGAACACCAGATTGGGTAGTGGTATCCCCCAGTGGATCCTAGGAGTGATCCCCTATCTGTGAGATCTATGAATGCCAGATCATGTTGTGGTATTCCCCAGTGGACCTTGGGAGTTATCCCCTATATGTGAGATCTTCGTATACTGGTGGTAGTACTGGTAGCCTGTATAAGTCCCTAGGAGCGACTCCTTATCGGAGGTGTTTGTTGTTAATGTTGTATCAGTGAGGTTTCCTCAGTGATGATATCAGATGATCCTGATCTCTCAGGTGAGCATCTTATATGGTTCTGTGGGACCTGATGGAGTGTATCTCTAAGATGACTGTCATATGGGATGGTAGTGATCGTGGAGTGTGCTCTTCTGGTTATAAACCATTGCTGGTGATGAGGTCGGTACCTCATGTGGTTTGGTGAATGAGCTGATTATATGTGGATGTTTTTGGTATACATAAGAGCATATATCTAAGAGGATGTTCATGGTATATGTATGGGCATATACATGGGAATATGTTCATGATATATGTTTGGGTGTATACCTAATCGAATGTTCAATGTGTATGTATGGGAATACACCTGGATTGAGCTAACTAGTTATGTTTAGCCATTTATGGTCATGAGATGGAGATTCTCTCCTGTCTGGGATCCATATGGATGGGATTAGTGGGATGTTTTCTTTCAGTTTCTCTCTTTTGATTTCGGTTTTTGGGGTGCCTATTGAGTATTGTTATACTCACCCCTGCATGGTCTTTCCTACACATGTTTGTGTCTTGTGCAGACCACATGAAAAAGGACATTGAAATTAGATTTCATTTTATTATTTAGAAGGTGGAGCAAAATCTTTTGAAGTTGGAGTATGTGCCTGTAGAATTACATATTAGAGGAATTTTAATTCAGTCCTTACCCAAAGAATATTTTGAGGAACATAGACTATCATTGGGAGTTCAGTCGACTACCCACACATGAAAAAGTTTGAATCTAGGATCCACACTCCCTATAGTCTGATATGTTTTACCCTAATATATTGATATGTGTTCTTTACCCAAAGACAAACCAAAAATGGGAAAACATCAAGTTTCTAGATAAAGAGGTATTAATTGCGGCTATTAAATGGGTGAAAATGTCTTAATCAAGATAGGGGAGAAGCTGATAGGGGGATCAGCGACTTTGGGGGAAATTAAATTTTTTAAATATTGTAGGTTTCTGAAAATCCATGCAATGCTTCTATGAAATAGTGAGAATTTGGTGCTATGTAGTAATTTCTCATGGCTATCATCTTATAGATTGGAATTCATTAATCAATTCAAACCATGAGAACCTAATTAGTGAAGAAGGGTGAGATATAAATTTGACACTGCTAATGGTGATTGATCAAAGGTAATATATAAGTAAGATGAGGTTCGTGATTAAATATAATAACTATTTTTAGAGAAGATGTGTTTCATTTATGATATTTTCATGCTACACTTGTTTCTCTTGCCAAAAATTTCTCATGTGGACTTAGAGTGTCTATCCGGAAAGCCCTTGATCTCAATTTTAATTACAAAAAATGAATGATGGTACATGATAGAAGAATATTTACTGTGGTATCAAAATTTTAAGTGTTTTCAATAAAAAAGGGTAGATTATTGGGAAAAAATCCCTCAAGGTAACATTGTAGTGTTTTTGGATAGATAGTATTTTTTGAAAAAAAAAGAGTTTGTCATGGTCAGTTATGGAGTTCTAGAGAAATAGATGAAAATAATGTTTATTAAGATCAATGAAAAAGTAATGGACACTCTGAAGGTCTTATTAAAATAGAATATACAAGATGATGTTGTTTCTTAATGTTTGCTACATTTTTTGGTCTAATGTTTACTGAGTAGGGAAATTTATTTTTTGCAAATGGAAGTTTCACGCAATGATGATGGTGATTGTTAATGTTTCACACAAGTCATGATTTGGGGTTATCTCAAAAAAACATGGAAAAGGAATGAATTCTACACAAGATATGAAATTACAAAAAATTATAACATATAAGATATAGGTAGTGTTATGTGAAAAATTTAAATAAATATAAATTGATCTGTACAGAATTGAGTTATATTACAAACACGACATAAAAATGGTCTTCTATGCTCAGGGAAATGTTGCATGAAATGTCGATGGAAGATGAGAAATTTGTTTGCAGGGTCAAAATGTATTTAAATTAATGGATACCCCATCAATTTGATAGCTCAACCCCTAATAAAAATCAATTATCTGAATCATATAAGAGGTGTGTGAAAATGGAGTTTCACACAAAGAGTGTTTCATGTTAGAATAGAAGCTGAACACAAATAGTGTTCCACAAAGAATCAAGATAAATATTTGGTGTGTGCATGAATATTACTTGTTCCTAAGTAGAAAATGTATGTGCACAAAAATTATATGATTTTCAGGAAAATAGTTGTTCCATAAAAAACCATATAGTTTTGTGGAATCCGGTTGTTTAAAGATAATGCACAAATGTTTCATGCACGATTTTAGAGTTTCACTGAATCCATCCATTGTATGAAATAAAGAGTTCTGTTAAATTGAATGTATTTACTAGTGAATCAGTGGTAAAGTAGTATTCATCAAGTGGATGAAATTATAACATCAAATGATAATCTATCAACAGTTTTTGTTTCATTGATTTTATATAAATATGGGACATACATGTCCAAAAACTATGTGTGGAACCTTTTTAGTGTCATGACAAATAGAAGAGGATGAAGGGGATACTTTCAACTAGAAGTGAATAATTAAAATATATTCAGGGAGTGATCCTTTGGAAGACATTGAGATATCAATAAACATTATATGGTAGTGCACATGGGAATAGAAGTGATCTATCCTGACCAATATTTTGATAGTGAGTGTTAGTTGATTTAGTAATTTATCACATTACCATTGCAAGATCATTTATCCTAGCCTAGTATGGGTGAACCCAGTAATAATCTGAGTGTTTTTGTTCTCACTTTCCTAATTTACTTTTAATGTAATATTATTAGATAAATAAGAAAAAGCATAGATTGACATAAACACTTAGAAGAAAATAAAGTGACCCTTTTCATAATGAGGTCATGATATAAAGTGGTTGAATGAATGTTGAAAAGAATATTCATACCATGATTCATCCCCTTTTAGGGCATATAAGAACCTTTTGGGCTTACATACTCTCTTGGGTTATTTAAAATGGTTGGGATAATAGGATATTTCATGATGATTCCATAACATAGTCAATAACATTTGATTTATAATTATTTTCATTGTTATACATTTCATTTTTTGACAATTCATATAGGTTATTTATATGATACAATATCAATTTGATTATGGCATAAGGAAATTTTTTTCAAACTTTAGGTTTGTATTCCTTTATTGATTTAGAATATATCTTCCAATTTATCTTAACCCATAAATTCCCAATATTAGTTAAAAAACATTAATTTATAGTAAGAACTAATTTTTTTCAAGTTTAAAAGGAATATATTTTAATATTTTTTTTAAAACATTATAAATGAATTGTCTTATTTCAACATTTACTTATATTTCATTATTGAATTCATTATTCAACCTCTTCTAAGTCATTTCATCTTCCATCTATCTTGATTATTTCTTATTATACTCCCCTGTTTAGTAGAAATATTTTCATCAAGATCCTTTATATATTTCTTATATCTACTACAATTAACATTATGCTTTTAATTTTTTCAAGATAAACATATTTATTTATAATAATATCATCATTTCGTTCACTCTTACTTTGGCATTTCTTTTTCAACAGATAAACTTATTTATTGAGATCAATATTATTCTCATAACAGGTCTGAAACTCTATTTTTAATAGGTACTCAATGTAATTTTCATATCATTATTCCTCTTTATCACTGTATGCTACCTCAAACATAACCTTATTTATTATTTTCATGATTTTTTGATAAATTTTTTATCAGATAAGGTAACTTCTAATGATTCTAATTATTTTTCCTCTCATGACAATATTATTATTTTCTTCTATATAAGAATCCTTTTACCTACAAAAATTTTTTTCACTTCTTTTTGAATTATTAAACCAGTTATTTCAATATGTTTTTTGTTTTGTCTCATAATCATCATACACACAATTCTATTTCTAATGAAAATTTACTACAATTTCATTGATTCCTCTACATATAAAATTACAAACTCACCCCAAACTATAATTAATTAATAAAATAAGATACAATGAACATGATATACTTATAAGGCTCTCCCCCAATGTGAGTGAAAATATCCTTTTTTGACCATTTTTGATCTCGAGTGATTGATTATACTATATAGTTAATCATCAATTACAAGTTGAATGGGTAGGTATTATCTAAAACCAAAAATTTTATCACACCCTTTTAGTCACTCAAAAAATAAATTTTGATGGTTAACTCATGTACAAGATTACTAATATAAACATAAAAAATAACTCTTCCACGTTTGACAAATTCAACAATAATAGTAGATCATCCTCTAATATTTATGATTAGTATAACTCTATGCCTACTCCCAACTAAAAAATTTAGAAAATTTAATCCTCAAATACAATTTAAAAAACATTAGATTTTAGTAACTTATCTTTTTATATTCTTTCATTTATACATTTCCACCTCATCATTAAATATATCCAGAGTTTAATATATTACTTTACCAAATATATCTAATATAATTAATAGGTCAAGACTCTATAAAAATAACATCTGTCAAAATTATTATCTAAATTTTTTGATTAAAATTTTCTATTATTTAAAAACCCTATCATTGATTAATCTAATCACTACGATTCATATCATCCACCTTATTCAAGACATAATTTACTTACTTAAATTTCTTTAAAGATATTAATGTTAGTTGTATTAATCAATGTATCTAGAAATTTCAGTGTCAAATATCTTTGAGTAGAATTAGGAACATTTATATGATAATTTTTAATCTATGACATCATACATATAATCATTATAATATGTTTTAATAAATGTAAATAGTTTTTGAAATTTCACATAATATTTTTCTTTTCATAATTATTTATACATAAATAACACTAATATAGACTTCATTAGTCTATAATTTCTAGTCATTTTCTTTTATCTCCCCAACACTAAAATATTCCTAACCAATATATATTTGAATAAAATTTCAAATGGTTATTAATAACTCAATGATTATATTTTATTACATTAATAATTTGTTTCAACTTCAATGTATAGCTTCTTATCATTACAACATTGGATATGATTTTCTTCTATTCATTTTTATTATTTCATTGGTTGGACATAGATTATTAATAATTATTTTTTATGTTCTGATGAAGTTATATTCGGATCAACATAACTCTGGGATTTCTATGTCTCTAGACTTTCTAGATTTCTCCTTTTACATCAGTGAGTCCCCTAAGCATCAGTTTGTATTTTAAACCACATTTTCACATGGATTATGCATTAAAACGTTGATTACATTTGATTTTTTGGGATTTCATTAACTAAATTCATCAATATTGTTGACTAGCTCAACATCTATTTCCTCATCCATCAATCTCACTCAAGGATGATCTTCTAACTTTTTATTGACTTAAATTTTGAGTTTCTAAAATTATAACTCCTTCAACATCAAATTTTCAACCATTTTATAGAATCTAGTGACATTATGATACCATAATAGAATCTATAACTCCTTGTAAGAAATCATTTTTCAATGTTACCTTTGAATTTTGTAATTCAATTCAACATGAATCACATTAAATTCTCAAAACACTATAATGTTTCTTCCATTTTATTTTTATCATAAAAAATTATAGCATTAGTTTAAAATCCCATCAACCATAATTTCATATTTCCTTTTCCATTGTAACTATAGTTCCATTTCTTTATGTCTAATGAAAAATAATAAATTTAAAATGATTATTATACTCCAAAAGTATAATCATTTGAAGTTTCATATTAATCATACACTCCACAAGGTTAGTTCAAGTCATATCCAATTTTTCTATAATAATCCAAATGAATCTTTTTATTATTACCTATAGAAATTTATACTTATACATCCATACATTTTACCCAATTATCTTTTTATGTTTTAAATAAATTACATATATTAATTATCTATTTTACAACATGTTATTTTCTACAAACATAAAATAAAACGATGGAACATGTTTATTTTTTGGATGTGAGGACTATTTTAGGTTACTAAATTTAGATCATGGAATTTAGTTCACAGGAATATGGTCAGTGGAGGTTGTTAAAATAAATGGTCATATAATAATAACTCAATCTCTTTAAGTGGAATAAATTTTGTTGGAACTTGATATCTTCTTATGGTGTCATATTGGTCCAAATAGTTTTGAAAATATAATTCTCTAGAATTATCTTTTTTAAAAATTTCACCATGAATAGTTTTATAGTTTAAAGTGGAGGTAGTTGATCACTAGTCACATACCAAATGGAGGCATATCTATTGAAATTATAATGTAGATTTATTTGGATGACCAACTGAGAATTCCAAAAAAAAAATTAATACTTATCACAGGCATGTATGAATCATTTTCAAAATCACATCAATACCTTATATCATTTTATTTATTAATATTTTTAATTGTTTTGTTTAAATTTTTGTAATGCATTCTAGTTTTCTAGAGTTATGTGTGAGGTTCTACATGCTAAATTAAGTATTGTGCAAAGTCTTCATACCATTTGATACACTTAGTCAGTGGTGGTAATTTCTAAACGTCTCATTTCTACTATATAGATACTTTACTTTGAGAACCTTTGGTGTATTTACAATATTGGTTATAGAGACTTCACATAACCCATCCCCTATTATGTGGAATAAAATCTAGTGTTTCGATTTTCTCTTAGTACAATTAGAAAAAATATGGGTTTCTCTCACTCTTAAATTTATAATATTTCTTTTTTTGGAGCTTTCTATAAAGGGTAGGTATTTAAATGAATAATGGTAAGTTCTAAGTAGAAAATATTTGATGGAATATATTTTTGTTTTTGGAGACTTCATTTTGAGGATCATCTAATTAAAAAAGACTTATATAATCCATTAATTGGTATACATTCATTGAAAATAGAGAAGGTCGAATGGGAATAAATGGATAGATCTTGGGTTGGTCGGGATGTCATTGTCCTATATTTTTTCCATTAACATCCATGAAGTGAAGATAACATTGTGGATCATGATACACCAAGTAGATAATATCAAAAACCCATGATACTTTCTAATGTTCTTATGATGAATCAATCATTACTATGGATGTTATAAAAAGAAAGACTTGCGGAATATCATAGTAATTATTTCAATATGATTTGAGGGTATATTGATTGATTAAAGGTTAAATTCATATATGATGTGTGGGAAATATAATTTTTATAATCGTGAATAAATAGGTAGAATGTTATTGTGACTATTGATACTCACACTTCTGAGAAGCTGAATTTAGTATTTGACGATTATTTGTATTTGATCATCATTAAGGATATTTATTTGAGGTAATTTCATGATTTGTAACCTAGTGTTCATAATTCTCATAGAGAGTGAAATTAACCTCAAATTAGATACTATAAAAAACCATTAGAATATAATACACTTGAATGATCAATAGAAATTTTGATAGTCCCATTCCTAAATGATATATTTTTGAGAATAATATACCTATCTAGAAGATTTATAGTTATATAAAGGGGTACTATTGAAGGGAATAAACTTCTATGAGTTTATTTTATTTTGAAATAAACATGGTAGAATCCAACTATTTCAAATTTCTAATATTTTGGAGTAATCCTGTGTAGTTTTATTGAAAAATATCCTGATATATATAAATAATACACATTTTCAATGAATATTATATATATATCCCAAATAAGAATTCTAGGGAACCATAAATATTTATTATACATTCAGAATAGATACTTAAAAATCATATTTATGTAAAATATTAATCATAACTAATTTATTTCACTTCATAATGTACCATTCTAGACTTATCCTAATTTTTACCATTATTCATAACCATGTGAAAAAGTAAAACATAAGAAAGGGTGAGCTCATATGCTCTAAAAGGGTAAACATGGGATATAACATTTAATGATTATACATTAACATATCATTATAATAAGTGTATGAGAACTAATTATTATCAATAGAAACCCATACCCAAAAATTCAAATAACATAATCATGACTCATGGATATATAAATTAGTATGTTATAATAACTGGAAATCATAAAAAATGAATCAAAATCCAAGATTCAAAAACATATGCAAATCCACATGTCATAAGAATGAAGTACCATAATAGTAATTGAAAATACATCATATATCAAGTATAATTATTGATACCATAATTTCATAGTGTGTCAGGTATTAAATCATGTTTCACATATCATATCAGGTCATACATCACCACCAATTTCCCATATTATCGTATATTAGGAATCCCAGCATGTTCCTCGTAGTGGTTGGAGAACAAAAACATGGTTTAGATAATTTTTTCAAGATATATAAGTCCTTAAAAAATTAAATTCTTTGATTCAATAGACCCACCTATCACATATAGAAAACCATAAATATATGTTCCAAAAGATCATAAAACATTCATCATTTCATCATAGCATAACTTATGGAAAATAAAATGTTTCATAAACATTTCATCATTAGATAACCATAATCCATATATATAATGGATAAAGATGGTATCATTATATATTATCCAAAATAAATAATAAGAAACATCAAAGTTTGATTACATTGATAGATAAAATATTAAATAGTTTATTGGAACATTTATTTGAAAACATGCTAAAATAAAATTTTCTTTTGATAAAATTCTAAATAAAACATACCATATTATTGAGGAAATAATTTTATTTTAAAATATACATGTGTAAATATTATAAATGACTCTAATTATACCATGTTCATGGAGGTGGGTAAATTTTTTCTTTCCAATTTATGTTAAATTAAAGCATTTTTTCAATCTTTTCAAAACATCAAAAAATGTCATGTTCAAAAAGAAATTATAAAGATCCCTTTTAATAAAATTTTAAATAAAGTAAATGGTTATTAAAATAACATTGAAAATAACTTTTAATCTGGTATGAAAATTTATAATATAATTTAACAGAGTATATACATGGAAGAAAAACTTTATCAACCAAATAGGAAAAAGTTCAGTTTTTCATTAAAAGTATTTCAACAATTATTTTAATTTCTATTGAGATAAAAATAGATATAATACATGAAATTTAAATAAATAATAATATTATAATAAAATTATGATTTTTAATGTATAACATCTAAAAATTTTCCTTCAATGGAAATTTAGCAAGGATAATACCAACAAGAAATGATATTTTAATATAATCCCTTTCTTTAAGTGTCATCTTGCTCCATGAATCCTCCAAACTCCACAATAATAAATATATATTATTCACATATTATAGACCAAAAATAATATATATTTTACCACATAGGATTTAATTTTTTACTTCCAAATAATCATTTATATATAATTCTTTAATAAAATAACTATTATTTGTGATAACAACTTTATTTTCATGCATGTTTTTGTACATCAGTGTCGGTCCTTGTACATTGAACATGGTTACATCTTATACCAAATTTCAATAGTTAAATTACTATAAAATTTTATCATTATATAGAATTTTATAAATTTTCATGTAATAAGGTGATGAGTAATTAATTACATCACTCTGTTGAGATGGCAGTCCATACATTTGAATGAGTGATTTCTCCACTTTTCTACAGACAGAATAATTAAAATATATCAACAATTAAATTTTATGTAAATATCATAGTATTATAAATAAAATATATATTTAGTAAATCCATATTTATTACTATCTATGTGAAGTGATGAAGAAAAATGAAACTCATCAATTTTTAGTGGTAGTAGTCCACACGTACATATGATCAATGTTTTCTTTTCCCATAGGATAATAATGTGGTGGATAATGGTTTTTAAATAATAATAATAATAATAATTGATTATATTTAAGATAAATTATTTTATAGTTAATACCATATATTTACAATATATATACAAATAAATAAAATATATATTTATCAGTTAATACTTATACCCTTTTATTAGAAAATCTCTTTTGTATTTGACCTTAACCATTGATAAGATGATATTTTGGAATGAATAGAAACTATAAGATGTAGGTAAGAAAGACATTATTTTATTTTGTTATAAATTTTTTAAGATATAATTCTCAAAATTTGTGAATATGAGAGAAGATTTGATGTAGTTTTATATGTCAGGGGAGGGGAGCCCTTGGAATTACCTAAAGTATTAAATTAATATAAATTAACATTCTTGTTCAGAGGGAAACAAATAGATATATTTCAAATATAGTCTGAGTATGAGTCTAAATAAACTTATAAAATAAAATTTATACTGGTTTGGTAATGGTGTAACCCTTATCTCTTAGCCCCCTATTTATCCCTTTTGATGATTATAATGATATTTTGATTTTTACTCTTTAACAGCCATAATATTTACTATAAAATTAAAGGTGATACCTTAGTAGAAAATAACGGAATTAAGAGACTATAAACCATTCATTTTGAGAAAGATAATAGTTTGTGAATATTACATTATTGAATAGAATATTGTGTTATATAACAATCAATTAAATTCATTTTCAAAACTATTAACATAGCATGAATTTAAAGACAAAAAGATTGAAATATAATTTGAATATAAACTATTAACACATCACTAATATTTTCTATTTATCTACAAATTTTTTTAATGAAATAACACATCCAAATTGTATTATTTTTATATTATTTTTAATATCATTTTTTTATTATGTTAACATGTATGATGTCAGCATTGTGTAATTTTTTAATTTTATTTTTTGGATAACTAAAATCTATAAATAAAAAGAAATTATAAAAAATTAATTCATATTTTATGTAACCATTTAAAACCAATCATAAAATATTTTTATCACAACGAAAAAATATAATATATATTGAAACAATGATATGGACATTTTGAATTTATTATTTATATAAAATATTATTGATGTCATTATAAAATAAATGTTGAAATAGATTTCAAAAAAATCAAAGAGATGATTATTATGATCAAAAGTATCCCATATAATGAAATATATGAATTTTTTTGGGATATATATAGTCCATATTCCATATTTTATCCCTATTTAATGCATCTTAGCCTTACTGATGTGACAAATATTTACAATGATTATGATAAAAAATGACAAAAAATAAATGGATATTGTTTAAAAAATTTGAACATCGTAATTACATATATGGAATCTATTATTGAATATTAAATTTATATAAGTGATTAAAATCTATTTTAATATTATCTTGATAAATAAAATGGAATCCATATTTTGAAAAAAAAAATCCTTTTTAATCATAAAAATGGATATAGTCTTATCAAATGACAAGGAAAAAACATTAAATTAATGGTAAAACATCTGAATGATTTTATAATATATAAATTTAAATAAAAGCAATCATTAATAGTTATTAGTTTAATTTATTTAGATAAAAATACATTTTGTGAATAAAAGTTTTTTTATAAGGATATATTATTCTTACATTAAGATGATTTTATTAATTATAACCAATGAATTCATTTTATTCATGGGTAAACAACAAATTTAAATAATTTTGATATTACTATTCAAACCTTCCAATTAATTCATTCGGCGGTAACTATCACATTAAATAGTAATAATTCAACCATACATCACAGTTCATTTTTTCATGGTGTTTTATGTAATGAATATCATCAGCGAAAGTAATTATATTTAAAGAAAAAATATATCACAAAATTTATAAGAATTATATTCTTCACCCATATAATAATTTATCACTCAAAATTAAATAACTCTGATACATAGAAATAAGTTTTCTTCTTCCTCATCACATCCATAGGATCCCCCATAGCTTCATTATATTTATGGTTTATCCATAACATTTAGGCTAGGTGAGTGATATTGTTTCACCACACTTTCAATCATTAATCCATAATATCCACCAATTAATCTTCCTAAGAGAGATAATTATCCTATGGTATGAACTATAATTTCATTACATATGGAGGATTAGGTATGTATATTCATAGATGATATGTGTGGAACACATTGTGTACATGATACAGATTTAGTGGATGTACAAAGTGGCAGGCTACTGTCCCAATATGATCATGAATTTTTAAGAGGATGTTATATCAAGATATCATCTTTCCCTTCATTCCAAATGTCATATTATTCGTTCAAGGATAAATTCATAAGAATAAATTTTCACCAACAAAAAACTCTAGAAATCTTTAATGATTCTCGACATAACTTTTATGTGGACATTGGGATGCCCTGATGTGGTGTTGAATGGCTCTAACATATTCATTCATTTCTAAAAAAATATTAAGTCCTAATATTTTTCTATATCCAACTTAATCCTAGAATATTGAGGTTCCACACTTGTTGCCATAGAGGGATTCATAGTGAGCCATCAGAATGCTCGATTGAAATCAATTTTTGTAATACAATTCCCCTAAATGAATATGTTTATACCAATCACTATTCAAAAATTTATAGGAATATCCCATAATACAATATATATTTTTAATGTTCATCTCAGACCGACCATCTATTCAACGATGAAATGTATTAATGAAACCTCACTCGTTATCTAGAGACTACTAAAGAATTATCCATATGTTTGAGGTAATCCTATGACATTGATCAGGTATAATTGAGAGTATTACTTTATGTAATCTCACCACTTACTTAATGTATAAATAAGTAAGTTAGTGAATAGATAAATATTCCATAATGGAAATATAATGTGTTTATTTAAATAGTTGATTGAGTATATCCCAAATATCATAAAGTCATTTTGATGATTTGGGGAGTTCAATAATGAATAACACAGTGGTTTTTTCCCATTTCAATTATGGTAGGGTAAATGTTTGTATCATTCCCTTATATGTAGCCTTATAAACATTAAATGATAACAAACTATATATTAGGATACATACTCAACAATATTCCATTTCATGTTTTACCACCATAAATATTTTTCGAATCTCTATACATCTTCATAATTCTGAGATGAGTATAGAATGATGAACTGTAATATCATATAATAACTCATTCATCAATTATGGTATTGGTAGGATGCATACTCTATTCATGAACATTATTAATCCATCAAAATATTCGAAAAATTTGAAGAAATTCATCACATTTTCAATTCTACATCTTCATTATATGTCTCTTCAATAATCACATGGATGGATGGTTAAAAATTCATCTATGAAAGATAAGATTTATCCACTTTCCTCATGATTTCAAGTTATATCCTCTTAAAATCCATCAGTATTGGAGCTCATTCAATACTTATCATGTCTAAAATAGTATGGTCCTTCTAACTCAATGAATATAAATATTGTTCACCTTCCTTGGGTGGTAATGTCTTGAGAATTCATAATCATTAATCATCTCCAATCATTTTCTCTAGAACATATTTAACTATTTTTTTATTTTTATATACTTACATGTTTTGTGATCCAAATATATGTCACACCTTTCACCATAAAAATAATTAATTAATATCTTCAATGAAAAAATACAACTAATATCACCAAATAATTAGTCAGATTATTTTCCCCAAATGTTTTTAATTATAGAGAGTACTATGTCGCCACAATATGATTTTTCATAATGGAACATCCTATTCCTTTTATTTACGAATCACTATAGATTATAAAGTCATCTCAACTACATGGTAGTTGATCACTGGTGCACTGGAAAACCATATCATTAGATCCTTGAAATTTATTTCACATTCATTTACCCACAAGAACCCAACTCACTTTTTAGTCAATAATGTTTGTTTATTAGATGACCATGAAAAAATTCAAAAAAGAAACATTTTTATTGTCAAAAAAAACATAATAAAATGACGGTCTCGTTTACAATGGCTGGTATAGGCCATTATCAATAAATTATGTCTTTGATAGATCCACTTATATAACCTCCCATAAGATTATATATCTAATTAATGAAACATTCTAAAGAAAAAATTCACGCTTTTTAAATTTAACATAAAAATTGTCTTTTCTTGAGTGATTTAGCACAATAATAAAATTATATTCATTATCTTCCTCGCTCTTTGAATATATAAGAATGTCATATATAAATACCACAATAAACTAATACAATAATTCAATAACGACTCTTTTTATTAAGTACATGAAGACCACATTATCATTAGTAAGTCCAAATGGAATCTCTATAATTTAATAATTTATATTTCTCATATAGAAGGTTGTATTGGGTATTTCCTTCTTTTTTGAACCTCAATTGATAATATCTCGAATTAAGTTCAATATTTATAATTTTATATCTTATCATAATTGGTTAAATATCATTAATAAAATTAAGGGATACTTCATCTTGATAGTGATCTTTCTATGTTCCAGATAATCAATGCAATGAAAAATTAACCAATAATTATTTTTATAAAAAAAAGTACAGGGGAACCCCAAGCTGACAGACCAGGTCATATGAATGCCTTATCAATATTCTCCAAGATGTCCTTATGCAATTTCTAAAATTTAATCGAGGTTATTATATATAGAGTCTTTGAAACATTTGTTGTACTAGGTATGAGGTATATTGGAAATAGAACATTAAAAATGAGGAGATGACTAGGAAACTATTCTAAAAAGGCATCAATAAACTCTTGTACAATCTAATGAACCTAAAATTTGATTTTCTCCCCATCCTTCTAAGATAGAAACCCTTCAGTGCTAGAAATTAAGACTAATATCATAAACATAATTTCAACTGGATGTTTTTAGTTAGACTTGCAAAGATAAATGATAATAGGTTCATTAGAAAATTGAAATTTGACTTATATAAAGTGGTAATTTATATAGTAACACCACAATCTTCCATGATACGTTTCCCTTTGAATAATGCAATGGCGTGCATTGTACGCAACTTCGAGATTCTAACACACCACAACCAATCAAACTAGACATTATGAATAATAATACCTAATTTTTGAGATTTTATAAATTCTATCTCTCAAAATGGACTTCATTTTTGGATTCGGAATATCAAAATTTTCCTAGGGTGAAATTTTGGTACTTTTCGGATAACTTTCATATTTTGATGAATAGTGAAAATTACTAAATTTTAATTAAAAACAACTTTTTTAATCAAAATAATTAATAGTGATAAATTATGAATTTGAGTGGTTTTAAAGTATATTTAGAATATAGTTTTACCATGTAATAAAATGTGGGTCATTGAACATAATTTCACATTTAAACCAGACATAAACAACTGCCAATCTTTTGATAGTTATTATCTCTTCAAAACACGCTGTTTGTTTAAACAGTGGGAATTAATTTTAAATTTATTTCTTCCACTTCTGTGTATTGAATTTGGAAAAATGGATTCCATATTTGGAATCAGGATTTTCAAATTGTGTAAATAGGTAAAATTTATTTTTATACATTTTGCATAATTACTTCGGTAAATATTTTATTTACCATGATTAAAGGGTAAATCCCGTAAACAAGGGTTAAAAAATAATATTATAATAATACTAAATTACCCTAAAACATTTCTTAACCCTATTTTTTAATACATGGTCGACCATGGGCATCTTTGGGTCGATTTTGGGACCCCATGGATCCCCTTGTAAGTGATAGGGACACTTTATTTTAATTAAGTTAAAATAAATACAAAAATGACACAAGCATATATCTTTTAGAAAAACAATTGTTACATAGGGTTATAAATGTTGGATTTTAGACTATAAATATTCATTAGAAAGATAAAAAGATTTTCTACATAATTATATTTTATTTATAATTTTTATACATTAAATAAGTTAATTTATTAAGGACACATTGGTGATGCAGTAATTACCATAATAGTGAAAAATTAGAATAATTGATATTATAAATACCCAAATAAATATAATTTGTGACTTTTATTTTATAGGTTAATATGAAATATTAGTATTTATTTAATTAAATTATTTCTAATTAATCATTATGTTATGTGTTTCACAAAAATCAACTATTGAATATTGTCAAAATTGACATAAAAGAGTTTTTAAAACAAATATTATATTATTAATTGATATTAAATTCCTAAAAATCTATGGATCAGCCCATAGACTTATATCATGATATGTGTATCATTAATGGACCACTTGGGGGTCTCTTGGATGTATATGGTATGTTTATTAACCATATAATATAAAAATACAAAGAGACATTGTAAAAGTGCAACTAATTAACTAAGAGTTAATACTTAAAGATAAGGTTAATATAATGACCCAAACCTGTCTAAATTCTTTTGGTTGAGTTGTTTTAGACCCATATCCACCTTAACCTTTAAATAATAAACTTTTTAGCTATTAGAAACCGAATATGAATTTATTATAAATTAATATTTCTAGCTTTTCAAAAGGTGCCCCTCACCCCTCTTATAAAAGGGCACTCCTCCTTCTCATTTCTTCACACCTTCAAAGCCTTTTGGTTCGGCCAAGCCCTTCCCAAATACTCTCTCAACTTCCCTCAATACATCCTAGAGACCTTATTTTGATCATAAAGCCATCCTAAGGAACCCTTTTGATTAAATCAAAAGGAAGAACCCGAAGAAGAGGTAATGTTTTCCCCACCCCTTTTCAAGTTCCTTTATTCTTCCACTTCTCTTTTCTTTGTTATTACCATTATAAAATTATAAATCCAGTATCATATATATGCTGTTATGTTATTATAAATATGTGACAACCATATTCATTATTCTACCCCCCCTTTGAATAACATGTCACCACACGTGCGTACGTAAGGCTTACGGTCTCCACGTCGTGGTGTAATTGTTATTCAATATATTATTATTTGGATGGATATAAGAATGATGTGTAACTCATGTAAATAATAAATATAACATGATAATGATTCTGTATATATGATATAACACCCAATTGTATATTATTTTAATATCAAAAGAATGATATTGTCGCTCGTGCGTACTAACGGACTACCGTCTCCACGAACGCGATGAGATTCATTTTCCATTATATCCATTCAAGTATAATTCTCATTTGATGATAAAAAAAAATATTTAAGGACCTGATATAATTATGGATATGAATAATATACATCCAATTAATAACAAATATGGCTCACATAATAAATAATATAAATTAAAATGAACCCGTTAACACCCGAAATGACGATAATTCTAAGATATTATTAACAAATCAATGTTAAAAGATCATATATGATATCGTATTAATGCATATGATTCTTGTATAATTAAATAACAATTATTTCACCATTATACAGGAGGTTAAACTACCATCGATGAAGGAAAAAGTACAAAGTAAGGGGTTTCTTATCTCACTCTTAATTTCGTGAGAATTCCATTGTTCACCACTTATTTATTGCATGTGGTGTATGTGTACTTCCCATGATTGTATTCATTGTGTAATATACTTTAATTTATGGGTATTTACATCATAATTGTATGATCCTTCTTTCATGGGTGCATGTTTCATAAGTTACCAAATCGATAAGGGAATTTGAGATTTCAATTTCCACTCATTCGGCTTTACACATATTTCATTGATTATATTACTCCAAGATTATGTGTGGAATCACTATTCATTTGATTATCTCATAATTTCCACTCCCCTTCAGGTGGATATACTTTTGATACACATAATCACTCCATTGATAATTTCTCAAGTCATCAATATGAATTTGAAAAGAGTAATTTTAACTCTTTCTCCATTTGTTGAGTTAAACATCCATTTCATTGGTGTTGTTTTTAGAAGATTATGTGTGAATGTACATTGATTGTTTTTCACTAAATATCCAATCATATTTAGTGTATTTATATTTTTCACACATAACTATGTCATTGATTTATCCTTAACCTAAGGATATGGCCTTTATGAGAGATTTCATCTCAATTTACATTCCATTGAGACTTATTCATTGTTATACACCAAATAACTTTTATATAGTGTATATAAGGTACTTTGACATAGTATATCATGAATTCCTTAATTCTCGTGATATTACAATGTTTTTATTACCTCAATTATTTTTATCAAGTGTCTCTCTTTTAGTTAGAAACTCTAACCAAAATACCATTTTAAAATGTTTTAAAGACTTATTCTTCTAAATCTTGCTTATTAATGTCCATGTTTTAAAAATGGTTTTAAGGATTTATTTATATGGACATTAAAGTTTTAAAATTAAAACTCATTTTAAAAGTTTCAAAGTGGTATGGGACACTTTGATTCAAAAATCTATTTTTAAATGGCTTCCTGACAAATAGTGTGACTTTTAAATGTTTTCAAGAAAAAGGGGGATATTTCACTCTAATTGTTTTGATGATTATTTTCGTCTATGTCAATATCCTTCATCATTCTCAATTGAGGTTAATATGATACAATACAATCTTCCATATTGTATCGAATGAGTTATGTTTGACTACGGATGTTCTATTTTTATACCATTCATGGTATGCGGTTACAGTATTGACATTTCGTATGCAAGTTTTAATATGAATGTTTATGTTATGTTTAAACCTGTTTATATGAGGAATGCATTGGACTTAATAAGTGACGGGTGGAGCTCTCTATAGATTCTCGATGCATCGGTAGGTATCATTAGACAAACTAGTGTCTTGGCATAAGGCCTTGGCAAATTCTTATTTGTAGTCTTGGCATGAGGCCTTGGCTATGTGGTTATGATAGTCTGGCATTAGGCATTCCATCATTATGAAAGTGGTTATTGATATCGCATGTGATCATTTGACTAGTAGACTATTCATGTGAGTAAGTAAATGGAATCATTTTATTTTATATTTTCCATTTTTTGCTGAAGTTCACGTTTAAAAGGATTTTGTTTTAGTTATAAACTGTGTTAAGTGTTTATGCTTATCTATGAAAGCTTCTACTATAATGTTATTTTTACTGAGCATCTGAGCTCACCCCTTTCAATGTATTATTTTTTCCAGGATTATGAAGAAGTAATTTATGAATGACCAGCAGGGATAGTAAGAGCGGATATGAAGACAAGATATTGTTGTAGTATTTTTTTACCTTATGATGTAATGTAAGACTTATGAATATATCTAGTGTTTCCAAGACTACTAAACTAATCGGTCTTTCGAGACATGATCCTTTGTGATCATGCCAATGTTATTTAATAATGCACCGACTCTGGGTATTTAGGGTAGGTGCTTTACAGTTGGTATCAGAGGCAGGTTTAGTAGAAACCTTGGAAGCTAGATTTAGATAAACTCTGATTAGAGCACGTAGACCTAAGATGAACTTTGAGGATTAGTATAGAATAACTTCCTAGAATTTTGGTATTGTAGAGATTTTGTGAGTTTTCCGAGCAATACATCCCTGTCTGGATATGAGCAGGTAGAGGCGGCTCTGGCACAGATGTACCTAGGGGTAAAACCTGAAAACACCGCTTTGAGCTAGACTCGAACAGGAACTGGTGCACGACAACGGCCCTTGCTACACTCTTGGTTAAGACACTCCCGGGGGATATGCTTAGGATAATTTACAATTTCTTTACAAACTGATTTAAAGTAATATATATATAAGATGAGAGTAAATGACCTTGGTTAATCCTAATGTGTTTCAAATTGAGAATATGGTGACATGTTAATCTCTAAATGATTTTATGAATACTGTTACTCACACAATGCTTTCTGGTTTTAGTCAATGGATAGATTCCAAGGAAGTCATAGTGATTTTGAGAATGATGTACAAGGTGGCAACGGTGGTGGAAATGAGCAACAAAATGGAATGTTCATAGGCGTAAAAGATATCATCTTTATGCCAAATCAGTTTTCCAAAAATATGATCAACAACATATATATTAACCAACTCCCGGACTCAACAAGGAAGAGAATGGTGATGAATGATTAGAGCTCCAGTAATAGAGACCATGGAGAACAGAACCCTCAATTTTAATCATGCAAGAAATCTGGTAGGAGACACCCAGGAAAGTGTCTCAATGGGACCAAGAAATGCTTTACGTGTGGGAAGGAAGGACATAAAGTGAAGAATTGCCGAAGAAAAATGGATAGTACTATGGAAGAATATAAAAACGGTTCCAAGAGTCCATTTACAGTCATTTGCAGTAAATGTAGGGGACTTGGCCATTACCCGAGTGAATGCCCTATTCTATAGGATATTTTCTTGGTCAAAGAAGAAGCCATGTGGAAATAAATGGTTGGAGAAATGTTTAAAAAGTATTAGTGCTCCTTCTTTATGGGTTTACTTTGGAATAATTTTATCTTGTATTTGTAACCCCGCAGTTTGCCATGTGAGAATGATATTTGAGGAAGAATTATTTATTCTCTTGTGGATATAGGTATAAATAGCCATTTTGTTTTATATGATCATTGGGGTTTGAGAGAATTATATGTTATTATAATTTGGGATGAAAATGAAAGGTTTGATATAACATTTGTGGTTAAATTATATAATGGTATTTTGAGGAATTTATCTCACTTTGGTAATATTATAAAATATAGTTTTTGAAAAAGGACAACACGTAGACAGTGTGACAACCCATAACGTCGGAAAAAACTGTGGGAATCGAACCCACAACCAATGTGCGATTGGGATTTATCGCCTACCACTGGGCTACGTGAAGTCCATGGATAGTGTGACTAATTTTTTTAGTTAAATGATTTTATTCCTCAATAAAAAGTTGATTTGGGTTCTTATGTCTTATCAAATGAATACCCTTGGTATAGGAAAATGATTTAGTGATTACGTGATAAATGTTATTTTGGAAGATGTTCACTTTGATGGGAACACTATATGCCCAAGGAAAGTAGAATACTATGGGATTTCATTAGAGGAGTAATGGTGGATTTTTATCTATGTTTTTATTGTGGATTTATAGTGATTTGGGTTATTTATGGAAATGATTAACCTATAATAAAGAATATGTGATTAGGTTAAGTATGTGACTTTAAGAGTAGATGATGTCATTTGGAGATACAATTTAACGTGGAAGACTACATTATTATAAGTTTTGGGTTTCAAGATTAGTTTGGATTATATTGAAGGATTTTAAGGACAATTTATTATTGAATGGTATTTATTTAACATTGGGGTATTGTTGGTTTAATTTTAGAAATTAAGATTACTGTTTATTTATCTCAAGGAATATCCTTTTGGGGGATCATTAGATCTTGCACTAACCATTTTGGTTTTGATTAATCTCCAAAGACAATGTAAATATATAGTTTATCCTGCATGGATCATGTGATTCTATAGAAGTTTATTCTAGCTCATCTAGCGTGACCAAGTCTTCTTGAATACTCATCGTTTAAAACAAATTGAGTTAGTGGTGGAAATTTATTAAAAAATGAAACTCTACTTAAAAATTAAGTATATATCTTTATATTCATAGTCAATATCATAAATGAATTCCTCATCCTTATGTAATGTAACTTAAAACAAAAAAATGTTGTCTGTTTACTTTCCTGCTAGGAGACTAATGACTGTTTGTCCCAACACAAGTTTGTGGTTTTCTTATTTTTAACTTTCTCCTGATCATGATTTCTATCCCTCTCCATTAGAACTTTACACTTAGTTTATCGTCCATATCCATGTTTTTCTACATGGAATCCGAGTATGGGTTATCTTGGTTGACCTTTATACATCTCTTTTTTTCTTTTAAAGTGATAGTTTTATTGACTTTTTTCTGATGTGGGATTTCCATTATATTATCAAGCCCAATTTTTTTAAAAAAAATTGTGAGGATGAAATTTATTGAAGGAGGGGAGAATTAAACACCCCATGCTTCCACGATACGTTTCCCTTTGAATAATTCCATGGCGTGCATTGTACGCAACTTCGAGATTCTAACACACCACAACCAATCAAACTAGCCATTATGAATAGTAATTCCTACTTTTTGAGATTTTATAAATTCTATCTCTCAAAATGGACATCATTTTTGGATTCGGAATATCGAAATTTTCCTAGGGTGAAATTTTGGTACTTTTCGGATAACTTTCATATTTTGATGAATAGTGAAAATTACTAAATTTTATTTAAAAACAACTTTTTTAATCAAAATAATTAATAGTGATAAATTATGAATTTTAGTGGTTTTAAAGTATATTTAGAATATATTTTTACCATGTAATACAATGTGGGTCATTAAACATAATTTCACATTTTAACCAGACATAAACAAGTGCCAATCTTTTGATAGTTATTATCTCTTAAAAACATGCTTTTTGTTTTAACAACATGAATTAATTTTAAATTAATTTCTAACACTTCTATGTTTTGATTTTGGAAAAATGGATTCCATATTTGGAATCAGGATGTTCAAATTGTGTAAATAGGTAACTTTTATTTTTAGACATTTTGCATAATTACTTCGGTAAATTTTTTATTTACCATGGTTAAAGGGTAAATCTGGCAAACAAGGGTTAAAAAATAATATTATAATAATAATAAATTACCCTAAAACGTGACTTAACCCTATTGGTTAATACATGGTCGACCATGGTCATCTTTGGGTCGAATTTGGGACCCCATGGATCCACTTGTAAGTGATAGGGACACTTTATTTTAATTAAGTTAAAATAAATACAAAAATGATACAAGCATATATCTTTTAGAAAAACAATTGTTACATAGAGTTATAAATTTTGGATTTTAGACTATAAATATTAATAAGAATGATAAAAAGCTTTCCTAAATAATGATAGTTTATTTATAATTTTTAGACATTAAATAAGTTAATTTATTTATGACATAATGGTGATGCAGTAATTACCATAATAGTGAAAAATTAGAATAATTGATATTATAAATACCCAAATAAATATAATTTGAGACTTTTATTTTCTAGGTTAATATGACATATTTGGATTGATTTAATTAACTTTTTTCAAAGTAATCATTCTTTTATGTGTTTCACAAAAATCAACTATTGAATAGTGTCAAAATTGACATAAAAGAGTTTTTAAAACAAATATTATTTTATTAATTGATATTAAATTCATAAAAATCTAGGGTTAAGCTAAGAGACTTATATCATGATAGGTGTATCATTAATGGACCACTTGGGGGTCTCTTGGATGTATATGGTAGGTTTATTAACCATATAATATAAGAATACAAAGAGACATTGTAAAAGTGAAACAAATTAACTAAGAGTTAATACTTAAAGATAAGTTTAATATAATGACCCAAATCTGTCTCAATTATATTGGTTGAGTTGTTTTCGACCCATACCCACCTTAACCTTTAAATAATCATCTTTGGAGCTATTAGAAACCAAATATGAATTTATTATAAATTAATATTTCTAGCTTTTCCAAAGGTTCCCCTCACCCATCATATAAAAGGGCACTCCTCCTTCTCATTTCTTCACACCTTCGAAGCCTTTTGGATCGGCCAATCCCTTCCCAAATACTCTCTCAGCTTCCCTCACTACAACCTAGATACCTTAGTTTTACCAGAAAGCCATCCTATGGAGCCCTTTTGATCAAATCAAAAGGAAGAACCCGAAGAAGAGGTAATGTTTTCACCACCCCTTTTCTTGTTCCTTTCTTCTTCCACTTCTTCTTTCTTTATTATTACCATTCTAAAATAATAAATCCAGTATCATATATATTCTGTGATGTTATTATAAATATGGTACAACCATATTCAGTATTCTATAAACCCTTTGAATAACATGTCACCACACGTGCGTACATACGGCTTACCGTCTCCAGGTCGTGGTGTAATTGTTATTCAATAAATTATTATTTGGATGGGTATAATAATGATGTGTAACTCTTGTAAATAATAAATATAACATGATAATGATTCTTTATATATGATATACCACCCAATTATATATTATTTTAAAATCAAAAGAATGATATTGTCGCTCGTGCGTACGTACAGACTACCGTCTCCACGAACGCGATGAGATTCATTTTCCATCGTATCCATTCAAGTATAATTCTCATTTGATGATTAAAAAAAATTTAAGGACTTGATATAATTCTGGATATGAATAATATACATCCCATTAATAACAAATATGGCTCACATAATAATGAATATAAAGTAAAATGAACCCGTTAACACCCGAAATGACGATAATTCTAAGATATTATTAACAAATCAATGTTAAAAGATCATATATGATATCATATTAATGCATATGATTCTTGTATAATTAAATAACAATTATTTCACCATTATAAAAGAGGTTAACCTATCGTTGACCAAGGAAAAATTACAAAGTAAGGGGTTTCTTATCTCGCTCTTAATTTCGTGAGAATTCCATTGTTCACCGCTTATTTATTGCATGTGGTGTATGTGTACTTCCCATGATTGTATTCATTGAGTAATATACTTTAATTTATGGGTTTTTACATCATAATTGTATGATCCTTATTTCATTGGTGCATGTTTCATATGTTACCAAATCGATAAGGGAATTTGAGATTTCAATTTCCACTCATTCGGCTTTACGCATATTTCATTGATTATATTACTCCAAGATTATGTGTAGAATCACTACTCATTTGATTATGTCATAATTTCCACTCCCCTACATGTGGATATACTTTTGATACACATAATCACTCCATTGATAATTTCTCAAGTCATCGATATGAATTTGATAAGAGTAATTTTAACTCATTCTCCATTTGTTGAGTTAAACATCCAATTCATTAGTGTTGTTTTTAGAAGATTATGTGTGAATGTACATTTATTATTTTACACTAAATATCCAATCATATTCAGTGTATTTATATTTTTCACACATAACTATGTCGTTGATTTATCATTAACCTAAGGATATGGACTTTATGAGAGATTTCATCTCAATTTACATTCCATTGAGACTTCTTCATTGTTATACACCAAATCACTTTTATATGGTGTATATAATGTACTTTGACATAGTATATCATGAATTCCTTTATTCTCATGATATTAAAATGTTTTCATTACCTCAATTATTTGTATTCAAGTGTCTCTCTTTTGGTTAGAAACTCTAACCAAAATACCATTTTAAAATGTTTTAAAGACTTATTCTCCTAAATTTGCTTATTAATGTCCGTGTTTTAAAAATGGTTTTAAGGATTTATTTATATGGACATTAAAGTTTTAAAATTAAAACTCCTTTTAAAAGTTTCAATGTGGTATGGGACACTTTGATTCAAAAATCTATTTTTAAATGGCTTCTTGAAAAATAGTGTGACTTTCAAATGTTTTCAATAAAAAGGGGGATATTTCACTCTAATTGTTTTGATGATTATTTTCATTTATGTCAATATCCTTCATCATTCTCGATTGATGTTAATATGATACAATAAAATCTTCCATATTATATCAAATGAGTTATGTTTGACATCGGATGTGCTATTTTTATACCATTCATGGTTTGTGGTTAAAGTATTGACATTTCGTATACTAGTTTTAATACGAATGTTTATGTTATGTTTAAACCTGTTCATATGAGGAATTCATTGACTTAATAAGTGACGGGTGGAGCCCGCTATATCTCCTCGATGCATCGGTAGGTCTCATGAGACAAACTAGTGTCTTGGCACAAGGCCTTGGCAAAATCTTATTTGTAGTCTTGGCACGAGGCCTTGGCTATGTGGTTATGATAGTCTGGCATTATGCATTCCATCATTATGAAAGTGGTTATTGATATTTCATGTGATCATTCGACTAGTAGAATATCCATGTGAGTAAGTAAATGGCATTATTTTATTTTATCTTTTCCATTTTATGCTGAAGTTCAAGTTTAAATGGCTTTTGTTTTAGTTATAAACTGCCTTAAGTGTTTATGCTTATCTATGAAAGCTTCTACTATAATGTTATCCTTATTCAGGATCTGAGCTCACCCCTTTCAATGTTTTATTTTTCCTAGGATTATGAAGAAGTAATTTATGAATAACCTGCAGGGATAGTATGAGGGTATATGAAGACAAGATATTGTTGTAGTTTTTTTTACCTTATGATGTAATGTAAAACTTATTAATATATCTAGTGTTTCCAAGACTACTAAACTAATCGGTCATTCGAGACTTGATCCTTTGTGATCATGCCAATGTTATGTAATAATGCACCGACTCTGGGTATCTAGGTTCGGGGCGTTACGGATATGATATATATATATATGTAATGCATGCCTAGAATCACATAATAGTCAAAAAAGGTAGAATCACAATATTTATCGGAATCACATTCCCATAAACCTCAATGAGAGAGGAACTATAGACTTGTAATGTGATAATCATACCATTATAAATTTTCCCCCTTCAATCAACATATAGTCTATATGGATTTATTGTGATACCCTTAGAAAATTCATAAGATATAAATAGTTAGTGGATAGATAATCAAATAATACATTATGTGGACTAGATTGGATGATAAGGGAACATATGACCACCTCATTCTTATAACCAACTTCTGAAATCATGGTCTCATTATATTTCTACACTTCATTAGGATTAAGAGGTCTTTGATATCTATCATTATAAAAATACATCATATTCAATAATTGGTAGTTGTAATACCCATAATCATTACATTTGATGAATTAGAGTGTGGGTCATGCATTAATAAGAATATTAATTTCCTCTATTATATAATCCATACTATTTATTATCTTTCAACATTCATGGGCTCTGTTATCATACCACACACATTTAAAGCATATCCTAGATCCATTAAAAAACATAAAATTTATATTTATCCACACATTTCCCAAATTTAGGTGAATATAATTTCTTTCCTCCAAGTAATTTGTTTGAATTTTCATATGACTCTATCTTCTTTTCCTAACAAAACCTTGAGAATGCATGGAGTCTCCAAATTCCATTTCTACCTTAAGATTACATCGAATAATTGGTTTTTAGATAATAAATAATCATATAGAAATTTAATTTTAATGAATTGGTTTTAATCCACTAAAGAATAGATCAAATTTTGTTTTTGCGGTTGATGATTAAAAAATAATTATACCATGAGTGTCTTGAAAAAAATTCCTCATAGGTACCAATGGATTCATCTTCATTATGATTATTCTCAACAAATTCATTGATTATTTTTTATATAGAATATAAGGAAACTACATACTAAAATATATACTATTAATCTCATCTCATTCATTGGATTCCATTTATTATACTTTCCTTATATTCATAAAAATATTAAACCATTGATCTTCTTCTCTGTCCAAATGAAAAATGGATAATAAATTTTTTTCATGTTTTTTCCACCGGAGAACAAAAGATAATTTTTTAATTATAATGATCCATCACTCATCCACCAGTAGTTCATTGGAAACACTAAAAGACGATAAGTTTTAACCCATGAAAGACTCAATAATATATTTTTCCCTATTTTGATCATTTAGAATCTAAACAAGATTCATGTCATTAGAATGTATGTAAACATACCACCAATATTATACATTCCATCCCCTATAACATTTGGTTTCATAGGAGGAAAATATATCCATTATCTAATAAATTCACTACTTTTATGACTCTATTAATCTCAATTCATTTAAAAAATAAAAAAATAGTGTAGAAATAATGTTACAATAACTAAAGTGAGCAATCATTTATTCATGAAAATCATTCTTGTTATGTCTAATATAATAAAACATTTTTATTAAACTATATCACTTAAGGTTCATCCTATATAACATTATGTTCATATTGGGTTTCCTAAGCTAATATCCCTATATTCCTTATAATATAATATCTTAAAATATCTAATCATTTCTCTAATTACAACATTAGCAACCAAAGAATATCATAAATAATATTTCATCTCTTCGATTAACATTAAATATATATGCCAAATAACTATGTTTGAGAAACATAAAGGGTTAGTTTACATGGAAATAATATATATCAATATATTATTTAAGTACAATATTTATAATATATAAAATATTCCATTACATAAGTTAACCTTATAAACTCATCATACATAGTAAGCTTCTTTATAATTAGGGGAAAAGTTAAAATAAAAGGAGTGGTCACAGATGATCGGTAAGGTTAATCATGGAAGATATCAATAAGTGATTATATGTAAGAATATCACGAGAATAAGTGTTTGGAAAAATGTTATTATTAATATTTAATTATATCATAAAATTCATATATCATAATCAAAATTCATTAAAAAATTTATTAGTATTTCATAGGATTGAGGAATCATTAAAAAATGAATCATCATCTATGATTTCAAATCATTAACATTTCAACATGTAATAATAGTTTAAAACCAAAATTGGAATAAATCCCATTTAATATGTCAAGGGTATATATAGGATCTGTCATATCATATTGTTTTAGGAATCAATACATATTTCTCATATTATAACGCATCTGGATTTACCACCTATTTTTCATAATCATAGTGGATTAAGCATCCCTACGTATTTAACATAGTGGATCAATCAAATTAACTCATTTAAAATAACTATGTCATGTTATATAATGATTTACCAAAATAATTTTACGTATATAATGGAACCACCCATAACTTAATGAAACCAATATATATTTTTTCCACAAGATCATAAATAATTCATTGTTTCATCATATCATGACTTGTGGAAATGAAACAATATTTATAAAAATTTCATCATTACAAAACCATAAGGAAAAAGTTAAATAACATGGATGTTATCATTATATATTATCACTAGTTAGACTTAATAAACATCAAATGATGTTGAAATAGAATAAAAATGTATATAAATATCATTCAAATGTTTCATTTAAAAGCATAGAAAATATCGTTCCCATTTCAAAACATTTAAATAAAAATTACCAAAATGTTTTTAAAAAATAATTTTTTTTGAAATTAACATTCTATAAATGTAAAATAATGTCTATTGTAAATAATTTTCATTATAGGTGTATTAGTTTATGATGTATACATGTAATGAAAACATTTTATTCACAATTTTGTAATGTTAAAAAATTATTTGTTCAAAAAAATTAGAAAGATTTATTTTTTAATTATTTCAAATAAATTAAAATGTAGTGAATATGAACTTTATAAAATATAAAATTTATAGGTAAAAAAATTTAAAATGCAATTTTTATTATTATGGATATGATGAAAATTATTTCGACTAATGAGAATATAATGTTAGATTTTCTTTAAAAAAATCCTGCTCATTTTATTCAAAAAATACAAAAAAATGGAACTAATACTTGGAAATTATTTGAATTACCAATGTAGAAGAAATTATATGGGTTTTAAATGATAATATCACTTAAATTTCCCTTAATATAAACTTTTCATTTAAAACTATAAAAAAATGATATTGTAACATAAACCATTCCCTCACAACCTGTCTGGTTTAATATGTGTTCAAACCTCCAATATAATTAATATAGATTGAATATAAATATATCCTATAACTATACTAATGTATATCATACCATATTGGATTTATTTATAATTAATTATTAACATTTTATTAATATTTTTTATTAAAATCATTGTTCTAGGTGATACATAATTCGTTTTTTCAAGTTTATTTCTATTTTGTAGTTTTGGTCATTGTACATTGATCATGGTTCCATAATATCAAAATTTTATAGTCATTTAATGATAAAAACATTTAATTATTATGTAAACTTTTATAATTATTTATATAGAGTTGTGATGAAAAATGAATTAAATCACTTATTGGATATTGTCATATGTATGTACACATGAGTTATGTTTTATATTTTTGACAAATGGAATGAAGGAAAATTATTAAATAATTAAAATTTATATTAATATAATAATTATCATACATATTTTCTTATTCCATCATTATAACCAACAATGTGATGTTGTTATGGAAAATGAAAATCTTTACTTCTCGGAGGTCGTAATCCACATATAAGAAAAATTAATGTCTTACTTTCCCCGAGGATTATAGGAAGGTGTATAATGGTTTTTCCATCATCATAATAAAAATTTAAAATATTTAATATTTTTAATTAATTAATTTAGATTGGATACTTTATATTATTACTATGTATAGGAAAAAATAAAATTTTATGTACATGGTTAAGAGTTAAACTTCTTAATTGAGAAAACACCATTGTCTTACAACAAAATAATATAATGGATTGTATTTTAGAAAAAACAGAAGGTTGTAGAGTATTGGTTAGGAATATAATATAGTATTATAGTAGGTATTGTCTGATCTAGAGGTCTCAAACCTTGTGAGTAGGGTAGAACAGGTCGTTCCATTTTATAAAAGAGGGTAGGGGAACCTATAGAATTAAATAAAGTATTAAATTAATATAAATTATAATTTTTATGTTCAAGTGGAAAACATTGATATATTTAAAATATATGGTGATGATTATTCTAAAAAATCTCATATGATAGAATTTATATAATTTTAGGTGATGTTTTAACCAATATATCTTATTTTTAATATAAGAGCCCATATCTTTATATCAGGTTTGAATCATGTTTTCTAGTGTTTTTGAGGAAAATTGAAATTTTTTGGACATTTTAGGAGTACACATCATTTACTTACAGTACATGCCATATACCAAGTTGTTGAGGGTAGTTGTGTGTTTTCCGAGTAAGGGCAGAGACATGGTTTTGTGGGGTTACGTGGAAAACCCCTAATGTCGGGGGCCCGGATGGGGAGAATAAAAGACGTGTTCATTAATATTACGTGTTGTGTACATGTTATTTTATTTGATATATCAGACCAGTGTCATGTATCATGCCCAAAAACATCTTCTTCTAACCTTGTCTTGTCCAAGCGCAACCAAGGGCAACGATTCTTCTTCAATCCACCGAGCTGTCTTCTGTTCTCCGAATCAGACACCGTCGGTTGCATTGGAATCCCCTTAGTGATTTCTTCCTTCTCCTATATCCTATCTTCTTGATTTCTCTCCTTTTTTGAGATATTATAGGTTCTGTTTTTTTGAAATTTTTGTAGATCTATGACATTCTAAGTCAATTCAACGGATAATGGTCAAATATATTGATCGTACAATGTTGAGGTGGTTGTTTTTTTACATTCTGTTGTTGTATTTGGATTAAATGTTAAAAAAGTACCGAATACCCTAGTTTAGGTTATTGCGTGTTTAGGAGATTTACCCTTGATTGATACATGATATGTTTTTTTTCATGAGAACGGGGTTTGAATATGATTTAGGTTTATCACCTTGTAGAGGGATAGGGTTTCCCATGTTTTTTATATATTGGCCATTGGGTCTAGAACTTCCTGTTAGGTTGTTTTGTTTACATGAATAGTGTCGTTAGGATGGATTTTTTATATGAAATGGTTATGATATGCTAAGTATCTTTTTATCCTTGTAGTATTTGAGATTAATTTGACTGCTGGATATCGTTTCTATAAGATTTTATATCATAGACTGTGAGAACTAAGTGTAGTTAGGCCATAGGGGGAATTGACATTGAGGGCTTCCCCATAGTTTGTGTCATAATTTTTATGTTGCAAGACCATGGGGGGGGATGGATGGTGAGTTCTCCCTCTGAGTGTCTATAGTATACTGTTATTCGATAACATGGGGAATGAGCGTTGAGTTCTTCCTTAGAGACTCTGTAGTAGTCGTGAAAAGACCATTGGGGGTAGTGACGATGATTCCTTCCTCATAGAGTCTTTTTCCTTATGAAATAAGAGGGGTTAGACTTTGAGAATTTTTTGAGAGGGTTTCTTGGGAAATACTAGTTTAAAAATTAATAAATGTAAATTTATTTAGTTTTAATTATAGGATTTTTTACTTTTGAGTACTTCCTTATTTATTAAATCATTTTTCATATTTCCTTCTATATATATTAACTCATAGTGAGGCATAAATATTTGGGTGGTTGTCAATGGGGATTCATCTCACAACCTATTTGGGTTATGCTTTTGGGCCCAAACCAATTATATTTTGGCATGTGTTGATAAGTTTTTGCACCATACTATATTAGGTACTTGGTGGTAGTGGATCTGGACGACATGGAACTAAGATGATGCTTGTGATATTGCTTGATTTTACATGTTTTCTTTGTTATTTGGTTTCGTACTATATTTCTAGCATTGTGACATGTTTGGATGGTTTCCTAGACATATGTTACAAGCATCATTTATATATGTGCTCTAGTTGTTTACTCGGTTTTAGTCTTTTACTATTTTCTTATTGTATTGTATTACTGCTTTTGTTGTTGTATATTATTTTTCTCCCATTGTGTTACTCAATAAATTAGGAAATACTTTATCCACTAAGACACCCATGGATTTCGCTTATAGTCATTAGGATATGATGTTTGGGGAACTGTAGTTGAGTCCTTGTAACCCACTGGGTACGTGCACATTTTTTGACGCCCGAAACTCGAACGTTACAAAGTGGTATCAAATGGGTTTCTTTTAATCCTTCACATACTATTTTGAGCCTATAGATAGAGATAGTAAAGAATATTTTGTTGGTAATAAACTATGCATAAGAGTAGCTATCCAGTGTATAAGTTAAAGACAATATGCTTCAACGATGACATTTTTCCGGTCATCCAACGGTTACTGTTGATTTGATTTCACTATTGGGTTATTCACATGTTTTGTGATATTATCATTGATATTATTGAGGTTTTATTTCGGTTGTAACCCAATTAGAAGTGGGTATGCCATCTCATGCATCATATATGCACTTGTTTGAGATCACATGTCTTGCATTATTTTCAGGCCATTTTGGGTGCATTCCTGATTGCATGTTGTTGTGATAGATGTTGTGCTAGGTTTGCATGCTATTGTGATATATGAAATGATATAATTCCTAATATCTAATAGGGTATTGTTAATATGTAATGTTTAATTCAAATGGGTGCCAAACACTGGTCTCTATGGTGTTATGGGCACTCGTGGATTATAATTTGGTGGATCATGTGATTAATTGCACTGTTAAATATTTTGATATACATGAATAAGATTCCTAGATTTGATTCTTAGGTAGTACGAGGCTCCAAAGGTCAGAATTTAGCACTTTAATGTTTTTTCTGTGTTTCTATGGGGTTCTAGAGTAGTTTCTGAGGCTTACTGTCTGGAAAAACCCAGAATACACACTTTGTAATGATGAATACATGCCATGAATCCTTTTGTTTAGGAAGGATCAGCTTTTCTTATGTACATGTCATATACTATATGTTCCCTCCGCGTAGATCTTAGCCGTGTGACTGGTTGTGTGGGAAGAGACACAGGGTTGGAAAAGTTTTGGTGGAACATGTCGTGTACATAGAGTACACAACCTGTTATAAGGACTGTGTATCCTGTTCTGTTACAACTGACAAGGGTGGTTAAAATTTAAGTGGTTCGTGACGTATTTTGAGATAACACGATGTGTTTTAGAGACCATGTGTTTGGCCATGTGACTAATTACATGGGTTGGTGAAATCCTTCTAGTACACATCATTTCATCCATGAAAAATCCATTTAGTTTTGTTCTAACAGAACCGTGTAGTTTAAATGTGTAGAGGAACATGGGCAGGGGGAAATGATTCAAGTACACGCCATGCCTCAATCAGAACACGCCATGTGTAGGGGTGTTATGTGACCTGGATTGGAAGAGGTACACTCCATTTTAAATTCCTAAGGCAACACGTCACGTATGGGTTATACATGAAGTGTACCTCTTTTTTGAAAAATATTGAATGTTTTCTTTCTCCAATTCATTTGTTGCACATCCATGTTTTAGTTCTTATTAATATTGAACTAAGTTATGTGATTGAACTTGTAGAGTCATGCCACCATGATGTCCTCTAGTTGTTCACTAGATACAGGGAAAGAATCAGTGACTACCAAAAGAACCTCTGGTCGTACATGTCATGGCACCAGCCATTATTACAGATATAAGTGCTGATGAATAGTTTCGAGAAGGCTTCATGTGGTTTATGTAGACCATACTGGGAGCATTGTATCCTTCCCCGTCTATGGATGTGTTGATGTGGGTATTTTTAGCAACAACACCCTCCAACTTTCTCAGGGGAGGGGGGTCATCAGGCATCACATTCATGCTTAAAAGACATGCTATATATCATCAAGCATATGGGGATGCCTCTAGAGAGGTGGGTGAATCTCACAACGTACATGATTTAGGAATCCTACTTGAGATTGTGGGATGTGATATCACAGGAGAGACACCAACAAGTTATGGCTTGGGATGAGTTCCAATGGACCTTCTATGACTATTTCTACCCAGAGAACTTCATGGATGACTGAGCCCAATAGTTCATGGGTCCGAAAAAGTTACTATTTTTGTAATGTAGTATTCTTCTATCTTCATAGAGTTGCAGTTCTTCATAACCATTTTGGGGGGTTATGGGTTATTTATGTTTAGGAATATTGAGGGATGGTCTAACAAATGACATCCGATATGAGGTGAACATCATCAGGTTGACTTTGATATATTATATTGTTAATCATGCTCTGATCACAAAACATAACCTGAGGGATTCTGGAGCTGGGATTCTGGGTAGCTTAGCATCTAGAGTTTGTATTCCTCCATCTGATAGTAGGAAGGGTCGACGAGAGTCTATGTGCTATGATCTAATTTTGCGAAATACTCCTTTAGGTATCTAGGTGGTATGTTACTAGTTCAATAATATCATGTATACGAGGAAAATTGCATGAGCGACCCAATTGAGTTCCAATCTTGGGGCAAGATGGGTCATCATTAGTATTTCTATCATATTTTCATACCCAAATCTACTGATAGGGGTTTGGATATGAATCCACATTAATGAGAAGGACAACGAGTTTCTAATTAGTTAGAGAACTAGAATTAATCCTTCCATTCTAGACGAAGTGGAGGTCATGGCCATATGGGTAAGACATTGGGTTACCGACAGCTGTAGGGTGGATCAGCTCAGGGATCTCAGATAGCATCACAGGGTCACAGTGCAGTTCAGGCTTTTCCACTAGGGCAGACCTAGATTGAGTAGGATCTCTGACCATCTATGGTTATAGGTACTATTTTGGTTGCCTTAGCTTTTGATTCTTATCTTTTCGACATAGGGGCTTCCCATAGTTTCGTATCGGTTCCTGTTGTGGAGATCATTGGGCTCTTTATTTTTACATCTACTAATATATTGACACTAGACACACGATTTTTTACTATAACAGCTACTGTAAGTCTGTTAAAGGAGTTCCCTTTGGAGGTTGGTGGGTGTCACTTCTTATGGGACCTTTATGTCTTACAGATGATGGGCTATGATGCCATTCTACGAATGGGCAAGCTTGTTCCCTTCCAGGCCATTGTCGATTACCTTCATCATAGAGTGGGTTTCACATCACTAGTGTCTGTATTATTTCACCATAAGTTTGAATGGGTTGTCCATGCGAGTAGAGATCGACCCAATCATCAAGGGTTGGGAGGAGTTACAACCCAGATTGAAATCTTGTATCTGGATGATCAGGGGAATTCACAGATATATTTTCTTCTAGTTGTGGATCATTTTAGGGATGTCATTCTAAAATAATTTTTAGTATTACTTCTGAAGAGAGTGGTAAATTTCTCTATTGATCTTGTTCTTGGAGTGGAACCAATGTCCATTTCTCATTATTGTATGTCTACACAAATGTTATAGGAGATTAAAAAGCAGTTTGGGGAGTTACAGGAAAATTGATTCATTCGGCCCAATATTTCTTCTTGGAGTTCACATATCCTATTTGAGACGAAGGTAAACAGTACCCTCAGGGATTGTATGGATTATCAGAAGGTGAACTAGATGAAGGTCAAGGACCATATCCCTTACCGAGGATTGATGTTCTCTTTGAACATCTTCGAGGAGCTTGAGTGTTGACAAATATTGACTTGAGATTTGGTTATCATCAATTGCACGTTAGTCCATAAAATATACCTCTTATAGACTTTCATATCATGTATGGTCTATACAAGTATTTTTTTATGTTTTTCGGCCCCATGAACACACATGTAGTTTTGATGTCTCTGATTAACTAAGTCACTCATCCAAACATATACTACTTTGTGGTGGTTTTCATGGATGATATCTTGGTGTACACAAACACTTGACATGACCATGCCCCCTACCATGATATTTTTTTAGTACATTGAGGTAGCATCATATTTATACTAATCTATCCAAATAAAACATTTGGATGGACCATATTCACTTCTTGGGTCATGTTATCTCAGGGATATGGGTATCAGTAGACCCAGATAATGTGAGGGCAGTAGTTTCTGGGAAGAATATGAAGATAGACTTTGAGGTAAAAAGTTTTTTTTGGGATGGATGGTAACTAAATAATTTTTCTAATGGACTTATTATGCTTAGAAGTTCCACTGACTGACCTTACTATGAAGGGAGAAAATTACCTTTGGACAAATTCCTACGATTCATCCTTTCAATAGCTGATTTGAATTCAGTACCGATACTAGTTTTTTTAGAGACGGGTAAGAGTTATAATGATTACTGTGATGAATCGATTATTGGGCATGGATTGGTTCTTATGTATGGTGATGGAATCATCACATACGTGCCTCAACAGTTGAGGCCATAGGCTAATAATTACCCAATGCACCATCATAAGTTGGCAGTAGTTGTTCATGGCATGTGATGTTAGATACATTATCTTCAAGGAGATCATTTTTGAAGTACATTGACAACAAATGTCTAATTTATATTTTTACCCATCATGATCTAAATTTGATGCAAAAATGTGGGTTTATTACCTTAAGCCATTTGACTTTGAGATTATATACATGATTCGTAAAGGAAATGCAGTGGAAGATGTGTTGACTAAGATGACTCATATACAGGTAGTTTTAGAGCCTGGTAGTGAGTGAAAACTTATGGATCTTGTCCCTGAGAAACATTTGGAGGTGCATAACTTACAGGGGAAGACTTTTCTTAATTTTATAGTTGAATCCTCTACTCTACGTGATCTAGTGATAATGAGGAAACTATCAGACTCTAAAGGCCTATTTCAACAAGAGATTGTGTCAGGAGAGTACCATATTCCTGGATGGACCATAGGTGCGGATGAGATCATGTGTTTACATGGACACAAGTAAGTGTCAGAAGACATATATGAGGTTCTTTTTCCAGATTTTGATTGTCCAATTTGGGTAGTTCATCATGGTGTAACCCAGGTGTATCGAGATTTACACCATCATTATTGGTGGAAAGGTATGAATAGGGATGTGGCTAGTTTTGTTATGATATGTTCAACCTGTCAATAGGTGAAGGTAGAGCATCAGTGACCCATAGGGATTTTATAGATATTACACATTCCTGAGTGGAAGTGGAATGATGTTACAAGGGATTTTGTGATAGGGTTACCGAGGTCTCCTGGAGGTAATGATAGAGTCTATGTTGTCATTGACTGACTCACAGTGGTTGCACACTTCTTACTGATCAATGATACCATCAGTGTTGATGATATTGGATGGTTGAACATCCTAGATATTGTATTTTTACATGGGGGTTTTCACTCCATAATTTTATACATGGATACCAATATTACTTCGTGTGTATTGTAGGGACTACAGAGGGATTTTGGTACACATGTACTTTTATTTAGAGCATATTATCCTTAGAAATATTTCCACTCTGAGCACATGATTCAAGTACAAGAGAATAATATTTGAGCATGCGTCCTAGATTTTTTAGGTTCTTAGGAGAAACACATACCTCTAGTGGATATTCACTAAAAAATAGTTTTTAGACGACGATTCAGATGACAACTTATAAGGCTTTGTATAGAAGGCCATGCTGATCACCACTATGTTGGCTGGAGGTAGGAGAGTAAGCTATGTTTGGACCTTGTCTTGTCTAGGAGACCACTAAGTAGGTGGATTTGATTCATAAGAGGATGGATATAGTACAGACTCGGTAATCATACTTTGCTGATCAATTGAGACGGCCACTAGAGTTTTAGGTTGAAGGTTAGGTTTTCTTACATGTAACACCAATGTTGGGACACAGGAGGATTAGGGGAAAGGGAAATATTTCACTAAGATATGTTGGTAAATTTGATGTTTTGGAGATAGTCATGATGGTTTCCTATTGGTTGCAGTTACCTTACTGGTATCGGGCTATGAAAGATGTCTTCCATGACTCTCAACTATGATGTTAAATCACATACTCATCACATGTTTTACAACTCGAGGAGGTTGACATGGAGGTGGACACATCGTTTGGGGAGCATCCTATCTAGATTGTTGATTGAAGGGAAAAGGTTCTCCGTGGTTGGTATGTTCCTCTGGTACAGGTGTTATGGAAGCACGAGCGAGTACAAGATGAGACAATAGAGAGGGAGTTCGATTTGCAATTATAGTGGCCGATGCTATTTGCGGTTTTTTCTTCTCCACCTTCATAGGTAAATTAGGGTATAAATTTATTTATGTGAGGAATTTTTTAAGAAAATGGAACTTTATATAAGGTATGGATCATGATTTTTGGGTTTTTTTAGGAAATGTAGAGATTTTGGAAATTTTGGGAGTACACATCATGTTCTTAAGAGTACGTGTTGTGTACCATGTTTCTGTGGGTTGCAGTGTGCTGGTTGTGTGTGGTCATGTGGAAGACCAATAATAAAAGAGGATAGATAAGGTGAATACACAGAGTATTCATTAATAATTCATGCTATGTACTTTTTCTTTTATTTGATTAATCGGATAGGGGTCGTGTAACATACCCAGAAACCTCTTCTTCTAACCCTATCAGGTCTATGAGTGGCTGAGGACAACAATTATTCTTCGAGCCATCAATCTATCATCTGTTCTCTAAATCAAACACCATCAGTTGTGTTGGAATACCATCGACAAGTTCTTCCTTATTCTAGAGCATCTCATCCAAATTTATCTTCTTTTATGAGATCTTCATGGTTGAGAGTTTTTTACATTTTTTTAGTTCTATGATTTTATAGGTAGATTCAAAGGATAAGGATCAAATATATCGACCATACAATTTCATGTTAGGTGATTTGTTCCTTTTCATAATTGTCATTAGATTATATGTAAATAAACAATAGAATACCCAAGATTAAGGTATTGTGTGTTTTGGAGATTTAACATTGTTTGATGCCTTCAATGTTTTGTTTGTGCGAGAAAGGGTTTTGATTATGATTTGTGTTCACTACCTTGTTTAGGGTTGTGTTTTCCAATTTTTTTTTGATATTGGCTGTTTGGGTCTAGAACTGCCAGTTATGCTATTTTGTATCCATGCCTAGTGCTGTTAGGATGGAGTTATTTTTATATGACGTCCTTATGATATGCTTCATAGATGCTTATCCTTGTAGGAATTGAGATTACATTGGATTATCGATATAATTTTCTCATGATTGTGTTACATAATGTTGTTAGAACCAAGTGTACATAGACCATAGAGGGAATTACTGTTGAGGGATTCCCCAGAGAGTCTTTTATACTTTTTATGATATGATACCGTAGGGGGGATAGATGGGGAGTGCTCCTTTAGAGAGTATATAATATACTATTACAAGATCATATGAGGAATGGACGTTGAGTGATTTTGTATAGATTCTATAGTTATCATGAAAACCCACAGGGGGGACTGACAGTGATTTCTTCCTCAGAGAGTATTTGTCCTTTTAAAACCAGAGGGGTTAGACTGTGATAACATTCTCAGAGGGTTGATTTTGAATGATTTGTTTAATAATTGTTAAATGTAAATGAATATAATTTGAATTGTAAATTTTTTTACTCTAGAGAACTTCCTTGTTTGTTACTTCATTTTTCATATTCCATATTATATATATTTAATGAAATTTAGGCATTGATCTTTTGGTGGTTTCTTATTGGGATTCATCTCACACCCTATTTGGGTCAGGATTTTTGTCCCAAACATATTATATTATTGCAGGTATAGATAAGGTAAAACACCCTTCAACATCAGGTACTCAATTATTATGGAGTGGAAATCATGGGACCAATATGATTATTACAAAGCTACTGAAGTTTACTTGTTTTACGTGTGCCTTGTTAAAGTATTGTATTTTTTGCCTTGTAACATGTATGGATGCTTTCATTGACATATGTGACATGCATCATTTATATATGTTTTCCAGTTGTTTATATGCATTCATTAATCCACTGTTTTATTATTTTATGGTATTACATCTTATGCTATTGTATATTATTGTTCTTCCACTATGGTACTCTGCCAATTAGGGCATAGTTTCCACACTATCACACCCAAGACCCTCACTACTATTCAGAAGCCTCTGATATTTAGGAAAATTCCCTTGAGTCCATGTGACCAACTAGGTATGGAAACCTTTGGGTGACACCCGTAACCGGTATGTTACATTTAGCCTCTAATTAACCCTTTTTATGATTACTATGATATTAATTTTTTGAATAGTTTGGGGGTCATTAAAAATATTATGAATAGAAAATTGACCCATAATTTGAAAATAGTGGTTATTTTAGACCATATCCCATTCACATGGATAAATATAATATATTTAGGAATTCTAATATAGTTAATAAAAAATTATTTACCATTTAATACCATTGGGTATTATTTAAAAAGTTTTACTTTATAGATAATGAGATATAAATTGAGTTTATATATAATCTTTTAATACATAAAAATGTGTTCTATTTGCCTATAAAATTAACATACCATAATAATTCATCTAATTTTTATTATTTTTATTATTTTTTAAATAATTTAAATAATTTTTTTATTACATGAACATGTATTGTGTCCATATTACGTAATAATTTAAAGTAATTATTAAATAACTAAATATTAATAATAAATTACCATGATAAAAAATTCATTAATATTTCTAAAAAAATAATTATTCTGAAGAATCATTCCATTTGATGATACATTATGGATTCATGGTGAGTCATGTATCAGGGTGTTTCAAAAAAGTTCATATAATAGATATTGAGACCATGGATGCATCCTAAAGGGTGATATGAATATTAGTATAAATAATAATAGATTCTTAAAACTAAATGGAGTTATCTATATCAGTTTCTTATGGAAAGATCATATTCTCGTTAGATTTATTAATGAGTAAGGTTATAAAACAACATTTTTAAAAGGATTATGGAAAGAAAATCAAGGATATATGGTGGTTTCACAAGGAGAATGTAATGGAACTATGTATTTAATTTGATGCATAGGTATAATTAAAATATTTATAACTGTATCATTGTAAGATGTAGTAGTTAGAAATTCTTGTCATAGTTATCTTAGTGATAAAATTTTGATTTCTCAAATGGCTGATGCGACATTAAAACATGATCACACATACATTAGAGGGTGTGAGTGTTGTGTGTTAGATAAATACAGAAGGGTGTCATTTAACATAGGTGGATAGAACCTGAAAATATAAAATATGGAATCTTATTGTGGAATGGATATTCATTCAGAATTTGTAATTTCCCCATTCAAAAAATGGTGGAGAATACAGTAGATAGAAATTATAAATAGATTTTATAAAGTGGTAGATATGTAATGATAATACATTAATATAAAATGGAAGTTATAAAGGAATGAATTGTGAATTGACATATAATTAGAAAATTATATTATACCACATTGGAACACCAGAGGAAATTTGAGTAGATGATGTCAATATAGTAGCATACCTTGTCAATGGGAATTAGTGGTTGGGTAGAATATTTTAGATGAACTATGGTCCTGGTAAATGATTATAATTTTTTCATCTTACTATCTTCATAATATTATAATATGTGCATTTTAATTCCATGTATTGATATAAACATGATGAAAAATACAATGTGGGTTCTCTAGTTGAGTATGGAAATGAAAACATCATATTTCATCTATGTAATGAAGAAAAAAAGTTATTAGGACACATTATTTTATAATCAATTAGAAGGTTATGTAAAAGGACCCGACCATGGAATAAAAATAATTTTATCGAAATAAATATAATATAGATGTACAAGTTTATTTGAGCAAGGATACCTTAAGGGAAAGTTTATAAAGAACAAAGATAGAGGTATTTCAATTCTATATGTGAATCCAATAGAAGATATGATATAAATTTCAAGGATAAATAGATACTGATAAGGATCAAAAAATGTGAGGTGTATAAATGTTAGAAAATAGCTAATTAGAACAACATAAATAATTAAGTTGAGGATATAAACTAGAATCGGAAGACCAGTTCATAGGTTTGGGGTTGAAAATAATTACCTAATTCTATGGGTGGTATGGGAGTTCAAACTCCAAGAAGATGTATATATTCCCAATGACTCAAAATAGTGAAATTCATTAATATATAAAGAAATTTATTCATTTAAATCCATCATAAATCATGCCGACGCTAATTTATGATAAGGGAAACAAATACTAGACAATTATTTGGTATAATGTTAGAAGTATGAGGCTAATGTTATAAAAAATATTGATAGTACATCTACTGTCAAATTTATTTAAAAAATGAAGGATTTTATTTTATATATATTTTATTAGTATTAGTTAAACATTAAACTACTTGAACGGTGCTAAGTGTCATGGAATCAAAAATTTAATACTTCAGATTGATGTATGAAAATATGGGTTTCCTTACATGATGTAACCAAATAGTTCCATGAATCATCAGAAATAAATTTTGGTTTTTAAATTTAATAAAACTCTTTAGGAAATAAATTTTATACTTAGATATAATAATCATTGGTTTGACACCTTAATTTTGGGAGAAGGATTCAAAAGGAGAAACGTGGATCATTTTTTTATTGGGAGAAGTGGGATGATGTGAAATTCATCCTAATACTCTTATATACCAATGATATGTTTTTGATTGGTTTGATGGTTTCAACAACTCTATATATAGAGAATATCATTTCCTAATTATTTGATATGAAGGATCCTATACATTTAATGAAAATATTGGAATTAAGATATATTGGGATAAAAAATATTGAACATTGTTGTTACCCTATAAAGAAAACATTCAAAATATTAGTGAATGGTTTGGAATGATCAGATGAAACCATGTTTAAAGCCTTCATTATTAAAATCTTAATTTGTCTAAGGAACATGTATCAACAAAACAATATGAGATTTTATGCATGAAACATTTTCAATTCACATCTTTTTTAGGAATTTTAATGTTTGTGATGATTTGTACTAAGATATACATTTATATTGAAGTGGTATTTTTAATTCAATTAATTTAAAAACTAAAATTGTATGAAGGAAGGCATCCAAGTTTATTATCTGATTCATGAAATAGTCATAATAATTTACTCGTTTATTTGGTAGGAATATTCATTATAAGTATTTGTGGATTCAAACATTACTCGAGATTTGGACACCCAGAAGAGAAAAATTAGTATATTTTTTACTTATATAGAAACTATGATATGTTTCATGTCATGAATATAGAGAATTGTTACTTTAATGTGAAATTAAATCAAAGTATGTGGCTTATATAGAATCATGTAAGGGGTTGGTTTGGTTTATGTGTTTGTTGAAGGTTCTTGGAAGAATTTCAATAGGTGGTGGTTTTCTAAGATAATGAAAGTGTAATATAATTATATTAGAATCCCATGATTCATGTAAGGATAGATAAGCTGAACATGAAATATATATAAATCCAAAATATTCAATAGTAAAATATTGTTTACATATATAAGATACTAAGAATCCAAAATTTGTCAGACATATTCCCTAAACTATTAGATAAAAAATGATGAGGTAGAATCATGCCATAGAGGGGATATTGTTTCATAAAAAGAAAATTGATATAAATATATATTATTGAAGAGGAACGAATTTGTTTAATTTTTGAAGAGATTTGGAATGTTTCCATAGTCCTATATTCATGATAGAGATTGTTTAGATATGAATCTTGTATTTGTTCACTAAATTTAGGAGAGTAGATTGTGTATTTTATAACATGTATAATAGAATATAATTGGGTCATTGTGTAGACCATGACAACTAAATAAATCCTTCATGTATTAGGACCAACATAATTTTATATCTTTCCTTTGTTTCATGGATATCCATATAGTTTAATGCACAATATTATTTATAATGAATATTTTGTAATAGTTCTCCATGGAAGTTGTTAAAGTCAAAATGGAAGTAGGAGATAACCAATCACTCACCAAATGGATGCATATTTAGGAAAGTTATAAGCTATTATTACTAGGATGAATAATTGAGTATTCCTATAAATAGAAGGTGGAGCATCATTATAGAGTAACCTGATCAAAAATAGTGAACCATAATTATGATCACTTGATCAAAATATATTCAATGATTATGATCAAATAAATAAATTGGTTAGTATTAATCTTCCATTATTATTTTTTACCAACTAGTTAATTAGATTATTATTATTTATATACATTTGGGTAATATAGGAAAAGAATCAGTGTTTCTCTAGTGCATAAAGGAGTCATTGTTTGAAGAATGTTAATCACATGTGTTATTTTATTGTTTTATATTCTTCTATTTTTGGGAATTTATTTTCATTGAGATGTGTGTCTATTTTCTTTAGTTGTGTTTTAGGATAATAAATATTGGGTGTGCAGGTTGTGTATTCTTCTTATAATTAGGTAAAATTAATTGATTAAGGGAACATCTTGAGGTTTCATTTTCAATTCCTATAGCCTTAAGTGTGTGTGTATTTTATGTATTTAATATCCTAGTTTTAGTGATAACATAACACTTTCCTCCAGACATGTATATTTTAATTAACTGATTATTCACCTAAACATGTTAATTTGTAAAATTAAAATCGTTTTAGGGATTTATATCTCTATAAATTAAAACATTATATTTAACTGAAACTCATAAAAATTATGTAAAAAAACACTAACCTAATATAAAACTTTATTAATAACATAATGTTTTATTTACAATTAATGATAGTAATCACAAAATAGGGGGCATTACATATTGGAATAAAATTTATTCATAAAAAAATTATATGTTTTCTAGTATATACTTATGCCCAAAAAATAAATACTTTTTCATTACACATTCTAATACCCAACAAATATGGGAATGGAAAAAAATATTTATTTTAGAGAGATAATGGATCTACTAAAATCTATTTTTTGTGAGGAATGCAGTTATACCAACATGAGAAATAATTTATTATGGGATTACAGAAAAATGTATTTAAACACTAAATATCATTTATGTTTTAGAAAACTATATAAAAATATAGTATGATATTAATATGTTCCCACCAATGATCAGGTAGTTTATAATTCTACTAATGTACACTCCAAAATGTGAGCTTTAATCCCTTAGTGATTACCAATATATTAATGTAATATTTTTCATGATTATATGTTTTTAGGATTTATTTTTCACATGTTGGGTACTGGATATATCTATATAAGGGGACTATGTATTTTACGATAATTAATTTTTCGATGAATAATGTAACATTAAAATATTAATTAACATATAGTTTTTCCAAGGTATATAATTTATCACATAGGGATATGTTTTATTAATTTAAATACTTAACCATGTATCATTGGGTTTTTTTTAGAATTTGGTAGTGTTTTATAATATAATAGATTATATTAGAATGGCATTTTATGAATGTTTAAGAGATATAACTTTTAAGAAGTGTCTAAAAAATCTTGGGGGGATGTTTGATTCGATTTTTTATAAATAATGTTTTTTAGCATTCTTAGAAAGAAATTTGTTAATGACAGATTATAATTTTTATTAGAGACATTTTAAATGAATAATGATGTTGAAAATAAATCTATGTATAGTTTTGTGGTATTGTGAAACAACTATTTTTAGTTTAACACTAATCATATATAAAATTCATGTAGCAGTATTATCTTATCATAGATCATGAAAAAAGTGATAATGAATAGCTTTTGTTACTTCAGGTATATAATTTATCATGATATAAATGTTAGAAATAATTCTTGATATCAATTACCATAAAAAGAAGAGAAGAAGTGACTTTGGTTTTACATGCACCACATTTTAAATAATCATGTCTCAAAGTGTGAAATAAATATAATGTTTGATATTTTGAAATAAATTATTACCCATGATAACTATATAAACTAATTAATAACAATTATTTATTAGTAACATTTATCACATTATAGTGTATAGTTTATTTTCACTCACATTATGGTGTATGTCTGAGCACTCCCTATGTGAGAGTCATCGATGGTGATAAGGGAATAGAATTATTTATACTCATCTCAACCAATGGAAAATGGGGAAGTTCATTCAATTCCCTAGCCATTATAATGGAATGTTTCAAAACTATTATTGAATTTTGATAATTTTTATAACCCAATAAAATGAAGATTAATATCATTTTATGATATAAAACATGGTTTTATCCTTTTTATCGATTGTTTAGATGTTCATGTTGATACATTATGTGATAATGTTTAAAGGTTTAAGATAAAGAGTTTCGCTCATATAGATTGTTCCTGGAGAACATTTTTTATCTCACATAGTAGATGTATGAAATATTGAATACATGATAATTCTTGGTTTTCATGGAGATCATGGGTTTGGTGGTTTGACAGAATACATGGATCATGGTTCTAGAGGGATTGAGATCATTTTTGAGGACACATAAAGTAATATTAAAGATAAATTATAGTGGCATTCTTAGGACAATACAACAATGATAAGAGAAAACTACAAGTAGAATATATCAATTTTATATAGAGCGGAATAAATATAGAATAATAGCATCCCCCAATAGAAATTTCAAAATTATTTATCTGATTAAGATTAATAGATATATATATATATATTTATTGAAACGCCTCTTTTTCTTATAGATATTTCCACATTAATTTTACACAAATTGATATTTGTTACATGTGTAGTCCATAAGATGATTGTTATGACTTTGGGTTAGTAGTGGTTCATCTCACATCTTTGTATACTGGAATCAAGAGATTAATAGAGAGATATTTCTCTCATTGGATATATCCATCATTGAGAAAAGTATGTAAATATAAGTTTCATTATATGTGATTGATTATTTTGATAACATTATTTTATTGTGAATAAGTTTATGTTAGAATTTTGGAGCCCAACCTATTATATGATGTTGAACTATGTACTAGTGTCAAATATTGAAAAAAGTACCATAAATATCAGGGTTGGACCTTTATAGTGATGTCTTCCGGGGGCAATTCTTCTTAGTTGTGGTTCCATGGTTTTATATCCCCCACATAAAATGTTGGTAGCACTGTAGTAGAACAAATAAACTATATAAATACAGACTGGTGTCACAAACAACATTATTTTAGAAATTTAAAATTTAAGAACATTGTTAATATTATAATGAAAACAATTATCTATTATGATACTATGGTATCTAGGACTACTATAAAAACATATAGACTACGGAAATTGGGGTTACTGGATCACCACATTTCTTTACAAACTCATCATTGGTTTAATATTTTTATTATGTGTATTCCAAATATTTTTTATTTAAAAAATATTAAAATACTTCTTGCGCCCCCCTAAACATAGGAAATTTCATTGAACTACATAAATTCTTACATTTTTATTCTAATTATTTTTCATTATTTTTTTATTTAATCTGTTTCTAGTGCAACCTCAGTTTCCATAAGTGTTAATATTTATTAATAGGCTAGACATGAAATATAGATAAATTTAAAATTCATGAAAAATAGTTTTAGATATTTCATTTTCATGATTTAATATCCATTAGATCATCTAGTGTTTTATGCATTACTCGTTTAATATTATCAGGTTACTATTATGAGTTGTTATCAATTTTAAATTTAAAACCTTTAATTATACCTAATTTAAAAATAAATATTTACATGTAAATTAATTTATTAAATGTATATCTATTTAAAATTATATTTCTTTATTAAAATTAATTTGATTCAATATTCCATCATTCCATTATAAAACTGAACCAATAAATTCCAATTTCTAAATTTGACAGTTAAAATATAATACATGTCTCAAAATATTTCTTTTTTTTATGTTCCAATATTAAATTTATAATTGATACCAACCATTTTTATAGTTTAAAGTGATTCATGGACATTGTTTATTTTCAAAAAATGTATTAAAATAATATGAATAACAATATATATCCAATTGGTAGTATCCTAAATTGCCTCATGTTTTCTTATACTGGTATTTGAACATCTATTGTGTTTCTCCCACAACATATTCCTATTTATTTTAGATATAATTTATGGAATTTATTTCTATTGAGATCAAAATTATTATAAAATAGTGAAATAGTTACTATGAGTTAAAAATAATGTAAATATTACAAAAAAATATTGAACATCGGATGTAGTATGAAAACAACCAAAAAATAGGGTCAAAACAATATGGGAAATAGAAGGATGTCATTGTATGTAATGTGGGAAAATTATATCCCTAAAATACCAAGGGATATGAAATTTATTATATTATTTATTTAATAATGGTTGAAAAACATCAATAGTGTTTGCAGATGCATAATAAAAAATACACACACCATGAAAATTTAATAATCATGGGATAGAGTTGATGATAAAAATCTGAATGGGGGAACATATATAATTGTCTACCACACCCCATCTAACACTCCTAGGTTTTTCCTACACTAGTGGGTTTTGTGATGTGAATAAACCAACCTCATCTACCATATACATTCAGATTTATAAAAAGTGGTGGCTTTCATAAAATTCAAAAATTAAAGATATTGTTGAAATATCACCCACATAGAGATTTTATTGAAAACTAATCACATCTCCATACATCTATTCAATCTTCCAAAACTATTTTTTATATATCAATGACTCTACCCATGTATCTTTAAAATTTAAAATTATAAAATTAATTACCATTTTTCAAAAGACATCCATGTTTTCATGAGTATGAATTTTATACATGTCCACATTTATTTCCCCCACTATGAATTAAACATTGTTATATTGTACTCTAATGTGAATAATTTTGGTCTAATATGGGTTATTTTATGTGTTGTGTAAGGTACTTTGACTATCATGAAAAATTAAATAAATTTTCTACTTTTTACATCTATGATCTTATATCAATCTTCTCATCCAAATTTTTTCTTTGAAACCATATGAAAATTTAATATATTCCTCCCTAGTAATTAATAAAGAAATAACTATCTATTTCAATAATATCTAACCTATAACTCATACTATAATGGTAAACAAAAAACATGTAGTAGATTTTAATTTTTCATAATCACTAACAAAATTTGAATTAACATAGCTTTAATAGTGAAATCTAATATTCCGTAACAAAACACAACATATAAGGTCTCCTTGATATACCTCAAGATCATATTTATTGTGTTCCAATTATCATATCCAAGATTTATCATCTACTGACTAACATATAATTCTAAATGTATGATGTTTAGTTAATTAAAAATTGAAGTGATAAAATCATTGTCTTAGTTATGTTTGTTTTCAATAAGATTCAATATGTATATCATTGGGAATATGGGTGATTTTGTGAGATTTATCAAAAAAAATTAATTTGAATAACCAAAAAATTTTAGGTAATGTAGATGAATGAAATGGACTCTTCTTGGTGAGAATACCATTACATTGTATGATTTATGAGTTGGTCTTTATGGGAGGAAGTGAATAGTTTAGAAGGAATTCTAATTGAAGTATCTAAAAAATCATATATGGAGTGATTAAGTGTGAAATCCATTTATTTAATTTATGTACTCATCAACTATATTTATGATCATGCTTTGTTTGGGTATCATTAATGGCGTTTCAGGAAGAAATTGGAATTTGTTAGAAGTCCCTTGGGCTATTCATTGTTGGAACATGGTTTACACAAACCATGTGTCCTTATAGTAAAAACCCATAAAATGCAGGTTGTTAGGGTTTCACGGCTGGCACATGGTTTGAAATTCTATACCCCCACATATTAGAAATTTTTCACCCCTTTATGGAGGAGTGGGGTTGGTTGCATGTTCTAAAAAACCGCATGGCCCTTCCCAACAGTCAATACATGTGGGAAAATTTTATTTAAATTTATTTAATCCTGAAACTATTGGTTTATGTGCTCGATGAGCCCATTCAACCCAAACTCGATTTCTTCTTTTATGATAGCTCACAATAGGTGATTTGGGATCCACCAAACCATTTACAAAGAAGATTAAAATAAGGATAACGTCATTCAATCTCTCCCTAGTAAGAGTTATTCTTACATTCATTGTCTCCCAATATCTTAATCTATCCTACATAGGGTTTTACACATCTCCATGTTTTTAGAATATATAATAAGAATTATTTAGATGTTTAATCTATGTTTTATTCTCTGATCTCCATCAATGACATTATTCATTGGAGTTTCCCATTTCTGGGTGTTGAGTTACATGATCCCATGATCTCATTGATTTTATCATAGAAAAAGTAATGAATTAATTAAAACCCCAGGTTTTGGTTTTTAAATGGAAATTGCCATACTGATATATGAAATAGTATAATATTATTATAAAGAATTTTGAAATAACATTCCCATAATTATTTTTTTAGGACATGAAATCCAACGTAGTTAGTGAGTTATTATAGATATAAAAACTAAGTAAGAATTACTTGAAGACTGACTTGACTCTTAAAACTCTAACATAAAATTATTGTTTTATCATATCCCCAATATGATATTGGATATTCTCCACTGGCTAGTGTTGAAGGAACATGTTTGAACATTCTCATTATCATAATATGAGTGCATAAAGATCCCATAAAATGGATCTATCATTCCTCTTGGATGATGACCATGTTTCTCTTTTTGGATTTTTAGGTATATATTCCATTCATAGTAAAACATCATTACATATGCCTTGAAAATTTTTATAAAATGATTCGGATAAAATCTCTACTAAGTCATTATTCAAATTTTTTCATCAATTGTAATTATTAACATGTATTATTTAAAATATAAAACTTTATTTTCATGCTTATTTTATTTAAAACTGAAATAATTATTGGGTTAATTATTATGGAATCTTATTATGGAATGCTTGGGGAGACCCTCCTGTGATTGTAGCTTTTACCCTACCTATTCCTTTAGGTGTTCGTAGATTTCATTCATCCAGGTTTGAGTATGTGAAATGAACCACTTGGATGTGGTTATAGTGGATATTTGGGTAAGGCTATATGTTTCCATTGGGACTTGGGCTGTTATATTTCATTTATTCATAATTTTCTGATGTATATTGGGTTTATATGCATGTTTAACTTATGTTACTCCTCTCCCTATAGAGTGTATTTTTGAAAATATTGTTCCATTTGTGTTTCTTCTATAGTTAATGCGAAGAAAATATTCCCAAATTTATCTTATGTGATAACAAGTGATAGACACTAACCTCTGGGGTACGAGAAAACTATTTGGGATTTGTTGGTATAGACATGGTAATCAGGGTACGTGGTTATTTTGTGTGGTTTGTGACAAAGTGTTGTTAGAGGTGTGGGTTAAACATCATGCCTTGATATCAGTATTGAGATTAATATATTATCAGAGCATAATAGGTAGTAACAACTATGTGCATTGACAGATTTCTTCGTAATTGGAATTAAGTCACTATGGGTTTTGTTTTGGGAAATATGTATAGGGGATTCATTATACTCTTTTCTGTATATTTAATTTGGATATATTGAAATACAAATCTTGTTTATCTACCTATTAGTATTAATTTTCATGTTTCTATTGTTTGAGTTTTGATCTGTGTAACATTCTGACATATTCAATGTTGTATATTATTGTTGTGTTAAATAATTCCTATGAGAATAAGTGTGATTCAAATCTTGGAGGAAGATGATAATGAACTATAGGGAACGAGTCCCCCCATTGACCAGAATCTGGTTTTTTTGTGCTGTCTAATCCCTGGGATATGCACCTGCACTTATTCCCATTCAACCTCCAACATTGTAACATCATAGGAACGAATCTAGGATATATGCTTAGGAATTCATTATTTATAATATAATGTCATTCCAATGGTCAAAAGACCCTCAATAGGCTCAGGATTGGTCGAGGGGAGTTTAACATTTATTTTAGTTCTTAGAAGATCCTAATTCAATCAATGATAAGAGTGCCACATACAAGATACAAGTACCTATCAAGAGATAGTGGGAATAATGGTTACAACAAAAGAAGGTTTTTGAGTTTAAGGGATTTAGAGATCATTTTACAATCAATTTTAACCCAGGGTCAATGTTTTTGGGTATATCTATAGTGTTTTTCAATTTTTATATGGATGATATGACCATGAATGAATATGAAAATTTCTCTGATGATCTTTTACAGTTTTCACATGAGACTGTATCGAATGAGAAGATAAAGACTCAATAGTTTGAGTTTATACATAGATCTATTATTCATATTTAGTTTATCTGGTTGAATCTGCCTTATTATATTGATGTCATGGAAAAATAATTAATGGTTGAGATGAACCTGAATGGTAACTTCAGGTTGATGATAGATTCCCTTTCTCATAGTGGTTGCTCTATGAGTTCTTTAAAAGTAAAGATAAATCATTATGACTCTCATGGTGATTCTTTATAGCTGTGTTTTTATAGACCTCTTTTGGTACTATGTAGAGGCCCATTGATTTCCTACTAGTGTGGAAATCATGGGCATCTTAAGAGGGGTTTCACTGAAACCCAAAAGATATGTGGCTCCTGCAAATGTTTAGGTTACATTCATATGTATGGTCATTTCAATTATTCTCTACAAAGTTTCACAATGTAATTAGTAACTAAAAGTAAAATGACACAATCAGATGCTCAAAAAAAGGGGTTCCTTCCATAAGAATCCAGAATGAAGCATCTTTGTTTCATGGAAGAGTCTCCAGTGGAAGCTAATATAGGTCAAGCGACTGTGAGAGGTACCATCACTATATTTTCATCATTACTAGAAACTTTATATGTCAATAGGGAATTATATTAGTTTAATTAAACTCATATTTTTAATATTATAAATCATATTATATAGATTTTATCCTATATTATGTATATTACTATAGCACTCAAATCAATGTGATAATATGGTATTCATTTTCCTTCTCGTGTGTACTCTTTACCAGGGATTGATCATGCATGTGATTTTAGGGTTCTTGACGTGAAACCTCTAGATATTATTTTTGGGATGGATTGGATAATTTATAATACATACTGTAATGATTTTTATCTGCATTGGGTCTCCATTATTTTACCCAATAGGGTGCGTCGTATCTTTAAAAGATAATAGGACCCATGGTTGAGTATAACTAGACATTATTATATAGAGTTTGGGAAATAAATATCAGTTCAATTTGATCTAGAGAGAAAATATCTAAGTGATGATCTCCATCATGTTTTCATCTAGTATCATGCTATTTTTACTTATAAATTCTCTATCTCTCTATCAGTAAGTGCAGTAGAGTTTTATTTTGACTTAGTTCATAGTAGTCATCTAGTATCTATTCCTTCATACCACAGGGAAGTAGCTATGATGAAGGATTTGATGGCTTAGTTGGATGATCTTTTAGAGAATGTATTTATATTCCTGAGTGTGTCAATTGGGGTGGCCCCTATTCTCTTTTCTATGACAGAAAATGGGGATCTTAGCCTTTGGGATGATTATGGTAAACTCAACTGAGTTATGGTAAAAGCAATGTATATGTTTCCATGGATTGTAGATAAGTTAGACTAGTTAAAAGTGTACAAGTATTTCTAAATGTTTGATATTTTATTTAGATATCATTATCCGAGAATAAAATAATCTAATAGTAACAAACTGACATTTACTGTGGTTTTTTCATTATGATTACCTTGTCATGCCATTTCGTCTAACCAATACTCATGCAGTCTTTTTGGATTTTATTAAAATGATATTCCATGAATATATCGATTCATTTATAGTTGTCTTTATGGATGACATCATTATTTACTCTATGTATAAGTAGGACAATGTTCATCATTTGAGAGAAATTTTAGAATTTGTGAAAAATAACTAACTTTATCCAAGCTATCAAAATGTAAATTATGGATTTGGGAAATGATGTTTTTTTTGAGACATGGTTTTGGAACATGGTATATCAGTTTACCTTAATAAGGTTTAATTTTTTATGAAATGGTATCAACTGCATAATGTTTTCTAGATTCAGAGATTCTTGGGTTTGTCTACATATTATCTTTAGTTTGTAAAGGATTTCTCCAATATGGATTATCCAATGATTTCTATAACACATAAGGGAGTAAATTTCTACATTGATTAAAATAGAAGATATATTTTGTTGAGATAAAATGTATTTTTACAACTACACAAATTTATAATCTTTTAAATACTAGATAATTATATGTGGTCTTCAAGGATATAATGGTTTCATGTTTTGGATGTGTTGAAATACAGGTTCATCATGAAGTTTCATATGGCTCTGAGTAACATAGGCCACATGAGAAGAATTATTTGACCCACAATCTAGAACATGTAGTTATGATGCATATGGATAATACTTGGTTTCATTAACATTTAGATTAAAGGGTTACAATTTTTTCAAACTATAATAGAATCAGTCATATCTTCTCTAAAAAATATTTGAATATCCACTAGAGGTATTTCATGAAGTACATGATGTATTTCGACATTAACATTTTATATACTCTAGGGAAAGGAAATTTCCATGTAGATGGCCTGGACATGAAACTTTCGACCCAATAGATGGAATAATCATCAAAATTTTGGATCATGGTGTCTATTTTTTCAAATTTGAATATTGTAATTTGGAAAATATTGGGTTATGATGTTTTAGCTAGTGTCCGGTTAACCTTATATCTTCTCAATATGATTCTTCAGGAACAACAGCTCGATGATGAATTAAAAAAATAGAGACTCTCTTTATGGTTGGGAGATTGTTTCTAAGTTGTTTTTCTCCAAATATTTCTTAATATGTCATTAGAATCATTTTTTTGAACCATTAGATGAAAATAATGGTATAATGGGGGATTTCCATAATTCCCAATGAGATTTTTACTCATGAACCACAAATATGTTCTATATCATCCATGTATTATTTTTGGTGACTAGGTTTGAGATGGGGAAATCTTATTTTTCTTCTCATTGTTATTATTTCCAATAGGTCAAGTCCATTCAATAGAGACCTTTGTGTTTTCTCCATCCACTCCTTGTTCTAACATTATTGTGGGTTGAGATAACAATGAACATTATGGTTGGGATTCCATGTTCCCATTGAATTAAGAATTCAATATGGTTTGTGAATGATTGACTAGCTAAATTAGCTCCCATCATAACCATTTGCAATATGAAAAATGTCAGGGAATATAGATGTCCATATTAGAATGAGATTGTTAGGTTGAAAGAATCCACATCTTCTATATTCTTTGATATAGATCCCCATTTTACATATCTCTTTTGCAGATGACTTCAAGAGACACTGGCATCTTATGCTTTTTGAGTGTGGAATACCATCTGTAGTCATATGAACATACTGAGTGGGATATATAAGTTCATTAGGAAATTATTTTCACATATATTCTTAATATTGGTGGAACATGGGATCACTATATTGGTCTAGTTATGTTTTCTTATAACAATAGTTTACAGTCTCTAATCATAATAGATCCTTTTATGTCCTTATATTTTAGCGATTTCAAATGTCAGCTGTGTTACTTTGTGGTTGGTGAAAGTTTCTTAGATAGAATAATCATAGTTCAAGATATGATGCCTAATATTTATTTGATTTATCTAATTATGTTGATGCAATAGATCCATTATAATTTTTATACTAATTATTTCTACAAAACATCATAATTTTCTATTGGTGATATGGTGTTCTTGAATGTTTCACTTTATTTAGGTCATTAATGGATTTAGAGGCAAGAGAAACTTGCTTCACATTTGTGGAACATTTTGAGGTTATTTAAAAGGTTCAAAATGTGTCTTATCATTGTTAAAATCTACCATAGTCTATTTTGATACATAACATGTTCCATGTGTCTCATCGACAAAAGTGTCTTCATGATCCATCTCATGTTTTAAGCTAGAGTGATCATGATGCTGAACCTAATTAATCCATGACTAAACATCCATTCCAGATTGTTGATTATGAAACGATGTTACATTGTGGGAGGTTGATACATTCGGATTTAGTGACATGGAATCATGGTTTTAATACTCATGATATTTAAGAGATAAAGGCACTTATGAGAGAGAAGTGTCATCATGTTATTGTTGTGGAAGCTTCTTGACATGTTTTTAGGGACAGACTGTTTCTATGATGGGGAGGTTATAACATTATGTCACTATTTTTAAGGAATCCTCGACCCTCTTTATAATCACGCATTATTTAGGTTTCATATAGGGAAGTTTCAAGAAGAAATTGGAAATTTTTGGAAGGATCTTAAGGAGTGCATAGTTTGTGCATGGTTTTCCCAAACTGTATGCCCTGCCTGTGAAAACCATAAAAACCTAGACAATGATGGTTTTCACTATTAGAACATTGTTTCAATAATCCTTCTCCCACCTAGTATAAACCACTCACACCTTTAGGGAAGTGCATAGTTAGGGCACACATTTTGGTAAATTGTACGGCCCTACCTTGCTAACTATGCTGATAGGAAAATTTTATTACCAAAATATTTTCTTTAAATACCAAAACCCTCAGTTTTAGTTCCTGAAGATACCATTTTAACATTTCATGGAGGCTCCCTATAGGTAATTTTGGATCATTATAACCAAATTCAAATTGGATCAAAGTTAATAGAATGTCGTTCAATTTCTCCCTAGTAAGAGTTCTTCCACCATTATTGATATCTCAATTAATTCCTCACACATAATTATGGTTTGAATGATCTACATGTTAATGGAAGATCTACACTCAATTTCAATAGATCTTGACTATATGATTTATTAAAAAATATTTTTTTCTTATTTTATTCCTTAGATTTTCTTGTTTTTGGTTTTGTATCATTTGATATTGTTATCCCATGATAGGTGGTTCTATCTATGTTTGGCCAATTTGTTTTTCCTAAAATTGATTTATGTAAATTAAATTTATTTTAAATAGATTATAAATAAATCTATTCACAGTAAAAGGTTATTTGAATTTCCTTTGTCATGAAAAATAGGGAAAATCACCAATTCTAGTGAATTGGGATGTGATTTAGATTAGATAGAAAATTCTAGAATTTGATTTTTCGAAAATGAACTGCGAAATTGATTCATTGAAAATAGATTGAATTGTTTTGAAAATAACGCATTTGATTTATAATGAAAAAAATGAATGACTTGACTAAAAACTCAGGTTTATTGTATTAAATGGAAATTAGAATAATGAAACTTGAAATGGGGAAATTGTATTTTAAACAGCTTTTAAATGACATTAACATTATTGATTATTTATTGAGGACACTCAAGCCTAGGTATTTAGTATGTTATTAAGGGCAAACATTCTAGTTTTGAATTTCACTAGCAATTGATTGTCACTTTCGAACCCTGACATAAACTTATTGGAAGATCATATCTTTAGTAGGATTTCGGCATGTCCTCGTAAAATATGTTAAATGGACACAGGTTCACATTTCTGTAAACACAATATGATTTTGTTAGGATCCCAAAACTAGGAACTATCATATCTTTTATAATATTTCCATTCTTCTCATTTATGATTATTTTGATATTTATACCATTATTTTTAAAACTACTATACATATTCCTTATGAATATATATGAACTATTTTATTAAAAAATTATTAAGAAATTGTCTAAATGTATCCTTTATCTTAATGAATAGAATATATTTTTTAAAATATGAAACTATATTTTCATGCTTATTTTATAAAATATTGAGAGAATTATTTGGTTAATTTATATGGAATCTTATTATGGAATCTTTAGTGAGACGCTGTTTTGATTTTAGCTCCCACCCTATATATGACTTTATGTGTTTGTATATTTCATTATTCTATGTTCAATTGAGTGAAAATCACCACTTAGATATGGTGGTTTTTGATCATTGATCTTATTGGGTTATGTTTTTGGGGAATTGGGTTGTTATATTTAAGTTTAAGGAACCATTTGGTTGTTTATTGGGTTTATATACGTATTTTACTTTTGGTACTATTCTTCTAGTAGTGTTTTCTATTGAGAAAACTTACCTTTTTTTTTCATAGGTTATTTATATGAAAAAACTATTCCCATCATTATCTTGTCTAATACTAGGTGATATTCGACAACCCCTAAGGATCAAGAAAACCCTTCAAGATATGTTATGATGTAATTAGTTATCAAGTTACCAAGGTGTTATGTCGAGTTTGGGACATGAAGCTATATTTTTGAGAGTTTTAAGATCTATAATATAAGTGTAAAATATTGATTGAAGTTAATGAAACCATTGTTTTCTTATATATCTTGGAAAATTTAGTTATTAGATATTAAATACACTTATATTTATTTTTTTAAGGATTAATTGAGGATGAAAATGATAAGGAAAATTAATAAATTAAAGAACATAAAATTGAATTTATATTCCATAAGGGAAATTGAAATTGTGTTGAAATAATTTAGAATTATATTGATAATTTTTGAAGTAATTTTAATTTTATGTGAATTGATTAATATGAATTAATTTTTTATTAGTTATATTCATGAATTATTTGATTTATTCTAGAATTATAGAGCTAAAAATGAATTTCAAAATGTTCATAACATTATTTGAGTCATTATAAGAGTTCACATGCGTTATTCTGACTATGATTACATGTTATTTCTAAGGTATCTCATCTATGTAAGATTAATTTGGAATCTTTTTATGAGACATTTACTCATGTTATGTTATTACAAGTGTATGTGTGGATATATCTAGAGCTGTGTACAATTTATCAGGTTCAATTTAAGAGTCTTCTACACCTATGTACTAGTCGTGACTTATGTATGAGTCATATGGACCTATATATGAGTCATCTAGACCATTATTTGTGTCATTAAGAAATATATATGAGTTATCATCGTATTAGTAATTCACACATAACATTCCATCAAATAGAGAAAATATGAACTTATTTCAAGAATAAATTTTTTGAAGAGAAATAAAATCATAGGATTTAAATGATGTTCTTAAATGATCAAAACATCATGATTCATAGTAAATTCATGATTTAATATTGAACTTTTGAAGATTAATTGAGATCAAATAAGGATATAAACATTCCATTATTTTTTATTTCTATATGTTGATATTTGTAAATCAATATTTGAGATCAATAGTGGAAAAGGGATGATTATATCACTACTTTTCAGAGATTTAAATGATAAAAGAAAATTTTTAATCAATTATTATGGATGAAAAGTTAATAATCTTGTGTCCGAGAAAGAAGATCATTAATGGAGAAGATTTTAAAAAAATTTAATGAATTTCAACAGAGAGATATTCATAATTGAATATTATTAATAATGAAAATAAATGTAAATATTAATTTTCTCTTAATAAACGAATTAAATATCAAATACGGATTTTTTATTACTAATTATTTTGAAACAAATTATGCTAATATGTTATTTTAATATTATTGGTTCATGATTGAATCAGTGTATGATGTTTTTGAACCTCTCGCGTTGCAATGGGAGGACCTATATAATAAATCTGGAAATGTATTATATTTATATGACCATATAGAATGATTTTATTTTAAAATGTTTATGTGATATTTTTTAATAATTAATACCTTTATCATGTGGAATAATTATGTAGATATTTATCTATACTGGGGAAAAGAGATGAAAATAAAATAATGGTACTCATATAATTTGAATAGAGACATGAAGTAGAGATGGTTGTGAAGATAGAGCAACATGGAAGATTAGAATAAGATATATTGATGTTTTGGGGGAGCATGTTGTTTACTATTCATTCCTGATGACTCTAGAAAAATATCCAGTTTGGGAAACTAATAATGACCTAAAATTATTATATTGAAGTTTGTGTAGAACAGGGTATCGAGTAGAGAAACTAGGTCCATGAAGAAATGGAAACAAATATTTGTTCTAAAATAACTACAACATATATTGATTATGAGAAGAATTAGATCATATAATAAAGATAATATACCTTATGGGTATTATGGAAGAAGAATAATAAATAAGAATAAATGGACTCGCATACCAGTTCTTATGATAACCATTATAATTGATGTTAGAAATAGAAGAAGTAGTGGGGAAGAGCCTATATGTATAAATTTCTATAGAATATTCATTTTTAATTAATATTTATGATGATTATGTTGGGAGATCCTAAAAATATATATTTTTAATATCATTTGGATCTAGGATAATTTTGGAGATTCAATTGCAAGAAGTGTTTTAGAATATCAGAAGGCATTAGAAGACAATGTATTGAAAAAAATGTAGTCTAATTATATTGATATTGTCAAATCATGTTCTAAAATAATATCTACTTTAATTGATGGGAATTTTTCTATTTGATTCATGTGATTGAAGTCTAATAGGATGTTATAAAATAAAAAGTGTAGATATATGTTGTATGATCAACGGTTTTGGATGATATTAGACCCCTCTAAATTAGAGGGTAAACACTCGGGAATAATATAATCCCAGAAAACCCTACTCTAATTGATCATAATATTATTTTTTTAGAATCAATAACTCAGAAATCTTGACCACTGCAATGAGTGAGTTTCATGGGAGGGGCTAGAACATAAAAAAACATAATTTGATACTCTTTACTCCCCAAACCACATTTCATGTTTTTGTTTCTTATTTATTGAATAAATCATAGCCATGTTTATTATTTGGTATAAGAGGAAAAAATACCAAATGGTGTATATATATTATATGAATAATTTTTATTTTGTTAATGTATTTGGACCCACTTGAATCACCCCCTCATTGTTTTCACATGGATAATGAGGGAAATATTAATTGGTATCCGGTCTAGGATACCTCTATTGGGATCTAAATTTTTTTAGGTTTGTGTTTTTTTATAATAATTTATTATATAGGATGTTTATGTATTTCATAAATATTCCCTAATGGATAATTTTAGTTCTAATATATTTAATTTTTAAATTGAGGTTTCAATAATATTTTCAATTATATGAATATCAAAGAGGAAATCAAGATATATAAAATCTAAATGATAAAAAATGAATGACCACTTGCTTAAGGAAGTCAAAGTGGTACATATTATGTTAAATATTTGGAAGACGATTCATCATATGAATTCAGTATAATTTTTGATGAATATGAGTTTGATGAATCGCATAGTTATTTATATTCTGAAATTAAATATTACTTGAATAAATTTACCATTAGTGTTTTACCTAAAAATATTCATATATTAAAGGATGTTAATAGGAAAAATCATACTTGAAATAAGTTGTGGATTTAGAGGAAGATGAATTGGATAAAAATGTGGTAATTTGTAACACCATCAACAATCATGTGATATCCCAAGGTAAAACTTTTAAATTTGATATAAAAGTATTTATTTTATCAATGGATAATTTTAAAGAGTTTTTGATGAAGAATTTGTTTGATATTTTTGTTATATAATTTATTCATACATCAGAGAAATTACAAAAGATATCAATTTTTATTAAAGATGCTTATTTGAATGTCAAATTTAATAGAGTGAAAGAGTTAGTTAAACTCTATTAGATAAAAGAAAGATACTTGAGGGGAAAAATAGAAATATAAATAATAAATTCTTGTAAAGGTAAAATAGCTCAAATTATAGATGTATAAGATTTATTTAATATGTATAGAGTTTAATTACATGTTGAAAAATCCAGACGTCACCCCTATATAATACTCACAATCTACTAAGAGAATGGATTATACAGATAAAAGTTTATTAAAGTTTTATTGACACTATGTGGACACAAATAGGTGGAAGTGTAATCCTAAAATGATATCATGATCAATCCTCAACAATTACATAGAAAAATGAAACTCTGAATTCCAATAATTCTAAATGCACTTATTCTATTTTGGGAAAAATTATATGAGAATTTTTATATCGAGACAAATATGGATATAAAAAAATTCTGAAAACCAACAAAAGTATCAAGGATATATTTAAATTTGTTTAATACATGAATATTCTAAATGAATTTTCAACATATGGGGGATTTAACCCCAATAAATATGTAATGAAAATTATATTGGGTGCTAATAATAGAAACGCATATAGATTTTATGTCTATTGTTGGTGTTATTGGAGGCTTAGTTACATGAAAATTGATTTCTAACATAAAATTAAAGTAAATGGAAGATACTTATGGATTTAATTATGGTTAATCATGGCTAAAATATAAAATAAACCCACTGGCCTAAAAATACCTCTATAGAAGAAGGAAAATATATCTCTAAAAATTATATTTTATTTTTTTGAAGGTTTTTAATTATTATTAAAAGATATATATACACTACTATAAATAATGTTAGTAGGTACCAATCCAAAAACACTAATATTACACTGAAAAAATAATACCACAATAGATGTTAGAAAAAAAATATAGATATTTTTTTAAGAGTAAACTGAAAAGTAAATATGATCAGAACACTCACAATAAAATAGCGATTAATGAAAAATATTATATATAAAAGATAGTTAAAACATTATTATATCTTGGGAATTAATGACAAATCATAGATCATGAAAAAATTTAAATGAATTTAAATATATTTAAAGGGAGTAAGAAGGAATTTGAAATATAATGAATTCAAAAAAAGGATAATCAAATTAGTTTGGTTGTTGACATGCATCGTGGATAATATGAATTTCATGAGAAGTTGTCCAAGAAGGATAAACTGATGGATATTAAATACAAGTATATAAGGAAAGATATATTAATACAAAATGACATTAAGTTTATGAAATGGATTCCAAAACAAAAGAATTTATTTCAATATGAAAGAAAAAAACTTATGGATTTGTGTTTCAAAAATACCTCTATCAAAAAAATTCTCCACACATAGAAAGAGGGATCAGTAGGTGTAAAATGAATTCCTACAAATATGGATATCCCAATTTAAAATTTATTTAAAGATAAAGAAGGATCTAAATAATATATTTTTCTTGATTTATAAATTATAGAATCCTATTTTTGTTAAGAATAAATATAAATGAATGAAGAAAACCATGCTTCCCAAGGATGTTTGTGTTTGAGTTGGTTCCCTTTATATAACTTATATGTACTTGGTTATTTGTATTAACAATCATGAATGCTAAAAAAATATTTCTATTATAATTATTTTGTCATCTACATGATATGGTATGTGATAACGTACTATGGATACATTTTGTGTGGAAATCACTTATTAGTTCACTACTATGATAAAATACATTAAATACTATGACAATATTTCTTAACCCCAGGCTCTGTAGTTGAATGATATTTTATAATGGGAAATAAAAGAAATAAAATATTTTGTGTAGGAGGCTCATAATATATTGAGACACCTTCTCATGGTTTTTAACCTTGGTAATATCCAAGAAGGGAGGTTATGATAATGGAACAACTACTAAAAAATTTACATTTTTATTATTAAATTTTAATATATAAGAATTTTTTGTTTGGTCCTTAGACTATGAATAGATTTAATGAATATAATAATTCCCACATATTAATGTATTGATGAAAACTGTTATTTAATATTCTTTTTATAATTTAGGATATATTGGGTTCATCATGAGTGATATTACATTAATGGATAATGGGAGAAATGAATTTTCCCTTTAGTTTATTATATAGAATTGGAAATCTTAGGACTATTAATTGAAATGTAACTTCCAAGATAAATTAATTTCCATGATGTTTAGTGGGAATATTCATATTTAAAAATCTAAAGAAATTAACATCTACCACATTGGATGATTACCATATTATACAACCTATTTTATTAGGCATGACATGATAAAGGGACTATATTACATAGTAGGCATTCATAGAATGTTGTTTTTCATTGAAAAATTAATTTCATAATACATTTTTGAATTTATGTGTTTATAGATTATATCCTTGGCCTTTATACACCTCCACCCATCTCCACAAATATATTGTCTTAGAGGGTCACACTTTAAGTATATCCATAATATCAGTTAATCTTTATTCTGAATTTAACAATTTATAATAAATATTATTCCTGCATCAATTTTTAATAATTATTAGGTTTTGGTTGATCAATAATCTTTAAAAGAAAGTTATTATAAATAATTAGGGAGTAAAATAAAAAAAATCAATGTTTAGAAAAATTTAAAATAATATAATATATATATATATATTAATTAATAATGTAGTGATACACATGTGTGTGATAAATAGTCATCATTCAAGGTTTTGTAAATTTCAAAGATGATAAATGGACTTAGAATAATAGTATAGTTGGAAATAATATAAATGTATTTATTCTTATGATATGAACATGTTATGTTAATAATAATTATATTTTTATTATTAAAACATGTGGTTAACTAAGAATTAAGTAATAGGAGAGATGATTATGTTCTAGTTTCCAAACCTAATCCTGCCATAATAATTATCTATCTAAATCAATTTCCATAGACACAATTGTTCTTTATATAAGATAGGGAGAATATTCCTCAATCCTTAGAGAGATTTTTAGAGATATAAAGTATTCTCCCTCCTCCTATTCTATCGATCCATCAAGCGAACAATCATAAGGATTGTTTTATTTTAAAATTATTCATGATTAAAATAAGTTATTAGTATCATCCTAACTAGCACCTGGTGTTTATATAGTATTGTTCAATGATTTTGGTGCACATGTGTATCACCGATATAGAAATTTACACCTCGATAATATATTTCAATGATATTATGATGAAATCAGTTAGAAAGTATATTTAATAAAGAGATAATTAGACGTTCGTATAATTATAGACATGATTTCAAATTAATTGTAAATTACATGTAAATATCGCCTATTATGGTTAATATTTTTAATAATGTAATGTAATCTATGAATTTCATTGTTCATGATGTTATTCATCTTGTCTAACAATTATTATTCATAAATTATAACCAGAAAAGACGAGTTTCCTTTTCTGTATAGGCACTTCCACTTTAATAAAATCCTATAAATGTTATCAAAGGGATCACGAGGATAATTTATAATTATTTACTAATCCTTGATTTAATGGAATTCATTTGAAAAATATTTTTATATACATTCATTAATTATTGAAATCAAAATATAATTTTAACTTCACATTCTTCATTCTCAGTCACAAAACAAATTTACATGTTAAGATAAAATTAAGAGATGTTTTAAAATGCCATACGAAAATGCCAAAATATCTATCCAGAAAATTCAATAGTAAAAATAATTTACTCTTATCTATAAACCATATACCCATGTATCTAACATAGATATTGGATCAAAATGAATAAATTAGATCATTGATCTGATAAATGTGGATCAATATGTAGATTAATACTTGGTGGCATACAGTTTGAAGTATCAAACACTATATAAAATGTGTATATGGTGATTTACACGTGTGTGATCATAATGTATGAAATGGGGGGTCTAAGTGTTTCATTTATTTTCTTTAAAAAAATTGGAATAAATAAACCATGAATCTTCAAGGATAGACACTGTGAACGAATGTTACATATCCTATAATGCATACACATCCATGGTAGAAAACACACCTAGTACCTAGGAATGTTTCATAGACATTGTCCTAATATAGTATATGCCTTATAATATAGTACACATCATGTAGTAATCTACCATCATTTTGATTAATTTTATTTAGAGAAAAAATATAAATTATATTATTAAACATATTCACATGTGTCATTTATAAAGGACCCCACAACACCCTAAGAGGGGATGGGTGAATCAGGGTGTCAACATTTTATTTAAAACTGATGGATCATGTTCCCAAACTGATTGGAACCTATTAAAATTATATGATAAGAAAGGAAAAAATCAAACAATCACTTTCAATGAAATCACACTTCAATTTTACTTAGATCACCATAAAGGGATATGTCCATGGAAAATACGCGGATAGTGGGTTGATCATACCAAAATTCACTAATATTTTCTAGATGTGGAGTACAAATGATCGGGCACAATTACTCTATCCCAGGAACACTACCTTTACAAAAGATCAGGGATAGCTCGATGTTTCCATTAGATAACCTCCATTGACTCTCATTACTCACCCCCTTAGAAGAATCTATACCCAGTTTATCAACTTGAATGTTGATTCAATGGTTTAGCATTATATCCTGCATACTCAATTGTAAATAGATGATATGTTGAAGTTTCGTTATCACCCAAAAATTAAATTTACATTCTCGTACAATGATATGTTATGGAAATTGATTTTTCAAACTGATTTTGTCAATTTTCAGGTTTCATTGGGCGTTCTACGAATAAATTTACCTCTTCTACATAATAAGTAGCGGAATGGTTATCGAATCACCTTCTCCATGTCCCACTGCTATTTTTATTTACCATCCATCTCCATTGTGTACATCCTTACTTTGTGTACTGTATGTTCTCTGTGTACCATCTCTGTATACTACCCCGGCAAACCGCCTTCCCCAAATAGCCCCTACTTTGAAAATTTCCTATGCTCCGCACACAACCCGACTTGATCTGCAAAGTACCTAACACCATCGCATTTCACAAGAACTTCCTACATGATCCACACTCTCTACCCTAGACTATTTTCTCCTATATGGATCACTACTTCCTATGCAAATTTTCCTTCCGACGAACCACTCTAGACATCTGAAATTCTTGATGATTTTCTTGATCATTGTTCTATTATCTAAAATAAGCAGATTTTTTCTCCTCATATAGAAAAAAATGGATCCATAAAATCTGGTGACCCATGATTTACAAAATCATTGATTTATTATAACCTCCACCACATACCTATCTTGTCTTATGAACCACAACAATCCATCAAACCATCAGCCTTTCATGTATCGTACGCCTCCTCCCACATACCTTCACTGTGAACTGATTTTAGGTCCATGAACCACTCCGCATATTTCTCCCATTAATATATATGTATTTCAAGATCCACTCCTGGAAAAAGTATGTGGTCTATGTCTCGGGCTATTATGTTCTCTCCCTTTGATTAACTCCCTCCCCATTCTTCATTCCATATATTCCAATGAACGGATTCCCGATGTTAATGACCCATAAAATGGAAAACAGTGGGAAAAAACTTGTCCTTCAGTACTGTTATTAGCCTCAATTGTATGACCACATTTCTTTCAAACTCCCCAGTCATCCCTGTGAGCATTGATAAAAAACACAAACCATATTTTTTTATTATCATCCAATAGCCTTGGTTCCAACAATCTCCCCCTTTGAATTTTTTGGAAATCTCTGGATAAATTTATTAAAGCACCGACCACAAACAAAACATGAAACTCCAAGAAACAATTCTTCTAAAAATTTAAGTTTATGTGAGTAATTATTGATCTAGAAAAAAAAAGAGATGATATGAATTTAGTACTCATAGTGTTATTTTATCCCCCATATTTAAATTTTTTTTAATTTCTCTATTCTCCGTCATTTTAGTAGCTAGAAAAAAACAACTCACTCGCTTCCTATCTCTTTCTTTCTCAGTGAATTTATCCATTCTCTCCCATTGGAAATAAACCCAAAAAACCATATCCTAACTTGTAGAGCTTAAATACATGATCCCCTTGGATAGTATCTCCCAATAAACCTGTATCACATTCACAGAAAAATAAAACTAGTTAAAACAACCAGAGAGAGGATATTTTCTTAACCTCCTCAGGAATAGGTATGTGGTTGAATTTTGTGGTTCAACTTATGATTCTGGGACATTTGTTCTAATAATGGATTGGTCATAATGTTATCAACTTTATCAACAGTTCCAACATGATCCATTTTAATCAGTACTTGTTCAAATTTTTTCTTGAAGAAGTGATATAAGATTTCAATGTGTTTTGTATGTGAATATTAAAAATGATTCTTAGAAATATCAATTTCAATATTGTTATCATAGTTAATCACCCTTGGTAGTTTCACCTCATCGCCAATATATGTCTATTTTTGCTTCATCCAAACCATTTGAGTGCAAGCCTTTATATCAGATATATATTAATCTTCAGCAATACTGAGTGAAGTACATTCCTATTTTTAAATCACCATCCCATACATTACTTTCCAATAAAGATTGATCCACCAATAGTGGAATTTATATCAATCAGACATCCAACCCAATCAACAATAGAATTTACTGACAGTTCATCGTCCTTCCCTGCAAAAAAGTGTAAATCATAATTGTGATTACCTTGAATGTACCTCATGACTCATTTATCTGCAGCCATTCTCCTCCTAGAGATATAAATGGAGGCCTTAAAATAATAAAACATATTAAATCAGAGATAAACTTCCTTCTTTTATCGATATTTTATACATTCAAATTTGTTTTTCATTAAAACATTATTCTTATAAAATGGTAAAGAATCTTCAAAATTCAAGGAAACAAATGTTATCACCCAGAATATTCAAACCTCATTCAAACATATGCTCATAATTTATATTCCATGATAACATAAATTAGTTTGTAAATATTGTTGATAAAAAACTATTCTTACATCCTTTTGTTATAATCCCATAGGTATGTACATTTTTATATAGACATTTCATACCATTATCACTATAACTGAACTATTAAAAATATTCATCTCTCATTTCTCACTATGAGTCCAATACATGATCTTGTTGAATTATCCTAATGAAAATATATTGTTCTTCTAAATTATTTCATGGATTACTCCTTGGATGGTTTTAACCATTCCATTATTATTGTTTATTTGGGTGGTTGAATCTCTAATGATATTAAATGTGTGACCATTCCCCATGGAAATAAAAGTATCTCTATGATTGATTTATATTTATTAAACCATTGCATCCAAGACACCATCTTCCATGTTGATCCTAATTCATTTATCTATGATTCGTTATGTTTTCTTACCTCCATTATCTATCATTACTACAATAAAAAGTATTCCCATATCATCGAAATTAATCACAAAATTTCCTTAAGATGTCTTTCCATCACTCTTCCTATTCCAAAAGTACTAATTTAAGCTCCCCATCTAGTGATAGTTGTAATAGGTGACATTCTTGTTCTTACTCTAGGGCTTGGACTAACTATGATTATGGATCCCAGTGGAACCACACTTCATCATCCTTCCTATTTCCATTGAAAGATAATCCACATAGTGTGAATTTTTTTATCTATATTCCTTTTCATTATGTCAACTAATTCTCCATGAACTAAAACTATAATTTCATTGAATATTAATATATCCATCAGGATATTTTTGGCATAGTTTGTGGTGATCTAATCCTTAAAATATATAAAATTTCATATTAAAATCACCACATATTCAATTTCTCCTATTTTATAACCCAACATTATATGCTAAGGGAATATGGTATTTATGGAGTCGATATATCGAATAACTGATGATGACTTAGTGATATTTTTTCCTTTAAGAATTATTTTTTATGATATGAATTTACCAAATAATTTTTTTAGTATCTATTATCTCTTCCATAATAGTTTTCCACAATTATTTTAGTAACCATCATTTAAATCTAAATGAATTTATTTTATAAAATTCCAATCCATTTCATTTAATTTATCCACTATTTCACACTCTAGTTTTTCTCTGATTTCCAAAAATCAATATTCCCCCATTTGCACCACCTCATCTAAATCTTTCACAACATAAAATTATTCCTAGTCAATTTTTCATTGTCAAAATCACCTTGACATGGATATGTTCTTCATGGAAATATTCCTATTTTTCACCAAGTAATATTTAAAAATGATAATAATTTTTCAAATGTGAAAGATTAACTGGAGTTGTAATCATAGATCATACTAAAATTTATAAAACTTATTGATCATCAAAAAATTAAATAGTAATATTCTCAAACCACACTATAATGATATTTGTTCAAATTATAATTATTATCACATAATTTTTCAATTAACATGTTATATAAAATTAAACATTTAATAAAATTAGTTAAACTGGATTTGACCTGGGAAGTTCCAAAAAATAAGGATGAATATAATATAATGGAAACAGTAATGATCTATCTATAGTTGATATGGGTTTATAAACTCTCTAATTTACTCAAGGTAAAAACACATGTAATATTATCACAAGAATAATTGGTGAAACACCACTCACACACACATAATGTAATAATACAATAGAGTGAAGTAGATGATGATTTTTGAAATGAGTTGCAGAAAATCCCACAATAATAATTTTCCACACCATCCTACCTCTCCTTAGATTATACTACATGTGTTGGTTTGATTGTGTTTGAGTAATGAACCCAAAATACATTACCTAACCCATTTACAAAAAATGGGGCACTGTCATTTATTGAAAAATAATAATTGTTGTTGATAGCTTTACAATGTCAAATGTTTAATCAAGGGAATCGACCAATAGTGTTGGGAAAGTGTAATATCATCAAGTTGATCGATCCTCAAACAATCGTGATGTCAAAAAAATGGATAGGTATGACGTAATGGAATTTCCATTTATGAATTCTATTATTCTCTCTTTTATCCTACTTATTTAACTCCCTTAATTTTATTTTTAAGAAATTATTTAAGTTAAAAGGTCTTTAATAATTTCATAATCTAGAAATAAAAATATTTTGATTTTGGAAAGGAATTTTTTCCAATATAATGAAAAGAAAAATGAGTTTTTTAAAATTTGGGCTTACAAAAACAATTTCCAAAACTATGATGTTTTGAGAAAGAAGGGAGGGTTCCTTCCTAAAATCTCTTTCTTTGAAGAAAATTTAAAGAGAATTCCTAACTAGAATATATATTCTTTTAAAATATTTGTAATAGTTAGCTATTCTAAAAACCAACATCTTTGAAAATTATAGGTTGTGTCATATATATAGAACAAGATTATAAAAAATATTTAAATTTATTTTATTATTAATTATTTAATTATAATATTTCAAAAATATTACACCATTTGAAATTCCACCAATGAAACCATTATTTAAGAGAGTTCTCCTTTCCATCCAATCTAAGATTTTAATGTGGAATTCAGTTTCCACTGTTCCCACACATTAAAATAAAAATATATTTTTATTATTAACACATTAAAAACAATAATATTTTAGTTCATTAAAATTAATAAAAATAATAATCAATAAATAATTTAATTAATAACTAAATAAAAATTAGTTAACTTTTAAATTTTATATAATTATATGTTAAAATGTTAAAAATATTATAATTAGTATTTTTAGTTACAAATTATATAATAATTAATAATTATTAATTATTAATATGTACTAATATGAATTATGATAAAATTATAATAATTTTTTGATTATTTAATTATAAAAAATAATTAATATTATTTACCAATTAATAATATTTACTAATTAATTAAAAAATTTATAATATGTGGTTAACAAGAAATAAAAAAATATAATAATTTTTATTCATTAAAAATAAATAATTATATTTCTCTAATTAACAATTTAGTTAATATGGTGTCTTGGAGGCACACGATGGGGTCGTGGGGAAGAAACTTGCACTACCAGACACTTGATTAAAGAAGGTTGGGTTCTACTTAACCACTCATCTCGGGTGCACCATTTTCCACCTCCAAATGCCCAATGGTTTCATATCAAGTAATACTTGGACCTACATTCCAAAGGCAGGAATTTGGTGTGTGCATTGACCAGCAATACTTAAGAACTAACATTAGTTAACTGGATGGGAAGTCGGGCTCATCATACCCTTTTTTAAAGGAATTATTACCTGTTCTGGGACTCTCTAATTGATTTAAGACATGTTCATATGTTCATGAATATTTGTTTTATACCCCAGAATAGTATCCATGGATTACTCTTGTTTGGAAATGGTCTATTATACACAAGGGTTCAGAATCATTTATGCCCGAGGATTACCATCCCTATTTGGATTAATGATCCCGAGTAATCTGGACTCATTGAGACGACACTAGGGTTGGTGTGATGAACAGACGTGAAGATAGTCAGATCGACCAGTAGTTGGGCTTGAACCTCATGGAGTTTTCCTTCGTACCATGCCTAGGAGAGATGGATCAAAGTCCACATTGTTCGAATTGGGGTGTCAGAGAACTGATGTGAAGGTGGACCCGGGGGTCTGATGGTGATCGGGCTTGAACCTCTTAGAGGCTTCCTACGTATCCATGTGGTGTGGAATCAAAGTCCATGTAGTTCGCATGAGTGGGTCTTACGCTCTAAGGCAACCTAGGAGAGGATTTCATGGTCGATGCTTACTCTAATCCCATGTGAGTCATGCTTGGTGAGAGAAAGAAGAGGCAACAGGGACCAGACGATCACGTCACAAAAGGTGCATCTGTGGGAAGTGGAGTGTGGATTATGCATAGAGGTGGCCCATAAAGACGGTGCTTACACCGAGATGGATTCCCAGGGCGACAAAGCGTATCAGGAGAGGGAAAGAGGTGCTCTTATGCCTGTCACCTCTCTTGTTCCCAGGGGAAGTACAGAAGAGAATGGGGGCATCCTTCTGATGGGTATTTTACTACCCCCCGAAGAAGGCAGAAGTGCCTCGGCCACAACGAGTGGAGGGGCAGAAAGGGGACTCTCGAGCTCAAATTCTACAATACCGTGGGAATGAGAACCCATGAATGATTTAGAAATCCTCTCAAGTGTTGGGTAAACCCATTCACCCCTGCATACCATGGGTATGTGAACTCAAAACGGCACGTTGATGTGCTTGAAAGTTACATCACACGGGTCTGCTGGATCTGGTGGGGGCCTCGACTCAGGGCTGATGGGTAGGCCAATGAGGGAGTTGCGGATGATCATTCTAGATTGTAAAGATTTTATATGGCTCACAGAATGGGAACTCCAAAGGATTCGGTGGGCCACATAGGGGTATGGGTGGTGGTGCCCTTCAAGTAGGGAAGTTCTACGCTGTTGGAGAAGCCATCCACGAACCAGGGTGGTCCGTGGACTGATGGGAATCCCGCGAACCAGGGTGGTGTGTGGAATGGTGAGCATCCCGTGATCCAATGTGGTTCACAGCTTCGGGATCCATCCGTGTAATTGGGTGGTTCACAGAGGGTTCCATGCGAGCAGCGGCGGCCAAGGGCAACACCGGTCGGGGGTTCGTCGGTCGGGGCTTCGCCCGCGTAGGAGGATGCTACGCGGTGCGACGGATTGTAAAAGGGGCATAAACTCCCTAGTCCACAGGGAGTTCATCCACGGAGGGGGCATGGTTTGCGGTCTTCTATTTATTTCTATTTTAAGTTCGCGGTTCACAATGTTATTATGCATTCTTTGGTTCCTTATAAATTCGTTCGCAGGTTCATACCTGCTCTGGTTCACGAACTGGAACCTCACTCTGAAATCAAGAATCTTCCTTATAAATCCTTCCACCCAAATCTGATCGATCACCTTAAAATACCCCCTTCTCTTCCACTTGATATCCTTTTATAGAGTGGGGGAAACTATGTATCTATGGTCATGTGACACGTTTTTCAGAGGCCCACGACCAAAAACCAGATTCACAAATGACTTGGTCAATCTGCAACTCGTGGGGGACATCGGGTGCATCTCCCCCAAGAACCAAATGAGCTCGAGGAGTGCTTCGCGGCTGCGGAGTGTTCCACCTCAATTCCGTGAATGACAGCAGATGCAGACTGGGCCGGTTGAGGTAGTCCGTAGTTGGGGGCGGTTCGTGACGGTGGACCGGTCCAACGCTCGTCCTGCTTTGTGCCCATGGGGGATCTCTGCCCCCATTCCGTGAATGACAATAGTCCATGGAGGGGGTTCTTCGCGAAACCGGCCACATGGCGTCATTTTTGGGCCAGTCTGTGGACCGGTTTGACTTTGTGCATCCTTTGATTTTTCTCCATTCTTCCCCCCAATTCTTTGGGGGGAATTGGGTAGAATCTCTTTTGAAGATTTCTTAGGACCCTACAAATGTCCCCTATCGAAATGGAGTCTGATAAGAACGAAGAGGACGTCATTATGATGTAGAGTGGTCATGAAACCGGGATGGTTTGTGGTAGAGGGGTGGACCCAGTAGGGGACCATGACTATAAATATGGGGGGGCCTTTGTCTTTTACTGGATTCTTCGGGAAACCAGAGCCCTCTCACTTTTTTTGTCTTCACGTGCTTATTCCTTCTGGAAACACCACATCCACGAACCAACTGAAACTTTCCGTGAATCATTCCTCTTTCGTGGTCGCCTTCATCCGCGAACCAATTTCCCAACCACGATCCAATACTTTTAACAAATTAAAAATTAAGTCACGACGGGCCGCGGAGGAATTCACTACGCGGTTTTGATGCTTTGTGGATTGAGGTCTTGCTGACATAAAAAATTTCCTAAGTCCTCCGAACATAATTACCTAAATATGGGATTAGGATCCCATTGAGCAACCTGGTGTGTGGTTTTCTAGCCAACACCCTGCGGGCCAGCATACCGCAAACCCCTTCCACGTAGGGTTGGTTTGCGGGATTTTGTCCGTATTTTATTACTCTGGACTACACATTTTCTTGGTTTATATAATACAGGTAGAAAACATGGTTCCTCCTCTATATACACCCAAACCTGCTATCGTGCCTCTCCCAATTGGCGATCAACACCTGAAGGATGTGCCCGACTCTGTTAAGGATGGAATCTGTCACTCACCACTATGCTCCTTCCTTGCCGATATACTCTTCAAGTCACAGTGGGAGTACCCCTTTTCCAAGGGCCTTCCAACCTACAGGTTCAGTTTACTGTTTGATACGTCGATTTTAGTGACATCTCATGACAAAAATCCCAGAGAATGGATATTTACTACCAATATCCCTTGATTTGTGATATCCGCTAGAGTTCGGCCTGCCTCAAGGGACACAGCTGTCAGATCTGTGTTGAATCACCTTCCTATGTCCCCGACAAGAGTACAACTTCAGCAGGAAGGGGCAATCCACTGTTACTGGAGAATTTCCTGCAATTCCATGGTAAATGAATTGCATGGTTGGTCAGTGAACCGAGTCCTCCGGACTGGAGGGCATTTATGTCATTGGATTAGGGATGGCCCTTTTGGGTTCGCCAAAGCTGTGCAGAGTTTGAGGCAAAGTTGCGATCCGTAGGCTTATATGAAGCTGCCTAGGTGTCCCAAACCTATACACATCGACCTCGAGCCCTTGCCAGGATACTTATGAGCCATTAGAGTTTGGACAACAACACATTTCACCTAGTCTATGGTATGGTGGGTATTAGTCTTTTGGATTTCTTTCAGATTTCTAGGTTCCCCATCCTTCGGGTTATGTATGATGAATTCCTGCCTCCTTCTTCTATGTGGGGAAACGAAGAGAGGAATCCCCCCCGGTGAAGCAGATTATTGACCAGGCTGAGAATCATTTAAAGGATGGATCTCTGAAACATCATGTCCCATATCGTCAATTTGTCAAGGCTTTTGCTAGAGAGATAAAGTCTATGACTCTCCCATGCAGGCCCACGACCTGCCCTATGATGGAGTCCCGCAAACAGAGGGGCAGCTATTAGCTAATCCTGGAAGAAGTAAAGTTCTACGACTGGGGCTGGGAGTTTGTTCCAGAAGTCGATCGGCTACTCCGTCTAGCGGCGTTACTGGCCATGTTCGTGAGTGGATGGTTATTGCCCGTACGCAAGACTGGTGGTGTGCGGGTCTCTACTTTTGTCATTGAAGCACACCTGGCTACCGACAACAACATCATCTTTTTCATCCTAGTATTGGCAAGGATTTATCGATTGCTCAGCAATACTACCAATAGAAGTCGGCCAAACTGGATAGTCGGCCCTTTTCAAATCCTCTGGGGATGGTAGGGAGTGAATATTAAGAACTAATATATGTTCATCAACCCCTTTCAGATTCTGGGCACCACATTCTAGCCATACTTGCAAATAACCAGTGGGGTTATGCCCAAAGAGTGGGCGACCCAAGAGAAGGACGGTCAATAGAAGGTTCATAATATGAGTCTGTTGTCGATCCAGATCTCGAGTTATGATCATTTCAAGTTCCATCCATATCCCTTCCCAGTCGGTGCAATTAGGAATACTATATCAGAGGAGTTTAGAGAGTAGGGCTACCTCTTTTATCTTCGAGAGGGTATTCTGATGGCATGTATCGGAGGGGAACTGATCTGTGAGGGGTACGCACCTTGTCAATTCAGACACCAATTTGTTTGTTTCCAGGCATTGTGTCCTCCCTCGCTCAATGGCACCTGCAAGAACCGTCATTTTATGGTGGCCATGAAACTGTGGTTAATGTTTACTCGAGAAGAAACTGGTTGTGAGGTTATGACTCCTGCACTTGCATACTCCACACCCTTTTTATCAAATAGTTACGCTGACTCGTGGGTTCAATCATACTCTAATGGCTAGCTAGGGTTGTGGGTACCTACCCTCTCATGTCTTAAGCCATCAAAGGGAAAGAGGAAACGAAAGGGGGATGGTGCTTCAGCCTGGCCGGGCAAGGTTCTTCACCACCCTGTCGGTCCCGTGCTTCCAGGGATGTTTTTAACGGACAGAGTTGTATCCTATCGTGCCCTTGATGCCGCCCGGAGATGGTTGGTTATCCCTTCTGATGCTGACTTCCCAACTGCTTGGGTCCAATGGGTTGAATTCAAAGGCCGGTCATCCTTTCATAGCCAGTACCCCCGTTCTATGTGGCAGTATCTTCAGAAATTGAAGGTGGCTTTTGATGGGCTGGGTTACGTATCTGGTTCCATTGATAATCCTTGTGATGCGGACCTAGAGAGGGTTGATCGGTATGTCCGGGACCTCGATTCCTACATCCACGCATGCTGAGGCTATGCAATGTTGACTTATCCTGTACAGGCCATGCTACAGTCGGAGACTTACGAGGAGGAGGAAGATAGCGATCACTCCTCAGGGGGTGGTGATCTCGGTGGTTCCCCCACTATAGCTGAGGTAAGGGTATTTCCACATCTTTTTGTGAGGTCCCACCGACAAGTCACTCCAAAGAGCTCCAGGGCAGCGATGAGATCCGAAAAAAAAACATGGCCATTGATTCCCCCAACAGCGTATGTCGTTTCCAGACCCTACAAGGTTCATCCCTCCGGGCTAGCTCTTCCCATTACAGCTTCATTCTCGGATTCATGGAGTATTTGGGATGACCTGAGGGCTAGTGGCTCAGATGAAGAGGTCTGGGCATTACCTGAGATGGGCCCTCTAGAACTTCCAGGCATGGGGACTATCTTTGCTCTGCCTCACCTGTTGTTGGAAGAGGATCTGGATGAAATAGTCGCCTCATTGAAAGAGATGGATGCATGCATGCATTCACCCCAAAACCGGATCTATGGGTCCACCCGGGTTTCCATGATGATTAGACATCCCAAATCTTCCGTCCCTAAAGAAGAGGTTTCCCTGGTCGTCCATTCTGGCTTTCCTTCTCTTATACTATGAATGTTCTAAATTTCTTTCCTTTGTATAGGGTGTCGAGGAAGACCAGGGAGTAATTCCCTCCCTAGAGTATACTCCCTATGGTACTGTAGCAGTAGAACACATGCTTTTGGATATGGGCTTCATTGAGGAGGGATCTCCTGGCGCAACTGAGCTCATGGAAACAACCATTGCGGACCCAGCTAGGGTCTTTCCTCTTCCAGCTCTTCCCAGCATCCTGAGTGAAGAACTGTCCCTTGGGAAGATCCAGAGAGGAAAAAAGGTGTCCCATTTATCGGAACAGCTCAGACAGGGGATGTCAAGTAATTATAAATTCTCATATCCTCAATTACCGACTCGTATATTCTGACTCTGCCAGTTATTAACTATCATGGCGTATGGTGTATGGCCACTCAGAGGTCCAGTCGTGGCTACACTAGATTTCATATATTTTTCCCAGTTATCATAGGAGGGATCACCCGCAGCTACATTTGGGTGTGATGAGATGGTGGGACATGCAGGAGGGGCTAGTGATGTGGACGCTTTACTCTAGCCTTCATCAATCAGAGATATGTCAGAGGAGGAACAACTGGGATTCGAGATTTGTGCTGATCAGACAGCTACATAAATTGTGGGGGAGAATGGTACACCCGTAATTGCCAAGGGGTCTCTAGATCCGATGGGGCCAGCTACCTCATACCTAATAGATCCTGTGGCGATGTAAGAAGAGCCCGACACTAGAACAGTCATCAGAAACCTAGTGCGGGCCATTATTTTATTTATCGGGAGAGTGATTTCCCCGGGCATGATCTCTATAGCTGACTGTTTGGGGATAGCTTTTGGAGCTACTATACTTGGGTATGGCCTTAGGTCCTGAACACCTCTGGGGGTTCCCAGGACTCCCTTTCCTCTCGAAGATGTTGTGTCTTTGTAACATCCCAGGTAAATAAAGAATAAACAATTTTCATATTTATTAATATTTACGAATTAAATATTAATTTTATTTTAAAGGGGTTGCTATGTTCGATAGCATACCCGATACGCAACGATGAGTTTCTTTGAAACTTACGTAGCACAGTAGTAATAAAATAATATTATTTTAAATTTTAGTTAACAAGTAGCCGTTGTACTGGCGGGAATGGATAGAAATAACTAAAATATGATTAGATATGTTTTAAAATGTTTATACATTTACCCAATAAAAGATACAGGCTTAAAATACGGAAAGAATTCAATTTTAGGCGTATATGCCCTAGTTTTCATTAAAGGTTCACTTATCACCTTTTGATGTTGAACCATCATTAAATATAGTTTTTATCACTCTTATACAATCTTTTGTACCAAATATAACTCTTCTTTAGAATAGGGACATCAAAATTTACTTTGTGTAAATTTTTGGTACCTTTCTGATAAAGTTAATTTTTTTAATGAATAGTGCAAAATGTTGTATTTTAATTCAAAACCTCTTTTTAATCTAAATTATTTATATGATTAGATTATTATTTTAATTGGTTTTAAAGTTAAATTAGAAAATATTTTTACCAGTTATTCCAATGGTGGTCATTGGAATCAATTTCACTTTGAAATTGGACTTAAACTGGTGTCAATCTTTTGATACTTATTGTTTCACAAAAACACGCTATTTGTCATGACAACGGGAATTAATTATTAAATTAATTAATTTGACTTATATGTTTTGAATTTTGTAAAATGGACTTCATTTTTGAATTCTGAATATCAAATATAGCTTAGGGTGAATTTTTGGTAATTTTCTGAAAAACTTCAATTTTTGATGAATAGTGAAACCACTAAGTGGTAATCAGGCAAACTGATTTTTCAGTTAATTGAAAGTTCACCACTAATGTGTATTGAATTTTGAAAATACAACATACATGGTTGTCATTAAGAAGTAAAATGTGGTTCAATGAGATTAAAATAATTTTTTGGTGAATAGTAACTTTTTTTCATTAATCGCGATTAGAGGTAATTAGTGTAGTTTAAGGTAAAAATGGTATTATAAGAATGTGAAAACACCATGAAACTTGTCCTACACCTATTGGGTGAGTCATGGACGACCAAGACAAGCCATGGGCCAACTTGGGGACCCCATGGAGCCACTTTAGTTGGAAAATTACATTAATATATTTTTATTTAATGTTAATGTGAAAATGACACTAACATAAATTGTTTTACTAAAATAATTTTTGAGTGGGGTTATACAAGTCCAAATTTTGATTATAATAAGTCATTGGAAAGATAAAGAGATTTCCTACATCATAGTATTTTTTTATAATTTTTATACATTAAATAAATTAAATTATATATGACATAATAATGATGCAGTGATGACATCATTATTTGACGATTTAAATAAAATGGAAAGATAATGTAAAATCTATGAACTAAACATGTCCAAAACCAATTGGATGAGTGGATTTAGAACCCTTATCACCTTATCCACGAATTAATTCAATGTGGGACCTTTTAAAACCGAAAAACATTTTCAAATAAAGTAATATTTCTTTACTTTCCAAAAGTGCCCCTCCTCTTCTCTTATAAAAGGCCCCCACCTCTACCTCATTTCACACACTTCTCATGCCTTTGGCTCGGCCATCCCCTGCCCAATTACTCTCTCCACATCCCTCTCCTCATCCTAGAGGATTCCCTTTGGGCAGAAGCCTTTCAAAGGAAGCCTTTAGGCTCAAATAAAAAAGGAGTTACACTTTTAAAGGTAATTCATTCTCTCTTGTTCATTTGTTTTATTTTGCTTCTCCAACCCTCTAAACTCTTTTTATTTACTTCTTTTGTAACAACACCAGTATCTTCAATATACTAGGATGTTGTTATAATATTTATTTGAGCTACACTCTCACACAACTACATCAAATGGTTAAAGAACATACGGTTTCCGTGGATGGCGAAATTCTGCCTCCCGAAACGATGATTGTTCAATACTCATTTAACACCTTCAAAGGTGGCCATTATGATGTCACTATTTTTATATATGATATATATTATATTTATGTTTTCTTTAAGCTTCTGTATTTTTCATTTTTGGCATACCTTTATGGTTTCCATTATGGGTAAACACGATATCTTCATTTAAGGAAGTGCGGACTACCACCCCCTCAAAGTGATGTGATTCGTTAATACCATATGTGGGACGTGTAAAGGATGGATTTAAAGTTATTATATATGATGTTATACTGGAATTATAATATACCTCTATATCATTATTATTTCTTTCCATTAAAGTATGAGATAGAAATGAATGTAGCGTTCATGCGTACGTACGGCTTACCGTCTCCATGAACGGTGCATTTCATTTCTTATCCCCAAATGTAATGTACTTTTAAAAGTACATGTATATAATGGATATATATAATTACTTATATATCTAAGTGATGAATCTAATTCTGGAATTAAAATATAAATACCTCTCATTTAGTTTTAATTCCACTAATATGACAATGAAATGAAAGTAGCGTTCATGCGTACGTACGGCTTACCGTCTCCATGAACGGTGCATTTCATTTCTTACCTATAAATTATTATGTAATATTATAAATACATGTATATGCTGGATATATATGATACATATCATATCCAAATCGGGAATTTCATTCTGGATATAATGAACTTTTGACCAGATGAACAACATGTAATTGTAAGAAGTCAACTTTCGACTTAAGAACCAAATATTGACAAAACAAACATTATTAACTTAAATGGTTACATAATGTTTATAACATGGAAATAAGTGATATAAAAAGAATAATGAACTTTAAAAAGGTTCTTAATCAAGTATAAATTAACTCAAGTTTATTATTCAGGATGTTAAAGAATGATCGAGTCAAGTCGGACCCAAGGTAAGGGAATTTCTTAACCCAATTTCCATTCTTTGGGTTAATCTCCTACTTTGAAATTATGTCATGATATTATTATGTCCTATCTTGTATTTGTACTTTCTTTATGTTTACTTATAGTGAATACACATAGTAGATCTATTTTATTTTAAAAATGATATTTGTAAGGGCCTTCATCTCAATCTCCTTTCATTGAGGCATATTTCGTTTTATACACAAATTTCTTTTATACGGTGTATAAACTCCTTTGACTTTTACTTTTATACAAAAGGAATCTTTTTCTACGAAGCGTTTTACTAAACGACAAAAAGGAATGTTTTTTTACGTACGCGGTGACAACGACCTTTTCCGCCGCCGCGAGTATTATTTGATCTTTGGCTTTCTCAACAAGCCGTAATGTTTTTAGAATAAAATAAATACCATATACTCTTTTATGTATTTTGGTATTGAAAATGGGTTTGAAAAAAGATTCTATTATGTCAATATATTTTTGATATATTGTGATTGAAATGTGGAAATGTTATCATTCCTTTATATTGGTTTTATGTTTTATGATTTTATACTGGTACATGGACATTTTAACGGGTGGTTACGTTATAAACCATATGACGGGTGGTGCCGTGAATACCAGGACGGGTGGTTACGTTATAACCTCCAATGCATTGGGTATGGAAGTCGGCCGTATGGCTATTCCATTAAGTATGTATGGAAATTGGCCGTATGGCTATTCCATTAAGTGATATGTGTGGAAGTCAACCGTATGGTTATTCCACTTAAGTATGTTTATGTACCAAGTTACCTTTATATATTCTATGTGTTCTTTTTATGGGTTTTATGGTAATCCTTTGGGTACAAAAAGGTAAGTAATGATACTTTATTCAGTGAAGATTTTTTTTACTACTTCATGAAGGTGAAGGTATTACTTTGATATAGTATACATGGTTTACTTGATGTTTGAAAAACTAACAGTTTTCATTCTTTTTGTATCCCTTACTGAGCTTTTTATGCTCACCCCAAGTTTTTTTTTTGAAATGTTTTTCACAGGACTTAATATGGAATAAGGTCAAGGATGGGATCAAGGGAATGTCATGCTATATAAAAAATGGAAATAGACATGTTTCTTTCAAGAGTTTTTTTTTATTATGGAAACTTAGTATAAGTGACTACTTTGTAATCTTTTGAGATGTAATAGTTATGTTCTAATTCTCTAAAACTCTAAACCTGAAAAGATCCTCGACGTGAATTATTCATTTAATTCAATATTAAGTAAGGTTTAAGGCTGGGGCCTTATAGTTGGTATCAAAGGTCGGTTTAGACAACTTTAGGAGTTAGAAAAGTGTTAAATTATAATATGATTGAAATGATATAGCATTTACGGATTGCCATGTTGCTTCGCCTAAGATATTTTTGTGTTCAGAATGGTTTTCCGCAGAGGAAACAAAGCAGCTATATTGGGACGACATCAGGAGGAAGATAACCTTCCAAATCAGCAACCTGAGATGGTCGGAATCGGAACTGAACAGTTTGTTGCAGTGATGGCACAATTGACTCAGGCTATAAATGGTGGTGGTATCCATGCACGAGATCAGCCAGATCAACCGCAAAGGAACATGTCAGTGGCGGAACATTTCATGAGGCAACATCCCCCATAATTCAGAGGATCATCTGACCCTGTGCAAGCTGAAGGGTGGATTAAAGCACTGGAGAAGATTTTTGATGTCATGGGGTGTTCAAAACATCAAAAGGTTAGTCTTGTTGTTTATCGTTTTGAAGGTGAAGCTGATCAGTGGTGGTCGATGGTGAAAAATATAAGGGATAGTGATGATATTGAGGATCTTCACTAGGACGAATTCAAAGGTATGTTTCTTGAGAAATATTTTCCTAAGGTGGTTCGTCTTAGGATGGAAAAAAAAGTTCCTAGAATTGAGGCAGGAGGATGATTCAGTGGCTGCTTATGAAGAAAAGTTCACTCGATTGGCAAGGTATGCTCCAAACTTCATACGAGATCTTGATAGTAAAATAAACCTTTTTTACTCAGGGTTAAAGCCAAAGTATCGAAGGGATTTAGCTTCTCGTGAATTCAAAAGTTATGAAAAACTTGTTCGATGTGTGGAGAAGGTGGAAATGGAGTTTGCCGATGATCAGGTGTTCTATGACAAACAACAGAATAAGAGGTCTAGTTGGCAGGAAAAGGGGAAGAATTCATCAAAGAAGCAAGGAGGTAAGAAAACCAAATATCCATCCTGTGAGAAGTGTGGTAAAATGCATCCTGGAGAATGTTTATCCAAGTCTGGTAAGTGCTTTCGGTGTCGTAAGTCTGGTAATATTGCTCGTAACTGTAAGGAAGATGTTCAAGCAGGAAATGAAAAGCCAACGGTAAGATGTTTTAAGTGTAATGAAATGGGTCATTATGAAAACGAGTGTCCAACGAAGAACTCAACTGGGGGAATGCAGCTAGACTACAAGCAGAAAGGGGCGGTAAAATCCTTTGCAACAACTTCAGCAGATGTTGGGCCATCGAATGAAGTGGTATCAGCTCCAGGGAGCTCAGTATTTTTCGAAGATTGACTTGAGGTTGGGGAACCATCAGTTGAAAGTAAAAGAAGCAGACGTTCCGAAGACTGCGTTCCGTACTAGATATGGCCATTATGAATTTGTAGTTATGCCTTTTGGGTTAACCAATGCACCTGCTGTATTCATTGACCTTATGAATAAAATTTTCCATGAGTTCTTGGATAAGTTTGTGTTTGTGTTTTGAGGATGGGGAAGAGGTTATGTGTGCCTTGTGATTCACAGTTGAAGAATGAGTTGTTATGTGAGGCTCATAGTTACCCGTTTTCAGTTCATCCTGGCAGAACTAACATGTACATAGATCTGCGGGAGTATTACTAGTGGGATGGAATGAAAAGAGACATTGCTGATTTTACTGTGAAGTGTTTGACATGTCAACAGGTTAAAGAAGAGCAGCAGTTACTGAAAGGGATGCTTCAGCCTTTACCAGTGCCAGAGTGGAAATGGGAAAACATATCCATGGACTTTGTTGTGGGATTACCGAGGACATCTCGAGGTAATAATGCAATCTCGGATATTGTTGATCGCTTGACAAAATCCGCTCATTTCATTTCTATACGAGATACTTTCTCTCTTGATCAACTTTACCGTTTGTATCTTAAAGAGATAGTCAGGTTACATGGAGTTCCTCTCTCCATTGTATCGGATCGTGATCCCAGGTTTACTTCTAACTTTTGTAAAGGCCTTCAGAAGTCGTTGGGTACTGAATTAAAATTTTAGTACAGCTTTTCATCCTCAATCAGATGGGCAGTCAGAATGAACAATTCAGACATTGGAGGATATTCTACGAGCTTGTTTGATGGATTATCAGGGAAGTTGGGACCAACATCTTTCTTTGGTTGAGTTTTCTTATAATAACAGTTTTCATTCCAGTATACAGATGGCACCATTTTAGGCATTATATGGGAAGCGGTGTCGAACTCCAGCTTTCTGGGATGAAGTTGGTGAAAGGAAGTTGATGGGATGAGAATTGGTAGAAGAGATGGTAGAAAAAGTTCAGTTGATTCAGAAGCACATGAGAACAGCTCAGAGCAGGCAGAAGAGTTATGCGGATAACCGGAGGAAGGATCTATCTTTCGAGGTAGGTGATCAGGTTTTTCTCAAGGTGTCTCCTTGGAAAAGTGTGATGAGATTTGGTAAGAAAGGAAAGTTGAGTCCAATGTTTATTGGACCATACGAAATTCTGGAGAGAGTTGGATCAGTTGCATACCGAGTGGCTTTACCTCCGAGTTTATCTCAGGTACACAATGTTTTTCACGTTTCGATGTTGAGAAAGTATATGCCAGATCCATCTCATGTTTTGAGTCCAGAGGTAGTTTAGCTGGAAGAGAACCTATCTTTTGAGGAACAACCGGTCCAGATTCTTGACCACAGGGAGCAAGTGTTACAGAATAAGGTGATTCATCAGGTAATGGTTTTGTGGAAAAACCATGTGATTGAAGAGGCAACGTGGGAATCTGAAAATGCTATGAGGTATAAATACCCCCACTTATTTTGATAAGTGAATAAAATTGCGAGGACGAAATTCCCAAAAGGGGGGAAGGATTTAACATCCCAGGTAAATAAAGAATAAATAATTTTCATATTTATTAATATTTATGAATTAAATATTAATTTTATTTTAAAGGGGGTTCTATGTTCGATAGCGTACTCGATACGCAACGATGAGTTTCTTTGAAACTTACGTAGCACACTAGTAATAAAATAATATTATTTTAAATGTTAGTTAACAAGTAGCCGTTGTACTGGCGGGAATGGATAGAAATAACTAAAATATGATTAGCTATGTTTTTAAATGTTTATACAATTACCCAATAAAAGATAAAGGCTTAAAATACGGAAAGAATTCAATTTTAGGCGTATATGCCCTAGTTTTCACTAAAGGTTCACTTATCAGCTTTTGATGTTGAACCATCATTAAATATAGTTTTGATCACTATTATATAATCTTTTAGACCAAATATAACTCTTCTTTAGAATCGGGACATCAAAATTTACTTTGTGTAAATTTTTGGTACCTTTCTGATAAAGTTCATTTTTTTTAATGAATAGTGTAAAATGTTGTATTTTAATTCAAAACCTCTTTTTAATCTAAATTATTTATTTGATTAGAATATTATTTTAATTGGTTTTAAAGTGAAATTAGAAAATATTTTTACCAGTTAATCCAATGGTGGTCATTGGAATCAATTTCACTTTGAAATTGGACTTAAACTGGTGTCAATCTTTTGATACTTATTGTTTCACAAAAACACGCTATTTGTCATGACAGCGGGAATTAATTATTAAATTAATTAATTTGACTTATATGTTTTGAATATTGTAAAATGGACTTCATTTTTGAATTCGGAATATCAAATATAGCTTAGGGGGAATTTTTGGTAATTTTCTGAAAAACTTCAATTTTTGATGAATAGTGAAACCACTAAGTGGTAATCAAGCAAACTGATTTTTCAGTTAAATGAAAGTTCACCACTAATGTGTATTGAATTTTGAAAATCCGACATACATGGTTGTCATTAAGAAGTAAAATGTGGTTCAATGAGATTAAAATAATTTTTTGGTGAATAGTAACTTTTTTTCATTAATCGCGATTAGAGGTAATTAGTGTAGTTTAAGGTAAAAATGGTATTATAAGAATGTGAAAACACCATGAAACTTGTCCTACACATATTGGTTGAGTCATGGCCGACCAAGAGAAGCCATGGGCCAACTTGGGGACCCCATGGAGCCACTTTAGTTGGAAAATGACATTAATATATTTTTATTTAATGTTAAAGTGAAAATGACACTAACATAAATTGTTTTACTAAAATAATTTGTGAGTGGGGTTATACAAGTCCAAATTTTGATTATAAATAGTAATTGGAAAGATAAAAAGATTTCCTACATCATGGTATTTTTTGTATAATTTTTAGACATTAAATATATTAAATTATATATGACATAATAATGATGCAGCGATGACATCATTATTTGACGATTTAAATAAAATGGAAAGATAATGTAAAATCTATGAACTACACAAGTCCAAAACCAATTTTATGAGTGGATTTCGAACCCTTATCACCTTATCCACGAATTATATCAATGTGGGACCTTTTAAAACCGAAACACATTTTCAAATAATGTAATATTTCTTTACTTTCCAAAAGTGCCCCTCCTCTTCTCTTATAAGAGGCCCCCACCTCTACCTCATTTCACACACTTCTCAAGCCTTTGGCTCGGCCAAACCCTGCCCAATTACTCTCTCCACATCCCTCTCCTCATCCTAGAGGATTCCCTTTGGGCAGAATCCTTTCATAGGAAGCCTTTAGGCTCAAATAAAAAAGGAGTTACACTTTTAAAGGTAATTCATTCTCTCTTGTTCATTTGTTTTATTTTGCTTCTCCAACCCTCTAAACTCTTTTAATTTACTTCTTTTGTAACAACACCAGTATCTTCAATATACTAGGATGTTGTTATAAGATTTATTTGTGCTACACTCTCACACAACTACATCAAATGGTTAAAGAACTTACGGTTTCTGTGGATGGCGAAATTCTGCCTCCCGAAACGATGATTGTTCAATACTCATTTAACACCTTCAAAGGTGGCCATTATGATGTCACTATTTTTATATATGATATATAATATGTTTATGTTTTCTTTAAGCTTCTTTATTTTTCATTTTTGGCATACCTTTATGGTTTCCATTATGGGTAAACACGATATCTTCATTTAAGGAAGTGCGGACTACCGCCCCCTCAAAGTGATGTGATTCGTTAATACCATATGTGGGACGTGTAAAGGATGGATTTAAAGTTATTATATATGATGTTATACTGGAATTATAATATACCACTATATCATTATTATTTCTTTCCATTAAAGTATGAGATAGAAATGAAAGTAGCGTTCATGCGTACGTACGGCTTACCGTCTCCATGAACGGTGCATTTCATTTCTTATCCCCAAATGTAATGTACTTTTAAAAGTTCATGTATATAATGGATATATATAATTAATTATATATATAAGTGATGAATATAATTCTGTAATTAAAATATACATACCTCTCATTTAGTTTTAATTCCACTAATATGACAATGAAATGAAAGTAGTGTTCATGCGTACGTACGGCTTACCGTCTCCATGAACGGTGCATTTCATTTCTTACCTCTAAATGATTATGTAATATTATAAATACATGTATATGCTGGATATATATGATACATATCATATCCAAATCGGGAATTTCATTCTGGATATAAAGAACTTTTGACCAGATGAACAACATGTAATTGTAAGAAGTCAACTTTCGACTTAAGAACCAAATATTGACAAAACAAACATTATTAACATAAATGGTTACATAATGTGTATAACATGGAAATAAGTGATATAAAAAGAATAATGAACTTTAAAAAGGTTCTTAATCAAGTATAAATTAACTCAAGTTTGTTATTCAGGACGTTAAAGAACGATCGAGTCAAGTCGGATCCAAGGTAAGGGAATTTCTTAACCCAATTTCCATTCTTTGGGTTAATCTCCTACTTTCAAATTATGTCATGATATTATTATGTCCAATCTTGTATTTGTACTTTCTTTATGTGTACGTATAGTGAATACACATAGTAGATCTATTTTATTTTAAAAATGATCTTTGTAAAGGACTTCGTCTCAATCTCCTTTCATTGAGGCATATTTCGTTTTATACACAAATTTCTTTTATACGGTGTGTAAACTCCTTTGAATTTTACTTTTATACAAAAGGAATCTTTTTCTACGAAGCGTTTTACTAAACGACAAAAGGAATGTTTTTTTTACGTACGCGGTGACAACGACCTTTTCCGCTGCCGCGAGTATTATTTGATCTTTGGCTTTCTCAACAAGCCGAAATGTTTTTAGAATAAAATAAATACCATATACTCTTTTATGTATTTTGGTATTGAAAATGGGTTTGAAAAAAGATTCTATTATGTCAATATATTTATGATATATTGTGATTGAAATGTAGAAATGTTATCATTCCTTTATATTGGTTTTATGTTTTATGATTTTATACTGGTACTTGGACATTTTAACGGGTGGTTAAGTTATAAACCATATGACGGGTGGTGCCGTGAATACCAGGACGGGTGGTTACGTTATAACCTCCAATGCATTGGGTATGGAAGTCGGCCGTATGGCTATTCCATTAAGTATGTATGGAAATTGGCCATATGGCTATTCCATTAAGTGATATGTGTGGAAGTCAACCGTATGGTTATTCCACTTAAGTATGTTTATGTCCCAAGTTACCTTTATATATTCTATGTGTTCTTTTTATGGGTTTTATGGTAATCCTTTGGGTACAAAAAGGTAATTTATGATACTTTATTCAGTGAAGATTTTTTTTTACTACTTCATGAAGGTGAAGGTATTCATTTGATATAGTATACATGGTTTACTTGATGTTTGAAAAACTAACAGTTTTCATTCTTTTTGTATCCCTTACTGAGCTTTTTATGCTCACCCCAAGTTTTTTTTTGAAATGTTTTTCACAGGACATAATATGGAATAAGGTCAAGGATGTGATCAAGGGAATGTCATGCTATATAAAACATGGAAATAGACATGTTTCTTTCAAGAGTTTTTTTTTATTATGGAAACTTAGTATAAGTGACTACTTTGTAATCTTTTGAGATGTAATAGTTATGTTCTAATTCTCTAAAACTCTAAACCTGAAAAGATCCTCGACGTGAATTATTCATTTAATTCAATATTAAGTAAGGTTTAAGGCTGGGGCCTTATAGTCTTCCTCGGGTGTCCGCGACGGTGTATATCTTGAGGATACCGATGCCATGATGATTAGGGGAATGTTTTTTAACCTCTTTCCACTGACTCCATTATTTTCTTTTTCATGATTAGGTATACTCATCTATATTATCGAATCTTGGGATCTAGGACCATGAACTTTGGCGTTGATGATTGTGACATCAGATCTGATCATTCCTGTGACCACAATGGTCGGGGGCAAAGTTGATGTGGTGCCAGAGTTTGCGGGTGAAGCCCAATATGGTCCCTCCTTGGAGAAATTCATACCTAAATACATATCTTCATCCGAAAGAGACTCTGAGCATGATCAAAAAGTCATTTCTAGTCTTTGACCTGCTCGCCAAAGGGCTTGAGAGTGAATTTGGAAGCTGATTTCTTAGACACAATTGGATGAGATGCCGATCAAATTACCAAAGTTGCACAATATGTTTATGCTATTTGGATTTGACGGATTCTACTACATTGTTATTTATGACATAGTCAAACACGTGGTCTCTAATCGAGAAAGACTGGGTGGTTTTGAATCTCTCTTTTCTGCTGCTCAATCTGAAGCCTACCTTTCCGCAACCTAACAACTTTGCCTAACAGAATCTCTTGATCATGATGTGGTAGTTGCGAGGCTCCATGGAGAAGTCACTGAGCAGTGTTCTCATCTGGAGGTGCTGAGGAATGAGATATAGTGGCTGTAACAGGAAGAGGCTAACGTCGCTGCCGTAATTGAATAAGGGGAGCGGCAAATGGAGGAGGAGATGAGGGTGAGCTCAATGGCGGCACAGGAGGCGGAAGCGTTGTGGGATGGTGTAGAAGCTGAGATAGCCTTACTATGGGATCTCCATCAAGTAATCAAGGATTCTCATCAGCACCTATTAATGCTTTTTGGATCCGCTAAAAACCTCTTGTAATGACCTTTCAGGTCAGAGGAGGCTCCGGATTATGGATTCCCTTCTTACCAACCTTGTTATAAAACAAAGAAATGATTTCCTTAATGTTATGGATATCCTCTCCTGGGGTAAGAATTAATTGTCAAGATTACCGTATATGTTAACTCACCAATCATGGAATAACTAGAGTCGTGGATAATAAGAAAAAGCAAACAAGCTCTATCTTTTTCCTGGATCATGAGATCCAGCGAGCATAGTTCGAATATTGGTAGGTTTTTTTGGAAAACCCCCACATACATTTTTTATTTTCCTTTAATACCCTAATTTTGTCTGGCCCCATTCAGTGTGGACCCAGTGGGTGTGGACCTACTTTTTCGTAGGTCTCCCTTTTTGGGTTTTTGGCCTAACAGGATTTGTGACTCTTTTTGTGAGAGGTTCAAAGTACCTCCATCGAGACTATCATTTCTGTTGTTTTAGGTCAAACAACTTTTACCAAGTATGGTGGGGCAAGGTCCCCAATGAGGTTTGGTTGATTAAAAGATGTCTCAATGTCCCTCAGACGCATGTGGAGGGAGTGTGTTTAGATTTGAATGACATGCAGGGCATGTCTCAAGGCATGGAAACCGTATCGGCGTGCAGAGGTGGTAAGAGCATCGCCTAAGGAAATTTTTCTTTTGGTAGATGGGCCAGGAGCGATCAATATACAGAGCTTCTGAGGGCATGGTATGCTTAGTCGTGCAATGGTTTCCTTAAGTCAATGAATCTTCACTTCTGATGGCTATAGGACTTCATGAAAGTCCGGCTTATGGAAACCACCATGGGTGGATTGGAGAATTATGAATACTACCAGGGGTGGCTTGGAAAGGTTATGTGACGTTTGAATGTTTTTGAGAACATTTGTATCAATTAGGAGTGTGGAATCAAGGTTCATGTACTATGAATTTATCTAGTGTAAAGGATGGTTGGAGCTTCGTGTAGTTTAATGTCATGCAGCTGGGACATTATCTAGAATGGAACTGCTTCTCCTGGTCCTTGGTAATCTCATCAGAGACGTTCCACCATATTTATCCAGGGTTGTGAAGAGGATGGTAAACTGTATCTCAGAGGGTTTCTAAATCCTGGGATGAACATAGGGGCTCAGGGGCCAAGAGGTGTACAGAGTGAATCATTGCCTGAGGAAATCTTGACTTTGGTAGATGGGAAAAGGGTTATCAATATGCAGAGCTACTGAGATCATAGTATGCATAGTCATGAAAAGATGTCCTCGGGTCAAAGATTGTATTCTCCTGATGGACGATAAACTTCAATGAAGTTGAGATTAGGACTACTAGGGGTGGATTACGAGAGTTCAGATTTTTTTTCTGAGTACGGAGTATGGTTTATGAGGGGAGGGTGCCTTCATATGGGGGAAGCGTCTAAGATAAATATCCTGAGAATGGGTGAAGTCATTCCTTCTCATGCTGGTATGAGAAGTTGGTTTGTGCAGGTTGGACCCATGCACTGGGGGGACAGGGAAAAGCCTATGTTCCATACTAAACCCATGACATGTTTGACCGTACAGTTTAACATCATGCGATAAGGATGACTTCTATACAGTTTAATGTGATACGGTAAGGACGGGGAGCGTTATTATATTCTGTGCAGTTTATCTTCATGAGGTAAGGATGGAGGGTATTTCTAAAGGATGCTGCACAGTTTAACGTCATGCAGTGGGGACAGGGGGTGGGAATTTTTATACCCGTGAAATTTCTTGTGGTTAGAGGCATTTCCCGGGATTTTTAATGCTTGGTCTCTACAGTTTTATGCCAAGTGGTCAAGATGTTCCATGTAGTTTAATGTCATGCAGTAAGGACATAGTTTCAAAGGCCTCTCTTCCTCAGAATGTAACGGTTCTTGAATATCTCAGCATGCCCAAGATGTGGAGAGGGGTTGATTGGTGTAAATCGTGGTTCTGAGGATTCTTGAATCAAGAGTAATGATATGGGGGCTCGGAGGCCGGTAAGCATACCAGGATAGGAAGAGTGTCCCCTGTGGAAATCTTGCCTTTGGTAGACAAGCCAGGGGCTATCTATATAGAGAGCTGCTGAGGGCGTGGTATGCATAGTCATGCAAAGGTGTCCACGAGTTGATAACATTCCACATCTGATGGTTGTGAATGGTTATTAGGATCCACAATTTTCTGGGCCACGAAGTACTTCATTTGGTAAGAAAATGTTTGGACATGTCGGATATACTCGTCCCTAGTAGATGTTATATCCTAGAGAGCTCATTGCGCTGATTTATTTTGTGTGTGGGGGTGTACCTTTACCCTATGTAGTTTAACATCGTGTGGTAAGGACGAAGTGCTCCTAGTTAACCACTGGGTGACTATTGTCACAGTCACTCGAAGGATAACTGAGTTAACATGCTCTGAAATACACTGAACAGGGTGGGGGATGATGGTTGTAAACTACAACTATGAGGTTTCCCGGAATAGATGATGGGGTGTGGGGGCTCTGAGGCCGGTAAGTGTACGGAGCTAGGAAGAGTGTCGCCCGAGGAAATCATGACTTTGGTAGATGGGCCAGGGGCTCCCAATATGCAGAGCTGCTAAGGGTATGGTATGCATAGTCATGAAAATGTGTCCACATGTCAATAACATTCCACTTCCAATGGCCATGAATGGTTATAAAGATCCGAGATTTCTCACAGTACAGAGTTCAGCATGTGGGGATAATGGTGTCCGAGTATACAAGAAAAATCTTCAATACAATTGTCTGTTGAGTCAAAGTAGCCTAGTCTTGGATTAATGTTCGTAGATACAGTTCATCATGTGAACCATAGAAAGATACATAGTCCAACAGGGTAGGGATACCCTGATGACGTTTAGATGTGAAAAGGGGACAAACTTGTAAACCATTGCGTCATAAATTTCTGGATCGGGCAGTATGGTATGGGGTCCCTGAGGCCGGTAAGAGTACGGAGCTAGGAAGAGTGTCACCTGTGGAAATATTGCCTTTGGTAGACGGTCTAAAAGCTATCAATATGAAAATCCGCTAAAGGAATGGTATGCATATTCCTGAAAAGGTGTCCACAGGTCGATAACATTCCACTTCTAATGGCCATGAATAGTTATAAAGATCCATAATTGTCCGGGGTGTGGAGTCTGATGTATGGGAGGATGCATCCAAATTCACAAGGAGTATTTCGATCTTGTTTCTCCATATATCTTAGGTTGTTTGTGATAAAATATGTGTAGTTTAACGTCATGCGGTGAGGACCCTATCCATGCAGTTTAACGTCATGTGGTGGGGATGAAAAATACACCTCGTGCAATTCTGGTACATACATAGGGGGAATGGGCATTTTCAATTTCTACTTGGGGATGGTTGAGCCAGGGTGAGGGAACCCTGGAATCAATACATTTCCTGCGAGAGCAGGAATAGAGCCCCAGGTATTTCTATGAAGTCTGGGTAGTTTAACTTCATGCGGTAAGGACGAGGAGTACACCGGGTGCAGGTCTATTCCATACACGGGGGAAAAGGGTATTTTTAAGTTTCATTATCTATGCAGTTTAACGTCATGCGGTAAGGATGCAAAAATACACCCTATGTAGGTCTGGTTCATACACGATGGAAAGGGAGCATTCTTAAATCTTATTATCCATGTAATTTAATGTTGTGCGGTAAGGACAAAAAATAAACCTCGTTCCAGTCTGTTCCATACACGGGGGAAAAGGGGCATTTTTTTATCATTATTTGTGCAGTTTAACGCCTTACAGTAAGGAATCGGAATACCCCCCATTCTTGGCCAGTCCGTACATAGGGGGAAGAGAGAATTTTTAACTTTTATTTGAGGTGGCTGGGCTAGGGTGTGGAATTCCAGCGTGACTACGTATCCTGTGAGGGTAGGAATCAAACCTCACGTAGTTCTCTACTAAATACACCCCATGCAGTTCTGGTCCATACACGGGGGAAGGGGGCATTTTCAACTCATATTTGAAGGTGGCTAGGCCAGGATGAGGAATCATAGTGTCGCTACGTATCCTGCAAAGACAGGAATAAAGATGTACGTAGTTCTCTGAAATCGATGTAGTTTAACTTCATGCGGTAAGGACGCAAAATACAACCTGTGCAGGTCTGGTCCATTCACGGGGGGAGGGAGAATTTTTTTCTTTCCTTCTTCTTTCTTTTTTTAAGGGTGGCTGGGCCAGGATGGGGGGTCCTGGCTTTACTACGTATCCTGCAAGGGCAGGAATCAAGCCTCAAGTAGTTCTCTTCAAAATAACACACCCCATGCAGGTCTGATTCAAACATGGGGGAGAGGGAATTTTTAATGCTTCTTGTCCGTGCAGTTTAACATCGTGTGATGATGACGATATACTCTTAGTTTAAGGTCATAGACTTTGGACCGTTGGGTTCTTGGCAGTTTAACGTCATGAAACTCGGACGATTCCCTCCATTTTTTTCCTTATTCGTGCAATTTACCGTAGTGTGGTAAGGATGAGGGGTACACCCAATGAATGTTTGGTCCATATATGGGGGATAGAAGACATTTTTAACTTTAATTTATTGGTGGCTGGGCCAATATGGGTAACCCTAGCATCGCTACGTATCCTACGAGGGCAGCAATCAATCCATATGTAGTTTTCTGAAATCCGCGCAGTTTAACATTGTGTGGTAAGGATGAAAAATACATTTGGTGTCTATTCACAATACCTCTTCAGGAATATCTCATTGGTAGGAGCCACGGTGAATTTCATGTCCATGGAGACCAGGGCATATGCTCTGTTGGAGTAGACCTTGTGTATAAAGTATGGTCCCTCCCACTTGGGCTCCATCTTTAGAGGTTTCCTTCCAGGTATCATTGGGGTCCGGAGGACCAACACTAATTCTCCTTCCAAGAAAGCCCGAAGATGTACCTTTTTATTGAAGGCTTGTGCAATCTGGTTCTGGTAGACTTCCAGATGGTGAAAAGTGTGAAGTCGCTTCTTATATAGCTATTCCAATTCACCTAGACACTTTTTTGATTGCTCATCATTGGATAATTGATCACAGATGGCAACACGGAGTGAGGGAAGATGGATCTCAAAGGGAAGGACTGCCTCTATGTCGTATACCAGTGAGTATGGGGTAGCCTGAGTAGCGGTGAAGATTGTGGTTTGATAATCCCACAATGCATGGAAGAGTTTATCAGGCCATGACTTCTTGTCTTTGTCCGCCATTTTCTAGAGAATGTTGGATAGGGTCTTATTGAAAGCCTCTATCTGTCTGTTGGCCGCTGCAAGGTAGCGAGGTGAGTGGTTAGCCATGATACCATATTCTTTGTATAGTTTCTCCAAATTCAGCAGATCAGAAGATGGTGTCGTTATCCATCAATATGGTATAAGGGACACCAAATCTAGTGATGATATTGTTTTTCACAAACCTGACAATGTTTCTTGCACCGACTTCCATAAGGTGTACATCATCTTCCCATTTGGAAAAGAAGTCAGTTTCCATGAGGATATACTTTAACTGTTTGGCTATGGCATGGGGATATGGTCCTAGGATTTCAATTCCCCAAACTAAAAATGGCCAGTTGTACTTGGCCTCATGAAGTAACTCTGGGGGTTGGTGTATGAAGTTGTAATTAATTTGGAACGAGTGACATTTTGTGGTACATCGCTCGTAATCTCGTGCCACTGTGGGCCAATAGTACCCAAGCTTATGATCCTGATGGGAATGCTTGGTCCCTGGCTGATGTGCTCCACATACTACGACATGCACTTCAGTCATAACAGTAACGGTTTCTTCTCTATCAATGCCTCTGAGGAGGTGTTGAGGTCTCGTTTGTAGAGGACCTCTTGTTGACCTTCGTCGTCACATAAGACAAAGTTGATTTCCCTTCTCCATATTTTCTCTTCTTCAGCCCTATCTGATGGAAGTTGTCCCCATTTAAGGTAGTTTGAAATAGGGGTCATCCAACCAGTGGCGAGAGCATATGGCTCAGAGATAGGACTGATTTCGTGGATCTCCTCCGTCTTGGTTTGGACAAAGGGTAAGACCATTCGGCATTGAGAAATACTGATTAATGTTTCAACCACGTCTGGGTCGGCTAAGGCTATGGCCGCATTGGCTAATGTGTTGGCCTAAGCATTCTGAGACCAGGGAATATAGGTCAATGTTGGTTCTATGGAAAATTCCTCCATTAACCATCGGACATGGTCAAACAGGGGAATAATCTCTTCCTTTTTAATATCATTGTCACCATTGGCTTACTTAATTACCAGTTTCGAGTCACCTTTTACCGTAAGGTGTTGTACTTGTTCCTGGAGTGCAATTTCTAGTCCTACAATGAGGTCTTGATATTCAACTTCAATGTTTGTACATCCCTATGACAGGAGGAAGGAATAAGGCAAGACTGCCTTTTCTAGGGACATGAGTATTATCCCTAATCCTGCCTTGTTAAATTTGGTGTCTTCTATCCTCTTCTCGGTTGGGCTTCGGGATGTGTCGTCGTAGTACATTTCTCATGTTGGGAGATCCTCTTGAATCGTGAAGATGTCTTCATCTGGTTGCTTGATGTCTGGTGCGGTAGTCCCTATTGAGGGGTGATCTACTAGAAAATCTATTAATTTCTGGCCCTTGATGGCTTTCTAATACACAAACCAGATGTAAAACTGTTGCAGGATGACTGACCATCGAGATAGGTGCCCAGTCAGCATCGGGCGGCTAAGGATGTACTTTAGCGGGTAATTACGCGAGACCAAATGGACTTCATGATGCTGTAGATAATGTCGGAACTTTTGAACTGTGAAGACCAATTCCAAACAGCTCTTCTCGATGTTTTAGTATCTAGTCTCATCATCAATCATCGTTCGGCTGAGGTAATAGAGACTGTTTTCACTAGCGGCGTCATTCTTTTGCATGAGGAAGGCTCCTAGTGACCGTTCTAGGGATGTCACATATAAGATGAGAGGTATTCCATCGACTGGGGGAATGAGCACTGGTGGGCTTAAAATATAGCATCCCGACTTTTTATAATATAAACTTTCATTACATTACACATAACTGAGGATCTCTAAGGTCTAGTGTCTTGGAAACCAGGAACATAATACATGAAAAAAACATAAAGCATTCTTCTTAAACACTTGAAAGTATTCACCTTAAGTTCATCCTAGGTTCATTACTGCATCTCATAACCTGGGGACATACATCACAAGAAAGGGTGAGTAGAAGGCCCAGTAAGGGAAATAAGAGGAATATTTTACATGTGAACTTGATATACTTCAATAAGGACATGAAAAGAACTTTAAGAAATGAGAAAGAAATCATGAGTCATTTCATAATAAAAATAACATTTTTCATAACTTGAAGATGTGGCTACATCATTTAACATATACAATCATGAACATATCACCAAGGTCCATCCCCAAGGTGTCATTTGAAAATTACCAAGGTTATTCACCAAGGTATCGTGAAAATTGTAATCTCTAGTGGTTACATCATTACCCAATGCATTGGAGCGCTATCAGGGCGCAACCTTAAATTTGCCTTTATTATCATCTGAGCTACATATATCATCATCAAAAATTTCATAAATAACCCACATAGCATAAAATAAATGGGTTTCATTTCATAATCATAACGTTTTAAAAACTGCTTTAAAGACATGATCTTTACGTCACTTTAAACCCACGAAAAGGGAAAGTGGGTCTCATGTATGTAAATCCCAGAATATAAAATAGAACATTTTGATATATATGTGAATACCCTTGTAGAAATAAGAGCTTTGAGTATTCACTTTATAACATAAAATAATTTTTGAGAAAAGAGAGAGGCATTTTGAGACGAAAATTCTACAGCATAATGGCTATGTTACAAGGTTTTAGAAAACATTGAAAAGAGAGGGGAAATGGGTCACCCACTAATAAATGATCCATAAAACAGTAGGGGAGAGAATAAGAAGGATATATGGACATGGTAATGAAATTTTAAGGACATACCATTTGAAATGAAAAACATGGAAGGAAGACAAAAATTTGATTTCTCTTATGAAAATTCGGCAGCCTAACGGCGTCACATAAACTTCAATAAAAATAAATTGACAATATCAAATAGGGTATCTCATCATATGATCATAATAGATCAGTATGATTGATATAGAGATCATACCCCAACATAATAAAAAGGAACTTGAAAGACTTGACATGAAAATCGAACTTGAAAAATGAGAAGGGTGAAAGAATCCCTTAAAAATTCGGCACCCTAACGACGTCACTTAACCATTCATAAAACGAAATGATGAGAGTAAGAGGGGATCTATCATCATATAAACATGAAAGGGAAGTAAGAGGAATATAAAAGAACATCCTCTCACATAATAACATGGAGCCTAAAAGGAATGACATAAAATAGATTACATGAAAAGAAGGAAAGAGGTCGGATCCCTTACCTTAAAACGTGACTCTTGAAACTCAATGTTTTGGACCTTGAGGGCTTGGGGGCACCTTGGGAGGACTCCTTGGGAGGTAAGGAGACCAGAACTTCGTTGGGGGAGAGTTGGGAGTGAAAACTAAAGGAGGAAAGGGTGGGTATTTATAGGGAAAGTGAGGGGACAAGGCATTAATGGCCAAGGGACACCTCACAAGTGCTTTTCTCAAACCCATGTGCTCTCTCATGATATTTTCCATAAATTTAGGCCACATGGGGCCCCCAAAACAATAATTCATTTCCCTTGGCCGTCCAACCCTTAAAAAAACTCATGACATCATCATGACACAGTTATGTTGTCATTAAACATATCGAAACCCTAAAACAGTATTTTTACTATTCACTGAAAATTCAACCTTCTCAGAAAAATACCAAAATTTCACCTTAACCAATTATCGATGCTCTAAGTACATTTATGAACTCCATTTTATAAAAATAATTTTCTAAATATTTTTAATTTAATTTTTAAATAATAGCACTATTCATCGAAAATTCATTTTTTTCAGAAAAATCCCCAAAAATAACCATACCACAATATCGATGCTCTGAGTTCAAAAATAAACTCATTTTTATAAAAATAATTTTCTAATCATTTTAAATTAAATTTTTAATTAAAAAACACTATTCACCTGAAAAAACTAATACTTGATTGATCATTTATGAAACCGTTATTTACCCATTTTATTGAATCACATTACTTAATCTAGGTGTCTAAATTATATTAAAACTTTCTTTGAGAGAAATTACTAATCCATTTTGTCACATTACTAATCCTAAGCGTAAAATCACTATTCATAATTTATTATTCATGAAAAATTATGTTGATCTTATTAGACTCCAAATTCTTTACTGAACACTTTTGTAGAAGACCATTTTTTGAAAATCATTAAACATCATTAGTTATTTAGGATTTTCATAAATATTTTAAAATATCCTTTTTCCCAAAATGCATCAATAAAATACATCCTAAAATTATCCGGACACAAGAAATTCCACAAACATCACTAAAGGAATAGATCTCAAATTATTCACCCGAATGGATTACACAAGGAAGCTAGGGTCTCGTCACATAGCCCCTTATAACACCGGCATAAGACCTAAGTGTAAGGTGTTCTATGGTGAGAGAATCTGAGGGAGGCTCAGATAACATTTCCCTAGTAGTAATCTCTACTAACTTGAACTTCTCCCGTAGGCGTTTCCGTTCAAGCTTGACATGCTGGAGTTCGGCTTGGTCTTGGTCCAAAGCGAAGCCCACAGATGCTACCTCCTTCCCAAGATCTGATAAGTAGGCTTCATAAGGGTCGAGTCTTCTGGATGAAGCCATTGAATCCTCTTTCTACATTAACCATTAACATGTTATTAAATCATTAATAGTATGTTAATATACTACTCAAAAAGATTGGGTCATTACATTCTTCCCCCATTAAGAAATGTCTTCCCCGAAATTTATTCTTGAGGCCTAGTCGAAAAGGTGAGGGTACTTTTGCTTCATTGTTTCCTCAGGCTCCCAAGTCGCTTCTTCATATTTATGATTCCTCCACAACAATTTCACAAGGTGGGTAGTCTTGTTTCGTAGGACCTTGTCTCTATGGTCCAAGATCTCCACTGGCTGCTCCTCATAAGAGAGGTCATTTTCCAGTTGTACCACCTCTGGGTTCAATACATGCGAAGGGTCGGGTAAGTACTTCCTCAAGAGAGATACATGGAAGACATCATGAACTTGAGCTAGGTTCGGTGGAATTTCTAGACGATAGGCCACTGCTCTTATGCGATCAAGGATTTCATAGGGGCCAATGTACCTAGGGCTGAGCTTCCCTTTCTTCCCAAACCGCATGACTCTCTTCCATGGAGAAATTCGAAGGAAGAATTTGTCACCAACACCAAACTCCAAGTCCCTTCGACGATTGTCAGTATAGCTCTTCTGCCGACTCTGAGCAGCCTTTATGTGTTGTTGGATGGCATGAACCTGTTCTGTCATTTCTTACACAAGATCAGGCCCAAGAAGCTTTCTCTCACCAGTTTCATCCCAACATGTAGGATTTCTACATCGCTTTCCATACAGAGCTTCATAGGGTGCCATCTGAATACTCGAATGGAAGTTGTTGTTGTAGGAGAACTCAACTAATGGGAGGTGTTGATCCCATACACCTTTAAATTCCATTGAGCATAATCTCAACATGTCTTCGAGTGTCTGAATAGTCCATTCAGATTGGCCATCAGTTTGAGGATGATAGGCCATACTAAAATTCAATTCAGTATTCAGAGCATGTTGAAGACTTCTCCTGAATTTTGATGTGAATCTTGGGTCATGATCATATACGATGGATAGTGGTACCCCATGCAGCCTTACCACTTCCTTCACATATATCTTGGCAAGCTGATCCAGAGAGAAATCTTCCCGAATAGACATAAAACGGGATATCATGGTGAGACGGTCAATAATAACCCATATCGCATTGTTTCCTTTGGATGTTTTCAGGAGACCAGTTACAAAGTCCATAGTGATATTATTCCACTTCCATACTGGTATGGGTAGCGGTTGTAATACCCCCTTAGGAAGTTGTCGTTCTGACTTTACTTGCTGACACACCAGGCACCTTGTAGTGTAATCATCAATCTCCCTCTACATGTTATCCCACCAATAATGATCACGAAGGTCTCTATACATCTTAGTTCTTCTCGGATGTATAGAGAAAGTAGAGCTATGAGCTTCATCCATCAGTTCTTTCTTTATCTCTGGAATAGATGGAACACATAGTCTTGTACAAAATTTCAATACACCTTCTTGATCAATATTGAAATCAGGGAACTTCACATCATTTACAGCCTCAAACTTCTCCTGCAGCAAAGGATCTTCTTTTTGAGCATTCCTGATCTTCTCTAGTAATGAAGGTTGAGAAATCATTTGGGATAGAGTTGATGATGTCCCTTTCCTTATAATTCCCATGCCCAGTTTTACTAGATCATTAATCAAGTGATCTCCTAAGATCCTCATTGTTGCCAGGACAATAGGATCTTTCCTGCTTAATTCATCTGCGACTTTGTTTGCTCTTCCAGGTGATAATGAATTGAACAATCATAGTCTTTAATAAGCTCCAACCATCTCCTTTGTCTCATGTTCAATTCTTTCTATGTGAAAATATACTTTAGACTTTGGTGGTCAGTGTATATATCACATTTCTCCCCAAAAAGATAGTGCCTCCATATCTTTAGAGCAAAAACAACTGCCGCCAGCTCTAGATCATGCGTAGGATAATTCTGCTCATGAATCTTCAACTGTCGAGATGCATAAGCAATTACCTTGTCATTTTTCATGAGGATTCACCCAAGCCCTTTTAGAGATGCATCGCTAAAAATAACGAATCCTTCTCCGATATAGGGTAGTGTTAACACAGGTGCAGTAACCAATCTCTTCTTCAGCTCTTGGAAACTTTCTTCAAATTCCTTTGTCCAGATGAACTTAACCCCTTTTTGAGTCAACTTGGTTAGTGGATTAGAAAGCCGTGAAAAGTTTTTCACAAACCTCCTATAATATCCTGCTAAACCAAGGAAACTACGAATCTCATTTACTATTGTGGGTTGAGGCCACTCCTCCACAACCATTGTCATTGCAGGGTCAACCTAGATTCCTTCATTGGTTACGATGTGCCCCAAGAAAGCCACCTATTGTAACCAAAACTCACACTTGCTGAACTTTCCAAAGAGCCTCTCCTTCCGTAGAGTTTTCAAAATAACCCTCAGATGATCTTCATGCTCCTCACAACTTTTTGATTATATCAAAATATCATCAATAAAAACTACCAGAAAGTTAACAAGGAAGTCATTAAATACTCTATTCATCATATCCATGAAAATAGCAAGAGCATTAGTCCAGCTGAAAGGCATAACAGTAAACTCATAATGCCCATATCTTGATCGGAAGGTAGTCTTTGGAATATCTTCCTTCTTCATCCTCAGTTGATGATAACCAGATCGAAGGTCAATCTTAGAGAAGAATTGAGCCCCGCGAAGTTGGTCAAATAAATCATCACTTCTTGGAAGAGGATATTTGTTCTTCACTGTGATCCCGTTCAGTTCTCTATAATCAATGCATAGCCGCATTGATCCATCCTTCTTCTTCACAAAGAGAACTGGTGATCCCCAAGGAGACACACTCGGTCGGATAAACCCCTTCTCCAACAAGTCTTGGAGTTGTTTCTTTAACTCTTATAGCTCCACATTTTCCATTCTATATGGAGTCTTTGATATCGGTTGAGACCCAGGTACGAGTTCAATGGAGAACTCTACCTCTCTTTCTGGGGGAGGTCCCGATAACTCCTCAGGAAATACATCCATGTATTCCTGAACAATCGGAATATATTCTATTTGTATTCTCCCTTTTCCTTTTTCATCATCACCGATTAACTCCATAAAGATAGCTATAGGAGGTGCTTCTAGATAGGGATCAGTTCGGGATATCTCTCCTCGGAAGATAACTGTAGGTCGTTCATTCAAGACAACTGAGATTTCCTTACTTCTGCATTTGATCTTAGCATTATACCTTGAGAGTCAGTCCATCCCTAGTATAACGTTGAATTCCAACATGGGAATGACTACTAGATTTGCGATAAGATTGTGCTCACTAAGGTAAACACTAGAGTCTCTAAACACTGTTGATGCATGGATAATCCCACTTGGAGTCTTGACTGACAACTCTACCTCAAGAAATTTGGGGATTGATTCTATATTCTTTGACACTTGGAAGAAATAAAGGAATGCGTAGAACCAGAATCAAATAAAGTACTTGCTAGTTTTGAGAGGATGACAAGAGTACCTGCTACCACATCGTTTGGAACTTCAACTTCAGTTGTTGTGATAGGGAAATCACGACCTTGATCCCTTGGCTTCTGCTGAGGTTGATGGTGATTCCCCTCCACCGCCCTCGGATTTGTACATTGATTAGCGAAGTGCCCAAGCTGTCCACACTTGAAGCATGTAAATTCGGGTAGGGCCAGAACCATCTTTCCTCTATCATTAGTGATGGGAAGTTGAGGCTTCACATCACTACGACAATTCCGAGAAATATGGCATTCTTTTCCACACCTATAGCACTTACCACTTCCGATCAAGCATTTCCCTGAATGATTCTTCCCACATTTATTGCATGTGGCATGTTGCATATGCTTTACTCCTCTTTCCTGATCAAAACTTCTTCCCAGGCTTGGTTCTAGAGTTCTCTTCTTCTCATTAGATTTGTGAGACCAATGTGTCTCCCCAAACTCTAGTTCAACTTTCATAGCACTTCGAACAATTTCTTCATTGCTATCATAGTACCTGTTGGCTAGATTCTTCCGTAGATGAGGTCGTAGTCCACCAAAGAATCTATCAACCTTCCCATTAGGGTCCATGACGAAGCTTGAGGTATAACGGGAAAGCCTTGTGAAGTTCATCTCGTAGGTTCCAACTGATTCATTCTCCTTTTGCTTCAGCTCGAGAAATTCTTTCGCCATTCTCGTTCTCATCGAACGAGGGAAATACTTATTAAGGAATATTCCCCGGAACTCTTCCCACTCCATAGCTTCCATCTCTCCTCGTGGCTTCGTGTTCTTGATCAGTGACCACCACTGATCAGCTTCTCCCTCTCGGCGGTAAACAGCAAGGGTGACTTTTTCTTGTTCCGAACAATGAAGTACAGAAAAGATCTTTTCAATGGAGCTTATCCATTTTTCCGTAACCAATGGGTCAGTATATCCACTGAATGTTGGTGGTCATTGACTCATAAAGGACTCAAAATAAAGTTGTTCCCTTCGTGGTGAGATCGGCCTCTCAGCTTGATTCAAGTTATTACTCATAACTTGACTCAGTTGGTTCATCATTTTCATGAATGTTTCCATTCCGGATTCCATCGGAGGGTCGTCAGCACATGGTGCATTGCGGTCACCATCGGCACGGTTCCTCCTATTTCCCGCCATTTTCTAAAAGAATAAAACCTTAGTGAGAAAATTATTTCATCTATGAATCTTTTAACTAAGACTTCATGCTTAGACAATTACACTTTTCTATAATTCCTTCATAATGATTCATAATAAGCTTGTGATTAACCAAACATATCCCCTGGGAGTGTCGTAACCAAGAGTGCAGCAAGGCCCGTTATCGTGCACCAGTTCCCATTCGATTCTAGCTCAAAGCGGTGTTTTTGGGTTTTACCCCTATGTACATCTGTGCCAGAGCCACCTCTACCTGCTCGTATCCAGACAGGGATGTATTTGTTTGATAAACTACTTACTCAATACTTACCAAAATTCCAGGAAGTTTTCCTATATTTAAACTTTTCTATAGGGTTCTTCCTAAAGTTTTATATCCTAATTTCCACAAATAACTAAACCATCCCCTGATACCAACTATAGTATCGCGCCTTTTTATAATATAATCTTTCATTACATTACACATAACTGAGGATCTCTAAGGTCTATTGTCTTGGAAACCAGGAACATAATACATGAAAACAACATAAAGCATTCCTCTTAAACACTTGAATGTCTTCACCTTAATTTCATCCTAGGTTCATTACTGCATCTCATAACCTGGGGACATACATCACAAGAAAGGGTGAGTAGAAGGCCCAGTAAGGGAAATAAGAGGAATATTTTACATGTGAACTTGATATACTTCAATAAGGACATGAAAAGAACATTAATGCATGAGAAAGAAATCATGAGTCATTTCATAATAAAAATAACATTTTTCATAACTTGAAGATGTGGCTACATCATTTAACATATACAATCATGAACATATCACCAAGTTCCATCCCCAATGTGTCATTTGAAAATTACCAAGGTTATTCACCAAGGTATCGTGAAAATTGTAATCTCTAGTGGTTACATCATTACCCAATGCATTGGAGCGCTATCAGGGCGCAACCTTAAATTTGCCTTTATTATCATCTGAGCTACATATATCATCATCAAAAATTTCATAAATAGCCCACATAGCATAAAATAAATGGGTTTCATTTCATAATCATAACGTTTTAAAAACTGCTTTAAAGACATGATCTTTACGTCACTTTAAACCCACGAAAAGGGAAAGTGGGTCTCATGTATGTAAATACCAGAATTTAAAATAGAACATTTTGATATATATGTGAATAACCTTGTAGAAATAAGAGCTTTGAGTATTCACATTATAACATAAAATAATTTTTGAGAAAAGAGAGAGGCATTTTGAGACGAAAATTCTGCAGCATAACGGCTATGTTACAAGGTTTTAGAAAACATTGAAAAGAGTGGGGACATGGGTCACCCACTCATAAATGATCCATAAAACAGTAGGGGGATAGAATAAGAAGGATATACGAACATGGTAATGAAATTTTAAGGACATACCATTTGAAATGAAAAACATGGAAGGAAGACAAAAATTTGATTTCTCTTATGAAAATTCGGCAGCCTAACGGCGTCACTTAAACTTCAATAAAAATAAATTGACAAGATAAAATAGGGTTTCTCATCATATTATAATAAGAGAACAGTATGATAGATATAGAGATCATACCCCAACATAATAAAAAGGAACTTGAAAGACTTGACATTAAAATCGAACTTGAAAAATGAGAAGGGTGAAAGAATCCCTTAAAACTTTGGCAGCCTAACGGCGTCACTTAAACATTCATAAAACGAAATGATGAGAGTAAGAGGGGATCTCTCATCATATAAACATGAAAGGGCAGTAAGAGTAATATAAAATAACATCCTCTCACATAATAACATAGAGCCTAAAAGGAATGACATAAAAGAGATTACATGAAAAGAAGGAAAGAGGTCAGATCTCTTACCGTAAAACGTGACTCTTGAAACTCAATGTTTTGGTCCTTGAGGGCTTGGGGGAACCTTAGGAGGACTCCTTTGGAGATAAGGAGACCAGAACTTCGTTGGGGGAGAGTTGGGAGTGAAAACTAAAGGAGGAAAGGGTGGGTATTTATAGGGAAAGTGAGGGGACAAGGCATTAATGGTCAAGGGACACCTCACAAGTGCTTTTCTCAAACTCATGTGCTCTCTCATGATATTTTCCATAAAGTTAGGCCACATGGGGCCCCCAAAACAATAATTCATCACCCATGGCCGGCCAACCCTTAAAAAAACTCATGACATCATCATGACATAGTTATGATGTCATTAAACATACCGAAACCCTAAAACTGTATTTTTACTATTCACTGAAAATTCACCTTTCTCAGAAAAATACCAAAATTTCACCTTAACCAATTATCGATGCTCTAAGTAAATTTATGAACTCCATTTTATAAAAATAACTTTCTAAATATTTTTAATTTAATTTTTAAATAAAAGCACTATTCATCAAAAATTCATTTTTTCAGAAAAATCCCCAAAAATCACCATACCACAATATCGATGCTCTGAGTTCAAAAATAAAGTCATTTTTATAAAAATAATTTTTTAATCATTTTTAATTAAATTTTTAATTAAAAAACACTATTCACCTGAAAAAAACTAATACTTGATTGATCATTTATGAAACCGTTATTTACCCATTTTATTGAATCACATTACTTAATCTAGGTGTCTAAATTATATTAAAACTTTCTTTGAGTGAAATTACTACTCCATTTGGTCACATTACTAATCCTAATCGTAAAATCACTATTCATAATTTACTATTCATCAAAAATTAAGTTGATCTTATTAGACTCCAAATTCCTTACTGAACACTTTTGTAGAAGACCATTTTTTGAAAATAATTACACATCATTAGTTATTTAGGGTTTTCATAAATATTTTAAAATATCCTTTTATCCAAAATTCATCAATAAAATACATCCTAAAATTATCCAGACACAAGAAATTCCACAAATATCACTAAAGGAAGATATCTCAAATTATTCACCCGAAAGGATTACACAAGGAAGCTAGGGTCTCGTCACATAGCCCCTTATAACACCGGCATAAGACCTAAGTGTAAGGTGTGCTATGGTGAGAGAATCTGAGGGAGGCTCAGATAACATTGCCCTAGTAGTAATCTCTACTAACTTGAACTTCTCCAGTAGGCGTTTCCGTTCAAGCTTGACATGCTGGAGTTCGGCTTGGGCTTGTTCCAAAGCGAAGCCCACTGATGCTACCTCCTTCCCAAGCTCTAATAAGTGGGCTTCATAAGGGTCGAGTCTACTGGATGAAGCCATCGACTCCTCTTTCTGCATTAACAATTAACATGTTATTAAATCATTAAGGGTAAGTTAATATACTACTCAAAAAGATTGGGTCGTTACATAAAAGTTACCTCTTTAGGCTGTCAAATGCCTCTTGGAAGTCATCTGTCCATTGCTATGTGACTCCTTTCTTCATTAACCTGGTAAAGGGAAAACATTTGCCTTCCAGTTTGGCTATGAATCGCCTGATAAAGGCCAAGTGACCATGGAATTCTCTCAACTCAGTGAGGTTGCGGGGAGGTGGCCGGCCAAGGATATCCTTTTTATTTTCAGGGTTGACATCAATGTCGCAATGGCGTACAATGAAACCAAGGAATTTCCATAAGGTAACCCCGAAGGCGCACTTCAGGGGGTTGATCTTCAGGCTATGCTATCAAAGTTTGTTGAAGACAGTCTCAGGGTCTGACAGGTGATATAAGTGCTGTATTGATTTGACCACCAAGTCATCCACATAACATTAGACGAATTTCCCCAAGAATGGCTTGAAAACACGATGCATGGAGCTCTGATATGTGGCGCTATCATTCTTGAGACCAAAAGGAATGACCCTATAACAGAATAATCCTTGAGGGGCCCTGAAGGCAGTGGCTGCGTCGACTTCTCTGGCCATCCTGATTTGATTATAGCAAGAATAGCCATCCATGAAGGACATAGCCTCAAACCCGTCCATTGCATCGATTAATAACTCGGTGATCGGGACTGGGAAGTCATCTTTCGGGAAATGCCGATTGAGATCTCTCAAATCGGCGAAGACACATATTTGACCATTCTTTTTTGTGATAGGGATGATTTTGGCCAAAAACATGGGGTATTGGACCTCCAGAATGAAGCCTACTTTAATGAACATAGTGACTTCAGCCTCTATTTTGGCAGCATGTTAGGTATGTGTCCTTCTAGTGGCCTTTTTATAGCTTCGGTGGTCTTCTGGAAGACCCAGGTGATGCGTTGCCACTTCGAGATTGAGTCCCGACATTTCTATCTAATTCCAAGAAAAAACATCCTGATTTTGCTTTTGGAAAGAGGTATATACCTCATGCTCCTCAGGGTATATGGCTGGACCAATGAGAGTAGGCCTCATATCTTCCTCGGTACCAAGGTTTATTTCTATGAGCTCGTCCACCATGGTGGAGATACCCTCCTCAAATGTGGGAGGGGCATCCCTGAGATCTTTCTCCTCTTCTTCTCCCAAATCCTCGTCTTCTTGATCTAACGGGGGGAGAGCTCCCAGAACAGGGTCTTGGGAGTCCAGATGTGAGGGAGAGGCTTCGTGGGCATCCCTACTAGAGTATTCATCCCCAGATTGTGGGCTGGCAGACTTTCCTGCATTTTCACGCTCAGACGTTGTAGTTGAAGTCATGAAGACAGCTGAGTGTGTGTCCGAACATGAACCCCTGCTCTCAATATGGTTGATGGGCAGTACATAGTCTCTACCAAGCTGCCTGAGGGGGTTGTCAGGAACCACTTCTAGACCATTTGGAGCAGGGATCCATTCAACACCATCGGGCAAAGGCTTCTTCCTCTTTTGCTCATAGAACCCAGGGTCATTGTAGTGTGACTCAGAGAGCTCGAAAGGGTCCTTATTGGCATGGAGTGTCCCACATTTCTCATTAATGAAGTACTTAGTACACTTGTGGTAGGATGAAGGAACAACCATGTGCTTATGGAGCCCCGTCCTTCCTAGTAGGGCATTGAATGCTATGTTTTGCCGGACCTCCAGGAATTCTGAGTATGCCACGAGCTCACCAAAATGGGTCTTTAGTTTAAGTTGTCCCATTGGCTTCTGCTCACTCTTGTCATAACCCAACAAAGTGGTCACTAAGGGTGTTGAATCATCCTCACTTTTGCCCAGCTTATTGAGTGTCAGTAGGGGGATGGAGGTTAACTCCAGAGTTGTTGTCAATAATGACTTTTCGGATCTCCACATCATCTAGCGTGCTAGATACATATAGTGGTTTGATGTGTCCTTGCATGATGGAATCTTTATCTAGATCGATAAAGGAAATCATTTCATTGCATTTAGATGACCTAGTCTCCATCTGGTAAATCTCGGTGGCAGTTACCTTTGTTTTAAACTCTTGGGGGCTGAGAAAGGATTCAATAAGCGCCTCCCCGAGGTCGGTTGACAAACCCAGGGCCTCTAGGATGGATAGCTTGGCTGGTACTGATGCCAGCTACTTAAGGATGTCTTACTTTTTTTCCAATGGCCGACGCTTCTCCACTGGTGAGAGAGTTCTAGCAGGCGGTTAGGGAGCTGGAGTGTGTGACGAGGAGGCACTAGTCACGGGGTCAGATGTCGACGATGTTCCCACGTTCAGGGGACTCGTCCTGACCGATATGTTTGTGCGCACTAAGAGGCTAGACGCTTGCTCCTCCTCTGATGGGTATCGCAGAATAACGGGGCCAAGGTGGATGTTTGTGGAGGTGGGAAATATTATTTCTCTTATTGAGTCTGTTGAAGGGCCCTCCCATGGGTTCCACGATATTGATGGTTTGGGCCATGGTCCAACCGTAGGGTTGGTTTCGGTCAGACTGCACCTCCCCTGGTATCCCCTTCCTCTATGATTCCTCATCCCAGCTCCTCATGTCGGGAAATCGGGTTCATAACCGTACCTTTTTTTAGGGGATGATTTTATGATATGGATGAATTTTATAGAACCAAAGGTTGTATCTTCATCCACTAACAAGACAACCTGGTCGGTTGTCCCTGATGGTGTTGTTTGGTGAGTCGGTTCCCATGGCACCAAGTTTGGGTGCATGAAATCTGATAGCGTCGGGGCTAACTTCAGCCTTGTTCTGGATTGCTCCTCTTGCACTTGTCTCCTCCCTTTTTGATGACGCCTGGATAACCAGATCGTGGAGGGTTGTGAGGCTGATACTATTGGTTGTGTGGCATCTGGGGCTGTTGGCGGCAACACTGGCTGTCGTAGCTGAGCTCAGAGTATGCCCTGGAATTGGTGGTTAGACTTTCAAGTCATCCAGTTATCAAATTGCTGCCCCTTTTTTCTAGTGACTTCCTACCACCCCTCCCCTTTGTCTAAGTTAGTGGTAGAAATATATGTCACATGTTCTGAGGGTGGTCCTAGCTGGACCTACCCCGAGTCTACCATCCTTTGTAGGAGTTCATTGAAGATGAAGCATTCCTGATTATTGTCCCCAACATCCGATGGTAAGGAAAATAGTCTGAACTATCATCATGGCCGACTTATTCGGGTTTCCTCAGCTCTGGGAGGCGGATAAAGTTGCAATTCATAGCGGCGATGAAGTTGCCTCAGACTTGGTCCTCTCGGAATGAGTATTCTTTATGTCTTTGTTACTCAAACTGGTTCCGCTTCAATCCTCTCTGATCGCCCCGCCTAAGTGGAGGTAGTCATTGATGTTCAGGGGGCCCTTGACGATTTGGTGCAGGCCTGAGCAATGGAGCAGACACAGGGGCTAGCTTGAGCATGAAAGAGGACGCTTCAGCTCTGGCAAGTCTCTTTGTGGGAGCCTACGAGGCTATTCGGGACTTCAAATTGGTCCGCTGTAGGGAGTCCTCAATTCTCTGGGAAATGGCCAAGATATGGCAGAAGGCAGTGGTGCACGCCACTGGAATGAGTAGTTTCCGCAGATCATATCGAAGATTATCGATGCATATGGCGAGAAACTCATCTTGAGGCATTGGCCTCTTCAGAGAGTAGGTCAGACCTTTCCATCTTGCGATGAAATCTGAGACCCTCTCGTTCTCCCTCTGCTTTTAGTTGATGAGGTCACTGACCGTTGTCATAGGAAACATTGAGCTGAGGTGGAATAGGAATTGCTGCTGAAGGTATTACCAGCTTTTTATTGACTAGGCTGGCAGACTCGTATACTAGACAAAGGCATATCCTTGCAAGGTTTGTACAAAGGATTTGAGTTTCACTGCTTCTTGTTGTTATGAATTCTCCATCATAGGGTCTCAATAGGATGTGTAGTGCATCAAATGCTATTCTGGATCACCTGATCTATTGAATATAGGGAATAAAGGGCTCCCAAAATTGGGTGGAGGATGTGTGATGGTCACCCAATCCTGGTAGGACTTTTTCTTTGGCTGTGTTAGAGAACGTTATCCCTTCATTTCTTCCAATCGAGCTGTCAGTGCCTCGATGGTGTTAGTGAGACCCTGGTTTAAATATTGTTGGGCCCGGTCATGGGTAGGTGCAGCATGATGGATTGCTTGAGGATATGGCTCAGCCGGCACCAATGGCGCATATGCCATTCAGGACACCCTTGGAGGGTTCGGGCGTACTTTCTCTGGTTGCTTCCTGAGTGGAGGGAAGTCTTGGTACTCATCTAGATCTACATTTAGGTAGTTGGACGGACCAGGAGCCTCACTGGGTGGGGTAATCCTAGGTCCTTGAGGTTCACTTACTTGGAGTGCAAGATGTGGGTTCTCTTGGGACATGCTTTCAATAAGACGGTTCCTCTGGAGTATCTCGGTGTTAAGCCACCCAATTATTTCATTTCCTCCTCCCGTCGAGCGAACCTCTCTTTGAGCGTGAGTTTCTTGCTTTTGTCGAGAGAAGGGGATGGATTAATGGTAACCGGTCCTTTCTTCTAATCCTTGTTGGAAGCTCGTAGGGTAAGCGGAGGAAGGATAGCCGAAGGGGCTACCATGTTTAAAGAAGCCCTCTGGTTCCGGGTGTGCACACCAGGTGGTTCGTTGTGGGTTCCAGCCTGACCGGAACCATCGTCTCCTAATACATCCCAATTTGCATCATCTCTGGTTCCACCCATGGGGTTAACCTTTATGACGTTGATAAATGCATATCATGAGGCGGAGAAGATGTCATAATCCAAATAGGAAGAGGATCTCCCGCGTCTTTTACTGTCCTTCCCTTTCATGTGCCGGGATTGACTTCGGACTTCTGGACAAAGGGTTACACGGAGAGTTCTTTGCCGCAACCTTAAGGTGTGCCTTCCTCTTATAGGGTATGATGATTAAAATGACAGGATAGGATGGGAACCTCCTCTTCTGACTGTCCTCCCAAGATGAGAGAACACTAAATCTCATGGGGGAGGTTGTTGTTGAGGGGGTAATAATGCCCCAGCCCTGAGGGATGGGTTTGGCTCTGTTCCCTGGACGTTGTGTCTCTTCCCGTTTTTATTGGTCTTACGGGGGAATTTGTTGTAAAAAATTCCCTCAGCCTTATAGGCTGGGGTTAACCCTGGATTGTGGCAGTGGCTGCGGCTATAGCTACCTACCTGAACTTGAATGCTCCCATTCAGGGGTGAACTAGGTTTAGTGCCAAGTTCTTCTATGAATCAATCCCTTTTGGGGAGGCAGGAAAAGATTACTGATTGGCCTCTCTTAGGCAAGAGGCCTATTGTATGCTCTCAGTGGCCTAATTAAGATGTTCTTGAATGGCTTGTTCCCGTCGGGCCTGACGCTTATGGGACTTACTCAAGGCCTGGCTCTACTTGGTGCGTTGCCCTTCACAGGTAGGTAAACCACTCAATTTCCATCTTGATGTGATGACATTGCAACACACCATGCTGAATGGGTTCCTCTGGGTGGGGCAGAGTGAAATTCAAAGCTCCATGTTCCCCCCATCCTCTGATATGGACTCCCATCAGAGCGTCACTGATGAGGGGGCGCAGCTGGTGTAGTGCATGGAGGCAGGCTATTTCCATGTTTCCTTTGCGCCTCTAGGGTCGCTTTTTCTTCGCTGAAGGAAGAGCTTCTAGGTCAATGTGACGCAGAAGGTATCCTATTGTCTTTATGTGGTCTACATACCCGTCATAGGGTTGGAATCTTGATTTTATCTGGCATAGGGTTTTCCATATATTGTAGCGGATGTCATGCACACATTATTCCGACAATTCTCTGTGTATGTCAAATTGAGAGGTGGCTGTGGGACAAAACATAACTGGTATATCATCCCTAGCCAGTCGTTTCCCCAAGTGAAACATGTCGGCATGCTCCTCCACTACTGACTCCCCTTCCTGGTCGTCCCAACTGAGATGCCTTCCGATAGTGTGTTGGGAGGTAGTGGGACTGGTTGGTGTTGAAACATTAGGTGGGAAATTCCGAGGTGGTTTAGAAGATGAATGTGTCCCTGAAACATCTCCCGATTGAAGAAGGATGTTGTTGGCGGTTAACTAGGAATTTGAAATTCTTGATCCCGTCATTCTGAGTGCCTCGGTATACAAGGGATTTTCTATGCTTGATTTGGCACAGGGAGGACCTTCCTGTCGATACGATATGTCATTATGGGGAGTACCTTCGAAATGGAGGCTGCAATTGTGAGGAATACCATCACAGCTTGACGCCTCACTGCATAGAGGACTTTTTCAGTGCATACCCTAGGGAGGACCTCCAAGGCATGTCACAGCAAGGGGAGGACCTTCTGGCTATGTAGTTTTGTTGCAGGGAGGGCCTTCGCAACAACTGCCATCATCATGAGGATGATGATCATGGTTTGACTTTTGGTGTGTATCCAGGGGAGGACCTTCAAGACACACTATGGAAAGGGGAGGATCTTCTTATTTCTTGGGCCCACTACAAGGAGGTCCTTCGTAATAGAGGTCGTTGTGGCGAGGACTACAAACACAACTGCTGTAATGGAGAGGACAACCATTATAGCTGTCGTAGAGAGAATATCTGAAAGGAACACCTAGGGGAGGGCCTTCATAATGTACCACAATGAGGGAAGGGCCTTTTCATTACTTGATGTCTCTACGGGGAGGACCACTGTTATCCGGGTGGCGAGGACTACCACCGTGATCTGATGCCCAGCTGCACGGAGTGTCGTGGTAACATAACCCCTGGGGAGGACCTTCAGGGCATGCCACGACAAGGGGATGGCCTTCTTGTCGCGATTAGACGTCACTGCGGGGAGGGCCTCTATATTTGAAACTATGATAGCGAGGGCTACTATCATAATCTCTGGTCCCACTGTATAGAGAGTGTTTGCAGCGTATACCCCGGGGAGGACCTTTAGGGTGAACCACAGCAAGTGGAGGGCCTTCTTTATGCTCAATCATCTGGTCCCGTGGATGGTTTACGTTACTCAAATAAAAAGACGAGACCTCGTGATCGATCATTATATGCCCACGGGGGAGGCCCCTGTGGGTGCTCTGGGGAGGACCTTTAGAGCAGCTGGTAGCGACATTGTGGGGAGGAAATTCACAACTACAACTTCCACTGCCATAATATGGTAATGGGTGGGAAGGGTTCTGAGACTTCGATAGGCGCTTAGAAGCGTTGGGAACCCCAACTTCCAGTAGAAAGGAGTAATGAACTCCCACTTTATTTTCCTACTTCCTTCGGCGCGTTTGAAGCACATTCTTGTGGGAAGCGGGGACCGTCTGCTGTTGACAACGACCTTCACCATTGGGTCCCTATCTAATTGGGTCTCATGATGCTGTTGGGGTACGCCGACGGACAACTTAACTTTTAGCAGTGATATATGCATGCTCTGGAGCATCCACCGTGATGGACGGGTGTCCCCCAGTTGGAATGAGTGAAGCTGCTCGATCTGGGTGCCCTTGCATCACGGAATATACCTGGTGACCCTTTTTGGTGGAAGTAGGGATTCAGATCTTCTCCGAGGTGGCTATCTCGTCTCTTTGATGAGCCGCCTCAATTGGGGAGATGGGTTCACGAGCCCGAGTCCTTGTTGTTGCCACTGATGCAATTATACTCTGGAATCCTGCAAGATATGATCTGGGATCGATACCTGCTCCTCCATCATTGCCAGCATATGCAGAGACACATCTTTGGCTGGAATGGCTATGAAGGCCTATTCCGTTATCAAAGTAGAAATATCCTGCTTCGGTCCTCTAGTGGTCAGTGGGTATTGAACATTCTCTTGTGTCGGGGCAGGTGAAAAAATTTCCCCTTGGCCTGAATATGCTGGTTTATCTCTCTGTTTGCTGCCACATTGGGATGATGGACTTTACTTGCATCCACAGAGAGTTGTCCCTGCATATGATGGTTTCCCACCATATCGAGTCGATGGCCTGTGTTGGCAGGGAGATGTGTCGGCATATTATTTGCCTCAACGTCTGGATGGAGGGATTTGATGATCACCACCATGGTGGAATGGTAGGCGTCAAGAGGATCTGCTAGGAGTCGGTCCTACAGTCATTGGGTTTCCACCACGTCGGGTTAGTGGGCTTCACGAACCCAGGCACGGAGAGGCGCCTGCCGGGTAAGAGTTGTCCTGCATGAGCGACGGGCTTGATGAAGCCCAGCAGGGATGCGCGCCTGCTCGTATGATGCCGCCATATCATGATGGAGGGCCTTGGAAGAGCGAACATGTGTATTTGCCTGTTCATGATGCATCTCAGTGACTGGGCAGTGGAGGTCCTCCACGGGGACAAGGGTGATGGCTAGTCCCCGGTTGTCAGTTTTCCGCCCTCATCGGGCGGTCTGAGGGGATGGTGCTCGGGGAGCGTAGGCTTGGATCCTCGGGGATACATCCTCTAGAGCGTGAGGATGTTGAGTCGTGGTGTGACCGTGATGACGTCTTCAAGCAGGGTCCTCGGAAATGAACCCCTGTTCAGTGGGGATTAGGTCCTCAGCATCGACCTCATCTGCCTCCCTAAGATAAGGGAGGTACACATTGTCTTGTTCCTAGGATAGACTCCCAAAATGGTTAGAGACCGCAACAGGGGCCTTCTGTATCTGCCTCTGTGGCCACTACTGGGCAGGCGACCAGCGTGTTCTGGCGGATTGGAGGGCGTGCATGGCAGTCTCCACCATCAGAAGTGTACAGTTCACGTGGTACTCTCGAATTAACGAATCTGAGACCCAGCATTGAAGTTAATGGGTAGGTGACAGGGTCATCCATTGGTGAGAATGTCTGGTCATTATGTTGTTGGAAGCACACGCTTGAGAGTTCCTTCATGAAGCCATTGGATTGAAGGACGTTTTGTGTGGTACCTGTAAAAAAATTTAACAAATACAAACAGAAAACTAGTCAAAGAAACATCTCATGATCCCATGCATAATTAATGACCTTGCTTGGCCCTCCTTGTGAGTAAAAGGGGGCACAAAATGGAATTAAGTTAAATCTGTCATGCTTGGTTAAAGATTCACGTTGTGTTCACCATTTTTTTTCTCAAAGGAACACGACGGGGTCATGGGGAAGAAACATGCACTACCAGACAGTTGATTAGTGAGGTTTGGGTTCTACATAATCACTCCTAATAGGTGCACCATTTTCTGCCTTGAAACTCCTAATGGTTCCATATCTAGTAATACATTGACCTGCTTTCCAAAGGCATGCGTCTGCTAGTTGGTTTGACCAACAATACATAAGAACTCACATTGGTCAAGAGGATAAGAAGTCAGGCTCATCGTACCCTTTTTTAGGATAATTATTTCTGATTCTGGGACTCTATTTTAGATTTAAGACATGTTCATATGTTCATGAATCTTTGGTTTATACCCAATTATAGTATCCACCGATTACTTCTGGTTGGAAACAGTCACCTAGATGCAGGGGTTCAGAATCATTTATGCTCAAGTTTTACCATCCCTCTTTTGATTAATGACCCCAAGGAATCATGACTCATTGAGACGACAGTAGGGTTGGTGCGATGAACTAACATGAAGATAATCGGATTGACCAGTTGTTGGGCTTGAACCTCAGGGAGGCTTCCAACGTACCCTACCTAGGAGACAAGGATCAAATTCCACATTGTTCGAATTGGGGTGTCAGAGAACCGACGTAAAGGTGGACCCGGCGGTCTGTTGGTGATCGGTCTTGAACCTCTTGGAGGCTTCCTACGTATCCCTGTGGTGGGGAATCAAAGTCCTTGTAGTTCGCATGAGTGGGGTTATGCTCTATGGCAGCTCAGGAGAGGATTTCATAGTCGATGCATGATCTAGGCCCACTTGAGTCATTCTCGGTGTGACAAACAAGAGGCAGCATGGACCAGATGATCACATCGCAAAAGGTACGTCTGTGGGAAGTGGAGTGGGGCTTATGCATAGAGGCATCCCATAATGTCGGGGCTTACTCCGGGGTGGACGCCCAGGGTGACAAAGCGCAGCGGGAGAGGGAAAGAGGTTCTCTTGTGCCCATCATAAATCTTATTCCCAGGGGAAGTACGGAAGTGCATGGGGGCTTCCTTGTGATGGGTATTTTACTACCCCCCGAAGAATGGATAAGTTCCCCTGACTCAATGAGTTGAGTGGTAGAAAGGGGACTCCCGAGCTCAGAATCCTCATTACCATGGGAATGTGAACCCTATAATTATTCAAAAATCCACTCAACAGTCGGGGAAACCCCTTCGCCCCTACTTACCCTGGGTATGTGAACTCAAAACGGCCCGTTGATGTCCCTGAAATTTACATCACACGGGTCTGGTGGCTCTCGTGGGGGCCTCGACTCAGGGATGTTGAGTAGGCCAATGAGAGAGTCGTGGAGGATTGGGCTAGATTTTAAGAATTTTATATGGCTCGGGGAACGGGATATCTAAAGGATTCGGCGGGCCACACGGGGGTATGGGTAATGGTGCCCTTCACGTAGCGAAGTGCTACGTGGTTGGAGAAGCTGTCTGCGAACCAGGGTAGTCTGCGAACTAATGGGCATCCCATGAACCAGGGTGGTTCGCAGAACAGTTGGCATCTCGAGAACCAAGGTGATTCGCAGCTTTGAGTTCAATCTATGTATCAGGGTGGTTCGTGGAGGGTTTTGTGAGAGCAGTGGTGGCCAAGGGTGGTGCCAGTCGGGGGTTCGTCGGTCGGCGCTTCGCTCGCGTAGGAGGATGCTACATGGTGCGACAGATTGGAAAAGGGGCATAAACTTCCTAGTCCAGGCGGAGTGCATCCACATAGGGGCCATGGATTGTGGTATTATTTTCATTGCTATTTTATGTCCGTGTTTCACCAAGTTATTATGTGTTCTTCGATTCCTTATTAATTCGTTCCCAGGTTCATACTTGCTCAGGTTCGCAAACTGGAACCTCCCTGCGAAATCTTATACCTTCTTTCGAAATCCTTCCACCCAAATCTGATCGATATCCTTTGAATCCCCCCTTCTCTTCCCCTCGATATCCTTTTATAGAGTGTGGAAAAAGATGTACTTATGGTCATGTGGCACCTTTTCTGGAGGCCCATGACCAAAAACCTAATTCACAGATGACCCGGTCAATCTGAAACTCACGAGGGGCATCGAGTGCATCTCCCCCATGAACCAAACGAGCTTGGGGAGTGCTTTGCGGCCGTGGAGGGTTCCACATCCATTCCGCGAATGACAGCAGATGCGGACCGGGCCGGTTGAGGTGGTCAGTGGCTGGGGGTGGTTTGTGATGGTGGATCAGTCCAGCGATCGTCTTGCTTCGTGCGCACGGAGGATCTCCGCCCCCATTCCGCAAACGAAAATGGTCCGCAGAGGGGGTGCTTCGCGGAACCGGCCATGTAGCGTCATCATTTGGGCCGGTCTGCGGACTGGTTCGGCTTTCTGCATCCTTTGAGTTTTCTATATTATTCCCCTCAATTCATTGGGGGGAATTTGGTAGAATATTCATTGCGTATTTTTCCGGACCCTACATATGGTATTTATAATCAATTATTAATAATTAATAATCATTAAAGTAATTAAGAATATAAACAATAATAATGTAATAACCATTAATTAATCTTTTAATTTGTGATTTAATTATTAAATTAATTTATAATATTTAATTATATTGTTATTTTTGTTAAAGTTAGTAAGTTAGTTAAAAATACAATTAATAATAATTGATAATTAAAATAATATTATATTTAATTATATAATTGAAAATAAATAATAATAATGTAATTAATAAAAATTATTAATAACAATGTAACTAAGAGAGTAATCAATTATAATTAATAATGTAATTAATAATAATTTATAATACTTATATAATGGAAGGGTGATTTTATTTTTCTAAACTCATTTCATTAGAATTTATCGCCAATAAAAACAATAATTAAAAATAATTAAAAATAATTTAGAATAATTAGGTACGTAATAAATAATATTGTTATCTATGTATTTTAAAATATTTAATAGTAATATGTTTAATAGTATAATTAATGATAAATAATCAATGAAGCATAAAATAATTTTAGATTTTACGTTTTTCAAGATTAAATAGAATATTTTGAAACAACATTGTTTAGTGATATTTAAATTATTTTTTATTTACTAATGTTACAAATTATTTTTAGGTATTATTATTTTTTACACGTTCGATGAATTTTATTAAAAAAAATTATTCATATTCTCTATATACTTTATACTTTATAATATTTTAAATATATATACTTGAAGCATTATTATGTTCGAGGTAAGTTATTTTGAAAAATTTTAAAATGTAAACTATAAGTACAATTTAATTGAAATTTTAAAAATTTCTATGAACATATAATGAATAGCGAAATTTTAATAATTTTTTTGTAAAAATAATAAATAACAAAAAAATGATGTAAAACATTGTTGGTTCAACATATATCATTTACAATTAGGAAACATTTCATGTTAATGGTTTTGAAATATTAGAAAACAAGGACTATATATACAACGTAAATATAATTTAAAACATTGACTAGATACATAAAAAATAATTGATGATATAAAAATATAATAATAATAAATAAATAAAATTAAATGACATAAAATGAGTTTGTTTCAAAATATAACAATTATTTTTTTGAAATATTATAAAATATTAATTATTGGTTGAATTTCAATTAAATTTAAAACATTTTCTGACCACATAATAAATAATTAAAAGTATAAATAATATTAATTATTAAAAAAAATTAAATAATAGAAATCAATGTTGTTTCAAAATATACAAATTATACCTCAAATCATCTTTTCACAAAATATTTTTTGTTCTTGAATTATGATTTATCCATATTTATATTATTAATTAAGTTACTTTCAAGAATTAATAACTAATAAATAAATATATTATTTATTACAATTATAATTATTATTAATTTTTCAATTAAACTATTTATTATTTTATTAATACTAATTATTATAAATAATTGGAAGTTATATTTTTATGTATCATAGATGGTAAAGTATGGACCCCATTTATACTAGACTTATTTATTTTTATTAAATAATAGAAAATGAGAAGAATATTGTATTTTGACTAACATGGCCAATATGATCAATAAAAAAATTACAAAAATAAAATGACATTGATTTAGCCAAGAATGAATGAACCAGATTTATCCAAAACATCAGGATGATCAAACAAATAATATACATCATAATATAAAATTTCATAACAATAATCATTATTCCTATATTGATAGTCAATATCAAAAATTGAATTTAACAGATTTTTTAAACCTCCTCAGCTCTATAAATTATGTTCCATCTTGTAGAAATTATCATTGTAAAATTGGAATAGTACATCCATTACATTATTTCTTTGTAGACATGTCACCTTATAGTACGAGGTACGAGGTGAAGAATTCATAACACCTGTCGACTCCAACACATGAGCTCCAAGATAAAAGAGTAGTGTCACCCAAAAATAGTATATACGTGAATATGGAATAATGTGAAGCAATTGTGTGAGAATGATAATGAAAAAAACATTAGAGAATTTTTGATGTGATAATTGTCACATACAACTCGACACTGTTGAAGAACACAAAAATCATACTCGTATCCCATAGTGGATGACATCTTCACCATGAAGAACACCCACCAATATAGCTGACTAGAAATAATCAATTTTTTATAAGAGGACTTGATTTCTGAATCCAGTTCATCATAGATGTCTAGGGATTCATAAACAACCACTCAGAGCACTTCTAAACTAATCTCTTCATTTCTGCTCTATTGTGTATCATTTTATTAGCTTTTGAGAAATGTGTGTATTTTTACAACAACACACTCCATCTCCTACATGAAACTGAAGGATACAAAATATCCTTTCTCAAACATCATTTTACACTTGTGTAAACCCACTGATAACTGTAGAAGTGGTCCCTGTGTGACATGGTAGTTTGTACCAATGTAGAACTATAGAGGAGTTCATTTGTCCTCGACAGGCCTGCGTACTGCTGTTAACCCTAATCCTAGATGTGGATCATGTTTATTTATACTTAGTGGTAGGTGATCACCAACTGTAGTAGATTAGGTCTTGGCTTGAGACTGAACCACTTGTTTTATATCCACTGTTCTGTTTAAATTTTGTTTTCTTTATTTTACTATTTAACACAAAATTCACAAAATTCACATAGACAGTTAATATTGGAAAGTAGTTATAATTTTTTTTACTTATTATAATATCCTCAAAAGTAATGTTAATAACAACTATTAACATTACTGAGAATTAATCTCTATTCTAAGATGTTATTTAAACTGTAAAAATTTCATAACCGTATTACTTTGAATAACTGGGCTATATTTAAATTTATTGGTGAAACCTTATCAGAATATTTTTTAAACAAAAATTAATTATGGATACTCAATACCCCTACCTATTGAGTGGTCTACTCTGAAAAACATTTATAATCAAAGGCTATTTATTAAGACTCTGTTTTTAACCTTATTCAACTACGATTGTAATTTTACATTAATGATCTATAAATTTGTGTTAATTATAAATTTCAATCTCTTTAAAAGTATTTCTTTATTATGGATAACAGATTGGATAGTTTTTCAACCAACAAAAAACCATTTTTAAATGGAACCAATTATGATCAGTGGAAAATTAAAATGAAAATGCATTAAAAAGTATGGATTTGAAATTTGGTCTTCAATTATAGATGAATATAATATTCCTACTACTGATAGAACCACTTGGGATGAAACTATGGAAAATACATAAAATAACAATTAAAAATATATGAATGGATTATATTTCTCTTTATGAGATTAATAATTTAATAGAATTTATTGTTGTAAAACTTCCCATGAAATTTGGGATACCATGTTTGTTTCACATAAAGGAACATCTACTGTAAAAGAAATGAGACTTAATACTTATACTATTAAATATGACAACTTTAAAATGATACATGATGGGCCTATTTCTAACATGTATCAAAGGTTCAATGAAATATTCAACACAATGATTTCTCTTGGAAGAGAAGTCACTATCGAGGAATAGATCATGAAATTCTCAGATGTCTACTAGATAGATGGAGAGGAACCTCTGTCTCTATTAGAAAACCATGTGACATCATCAAGCCACATATAAAAGAACTCATTTGGAAATAGATGATGTATTAATAGGAGTTTATTGTCAACAATGATGATGGGGATGAACCCAAAAAAATATTGTCATTTTAGACCACCACCTCTATACAAAAGGACAAAGTTAAATTGAAAGCCTCTATTGAGTGTTATAGTAGTGAACAATAATCACCTGATAATGATGAGGAGATGTCTCAATTATCCAAAAGATTGAAATGATTTTACAAGAATAAAAACATTTTTAGAAAACCTAACTTCATGGGAAGATGTGATAAAAAAGAAGTTTGACGAATGATTGGACAAGAAGCGACAAGACTAATGATATTGTCTACTATGAATGAAAGTGAAAAAGACATATCAAGGCTGATTGTACAAAGCTCAAGTACAAAAATAAATATGGGGACAAAGACAAAAAGTATAAAAATGAAATTAAATCATCCTAGAGTTCTTCTGAGGATAGTTCATGTGACTCCAAAACATTACATGATGAACAGGCTAACAAAGACAATATGTGGTTTTTGACAAACACATATGAGGAATACTGATTAAAGAGTTACTATAAAATATTATGGTACTTGTATAGTTGTTGTTCAAGTCACATAATTTGAGACTACTCATGATTCAAGAATCTAATAAAAATTGACGGAGGACATGTCACATTTGGTGACATTTCTAAATGAAAAATCATTGGACTTGGCCAAATCGGTAACTCTAACTCAGTTTTGATTTCTAAAGTATTGTTTGTTGATGGATTGAAATATAATATGCTTAGTATTTTACAATTATGTGATGATGGATTTAATGATAGATTTGAAAATGATTCTTGCAATGTTTTTAATTCTAAAGAAGAATTAGTAATTTCTGCATTGATAAATGAAAACGTTTATTCTATTAACTTGGATTCTTTAGTTTCTCAAAATACTTCATGTTTACGTGTATTTCAAAAATATTCTTGGCTTTTTCATAGGAGACTAGGACACTATAATATTCAATCCCTTAGAAATAAAACTATTAAAGGATTAGTCAAAGACCAACTGAAACATGAGTTTCCAAATGATAATGTCTTTAATCCCTATCAAAAGAGAAAACAACACAAGACTATATTCAAACCAAAGAAATAATTTTCAACTTTTCAACCTCTAGAGCTGGTTCACAGGGATATTTTGGAATACCTAGAGTTTCTATTTTAAATGGGATGAACTATGTTTATGTTCTTGTAGATGACATATCTATACATACTTGGACATTCTTTCTAGATTGCAAAATTGAAGCATTCTCTAACATTTCCAAATATTCCATGTCTGTAGAAAATCTTAGTGGACTTAAAATTAAATCCTTGAGAAGTGATCATGGTCGTGTGTTTGAAAATAATGAGTTTGAAACCATTTTCTCACAAAATGGATATAGTCACAATTTCTCTACCACATAGAACACTTTAATAGAATAGAGTTGTAGAAAGAAGAAATAGCAACCAGCAAGAGATTTCTTGAACTAAACTTAGTGAATATGACATATGTATCTATTTTTGGGATGAATCTATAAATACAACATCCTATATAATCATTAAGTGTATTGAATAGACCTATTCTTAAAATGACTCCTTATGAGTTATGGAAGAATCGAAAACCCAAAGTTAGCAAATTCAAGTATTTTTGTTTCAAAGTCTATATCCTTAATACTAAGGGAAATATTGACAAATTTTCATCTGTGATTGATGAAGGAATCTTTTTTGGATATTCAATTTCCAGTAAATCATATTGATTGTATAATAAAAAAACAAAATTTGTGGAAGAATTTGTCCTTGTCAAATTTGATGAATGCGATCAAAATGAGCCTAAAACCATTCTAGAGAACCTAGAGGATGAAGTATAAAATCTAGACATTAATTTAAAATCCTCAAACCATCCTATGAAAGAATATGTGAAAAATTCTTGTTCTGTAAATTCTATAGACTCATGAGACAATGAACATGTACCTCTTGATGAATATGAAATCACTAGTCCTTTATTTTTTAGAGCTTTTAGAACTCTTAGGAACCATCCCTTAGATGTTGTTGTGTGAGACATAGACAAAGGAACTCAAACTAGAGATTCTCTTTGAAATTAGGTTGAACATCAAGTATTATTGTCACAACATTAACCTAAAAACATTAATGATTCTATCAATGATTACCTTTGGGTGATGGTTATGAAAGAAGAACATAATCAGTTTAAAAGGAACAATGGTTGGAAACTTTTTGAAAGACCCAAGGACACATTCATCAAAGGCACTGAATTGGTGTTTTGAAATAAGGTAGATGAATCTGGTAACATATTTAGAAATTAGTCAATATTTTTTTCACACTGATATAGTCAAGAAGGTGGAATTGACTATGACGGGACCTTTGCACCAAATTCTAGACATGAAGCCATCAGAATTTTTCATTCTTATGTTGCACGTCTGAATTTCAACCTATATCAAATGGATGTTAATAGTGCCTTTATAAATGGGTATATAGCTGAGGATGTCTTTATTGAGAAACCTCCAACTTTTAAAAATCTTTATTTTCCAAATCATATTTTTAAATTACCAAAAGCTTTATATGGTTTAAATCAAGCTCCAAAAGATTTCTATGATAGGCTGAGTACTTTTTTTCCCAAAGTTATTATAAAAGGAATATATGATCCTACACTTTTTATAAAATGAATTTTCAGTGATGTTTTAGTGGTTAAAATTTATATAGATGAAAATATCTTCGAATCTTTGAGAAATTCTTGGTGTATTTATTTTTATAAAATGATGCAAAACGAATTTGAAATGAGTTTAATGGGTTTACTAATATTATTTCTTGGATTTCAAATATTTCAAAATAATGAGGATATTATTTTAATTCAAATAAAATATAGTAGATATATTATAAAACATTTTGGATTGAATAAAAATTATGGTACTAACACTCCAATGAGTACTACTTGTATGTTGGATCTTGATGAAGATGGAAAATCAATTGATCAAACCACTTATAGAGGAATGACTGGAAGTTTACTCTACTTAACTACTAGTCAACTAAACAATAAGTTTAATGTGTGTATGTGTGTTCGATTTCTAGAAAATCCTAAGGAGTCTCATATAAATTTTGTAAATATAATTTTTAAATACCTCAAGCAAACAACTAATCTATGGCTGTTCTATCCTAGAGGAAAATCATTTGAACTTCTTAGTTATTCTGATTCTAACTTCAGTGGCTATAAGTTAGATAGAATAATAACAACTAGAACATGTCACTTTTTAAGAATGTCACTAGTATTATGGTGTAGTATGAAATAGAATTTTGTTTCATTATCTACTGTAAAAGCTGAATACATAGTTGCTGGTAGTTTTTGTGCACAAATTTTGTAGATGAAACAAACATTACTAGATTATTGATTTCAATTCCAGCATGTACCTATAAACTGTGACAACAAAAGAGCTATTAATATTTCGAAAAATGTTGTTTCACACTCTAGGACAAAGAATATTGATGTAAGACATCACATTTTAAGAGATCATTATCAAAAGGGTGATATCACTTTGTAATTCATTAGAACTAAATATCAGCTTCATGATAGTTTCACCAAACCATTAAATTCTGAAAGAATAAACTACCTCATACATGAATTAGTTATGATAAACCTTAAGTAAATATCTTACTGTTTCTTATCATACTGTTTTATATCTTACTATTTCATGTCTTACTGTTTTAAGACTTACAGTTACATGTTTACAGTCTCACAGTTATCCTTTCATGGATACGGTTTGACTCTTACTATCTCTAACAATACGGTTGCATGGTATAGAAATATCACTTGTTATGATCTCACTATAAACACATGTTATAGTCTCGCCATAAACAGTTTTCACTATCTCATAGTTAATTCCAATAAGTATCTCATCATGAGAGTCAGTTAGAATCTCTTCGTAAGAAAGATTTGTTATTTTATTTATAAATTAGAACCCATATCCTAGTGATTACTTATTTTCCACATTTTTACTTCCTGTACTTTATTTTTGACAATTGATATTCTTAAATGATAAAATAAAAGAAGATTCACCCATTCATTACTCGAGAACCCTTCTATTCTCTCAAACTGTAACCCTTCTTCAACCCTTCAACCCTTCTCTCTCTCAAACCATTGTTGAATGCTCATAATGAAATGTCATTCGTTGTCGACTCCTAAGAAACACAATTCAATGAAGAATAATATTGTGCCTAAGATAGCACTCGAGGGTCCTCTAAATCCAAATCTAGGGAACCGAATAGTAATACCTGAGAAATAGATATTCTATAAGTATCTTTTCTCGAGTAAGTCTCTCGTTTTGGAAGTATTGAAAGAGAAAGGTTGGTTAAATCACTTTTCAAAGGAATACATACCTATCATCACAAATCTAGTTGCAGAATTTTATAATTAAGTAGAATTTTCTTTTGTTTCATAAAGTGGATATTTTGTACGATGTTTGATAAATGGCCAGAGATGCATGTTTTCTTCGAGCCTATGGTTTGCATGCCTTAGGATACCTCGTGAAGTATTTTTCGAAGATTACCAGAGAGGTCCTCAACCTCTATGTGAATTATTTGTTTTGGAAGATTCCTGGAATAGTTTAACTAGAAATGGAACCAAGAGGGGAGCCATCATTGCTGAACTGGATGGATAATCTGGAATTTTGTTTATGTTTATTTTAAACATGATTATCCCTTGAAAAGGTGATTTTCTATACTTAAATATCAAGAAATATTTTTGATTCATCTCATTAAAAATGGACATAAGGTCAATCTTTGTAAATATTTCATACACAATATGTGTTAATTGATAAATTCCACGTCCATGTCAACCTCCCTATTCTATTCTTGGCTTATCTCATCCATGATACATGCAAAAGGATTGGTTGGACCAAATGAAGATGTTATCAAGGATTATGAGTTATGACTTTCAAAATATATTATAAATACATTGAAAATCAATTGGAATCCTTGCAAATTTTCATGGGTGGAAGACAATGATAGGATCTATGAAAAGTTCAATCCATTTGAACATCCTTTATGACCAAAATGTATTTCTGATCTTGGTTTGAAATAAGATGAATTTGTTTAGTATTATGAAGAAGAAGACAAAGAAAAACAAGTTTTTGTACCTCCTAGAGGAATTATTCTTGATGAGGAAGACTATACTCCTACTCCACAAGTAGTAATTGAGAAGGAAATACATATTTCTAATAATGTTCCAGGTTTGGAAGAAGAACCCAATGTGGAGGAAGAATCTATTGTTGATGAAATAGAAAAGGATGTTGTATAAGAGAATAGAAGAGAAGATATTAATGTTATGCATGAATATTCCCTTGAGTAACTCCCAGAGGAAAAAAACTATTTCTGAAGTCATTCCTTCTGTAGTAGAGAGAATAGATCAAGCCTTTCAATTGGATCGAAATGAAATTATTAAGGATACAATGGATGAATTCGTGGAAATAAATCAATGTCCTTAGAATTTTATTCCTGAGAAGGATGCACCTATTGAGGGGGAGTATCCCCCCAGTATAGAATATGTTGTAGTGCCAAATCTGATTGATCCTTGCTCAGTGGACGCATAGAATAAATTCAAAATTTATTTCGATGTGAATGACTCACAGGAAGTCTCAGTCAAAGGTATTGATTTTTATACAATGTTTCAGCTGAAAATGGAATATTATTTTAAACTTATCTCTTCCAAATAACCAGATCTTGTCTCAACTTCTATCTTTGATCCTTCACCAGAACCTCCAACTTTGGTGAATAAAGATGACATAAAATAATTTGAAGCATCCCTTTTGGCTGGCACTGAAAAACTCTGTCATACCCAACTAGCCCCTGTAACAAATATAATTGAGAGATATTCTTCAATATTATTGGAAAACATCATTTGGAAGATTCAACCCAAAATGCTTCCTAAGATTTAGGAAGGCAGAGTTGAGAACAAACTACTTAGTGATGAAGTATAGACTCTATGATATATAGATGAAGAAATTCAAAAAAGTGGTGAATTCGAGACCAGTGCTTGATTTCCATCATGTAGAGACTATTGTTCCTCAAACCCCAGAGAATATCGCCTCTCGGATTCAACTTCATATAGATTTATTAGCTGAAACCGTAGCTGAAAGAAACAAACAAATAGTAAAAGAGATGTGTGAGCTTGTTGTTGGTCTTAACAAGCTAACTGATGAGTATAAGGGGTTCCTTTGGAAAGTTCCCAATCAACTGAAATGTAACACCCCGACCCCAGTTACCTAGAGTCGGTGCATTATTACATAACATTGGCATGATCACATGAAAGATCAAATCTCGAAAGACAGATTGGTTTAGTAGCCTTGGAAACACTAGATATATTCATAAAGTTTTACATTACATCATAAAGTGAAAACATACTACAACAACATATTTTCTCCATATTCCACACGCATATCCCCACATAATATTCCTACCGGTCATTCATAATTTACTTCTTCACTTCCTGGGAAAAATAAAACATAGAAAAGGGGTGAGCTCAAATGCCCAACAAGGATAACAATATAGCTGAAACTTCAAAAATAAGCATAAACATTTAAGGCAATGTATAACTAAAACAAAATCCTTTTAAACTTGATCTTCAACATAGTATGTCAAAAGTAAAATGAAATAATTCCATTTACTTATTCACATGGATATTCTACTAATCGAATAATCACATGCAATATCAATAACCTCTTTCATAATGATGGAATGCATAATGCCAGACTATCATAACCACATAGTCAAAGCCTCATGCCAAGACTAAAAATAAGATTTTTCCAAGGTCTTGTGCCAAGATACTATTCTGTCTCATGAGACCTACCGATTCATAGAGGAGATATGGCGGGCTCCACCCGTCACATATTAAGTCCAATGCATTCCGATATGAAAAGGTTTAAACATAACATAAACATTCGTATTAAAACTAGAATACGAAATGTCAATAATTTCACCATAAACCATGAATGGTATAAAAATAGTACATCCACAGCTAAACATATCACAAAACCTTCAATACAATATAGATGTTTTGTATCATAATAAATCAACTTCAAATAAGCATAAAATCCATCAAAGGATGTTGACATAGATGAAATCAAAACTCTTTTTAGAGAAATATCTCTTTCTATTTTGAAATCATTTAATATTCATATATTTATAAAAAAACATTTTCTTTGATAATATTCTTATAAGCTTGTAAGGGATGCTTCGACGATTTTATAACGGCAGAAAATAACTGCACCCGCAGTATAAGTTATAAAAAACATTCTTACCTTAATTCTGTCTAAAAGGTTAAAAGAACCTTGTTTGGAAAACGACGGAATGATTCCTTTATAATCCTCTTATAAAAATTCAAACAAGGGTATAAATGACTTTAACCCATATTATTTTAAATAGTAAAATCTTTTTGAAATACATTTCTATGAAACATGGATGTGGAATATAAAGAAATCCCAGTAGATAATTACGTATAAACATTCTTGGATAATGAAGAGATTGTGAAATAACCCTTAACATGCACTTTTCCTTGGTTGAGGGTAGGTTAACCTCCTGTATAATGGTGAAATAATTGTTATTAAATTTTAAAAGAATCATATATATTAATATGATATCATATATGATCTTTTAATATTGATTTGTTAATAATATCTTCGAATTATCGTCGTTTCGGGTGTTAACTTACTCATTTTCTTTTATATGTTTTATTACATAATCCATGTTTGTTATGGATAGGTTGTATATTATTCATATACAGAATGATATCAAGTCCTTAAAAATCATTTTTAAATCATAAAATGAAAATTATACTTGAATGGATACGATGGAGAATGAATCTCATCGCGTTCGTGGAGACGGTAGTTCGTACGTACGCACGAGCGACAATATCATTCTTTTGATATTAAAATAATATATAAATGGATGTTATATCATATATAAAGAATCATTAACATGTTATATTTATTATTTACATGAGTTACACATCATTATTATACCCATCCAAATAATAATATATTGAATAACAATTACACCACGACGTGGAGACGGTAAGCCATATGTACGCATGTATGGTGACATGTTATTAAAAGGGTGGATAGAATACTGAATATAGTTGTACCATATTTATAATAACATCATAGTATAAATATGTTATTGGACTTATTATTTTATAATGGTAATAACAAAGGAAGAAGAAGTGGAAGAAGAAAGGAACTTGGAAAAGGGTGGTGAAATCATTACCTCTTCCTCGGGTTCTTCCTTTTGATTTGATCAAAAGGGCTCCTTAGGATGGCTTTCTGATAAAACTAAGGCCTCTAGGTTGTAGTGATGGACGTTGGGAGAGTATTTGGGTAGAGTTTGTCCGAACCAAAAGGCTTCGAAGGTGTGAGTTAATGAGAATGGGGAGTGCCCTTTTATAAGAGGGGTGAGGGGGACCTTTGGAAAAGCTAGAAATATTAGTTTATAATAAATTCATATTCGGTTTCTAATGGCTCCAATGTTGGTTATTTAAATTTTAAGGTGTGGATGGGTTGAAAACAACTCAATCAATAGAATTTATACAGGTTTGGGTCATTATATTAACCTTATCTTTAAGTATTAACTCTATGTTAATTAGTTTCACTTTTACAATGTCTCTTTGTATTTTTATATTATACGGTTAATAAACTTACCATATACATCCAAGAGACCCCCAAGTTGTCAATTAATGATATACCTATCATTATATAAGTCACTTGGCCGATCCTTAAATTTTTAAGAATTTAATATCAATTAATAATATAATATTTATTTTAAAAACGCTTTTATGTCAATTTTGACACTATTCAATAGTTGATTTTTTTGAAACTCATAAAAGAATTATTACTTCAAAAAAAGTTAATTAAATCAATTATAATATTTCATATTATCCTATAAATTTATTTTAATTCATTAAAAGTCTCAAATTATATTTATTTGTGTATTTATAATATCATTTATTTTAATTTTTCACTATTATGGTATTTACTACATCATCATTGTGTCATAAATAAATTATATTATTTAATGTATAAAATTTATAAATAAAATATAATTATGTATTAAATCGGTTTATCTTTCTAATGAATATTTATAGTCGAAAATCCAACATATATAACCCTATGTAAAAATTTGTTTTCTTAAAGATATATGCTTGTGTCATTTTTGTACTCATTTTAACTTAATTAGAATAAAGTGTCCCTATCACCTACAAGTGGCTCCATGGGGTCCCAAAATCGACCCAAATATGACTATGGTCGAACATTTATCAACCAATAAGGTTAGGAAACTTTTTAGGGTAATTTAGTATTATTATAATATTATTTTTTAACCCTTATTTACCGGATTTACCCTTAAGCATGGTAAATAAAATATTTACCGCAGTAATTATTGAAAATGTCTGAAACTAAAAGTTACCTATTTACACAATTTGAACATCCTGATTCCAAATATGGAATAAATTTTTCCAAATTCAAAACACAGAAGTGGCAGAAATTAATTTAAAATTAATTCCCATTATTAAAACAAAAAGCGTGTTTTTAAGAGATAATAACTATCAAAAGATTGACACTTGTTTATGTTCGGTTTAATTGTAAAATTATGTCCAATGACCAAAATTATATTAAATGGTAAAAATATATTCTAAATATACTTTAAAACCACTCAAATTCATAATTTATCACTATTAATTATTTTGATTAAAAAAGTTGTTTTTAATTAAAATTTAGTAATTTTCACTATTCCTCAAAATATTAAAGTTATCCGAAAAGTACCAAAATTTCACCTTAGGCTAAATTCGATATTCCGAATCCAGAAATGAAGTCCATTTTTAAATATAAAATATATATAATTTCAAAAGGTTGGTATTACTATTCATACCAGCTAGTTTGATTGGTTATGGTGTGTTAGAACTCAGTGTTGCGTACAACACACGCTAACACATTATTCAAAGAGAAGCGAACCGTAGAAGCTTGGGGTGTTACATTCTCCCCTCCTTCAAATAATTTCATCCTTGAAATTTCTAGAATACTTATCAAATGAAAATACTCGGGTGGTTCTTCATCATAAGTACCTCGGGTTCCCACGTTGCCTCTTCCATCTTATGGTTTCTCCACAAAACCTTTACCAGACGTGTCGTCCGGTTTCTCAGTACTTGTTCTCTCGTATCAAGAATCCTAACGGGCTCTTCACAATAAGACAGATCGGGTTCCAGTTCTAATTCATTATAGGTGAGTACATGCATTGGGTCAGGCATGTATTTCCTCAATAGAGATACGTGCAACACATCGTGAACTTTGGAGAGACTTAGCGGCATTGCCAATCGGTAAGCTACAGCCCCAATTCATTCTAGAATTTCGAAAGGTCTGATGTACCTGGGACTCAATTTACCTTTCTTACCAAAACGTATGACTCCCTTCCAGGGAGATACCTTCAGGAAAACATGATCACCGACTTGAAATTCCAAATCCTTCCTTCGATTATCAGCATAGCTCTTCTGCCTACTTTCATCTGCTTTGATGTGATTTTGGATTACCTTCTCCTTTTCCATCGTTTCCTCCCCCAGTTCTGGGCCTACAAGTTTTCTTTCACCAACGTCATCCCAACAGGTTGGTGTACGACATCTCTTTCCGTATAACGCTTCATATGGTGCCATCTGAATACTCGAATGGAAGCTATTGATATAGGAAAATTCTACCAGAGGTAAATATTGATCCCACATACCCTGAAAGTCAAGTGAGCAAGATATCAACATGTCTTCTAAGGTTTGAATAGTTCGTTCTGATTGTCCGTCTGTCTGAGGGTGGTAAGCAGTGCTCAAATGATGTTCAGTATTGAGGTATTTCTGAAGACTTTTCCAGAACCTTGAAGTAAAATAGGGATCACAATCAGAAACAATCGATAGGGGTACTCCATGAAGTCTCACAACTTCATCAATATATAGTCTTGCTAGACGTTCCAGGGGTAGATCTTCTCTTATAGCATGAAAATGTGCTGACTTGGTAAGACGATCATCAATAACCCATATAGCATCGTTCCTTCTAGGAGTCTTTGGTAGCCCCATGACAAATTCCATCGTAATATTGTTGCATTTCCACTCCGGTATGGAAAGAGGTTGCATGACTTCTCCAGGTTGTTTCCTTCTAGCTTTCACTTGTTGACAAACCATACATCTTGACACAAAATCAGCAATCTCCCTCTTTATGTTGTCCCACCAAAAATGTTCCTTCAAATCTCTATACATTTTGGTGCTCCCAGGCTGTATAGAGAAATTGGAACTATGAGCATCATCCAGCAACTCCCTTTTTAGATTAGGTATATCGGGAACAGAAAGTCTCTTCCCAAATTTCAAAATTCCATCTTCATACACAAAGTCGCCCAGTCTCCCATCATTCACAGCTTTAATCTTCTTTTGAAATTCATCATCATCGGTCTGAGAACCCCTAATTCTTTCTAGTAAAGATGGATTGGCAACCATTTGAAAAAGAATTGATGTTTCTCCTTCCCAGGTTATTCCAATGTCCATCTTCACTAGATCCAGGAAAATAGGATCCCTTTCAATTCTCATATTGTTCAAAACTCCATGGTATTTTCTACAAAAAGTATCTGCCACCTTGTTTTCTTTCCCTGGGTGATAGTGTATCGTGCAATCATAATCCTTGAGTAATTCAAGCCATCTCCTTTGCCTCTTGTTGAGTTCTTTTTTGTGAGAAAATATACTTCAAACTCTTGTGATCAGTATAAATCTCACATTTTTCACCATAGAGGTAGTGCCTCCATATCTTCAAAGCAAATATCACAGCTCCTAACTTGATATCATGAGTAGGATAGTTTTTTTCATGAATTTTCAACTGTCGTGATGCATAGGTAATAACTCTATCATTCTGCATAAGGACACAACCAAGTCCTTTCTTTGATGCATCACTATAAATAACGAACCCATCATTCACCGATGGTAGAGTCAATATAGGATCATTTACTAATCTTCTCTTCAGTTATTTGAAACATTATTCACACTCTTTTCTCCAAACAAATTTAACCCCTTTACGTGTGAGCTTCGTTAATGGGTTAGCCAATCGGGCAAAATACTGGACGAATCGTTGATAATAACCCGCCAAACCAATAAACTACTTACCTCAGTTATACTCGTCGTTGCTGGCCATTCTTGGATTGCCTTAGTCTTAGAAGGATCAACATAGATTCCATATTTAGAGACAATATGGCCAAGAAAAGAAATCTCATGAAGCCAGAATTCACACATTCTAAACTTCCCATATAATTCATGTATTCTCAGAGTCTTCAGGATAATGCTCAAGTGATATTCATGATCTTCATAGCTATTGGAGTATACCAAGATATCATCAATAAATACCACCACAAATTCATCAATATAATCCTTGAAAACTCTATTCATCAGATCCATAAATACAGAGGGTGTATTAGTAAAACCAAAAGGCATTACAGTAAACTCGTAATGCCCGTAACTGGTTCGAAATACTGTCTTCGGAATTTCTTCCTTCTTTACACACAACTGATGGTATCCAGATCGAAGGTCAATCTTTGAAAAGTATTGAGCTCCATGCAGTTGGTCAAATAAATCATCAATGCGTGGTAGGGGATACTTTTTCTTTATCGTTATTGCATTGATCTCCCTGTAGTCGATACATTACCTCATAGATCCATCTTTCTTTTTAACAAAAAGAACATGGGCTCTCCATGTAGAAACACTAGGGCGAATAAATCCCTTATTACTCAATTCCTCTAGTTGTTTCTTTAGTTCAACTAATTATACAGTGGCCATTCTATAAGGGGTCTTCGATATAGGCCATGATCCAGGAAATAAATCAATGGAAAACTCAACTTCTCGTTCTGGAGGATGTCCAGGTAAATCTTCCGGAAATACATCTACAAATTCTTTCACAACAGGTACATCCTCTATTTGAACATTCCTTTCCTCACCCACAGTTATTTCATTCTCTTCCTCCCCAATAATTGAATTTAGTTGAGCTACTGGGGGTGGATCTAAATAAGAATTAGGTGGTGACGATTCTACTCTGAAGATAAGGTGTTCCTTATCATTATCATCAAGAATCATAACCTCTTTCTTATTACAATAAATCATCGCATCATAGTCCAAAATCCATTCTATACCGAGGATTATATCAAACACAATCATAGGTATGACGATGAGATCAGCAGATAATGAACATTTATGTGCTCTAATGGGGACTGATTCACAAAACTTTGTTGCATTGATACTTCCCTTAGGAGTTTTAACTGACAACTCCCTTGTTAAATCAAATTGGAAATATCTAATTTTCTTAGAAAACTAGGAAGATATGATACAATGTGATGATCCAGAATAAAATAATGCATTTTCTAAACTTGAGGAAACCATTAAATTACCTGCCACCGCGTCTTTCGGAGCTTCTACCTCAGCAGTAGTGATAGCATAGGCTTGGCCTTGATCCCTTGGCCTTTTCTGAGGTAAGTTCTCCTGATGCTTCGGACATTCTTTTTGTATAATGCCCCATCTCCCTACAATTGTAGCACTGAACGTTGGTGGCTTCCTTCTTCCCCTTGCAATCACGAGCTTGGTGGTCTTTTTCACCACACTTGTAACAGACTCCTGTTCCCTTCAAGAAAGTACCAGGGTGTTTCTTCCCACATTTACCACAGGATGGATATTCAACCTTTCCCTTCTTACCCTTATTCCCATTCCCAGATTGTTCAGCAGGCCTCTTCTTCTCTTTCTTTGCTTTAAAGTCATAAGACATAGAGAATTCCTTTTCAGTCTTGATAGCACATGAGACAATGTATTCGTACGACGAGAAGGATTGTGAGACTAATGCTTTATGGAGAAATGGGTTTAACCCATCAAAGAAATGAACAATCTTACTTCTTGTGTTACGTATATAGTCTCCAGCATAACTTTCTAACCTTGTAAAGTTAGCCTTATATTTTGTGACATTCTCATCCTCTTTTTGTCTCAGACATAGAAACTGCCTTTCCATATCTGCTCGGTTGTCATGAGGAAAGTATTTTTCTAAAAACAGATCTTTGAACTCCCTCCATTCCATATTTGATACTTCATCATCTTCCTTGATGTTCTGAATCAATGACCACCATTGATCAGCATCTCCAGTGAGGCGGTAAACTCCCATGGTAACTTTTTCCCTTTCACTACTCCCCATAGCCTGAAATATTTTCTCTAGGGAATTTATCCATTGCTCAGCTACTAAGGGATTGGTACTCCCATTGAACGTTGGTGGTTGTTGCCTCATGAATCGATCTAACATTGATCCTCCACGCTATGGATCAGGGTGCTCCATATGGGTAATGTTATTATTCATAACCCGTGTAAGTTGTCCCAGTATGGTGATTAGCTGATCAGAACCAGTTGCATCACCAGCTCCACTATAATTATCTTGAGCAGGAGGGAAATCCAAACATGGAGTGCATGCATTGATACGGTTTCCATTTATTCCACTAGGAGCCATTTCTAAACAATAGCATAAACTAGATCAGTTTATAAATCAAAATACATAATCCCATACTTATAAAACACTTAACATAAATTGAACTATTTATGGATATAATCCATAATCATAAAAATGTTTTCTTTGAGGAAGTATATATTCGTAAACCATTCATAATTATTTGTAAAGAATATGAGAGTTATCCTAAGCATATCCCCCAGGAGTGTCGTAAGCAAGAGTGCAGCAATGCCCATTGTCATGCTCCAGTTCCCGTTCGAGTCTAGCTCAAAGCGGTGTTTTCGAGTTTTACCCCTAGGTACATCTGTGCTAGAGCCGCCTCTACCTGCTCGTATCCAGACAAGGATTTCTTGCTCAGAAAACTCACAAAATTTCTATAATACCAAAATTCTAGGATGTTCTACTATACTAATCCTCAAAGTTCATCTTAGGTCTACGTGCTCTAATCAGAGTTTATCTAAATCTGGCTTCCAAGGTTTGTACTAAACCTCATCTGATACCAACTATAACGCCTCAACCCCAGTTACCTAGAGTCGGTGCATTATTACATAACATTGGCATGATCACAAGAATGATCAAATCTCGAAAGACCGATTGGTTTAGTAGCCTTGGAAACACTAGATATATTCATAAAGTTTTACATTACATCATAAAGTGAAAAAATACTACAACAACATATTTTCCCCATATTCCACACTCATATCCCCACATAATATCCCTGTAGGTCATTAATAATTTACTTCTTCACTTCCTTGGAAAAATAAAACATAGAAAAGGGGTGAGCTCAAATGCTCAGTAAGGATAACAATATAGCAGAAACATCAAAAATAAGAATAAACATTTAAGGCAATGTATATCGAAAACAAAAGCCTTTTAAACATGTACTTCAACATAGTATGGAAAAAGTAAAATGAAATAATGCAATTTACTTATTCACATAGATATTATACTAATCGAATAATCACATGCAATATCAATAACCTATTTCATAATGATGGAATGCATAATTCCAGACAATCATAACCACATAGTCAAGGCCTCGTGCCAAGACTAAAAATAAGATTTTTCCAAAGCCTTGTGCCAAGACACTAGTTTGTCTCATGAGACCTACCGATGCATCGAGGAGCTATAGCGGGCTCCACCCATCACATATTAAGTCCAATGCATTCCCATATGAAAATGTTTAAATATAACATAAACATTCGTATTAAAACTAGCATACGAAATGTCAATACTTTCACCATAAACCATGAATGGTATAAAAATAGCACATCCACAGTTAAACATATCACAAAAGCTTCAATACAATATAGAAGTTTTGTATCATAATAAATCAACTTCAAATAAGCGTAAAATCAATCAAAGGATGTTGACATAGATGAAATCAAAACTCTTTTTAGAGCAATATCTCTTTCTATTTTGAAATCATTTAAGAGTCATATATTTATAAAATAAAACATTTTCTTTGATAATATTCTTATAAGCTTGTAAGGGAAGCTTCAATTATTTTATAATGGTAGAAAATAACAGCACCCGCCGTATAAGTTAAAAAAACATTCTTACCTTAATTCTGTCGAAAAGTTTAAAAGGACCTTGTTTGGAAAATGACGGAAAGATTCCATTATAAACCTCTTATAAAAATTCAAAAAAGGGTATAAATGACTTTAACCCATATTATTTTAAATAGTAAAATCTTTTTCAAATACATTTCGAAGAAACATGGATGTAGATGATAAAGAAATCCCAGTTGATAATTACGTATAAACAACCTCAGATAATGAAGAGATTGTGAAATAACCCTTACCTTGCACTTTTCCTTGGTTGAGGGTAGGTTAACCTCCTGTATAATGGTGAAATAATTGTTATTAAATTATAAAAGAATCATATATATAAATATGATATCATATATGATCTTTTAACATTGATTTGTTAATAATATCTTAGAATTATCGTCGTTTCAAGTGTTAACTTATTCGTTTTATTTTATATTTTTTGTTACATAATCAGTGTTTGTTTTGGATAGGTTGTATATTATTCATATCCAGAATGATATCAAGTCCTTAAACATCATTTTTAAATCATAAAATGATAATTATACTTGAATGGATACGATGGAGAATGAATCTCATCGCGTTCGTGGAGACGGTAGTTCGTACGTACGCATTAGCGACAATATCATTCTTTTGATATTAAAATAATATATAAATGGATGTTATATCATATATAAATTATCATTAACATGTTATATTTATTATTTAAATGAGTTACACATCATTATTACACCCATCCAAATAATAATATATTGAATAACAATTACACCCCGACGTGGAGACGGTAAGACGTACGTACGCACGTATGGTGACACGTTATTCAAAGGGTGGATAGCATACCGAATATGGTTGTACCAAATTTATAATAACATCACACTATATATACGATACTGGAGTTATTATTTTAGAATGGTAATAACAATGGAAGAAGAAGTGGAAGAAGAAAGGAACTTGGAAAAGGGTGGTGAAATCATTACCTCTTCCTCGGGTTCTTCCTTTTGATTTGATCAAAAGGGATCCTTAGGTTGGCTTTCTGATAAAACTAAGGCCTCTAGGTTGTATTGATGGAAGTTGGGAGAGTATTTGGGTGGATTATGGCAGAACCAAAAGGCTTTGAAGGCATGAGTTAATGAGAAGGGGGAGTGCCCTTTTATAAGAGGGGTGAGGGGCACCTTTGGAAAAGCTAGTAATATTAGTTTATAATAAATTCATATTCGGTTTCTAATGGCTCCAATGTTTATTATTTATATTTTAAGGTGTGTATGGGTTGAAAAAAACTCAACCAATAGAATTTATACTGGTTTGTGTCATTATAATAACCTTATCTTTAAGTATTAACTCCAAGTTAATTAGTTTCACTTTTACAATGTCTCTTTGTATTTTTATATTATATGGTTAATAAACATACCATATAAATCCAAGCGACCCCAAAGTGGTCCATTAATGATATAACAATAATTATATAAGTCTCTTGGCCGAACCTTTGATTTTTAGGAATTTAATATCAATTAATAATATAATATTTATTTTAAAAACTCTTTTATGTCAATTTTGACACTATTCAATAGTTGATTTTTTTGAAACTCATAACAGTATTATTACTTCGAAAAAAGTTAATTAAATCAATTCCAATATGTCATATTATACAAGATAATTATTTTAATTCATTAAAAGTCTCAAATTATATTTATTTGTGTATTTATAATATCAATCATTTTAATTTTTCACTATTATGGTAATTACTGCATCATCATTGTGTCATAAATAAATTAATTTATTTAATGTCTAAAATTTATAAATAAAAAATAATTATGTAGTATATCTGTTTATCTTTATATGGAATATTTATAGTCGAGAATCCAACATATATAACCCTATATAAAATTTTTTTTCCTAAAAGATATATGCTTGTGTCATTTTTGTACTCATTTTAACTTAATTTAAATAAAGTGTCCCTATCATCTACAAGTGGCTCCATGGGGTCCCCAAATAGACCCAAAGATGACTATGGTCGAAAATGTATCAACCAATAAGGTTAGGACACGTTTTAGGGTAATTTAGTATTATTATAATATTATTTTTTAACCCTTATTTACTGGATTTACCTTTAACCATGGTAAATAAAATATTTACCGCAGTAATTATTCAAAATGTCTAAAAATAAAAGTTACCCATTTACACAATTTGAAAATCATGATTCCAAATATGGAATCCATTTTTCTAAATTCAAAACACAGAAGTGGCAGAAATTAATTTAAAATTAATTCCCGTTGTTAAAACAAAAAGTGTTTTTTTAAGAGATAATAACTATCAAAAGATTGACATTTGTTTATGTTCGGTTTAATTGTAAAATTATGTCCAATGACCAACATTATATTAAATGGTAAAAATATATTCTAAATATACTTTAAAACCACTCAAATTCAAAATTTATCACTATTAATTATTTTGATTAAAAAAGTTGTTTTTAATTAAAATTTAGTAATTTTCACTATATATCATAATATTAAATGTATCCGAAAAGTACCAAAATATCACCTTAGGCTAAATTTGATATTCCGAATCGAAAAATGAAGTCCATTTTTAAATATAAAATATATATAATTTCAAAAAGTAGGTATTACTATTCATAACGGCTAGTTTGATTGGTTATGGTGTGTTAGAACTCGGTGTTGCGTACAACACACGCAAACACATTATTCAAAGAGAAGCATACCGTAGAAGCTTGGGGTGTTACATGAAATTTCTTACCTCAGTTGTTTCTGCTTCTAATGCCACTGGTAAATCTTCTCTACCTTCCTTAGATAGTGATCTTTTTTAAACAGTGGTCAAAGAGGAGCTTCAGTCTGTTCATAGTGGTTTTAAAAAATAATCTCTATCTGAAGATATCAACAATAGTGATAGAGTTCTTGATTTGATGAAAATCCATTCTACGGTTGCTAATGATTATCCGTAAGAAATTTCCAATATTGTTGAATTATATTTCAACCAGATATTCCATAATATATACATGACCAATCATTTCTAGTACCTTGTAGAAAATCTAGGGATTCCGACTATTACTCAAGCCTTCTAGACACAAGATCAAAAGCACACAGAGTTCACTCATCTATTAGACAAGATTATATAGAATAACGATGACTTTGAAAAATCTATACTGTATGGTGGAAAGATCATTGCAGATTTTATCAAGCTTCTAAGGGCCTTTCTACATGTATAGAGTAGTGCCATAGTTTCTCCTACAGCTTCCCCTCTAAGATCTTGTTTTCCTACCTTCACCTCTTTACTAGCCACCACTTATATGTATATTAGTTAGGCCCTGAGTTAGATCAGGAATGTAATCCTTGATCAATAGTTTCCCCAGTCTTCTACTACACCAACATTGGACCCTTCTATCTTTGAAGGTCTCTCTTTACCTTCTCTGTCAACCATCTCACTCTTTTCTTCTACCTCAACCTCTGCTCTTATGGCTTCTTCTTCTGATCCTGCCACTAAGGTCCAAGAGAAGGGTAGCCAGTGATGAAGAATAGTGACCACTCTCATTATATAGGAATGTTTTTACATTTTTTTTGTTGTCTACTATTTGCAATAAAACTCTTTTTCTCTAATTCATTGTGAAAATTTCTTCTCTTATTAAATATTTTTGATAATCCCAATAGGGTGAGAAATCAATATAAGTTATATTCACATTGGGAATATGTATTTTGAACAAATATACACTCAAAATAAACATGATTTGTGATCATCATAAAGGGGTATATTGTGGAACTCTTCATTTATTAATCATGTTTAAATGATCACAACTCATATTCAGTCTATAAACCTTGTAAATACAATGTAATCTATCTCACGTAAAATGTACAGTTGTTTGATAAAGCTATCCAAAGATCATAAGTGTTATATATTCAGTTAGATTACTGTAAACTATCTTTTGTTTACTTTATAATAATTTCATTCATAAATGATTTAGACTAATACATTTTACGAATATCACTACTTAAGTCAAAATACAGATATTTGGCTATGTCTGAGACATAGTGAGTCTGCCACTAGATTTTTTTTGGAGAAGGAACTAGACACTGTGAATTAGACACTATGAACCAGACACCATGAACCTGAAACTATGATCCAGACATCGTGAACGAGACACTGTGAACTAGAAACCATGAACCAGACACTGTGAACCAGAAATCGGGAACCATACACTATTAAACAGACACCGTGACCAGACACCGTGACCAATCCAGACACCATTTCAAGGAGACACCAGTTCATATGGACACCATTTAAAAAAATACTGTGACACCGTTTCTTAATCTATTTTGTCATTTTTCAATTAAATCTCTAACGGTTATATTTAAAGATTTTAAATGCACTTACATAATTAATGTTTCTTTATAGAAATTTCACTTGACAGAACAAGGTACGAGGTGCAGAATACATTCAACCTATCAGCTCTACCACATGTGATCTAAGATAAAAGTGTAGTGTAGCCCAGAAATAGTATGTACATGAATGTGAAAAAACATGAAGCAAGTTAGTGATCACGACAACAACAAAAATTCTTAGAGCATTTTTGAAGTGAGAATTGTCACATACAACTCAAAAATTCTTAAGAAAACATGAAGCATACTCAAATCCCATAGTGGATGACATCATCACCCCGAAGAACACCTTCCAATATAGGTGACATACGATAATCTGTTTTCCATTCGAGGATTTATTTCTGCATCTACTTCATCGTAGATGTCCATAGCTACACATATAACTACTTAGAGAACTTATAAACTCATCTCATCATTTCTGCTCTGTTGTGTATCATTTTATTAGCTTTCGAGTACTGGGTATATCTATACAACAACACACATTGTCTCCTAATTAAACTGAATGATACATGATATCATTTCTAAAACATATTTTTACACTTTTTTATAACCATAGATAAGTGAAGAAGAGGTCCTGATGTGACCTGCTAGTTTGTACCCACGTAGAACTATGGAAGAGGTCATGAAACCATGACAGTCTTGTGTACCATTAACCCCAATCCAAGGTGTGGATAAAGTTTATTTATATAAACCGCTTGGTGGTAGGTGATCACCATGTGTAGTGGATTATGCCTTGGGTTGAGACAGGAAATCTTGTTTTATATCCATTATGCAGTTTAAATCTATTTTTTCTCTGTTTTACTATTTAAATCAAAATTCACTAAATTAACTTTAATATTTAATCTTGGAAAGAAGTTATTATTTTTTTACATATTAGAATAGCTTCAAAAGTAATATTATTAATTATTAATAACATAACTGAGAGTTAATCAATGTTATAAGAAGTTATTTAAATAGTAGAACTTTCATAAATGTATTACTTTAAATAACATGGACGTATTTAAATTTTTTGGTGAAACACTATAGGAATATTTTTAAAACAAAAAATAATTATAAATACTCAATTCACCCCTCCCCCTCTTGAGTGATCTACTCCAACCAAAACACTTGTATGGTTACATATATTCATGATTGAGATTGTTGGACTGAGGATCTATATTGATATTGATATATTGTTTACGGTTTTAGATAAGGACAATGGTTTTTAGAATATTGATTTATATTGTTCAGTGTAGTGAATGCGACACCATATGTATGTGGTTTGGTGCTCGACTGGGATTCCATCCATAATAATTATACTACTGAGAGGGTGTCATACTAAGGCTCTGGACATTAATAGTATAATTCAGGGATATTTATCTTGAACTAGTCTTTGGTCATTAATGGAACTCTAAGTGATAAAGGATGACAGACTGTGGCTCCTTCTCCATGGGTTGGGGCTAGATCGATGCTCTGGTCCCTAAAAAAGTTATGGTTTTCGGGATGTGTTTCAGGGAATAAATATTATACTACTAAGAGGGTGTTTGAATGAGTCTCTAGAAAATAATAATATACTTCATTGATAGTGCTCCAGAATGAGGCTTTGGGCATTGATGGTTTACCCGATGAGATGGATGGTGGACTGAAAGTCCACATCCACTATTAAGATGTTAGAGAAATGCACTAAACATGATCAAATTGATATATATGGATTATGGGTTGGACTAATGCTTCGTGGACTATGTTAATGACACATGAGATAGATGTCAAAGTAAATGTATGGGTTCGGTAGTACTCTTTTGTGGTTTTATGAACAAATGGGTCGAGGAACCATGTATGAGAAACTGTCTAGTTATAATGACTTGGTATTGGATGAATTATATTAGTATAATAGGTTAAAATATTACCATTGGAAGGGTTCCTAGTGTTTTCAAGTTGGTTATGGATAGTATGGGTATAGATCCTATTGGTTGTTTGGGATGCACATTCCTTGAGTTTTTTTAGAAATATTCAGTCATTGGAAAAAGCTGGTATGGTTGATCGAGGTCTTTGACCTAAAGATCGACAGTTGACTATTTATATTTTTTCCTATTTTATCTCATATAGGAAGAGTCTATTGCATTATAATGCACTTATATAAGTAGTTTATATGTTTTTTATTGGTGGTAGTATACTATGATTTATTTCTCTCCCCTGTATGCGTACATGTATTCTGTATATTTTCTGGTTGAGCACAGATACACGATGTATCGAGCATAGGCCAAAAAATGCATGGTTGAACAAAATGCTAATGTGGAATCGAGTGGTTGGGCTCGAACAGTTTGATAGGGTATTATAGGTTGGGCATGTGTTATGGCATAGAGTTTTTATTAGGGATTTTTGTATTTCTTTTTAGATATTTATTCTTATACATGGGATCAACCCAGTGAGTGATTGTTTTTATATGTATGACATGATTGTTTAGGCCTTTACTACAGGTTTACATTATTAGAACATGTTTATTTTTTGTTAATTTATTCTTATTCTTTCTCTATTATGTATGTTTTTGGTTATTTACATCTCATTATGTACTCTAATATAGGGGTATAGTCTCCTCACAATTCCACCTTTAAACCCCCACTATTAGTCAGCAGTATCTAGCACATGCAGAGGTGTTCTTGATGTCTTATGGAGAACTTGATCAAAGAACCTATTTAGTGGATATTATCCCTCGAAATTACACTAGTGGGTTACACAATATAGTGTATCAAAAAATCATCCCTTTTTGGTAAATAAGAATTTTGGAAATTGTGGGCCCCACCATGGGGTCAGAGTTGTCCAAATTGTCAGCACCAATAAGTAAATTAATTAATTATTATTCATGTAAATTATGATTTGGTCAAATTTACTTATTAAAATTATTCAAGAGGTATTTAGTTAATATAAGAAATATTATTATTTGAATGAATATAACTTTAAAATTCCATGTTCATTTAATATTAGTGGGAATTACGAGTTGAGTTAAATGAATTGATTTTATAACATAGTAAATTTAATATATATTATATGCGTGTGATAAAATATATATAATATTTATGACATAGTTTAGTTCCACATAATTATTTAATTATTACTTATTTAGAGGATGTTTAATAAATATGGTTTGGGGAACCCTTTCCAGGTATTTTAGAATCCACTATAAATAGGATGAGAGCAGATCTCACACAATGACTATTCATTGTGAGTTTGTATTATTTCCCTTATTTCCTACTTTCTTGATAGAGAAGCTCTTGATCCAAGAGATCAGATGTAACACCCTGAGATTTTATGAAAAATATTCTTTTTAATTTCATTCATGTCTTGTGTTGTACGCTACACCAAAAGGAGCTTGCACTACACGCATCCCTGATTTGGCTTGAATTACACGCAATCGTGACCTTCCACGATAGCGTGTGTTGTACGCAATACCGAGTTTCACTAAACAACATTATGTTATATAAACTAGCCGTTATGAATAGTAATACCCACTTTTTGAAAATTTATAAATGCTATCTTTTGAAATGGACTTTATTTTTGGATTCAGAATATCAAAATTAGCCTAGGGTGAATTCTTGGTATTTTTCTGAAAACATTCAATTTTTGATGGATAGTGAAAACACTAGCTTACTATTTAAAAACAAACTTTTTATTTAAATAATTATTTATTTTATTTGTATTTATTTTAGCACAAAATAGATACATAATACCTATATAAGTTCAATGTAATTCATTGGGGTCATTTTATAATATTTTTAGATATATAAAAATTTTATTGAACTTTTCCCCGTCTTTTACCCACCTCCTAGGAGAATTTGAAAATTTATATCAAACTTAATTTTACCGCTTCTGTGAATGGAATTTTGAAAATCCGAGAGACACGATTAATATCAAGGATTAAAATGTGGTTCAATAAGATAAAAGTAATTTTTTGTGAATAGTAACTTTTTACTTTTATTTACCACGATAATGTAAAGACCCGTAAATTTCAAGGAAATTTTTTTTTCTTAATTTGCTTTGGAATTTTACAAGAACGCAGTTTCTGACGGCACGTGATTCCGAGGCACGGTGTGCCCAGAATCATTTTCTGAAGTTTGGCTCCGGTACGTTCAGTGAACGAACGAGTGAGTTTTTCTAAATTTTGAACTGGTGCTCAGAATCGAATTCTGAGGGCACCGATGGAATCGTAGCACCGGTATTTGCTTACAAATGCCTCTTCCGTAGTTGCGTTTTCTCGGGTTTGGTTTTTAATTTTTGGGGTTAAGTGAAAAAATAAAATAAAGTAGTGCGACAACTTTATTTTACTTCACTTAAATCCACTTAAAGCTACTTAAGCTGAGTTGAAGCGGATAGGGTGGATCCCAAAATATCCTACCCTCTTGGTAGGATATTTATGAGTTGGGGCCCGCACGAGCACCACTGTTTCTTTTCCTCTAAGTAACGCACCCGCGAAAACCCTCTTTAATGAAAGGCAACCGTGCATTTTTCTGGTTATGAAATGCCTCATTAATTGGGCAGTTAAATCATTACAATTAATTCATTGAATTAATTTTTCATTTCTTTTCTTTTTATTTTCAAACATGTCATGTGCGTTAATAAAATAAGATAACTCTTATTTTATTTCTGTTGGAACTGGTGGCGTGGAGAGGATCTGGAGGAAAGCGTTCTTCTTCGACGAAGAACGCGAAGAGCACGAAGAACGCTCTGACCTCCGACGAAGAATTCCAAACCCTCGGAGATCGACGACGCGATGCCGTGTACCGCGACGTAAACGACGCTTCTTCCGCGACGCTCCTTCCGTGACATTTCTTCCACGACGATCCTCTTCTTCCGTGACGGTTAATTCCGCGACGAGCTCGCGTTCGATGACAACACTTGAAGTATGGGTTTTATTTGAGAATAATATTTATTACCATGATTCTTTCCTTGTAAAACAAAGAACCCAGATCAACTCATCGTCAAGTTGATCCGCGTTTGTTTTTATATGTGGGATGGGAATTTTTTATTTACGGAGTTGCTTTTTGGGAACTAGGTTCAATTTTAAAGACCCGTAAATTTCAAGGAAATGTTTTTTTGAACCTAGTTCCCAAAAACAAACCCCCGTATATAAAAAATTCTCGTCCCGCATATAAAAACAAATGCAGATCAACTTGATGATGAGTTGATCCAGGTTCTTTGTTTTAGAAGGAAACAATCATGGGAATAAATATAATTCTCAAATAAAACCCCTACCCCAAGTATTGTCGTCGAACGCGAGCTCGTCATGGAATTAACCGTTGCGGAAGAAGAGGATCATCACAGAAGAAACGTCACAGAAGAAGCGTCGTTGACGTCGTGGTACACGGCGTCACATCATCGATCTCTGAGGGTTTGGCGTTCTTCGTTGGAGGTCGGAGCGTTCTTCGTGTTCTTCGCGTTCTTCGTCGAAGAAGAATGCTTTCCCCCAAATCCTCTCCACGCCACCAGTTCCAATAGAAATAAAATAAGAGTTATCTTATTTTATTAACGCACATTACATGTTTGAAAATAAAAATAAAAGAAACGAACAATTAATTCAATGAATTAATTGTAACGATTTAACCGCCCAATTAATGAGGCATTTCTTAACCAGAAAAATGCACGGTTGACTTTCATTAAAGAGGGTTTTCGCGGGTGCGTTACTTAGAGGAAAAGAAACGGTGGTGCTCATGCAGGCCCCACCTCACAAATATCCTACCAAGAGGGTAGGATATTTTGGGTTCCACCCTATCCGCTTCAACTCAGCTTAAGCAGCTTTATGTGACTTCATGTGGCTTTAAGTGAAATAAAATAAAGTTGTCGCACTACTTTATTTTATTTTCTTCACTTAACCCCAAAAATTAAAAATGACTCCCGAGCAAACGCAACTGCGAAAGAGGCGTTTCTAAGCAAATACTGGCGCTGTGATTCCATCGGTGCCCTCGAAATTTGATTCCAAGAACTGGTTCAAAAGTTAGAAAAACCCGCTCGTTCGTTCACTGAACGTACTCGAGCCAAACTTCGGAAAATGATTCTGGGCACACTGGGCCTCGGAATCACGTGCCGTCAGAAACAGCGTTCCTGTAAAATTTTATAGAAAATTAAGAAAAAAAAAATTCCTTGAAATTTATGGGTCTTTACATCACTCCCACCACAGGGATTTACGTCTCCGTAAAGATACATCATAAACTAGGGAAACAAAAGCAGGTACTGAGCACGCATCTGAGCCTCCCGCTCCCAAGTTCTCTCCTAGAGGTTCTCATGCTTCCATCTGACGCGCACAAGAGGAATCGACCATCCAAATAGGACATGCTCCTATCAATCCTTGATCTCTACCGGGACCTCCGCAAAAGTCGCCCCATGATCAATTCCCAGCTCCCCATGGTCAATGATATGCATCGGGTCGTGCACGTATCTCCTCAGCTGAGATACATGGAAGACGTCGTGCACCCGGTGCAACTGAGGTGGTAGAGCCATGCGATAATCCACCTCACCAATCCTGCTGAGGACCTGGAATGGTCTGATGAAGCGTGGAGACTACTTTACGCCTCTGCCAAATCTCCGTAACTCACGTTGAGGTGTGACCCGTAAGGAAACGTGGTCGCCATCCTTGAACTCTAGTGGTCTCCGCCTCCTGTCAACACAAGACTTTTGCCAGCTCTGAGCTATCCTCATCTGCTCTTGGATTACTTGGACCTTTTTGGTCCTACTCAAGCTGCTAAGATTTGTTCTTTTCCGAGAAGAGAAATCTGGTCCCATCCCCTGGATGAGCCACATTCTTCACGTAATACAGTCAATCCCGTCATGGATGATACAATCCCATACCAAGAATGACGTCGTAAGGCCTTGACGCTACTACCAATAGATCCAACCGTTACTCTCACCTCCAAGGGTTGAGTCACACTGTCGGCATCAGTGTGTGGTTACTGGGTCTCCTCCAGTAGGTATCTCAAAGTGAGGGTCAAGTCAACAGTTTTTAAACTGGAACCTCTTAGTAACAACACAAAGAGAGGACATGAAGGTAAACGCCAAAAGAAGGGTGTCTTTTTATTACTACAGCTCAAAGTACAAATACACAAAGCAACATGAACAAAAGTCTCCAGGTCTGGAGCTAGTCCCACTCCTGTCCATCTGCTCCTGAAGCTCCATGACCGTAGGCCTCAGCTACCTGAAGCAGAGCTCTTCCATGTCCACCTGTTCCCTACGGTCGGGGTTGTCTCCCAGGTGGTGGTGGTGGTAAGGCCTCAAAGCGTCGTCCACCACCCGCTGCTCAGCCAGCTCCTCTGCCTCACCCGCCTTCTCCCTGTAGACCTTCATTGTCGAACCTCTGCCTGGGAGGTCCCTCTACCTCCTATTGTTCATCAGCAGGATGAGTCGGGCTGTTTCGAGCCATGTGACCTTGCCCGCCGCATGCTTAGCATTGCCTGCTCCTCGAGTAGCTGGCTCTCCTTCGTGTTCCCCGCACAACCAAATCATCACCCTGAGAATGCCCATCTGATGGTCTGGCCCGCTTGGACCTCTGAGTCACCTGTCGACTGCCAGCTGCAGAAGACTCTGCTACAGGTCGTCCTGCGGAGGGTCCGGCCACTGGTGCCTGCTCGGCGAGGAAACTCTCCACTAAAAGGGCTCTCTCCAACACCTCTGCCTGCGTCGGAATGTTGAGGGAGATCATCAACGCCCTGATCACATGCCTCAGTCCCTGCTCGAAGTTTTGGGCCTGGAAGAATGGATCCCGTACCATATCGGTGGAGTAGCGCGAGAGATCAGTAAATCTTGCTGAGTACTGGGCAATCGTCATGCTGCCCTGCCGCAACTGTAGTAGCTCCTGGATGCGCACCGCACGGAGGGTGGATGGGACTAACTCCGAGCAGAAGATGCTCTAAATGTCCGTCCAGAAGAGAGATGCCTCATCGTGCACCTGGAGCATCAAGATCCACCATCTGCCTGCTGCCGCGTGCAGGAGGCTCGCTGCGAGGATCACCATGAGGTCTGCCGGTGTCCTCACTAACCTGAAAACTCATACAACTGCCTCTAGCCAGTCCTCGACGGCTTGAGGGTCCGTCTCCCCGCGGAACCAGGGTGGTCGATGGCGCTGAAACTCGTGTAGTTCACTAAGGCGACGTGCATCGTTAGCGGCTGGGGCTGGTAGCATCGGTGGCTCGGCGGGTATAGGTACCATAGGTGCCACAGCTGTCAAAGGGCCCTGTACCGAGTCCCCGTCGCTCGGTGGGCTCTATCCACGCACAACGCTCGTAACCCTAGCTAGCTGTCATCGTGGGGCCATCCTAAAAAGAGACAGTTGCGCCACGGTCCGAACAATATACCTACTGAGCTGACACAATGTAATCACAAAGAAAACTTGAAACACACATGCAATCAATGTTTTCGTGCATTAAGTCGGAAATCAGAAGTCAGGGTCCTAGTGTAAGGATACATCAGCCGCCGCACCAACACTGGACTCCCTAGACTAATAACCACACTCAATACTTTTAAAACTATTGATTTACATAGAAAAATATCAGAGTCCCAAGTTTTGCGGTAGAACCGAACTCCTCTAATACCAATTTGTCACGACCCGTCCTCGGGGCTCGTGCCGTGACTACTCCAAGCCCGCCTTCCATAGGCCAGGGGCTGGCGACTAGCACCAAGGCGTAAATCCTAGTAAAAAGGGAAGGAATTGCCTTTGTAAAGTAAAAAAACACCACAGAGCAAGAAAGCAGAAGAAACACTATATAAAAACTGAGTACAATAGTAAGTGAGGAAAGGTAAGTGGGCCAGAATACAAACCCAAACTGAAATTAAAGTACAACTCGAAAGGGAAAACAAAAACTAAAAAGTAAAGCTGCAACGTCGAGCCATATACTGGAAGTCCCACCTAATGGATGAGTACAGATAGCCTCCAAAACTCCTCGGGTCCAACCGTCCACTCCGAGTATGTCCCGCCCAGTGGTCCACCTCCAGGTACCGTCCTGCTCCGCATGCCTCAACCACGATCAGCGCTTTCCGTCGTCTGCAACCAACACAACGTAGTGTGGGCATAGCCCGTGCAGGGGTGAGTATAAGCTACTTAGTAGGGACCCTGAGACCCCCGAAGGTCTCCAAGAATCCAAAAAGGATAATCTACAAAGGAAAGATACAATCACGAAGAAACATCCGACACTTCTTAAGTATATGCCCATACATATACCTAAGGCATCAATTCTCATTCGACTCCAACATCTGAGCCCAAGTATAACCTAGTCCACACAGGAAAGCAAAACATAAACCCAGACAGGATAGCATAACACATTCCACATAGGAAGCAACACAGGATTCAGCTCACACAGGTACATATCATTTGTAATGAAAGAGAGATGATTAGATGTAATCACTGATTCATCTTACTAGGACCCACGTAGGATACAAGCACTGTAGTCACCGTCGTCGAACCCACAGAGGATTCCTATACAATTTTCTTCATCGTCGAACACACATAGGATTCCAGTATGATAGTCTTCATCGTCGAACCCACATAGGATTCAAGTATGATAGTCTTCATCATCGAACCCACATAGGATTGCAGTACGATAGTCTTCATCATCGAACCCACATAGGATTCCAGTACGATAGTCTTCATCATCGAACCCACATAGGATTCCAGTACGATAGTCTTCATCGTCGAACCCACATAGGATTCTAGTACGATAGTCTTAATCGTCAAACCCACATAGGATTCCAGTACGATAGTCTTCATCGTCGAACCCACATAGGATTCAAGTACGATAGTCTTCATCGTCGAACCCACATAGGATTCCAGTACGATAGTCTTCATAGTCGAACCCACATAGGATACCAGTACGATAGTATTCATCGTCGAACCCACATAGGATTCCAGTATGATAGTCTTCATCGTCGAACCCACATAGGATTCCAGTATGATAGTCTTCATCATCGAACCCACATAGGATTCTAGTACGATAGTCTTCATCATCGAACCCACATAGGATTCCAGTAGGATAGTCTTAATCGTCGAACCCACATAGGATTCCAGTACGATAGTCTTCATCGTCGAACCCACATAGGGTTCCAGTATGATAGTCTTCATCGTCAAACCCACATAGGATTCCAGTACGATAGTCTTCATCATCGAACCCACATAAGATTCCAGTACGATAGTCTTCATCGTCGCAATTGTAGTCGCAACCAGCACTAGGGTTACCGCACACAGCAAGCTCATTCGGGAGGGTCCGCTCCATGAGTTGTGAGGCTGATACATCAACTGAAACATATTCCAGAGTTGATGTATCCAAAAGTTCTGTATCATCAACAGGAACTCAACGTCGCAGAGGGCGCGTCAATCGGATGCCCGGTCTGAGAGTTATTGTCTTTGTTGTCCCAGGGGCCCGGTTGGTTTTTAAATCAAAACCAACCAGACCGTAATCCACCTACGTCCAAACCTCGGGCAGAGTAAGCCAAATGATCCTTCTCACTTAGAGGAATACATCAATGTCGACGGTACGTCAATCGGACGTCCGGAGCTCAAGTTATAAGCGTTTCCTCTCCGAGGGACCGGTTGGTTTCATGTACGAACCAACCCGGCTGAACCCAAAGTATTCTGAAACCTTGAGTGTAATATACTGAAACAACCATCTATATCCTAGGATCGCATTGCCGCTGAAGTTGCATCGATCGGAGGCCTGTAGCTCAAGGTACGGGTAAAAGACCGAAAAGGTCCAAAAACGGGGGGGTCTTGGCCCGGACCGACCCGGGTCCGGGTCCGACCCTGCTGGAGCGGTCCGGCCAGGCCTGGGTGGCCCAGCCCGGTCTAGGCGTGACCCGGCCCAGCCGGGGCGCGACCCGGTCAGGCCGGCGGGTCGACTCAGCTGTTACGGCTGAGCCGCGGGCGGGGTGCGCTGCCACCCGAGTGAAGGAGAGTCGCGGCACCGTGTGGGGGCCGCTCCGTGTCACCGGACGCGGCGCAAGGCCGTGTCCCTTCCCTGCGGTCCCGCACGGCTGCGGGACCGTCCCTCGCCAACACGCCGGGTGCCGCCGCTTCCTGGCGGCCGGCCGCTGCCGTGCCGGCGGGGCGCGCCGGCGGAAACTTTCGCGGACCACCATACACGCTCCGGTGGTCCGTTTTGCTTGCGGTTCGCGCCTACAGCTCTCCCGGGATCCAAAATTTTCTGTGAAGGCCTCCAATCGCCATTCTAATCCCATTTCGTAAACGCCGGTAATCCACGCATCAACGAAAAACTACGGAGGGTTGTCGGCCGTGTTTGTTTGGCTCGCACCCTCCGCATTAGGTGATAACAATTGGGATTAATATTCAACACATTAAAACATAACTAGGTTCAACATTAATATGAAAATTTTTCCTTGTTATGTATTCATGTGTTGAATATTATTTCCAATTGTTATCACCTAACGCGGAGGGTGCGGGCCAAACAAACACGGCCGCCAACCCTCTGCCGTTTTTCGTTGATGCGTGGATTAATGGCGTTTACGAAATGGGATTAGAATGGCGGTTGGAGGCCTTCGCATCAAAGTTCAGATCCCGGGAGAGCCGTAGGCATGAACCGCAGGTAAAACGGACCACCGGAGCGCGTCCGGTTGTCCGCGGAAGTTTCCACCGGCACAGCAGCGCTGGAGGCGGCGGCGCCCGGCGCGCCTATTGGAAGACCCTCCGCGGCTGAATCCGCGGCGGCGAGGGCCGGTCCCAAAAAGAATAGTGTGAGAGGCAAAAACCATAATAAAGTGGGATTAACTTCAATATCGAACATATTTGGTTTAATCTAATATCGTTACCATAGTTCTTGGACTATATCCTATACGTATACTTATCCTTAGGGACATCCTTAGACATACCTTAGAAATATCTCTAGGGATCTCACTAAAGTTCTCGCATCCTAATTTCCAAAGGTTAACTAAACTTTTCCTCTGATAGCAACTGTAGAGACCCGAATCCTATCGTACATAGATATTACATTACTTTTTCGGAATACTTAGTACATAACAAAAACACACACAAGGGCCGTAATAGTTTAGTGTCTTTGGAAACTCGGAATATAATCTTCTAATCGTGGTGAAATATCTTCAACATCTCCCAAAAAGATCTTCTTTTTTTAAACCTAAATCCTTTATTTATGTCCTGGGGAAAAGAAAACATAAAAGGGTGAGCTCAAATTCTCATTATGGGTAAACAAAAGAAATATCAATCACGTCATATTCATAAGAACATATCTTTTGGAAATCATAACCTGCAAAAGAGAGCATAATTTCATAACATGGGGTAAATCATATTAGTGAAATGTAATCCCAATAATCATAACGTAAAACATGAAACTTTGTATAATACACACATAATCATAGAGAATCATTTATTATTTGTCAAGACTCATTTCCAAGAATATCTTAGTGTACAAAGTCCCTTTCTGAACCGAGTTCACTCCTCGTTTCAGTCCTGTTTCACTGAACCGGTATAACCTACCCTTCCAGCCATGTCTATCTCATGAGATATAAAATCTTTACCCAATTCATTGGATGGAGATATAGGTCCCACCCATCTCATAATGATACCACTATTATGTTTGCCAGAAAATCATAAATCATACATCATTGCATAACCCATGTAGTAAAAATGGGATTCTTAAACAACATGACATCATAAAACAATTCATATAAGATAAAGGAATTCATAAAAATATTTCCATCACAACATAATCAAATCCATGTAATAATAGGGATAGAAAAATAACGCTATATTATCTTAGATGGAAATTAATTTTGATAAAACACTTGAACTCCATTCTTGAGGAAAATAACCTTTCTACTTCAAAAAAACTTTTCCTTTCTTAACATGTCATACAATTTTAAACTATAAGAAGTTGATTCAAAATAAACTTGAAAACTTGTAAAGGAATCTTCTTGGAAATAATGTTTTAAAAAACCTTTCATGTCGTAAAAGTTAGAAAAAACATTCTTCGTGTACTTTTGTCGAAAAAGTCAAAAAGTACCTCGTACGAAAAACGAAAAAAGATTCCTTCCATATATTTTACTATAAACTCAACAAAGGGTAAAAATGAATTTAAACAATTTTAGGTGGATGGAAATAATATTACATATTGAGGAAACATGGATGTGGATGATAAAATACACCCCAATAAATACCAAATTATAAACAATCTCGGATAAAAATGAGATTGTAATATTTCCCTTACATTAGGTCAGATTTGCTTCCTATGTGTCCGAACCTCCTGTATAATTATTTAAATAATGTCATTGACTTATTCCAGAATCATACTCATTGTTATGATATCATATATGGTTCACTTATGGCTTTATATTACCCGTTCTTTTGTAAACTCCATGTTAAAGAGCGTTTTGGGTAAAATCATTTCATTTGTCGTCCGTGTTTTGACTTGTAATTATTCATATGATTAATTATATCATGATTACTAAATTCAAGAATATAAAACATGATTTATATATAATATATATTCAGAATATATATATATATATATAATAGACCAGTAAATGGAAATAAATACATCGTTCATAGAGACGGTAGACCGTACATACGCCTGAACGCTGTTTTCTTTTCCTTATTGAGTTGAATGGAATTAAGTAGATGACATACATATATATACACATAAATCCAGAATCATTATTATGTCATATATTTCATTATTACTTATTATATATACTTTATAATCATTCATGAGAGGTTAACGTGGAGAATTAATCTCATCGCGTTGTGGAGACGGTAGTCCGTACGTACGCACGAACGATGATATCGTTCTCATGATTGTGGAATTTTATTGGAGTTTATGTATACTATTTCATAATAAATATCAATTTACAATAATCATATATAGTTAATATGTACACCATTATACCCATCCAAGTAAGGTGGTGGTGGAAAATAGATTACACCACGGCGTGGAGACGGTATTCCGTACGTACGCACGTGCGGTGATTTCGTTTTCTGTAGGATGGATAGATGGTGAAATAAGGTTGTTTCATAATTATAATAACATATCAGTATATAAGTGATACTGATGTTATTACTTCATAATGAAACAACCTAAGAAAAAGAAGTGGAAGAGGAAATAAAGATGAAAGAATCGGTAATGAAAATTACCTCTTCTTTGAAGCACCTCTTTGAGATCTCCTTTTAGGGAACTAAAATTGGACTTTGAGGAAGACCAGAAACTCTAGGATGTTTCTAGGGAAGTGGAGAAGATAATTTGGTAGGGTTTGGCCGAGCTTGAAGGCTCAATGTGGTGTGAGGAAGAGAGGGAGGGGGTTCCCTTTTATAAGGGAGGAGAGGGGCACCTTTGGAATAAATAAAAATATTATCTTATTATAAAGCCAAATTCTGTTTTATATAGCTCTAAATTGATTTTTTTAGAATCTAAGGTGGGAATGGGTCGAAATCCTCTCATCACATAGAATTTAGACAAGTTTGGGTTCCTATTTAAACCTTATCATCTATATTTAAGTTTAAGTTAGATAATTTTACTTTTACCGTGTCTTCTTGTTTTCTGACACTATAATGTTAATAAACTTACTATATCAAGCCAAACGAACCCCAAGTTGTTTATTATTAATATATATAACCTTATCTAAGTCATTTGGCAGACCCTTAGATTTTTAGGAATAAAATAACAATTAATAATATAATATTGTTTTTTAGAACTATTTTATGTCAATTTTGACACTATTTGGTAATTGATTTTTGTAAAACTCATAACAGATTGATTAATTAGAAAAAAGTTAATTAAATCCATAATAACATGTCATATTAACATATAAAATTAGTGAAATTTATAAAAAGTCTTAAATTACATTTATTTGGGTATTTATAACATCAATTATGTCAATATTTCATTAATAAGACAATTTCTGCATCATCTTTGTGTCATAATAAATGCTAATTATTTAATCCCTAAAAATTATAAATAAATTACTATGATGTATATAATTTTATTATATTTCTTGAGACTATTCATGTTCTAAGTTTCAGGAAGTGTATTACTAAATTAAAATTATTATACTTATAAGAGTTAAGAAAGTGACATGTTGTCACATTCTTTGGTTTTAATAATAATTAACTTATTTTCATGGACAAAAGTCCATTAAATGAATCTAATCCGACCCTTAGGTGATATGGGTCGACTTTTAGTCATCCAATAGTATTTTTCTAAGTGTTAGGGTAATTTTATAATATTATATTTACCCTTAATTACCTTTAACTATGGTAAATAAAATTTACCGTAGTTACTATTCATAATTCCCAAAAATAAAAAGTAGCCTATTAACATAATTTGGACCCACTGATTTCAAATATGGAATCCATTTTTTCAAATCCAATACACAGAAGTTGCAGAAATTAAATTAAAATTAATCTCATTGTCGAATGAAAACTGGTTTTTCTTTAAAACATTGCAAAAGATTGAATTGATTTATCCTACGAATTCAAGGTAGAATTAATGCTAATGACATACATTATATTAAATGGTAAAAATATTTTCTATTTATACTTTAAAACCATTAAATATTATAATTTGACCATATAAATTATTGCGATGAAAAAAGTTGTTTTTAATTAAAATATAGCGTGTTTTTACTATTCATCAAAATATGAAAGTTACCAAAATAATATGAAAAATTTATCCAAAGAAAATTTTTATTTCATGAATCCAAAGAAGAATTTTATTTTGTCAAATTGACCTTATAAACATGTCAAAAACTATATTTAATGTGGGTGTTCCATCAAAAGGCAGCAAAACTGCATTTTTTGAAAAAATACTTATTTTACCCGAAAAATTTATTTTGTTCTTATACCATGTTTTAGAAAATGTGCAAGACAAATAATAATGTTATAAGATTCAAATTTTTTTTAATACTATTCATAACGGCTAGTTCATAATAATATTATAATAATATATCGTTGTTTAGTAAAACCCGGTATTGCGTACAACACACACTATCGAGGAAGGTCGCGATTGCGTGTAATGCAAGCCAAGTCAGGGTTGCGTGATGGGAAAAAATCCTTCATTTTTTCGTATAACATAATCCAACCATATTTAATTTATACATTGAATATATATATATATATATATATACTCAATGTTGCGTAGAATAACTATTATCAAAATTGTGTGTAACACGATCCAAGAATAGTGTTGCGTATACTGCAAGCTAATACGGTGTTGCGTATAGCGCAAGGTAATCTTGGTGCAGCATACAACAGAAGACATTTTTAAAAGAATACTTTTCATAAAATCTTGGGGTGTTATAGAGCGGCCCCCACGCGGGGCCGCGGCTCTCCTTCACGCGGGGGTGCAGCGCACCCCACCCGCGGCTCGGCCGTAACAGCAGAGCCGACCCACCGGCCGGGCCGGGTCACGCTCAGGCCGGGTCAGGTCGCGCCCAGGCCGGGCCGCGCCGTGCCAGCCGGGTCGGACCAGGACCCGGGTCGGGTCGACCCGGTTCGGGCCGACCCAGGGGGGTTGGGCCGGGTCGGTCCGGGCCTAGACCCCCCCGTTTTCGGACCTTTTCGGTCTTTTATCCGTACCTTGAGCTACGGGCCTCCGATCGACGCACCGTCAGCGGAGATGCAATCCTTGGATCGAGATGGTCGTTTCAGTATATTACACTCAAGGTTTCAGTATACTTTGGGTTCGGCCGGGTTGGTTCGTACACGAAACCAACCGGTCCCTCGGAGTGGAAACGCTTATAACTTGAGCTCCAGATGTCCGATTGATGTACCGTCGACTTTGATGGATTCCTCTAAGTGAGACGGATCATTTGGATTACTCCACCGGAGGTTTGGACGTAGTTGGAGTATGGTCGGTTGGTTTTGACTTAAAAACCAACCGGGTCCCTGGGACGAAAAGGCCAATAACTCTCAGACCGGGCGTCCGATTGAAGCGCCGTCTGCGACGTTGAGTTCCTGTTGACGATATGGAACTTTTGGATACATCAACTCTGGACTATGTGTCAGTTGATGTATCAGCCTCTCGGCTCGTGCGGCGGACCCTCCCGAATGAGCTTTCTGTGTGCGGGAACCCTAGTGCTGGCTGCGACTGCGACTGCGACGATGAAGACTATCGTACTGGAATCCTATGTGGGTTCGATGATGAAGACTATCGTACTGGAAAGCCTATCTGGGTTAGACGATGAAGACTATCGTACTGGAACCCTATGTGGGTTCGACGATGAAGACTATCGTACTGGAATCCTATGTGGGTTCGATGATGAATACTGTCATACTGGAATCCTATGTGGGTTCAATGATGAAGACTATCGTACTGGAATCCTATGTGGGTTCGACGATGAGGACTATCGTACTGGAATCGAATGTGGGTTCGACGATGAAGACTATCATACTGGAATACTATGTGGGTTCGACGATGAAGACTATCATACTGGAATCCTATGTGTGTTCGACGATGAAGACTATCATACTGGAATCCTATGTGGGTTCGACGATGAAGACTATCGTACTGGAATCCTATGTGGGTTCGATGATGAAGGCTATCATAATAAAATATTATGGGTGTTCGAAGATGAAGAAAATTATACCGGAATCCTTTGTGGGTTTATCGGGGATGACTACAGTGCTTGTATCCTACGTGGGTCCCAGTAAGATTAATCAGTGATTACATCTGATCATCTCTCTTACTTTACAAATGCAGTGTACCTGTGTGAGCTGAATCCTGTGTTGCTTCCTATGTGGAATGTGTTATGCTATCCTGTGTGGGTTTACATTTTTCTTTCCTGTTTGGACTGGGTTGTACTTGGGCTCGGATGTTGGAGCCGAACGAGAATTGATGACTTAGGTATATGTATGGGCATATACCTAAGCAGTGTCGGATTTTTCTTCGTGATTGTATCTTTCCTTTGTGGAATTTCCTTTGTGGATTCTGGGAGACCTTCCGGGGTCTCAGGGTCCCTACTGAGTAACTTATACTCACCCATGCACGGGCTATGCCCGCACTACGTTGTGTTGGTTGCAGACGACGGACAACGCTGATCGTGGTTGAGGCTTGCGGAGCAGGATGATACCTGGAGGTGGACCACTGGGCGGGACGTGCTCGGAGTGGATGGTTGGACCCGAGGAGTTGTGGAGGATATCTTTAATCATCCTTTAGGTGGGACTTCCAGTGGACGGCTCGATGTTGCGGCTTTATTTTTCAGTTGTTTTTTTCCCTTTCAAGTTGTACTTTACTTTCAGTTTGGGTTTGTATTATGGCCTACTTACCTTTATGCACTTACTGTTGTACTCAGTTTTTACATAGTGTTTCTTCTTCTTGCTTCCTCTGTGGTGTTTGTTTACTTTACAAAGCCAATGCCTTCCCTTTTTACTGGGATTTACTCCTTGGTGATAGTCACCAGCCTCTGGCCTATGGAAGGCGGGCTTGGAGTCGTCACGGCATGGGCCCCGAGGACGGGCCGTGACAGGTAAAAAGTAAACAGGGTAATTAAGGGTAAAAATGATATTATTATTACCCTAACACATGTCCTAATTCTATTAGATAAGTTTAATTCAACCCAAAACAACCTTAGAAATAAAATATTAACCTTTAGGTCCACTTTGATTAGATTAGGACACTTATTATTATTTTATTTAAAGAAGAGTTAAAATGGTTAAAATCAAAGTTTAATAAATAAAATATTTTTAATATAGGGTTATACATAAGATAAATTCGACTATAAATATTCCTTAGAAATATAAAGGGATTTCATACCTAATGGTATTTTATTTATAATTTTTAAACTTTAAATAATTTAATTTATTAATGACACAATGGTGATACAGTAATTACCTAAATACTGAAATATTAAAATAATTGATATTATAAATACCCAAATAAATGTAATTTGAGACTTTTCATGAATTAAAATTATTTTATATTTTAATATGACATGTTATTATTGATTAAATTAACTTTTTTTGGAATTAATCATGTTGTTATGATTTTCACAAAAATCAATTACCTAATAGTGTCAAAATTGACATAAAATAGTTTTTAAAACAAATATTATATTATTAATTGTTATTATATTCCTAAAAATCTATGGTTCTACCAAATGACTTAGATAAGGTTATATATATTAATAATTAACCACTTGGGGTTTTTTTGACATGTTATAGTAAGTTTATTAACCATATAGTGTAATAAAACAAGAAGACAAGGTAAAAGTTAAATTATTTAACTTAGAGTTAAATCTAAATGATATGGTTAAAATAGCAACTTAAACATGTCTAAAACCTATTGGTTGAGAGTCTTTAGACCCATCACCAATTTATCTTTGAAATAAATCAATTTTAAGCTATTATGAACTGAATATTTCTTTATTATAAAATAATATTTTAAGTTTTTCCAAAGGTGCCACTCTCTTCCCTTATAAAAAGGGCACCCCTTCCCTCTTCTCTTCACACACTTTTGAGCCTTGAAGCTCGGAAAAAACCTTCCCATTACCCTCCTCATCTTCCTTAGAAACATTATAGAGTTTCTTGTCTCCTGAAAAGACCAACCGTAGTGCCTTAAGAGGAGGATAAGAAGAGGCGCATCAAAGAAGAGGTGATATCCTTTACCGATTCTTTCCAATTTATTTATTCTTCTACTTCATTTTCTTTATTTGTTTCATAATAAATTTATGACATAAGTATCACTAATATACTGATATTTTATTATAAATATTAAACAACTCATTTTAATCTTATATCAATCCTATGTAAAACGAAATCACCGTGCGTGCGTACGCACGAAATATCATCTCCACTCCATGGTGTAATCTATTTTCCACCACCACCTTACATGGATGGGTATAATGGTGTAAATAAATAACTATATATGATTATTTTAAATTGATATTGATTCTGAAATATTATACATACACTTTAATGCAATTCCACGATCATGGGAATGACATCATCGCTCGTGCATACGTACGGACTACTGTCTCCACGAACGCGATGAGATTCATTTTCCATGATTAACCGTTCAAGAATGATTATAAAGTATATATAATAAGTAATCATGAAATATATGACATAATGATGCTACAGGATTTATGTATTTATATATTTATGTCATCTACTTAATTCCATTCAATTCAATAAGTTAACGAAAAACAGCGTTCATGCGTACATACGGTCTACCGTCTCCATGAACAGTGTATTTCATTTCATTCATCTATCTTTTATATATATGTATATACTGAATATATATGATATATAAATCATGATTTACATTCTTGAAGTAATTAAATCAGGATATAAGTAAAAATAATAACAAGAATAAGAAATCAAAACACGCACGATAAATGAAAAGATTTTACCCAAAACGTTGCTTTAACATGGACTTTACAAAAGCAAGGGTATTATAAAGTCATATTTGAACCATATATTATATCATAACAAGTAATATGATTCTTTAATAAGTTAATTAAATTATTTAAATCATTATATAGGAGGTTTGGATACGTACGAAGCATATCAGACCTATGGTAAGGGATACCTTTTCCAATCTCGTTTTTATCTGAGATTGTTTATTTGTAAGTATTAACTAGGGTTATTATTATCATCCAAGACCATGTTTTCTAAAAATGTTTTCATGTATTTTTAAAGGAATTTTTACCCATTTTTGACTTTTACTACATGGAATGTGAGGAATATTTATTTTGTTTACCATACGAGGTACTTTTTGACTTTTCTGGCCAAAGTTTGAGAAGAATGTTTTTTTAACATATACGGCATGAATGGATTTTTATGATTTCATAGAACATTATTTACATGAAGCTTAATTTACAAGTTTTCAATTTTATTTTTAATCAAATTCTTTATGTTCAAAATTGTATGACATGTTATGAAAAGAAAAATGTTTTTGAAGTAGCAAGGATATTTTCCTCAAGAATGGAGTTCAAGTGTTTTATCAAAATTATTTTCCATCTAAGATAATATAGGGTTATGTTTCTATACCTCTTTTACATTGATTTGATTATGTTTTGATGGAAATAATTTTATGATTCCCTTTTATCTTATATGGATTATGTTTTGATGGAATAATGTTTAAGAATCCCATTTTTATTACATGGGTTATGATATGATGTATGATTTATGATTTTGTGGTACACATAAAAATGGTTTCATTATGAGATGGGTGGGACCAATATCTCCCTCCAATGCATTGGGTAAATATTTATATCTTATGAGATAGACATGGCTGGAATGGTAAGTTAATCCGTTTCAGTATTATAAGACTGAAACGAGGAGTGAACTCGATTGAGAAAGGGACTTTGTCTACTAAGATGGTCTTGGAAGCAATGCCTTGGCTACTATAGAAATCATATCATGTGATTAATGGTTTCCACAATTACATGTTTTATTCCGATGCTATTTTATCATGGTTAATGTTTCTTTATGATATATTCCTTATGTACTGCCATGTTTTATGTCATTGCTCAATATTTTGATTTTTAAACATTATGTTCATGTTTTTAAGTTCAAATGTATATGATTTGTTTTTTTTATCCATGCTTACACTTACTGATCATTTGAGCTCACCCTTTATATGTTTTCTTTTCCCTAGGATTTAAAGAAAGGTTTTAGGTAAGAAAAGAAAAGGGGATGATCTTTATGGGAGATGTTGAAGATATTTTACAATGATTAGAAGATTATGTTCTGAGTTTCCAAAGACACTAAACTATTACGGTCCTTTGGTGTTTGTTTTTGTTATGTATTAAGTATTCCGCCAATGTAATGTAATGTCCATGTACATCAGGCTTTGGGTCTCTATATTTGGTATCAGAGGTTCGGTTTAGTTAACCTTTGGAAACTAGGATGCGAAAACTTTAGTGAAATCCCTAGAGATATTTCTAAGGTATGTCTAGGGATGTCCCTAAGGTTTTGTATACATATAGGTTATAGTCCTAGAATTACGGTAACAATCTTAGAATTAAACTTAAGATGTTATATATTAAAGGTAATCCCCCTTTATTATGTTCTTTTCCTATCATGATGTTTGCCTATCACAATATTCTTGTTGAGTTTTAGAAAATGGCTGGAAATAGGAAGATTCACGATAATGGAGGATATGATGGGAAATGTAATGATATTTTTCATGAGCAACCAAATGAAATTGGATCTGGAAGTCCACATATCATTTTTATTCCTAATCAGAAATCTTGTAATATGATCAATAATCTCAACTTTGGTATGTTTCCCAACTAAGATAATAAGAGAAAGATGGAGTTTCATGATGATCATAGAGGAAAGAAAGTTCAATTTCCCTCATGTAAATCATGTGGGAAGAGGCATTAGAGAGATTGTTTCAAAGGAAATGGAAGATGATTTGGGTATGAAAAAGAAGGACACAAAGCCAGTAAGTGCGAAAGAAAAGGTTTAGTAAACACCTTGAACAAGGATAATGGTATTTCTACGACATCAATAATTATTAAATGTTTTCAATGTGGGATGCATGGGCATTATGAAAACCAAATGCCCTAAGGAAAAGTCTCATGAAGAGAATCAGCATGGTCGTATGGGTGGTATTTATATTGATGATGGTGAAGAGACTACAAATTATATGTGAGATGAAATAATTGTTGAATCTCAGTCAATGGTTTAAGAAGGCAGTGGAATGATTTATGTTTATCAAGAGTAATTTTGTATAGGTAATGGTACTATGGAATAAAGACACATTTAAGTATTGTTACACTATTGTTTTTCCTAGTGTATTTGAAGGTATATGTTGAATGGTACCGGTAACCATGAAAGGTTATTCAAATATTTTTGGAAAGTAGAGGATATGTGCAGAATGAAGGGATAAGAAGATACTGAGATGTTTGATAGTATTAATGAGCTCATGACTGATATAAAGACAATATGATATCATGGTTTGAGTACATAGAAACTTTTGGATTTTAGTATGTGGAAAGAGTTAAATTTTGACATCATTCATGTTTTCACTAAGGTTCTATGGTAATTTATGTTTCAAGAGAATACATGATTAATGTATTCACTTGTTTGGAATGCGATTAGCAAGACGGTATTCACGTGCTTGTTATGTGACCTTTCCAGAAATCATTTTATTTATACTATGAGCTTGGAATGAAGTATTTTGGACAAGCCTAAAGATTCGAATGGATTATGTTGGACATAATTCAGTATTGTTTAAGGCTAGAACTTTTTTCGATATTATTTATAGAATGTTATAATAATGTAGTTTTATAAAAAGGACAACCTGTAGGATGAGAGAAAACCCGTCAAGTCAGACAACGTTGCGGGAATCGAACCCACAACCGAAGTGCGACAGGCCCTTATCGCCTACCACTGGCCTACAAGAAGTCTATGGTTTGTAGAAATTAGTTTTATTAAGCTGTATGATAGATGAATTATAAGTCCATTTTTTGGAATCATATACAATTAACCACACCATAGATGGACTTATGTATATTTGATAAATTTGCAAACCTTTTTTTGAGACATATGGAATGAAACATCATTCTATCAAATGATCTTATAACACTTCACGAATGAAAAATTCAACTTCATTTGATTAATAGTTGAAGTGGAAATTATTCAAGGCACGAACAACGGTGATATTATAACGAAATAAACTATGTATTTATTCTAATTCATATTCTTCAACTTTAGGGAAATGATACTGAAAACCAAAAATGTTGTCCTACTACCCTTATATCGGATGAATCAGATGGTACCTTAGATCATCACAAATTTATGGCTTTGTGATTGTTGTATTTTTTATAGCCATGTCCTCTACCACTCTCCATCAGAACATGATGGTTAGATTTTTATTCCATATCCATATTTTCACCTATGTTCTTTTATGTGGAAACCCAGTGATTTGTTAATTTGGGTAACCGTTACATTTCATACATTAGTTTTTAAAGATATGTTTTGGTATTCCTTTTTACGATGTGGTTTTATATTAAAACATTCGAGTAGTAAACCATTTATAACCCCTGTGAATTTGAAGGGTGAAATTAATTTAAGGGGGTAGAATGTAACACCCCGAGATTTTATGAAAAATATTCTTTTTAATTTAATTGATGTCTTGTGTTGTACGCTACACCAAAAAGATATTTCACTACAGGAATCCCTAACTTGTCTTGCATTACACGCAATCGTGACCTTCCACAACATCGTGTGTTGTACGCAATACCGAGTTTCACTAAACAATGATATGTTATATAAACTAGCCGTTATAAATAGTAATTCCAACTTTTTGAAATTTTATAAATTTTATCATTTGAAATGGAATTTATTTTTGGGTTCGGAATATAAAAATTATCCTAGGGTGAATTTTTTTATTTTTTTGAAAACCTTCAATTTTTAATGAATAGTGAAAACACTAGGATACTATTTAAAAACCCATTTTTTATATAAATAATTATTTATTTTATTTACATTTATTTTAGGGCAAAATTGATACATAATAACTATATGTGTTCATTGTAATTCATTGGAGTCATTTTATAATAATTTTAGATACATGAAAATTTTATTGAACTTTTCACCGTCTTTTACCCACCTCCTAGGAGAATTTGAAAATTTACATAAAATATAATTTTACCAGTTCTGTGAGAGGAATTTCAAAAATCCAAGAGACACAGATAATATTAATGAGTAAAATTTGGTTCAATAAGATAAAAATAATTTTTGGTGAATTGTATCTTTTTACTTTTATTTACCACGGGAAAAAGTAAACAGGGTAATTAAGGGTAAAAATGATATTATTATTACCCTAACACATGTCATAATTCTATTGGATAAGTTTAATTCAACAAAGAAAACTTTAGGAATAAAATATTACCATTTAGGTCCACTTGGATTAGATTAGGACACTTATTATTATTTTATTTAAAGAAGAGTTAAAATGGTTTAAATCAATTTTTAATAACTAAAACATTTTTAATATAGGGTTATAAATAAGATAAATTCGAATAAAATTTTCACTAGAAAGATAAAAACATTTCCTACCTAATGGTATTTTATTTATAATTGTTATACATTATATAATTTAATTTATTTATGACACAATGGTGATGCAGTAATTACCTAAATAATGAAATATTGAAATAATTGATATAATAAATACCCAAATAAATGTAATTTGAGACTTTTTATGAATTAAAATAATTTTATAGGTTAATATGACATGTTATTATAGATTATATTAACGTTTTTCTATCTAATCATGTTGTTATGATTTTCACAAAAATCAATTACCTAATAGTGTCAAAATTGACATAAAATAGTTTTTAAAACCAATATTTTATTATTAATTGTAATTATATTAATAAAAATATATGATTCGGCCAAATGACTTATATAAGGTTATATATATTAATAATGAACCATTTGGGGTTCGTTTGGATTGTTATACTATGTTTATTAACCATATAGTGCATGAAAACAAGAAGACATAGTAAAAGTTAAATTATTTAACATAGAGTTAAATCTAAATGATAAGCTTAAATAGTAAACTAAAATTGTCTACAACCTATTGGTTGAGAGTATTTCGACCCATCACCACTTTATATTCAAAATAAATCAATTTGGAGCAATTATAAATCGAATATGACTTTATTATAAAATAATATTTTAAGTTTTTCTAAAGGTGCCCCTCTCCTCCCTTATAAAAAGGGCACCCCTTTCCTCTTCTCTTCACACCCTATTGAGCATTGATGCATGGAAAACCCCTGAATATTTCCCTTATAATATTTACTAGAAACATTTTAGAGGTTCTTTTCTCTTGAAAAGTCCAACCCTAGTGCTTTAATTGGAGGATAAGAAGAGGCGCGTCAAAGAAGAGGTAATATCTTTTACCGGTTCTTTCCAATTTATTTATTCTTCTACTTATTCTTCTTTATTTGTTTCATCATAAATTAATAACATCAGTATGACTAATATACTTATATCTTATTATAAATATGAAAAAACCCAATTTAATCTTCTATCCATCTTACAGAAAACAAAATCACCGCGCGTGAGTACGCACAGAATATCGTCACCAAGTCGTGGTGTAATCTATTTTCTGCCACCACCTTACTTGGATGGGTATAATGGGGTAAATATATAACTATATATGATTATTTTAAATTGATATTGATTCTTAAATATTGTGCATGCACTTCAATATAATTCCACGATCATGGGAATGATATCATCGCTCGTACGTACGTACGGACTACCGTCTCCATGAACGCGATGAGATTCTTTTTCCATGATTAACCATTCAAGAATGATTATAAAGTATATATAATAATAAATCATGAAATATATGACATAATTATGCTACTATATTTATGTATATAAATATGTATGTTATCTACTTAATTCCATTCAATTCAATAAGGAAACGAAAAATAGCGCTCATGTGTACGTACGGCCTACCGTCTCCGCGAACGGTGTATTTCATTTCATTCATATTTCTATTATAAATATGTATATACTTGATATATATGATATATAAATAATGTTTTAAATTCTGGAAGTATGTAAATCAGGATATAAGTAATAATAATATCATGAACAACAAATCGAAACACGTACGATAAATGAAACGATTTTACCCAAAACACTGCTTTAACATGAAATTTACAAAAGAACGGGTATTATAAAGACATAATTGAACCATATATAATATCATAACAATGAATATGATTCTATAATAATACAATTAACTTATTTAAATCATTATACATGAGTTTTGGATATGTACGAATCATATCAGACCTAAGGTAAGGGATAACATTTCCAATATCATTTTTATCCAAGATTGTTTATTCATAAGTATTTACTGGGGTTATTGTTATCATCCAAGCCCGTTTTTTTTCTAATTTTTTTAAGGTATGTTTAAATTCCTTTTTAACAATTTTTTACTTTTACTACAGGGTATGTAAAAAATCTTTATTTTTTTTACCATACGAGTGACTTTTTGGCTTTTCCGGCCAAAGTACAAGAAGAAAGTTTTTTTTAACTTATACGGCATGAATGGATTTTTATTATTTCATAGAACATTATTTCCATGAAGATTCCTTTACAAGTTTTCAAGCTTATTTTTAATATCATTCTTTTAGTTAAAATTTGTATGACATGTTAAGAACAGAAAAAAAAATTGAAGTAGAAAGGATATTTTCCTCAACAATGGAGTTCAAGTGTTTTATCAAAATTATTTTCTATCTAAGATATTAAAGGGTTCAGTTTCTATACCTATTTTTACATTTATTTGATTATGTTATGATGGAATTAATTTAATGATTTCCTTTTATCTTATATAGATTATTTTTGGATGGCATTATGTTTAAGAATCCCATTTTTATTACATGGGTTATGCTAGGATGTATGATTTATGATTTTCTGGAACACATAAGAATAGTTTCATTATGAGATGGGTTGGACCTATATCTCCCTCCAATGATTTGGGTAAAGATTTATATCTCATGTGATATACATGGGTGGAAAGGTATGTTAATCCGGTTTAGTATTACGGGACTGGAACCAGGAGTGAACTCGATTCAGAAAGGGACTTTGTCCACTAAGATGGTCTTGGCAGAAATGCTTTGGCTACTATAGAAATCATATCATGTGCTTAATGGTTTCCAAAATTACATGTTTTATTTAAATGCTATTTTCTCATGGTTAATGTTTCTTTATGATCTATGCCTTTTGTACTGCCATTTTTTATATCATTGCTCAATATTTTAATGTTTAAACATTATGTTCATGTTTATAAGTTCAAATGTATAAGATTTGTTTTATTTTATCCATTCATACCCTTACTGATCATTTCAGGTCAACCTTTATTTGTTTTATTTTCCCCAGGATTTAAAGAAAGGTTTTAGGTAATAAAAAAGGGGAAGATCTTTATGGGAGATATTAAAGATCTTTCACCACGATTAGAAGATTATGTTCCGAGTTTCTAAATACACTAAACTATTATGGTCCTTTATAGTTTGTTTTTTTATGTATTAAGTATTATGAAAAAGTAATGTAATGTCCATGTACATAGGGATTTGGGTCCCTACATCAGATCATGCTCATCCCTATGAATTGAAGGAACATCAATTCAGAGATCATTAGGATGTTGAAGGAATCATCGGATCACTATGCTAGTACTGGGAATTTAATGATTTATGCACAAATGATTTTTTGAAGTGTGTGTGGAAAATATAATGTGATTCGGATTTTGATCCTTTAAAAAATGGTTGCTGACGATGAATGAATAATGAGTGCACATAGATTTGAATGAAGTACACATTGAATTTAATTTTTTTGGTTTTTTTAATTCATGAAAGATCCTTATACTGTTTTGAGGCTTGGATATTCAGAGACCAAAAGTCTTGTCATCCAAGAAATAGAAAATTATAAAATCCATATGCCATCATCATCTTTTCCTACCCAACTGAAATAAATTAGTATCAAATTAAGCTTGTGGATATTTTGAGACAATGAAATTAAATTGTCTTTATAATTAAGCCGAGGGTTTGAAATTTGTCTCAATAGATCAAATCACAATTCGATCTGAGGTGAGTTTTCCATGGTATGGCCATCCAAACAAAAAATTGATTGTAATAAGTTATTTACAAGTCTTAAAATTTTGATGAACATAATATATACATATGATCCCATTCTTATTCACTGTCGATTTTGGTTTGTGGATCAGACACCAGCCAGATTATGGCCATAGGAATTTCTCAATCAAGTTACCATTAACTATAGATAATCACAGATATTTTATAAAAACAATAATAATAATCTTAATATTATAGTTATTAATATGTTAATATGATAATAATAATAAATATTATTATTATTATTGTAAAATTCTATTCATTTAGATTTTGGATTTTTTAAGGGGCTTACTTTTTCCAACAATATGAATAAACAATGAAAGTGGTAGATGGTGGAAACTCATGTGTTCAAGTCAACAAAAAAAGGGGTCATAAAATTTTGTATGATTGAAGCCAAAATTGTGGTGTCATATACCATCCTCTCTCCCACATGGCTTGGTCACTTTTGATAAGCTCCTCCTTTTTAGGCCACATCTCCCCACAATGGTGAACACACCACTAATTCCCTTTCTCTTCCAGGTAGACTGGGCCAATACTGGTTCCCCGTATTTTGAGCTCCCCAACTGACCGAAGCCTATAAGCCACCCATGTAGATTTGTTGTAAGTACCTCACGAGTATCCATCTACTGATATGGGCCAAGTTCCATAGTGGAAAAATATTGGGGTTAGATGACAAGAACCAGATGTCATGGTCACCCCCTTGCTGGCCAAAATATATCCTTGATCAGGCATCCATGGCTTTGGGAATGTTTTAGCATAATTGATCCAAAGACAAGATGCCCACTATGATGGTCCCATCCATTGGGACTCATTCTACTATAGCCCTAAAAGCACACTGGTTCATCACTTCCCCTCTCAAATGATCAGTCTCTAACAAACCACCACCTCTGATCATGATGAGATTTACCACCACCTACTATGTATGAGGATATCTCCATCACAACAACTCCTCGAGATGGTCTCCAAATTTGAGATCTGGGACTACAACATTCAATCGGTGAACAAATCCACCTCTTCTTCCTGGATGCATTGAAGAGTGACCCAACCCAATGCTTGAATTGTCGCCTCACGAAGGGGTTATATAACCACCTTTTCTTTGAGAACTGGTTCCCAAAACCATTTTCCCAGTTGGGATCTTCTCTGACCGAGAACCAACTAAAACCCTGAAGATATTTTCTAACCTGAATAGGCCAAAAGAACCCTCTATATGGGATGTTTTTAAATATATTTTCTGTATTTTTTTTTGAAAAATTGATTAGGTTAAATATTTTTTCAAAAATACACCTTAAAGTTGACATCTGGGATGGATCCTTTTCCAAAAAAACAATAAATTTTTTTCAATTTTAATTTTTTTTTAAAAAATTTAAAATTTTAATGTTTTATTAATATTTTTCTGTTTATATATATATATATATACAACAAAATTTTTCTTCATAATTTATCTCTTATTGATGTACGTGACATTTCTAGCCTATAAAATATAAATTATAAGACCAATATGAATGAAATTTTAATCAATGATTAAAAATATTACAAGTAGTCGAAAAAAATAATTTCTTAAATTTTTTTAATGAAAAATAATGTATAATATGTTTAATTAAACTTCTTGAAATTAAAAACGCTACATGTACATAAATTTTCTAGCCTATAAAATACAAACTATAAGACCAATATGAATGAAATTTTAAAAATTTACTAAAAAATATATCAAGTAGTAGAAAATATAATTAATTTCATAAAAAGAGGGATGAAAAATAATTTATAACATTCTAATCCACCTATTTGAAACATAAAAATGTTTCAAGTAGGTGACTTTGATGGCCTACAAAATGTAATATATAAGAAAAATATTAATATAATTTTAAAAATTTATTAAACATATAAAATGTAGTATAATTTTATATTTTTTATATGGTTCTTATAGTTTATATATTATAAGCTTTCAATGTCAAGTAGGTGGCTTAGAATCCTCCTCGACATTCTTTCATTTTTCTCTCACTTCCGAGTTAATTTTCTTGCGTACCAATAATTTTCATTTATTTATTTATTTTATTTATGAAACACTTTATTTTCAAAAATGTTTTACATGTTTTGGATTTATTTTAAATTTTATTTAAATTTATTTATACTATATATTTTATAATATTTTAATGTTATCTACATCAAATTAAATAATTATTTTTATGCTTCAAGTAGTCGCCTTTGAAAGCTGTCAAATATAAATTGTGCCTAACATTTAAATGAAAAATAAATACTAGATTAGAAAAGAAGATGTATTTATAGTAATAATATTATTTTCGTTTTAATAGACATAAAACATATAAATGAACATATAGAATCAATGTCTCTGACTATAACGAGGTCATTCTGTCCCACATTGTGGTCTTCAAATAGGAAGTCTGTATCGAATTAGCTATAGAGTATGATGACATGGAGTGGGATAATCCTCAGGCATTAGAACATTGACTTCCACACCCTTAATATGTGTGTTAGTGGGAGTAGATATCAACGACATCTCGTATTTCCATCCCAATCATTCTCCCACTATGGTGGTAGAATAAATTTCCATCATCACAGTTGGAAACTAATCCTACGATAGAGCTGTACCACGAGGCTGTGATGGATACTGACCCTATGGATGCAATGGATCTAGACCCAAAGGCTGTGATGAATCTGGACTGTAAGGCTATGATTGGACAAGACCTCAAGATTGAGAGACCTCAGACATACTGCCAGGAAAGATAATTCCCACACCACTGAAGACACATCCTGAATCATATAAGGCTGGACTACTAGATGGCTGACCTCTGCTTGTGGAAAAAGTGGGGTGTCATGTGAATCATGATGCACTCTACTTCACTATTTTCATGGCTCCTTAGCACCAACAGCTGCTACAGGATGTTCCTATATGATAGGAACCTCCTCTCTCAGGGATGGACACTTGATAATGCTCTTAGAAAGCACATGAAAAAAACCCTCATCTTCAGCCCTTTATCATGAAAAACTTCCCAGCTAAACACCCCCTTCTCCTCTTCATCACTCATGCAAACAAGAATCTATGTGTTACTTCCTTGTAAAGATATTCAAAATGAATTAGAAAATAGGTCAATAAACCAACTAATGTATTTTTATTAACTTGCAATCCTCTATATCTCTTTTCTGTGTTGGGTAAGATACAATAAATACCTCAGACTATACCATGGATCATACTCAACCTACTTCAAAAAAATGAATCGACTCATATGTACACCCAAAATACAAAATTAGGAACATCTGCACCAATAGTCGGGAAAGCTAACATGTACTTGACCACATTCCACATCCTTCCTACCTTTAATCTTAATCCCATGATGTTGATCTGTCTGTCTCAGTGGCAATGGAATCGGTTGAGCACAAAAAAATTGGCACATGACTTTCTCAGGATCTTTCCACTCATTAATATGGAAGTGAATGAGGGGCACTAAATTTATAACAACTTCAAGCCCAATAGTGTAGTATACTAGAAACGAGTCCATAATTCTCTGGTGTGGAAGCAATGAAAACTGAAATAAAAAGTAATCGTTTTCAAAAAGATCCTAACAAAAAACCAAAATATTTATTGTTATTCAATTTGTTAAACAGTTATAGAATGTATATACATTCCTTTTTAGGTAAATGTCAATCCAACTAGAGCGGATATACGCCCAAATGGGGTCTCAGAATAGTTACGAAATTATGTCGAAAACACCACCTATAAAATACAACATCAATAGTGAAAAATAATGAGAAATAAAATTCAATAACTCCTAGTAACATTAGAAACCAATTGAAATGAGTAATAATACCAGCTTCCAGGTGGAGCATCATGTAGTACCTACATCTCGATCGGTGGACCAGCAAGCTCAGGGTAGAATGTGGGGATGCACTCACATTCCCACATATGAATAAATATAATGCATCCCTTGAAACATATGTGGTCCCTATGGGATTGCCTATATAATAATATGTATGTGTATAAAAGGTATGTTGATCCCCATATATACATCCTTGCCCAATAAAAGTCTTCTAGTAGGGGTAGATACATCATGTTCATATTCATTCCTGAGTGATTAGTACACATGGTCCATCAAATGAGCCATAATATATATGCACATGCATAACATATGACATTCTACTCGTCAGCATCGTTGAGTAAATGTGGAATTTTTACCTCTAACCATGTCATGAATATCAATGCTCCATCTATAGATTTACGGTCAGACAAAATTTCAATGTCTAACTAGTGCTGAGAAATTTTTTTCCAAGATGCATGAGTCGTTCCAATAACATCTCTCCCATAGATAAGAAGTCCAAGAATCACTACCACATCCTGGAAGGTGATGGTCATCTATCCCTCATGTATATGTAATATGTTTTTCTATGGTATCTACCTCTTAACGAGGGAAGCAGACATGTGATGGTATACAAATGAGAAATATGATTTGACAATTCCATAGAGCCCAACAGAGCTCATGCATTGTCTAATGGCATGTGGAGGCTCCCTATGATGAAAATGGTGGGATCGACACACCCTGATCAATATATTTGTACCACCCTCTAGAAAGACATTGGAAATATGGGCTCACTAATGATTGATTACTATGCTATCATCCATTTCCATATAATCAAATGAAATGAGTCGTAAGGGTAAAATGTAAATATAGAGTTATGGTCAGCCAGAAAAGTTATGACTTGTAGAATTCATGACATTCCATTTTTATTCACATTGTTTTATGAAGTTATTTTTACCAAAATAATGGTTCATGTCTTCATGTTTTTCAAATCATATTACAGACATGTTGTAACAGTATGGTTTTACCAAGAAAAGGTTGTTTATTAAGATACAGTTTTGTGTATTTATATATATAAATATATTTTCATTGTTATATTTGTGTTTATTAGAAAATGGTGTTATTTTTAATTTATGGAAGACTATCTACATGATGGTATGTTTAATAATTATTTTATCCAACAGAAAGTTGAATATGTAATAGTAACTAATCTTCAAGAAATAAATTGTGTGAAATGAACCACGACATAAGAGGAATGGTGAATACTACCACTGTGATGCTGTAAACTCATTCCACTGCACCGTCATTGTCACTCTTCCTCCTGCATCAGGGTACAATTATAATAAATTCTTTATAAATTTTTATTTATTGTTACAGAATCAGGTATACTAACCTCTATTTTTTTGTGGGATATAACTAGCTCCTTTATCAGTTTGTATAACCTATATGTAGTAGTACCCAATAGTAAAACCTGACTCTGTATGTCGATTTTTTATCATGATTTTTATAGTGTAAATAATATTAGAAAATATGGTTGACCATATAATCATGATTATATTGAAATTTTAGAACATATTCTTTTATATTAATATATGATACTGTTACTTCATTATATAAAAGATTATTAAAACAACAGATAGAATGTTTTCAAAAATTGATTTAAAGGTAATATGTTTTTGGGTTAATGGTTATTCTCTTAGGTTTTATAATTTAGATATTTGGGTTTCAGATATTGAGTCTTGGGTCTAGGTTTTCGGATTTTTGTATGGTTTTGGGGTTTAGGATTATGAATTTAGGGTTAGGGTTTAGGTTTTATGGTTTAGGGTTTATAATTTTGAAATAACGGTGTAGGGAAGATGTTTTTGGGATTATTATTCTACTTTTGGGTTTTGGTGTTTAGAAAACTGAGGTAAAATAGAAGAGATAAAAGCATATAATTTACAATATGAGAATATCATAATGAAGATAATTCATATTTGTGGCTATGAGTGTGAACTTGAAACAACAATGTTTGGGAATCATGTTTGGTTTTGACCTTCATGATGAAATATGGTGCATATCAAACTCTTTCCTTGTTCTTGAGGCTAGTCCATCTTATTCCTCAGCCTTAGGGCCATTGGTCTCCCATAAGGATACATCCAATTGATGTAAGGTATCACTATCAGTTGTCCTTCTGGAATTGGGAAATAATGAAACTCCCCTATAAGAATCCACAGTGAAGAATAATAGTTAGAAATGGTGTACTTCCAAGAAATTGGATCAACATATTATTCCCATTATATGTTTACTGTGGCACATTCTAATTTGTTGTTTGTTCTTGGAAACTGTATGACCTAAAAGTTTCCACATAGACACTTCCTCATTTCAAGTAACACAACCATTTTTTCACCAATTTGGATTATGATAGGGTCTTAATGAGCTTGACCATAAAATTTAGAGTGTTATCATCAAAAAGGTTGGAATGATAAATATAATCTTATTCAATATTATTTTCATTCTCTCATTGAATGTGTATTCTATACCTTATAACCTTCTGTATTCTGTCAAAGGAAAGTTTTTTTCTATCCAAAAAGTACTTCACACAATTATATAATGTCTCGTGAACTAGATTAGATATTGATAGTTTTAAAATCCATTTGAATACATGATTTATGCATTCCAAAATTCTTTTTTGTTATGGATCAATACCTCTCCCCCGTTATATGCCAATTTCCATTTTTCTTTTGGAATTCGCATCATATAATCATAAATTTCTTGATTATCCACGCATATTTGTTTGAAACATCCTTCAAACTACCTTTTATCTGACTCATATTCTACATAGAATAGATGATATCTCAAATAATCTAATTTTATCTTTATGTTGAAATAGTAAAAAAAATAACAAATACAAAGCTTACCAATCCTCATAATTGGCTTTTTCATCGGTTTATTGTGGACATTTATATGTATTTTTCTTGAAACGTGTCTAATGTAGAATCGATGATGTGCATTTGGGTACCACCATGTATCAGGATTCATATTGATTGCCTCATTAATTGCCTGATGTATATCAGATATCAAACAAACACTCAAAATATTGGTGAAATGTTTTTCGATACAAGCAATAAAATAACTCAATGATTCATAGTTTTTTTTCACTACAGTTGTAAAAGGCTAGTGAAATAGGTGAAAGGATTCTATATTGGGTTTACAAAATCAATAATGCACCCTTGTAATTTCTATATAGAAATGTTCCTTCAATCTAAATGAACTTTTTGCTAAAATGGAATGTGGAGATACAGGGGAGGAATTCCCAGAGCAACAAATTAAATTGAAGATAAGATGGAACAAGTCGATTATCATGAGACACAAATTTGTTTGTTTAAAGATGGAAGCAAACATGGTTTTGATGTCTCCTTATGGATAGAAATTATGGAAACACCTGATATGAGTCATCCGGGTCACCATAGACCTTCACAACTGACTTCTGTTTCGTTATCCATCCTTATTTTAGGAAATCATATAAGAAAATGTCTCTTGAATAATCTCTTTCACAAGGACTATCATAACAACTTGGCATGTCCTAATCATCTCAAAAACAATAGATGACACAAATTCTACATCAAATGTGGTATGATCTTGTGTCAGGCCTGGCTGAACCCAAGTTTGAGATACCTCAATCCCTAAGATTCTCTAACCTCCAAATGCAATGTTCAATATTTCCCTCAATAAAATTCTACACTCACCCCCATTCATCTCACACCATATAAGTTATTCACTATGATATGATTCATGAACTCTATAGCTACAGTTCCACTCATTAAGAAATCTATTTAGCATAATTTTTAATGCATCTTTGCAAGGAAAATTTATTCCTGCATATAACAATTTGTCTATATCACAAAACCTATCTAGTACAACTCTTGGGATCTCAGATGTTAGTATGAGAAAATTATTGTCAAATTCAGGAATACATTTCATTACTTTTGACCAAGATTCAACGTGTGGTGGATGATCTATTGTAGTTCGAGCCTAATGTACAACTAATGCATTTCTCGAAACCTCCTCCCTAACTATCAATGGTCCCTCCTCATCAACATTGTTGTCACCATCTATTTCATAATTATAGAACTCCTCACTGGGTATGGGATTAATGTGCTTATACAGGAGATCATCTAGTTTTTCCTCTTCTTTAACCTTGTTCTAATTTTATATTTAGGACATGGACATCTTATTCTCCCATCAACAGATCGATTAGAAATTGAAAAATCTAAAAACTCATTCAAACACTTAACATACTGAGGTGTGTTCCTTGGTAAGGTGATCCACCTTTAATCCACGTATATCACAATGTGCCTTGCCAATAAAAAAAATTAAAAGACATAGCTACTACTAAATAGAGAAAGAGATTCAAATATATGATAGTGTAAGATTATAGAAAAATAATATATTAAAGATGATCCCCTGAGTTAGATATGAACCCTCTAGTGTTTGGGATAGGAGAAGTTTCTTTGTTAAAGATAAAAAGTGTGATAAAAATTCCTTATTACTAATTTACCACATGTTTAATACAAAAATTTATGCTAAATAGTATGTCTATCATGTTTCACCCAAATCTCCAAATTTTCAACCCCTGACTTTTGAAATCCTTTATAGAATCAAAATATAATATTAGATAACAAAAAGTAACAAAAGAATAACTTGTTTGGAATCAAGGTTCCTGAGGAATAAAATAATGTTTCCAATCATGATGAAGAAACATAGAAATTGCATGATGTAACACTTAATTGGACCTGATTGTGTGACTCTAAATAACAAAGCAAATGGTATGGGCTACATGACCATAAACTAAATGACCCATGTTCCAAGACTGTATCTAACTCCTTCAACCCAGGTAGTAAAAGTGGGACATCCCTTATGCCACTACTTCCATTTATCATTAGAGAGTGCATATATTTTCCTCTTGATATCACACAAACAAACACTAAAACAATCTCAAAGAGTGAAAAACCCAATATTGTCAACAATAGTGGTCATTAGTTTTATTAAGTTATAATTAATTATGAGATCATCCATTGTAATGATATAATATTTTACCAATTCATATTAGGATAATTTGAAACATTTGTTCATGTAGGCTACCCCAAAAATTTTTCCACACATCATAATCATAAACAATGTGCACCTAGGTCAATTTTTTCTAACCTTAACCATCATCTATATTGGTACAACTTGCATGATATAAAACTATATAAGTAAATAGACACACAACTCATCATGGTGAAATATTGTAAAGAGAAACCATGGTAAAAATTGAGTCTCCACTAACTATATATGAAGCTATCCTAATTTAAGGTAAGCATTTGGAATTAAAAAATGAAAGAAATCATGTTAGGTTGAAAATACATAAATTTAAACCTAATAAAAAGACAATTCATTATGAACTAGGCCTCCTGAATATGATGATCAAGAAAAATTTAAGGTGATAAAATAAATGACTTAAATCTTGTGGGGTTCATAATATTAATCTTGAAGAATTCAGGTTATACTCTCTAGTTCCTTTGTACTATGAAATATTTTAAGCATTCAATTGTTCTCTCATCACCAGTTTATCAGTCTAGAGTTATATTTATGAAATGTGTGAAGAAATAATTTTGGGGTGATCAAACCCTTATAAACATTCAAATCCACAATCAAAATCTAAACCTTTTCGATCCTTATCATGTTGAGTGAACTATTTTATCCAAATGGGCTAAAAAATGTGTTATATTGATGGTAGTTATGCCTATACCCATCCATGATCCATATAAAAGAGGAACTAATTCATCCAAATGAACTAACTATAGTTTTAATTTAATGGTAGTAATGTATATATCCATCGATGATCCATGATCAAAATGAAATAATTCATCCAGATAGACTAAATCCAGTGTTACAGTTATTATAATTATGCCTATACCCATACATGATCCATGAACCCGAGGAAATATTTCTGACTCAAGAATTTTTGAGAACCATATTTGACTTTATGCATTACCAGTTCATTGATCAATTGGTTTTAAATTATTTTAATTATATTTCCTTCAAAAATTTCATAGGTTATTTGAAAGTGTTAATCAAGCTAAAACAAAATCTACGAAATGGATGACAATTAAGAATAAAAAAAATCTTCATTCATTAATAAAAAAAATGAGAAGAGGATCCATATTATGGAGTCTCTGTTCGTTGTTACAGGTAAATAAAAATGATAAAAACAAATATAATATACTCAAGTCATCCAAATAAATAAAATAATCCTATTCCTGATGATAATTGATGATGGACTATTGAAGGTTCATTTGTTTAATATCTTTCAATTTAGCCAATGGATGTGTCTTCTTAACATGGGATGTTAGTTTTAAATTCCTTTATATAATGGGATTAATCCTTATGTCTACTGATAGTAGCTACACCTACACCCTTTCCACACAAGCCTCATGTTATCTGGGTTTCTATCTTCATAGCTATTTAATAATGAGGACATGCTTCATCAATAGGAAAATTATGAAACTATTTAATGGAATCCTATGTATATTTGTCTTGATGGTTAGAAATATTGAATAAGAGGAGGCTATATTCTTGGACTTCCTCTTCCTCTAAGGAAGTGAGAAAATGATGGATAAGATGATATAAGTTCTATTAATTGAACCCAATTGTGCCCAAGCCATAAATGAGTTAGAGTAGAAACTCCACTTTATCAATATTCTCCTCTGTCCCCATGATGATAGAAAAAAATTGGCACCAAACACATTTTATCACAGCTTAGTTTTTTATAGTGATCTGTGGATCCAAATACTATTTACTTGAATCTGTGAGTAGGAATCTATCGATACTATAGAAGCCTCTCGGTTTTATCCCCCCATGAAGCCACTATAACCAAAATGTATGTAGGAAGCTATCAATATTGTAGAAGCCTCCCTTTTTTATCCCCCCGTGAAGCCACTATAACCAAAATGTATGTAGATAGCTAAAAATACTGTAGAAGCCTCCCTATTTTATCACCCCACTCCTTCTAGGGCATAGAATGTTAATGTTATCTAGACAACACCACTCCCAAAATTCAATCACTAAAAAATGGGTAAACAAAACAAATAGCCTTAAAATCATTAAAAAATAATAAAATTATTTCATGGGGTGTAAAAATCAACCCCCTAATGACACATTATTTCTATAGAATGTAGTTAGTAGAATTATAAAATTAAAGCTGATATAACCCCATGATACCTGATTTCAAGAGGGGGTTGGGTGGGAAAACAAATTGGGGGTATCTGAAAGAATTAAATCCAAACAAAAAAACACATATAAGAGTATTAAAATATTCTATAAAATTTCCTCATCATCTATAATCATATTAAAACAAATAACATGAAACCCAAAACCCAAAATAGGCAGAATAATAGCATATATCTCTACACCATTTACGGATAATCTAGAATGGTGAAATTTAAACAAAACAAACACCTCATGAAAAAACACAACCATGAACCTAAATTCTACCCTAATCCCACAAACCCTAAAAATATCCATAAATTTAACTTCCACTAAAAATCCCAAATCTGAAAGCTATAGTTAAAAAGAAACCCACAAGAAATTTCAAATTAATAACAACCTTTATTTTTTTACCCATGTTGTAATGCCCAAAATGGTCCAACTAGAAGCTCAACTGCATGGTCTTCATGTCATAGAAAACATAAAAAGATCAAAACCCTCATGTTGTCAATAATAAAAATATTAATGATAGTTATGTGAGCTTTATTTCATATGTATTCTCATTCCCAACCCATCTAGAACCAACCTCCATAAATCTCAATCATAGGCACACACAACCTTCATGTGGAAAAAACCCAAATCAATGAGGTATTCACAAGACCAAAATTCACCTCAAACAACCATATGACATCCAAAAATACCAATTAAAATCGAAAATAATATGGAAATAGGGAAACCTGGGGTTACGGGGTCATCAGGGTCGTAGGGGGCCGTGGTCTCCGGGGTCATAAGTTCATGGGTTCTTCGGGGTCCCGGGGTCACCGGGGTCACCAGGGTTACCGGTGGCCAGGTTCGTAGGGTTACTAGGGTCGCGGGGGGCCGAGGTCATGGGGGAGGTGGGGGGAGTGGTTAGAATTGGGGTCAAGGTGGGGGGGAAGGGTTGGAAATGTAAAAAAAATATTTCCCGGTGGTTTATTATAAACCATAGCGAAACCATTTTAAAAAGGTTTAACGGTAGTTCCCAAAACCGCCTCTAAAACCCACAGCTAAAGCCATTTTCTATTTTAGGGATTGTTACATATTTTCACTGATTAATACAGTTGCATTTATGATTATGTAAATGTTAATCTTTAATTATTATCTAGAATAAGTTTAAAGATAGTGTGAAAAAGGACAATTGAAAGTGTTGTTCCACAAGAAAATTAGAAAAATCATTTAATGAAATGAATTTGGATATCAAAAAAGAGTTTATTTATATCACATATAATGAAATAAATCAATGGAAGGTTAATCGCAATGAGGTAAATTAATGAATTCACTAATAGCTTTTTCTTTATGTATATTTATCAATTATAAGTGAACTTTTTGAAATACTTCTTATCTATTAAATACAATATGATTATCACATAGGTGTATCGATATATAATATACATATAAGTATAGAAACATTACAAAAATTAAGGTGTATTCTTAAAGTATCTAATAAAAGGTGATTCTTAAGATTGTGGTGAAAATAATATAACTTCTAATTTCCCAGTAATCGATTCTTCATGAAAAATACATAGAGTATAACCATAATATTTATCTCAGGTGTCCAATAAAAAATTGGATGAATTATCCTAGGTCTATAAATTAATGTTTTTTATGGTGTTTCATAGTCAACAAATAGGTCAGTGATTCATGATTCATAAGCAATGGGTGATGAATATAAAATATAAAACTAATATAACCAATTGTGTGAAGATAAATAATTTCCAATTTAAACTAAAATTGGCCATCAATGATATACCCAGTATGGTGTGTAGACATAATAGAAATAAAAAACCTAGGTATTATATAAATATATAATTATTTATTTCGAATAAACAAACATTAAAAATTAAGGTAAATCGTAATGGATTTCATAACTAGTTCAGTTAGAGAACATTAACTATTTGAAGGAAAATATTGAGGTATATTCCAAAACATAAAAAGATTACTTTAACTGATTAATGAATATAAAATTGACTTATGTTATATGAATTGTCAAAAGATATGAGATTCTTTTGGCTGGTATTTTGAAGTATATCATTACCAAGAAATCATTGATCATTATAATGTAGTGTGGGATGATTACTAAATTCATTCTACTTTATCCACATTAGGATTATGATTCTAATAAGTAGGATTGATGATAGGTATTGTATTTTAACATTGGTCAACAAAAATGTAGCATGGAGTTATTAATAAATGGATATTTCCTTATACACATCAACACTATGATGTATGAAAAAGGAGTATCGATGTTAAAACATATCCACTGTGGATACATCATAGTTTTAAGCTCATGCCTCATAAATAAAGGCATTATCCCATAAACATATTCCATCTATATTGATAAATTGATATCATATGAGTTATATTAGTATGGAAATAGATTATATCATAATACATGTGTTTATATTCTTAGAGTTTGTTTGGATATACAAAAACATTCTTCAATAAAAACATAAAGTGAATCTAGAGTAATTATCTTTAAAGTTTGTTATGGTATTAAAAAACAACCTTTGATAGAAATGTATTAGTGACTTGATAGAAAAAATTTCTATAAAAGGGAAAATAACTATACATAAGGGAGTGGGATCGAGATTTAATTTCATTTAGTATGTGCTATAGATTCAAAAATTGTTGGCATATAATCTGTTTTAACATAGATGAGGAAGAGTAATGTTCAATAGACACATACTACGTTGATCGAATTAAACAATAATGATGGGTTAATATTCCATATGGTTAGTGATACACTATTTAATGAGAATATTAATTCCAACAGGTATGAATTATATAAAATGTAGCTATAATTTTCAAGATAAATTAAAATTAATTGAGGAATTCCATGTATCAATGATCATGGGCATATTATTTTGAATATTATGACGGGTATTCATGTGAGACAATAAATGGAGTGTACAAGAATCATACCCGTAAGGATTGATTGGTAATACCGTGTTCTAATTTCTAAATCCATTATAATTTTATTTATTGTAGGTAATTTCTTTGAACATTTTTTTGATCATTGGATGTCAAAACCCCCAATCATGGAAGGTTTCTATACGATGAAACAAGGAAGGGATAGTGATAAAAAATAATGCAATAATGGTTGAAGGTTACAAAAATACATATTTGAATTTATATAAGAAATAATATCATATAATATTCATTAGTAAAGATTATTTTCTATGTGTATAGCAGATGTTATTGGGGGCACCATGATTTTCCAAGAATAATAGGCATGGTAACATTTGGAAAACATCTATTTCTCTTATTGTTAGTTATTAATTGGACAAATGTTCTATAGTTATTGACTTAATGTAGAAACATAATTTCTAGGGAATAGGATCTAATGATGTATATCTAACGGTTACTTATACCTAGTCATTAATATATTTACTGAAAATTAATTTAAAAAAATAATTAGGGACAATTTGATAGTGAATTGATACTAGTGTCACATGGAATAAAATATCTCCAACTACATATGCATATTCATATGAGAAAATTATATTTGTGAGATGAGTTTCATATGCTTTTGAAATGGATCAATCATGTTTTCCATGATCTATAAAAGAAATTATATTTCCAACATATACTTCGTGTTATAAAATAAAAGTTACATCTTGGAAAAATGAAAGGGCAGTACTCATAATAACATAATTATACTAAGTATGTATAATAGATATGTACCTAGTATGTTGAAAAAAAGGGATACTAGTTTGAGGGGTCACAAAAAACTATACCTTATATTAATGTCATATTGTATCTTAAACAAGATAAGGAATAAATGAGAAAATCTCATACAAGATAGTAGTGTCCATAACTATAATACCAAGTTCATTGAAACTTATAAGGAAACTGAGAAGCAGTTATTAAATTCAATGATTATTTATAGTTCTTAGAATCATACCTTGTATAAAAAGTATTGTCATTATGATAATTATATTAATAATACTAGACATGACATCATTTTTTTATTGGGGAAAATTAGGATATGCTAGGGGATTCTATCTCTTTTGACATTTTTCTCAAGGAGGTGAGGTCACACATATCATAATAACTGAGTACATAAATTTTATAGACCCTAAATGAATTTTTTTTACTTACAAATAACATTATGTTTATCATGGGAGAGATAACATGAAATATTAGTAAGTTGGATCTATTTTATGTTGGCCTGTTTTAGAAGTGGGTTCAGAAGAACCAACATTACCATAACTATTTTATAAAATCATTGATACAGATAGTTATATATGATGTGCTTTTACAATAATATTGTAGTCATTTTTCATCTACTATTTAATGTTAATTCCCATAGATTGATTTTCGTATCAAAAGGTTATAGAATATACCATGATATAAGGGGAACCTAATATATTATAACATTATTATTAAATATTCATCCTATGGTCTAGATATATCATACTGAATCATCACAATAGATTTTTTACCATCAGGTTTTGGGGGATCATAATTATTTAGACTTCTTTACATGAAATTCACACTTGTTGTTCTCTAGAATTTGGGACAGAACAACCAATAGGAACACCAAATTATTTCAGGTGTAATGGGTTGTTCTTATCTAAGATCATGAGTTTTGGTCTCCTAACATGAGATCATTTTGTATGTGTACCATTTGATCACATATTTTTATGGAACAAAAAAACTATGGTAATGAAATCATTGAGTGGTATCTTGTGTTGGGTGTGTCATTGGTGGTATGAAATTAGTTTTATGGTCAAGATAGAATATGTTACTTAAGAGGTGAGGAAGACATAAATCTTAGTCCATATTGATTAGGATGGTGGTACCTTTATAAGTCCTTGGACAAGGTATTCTAGGGTAAATCAATCCAGTTAGATCAAAAAATAATATATTAAGGAAGGATGAAAACACATGTGTGCATCATTTTTAATGATATATCTAAATAAAAATATATTATATTATAAAAAAATTATATGTAGGTTGATTTTCATTACTATGACTATTCCTTATCTATTTAGGGGACTTTATGGATTAATAGTCTCCACTCTTGGTTTATGAATTATATTCCCTAGTGTCAAGATAAGGGCCTAGAGGGTCATGCACTATAGCATAATCAATAATTCTCTCTATTCTTTTGAGCAAAAACATTGGACATGGTGGGCCATGTCACAGGGATCAAGAGGCATCAATGATATCAATAATCTATAAATAAATAAATTCATTGTTATTATCATAAAAATAAATTGATTTTATTTATTTACTAAAAGTATCCATGAGTTATTTTGGGAATGAAAGAAATAATAGTATTCGAATGAATATTATTTTAATATTTTGGGTTCATTTAATATTAGTGAGAATTATGATTCAAGTTAAATGATGTGGTTTTACATTATAATATATTTATTATATATTACTATTGTGTGATAAAATATATAATAACGTTTATTTTTTCCTAATTAATTAATTATTAGTTATTTAGTGGACGTTTAATAAATAGGGGTTAGGGAACACTTCATGGGTATTTGATCATCCACTATAAAAAGAAGGAGATAGGATCTCAAACAATGAATATTCACTGTGATTTAATCATAGTATCTCTCCCATATCTTAATATCTAGTGAGAGAATCTCTTGATCTAAGAGATTGGACTGAGAACATCTATATTCATCGAATAGATAATCATATAGTGATTGTTGTGGCATTGAAGGTGGAATTGGATTTCCATTCTAGAACCCATAATTTTAAAATCGATGCTCCTAAGGATTTTTAAAACATATATGAAAAATCTAGATAGATTATTCTTTAGATTCTTCAATCAATAGTCATTAGTGACAAGTGATGTATGAACATGATTTCTTTTAAATGAGGTACATGTTCTGTTTAATTTTTATTCTTTGATTAATTCCTGTAATATAATTAAAACATACTAGGGATCGAATAATTTTATATGACCAGTATCATCATCCTAGTGATGAAAAGTTTTAAAATCCATATCCTACCATCTTTCAAAACTTTTATAGCACCCTTAAGAATATATTGAAGTGATAACTATACGTATATACATGCCAATTTATAATTAATTATTTATGTTGAAACAATTACCTTATAATTTCAAGTTATAATTGTATAAAATATACATGTGTTAGTCCATGTTAATTATTTATACATTTTAATTAAAAATGAATAACCATTAATAGTGTCAAGACAACACACCTGAATTGTGTTTTAATTATTTATATCAAGGGTCGTAGTTGAATAATAGGAGAAACACCCTACTTGGGGTGGAAAGAGTTGAGTTCACAACCTCCGACAACATGAATAGAATGTGTTTAATGGAATTTAGAATATGAGCACACTGATTATAAAAGTGATTTTTTTTGACGCATCGCCCGATGAAAATGGTGTGCACATAATGATGGAAATTTATAAATGAGGATACATTTAGATAAAAGTTATAGAAAAACTACCTCAATTGTATATAACACTCCGCATACAATATCAACAATTAGTTTGACTTGAATTGGATGAAAACTAAAAAAATCATTTCTGTAAATATAAAGAATATGATCATGAATTAAAAGAGAATAATCTAGGGGAAGAAAAATGAAAAAATGAGCCTATTTACTAAAGCAATTACAATGAGGAATACAATGAGATGAGTGGATATTTTTACTGATATCATATAAATAATGAATTAAAGAACATGTCTTTGGATCCTTCCTTGAAATAAAAAGGGAACTCCCTGTGCGTGTTGGAGGAAATGAAATGGAGGGTTATATATATATATTCTGGTGAAATCATAAATTCACCCCTCTTTAAATGTGTCTTATGGTTAGGTTTCATGGTTGTATGAACAATGTTCCATATATTCATCACAAGATGACCATACATAGGCCTCACATGGTTTTTCGACATGGTCAAATAAATCATGTAATAACCATTCTTAGATAACTGTTTAGAGAGGGAACCCACATGGTTTGACTATATAGTTTAAGAAACCATGCACTAACCATGCTATTTGGTTCTTCTAAAAACTGATGACATTATGAATAGGCATGTGACCCCTAGAATATGGTTAGGGTAGACCACGCTCATTTATCTACGCTGTCAAAACACATGAATGGTTAGGAGAAACTAAGTGGGCTATGAGACATGGTTTCTACTAAACATGAGGCCGTGTGCATTATTCCACAGTCAAAGGTTTCGACCACTACAAAATCTTATGACACCCTCTTCCAATCTATATCCTCATTAGTAATTCATATAATGTCAAAACTAAATAATTAGAACAATATTTAAAGGATTCATACCTCATAGAGAAATTGGGTTCTTACAATCATCCCCCTTAAAGGAACTCATCCACATGTTACCCTTCCAAGGGAGGAAAAACATCATCTGAGAAGACCTCCAGCCACTGAGCACATACATTAGCCTCCCACACCAATGTCTCATCATGTATAAGGATATTCCACCATAGTACTAGTACTATAGGGATAGACTAACCTATGGGGTACATTATGCTCTAATAAATAAATCATATGTGATACTCCTAAAAAGAAGAATCAAAATCCGATTCAATATCCTTAGGATTAAAATTATGATATTACATGGCCCGATATCAGGGAGTCGATGATATGTGGAAGAATCCGTGCATGGAATGATACATTTGAGGTGGATTAAATTGATAGGATATCAACCTGCCTCTATCCAAAATCTTAAAATTCCTAGAAGAACACAATGACAGCTTCTCTTTCCTCTGTATCCATATGTGCCCAACTATGGGTGATTCCCATAAGAAAACATGATCCCTAACCCTGAACTCCTAATTTCATTTTTGGAAAACAAAAAAAATATTTATATTTAGACTGAGCGGTATACATAAACTTCCTGATTACATATACCATCTCTAAAATCTCCTACATGAGATGAGGACCTAGTAGTTAAGCATATCTTGCCTCTAACTAGCATAGTGGAGAATGACATGAACTACCATATATGGCTCTTTACAAATCCATCAGAATCATTTGCTGACAACTATTATTGTATCAGAACTCAATGAGATGTATATGTTTCTCTAGAGAACTGCTAAAATAAATGGAATATGCTCTAAGCATATCCTCCAACACATATATCATCCATTCCAACTGACCATTAATCAAAGGGTAAATTTGTTTTTCTTATAAGCTTCCATGTACCCATAACTCTTCATAACCGTTGCGATGACCTTGATGTGAAATGAGAATACCAGTCTAAAATAATAGTAACAGGACCATGTTTAGATGTGTAATCTCTTAGACATGCAGTATTCCAAGCTCACCAATAATAAAATTCTTCTAGATATGTCAAAATTGGAGTACTTTAATTGTTCAGACCATGATTATGAAAACTGCCTCGCTACCATGATGTGACATTGGTAATATGACTACAAAATCCATTGAAACGTCTTTCCATTTTCATTATCAGACCCGCAATAGCTGTACAAATCCATCACACTAATTTTTATCCACCTTCACCTTCTAAAATTTTAACACCTACTCATTAAACCTACAATATGACGTTTCATCCCATCCCAGCAATACTGGTGACAAATATCACGATACATCAAGGAGATTCATGGATGAATTTCCCATAGATAGACATGGAACTCTCACCTCAGTTCCACTACCATATCTATAGGAACCAAGACACACCCATGTATATGTCACATATCATCTCTATTAACAACCCAATATAGAGGTGATTCCATACCATAAATAATCTCACATAGAACACTATCTTTTGGATCTAAGAATTTACATCTCTTCACCCTATCCAAGAGTGAAGAGGTATCTACTAAGGCTATAATAAAATGTTTCTTGTGAATCTCATGAAACAGCATATGAATATCAAAAATAAGGGCCATTAATTTCAATTCATCAATGTCTTCCTGTGTGGATTTTTGCTATGTTTTTTGGATCAGCAGAACAACAACCACATTACACTTTACAATAATATAAGAAATCTCAATGTTAAAATAATAAAGTTATTTGACTTATCTTTATTTTATGTGATTCATGTATTATTGTGTAAAGATATATTTGATTCTATTGTGATCTGTATGCACCAGAAAGCTCTTTCCCTTCATATAGTGTCTCCAACAACATGAGGCTTGGACAACTACTTCATGGTCGAGGTTATGTTTCTGGTAATTACATTCATGAGGTCTCAATTGGAGAGACTCAAATACAATAAATATATTATCCTACATCAACACTACACCCTACCCGATTCCTGATGCATCAAAAAACAAAATATATCATCTTATAGGGTGGAGAAAATTTAAAATTGGTACTTAAGTAAGTCTTCCTTTTAGATTAAATAAGGATTTATCACACACATCACACCATATAAAAATCACACCCATCCTAGTAATATCATTAATAGTTACATGAATGTTTGATAAGTTTTTTATTAAAATCATGTAACATCCATCTATCCCCAAGAAAATTTTTACATGAATCACATTCTGGGGATGCTCTTAGGAACCAACAACAGTCAGCCTTTATGGGTCAATAGATACTCTTAATTTTGAGATAATATGACCTAAGATGTAAACTTTTTAGAAACATAAGTTTCACACTGTAAGATTATCAAATTGATTATTATATCACACTACATTAAAAAAACATCTCAAGATGTCGAGTAAAGTCACTAAAGGTTTAATAATACATCATTATCTCATATATAAAAACCATGAAAAGGGAATATTTATAGGTTTTTATAGTCTTATTCATAATTCCCATGAATATAAATGGAATATTCATAAGACTAAAAGACAAAATAAGGTACTCATATTGACCATAATAACATTGGAATGCCATACGTGGTATATCTGAACGCTAAACTCCAACATTTTTATATCCCAATATCATGTCAATATTTGAGAACACCCTAGATCCACAGATTTTGTCGAAGGTATCATCTATTAGAGGTAATATATATTTTTTATTAACCATATAATTTTTCAAAAATTAGTATTCCATGCATATCCTAAGGGAGTCATCCACCATCTTGGTGAAAATTTTGAGTGAACCCTAAGAAAAAGTGATTTTTTGATGAAACATTATTTATTATAAATATTCCATATATCTCATGAGATTTTGGTTCTCAGTATGTTCAATCATGTATGGAGGTATCGATATTGTATTTTCTCCTAGAAGAAGCTCCATCATGAACTCCAACTCTCTCATAAGAGGTAAGCTAGAAAAATCATGTGGAATAACATCCTTGAAATGATCTACTACTGGATTAATGATAGTATAATGTAATAAATAATCCTATAGATAATGTATTGAAACTTGGGAAGTCACTCAACATAGTCCATGATGATCTGGTTATGATAAAATAACATGGAAATTTCATTCACCATTATGAAGAGAACTACCACCCTATAGTGATGTAAAAGATACCATGCGGCTGTAGAAGTCCACATAAGAATGATTGAGAAACAAATAGTATATCTATATAATGACATAAAAACCAATAATATCAGGGATGAAGAGGTGTTATAATAAGGGATAACTTTCTACCTCAATGGGATGATCCCTACATTGGTATATTTCCTCTGAAAATACACCCAACAACTTGATCAAGGTCATCACCCCACAAAAGTGCGGAATTTATAGCATGAGACATTCTAAGACTGATAAGGAGATGAAGGAATGAGATTCACCTATTTTGAAAAATGTTGATAAAATAGTGTAGGCTACTTGAATAGTACCTCATTCAATAGAAGGTCCCACACTTTAATATATGAGCATTAGCTTTAGAGCTTGCAACTGAAATATTCTATAGCCCTGTTCTATAACTAGAATTGTAGATACCCAATTCTTCATGTACATAGACATTACATTACTTTTTTTTTTGAATACATAATACATAACAAGAACCAACACACAAGGACCATAATAGTTTTGTGTCTTTGGAAACATGGAACATAATCTTCTAATCATGGTGAAATATCTTCAACATCTCCTATAATGATCTTCCCCTTTTTATTTTCTTACCTAAAACGTTTCTTTAAATCCTGAGGAAAACAAAACATAAAAAAGGGTGAGCTCGAATACTCATTAAGGGTAAGCATGGAGAAAATAAAACAAATCAAATACATTTGAACTTAAAAACGTGAACATAATATTTAAACATTAGGATCATGATCAATGACATAAAACATGTCAGTACGTAAGGCATAGATCATAATGGGACATCAATCAGGATAAAATAGAATGGGAATAAAACATGTATTTTTGGCAACCATTAATCACAAGTTATGATTTCCATAGTAGCCATGGCATTACTGCCAAGACCATCTTAGTGGACAAAGTCCCTTTATGAATCGAGTTAACTCCTCCTTTCAGTCCTGTAACACTGAACTGGATTAACTTACCATTCTAGCCATGTATATATCATGAGATATAAATCTTTACCCAATGAATTGGAGGGATATATAGGTCCCACCCATCTCATAATGAAATCATTATTACTTGTGCCACAAAATAAACATCAAACCTTCATCATAACCCAAAGAATAGCATGAGCTTCATAAACATAATCCCACCATAACATAATCCATATAAAACAAATGGATATAATTTCATCATAAGAGAAGTATAACCATGTAAATCATATAGACATTATACTTGAAACATAAACATATGAAATTATGTCATCTTATATGGAAAATGGTTTTGATAAAACACTTGAAATGAATTCTTGAGGAAAATAACCTTTCTTCTTCAAAATCATTTTTTTTCACAAAATACGATACATTTTTAAAAAAAATTGATTTTGTTGAAAATAGTCATTAAATATTGTATATTAAGATTCATGAAAATAAGGCATTTTGAAACCGTAAAAATCCGTTCATTCCATATAAGTTAAAAAAACATTATCCTCATACTTCAGCAGGAAAAGTCAAAAAAGTTCCTCATATGGTAAACAAAAGAAAGATTCCTTCCATAAAACAAAGTAAAAGTAAAGATGGGTAAAAATGACTTTAAACATATAGGGAAGAATATTAAACACTTTATGAAAACATTTTTATGGACATGGATGAAAAATATAACCCCAGTAAATACTTACGAATAAGAAATCTCGGATAAAAATGGGATTGTTAAATTATCCCTTACCTTAGGTTCGATAGCCTTCATACATATCAGAAACTCCTGTATAATGATTTAAATAATGTCACTGACTTATTAAAGAATCATATTCATTGTTATTATATCATATATGGTTCACTTATGACTTTATATTACCCATTCCTTTATAAATTCCATGTTAAATCACCATTTTGGGTAAAATCGTTTCATTTATCGTACGTGTTTCGAGATGTTGTTCTTGATATTATTACTTATATCCTGATTTATTTAAATCCATAATTTAAAACATGATTTATATATAATATATATTCAGTATATAAATATATATGATAGATTGATAAATGGAATTAAATACACCCTTCATGGAGACGGTAGGCCGTGCGTACGCATGAACGCTGTTTTCGTTTCCTTATTGAATTAATTAGAATTAAGTAAATGAAACATATATGTTCATAAATCCAGTATAATTATTATGTAACATCATTCATGATTATTTATTATATATACATTTTAATCATACTTGATTGGTTAATCATGGAAAATGAATCTCATCGCATTCGTGGAGACGGTAGTCCGTACGTACGCACGAATGATGATATCATTCCCATGATCATGGAATTGTATTACAGTGTTTGTATAATATTTTAGAATCATTATAAATTTACAATAATCATATATAGTTATTTATTTATACCATTATACCCATCCAAGTAAGGTGGTGGTGGAAAACATATTACACCACAGCGTGGAGATGGTATTCTATACGTACGCACACGCGGTGATTTCGTTTTCTGAAGGATTGATAGAATATGAAATTGGGTTGTTTAGTATTTATAATAACATATCATTATATGAGTGATACTGATGTTATTAATTTATTATGATATAAATAGAGAAGAATAAGTAGAAGAAGAAATAAATTGGAATGAATCGGTAAAGGATATTACCTCTTCTTGGACGCTCCTCTTCTTAACCTCCTCTTAAGGCACTGGGGTTGGTCTTTTGAAGAGACCCGAATCTCTATAATGTTTCTAGGGAACATGAGAATGGAAATGTTCTGGGTTTTTCTGAGCTTCAAGGCGCAAAAGGGTGTGAATATAAGAAGGAAGGGGTGCCCTTTTTATAAGGGAGGAGAGGGGCACCTTTGGAAAAACATGAAATATTATTTAATAATAAGGTTATATTCAGTTTATAATAGCTCCAAATTGATTTATTTAGAATCGAAAGTGGGTATGGGTCGAAATACTCTCAACAAATATGTTTTAGACAAGTTTAGGTTTCTATTTTATCCTTATCATATAGATTTAACTCTAAGTTAAATAATTTAACTTTTACCGTGTCTTCGTGTTTTCTTACACTATATGGTTAATAAACCTAATATAACAAGCCAAACGAACCCCAAGTGGTTAATTATTAATATATATAACCTTATCTATGTCTTTTGGAAAAACATTAGATTTTTAGAATATAATAACAATTAATAATATAACATCTATTTTTAAAAACTATTTTATGTCAATTTTGACACTATTTGGTAATTGATTTTTGTGAAAATCATAGCAACATGATTAGTTCGAAAACAGTTAATTGAATCAATACTAACATGTCCTATTAACCCATAAAATTAGTGGAATTCATAAAAAGTGTCAAATTACATTTATTTGGGAATTTATACTTCAATTATTTTAATATTTTATTAATAAGGTAATTACTGCATCATCATTGTGTCAAAAATAAATTAAATCACCTAATGTCTAAAAATTAAAAATAAAATACCATTATGTAGAAAATATTTTTATATTTCTAATTAATATTTATAGTCTAATTTATCTTATGTATAACCCTATATTAAAAATGTTTTAGTTATTAAACTTTGATTTTATCCATTTTAACACTTCTTTAAATAAAATAATAATAAGTATCCTAATCTAATACAAGTGGACCTAAAGGGTAATACTTTATTCCTAAGGTTGTTTTTGGTCGAATAACAATTATCCAATAGAATTAGGACATTAGTTGGGGTAATAATAATATCATTTTTAACCTTAATTACAATATTTACTTTTAACCGCGGTAAATAAAAGTAAAAAGTTACTATTACCCAAAAATTATTTTTATCTTATTGAACCACATTTTCCTCCTTGATATTAACCGTGTCTCTCGGATTTTTGAAATTCCACTCACAGAAGCCATAAAATCACGTTTTATGTAAATTTTCAATTTTTTTAGGAGGTGGGTAAAAGGCAGTGACAAATTTAATAAAATTGTTATATATCTAAAATTATTATAAAATGACTCAAATGATTTAAATTTAACTTATATAAGAATTATGTACCAATTTTTACCTAAAATAAATTTAAAAAAAAATAAATAATTATTTAAATAAAATTTTGGTTTTTAAATAGTAACCCATTGTTTTCACGATTCATCAAACATTTAATGTTTTCAGAAAAATGCCAAAAATTCACCCTAGGATAATTTCGATATTCCGATTCCAAAAATGAAGTATATTTTTATAGATAAAATTTATAAAATTTCAAAAAGTGGGTATTACTATTCATAATGGCTAGTTCATAATAATATTATTATAATATCTCGTTTAGTGAAACTCGGTATTGCGTACTACACACGCTATCGAGTAAGTTCTTGATTGCATGTAATGCAAGCCAAGTCAGGGCTACGTGTAGTGAAAGCTCTGTTTGGTGTTACATATAACATAATCAAAAATTATTTCATTTATACATCAAACCAAATTTATACTTAATATTGCGTAGAATAATTTCCACAAAACAAACATGAAATTGTGTGTCACATGAGACAATAATAGTGTTGCATATAATGCAAGCTAATACGGTGTTGTGTATAGTACAAGATAATCTTGGTGTAGTGTATAATAGAAGACATCAAAGAAATTAAAAATAATATATCTCATAAAATCTCTTGGTGTTACATTCTACCCCCCTTAAAATGAATTTTACCCTCGAAATTCGTTGGGGTTCTAAATGGTTTACTACTTGAAATATTCTTTCATATAAACCCACATCGTAAAAAAGAGTAAAAAACTTCATTTTAAAAAATTATGTATGAAACATATCGGTTACCCAAATTGACTCATCACTGGGTTTCCACATAGGTGAAAATATGGATATGCAAGAGAAACCTAACCATCAAGTTCTGATGGAGAGTGGTTGAGAACATGGCTATGAAAAAGCCAAAAATCACAAAGCCAAAAATTTGTGATGATCTAAGGTACCATTTGATTCATCAGATATAAGGGCACTAGGACAACATTTTTTGGTTTCAACATCATTTCCCTAAAGTTGAAGAAATTTGAATTAGAAGAAATAATTCCTTGATTTTGGTACAATCTCACCATTGGTCGTTACTTGGACAATTTCCACTTCATCTCTTAAAGAAATGAAGTTGAATATGTCATTCGTGAAGTGTTAGAAGATCATATGATAGAATGATGGGTCATTCCATCTGTCTCAAACAAAAGGTTAGAAAAAGTTATCAAATATACATAAGTCCATCTATAATGATATTAATCATATATTATTCCAACAATGGACTTATACTTCATCTATCATACCTCTTAATAAAATAAAACTACTTCCTACTAACGAGGGACTTCTTGTAGGCTAGTGGTAGGCGATAAAGGCTAGTCGCACTTCAGTTGTGAGTTCGATTCCCACAGCCTTGTCTGCCGCGATGGGTTGTCTCTCGTCTTGCAAGTTGTACTTTTTCTAAAAATACATTATTATAAAATTCCATCAATAATATCAGAAAAACGTTATAGCCTTAAACAATACTATATGATGTATAACATAATGTATTCCAATCTTTAGGCTTACCCAAACTCATAGTATATGGAAAAATATTGATAGATAGGTCATCTACCAAGAATGTAAATACTGTCATTTATCCACCATATATCATAAGATATCTCTTGTTTGTCACATTCCAAACATTAGAATGCCTTAATCATGTATTGTTTTGAAAAATGAATACCCATTTAACCTGAGTGAAAACATGAATGCTGTCAAAAGTAAACTCATTCCACATACCAAATTCCAAGAAAAATTATATACTCAATCCATGATATAACATTGTCCTTATATCAATAATGATCTCATTAATACTATCAAAAATCTCATTATCTCTTTATCCCTTCATTATGCGCATATCATCTACATTCCAAAAATATCTGAATAACCTTTCATGGTGACCAGTACTATTCAAAATATACTTTCAAATACTTAAAGAAATACAATAGTGTAACAATCCTTATATGTGTCTTTATTCCATAGTACCATTACCTATACAACATAACTCTTGATAAACGTAAAACATTCCACTAACTTCTTAAACTATTGACTGAGCCTCAACAATTCTTTCATCTCACTAATCATTTGTAGTCTCTTCGTCATCATCAACATAAATACTACCCATACAACAATGCTGATTCTCTTCATGAGACTTTCCCTTAGGTCATTGGTTTACATAATGACCGTATATTCCACATTTAAATCATTTAACCATTGTTGATGTCTTAGCAATACCATTATCCTTGTCCATGGTGTTAACTGGTCATTTTCCATTGCAATTGATGGCTTTGTGTCCTTCTTTTCCACAACCAAATCATCTTCCAGTTCCTTTGAAATATTCTCCCTGATGCCTCTTCCCACAAGATTTACATGAGGGAAATTGACCTTTCTTTCCTATATAATCATCATGAAACTCCATCTTTCTCTTATTAGCCGAGTTTGGAAACTTACCAAAGTTGATATTATTGATCATATTATGAGATTGATGATTAGGCATAACAATGATATGTGGACTTCCAGATCCAATTTCATTTGGTTTCTCATGAGGAATATCATTCCATTGTCCATCATATCCTCCATTATCACGAATCTTACTATTTCCATCCATTTTCTAAAACCCTAAAAGAATAGTGTGAGAGGCCAAAATCATAATCAAGGGGGAGTAAGTTCAATATTGATCATCTTAGGATTAATTATAATATTGTTACAATAATTCTAGGACTATAACCTATACTTATACTTAACCTTAGGGACATCCCTAGACATACCTTAGAAATATCTCTAGGGATTTCACTAAAGTTTTCACATCTTAGATTCCAAAGGTTAACTAAACCTCCCTCTAATACCAACAGTAGAGACTCAAAACTTGACGTACATAGACATTACCTTACTTTTGAGGAATACTTAATACATAACAAGAACCAACACTCAAGGACCGTAATAGTTTAGTGTCTTTGGAAACTCGGAACAAAATCTTCTAATAGTGGTGAAAGATCTTCAACATCCCCCATAAAGATCTTCCCATTTTTTTCCTACCTAAAACCTTTCTTTAAATCATGGGGAAAAGAAAACATAAAAAAGGGTGAGCTCAAATGCTCAGTAAGGGTATTCATGGAGAAAATAAAATAAATCATATGCATTTGAACTTCAAAACATGAACATAATGTTTAAACATCAAGATCATGAGCAATGACATGAAACATGTCAGTATCTAAGGCATAGATCATAATGGGAAATCAATCATGATAAAATATCTTTGGAATAAGACATGTAATTATGGAAACCATTAAGCACATGTTATGATTTCCATAGTAGCCAAGGCATTGCTTCCAAGACCATCTTAGTGGAAAAAGTCCCTTTCTGAATCGAGTTCACTCCTCGTTTCAGTCCTGTAACACTGAACCGGATTAGCTCACCATTCTAGCCATGTCTATCTCATGAGATATAAGTCTTTACCCAATTCATTGGAGGGATATATAGGTCCCACCCATCTCATAATGAAATCATTCTTACTTGTTCCACAAAATAAACTTAAAACATTCACGATAACCCAAAGAATAAAATGGGTTTCATTAACATCATCCCTTCATAAAATAATCCATATAAAATAAATGGATATAATTTCATCGTAAGAGAAGTAAAACCATGTAAATAATAGAGACATTATACTTGAAACACCCACATATGAAATCATTACATATTATATGAAAAATTGTTTTGATAAAACACATGAAATGAATTCTTGAGAAAAATATCATTTCTTCTTCAAAATCATTTTATTTTCAAAAAATGCGATGAAATTTTAAAAGAAAAGGATTTTGTTTAAAATAGTCATTAAATCATTTATATTAAGCTTCATGAAAATAAGGTGTTTTGAAACTATAAAAATCCATTAATTTCGTATAAGTTAAAAAAACATTCTCATCGTACTTTTTCCAGAAAATTCAAAAAAGTTCCTCTTATGGTAAAAAAAAAAGAAATATTCCTTCCATAACACAAAGTAAAAGTCAAGATGCGTAAAAATGACTTTAAACATACATGTAAGAATATTAAAAACTTTATGAAAACATTTTTATGGACATGGATGAAAAATGTAACCCCAGTAAATACTTACAAATAAGCAAACTTGGATAAAAATGAGATTGTTAAATTATCCCCTACCTTAGGTCTGATATCCTTCGTACATATCCAAACCACCTGTATAATGATTTAAATAATATTATTGAATTATTATAGAATCATATTAATTGTTATGATATCATATTTGGTTCACTAATGTCTTTATATTACCCGTTCTTTTGGAAATTCCATGTTAAAGCAGCGTTTTGGGTAAAATCGTTTCATTTATCGAATGTGTTTTGACTTGTTGTTCTTGATATTATTACTTATATCCTGATTTACATAATTACAGAATATAAAACATTATTTATATATAATATATATTCAGTATATAAATATATATGATAGATCTATAAATGTAATGAAATACATCGTTCATGGAGACAGTAGGTCGTGCATACGCATGAACGCTTTTTTCGTTTCCTTATTGAATTAAATGGAATTAAGTAAATGAAACAAATATATTCATAAATATAGTATCATTATTATGTAATATCTTTCATGCTTATTTATTATATATACTTTATAATCATACTTGAAAGGTTAATCATGGAAAATGAATCTCATCGCGTTCGTGGAGACGGTAGTCCATATGTACGTACGAACGATGATATCATTCCCATGATCATGGAATTGTATTAAACTGCTTGTATAATATTTCAGAATCATTATCACATTACAATAATCATATATATTTATTTATTTACACCATTATACCCATCCAAGTAAGGTTGTGGTGGAAAACAGATTACACCACGGCGTGGAGACGGTATTTCGTATGTACGCACGTGCGATAATTTCATTTTCCGTAGGATGGATAGAAGATGAAATTGGTTTGTTTCATATTTATAATAACATATCAGTATATTAGTGATACTAATGTTATTAATTTATGATTAAACAAATAGAGAAGAATAAGTAAAAGAAGAAATAAATTGGAAAGAATCGGTAAAGTATATTGCATCTTCTTTGACGCGCCTCTTCTTAACCTCCTCTTAAGGCATTAGGGTTGGACTTTTGAGGGGACCAGAATATCTATAATTTTTCTAGAGAATATGATAAGGGAAATGGTCAGGGGTTGTCTGAGCTTCAAGGCTCAAAAGGGTGTGAAGAGAAGGGGGAAGGGGTTTCCTTTTTATAAGGGAGAAGAGGGGCACCTTTGGAAAAACATAAAATATTTTTTTATAATAAAGTCATATTCGGTTTATAATAGCTCCAAATTGATTTATTTCGAAGACAAAGTGGGTAAGAGTCTAAACCCTCTCAACCAATAGGTTATATACAAGTTTTGGTAACTATTGTAACCATATCATTTATATTTAACTCTAAGTTAAATAATTTAACTTTTATTGTGTCTTCTTGTTTTCTTACACTATATGGTTAATAAACTTACTATAACAAGCCAAAAGAACCACAAGTTGTTCATTATTAATATATATAACTTTATCTAAGACATTTTTCCGAACCATAGATTTTTAGGAATATAATAACAATTACTAATATAATATTTATTTTAAGAACTATTTTATGTCAAATTTGACACTATTTGGTAATTGATTTTTGTGAAAATTATAACAACATGATTAGTTAGAAAAAAGTTAATTGAATCAATACTAACATATCATATTATCCTATGAAATTATTGTAATTCATAAAAAGTATCAAATTACATTTATTTGGGTATTTATAACATCAATTATGTTAATATTTCATTAATAAGGTAATTACTGCATCATCATTGTGTCATAAATAAATTAGAACATTTAATGTCTAAAAATTATAAATAAAATACCATTATGTAGGAAATAATTTTTTCTTTTTAATTAATATTTATAGTTGAATTTATCTTATGTATACTCCTATATTAAATATGTTTTAGTAATTAAACATTGTTTTTAACCATTTTAACTCTTCTTTAAAAAAAAAATAATAAGTGTCCTAATCTAATCCAAGTGGACCTAAAGGGTAATATTTTATTCCTATTTTTGTTTTTGGTCGAATAAAAATTATCCAATAGAATTAAGACACGTGTTAGGCTAATAATAATATCATTTTTACCCTTAACTGCCCTATTTACTTTTAACCGTGGTAAATAAAAGTAAAAAGATACTATTCACCAACAATTATTTTTTTCTTATTGAACCACATTTTACTATTTGATATTAATCATGTGTCTCAGATTTTTGATAATCCACTCACAGAAGCGGTAAGATTATGTTTTATGTAAATTTTCAAATTCTCCTCGGAGGTGTGTAAATGACAATGAAAATTTTAATAAACTTTTTATATATCTAAAATTATTATAAAATGACCCAAATGATTTATATTTAACTTATATAGGTATTATGTATCAATTTTTTCCTAAAATAAATCTAAATAAAGTAAATAATTATTTAAATAAAAAGTCGGTTTTTAAATAGTAACCTAGTGTTTTCACTATTCATCAATAATTAAAAATTTTCAGAAAAATACCAAAAAATCATCCTAGGATAATTTCGATATTCTAAATCCAGAAATGAATTCCATTTTTAAAGATAAAATTTATCAAATTTCAAAAAGTGAGTATTACTATTCATAATGGCTGGTTCATAATAATATTATATTAATATCTCATTTAGTGAAACTCGGTATTGCATACTACACACGCCATCGAGTAAGGTTTTGATTGTGTGTAATGCAAGGCAAGTCAGGGCTGCGTGTAGTAAAATCTTAGTTTCCTATTGCATATAACATAAACAAAACTTATTTCATTTATACATTAAACAAAATCTATACTTATTGTTGTGTAGAATAATTTCCACAACACGAACTTGAAATTGTGTGTAACACGAGCCAAGAATAGTGTTGCGTATACTGCAAGCTAATACGGTGTTGCGTATAGTACAAGATAATCTTGGTTTTCTGTATAATAGAATACATCAAAGAAATTAAAAATAATATATCTCATAAAATATCGGTGTGTTACAATACTACCTTGAGTAGGTCCGCTTTTCTATCACTGATAATTAGAAGGTTGGATACCAAGGACCCAACCTTATCCTTGACCCATTTAGTACGAGATACTCTAAATTCTTTCATGACGTGGCATAATTAATCTCCCTACTGATGTTGGAGCATGCATGAACCCTCTTCAACTTGAAATATGTGAAATGATTAAGAAAAATATCTTAATATGACACATGAGTTTTCTATCAAAACACTCAAGTGGGTATCTATCACACCATGGATCCAAATTCCCCTATTATATATAATGATGTAATATTATATAGCTACAAGTACGGGTACTTTGGCTGCCACTATTCTGATGAGAAAGCTCAACGCTATGATTCATGTTGCTAGAAAAGCATTTGACCTTCCTCATCACTAAATATTTATTCTTATTACAACTGGCTTCTCTTAAGTTTTGATCAGTGATATGATATTGATTAATGATCTCACAAAATTTATATAGGTGAAATACATTCCCCTGTGAATATATGTGATATTTTTTCCCATCCTCAAAACACTATTCACACAATAGTTCATCACTAATGAAATGTGGTGCAAATCATTAAAACTATGTAAAAAAGTTGAATATTCCATGAAAAACATATAACTATGATCCAGATTCATGATCTTTATACACCATCTATATCTCATCATCTGAAGAAAAAATTAATTTTAGAAGGAATTTTGGGAGTTTTCCCAGACCATGCCCGGATGATGACATGCTTGAGTAATCACATCCCACCAGCACATGGAAGAATCATTCATGATATGTATGGAAATATTGAACCTACATTACAGAGGCATATATTGATTTTAAATGATATAAGGAATGGAATCTAGATAAGACTGAACCACCAGAGGACCATCATCTCCCAAAAATATGGGAGGCGGTTTCTATTGGAATTTGTTAGTAAGATCAAACATTTTAGGTCTGGTTCATATAGCATCAAATATATAATAAATAATATATAGGAAAATCTCATGATTTTGAGAGTTAGATCCTAGTTCAGGAATAATAGTTGGTTCTTTAGGTGGCACTACTAGAGGGATCAAAACTGGCATAGGGACCACAACCTCTAGAGTGTGAACGTTCCTACGATTCTGGTGCACGACTAAAGAACATCATAGTGGAATAACTTTAAAAAGAAACATAGAATGACTTATAATAGATTTTATAAGATAGAAGCAAAAGAAGAAGAAGATTATAGGGAATATGGGATCACTACTCAAGTTATACAACCACAACTACCTTCATAGAAGGAAATGTTCTTCATAAGTGTTAATGTTTTAATTTCCATGGGTTCTATAATATGGAGGTTTATTTACAATTCGAATATCTAACACTAAATAGATTTCACTTAACCTCTCCATTAGAATGAAACCACTTCCTTTATAACACAATATTTATATTTTAATTTCAAATAAAATTTTATTTACATAACATGAAGCTCGATTAAATGAATTTTCATTCCTAGGTAATAAAGGCTCATACACATTAAATCCGAAATGAACACCCACATAATTTTAATTAACCCTCATAAAATTAGGTCTTAGAATTTAATAGGTAATATATAGTAGATCAACTTGGTTAATTACCTGTTCTAGTTCACAAGGGTGCGTACAATTGAAAAAATGAAATTAGTATTCACTCAATATAAGCAAAATCCAATATCATGTAACTAGAGTACATAGATGGAATGGGTAAAAATAATCTATTTAAGATTCCACCATCCAAACATAAAGTAAGACACTATTTATATTGATGCTAACACATTGAACAAACAATTCATTTATAGTGAAAATGATGTTAGTGGAAAAATCATATATCGAAACCATTCCTCACCCAATAATCACAAGCAACACAGGAAATGAAAGTAATGGAATATACATATATTGCATGGAACATTAATGGAATGTGAATTCAAGGTGCCTATAATAAAGCATGAAAAAATTATACTAATTATACTAGACTAATGTAAAATATCAATAAATTATGATAAATATCAAAATTCATGTGAATCACCCAACAGTGAAAGTATATAAACTATAGTAGGTGAAAAAATAATAATAATTTCCCATTTCAAAGTAACATGTGATTTTACTAGAATATGGGTTAGCTACTCCAAAGCATGAATTATGACCACATTAAAACATGTTCTTAATATTATATATGATATTCCCAAATAATAATACAAAAGAAATTCCATTTCATACAACTTTGTGATGTCCTAGTCCTAGATCAATATCAAGTAGATGGAAACGATCGACCTCATGGCCTGAAGGACACCTCCCCATATTCTAGAGGATAACTAATATAAGTGTTTCTCTAGGGTGTGTTAATGTGGAGGATATTACCTCTACATAGAGTAGATCATAGTGGGTAAATGACAAATTAGCCAACAATAGAAGCTTTAGTAATAAATAAAGTAGAAACATAAGTAAGCATAATCAACCATAATAAAAACAACCATCTGAAAAAATGGAAACTATATCAAATATAAAATGATAATGATGGGATGTATCTATAAAATAGGGAAACTAATATAAATTTAATTAAGAAGATAACTCAATACATGTTATACAAAAGAACAAAAGGATACCAAAAACTATCCATGAATTTTGAGCTCATTCTTCGTCATCTATTTCCAAGGTCCATCCAAAATAAATGTGGAAAGAAAGGATTCTGAAGCATGATTCTTCCCCTTTTCCATATATATTATTGCATAATATTCTTTGGTACCAATGACGCATTGGATGGGGTATGGGATACATCATAATAAGAAACCACCAACAACGTCTATATAATCTTGTTTGTGAATATAAACTGCATAGGGTGTAGGTATATAATAAATAAAAGTAGTAAAAATAAAAAATTCATAACTACTTTAGCTTCACCTGGTTTCTTAATATTTTTCATTTAATTACTTTATTTATAATGCATGAATTTATATTAAATAGATAATTTATTTATATAAACGTATCTGTAGTTTTGTAATAGGATATTATGATAATAGACGATCCAATTTGTAACCAAGGCATCCATGAACCCAGGTATCACGACAACACATAATAGTAACATATATCATCAACAAATAATGATTCTGAGTGTAATTCTTGTGGATATTCCTATTCATTCCATTATATATGAGTCTACAAGAGTCCACAGATCTTATACATGGTAATAATGGGTTAAGCATGACTAGTTCGGATGGGTTGAACCCATGGATCCACATATTTGAAGACATCATGTTACATCTAAGAAGTATATCCATGGTATTCTAATATCGATAATAGATTCCAAGTGAGACTTCAATAAATTGGAAATTCATTCATGTAATAAAAAAGTGGACAGATTCTATGGTGGGTATCTCCCTCAAAAATAGGCTAAATGAATCTGAATTATGTCCTTTGAGTGATCAAGAAATTCCCTCAGGAATCCAAGGTTTCTCTATTCTGACCACTCTTATAATGTGAAAAAGGAGAATATGAAACATGAACCTTATACATGTTTCATTATTTAACATAGGACATGTAATACACATTACATTTAATAATTTTTTTTCTTCAATCCACTACATTTCCTTAGCGCGACATGGTTAATCAACAACTTTCAAACAATTATCACTTAAATTACTTACCCATATAATAGGTTCATTCTATTTCCTTTTATTAATCATGACAAGGTGAATATGGACATGAAACTAATTTCCATTCATCTATAAGAATGGGTCTATGTTATAATTATATGTATATAATTTCCAATTTATAATTCATTAGTTAATTCAAAACACTTACCCTAAAATGTTAAGTTAAAATTGTATTAAATATATATGTTCTAGACCTTGTTAATTTTGAATTCATAATAATTAAAAAGTACTTACCATTAATATGGTCAAGACCACACACTTGAATGGTATCTCAAAAAATTATAACAAGTTTCATAGAGGTATAATAAGGAAATAAATATACTAGGTGTTTATGGTGTTGAGTTCACAACCTCCAATGAAAAAAATAACATGTATAAAAAGGGCTCTAGAATATGAGCACAATGATTATAATAAACTCATTTGAATTTTGAAAGCATCTCCATGTGAAACTGGTGTACGCACAATGATAGAAAATTATAAATGATGTTTCATTAAGGGAAAATAACTAGGCCATCATCCACGAGCATATAAAAATCTCCTCATCTAGTATCAAACATTAGTTTTTCCTAAATAAGAATAAAAATGAAGAACAGATCATCACCCCAAAAATAAGACATATGAGCCAACATCAAAATAAAATCATCAAGGGGAATATAAAAGATAGAATGAACATGTGGATTGACTCACCTAATAGGAGAGATCCAATGAGATGAAAAATTATTGATTCTATGCTTAGAAGGTGAAGAAATCAAAGAACCTAGCTTTAGAGGTTTCCACGAAATATGGTGGATGTTCCCAGTGTGGGTAGGAGCAAAATGAAAGGAGGGTTTGATTTTATGAAAATTATGGGAAATGGTAAACTAAACATTATTTAAAGGGTTCCCTTTTTGGATGTACAATTGGATAAAACCTGCGCCAAATGTTCACCATGAACTGCCCATAGAGAGACCTCACATTGTTCAGCTTCACTGTTCAACAAACTATGTGCCAACTGTGCTTAGCTCACTTCCATATAGGGTATCCATACGATTTGAAAGATTATGTTCCAATAATTAAAAATTAAATTTATCAATATTTTATACATTATTCGTGGGATTGTGGTCGTATGAAAATAGTAAGGGCATATCATGAACCATACTCTACCCTCTGAAAAACCTTACATAATTATGAGAAACCATGTGGGAGTTGATGCGGTGTTTCAACTAATAGTTTAGCCTAATTATTTCTTCATCCAGCTAAGTTTCTAAGCTCCAAAAAAGCCTTGGACTCCCTTGTTTCCTCTATATCCTCACTAGGAATTCATCTTAGGTCAAAACTAGATAATTAGACTAAAAATTAATGGATCAGTACATCATATAAAAATGGTTTCATATAGAGAAAATTGTGTATCAGAATGATGTGAGGTCAATTCCTACACATAAAAAATGAATAATGTATTTTTTTCATAAATATTAAAAACAATAAGAGACAGTTTTGTTGGTTTTGGATATTTTATATGAGTTTTAAACTCAATTAACACTTCTATATTTACAAAGAATAATTTCAATCATAACAACAACATCATGTGTCAAATTGATCTATGGTAAATTCAAATATGTCATAAATATATTATGGATCATTTTCATAAAATTTGAAAACAATATGATCAAATTTTATTGGCTTTAGATATGTGAATGTGTTTGAAAATAAAATGGTATTTTTATATTGAGAGCACACACTTTGAGTCTTACTGACCAAATTATTTGTTAGACTGACATATAGTCAATTCATACATGTGAAAAATGAATTCTTGGTTTTTATAAAAAAAATTAAAGCAATACATCATTTCATTATCAATAATGGAAATTTGATGTGTGATTTAAACTAAAATGGCACTTTTATAATGAAAACATTCACATTGGGTTATATCAAACACATCATGTCTCATATTTATGTTTGGTCAGTTCCAATAAATGAAAAATGAATCATGGAATGTTTTACTAATGTTTGAAAACAATATCAAATTGTGTTCTTATCTCAGGCTATTTGATGTGATTTTTGAACTAAAATGGAACTTTTATATTTAAATCATATACTTCATGTCTTACCAATCAAATCATGTATCATAATGCTGTGTGGTTAATTAATCAATGTGAAAAATTAATTATGGATCATTTTCAAAATATTGAAGATTATTCATGCTCTTTTTTATATTTTAGGATATTTGATGAGCATAATAAAATAAAATGTAACATTTCTACTAAAAACACAGACTTCAGGTTAGGTCGAACATATAGTGTATCTGATTGATGTTTGGTCAATTCCTACTTGTGAATAATGAATTATGGATTTTTTTCCAAATGATTGAAATCAATATGATATCTTTTTATTAGTTTGGGCTATTAGATACGTGTTTTAATGTGAGATGGATATTTTCTATTGGAAAAACATGTGTTAGGTCAAATTGGCCAATTCATGTCACAAATGGATGTGAGGTCAATTCCTAAAAATGAAAAATGAGTTATGCATTATTGTCTTGAATTTTGAAAATAATCTGAGATTATTTTCTTAGTTTTGTCTATTTAATGTTTGTTTTAAAATAAAATTTTACTTTTCAATTAAGAACACACACTTAGGGTCATATCATCCACATCATGTGACATATTGATGTGCGGTCAATTACTACATGTGAAAAATGAAATATGGATAATTTTTTGTTGTTTGAAAATAATCAAATCATGTTTTATCAATTTTGGATATTTGGTGTGAGTTTTAAACTAATATGAACCATTATAATGAATGCATGTACTTTGGGTCATATCGACCACATAATGTCTTAGATTGATTTATATTCAACTTCTACACATGATAAATGTATTATGGATCATTATCCTAATATTCAAAAACAACCTGAGATTGTTTTATAACATTTATCTATTTAATGTGCTCAGTTTGGGTCATATCAACCACATCGTGTGTCAAATTGATGTGAGGTAAAAAACTACATGTGAAAAATGAATTATGGATCATTTTCCTAATGTTTTGAAAAAAAATTGAGCCCTTTTTATTAGTTTTGTCTATTTGAAACACATTTAAGACTAAAATAGAGAATTTCTATTAAAAATGTATACGTTAGGTCATATAGAATACATCATGTTTCATATTTGAGGTGTGGTTAATTACAACATGTTAAAAAAGAATTATGGATCATTTTCATAATGCTTTAAAGAAATATAGGAAATCTTTTCCAATTTGGAAAATTTGCATGTATGTTTTAAACAAAAATATGTTTTAGTTAATATCAATGTCATCATGTTTTAGATTGATGTGTGGTTATTTTCAACATGTAAAAAAGTAATATGGATCATTTTTAATTTTTTTTAAAAAATATGATATGTTTGTATCATTTTTTACGATCTGATGTATGTTTTAAACTAAAATAACATTTGTATTTAAAACATGTACTTTGATTCATGCTGATCACATCGGGATTTTGATTATTATGAGGTAAATTCATATATGTGAAAAATGAATTATTTAACATTTACATAATTTATAAAAATAATAAGATCTTGTTTTATTGGGTTTGACTGTTTGACGTATGTTTTAAACTAAAATTATACTTTTGTACATACATCCCACATAGTAAGACATTCTATCTACAATACGTGTCAGATTGACATACAGTCAATTCCTATATATAGAAAATGAATTTTAGATCATTTTCCTAATGTTTAAATGAAATATGAATTCATTTTTTAGTTTTCACTATATGAAGATTGATTTAAACTAAAATGAGAATTTTTTATTGAAAATGTACTATGATCCTTACTGTCCATATCATGTGATAGATTGATTTGTAGTCAATTCCTACATGTGAAAAATAATGTATGAATCATTATAAAAAAATTGGAAATATAAAATCTTGTTTTTGTGATTATGACTATTTGACACATGTTTGGAATTAAAATGAATCTTTTATATTGAAAACACATAATTCGAGTCAGACCGACCCCAACTAGTGTCAGAATGACATGTGGTGAATTCCTAAATATGAAAAATGAATTGTGGAATTTTTTCTAATGTTTGACAACAGTTAGAGCTCATTTTCATTGTTTTTTGTATCTACTTTCTGTTCAAGAAAAATGTGACTTTTTTATTGAGAACACATACTTTGAGTCATACCACCACATCAGGTGTTGTATTGATGTGAGGTCAATTACTACATGTGAAGCATAAATTATGGATCCTTTGCCTAATGTTATAAAACCATAAAATCTAATTTTATTGGTTTTGATCATGTTATGTGAGTGTTGAACAAATTTTTAAATTTAAAAATTAATTATCAACCAAAATTGATAAGGAAGCTGACTAGAAAATTTGATAACATAATGAGAAAATTAACTAAATATGTAGTAGGTATTCCCTTATTAATATTGCCTGTATATATTCTAACACCTATATTATGCACATTTTTTCTAAAAATATTTATTTCCACCATCATACTTATCCTTGGGAAATAGATAAAAAATATTATATAATCATAATTATGATAATTATTTACACCCAAAATATATTTCTATGGTCATATTCCATATTTGATTACAAAAATATTAAGTAATCACTTAAATTTAATGTTGGAAAACACTCTGTAATCATGTACACTATCTACTCATCACGAAACAAATTTACTTCCTCTTTTGAGTATGTAGATTGTCAGAAATATTTTTCATACAGAGAATATATATATATTAATAATAAATATTTTTATTAAAATTTTAATTACCATCATAAATTATCTATTTGGGAATTCTAGTCTTTTAATGGATAATGGTATATTTTTTAATTTTTCAAACATAATATCCATAATCATTATTGTTATCTTTCTTCAATAATAGTAGAAAAATTGACCAAAACAAGCAAAATTATTTGGAAATATGTTTTGATAGCATAATATTTCTATATATACCATAATCTATTTCCATTTTAAGTAATATGTTGTCTTTTTATATTTAATATCCTACCTCATACCAACATTTAGCCCATATGTAGATATATCCCTATCATAAAAACTATTCACGCTAAAACACACACTTGAACATATAATATGATGATTATATATCTAATGTTGATTTATGTATAATAAAAAATAACAGAACACGTCATCTGTGGTTATTTTGATGGTTATACATATAATGGATCCAAAAAATAAATATTTGGGGTATTCAGATTGATTGAGATCAGAATACAATGCTTTCGAAAGAATAAAAAAAACAAATAAGCAATGAAAATGGTAAAAATATATTTTATATTATTTGATTACATATTTTTATCCCTACATTATAGGAATAAAAAATAGTTTATTGCTTCTTATTTTATTCTCAAATACCTTTTTAGAGCACCGTTATTCTTATGAATTTATTAAGAATCCTATTCAATTTCATCATATTGAAATAATACAGCGGTTAACAAATCCGAATCCTGATTCATAGGGTGTCCCATGTATATAGAATTAATATAAACACCTATAGAAAATATTAATAGTTTTTAAATTTAATGAAAATATTTTATCATTTCTTGGACATACTTAATATGAATGTGAACCTAATGTTAGCAATCACAACTGAAACTCATATCCATTAGAACATTAGAACCTCATTTATACACCCAAGACTATCCATGTATGTAATGGATGTTCCAAAAATTTCTTCTTAATATATAATATAGGACATTTCTCTACCTTTTAATATGGTATCGTCAAGAAGTTTTAATGATATTATATGTTTCATTGGAACTATAAGAGAGAAGGTACTCCCAGAATTTTCTTTTCTATTCATAGCCAATTAACTAGATTGTCTAGATCTGACCTTTTTTCCCCATATCATTATCTATCTATAACTCTATACCTCACTTCAGACCTATTTTCTTCAGATTTACTTGGTTTTATATTTTAAAAAATTTGTTAAGTACATACCTCATGGGACTTAATAAAATTATATTACCATGCTACAAAAGATTGAATAGCATCATTGACTGTTGTAATATATGGATCATCAAGTGAAATTGGAAAATAAATGGTTATATATTGAGATAACTGAATCCACACTCACATGTGACCTTTTTGATGTTATTTTATATAGCATGTATACAAGGATATTATACACTGTACCCCTCACAAAACGGTATTGCATGGATGTTTATAGATAGAAATCACATATAAAGTTACCCTATATAATTTTATTTATATAATGTTATTAGAAGTCGTTTGATCCATATTTAGGTGAAATTTTATTGAAGAAATTTATTACCTCAGTAAGGAATGAATTTTAGGAGTATTTATAGAGTCAAGGCTAGAGGGTTCATTTGGATGATCATATGATGATCTTTTTTCCATTGTGAGTTCACATTAATACTTTTGCATATATTACATTTCCAAACCATGCATGAAAATAATATCATGAAAAAAAATCTATTTGTCCAAGAAATACATTCACTATAATATATTGATACTCCTATGGGTTTTTACTCTATAAATATGTTCAAGGAAACACTCCAATACCTACACCTCTAACAAAACAATTTGGTTTCAACCACTTCAAATCTCATGAAGATAGTTTTTTCTTCAGGTATGGTCTCTTTTGAATATAATGTCTAATCCATGTTATAATATATAAAAATAATTTGATATTTTATGTAATACTATTATAAATAATAATAAAATTAATATTTTTTCATTCTTACACATGTTTCCCATAATTCTTTTGTGCTTTCATCAATTAGTTAACCATCCTTTATGTGGGCCTCCATCCATAGCACATGATTTGGGATAGAAGTGGCTTCAGAATATGATTCATAAATATATATATAAAAATTAACATATGTTGTTTTATATCAAATAGAACATTAATTATTGAATTTTAATACATACCAGTTTCATATATAGTGAATCATACCCCATCCTTACTTTTTGATAGGGGTACATTAGATTTGATACACATTATTTATTTTTAGAACTCCTTTTTTGTTTCATAACATTAATTTTTTTATAAAATTGGATAAAATAATTAATTTAAAATAATATAAAATTGGATAAAATACACCTAAAATGATGTATCATTAAGAATAATGATAAAAGCATTCCATGTTTTGTTCTTTATAATGCATGCAAAAGTAACTGGTGGGTAGGAATTTACTTTCTCATAAACATTACTATGATAAAACATGGTAAGAGGAGACCAGGAACATATATGGGGTTTTCTATTGTACATGAGGACTTATTTTTTATGGAGATCATCAAAAATAAAAATAATATTTAAAGAATAATTAAAATTAAATAAAAATTTCATTATATATATATATATATTTGTGTAAAATATAGAAAGTATGCGGTAAAATTACCATTGTCTATTACAAAAGGGGTTTTATTATTACAGGTGGTATACAGTTTCATGAATCTATATCAATCGGATCATTCATCCTCATTATGACCATAACATGACAAATGTATAGTGACTATTGGGGTCAATAGGTCAGCCTCGTCGATTCCATCCAACCTCAAATTTAATACACATACATATTTTTATAACAATTTTTGTCAACACTATGATGTGCATTGTTCTTGTATTTTTTTTATTTATATATTTTTGATCCCCTAATAAATCTAATATTTCAGTATCAACCACATGTTCTTCCCCAAATTTGATAACATCATAATATGCAAACGAAATTTTCTTCATGATTAGTTAAACATTTAATCTATATTTTATTTATAAAATAGGGAACAAATAATATTATGAGGAAAAAATAGTATATTTAAAAACATTACAACCTTCTCATTAAAATCTCTTTCTTTTTTAAGGTTGAAGGGATTTATTCCTCTATAGATAATCTAAATCCCCTCTTTGTGGTACCCTCTATCATTCATGACATTATCTACTATGGAAACACTATGAAATAAATATAATCTATCATTGAATGGTTAATCCTTGATTAAATTTTCATCTGACCCTATAGTTTTCTTATTCAACAGTAGGACGATCGACCGATTATTAGTCCTTGGAAATGAGACATAAAATACTTGCACTACTTATGATTCCATTAAGAATGAATGATGAGTTCCCCTTCAATAATAAAATTCATGTTCATGAAGCCAATATCATCAAATTTCACTACACTTCAATTGTAAAACCATTTCCAATAGAAAATAAGCATTGGAAATGTTATATAATCTCACCCATATCTCTATTCGATAATTCTGATATATTATATATTCACATAAAGTTTTCTTGTATCCATGGAACAAGATATGACGATTGCTTCTTCCCCAAGAAAAAATCCATTGTTACCCATCATACTAAAGCAATCATGCTCATTTGGGTATAACCATTGATTAAAAACTAGTGTAGTATATATCATTTTCATTTCCCTGTAAGATATCCATCGAATTCATTCAATAATTTAACTTGGATTCTTAACTTACACCATAAAATTATGAACTTGGAATTATCCCTTAAACTATTGATTAGGTTTATTTGATATTCCAACTTTAGTAATTGATGGATTCAAATCTCAAAGATTTTTTTACGGGATTTAACGTAGGAATCAACATCTTCGCTATTATGTAAAATATAAAGGATTTCATTTTCCTACACTATGATGGTTACTATAACATCATATTTTCTATATATCCATTCACCCATTATGTGTCCACTATAATGATACATTGGGAGACTAATAATATCAACATCTTATATGTAACCATATTTCAATTGAAAAACATATTCAACAATATATGAATTTACAAAATGACCTTATGGACAACTTCGATTCATAACATTCCCTTTATAAATCTTCATATACCATTAAATTTTGGTACATCCATTTATAATGGGGAGGAAAACATAGTTGAACATCTATAACCAAGTGACCCATCAGGTTGTCCATTATATCAAAGAATGATGTTGTTACGAGAATAACTAATTCACATATCATGATTTAAAACTCATTATATAAGATTTGAATATTCGTTAGGCCTTTAAATTTACTACACCTAGATTTTAAAAAATGATGACTATAGTTAATGTATACTATACGTTTTTAAGAATAATGTAACATAAAGCAGAGGGCAATAAATCGTACATTAAAACCTAACATTCAAGTGATTTTATTCCTTATAAAATCAAATTATTCATTATTATTGAATTATTTATATTTGATGAATTCCCCTTTGGAAATGTTAAACCATCAAGGAAAATTAAAAATTGTAATTTTCCAGTCTAGATAGAGTGTATTATACTATAGGTAGAAAATTCTACCCTTTACCCTTCCCCAATTCTAAATCTTCCCTTATTCCCATGTCAATAATGTTTAAGCTTACATTTATTCAATATTTATGTATCTAGGAACATTTATTAACAAGTCAATAAATCTATCAAATAAAATATTTCCATGCATGGAATCTTGAAAATGCTTGATGTATAAAAAATTTAAATATGGAAATTCATGGTAAATTAATAACATTTTCCAACCTGATTTCATATAGTTTTTCAAAAATGGTTTTTTAAAAATAATATCAATATCTTTTACATTATCAAATAGTTAGTCACCCATTGGTGGAGAGGGTGTTTCCCTTTGTTTGGTTTTCCCGTCAAATGATTTCATCCAAGATCAATATTTATGCCATTATAGTACAATTAACGATATAATAAAAACATGGTCTTTGAGGAATGTTTCATCCAAACCATGTGTGGTACTTATTAAAAAATGGTAAACCCCAACATTCCATTAATGATATATCTTGAATAATTTCCATAAAAAGGAAAGCCATTTATTGTCTTATACAATATCACACTCAATATGAATTCTTCACATTTATGAGCATCATACATTATAACACCTATATCCCTCTTCAATTTCATATCATCGATCAACAAATCTATGAAGACATCAATATCATAATTCAGTTTTTTAGGTCTAAATATTGGCTGAGATAGCATAATTTATTCACACTTATTGCATATCCATGGAGGAAAGATATAATTTACCAACATGAAGGGTTGTGTTCTATGAGTAATAATTTGTACACCATAAGTATTTATCCCATCTATATAAAATTATATATGGATGTTTTTCAGCTCATTCCCAAATTCATGATTCTCATAATCAATTTTCATCCACTATGTCGAGTTCTCTAGATAATATAGTGTCTCATCTATAATTCATGTATCTATATGCCACATTAATTGCCTCCTGGTTTTTTGACATCCCTATAGTCTTATAAACCATGGAATAATAAAAATGATCTATAAAACATTATAAGGCCTTAATTTAGCTCTATTATATCGAAATATGAGACAAATACGACATTTAATGAGAAATTTATGGTACTTGAGAAACAAAATGCAATAATTTAGACATGAATTTTGTTTTTTTATAGATAATTTTTATTTAATGTAGTATTAGTTTAGTTCAATATGTTTGGAAAGGAAGTTCCATTTCATACGGTAGCATATCATTCAAGAGAACAAGTAGTTTTGTAAAGCTGATGTCACTCCATCGACTACAACCTTCCAAATAATGTAACTTCAATAAATATTCCACTGTTGTGTATTTAGTAGAACCAATATATAATCATCTCTTATCAAATCAGTTTAACTTCATGATCATCTTTGGTACGAAATCTATCATAATTTTACTAGTATTTATAGCAAATGATTCATAAACAGTTGTACAATCCTAATTATTGTTTGAATTTAGTTTCTTCCTTTGTTTAGTTAAATTTTATTTTTTTTCATCAATTATATTCCAAATAAATTGATGTTACAACTATTTTATACTAATTGTTCTTGAATAAAGACAATTTAATCACATAGAAATGATTTTAAAAGGTTCGTATGAATGCTTTTTCACAATCATGATTGTTGCTTTAACCATTATCATACTCTTTTGTAATAAGATTATTGTGAATATATTTTTAATTCATATCCATCCTATTAGGTTTATAAAATATTCATTTTATTCAAAAATATAAGTAAATTTACATATGATAATCATAATAAATGGAGAAAGATAGAGATATTTTTAATAAGGGGATCCCAAATTTTTATTACTTCAGATAATTTCTATATTATTATACGGAAATGTATAATTAAATTAAAACTAATAATTACTCAACTAGAGTTATGTGTTATGATCTAAATTCAACTGAAATGATTTCCAATACTTGGTATGGTATAACTACTACTCAAACTAGTTCAAGAAACATATTTCACATCCAAATGAGATGGTAGATGTGTATTAAGAAACAAAATGAAACAATATATATTTTAGTGATGATGGTGATGAGGATGATAGTTGAATCCATGAATAAAATATTCTTGTTCTTGGAATTAGAGAAGAACCAAATAACATTTCTTTTCTTGTCTAATAAAGATGAAAAAGTAGTAATAGTAGTCTAATACCTTGAAGGTATCTTTGATTGATGTGACCATGAGAAGGATCAATCAGATGGTCTTACACACACTCATGTGAAGAAATCCATTGCATTTTAAACATTTAAATAAATCCTTCAATTACTCCTTGAAAATGGAAATGTCCTTTGTTCTATGGAATGAATATTCTAAGTTCTTAGCTTCCAATGAGAAAAAGAGGCAATTCTATAAAGGATTTTGTAACCTTACTAAATGGGAGTCAAAAAAATAAAGATGGTTTCACATTTATTCATTTAATAATATGGTATTTAGTGGGCCAAGTTGTATTTCAAAAATATTATATGTGAATATTTAATTCAATGAGAAAATTTGGGTGATAATCATTTATCAGTTGAAAAATTTCATGTATGATTAAATCAATGATCTAAAAAAAGATACATGAAATTGAAATAATATTGTACATTTTACAATTGAATAATATTATTAAACCCTTGATTTTTATTTCTTTTACTTTTTAATTCTTAAAAATGAATGGTATCCATATTATGAATAAATTTTTTCAGTCTCATTTATTTCAATTTAACATGTTATGATAGACATTACATCATAAATCAACGTCTTCAAAATCATTATTTCATATATAATGATAAAATTTATTATTAAAAAAGTTAACAAAATGGATTTCATATTCAATTGAATCAAATATAAACAAATATTAATCTAATAATCAATAAGAAAAATGTTTTAAATTTTTTTTTTGGAAGACTTCCATGGGATGTTATTATTCTTTCTTTCCATTTAATTTGGACCTGGGCTTTAAAAATTGTTATCTATATAATAATAGTTATTTTATATGATATCTAGAATTTTTTTCAACGTTAGTTAAAATATATAAAATATTTATTGTTTTAAAAATTAATTATATTGATAATTGATTTATTTCTCACTTCATACACATCATAATTCTATTTATTTTCAATAAAATATACATGTTTTTTAATTATTTATGATTATCTTATGGATGATTATTTTTAGATAAATGGACACAAAAATATAAATAATGTGGTGGTATTTTATTTTAAAAGGTAAATCATATATTCAAAACAATATTATATGTGTATAATATACTATATATACAAAATTATTATTTTTAGGTTCAATGATACGCTTATTGACATAAAAATAAAAAATATATACTCAATACTAGATAGAATAAATTTTCATTTAGGTGGAATGTTTTTAGAATTGAAATGTGAGTAGTAACTAAAACATTTATACATCCATTTTAAGAATATGTATAAATGGAACTTAGTAAAAATAATGTAAATAAAATCATAACAGAAACCATTTCAAGATTAATTTTTTCCTAAATATTTCAACACTTTGAATCTAATTAAACCATTATAATTATCTATTGTGTTGTTTGGGTGTATATGAATTTTTTTTATTTTTATAGAGATTCAATTATTATCACCTATTAAACATACTTTCCAAATCACCACTGAAACACTCTTAATGATATGTTAGGTGGGGTTTTATGAATGTTATCTTATTCAAGTTCATGTGGGAAATATTTTCTCTAATCTTTGAATTTCATTGAGGTTAAAAGAATTCCACTCTAGTTATAAAAAAATCAACCATGGAGATAATTCAATTAGAGGCCCATAGATATAGGTTGTCTATAAAATACAATGACTTAGAAACATACCAAAGGTTTTCATTTCTTCATAATAATAAGTCAATATTAATGGCGTGACACTATAAGAGTTTGGGGTTATGTGAAATGATTAATTACAGGGTACTAGATTTGAATTTCAAGGTACATTCTATATAATTATGATATAGGTTTGCAGGGGATCACAAAAGTTGATTATTTAATTTAATGTTGACAACAAAAAAGCAATAGTGATTGATGATCTCTATATACTATCTTGTGGAACCATTGAATAAATTTATTCCTTTATATTAAAATATTATCAGAAACCATCCCTTTATGTTGTTCAAATATCAAATGAGTTTTATTAAATTATTATGAATATATAAGGAAACCATTTTATATGATTATCTTTAGAATCACACGGTAAGTTTAGACCACCTACCAGTATTACAAGAGATATTTAAAAATTCTAAATGATCATTAGGAAACCCAAAAACCATGGAACTGCAATTTCATAAAAAATGAAACCAAATGATAAAACCACTATCATTTAGGATTAAATAATACCATTGAAACATAATGTGGGTTACATAATAAATTCCACTAATAATATAGTTTCCATAATCTCTAACCAACTGTATGGAAAATATTACATAAATCCATCCATAAATCATTTACTTCATTGTGAAAAGCATTGCATTATTTCATTTAATTCAATTTTTTATGAATGTGGATAAGAAAACCCACCCAAACCTCCATAAAGTAAGAAACTAGTAAGAATCATGATCATAGGGGAATTCGAACATGTACTAGTGGAATTTAACAAAAAAATCTCTAATTAAGGTATGTAAAATTTTAAGAAAAGAGAGAATAGGGAATAGAAGTGGAGGAGGGGAGAGTACCATTATATTTACCATGGAAATATCCCATGGATTCAAATTAAATATAGTGGATAGAAGAGGTGGGAAAAGTATACATAATGGAGACCATGAATGTGATCCACTATGTTAAGAGGATATTATAATCAAGGTAGAATTTATGAGTATAAGAGGGGTACTATATAAAAAGACCATAAATCCCACACTAAAATTAATATCACTAAATACATTGGGTACTATTTCTAGGGCCACCTGGTACCCAATGTAACCCTTAGGCCACCCAGGCCTCTATCAGTGCCAGTAGGCACCCAATGGACTGTCAACATAAATCTAGTTTCACATGTATTTTTAAACTATTGATGTCACCTCTTCATAAGTAACTTCATCTCCAAAACCCCTAACAAGACTTGAACCATATCCAAAAATACTTTATAATTCATTCCAAAATATTCAATACTAACTCAGAATCCTAATAGGAAAAACTACCAATCAACGATACTAAAAAATCAAATGAAATCATACAATATACATTTAAATTACTTTCATAAGAGTGTAATGGATTACTATTCAAGGAAATCATAGAATAAGTATTATATACTCCCCATCATAGGAATTATCATCCCTAATAATTTCCCAGAGATATTTAAATATATTTAGACAACCACTAACCCTGAAGTACAAACACAAAATCCCCTAATAAAATTATGACCAAAAAATCTAAATCTATCACATATCACCAAATCCAATCCATCCTGGATCCCAAATAATAAACACATAACAATATTTTATATACATAAAGTTAATATACATGGGGGATTTTTTCACAAATCATTCATTATATTTCTAATTTATAACTCCTAGAACTAACCCAAATAAATAAATTCCACAAAATTTTTACATCTGTAACGATCCAATTTAAATGAAACCTATTTCCAAAATCCATAACCATAATACTGAAATAAATACCAATAAAAAATTCACACCAATATGTAATACTGAAAAATATCCAAAAATATAACCTAAAAACCCAATGGATCGATACATTAAAATTTTATAACCTTAACCCAATTAGTTTTCAAACAATAGCATAAAGTATATAGAGAGGGGAATGAATAACTTGGATGGGGAAAAAGTGAAGGGGAAGGAACCCATGGATCCCACTTGAGCACCCGGAAAAGAAAACCACACAGTAACACAAATTGTGGAACCCAAACATGTATGCAATGGGATATGAGGATAAAAAAATAACTTATATTAGATTTGAGGCATGATTCATCTGGGAGAATGTTGAGCATGAGTGAAGGTAGCACTAGACTTCCATGAGAGCATGGGATGCATGACTACAAACAGGTTGGTTATGGTTCCATTAAAATGGTTAAAATGATTTTATCAGAGATACAAAAAAATAACTAATATAGAGGTGTTTAATCATCTCTAAATTAATAAGAACTAATAAATTACCTTTTTATTCACACTTTTTAGCAATTATAAAATCCATTTTTATCAGTGATAAAACAATAGTAATGATAAAGAATGATTTTCAAAAATTATTGATATTTATAATTATAACTAAATATATTATAAAAAAATTTATAAGTATTTTTATATATTTATAATTATATATATCATTATATTTATTTATAAAATAACATACATATATATATATAATTACAAATATATTAAAAATAATAATTATTTAAATATACTTATTGTAATTTTAAAATTATTTAAATATATAATTTTCTATTTTTAATTATATAAATACTTATTCGAAATATAATATATTTTTATTTATAATTTTGAATAATTATTTTTATATATTTATTAAACATGCATTTGTAAATATAATTTTAAATATGTTTATTTATTTTTTGAAAATGTGGAGGTGAAAGGGCCCTTTTATTAAAAAATAAATGTATACAAGTATGTAAAGGATAAGAATAAAATCCCTAAATATGCACATGCAAAAAAAAGTGAAATACCATAAAATTTTGTTGCTCGACACCATGTTCTTGTGATTGTGTGGTGAGCATACACCCCTGCCTCAAGGATATCAACATTATCTCCATGTTCTTACCTATAGGCATGGTCCACCTCCATCATCGGGAAGCCCTAAATCCCCAATTACGGTCTTTTATTCATTTAAAAAAGTAGTAAAACTTCCCAAACCATCCTCTTCACTACAAAAAAAGGCACGAAAATCAAAAGAGTTATGTGTGTTGGCCATTGAAAGAAATTTACCCTTCACATGTTTAATAGTATCATATAATGTATAAAAAACAAAAATAACATATTGTATCATTTTTCCTTTAGCATATTCATATCTTAAATAAAATTAAGTCTATAATAGTGTGCCTACAAGAGTTTTCATTCGACTAAGACTTCTGAAAGTACAAAATATATGTTTACAGTGAGCCACAAATCGTTCATCCCCTTCAACAACCACGCTCCCTGAGTCCAAGGGTATAATAGGAGAGTGGTTTCTTCCATGTGCATGTTCTAGACAGATCCCCTACCTAATTTGGTATTAATGCCACCAAGACTATATGCAGAATTAAACAGTAGTTTAATGAATTTTACGGTCACCTCCTTCAACAGACACCCTCTATGTAGTAGTAAATTGTGTTTGGATCTCCCTTCCATGTAAAAACATAAATCCAAACACAATTACCAATTGAGAATTGTAATTATCATCGATATTTACATTTTTCATTTAAGGATCATGACCATGGTCCCCCATTATAAAAACTACTAAGGAATCCACATATTGATACATAGGGGATAGAGAACAAATCTATCTAGTATAAATCAATATCCTTTTATTCCCCTTTATAGGTTTAGATATACCATGCTAGTGCTAAGAGGTATGTGTGGTTTTAGACATGGATTCCATGTAACAGGGAACAACATTTTTAATTTCCCATTTTATATTCCTTGAATTAATCATTTAATTATATATTCATTAGTTAAAATCCACATCGGTATATTCTTTATCTTATTTTACTTCTGGAATATTTTTAGAGTATTCACAAACATTAATATCAATAATGCCTCATGAAATGGAATCCTTATATGAAACACCATTTCCAATCATATATAATTCCTTGTAAATGTCATCCCATGTCCTGGAGTCTCGATTCACATGGAAATTGGAAACAAAATTAGTAAAAACTTGTTGTAAAGATTCAGGTTTAGGAATATTGAGTTATAGTGGAACTTTCCATCATGGAATTTCCCAAAGATTACAAATATATAAAAACCTGTCCAAGACCATGAAAAATAATAAGAATCAAACCTTATAGTGGGTTTAAATCTCTATCCACTAAAGACTAACTAGTCACAACAACATGATTTTTGGGTTGATCAAACCCATAGTCCCCATTTCTTCTATGTTGATGAATATCATGTCCCTTAAAAGGGAAATTTGTACAAATAATAAATTTACTACAGGAGAATTTACCATGTCCAATAATTTTATAACATTAAAAATGATATATTTATCTCATATTAAATTATAGGATTCATCTTATACTTTTTTCTGGATCGAACCGCCCTATCAATTAACATGTCACTCAAATCATCCACAACAAGAATTTGATAAATTTATCTAAATCTAACCATCTATGTAGAACTATCCAACTTCATCGACATACTAATAGTGTATTCAATATAAAAAAAGTAATTGAAGATTCCATAAAACTAAATTAAGACCACGGATTTTCACCATGACTTGTTTACATGTATCCTGAATGTCGTTAAGATTGATGTTCAATCTCAGATCATGGAGTCGTAGAGAACCAGGATTAAGGTTAAACAAACCCACATCCTATGATCTTCCCTTAAATTCCAATGTAAGAAGAGGAAATTGGAAGAAACCTAGTCACAATGAGACACACATAAATTATAAAAAACCCGAAATACACAATAATATAGAATATAAATCAACAGCTTTATAGGTATACATTCAATTTGATAAAGAATCATGCGTAAGAACAGAATACTTACACAGATTCATCCATTCAGAAATAGAATACATCAAGATTGAAACATGGCATAAGGATCATATTTTGAAGAATCTATGTGAGATCCAATTTGTGAGTGGGAAAAGTAAACCCCTCAAGAAACCAACAAAAAACAAAAAACCATTCAAGATTTTATTTTTTCTTTCCTTCGACTGCCATTGGGAGGATAGGCTCTGTCAGTCAGGGTTTTTATTTGTGACATTTGAATAAAGATTCATGCTCCTTATATGAGATAGGGCAATCCGCTCATCACCTCTCGAGAGAAACTTCTCCTATACCTCAATTAAAATAAATATATTTATATCAATATATATTTTATATAATTATATATATATATATATAATAAATAGATATAAATAAAAATACAAATATTGTAAATACATTCATTATTTAAAAACGTTCATTATAATTTAATATTTATAAATATATTAATATCATTATAAATATTTTTTTAATTTTGTATATATTAAATAAATAAATAATAATATTAATATTAATATTAATATAACTAAAAATATAAATTTAGTAAATATATTCATTATTTAAATATATAACCATTTATCTATAATTATATATTTTTTAAAAATAATCAGATCTAATTGTTTATATTAAAAATATATAATTGCTTAAGTTTTAGTCAATATACAATTACAAGTATATTTATTTACAAGTACACTTTTGACATTATCAATTAATAAATAATCTAAAATGTATGCAAGATAAAAATGAGTAATATCGAATAATTAAAAATGAGTACACTTTAAAAACAATGAAAAAATGGATATGTATTATCAATTAAATAAATTAGTTCAAAATGTATATATGTATAGATTTTACTATATATTAGAAATATTAAATATATTAATGAATAATTATGTATAAAAACAATTAAAAATAAATAAGATATATTTTTTTAATAATAACATTTTATTTATTTTATAAATTTATATTTAATATGAATTAATAATTGATAATTATTATATATACATATATACAGTTATATTTAATTTTTTCAATTTTATTAATAGTTTTTCATTAATTTTTTTTATTTTGTTAATTTATTCATTTTTAAATTTTTTATGATTTCAATTAATTAATTTTTTGTATCTATATTTAGTATATAAAATTTGATAATATTTATAATATATATATAATCATTTATATTAATAATTCTTTAAATAATAATTTTTCTAATAATTTTTCATTAACATATATTCAATTTTAATATATTTAATTATTTTACTGTATTATTTTTATATATCAATATTTAATATATAATATATATTAATTTTTATAATATATATATATATATATAATTATTTATTTAGTAATTATTTTATTCATATTTTATTCATATTTTTGTAATTTATACATTTTTAATTTTTATTTGTTTATTTAATTCAATTTAATATTTTTAATACATTTATTTTTTAAATTTTACTTTCTGTATTTTAAAAGATTTGGGTCAAGCCAAGTATTGGATTGGATGGTGGGGTAGCTTGGCCGACCCAGACATATACAGGTGGGCCAAACCGTAGGTAGCAAAGAGTGGGGTACGGCCTATTTGGGACCATATGCATATGTCTGAATAGTTTATAGGTGATCCAATCAATGTGTCATGCTTCTGAGATAGGCATCTTGTCAAATCAAATGTAATGGATTGGCCATCCTTGTTCTATTTCAATGTGGTACTCACAAAAGGGATCAATACATTTATCATTATTAACTATAAATCACTGATAAAGCTGCCCTTTATTAGTTCATTTTTTGGCATGAATAAAGTCAACCTTTTGTGGGTTCTTCTCTAGTAGTGATAAAAGCAAGCAATGTATACGGAACATTTTTTAGCAGAGATGATTTTTTGGCAACACTACCCATGGTAGATTCTCAGAAATCTATTCATGTGGTGAGCTTGTGGATCACGTGTTTTAAGGAGGACCAATTAAAATACAATGACTCTTGGAGGTCATTTGGCATGTGATAATGAGCCTTGGAACAGGGGGTTTCTAAATAAATTTATATTCATGTTAAAGAGTTTTCTCAGTGTTTTTATAGTTTATTCAATCCTTTATACATGTGTATCATTGGATTATTCCTCTATTCTAAATATATTCTCATTGATTTTTATTTCATGAATTTATACATCTATGGTTCCATCGATTTTGTTGATTAATTAATAAAGTGGGTGGGGTTCTTGTCATAGATTATGACTAAATTGGCATTAACCATGTAATTTCATAGTGATATTTATATTTTTTATATGATTTTTTAGCATTCAATTGATGTTATCTCTATTGTGAAACTTCTATTGGTTGTTTTTTTATCGTTCCCAAAGTGCCTTCAGAGGGTCTATTCATCTCATCTTTTTCTATTGTGGTTGGTCATATATACATTTCCACTTTCATGTTGAGTTTTTTAGGTCATACAAATAGCTTCCCATAATAATTGGTATCCTATTTGATTTATAAATTCTATAAATTTTTTCAGAGGTGTTTGATATTAAGAAGATTAAAATAGATTATGACTATAAAGACTCTAGTTTTTCCATTCATGACATTAGAATATTCCTAGGAATATTTTCATATATAGATGCTGAGATGACATGAGATTATGAGGCTTTGTGAGCTCAAAATTAATATTAATAAAATATTAAATATATATTATATCATGTGAACGCAATTTTCTTCAAAATTGATATAAATTCAAAAAAGAGTCTCAAAACAAAAATATGAGACCACCTTTGAGTTTATAATTAATATTTTACCATAGGCATGACCTATAGTAGGTCAGCACTATATAATCAGATATGACAATCATTTGCAGGTAGTTTTAATTAAAATAAATAAATAAATAAATTGTTTAAATGGGATAACTAAAATCCACTATAAATAACCACTTTTGAAGGGTTTTCAAGGATTATACACATATCCCTTGCTAGATATAATAGGATGAGGATAGAATTTCATAGGAAGACTAAGTCAGAAAATGAAAGAATATCAGATCAAGGATAATCATGAGATGAATGACCAACCCAACGATATCCTCACCTTCATCAATAGTGGATAAATTCTTTATCAAATATCAATCCATAATCAATTAAGGATGCTACAACTCTAGATTTATCAATTTTGATTAAAATATTTAAAATGGGTGAATTATATACTTTGATATGGTGTTTATTTATTCCATCTCATGAGCATGTTCAATAATTTGTGTTGTTTAAATCAGTTATTTATTTTATTATCCTATGATATCACCAATGATTCTACACATATTGATCATTATTCAGGATCTCATTAAACAACTAGGAATATTGCCTTTGTGTTCTGTGTCGTTTTCCCTCTATTATTTGTATATTTTGACGGTAATTGGTTGACTAGTGATTCAATGATATTTGAGAATAAAGATCATTTTTAATTAATTATTTCGTATAGTAGATTGCAGTTAAGAATTCAGATTTTTTTAGACATGTGACCGAGGTGTGGTGATAATAATGGGAACCCATATATGGATTAGGAATCGGTGGTTTGCATGCCAGATTGAGGGGATCTCTCTAGAGAAGCAATGATTGATGTTTCCAAGTAACCGTTGGAATGAAATATAGTGTTTCTATGTACAGTAGAGTTCCCATGACCTGAGAAGTGTATATATATTATAATTTTTGTTTGTAATAAAAAATTTAGTTATTTAGTAACATTTTTAATAATAACGATGAAGAATTTGAATATGTAGGTAGGTGGCATTCTGACTTTTCAAGAGAGGACCTTGTATGCACCAACCAAGCATGTAATGTGTGGAATCTTGAATGCCTTACACCCTGTAGTAATGATATATTACTATTATAAATGATTATTAAAATATTGATTTATAAAAAGAAGAGGAAATTTTGTTAACACATGGTGTATCTTGATAAAGTTCATGGAAGAGCTATTTTATATTATATTATAATGATTAATATATAAAAAGATTTAATATTAAATCAAATAAATTAAAAGTAGATTAAGTGTCCACCTTGTGTTGGGGTATACGATATGGGGAAGTATTTCAGTGTATCCTCTCCCTTGAATTAGTTTTTAAGGAAAGATTAATAATAATAGTATAAAATATTGTTATTATTTATTTTTTTAATAAAAACCTCTATTTTGCAGTAACATTTTCATGTAACAGCATATTTGAAATCTGTTTTCAGCATCACAATCATGGTGTTGAGATAGGTGATTAAATAAAAATTTTGGATATCTTATTAATTCTTGTGGCTCGGGCCCACGGAGTGCCCAACAACAATATAATTATTATTATTAATTTTATTACAGAATCCATTATCTGAAAAAGAATTTTTATAAATATGGATATGATTAATTGTATGAGGTATCATGACACTAATATTGATATAGAAATTTCAAGACAAATATAGGTAGTTGAATTGGGACTCATGGTTTGGGAACACAAAACATTATACGTATGTGTTAAGGTGAATTGTTTTTTTACTAGGTGTCTGATTAGGGCATGTGAATTGCTTATACCGAGTGTTTTAACAAAAGGATAACAACTATATAATTTATTTTTCTATTCATGGATTTTTTATGAAATATAAATTGTTTGACGTTTTTTCTAGGTAAACCAATGATGATCCTCATGAATCTTCTAGTCCATTAGCTAGACATGCCATGTAATCTAATAGTACATTGGCATACCAACTAGTACATGAGCGTATCTTAGTACCCAAGCAGCACCAATTATACAACTGGACATTAGAGCATGAACAGATTACCTATAGACCCCGTACACACCATGTACATCTAATTAAAATTTTACCTCTTGGGCCTCTATCATTTTAACTGGGATATTGTCCAGTGAGTAGCCTATCTTGAGGGAAATTTCATGTAGAACATGATCGTGTCCATCATTGTGTATTTTTTATATGATGTGAGATATTATGTGTATTATTTTTCATTAAGATACACTAAATGATTGTAGTGACCATGAACGATAAATTGAGAGTCCCGATTGAGGTTGAACTCACATGTCACATTAAGGTACATGTCCTCTATCCACAGGGATGGTAATCTCCATTAATACTATGGTTCATGACCTCTATACTCATTATATTGATAAATACATTACTCCTCGGTCACACTAGGGTGTGGATCCTTTATCCATGGAGATGGTACTCCCATGTAATACTAGGATATAGGACTTCTATACTTTTTATTTAGATAGAGATTGTACTCCCATATTACACAAACTGATGTGTCCACTATACATATAGATGATACTCCCCAGTCATACCAGGATGTGTGTCCTCCATACTCATTATTTATATAGATATGTTACTCCCCTATTTTTCCAAGGGTGTGGGTTCTCAATCCATATATATTACACTCCACATTAATAGAATAGAATGATTCCTCCTTACTCATTATTCATATTGAAATGTTACTCCCCTATGACACCATGGAATGAGTCCTCTCTTCATAGAGATAGTACTCCACTTTCACACTAGGGAACATGTCATGCATTATCATTATGCATATATATTTCTTACTCCCTTATCACACTTGGGTGTGGGTCCAATATCCATGAAGACAATACTCCCTTATTTCACAATGATGAAGATTATACATATAACTTCTTTGGGCAGAAACATGAGATGTTGGGCATCTATTTTTCACATTTGGAAATTTACTATGACTGATTTATCTTAGATAGAATTTAGAGATAGTGGTACCCTTTCTCCCTCTATTGATTTTATTGTTGATAATTTTTGGGTTATTTTATGGTTGTTGACTAATATACTAATTATCATACCTTCGTTGTGATAGGATGAATAATTCTATCATGCCTTTTATTGATTCCACATTGGTTTTTGGGTGTCTTGCTGGGTATTTATATACTCAACAATGTATGGGATTTTCACACACATTTCATGTCTAATTAAAATGATTCTTATGAAGAAGATGATTTTAGAGGAGTATAAGGATACATGGGATTATTTTACTGAATAGAGTGGTATGTGTATGGATATCTGGAGTCAACCTATCACAAAAGTTTTTCTAATTATTTTCTCGTAGGGGAATCTTTTATTATTTTTCATTTTTTCCTATACTTTTTAGATAAAAATGTCATATACATTTTCATTACCTACAGGTTATTACATTAATGGATTTTACTCAATATGCTACTATATTTTATCATTATTACTATTCACATCAGTTTTGATATGGTTGGGTTCATGAGTATTGGTAATTTTGGGAGGGTCCCCCATTTCAATTATATTTTTTGAAACTGGTCACCATCCTCCGATCTATGGAGGTGGACATGGGGTAGTTTTTGCTTATCCATCCACTATCTAAGAGGTCATTAATGGGTTAGGTCAGGAAATATTGGTATCATTGGTGGATATACCTTGGGGAATTGTTTAGTGTTTTTTACCTCATGGGGTTGGTTGGGGCTTAGAAAAACAGTGAAAACGTTTCTTATGTGTAACTTTTAGGTCGGGGAACCTAGTGATGGGGTGCCAGAAGATGTATCCATATAATAGGACTCTAAATACCTCCTTTGAAACCTGACATATCATGAAATTGAAAGCAGGGATCAATAGTATGTTCATCATATAGGAATGGTTTCATTGAGTGTATCTTTTTATTCATCTATACATATTAGCTCTTTAACCATGCTTTGTCCTGATAACAATCAAGATGACTCCATAGTGATTATAGGAATAACTTTTAGACAATTTCATTATAAATATAGGAAAACAGATTATACATTATTTTAGGGAACCATCCATGATGTGTTTTATATTGGAGGGTATAGGGCAGTGCTACCACCTATTTAGTGATGCATGGATCCTTCTATGGATCACAAAAATGATCATCCACAAGTTGAAATATTTATATCATTGGTAGAGTAGGATGTTGGTATTCACAACATTATCATGTTATGTGAGTTTCTATAATGGATACCATTGTGGTTCCATGATGTGAAAGACCCTATGGTAGTAGATATTTGACTCGAGTTGGTGGTCGATGCTTTTTGGATTGTGCATACCGTGACTGATCGGTTGATTATGTTAATGACCAATATTATCCATAGAGTATTTTTATGATATTGAGGTACCAACAGATGATTCACTTATTGAGTGAACATCAATTGTTTCATAGATAGTGATTTATGATGTTTCATGGTGATCTAGGCTCCCCCCACTTGTTTCATATGGTATAGGACTAGCGTCTACTTGTTGTATGAATGTATTTCTTGGATCATACCCCTCTTGATGAAGGTCCTTTTAAGGAGAATTTTATAGGGTTATGAAGAGATTCATTATAGCCATGTTTGGGTGATGTTGGAAATGGATCTTAATATGAAAGAAAAGGGAACAATTCCCCCACTAAGATGTGTTCATATGATGAAATTCAAAATGGCGAGGGAGTGTTTTTGTCACCTAAATTGGATATAGTAGAGGTGTGGTTGATATGATCCTTGAATTTTATGTCTAAGTTCATTATGTTGGTAATGTGTTAAACTAGTCCATGGTTAAGAATAATATGAGGGAAAGCGGAAATATGGAACCAAGTAGTGGGGGGTTATGACACTGAGTGTCTAGATATTTTTGAGGTGTGACCCACATCATCATTTATACAGGTTATAGTTATGGTTCTAAGTCACAATCCTATTTAGATGGAATTATACCCTATTCAATACATATAGATACTATTGGGGGAATTTGTTTCTTGATAATTGTCCTAGAGGCTCTTATCAAGAGGATCGATGATTACGTATTTCTGTCAATAGTGTAACCTAACTATGGAAGGTGAAATATCCTCACATGAAATCATTCTTTATTGGATGTGGTACCCTATGATGTTTTCCTTAGTATGGGATGGCCATTTTCCCTCCATGATAAAATTATTTATAACATTAAATGTACCCTTTCTTCCATTTTTTTGGGATAGAGCTTTTACCTTTGACATGGAGTGATCCTAGTGTATGGTGCGATGAGCTCATTCAAATTTGGTTATAACATATTCCATATCAGCTCGTTATTATTATCACTATTAAAGAATATTCTCTGAGCTTTTGGTTTATTTTGATGGTGGGGGTGTGTAAGGGAAATCTTCAAACAGATGTTTTGAGTTTACCTCACCCTCATGAGTTTTCTTTCTACATGAACATTCACCAATCTTAACTTGATAACAAAAATCATATATCAGAGAACCACATATATCTATGAGATATGGAGCTACAGTTGGAGTAATTTTTAGAGAGTTGGTGGGGGGGTTTATTAGTGAGTGTGTTTTCCTGGGAATCCATATGTTTTTCTCTGAATATTCATATGAGAGATTGAGTTAAGGTTTGTATTAATGTCCCACAATTTAGGTAACTATCTAGAATGAATGCCCACACTTTATAATTTGGGACATATTCTTCCAAAAAATGGAGGTGCAGTGGATTTCATCCTTTATCCGTAGGATGGGTAATCAGTAGCTCTAGGATTGAGTGGTGGGTGTAATAACTGTTGATTCAAAGAGATGTCATGGTTTCATTGAGGTATTGGTGATATACTTTGTCATATTTTATTACACAAAATATTTTTCAAGAATTATGATATGGATCCTAAATATTTATTAGATTAGTTTTTGGTATTGTTTTTTAATGGTAGTCTCACATCCTCGATGATAGAGTTGGAGTATGAGAGACGCATAAGGATGGTCCTAGCCTTTCTGTAGGAGTGTTAGTCAAATAGCATCTCTCATGGAGTCAATTCAAGATTCACAATTATACATTTAGAGATATGTCTAATTATACATGGGATTTATGGAAGTCAAAAGAGAGGTTGAGTTGGAACAAGCTCAAGGGAGTCCCAAGGTTTGGCTATCGAGGAGGATACTCAGAATGGGGTTTTTGTCTGATGTCGTTGAGCATGGTGATAGATTTTTTAACCTATTTGTAGTTCAAGATGAGGTTGGTTCTTCATACCTACAGTAAATAGATTTTACCCACTATCTTCATCAGTTAGATAGGGAGTCGTGACACGGGGATATCAATTGAAAGATCTTTCATGATCATATATCCATTGGATATGTTCATGATGGATTCCATGATAGCAAGGATCTTGACATCCTTGTACAAGGATGGTCAGTGGCACTAGTTATGCTATGAGAAATAGTGACGATGTGGTTTTCTCCCTTTGTAGTACACCTCGTAAAAGGGTGGTTGTACCAAGAGCCTTTTTCCATGATGATGGGATATCTAAAAAGACTTTATTCCTTTTTACAGTTATTGTATTGTCTTAGTGATGTGGGTTTCTTCTTGACCTAATGATTAATGTTCAACCCTGCTCATGGGGTTCCCAACATGTCACTGCTTTGGAGTTATGTGAAAAAATCATTATATGATACCAACCTATGTATGTTGGATCATGAGAGTAAAGTTTTTTTTCTAGGAGCCATTGGAATTTAGAACTAGAAAATAATGACCCATCATTGGAATGTGGTCCCCTTAGTGTGTGTTAATATACAACACAAGATCATAATGGATATCTCCTCAGAGTGGGAGAGTAAGATGTCAGCTTTGTATCCCCACATATTTTCTTAGTTTGTGATGTTTGGGGATGAATGTTTTTGATAAATGGAATATTGTAGAGATTGTTATTTCTTATTGTAAGACCTTGAAATTTTCATAACACTATTTTCAAATCCTGGAACTAAGATTGAGCTTTATTTTGAGTCATGGTGAGCCTGAACTTCATTTTATTATAATATTAAATACATTTTATATCACAAGGGTACAATTTTCATAAAAGTGGTAATTAATGAAAATATAGACTCTAAAATCATAAATATGATACCATGGTTGATTTCAGAACATTTAGTTTATCCTCAATGATAGCTTTAGTTGGTCATTTATAGGTATTCAGATGATTCAGCAATTGGTGGGTACATTTAATTAAAATAAATAAATAAATCAGTTTTTTGTTCAATTAAATGTCCTAATTAGAATCCACTATAAATACCAACATATGATGTGATTCCAAGGGTTATCCACATAACCCTTTCCAGATCTTAGAGGAGGAGCAGAGTGTTCTTCATTGGCAGATCATGTCAGATAACAAAATATGATCAGATTAAGGATAATCATAAAAGGAATGGTGAATTAGATGGGGATCATCACCAACATCTCTTGCTGATCATTAATCACAAATAATAAATCCATAATCAAGGCGTATTTTCCCAGTTCTGGGTGTCGCCCAAGTGTGCCTCATACCCAGTTGGTAACATGGACTCAAGTTCATTTCTCTGAATGCAAGAGGCTTCCAACTAGTAGCGAGGGCCTTGGGTGTGATTGTGGGGGACTATTCCTTCATTATTAGAGTAAGATAGAGGAAAAAACGTATAACATTAGCAAAAGAAGTACTTCAATACAACTAAGTAGACAATGGATGATTGAAAGTAATGAAAAATTGTAGAGTATGTATATAAATAATGATGCATGTCACAAGTATCTAGGAAAATAGCTAAACATGTCACAATTCTAGAATACAATACCAAACTAATGTACAAAGATACACCAGTAAATATCTCCAATAGCATCATAATCCTCAGCTTGGTCTCATGCTCTCCATCTCCATAGCAATCAAACACATGAATTAGAAGTGTGTTTTCCCTAATTTATAATTGCACAATATAATCTATTTGGGCCCAAAATCATGACCCAAAAAGGGTGGGATCTGATTCCTTATAGGGAACCACCCAAAAATATTTGCCTAACTGGAATTGAATATATATGGCTGGAAATATGAAAAATGAAGTAATAAACATGGAAGTACTCAAAATTAAGCAATGCAACATTTTTAACCACATTCATTTACATTTATGAAAATAAACAACCAAACAATCATAAGCAACCCTCTAGGATGTACTAACTGTCTAACCCCTCTGGTTAAGCTTAAACAAAGACTCTCTGAGGAAGAACTCACCATCAATTCCCCATGTGGTATTTTATCTATAAACTATAGACACTCTGGGGATACACTCAATATTCAATTCCCCTTGTGGTCTAACAATGAGAAACTATAGAAAAACAAAGGGAGCACTCAAGTCCATCCCCCATATGTTCTTGCAACATTAAAAGTCATAGACACTCTAGGGAAGCCCGCATCCATTCCCCCTATGGGCTAACTACACCAAGTTCCCATAGACTTCTTTAACTCAATCGTGCACAAACGATATCGAGTAGCCAAATTAAATCACACTATACTACTTGGCTAAGCAAATACAACTCATATCACAATCATTTTAGATAATATCACTTCACCCTAACAACACCAGGCATGGAAAATAATGCAGCCTAACAAGAAGTACTAGACCCAACAGTCAATATCAGTTCAACAAGATAAAACACTTCCATAACAAGTACATAACCCTATTTACAATCAGAAACCCATACTCAAGAAAACAAGGTATAAGAGGCATTAACATAGTTAAATTTCATAATCATCAAATTCCCTAAACTAAGGTATTTGGCACTTTTTCACATATAATTCAAGAAAATCTACGGAAAGGAACATAACACCTACCTTTGTGGTGTATGATTGATATACATCAAACCTAGCCTCTAAATTGACTTATAACACCATATATCTACAAAAACATCCAAAATTTTAAACCAACGATATCTCATGACATCTAAGAAATCGAGACATGAGGCTTTGGAAGAAGGAATAACTCACTGTGGGAATTCCAATGCATCCAATGATAGTTGATTTGGAGCATGGATGGTCGATCAGAGGCTCAAAGATGAAATAATGATATCCTTTTATCTAGCATGACATGATGAAAGAAGATGTGTTTTTTGAAAATAAGACGTGACCCTGGTCCAATTTAACAAATAAAAAATAAAATTAAATGCAATGTTCATTTATTTTAAACAACGTGTACATGCCTTAACCGGCTTCCGCTTTAGGTGGTTTTTTGGTCACCCCACAATGCCATGTAATTCGCTATTACATGGCCAATACACAACTTCCCACGACAACCAGGTACACGATGTGTACTTCTATGTACACAATGTGTACTCATTAAATTTCCATATTGTCATATTTTTCTCAAAAACACTTGAAACCAATATCCATACTAGGGTTGAAGATTTGGGTTCTTACAAACATCCCCCATTAATGAAATTCATCATCGGATTCCCCTATGAATATGGAGAAGAAGAATAATTCTTGAACAACTTTGGCCACTGTGATCATGCATCAGACTCCCTCTCCCATGTATCATCCTATACTCGTTCGTGCTACCCTTGCACCAGTACTAGAGGAACATACTGGCCCCCGAGAAAATTCAATCATCGATCAAAATTATGAATAGGATTCTCTTCAAATAATGAATCCACATCAAAGTCAAACATTTTTGATCGAATAATATGAGATGAGTATAAGAATTAATTCTGAATATGAGAAACATGGAATAGGTTGTGCATAGCTCGGTACCTCTGAGTTAACTACAATCGATAGGACACCAGACAGACTCTCTCTAAAACCTCAAACAGCCCAACATATCTTGATGAAATATTTCCCTATCTCATAATCCTTCGGTGTCCCATATTCGGTACGACACATTGAAAAATATGATCTTCGAATACTAACTCCAAAGGTCATATCTATCGATCAACATATGACTTCTATCGTGATTTTGAAGCAACCATTCTCTTCCAAATCAACTCTATCTGCTCATTAGTCTCCTGGACAGGATGAGGTCCTAGCATAGATACCTCTCCTACTTCTATCCAACATTGGGGTGATCAGAATGGCCTACCATATAAAGCCTAATAATGGACCATCTGAAAAGTTGTTTCAAAATTATTATTATAGGAAAACTCTGCTAGAGGTATGTGAAACTCCCAAGAACCTCCAAAATCTTGGATGCATGCTCGAAGCATGTCCTCCAACACCTGAATCATACTCTTAGACAAACCTTGTGTCAAGGGATAACAAGCCATACTCAGAAGTACATTTGTACCCAAATCCCTCTGTAGTCCCTGCCAAACCTAAGAAGTAAAACGGGAATCCCTGTCTGAAACGATGGAGTGCGTAAACCCATGTAGACGTACAATCTCTCATATGTACAACCTTCTTTTCTCATAAACATTGAAGGTCTCCTTGATAACTATGAAGTTTGAAATATTAATGATAATTTCAATGAAAACCCAAAATACATCATTCTATCAGGTAACCTTGGTAAGCCTGTCACGATGCCCATCGTGAAATCATTCCACATACACTAGGGAACGGTTAACTACTACAAAAGCCCTATAGGTCACTGATGCTCCACCTTCACATACTGACTGGTGGAAAACCTGTTAAAAAAACCCACAACAACTCTCTTAATTAATAGCCACCAATACTGATAGTGTCTATCTATATATATATTATTGCCTCTTGGATGAAATGACCAAATTGAGGAATGAAAATTCTGCATCAGATCCTCGTGTGTGTCTGCTAGCACCCATACGCGCCCATGAAAATGAATGATCTCATCCCCGCCTATGATCCATCTAGGAATAAGGTCCTCTATTAACACGCATTCCCATAGAACTAGTCCATCATAATATAATGGCTACATCATTCACACCCGATCAAGAAGAGTATAGGAAACATCTATAGAAGAAACAAAATTCCACCCTTGTCTATCGTGCCCCAAAAAAATCATCATAGAGAACATACCCATAAGCATTCACTCACGGATGGCCTCCTGAAATACCTATATTTGAGTCCTCCGGCTCAACTCATCATCCACTACATTGAATTTCCCCTGTGTGTAGAAAAACATAGTTTCAAAGGACTGAATTACTCAACCCACCTTCATTGTCTCGTGTTCAGATCACACTGAGTGAAGATGCACTAGAGACTTTTGTGGTCAGTGAAAACAAAAAATGCTCTCCCAATAGATAATGTCTCCAAAATAATAAAGAATGAGAAAATGTAACGAACTCAAGGTCAGGCATCAGGTAATACTTCTCATGCATCCAAAACTGCCGAGACATGTACAAAACGACTCCTTACCCCTGCATAAGCACTGCTCATAGATTGGTACCTAATACATCATTGTAAACAGTGTAGCTCTTGCCTGGCTCAAGAAAAACTAGTATTTTTTATAAAATTCAACCTCAATTTCAGCTCCTGAATGTCTAAATCATAGGAATCTATACATAGGTACTTCACACCCTTCATAGTTAGCCCCATTAGTGGTTCTACTAAGCATGAAATGTCCTATATAAAATGTTTGTAGTAACTAGCTAGACCTAGAAAACTCTGAACCTCAATGACGTTCTTTGAAAACACCTAGGAAACTGCTGCTCTTGTATTCTCTAGCTCTAATGATACTCCTGTCCTTAAGATAACATGACCCAAGAATTGAATATGGTCCATCAAATATTGGAATTTTGAGAGAATAGCATATAACTGATTCTCTCTCAGTGTACTCAAAATGATCTCAAGATGGGTAGCATGGTCATATTGAGTGTGCGAGTAAACAATGATATCATCCCAGAAGACTATCACAAAATAATCCAGGTATGGATGGAACACTTTTTTCATCAATGCCATAAAAACCGCAGGTGCTCTCATGAGACCAAACAGTACAACAACATACTCAAATAGACCATACCTAATCTAAAAGGCTATAAAAGGTATATAATATGGTCTAATGTGAAACTGATGATAACCGGATCTCATTTAAATCATCTATAACACATAGGATCCTCAATTTTTATCCAATATATCACCAATAATTAGAAATGGATATTGTATTTTGACCGTCAACTGGTTCAGCATCTGATAATCCTCAAAATTTATGAGGGTACTTTCTTCCTTTTTCTCAAACAGGACATGTGAACCCCGTGGAGAAGTACCGAGTCGGATGAAACCCTTTTTCTGTAACTCCTCTAAATTCTTCTTGAGTTCATGTAACTCTGGTGTAGCTATCCAATAAGGAGTAATTGACAGCGATGACTCTCTAAGAACAAGTTCAATAGAAATGTATACCACTCATTCTGGAAAAAAAACATAAAAAGTTCTCTTGAAAGACATCCTAGAAATGATCCACCACTTTAATAAAGACTATCTGTGAATTTCTATGGTCATCCAGATTATAAATATCAATTTGGGCTATAACTCATCCCAACCCATGATGATCAGGTCATGCTCTACTTGCCTGGACATCCAATTCACCATTATATAGAAACTAACTGCCCTCTGGTGATGTGAAACTCACAATACGGTGATATATATCTATAACTGACTGGAAGGGAACTAACCAATACATTACAAGAAGGATGTCATATCTTTTCAACTCTAATACAAAGAGGTTCCACAAGAAGTGACACCCACAATCCTCAAGAGTTAACTCTTTTAACTGGCGTAAACTAGCTTCTCTAGTCCCCAACAGTGTTTCCAGCATCAAGACATCAGCAAACTAATGATACATAGCCCATGGATCTCTACAAAAAAAACATATATGAAACTTTTGGAATCCCCTATATCGAAAACTGTAGATGAGAAAAATGAGGCAACTAGAATCCTACCTTATACTACAGAGGGTTCGAGATCCTGTTCCTAATGGGTCTGATCAGGTGAAAACTTTTGACCTATACTATGTCCATGCGTCACTACCTAACCACCATGAGTGGATCCACCCTATTTTCTCTAAATGTTTGGTGACTCGGTACCATGACCAAGAACTCCTCCTTAGCCTGAATGTATGGAATAACACCAGTTCCCAGACTAATGAGAAACTAGTTGTCCTGCTCATGAATTTGGGGACATAGAAGAACTTAGGCCACCCCCTGTTGGTGCGATGAACTAATATAAAAACATTAGATGGCCAACCTTTACGAAAGATAGACACTCCACTAGGTCCATCAGGAAATGTGGTCTCTTATTCCTACTCTTCCTGTAATGCCCTGACCCTAGTTACCTAGATTTAGGGCATTATTACATAACATTGGCATGATCACAAGAAAGATAAAATCTCGAAAGGCCGATTGGTTTAGTATCCTTGGAAACACTAGATATATTAATAATGTTTTACATTACATTATAAAAATGAAAACTACAACAATATAGTCTCCATATTACACACTCATTTCCCCACATACTATCCCTACAGGTCATTCAAAAATTACTTCTTCACATCCTGGGAAAAATAAAACATTGAATGGGGTGAGATCAAATGCCCTGTAAGGATAAAAATATAGCGGAAACTTTCATAAATATGAATAAGCATTTAAGGCAATGTATAACTAAAACAAAACACCTTTTAAACTTAAACTTCAACATAGTATGAAAAAAATGAAATAATGCCATTTACTTATTCACATGGATATTCTACTAATCGAAAAATCACAAGCAATATTCATAACCACATTCATAATGATGGAATGCATAATGCCAGACTATCATAACCACATAGCCAAGGCCGCGTGCCAAGACTACAAATAAGATTTTTCCAAGGCCTTTTCCCAAGACACTAGTTTATCTCATGAGACCTACCGATGCATCGAAGAGCTATAGCGGGCTCCACCCATCACATATTAAGTCCAATGTATTCCCATATGAAAAGGTTTAAACATAACATAATCATTCGTATTAAAAATAGCATACGAAATGTCAATACTTCATCCATAAACCATGAATGGTATTAAAATAACATATCCACAGTCAAAAATATCACAAAACCTTCAATACAAGATAATGTTTTGTATCATAATACATCAACTTCAAATAAGCGTAAAATCCATCAAAGGATGTTGACATTGATGAAATCAAACTCTTTTTAGAGAAATATCTCATTCTATTTTGAAATCATATATTTATAAAATAAAACATTTTCTTTGAAAATATTCTTTATAAGCATGTAAGGGAAGCTTCAAAGATTTTATAATGGCCGAAAATAGCCGCACCCGCCGTATATGTTAAAAAAACATTCTTACCTTAATTCTGCTGAAAAGGTTAAAAAGCTCCTTGTATGGAAAACGACGGAAATGTTCCTTTATAAACCTCTTATAAAAAGTCAAACAAGGTTATAAATTTATTTAACCCATATTCTTGTAAATAGTAAAAAAAAAAATTGAAATACATTTTTATGAAACATGGATGTGGATGATAAAGAGATCCCAGTAGATTATTACGTATAAACAACCTCAGATAATGAAGAGATTGTGAAATAACCCTTACCTAGTAATTTTCCTTGGTTGGGGGTAGGTTAACCTCCTGTATAATGGTGAAATAATTGTTATTAAATTATACAAGAATCATATACATTCATATGATATCATATATGATCTTTTAACATTGCTTTGTTAATAATATCTTATAATTATCGTTGTTTCAGGTGTTAACTTACTCGTTTAATTTTATATGTTTTGTTACGTAAGTCGTGGACAGGTTGTATATTATTCATATCCAGAATGATATCAAGTCCTTAAACATTATTTTTAAGTCATCAAATGATAATTATACTTGAATGGATACGATAGAGAATGAATCTCATTGCGTTCGTGGGGACGGTAGTCCGTACGTACGCACGAGCGACAATATCATTACTTTGATATTAAAATAATATATATTTGGGTGGTATATCATATATACAGAATAATTATCATGTTATATTTATTATTTACCAGAATTACACATCATTATTATTCCCATTTAAATAATAATATATTGAATAACAATTACACCACGACGTGGAGACGGTAAGCCGTACGTACGCATGTATGGTGACATATTATTCAAAGGATGGATAGAATACTGAATATGGTTGTACCATTTTTATAATAACATCACAGTATATATAAGATACTGGATTTATTATTTTTGAATGGAAATAACAAAGAAATAAGAAGTGTAAGATGAAAGGAACTTGAAAAGGGGTGGTGAAAACATTACCTCTTCTTCGGGTTCTTCCTTTTGATTTGATCAAAAGGGCTCCGTAGGTTGGATTTCTGATCAATCTAAGTCCTCTAGGTTATAGTAGGGGAATTTTAGAGAGTATTTGGGCAGGTTTTGGCCGATCCAAAATGCTTTGCAGGTGTGATGTAATTAGAAGGGGGAGTGCCCTTTTATAAGAGGGGTGAGGGGCACCTTTGGAAAAGCTAGAAATATTAATCTATAATAAATTTATATTCGGTTTCTAATGGATCCAAAGTTTATTATTGAAATTTTAAAGTGGGTATAGGTCGAAAAACATTCAACCAATAGAATTTAGACAGGTTTGGGTTACTATATTAATCTTATCATTTAGTTTTAACTCTTAGTTAATTAGTTTGACATTTACCATATCACTTTGTATTTTTTTATTATATAGTTAATAAACATAATATATACATCCAAGAGACCCCTAATATGTCCATTAATGATAAACCTATCATGATATAAGTATCTTGGACAAACATTAGATTTTTAGGAATTTAATATCAATTAATAATATAATATTTGTCTTAAAAACTCTTTTATGTCAATTTTGACACTATTCAATAGTTGATTTTTTCGAAACTTATAACTGAATTATTACTTAGAACAAAGTAAATTAAATCAATCCTAACATATAATATTAACCTAGAAAATTAGTTTAATTCCTAAAAAGTCTCAAATTATATTTATTTGGGTATTTATAATATCAATTATTTTCATTTGTCGCTATTATGGTAATTACTGCATCATCATTATGTCATAAATAAATTAAATTATTTAAAGTCTAAAAATTCTAAATAAAATATAATTATCTAGGAAAGATTTTTAGCTTTATAATTAATATTTATAGTCAGAAAGACAACATATATAACCCTATGTAAAAATTGTTTTTCTAAAAGATATATACTTATGTCATTTTTGTACTTATTTTAACATAATTAAAATAAAGTGTCCCTATCACCTACAAGTGGATCCATGGGGTCCCAAAATCGACCCAAAGATGCCCATGGTCGGAAATGTATCCACCAAAAAGGTTAGGACATGTTTTCAGGTAATTTAGTAATATTATGATATAATTTTTTAACCCTTATTTATCGGATTTACCCTTAACCATGATAAATAAAATATTTATCGCAGTAATTATTCATAATTTCTAAAAATTAAAGTTACCAATTCACACAATATGAACATCCTGATTCCAAATATGGAATACATTTTCCAAATTCAAAACACAGAAGTGGCTGAAATTAATTTAAAATTAATTCCCGCTGTTAAAACAAAAAGCGTGTTTTTAAGATATAATAACTATCAAAAGATTGATACTTGCTTTTGTTCAGTTTAATTGTGAAATTATGTCCAATGACAAAAATTGTATTAAATTGTAAAAATATATTCTCAATATACATTAAAACCTCTCAAATTCATAATTTATCTTTATTAATTATTTTGATTAAAAAAGTTGTTTTTAATTAAAATTTAGTTATTTTCACTATTCATCAAAATATTAAAGTTATCTGAAAAGTACCAAAATTTCACCATAGGCTAAATTTGATACTCCGAATCCAAAAATGAAGTCCATTTTGAGAGATAAAATTTCAAAAAGTGGGTATTACTATTCATAATGGCTATTTTGATTGGTTAGGGTGTGTTAGAACTCGGTGTTGCGTACAACACACACTATCACATTATTCAAAGAGAAGCGTACCGTAGAAGCTTGGGGTGTTACATTCTCCCCTCCTTCAAATAATTTCATCCTCAAAATTTCTAGAATACTACCGCTTGAAAAGACTCGGGTGGTTCTTAATCATAAGTTCCTCGGGTTCCCACGTTGCCTCTTCCATCTTTTGGTTTCTCCACAAAACTTTTACCAGACGCGTCATTCGGTTTCTCAGTACTTGTTCTCTCGTATCATGAATCCTAATGGGCTCTTCACAATAAGACAGATCGGGTTCCAGTTTTAACTCCTCATAGGTGAGTACATGCATTGGGTCAGGCATGTATTTCCTTAACAGAGATACGTGGAACACATCGTGAACTTTGGAGATACTTGGCGGCATTACCAAGCGGTAAGCTACAACCCCAATTCGTTCTATAATTTCGAATGGTCCGATGTACCTATGACTCAATTTACCTTTTTTACCAAAACGTATGATTCCCTTCCATGGAGATAACTTCAGGAATACATGATCACCAATTTGAAATTCCAAATCCTTCCTTCGATTATCGGCATGGCTCTTCTGCCTACTTTGAGCTGCTTTGATGTGATTTTGGATTACCTTTACCTTTTCCATCGTTTCCTCCACCAGTTCTGGGCCTATAAGTTTTCTTTCACCAATTTCATCCCAACAGGTTGGTCTGAGACATCTCTTTCTGTATAACGCTTCATATGGTGCCATCTGAATACTGGAATGGAAGCTATTGTTATAGGAAAATTATACCAAAGGTAAGTATTGATCCCACATACCCTGAAAGTCAAGTGAACAAGATCTCAACATGTCTTCTAAGGTTTGAATAGTCAGTTCTAATTGTCCACATTTCTGAGGGTGGTAGGCAGTGCTCAAATGAAGTTCAGTATCCAGGGATTTCTGAAGACTCTTCCAGAATATTGAAGTAAAACGGGGATCACTATCAGAAACAATTGGTAGGGGTACTACATGAAGTCTCACAACTTCATTAATATATAGTCTTGGTAGACGTTCCAGTGGTAGATCTTCTTTTATAGCTGGAAAATGTGCTGACTTGGTTAGACGATCAACAATAACCCATATTGCATCGTTCCTTCTAGGAGTCTTTGGTAGTCCCATGACAAAGTCCATCGTAATATTGTCCCATTTCCACTCAGGTATGGGAAGAGGTTGCAATACTCATCCAGGCTGTTGCCTCCCAGCTTTCACTTGTTGACAAACCATACATCTTGGCACAAAATCAGCAATCTCCCTCTTCATGTTGTCCCATCAAAAATGTTCATTCAAATCTCTATACATTTTGGTGCTCCCATGGTGTATAGAGAATTTGGAACTATGAGCATCATCCAGCAATTCCCTTTTAGGTCAGGTATAACGGGAACACAAACCTCTTCCTGAATTTCAAAATTCCATCTTCATACACAAAGTATCTCAATATCCCACCATTCACAGCTTTAATCTTCTTTTGAAATTCTTCATCATCGGTCTGAGAACTCTTAATCCTTTCTAGTAAAGATGGTTTGGCTACCATTGGAAAAGCATTGATGTTTCACCTTCCCTGGTTATTCTCATGTCCATCTTCACTAGATCTATGAAAATTGGATCCCTTTCACTTCTCATCACGTTCAAAACTCCATGGTCTTTTCTGTTCAAAGAATCTGCCACCTTGTTTGCTTTCCCCGGGTGGCAGTGTATCGTACAATAATAGTATTTGAGTAATTCAAGCCATCTCCTTTTCCCCATGTTGAGTTATTTTTGTTAGAAAATATACTTCAAACTCTTGTGATCAGTATAAATCTCACATTTTTCACCATAGATGTAGTACCTCCATATCTTCAATGCAAAGATCACATATGCTAACTCGAGATCATGAGTAGGATAGTTTTGTTCATGAATTTTAAACTGGCATGATGCGTAGGTAATAATCTTATCATTTGGCATAAGGACACAACCAAGTCCTTTCTTCGATACATCACTATAAATAACGAACCAATCATTCCCCGATGGTAGAGTAAACATAGGATCATTGAATAATCTTCTCTTCAGTTCATCGAAACATTCTTCACACTCTTATTTACAAAAAAAATTTGACCCCTTTACGTGTGAGCTTCGTTAATGGGTTAGCCAATAGGGAAAAATTCTGGACGAAACGTCGATAAAAACCTGCCAAACCAATAAAACTACGTACCTCAGTTATATTCATTGGTACTGGCCATTCTTGGATTGCCTTGGTCTTAGAAGGATTAACAGAGATTCTATCTTTAGAGACAATATGGCCAAGAAAAGAAATCTCATGAAACCAGAATTCACACTTGCTAAGCTTTCCATATAATTCATGTCTTCCCAGAGTCTTCAGGATAATGCGCAAGTGATTTTCATGATCTTCATAGATTTTGGATTATACCAAGATATCATCAATAAATACCACCACAAATTCATCGAGATACTCCTTGAAAACACTATTCATCAGATCCATGAATACAGAGGGTGCATTAGTCAATCCAAAAGGCATTACAGTAAACTCGTAATGCCCGTACCTGGTTCGAAATGCTGTCTTCGGAATATCTTCCTTCTTCACACACAACTGATGGTATCCAGATCGAAGGTCAATCTTTGAAAAGTATTGAGCTCCATGAAGTTGGTCAAATAAATCATCAATGCGAGGTAGGGGATACTTGTTCTTTATTGTTATAGCATTTTTCTCCCTGTAGTCGATACATAACCTCATCGATCCATCTTTCTTTTTAACAAAAAGAACAGGGGCTCCCCATGGAGAAACTCTAGGGTGAATAAATCCCTTATTACTCAATTCCTCTAGTTGTTTCTTTAGTTCAACTAATTCTACAGTGTCCATTCTATAAGGGGTCTTCGATATAGGCCTTGATCCCGGAATTAAATCAATGGAAAACTCAACTTCTCGTTCTGGAGGATGTCCAGATAAATCTTCCGGAAATACATCTACATATTGTTTCACAACAGGTACATCCTCTATTTGAACATTCCTTTCCTCACCCATAGTAATTTCATTCTCTTCCTCCCCAATAATTGAATTTAGTTGAGCTACTGGGGGTAGATCTAGATAAGAATTAGGCAGTGACGATTCTTCTCTAAAGATAAGGTGTTCCTTATCATCATAATCAAGAATCGTAACCTATTTCTTCTTATAATAAATCTTCGCATCATAGTCCGATAGCCAGTCCATACCAAGGATTATATCAAACTCAATCATAAGTATGAAGATGAGATCAGCAGATAAAGAACATTTATATGCTCTAATGGGGACTGATTCACAAAACATTGTTTCAATAATACTTCCCTTAGGAGTTTTAACTGACAACTCCCTTGTTAAATCAAATTGGAAATATCTAATTTTCGTAGAAAACTGGGAAGATATAAAACAATGCGATGATCCAGAATCAAATAATGCATTTTCTAAACTTGAGGTAACCATTAAATTACCTACCACCACGTCTTTCGGAGCTTCTACCTCAGCAGTAGTGATAGCATATGATTGGCCTTGATCCCCTGTAATTTTTTTAGGTAAGTTCCCCTGACACTTAGGACATTCATTTTCATAATTCCCCATCTCCCTGCAATTGTAGCACTTAACATTGGTAGCTTACTTCTTCCCTTTGCAATCATGAGCTTGGTGTCCTTTTTCACCACACTTGTAACATACTCTCGTTCCCTTTAATAAAGTACTAGGGTGTTTCTTCCCACATTTACCATAGGATGGATATTCAACATTTCCCTTCTTCCGCTTATTTCCATTCCTAGATTGATCAGCAGATCTCTTCTTCTCTTGCTTTGCTTTAAAGTCAAAAGACTTAGAGAATTCCTTTTCGGTCTTAATAGCACATGAGACAATGTCTTCGTACGACGAGAAGGATTGTGATACTAATGCTCGACAGAGAAATGGTTTTAACCCATCAAAGAAATGATCAATCTTACTTCTTGGGTTACGTATATAATCTCCAGCATACCTTGCTAACCTTATAATGTTAGCCTCATACTTTGTGACATTCTCATCCTCCTTTTGTCTCAGACTCAGAAACTACCTTTCCATTTCTACTCGATGGTCGCGAGGAAAGTATTTTTCTAAAAACAAATCTTTGAACTCTCTCCATTCCATATTTGATACTTCATCATCTTCCTTCATATTTTGAATCAATGACCACCATTGATCAGCATCTCCAGTGAGGTGGTAAACTGCCATGATAACTTTTTCCCTTTCACTACTCCCCAAAGCCTGAAATATTTTATCTAGGGAATTTATCAATTGCTCAGCTACTAAGGGATTTGTACTCCCATTGAACGTTGGTGTTTGTTGCCTCATGAATCAATCTAACATTGATCCTCCATGCTGCGGATCAGGGTGCTCCATTTGGGTAAGGTTATTATTCATAACCAGAATGAGTTGTCCCAGTATGGTGATTAGCTGATCGGCACCAGCTGCATCACCATCTCCACTATAATTATCTTGAGCAGGAGGGTAATCCCTATATGGAGTGCGTTCATTGATACAGTTTCTATTTCTTCCACCAGGTGCCATTTCTAAACAATGGCATAAAATAGATCAGTTTATGAATCAAAATACATAATCCCATACTTATAAAACACTTAACATAAATTGAAATATTTATGGATATAATCCATAATCATAAAAAAATTTCTTTGAGGAAGTATATACTAATAACCCCTTCATAATGATTTGTAAAGAAAATGAAAGTTATCCTAAGCATATTCCACGGGAGTGTCGTAACCAAGACTGCAACAAGGCCTGTTGTTGTGCGCCAGTTCCCATTCGAGTCTATCTCAAAGAGGTGTTTTCGGGTTTTACCCCTAGGTACATCTGTTCTAGAGCCGCCTCTACCTGCTGGTATCCAGACCGGGATGTATTTCTCAGAAAACTCAAAAAATCTCTACAATACCAAAATTTTAGGAAGTTCTTCTATAATAATCCTCAAAGTTCATCTTAGGTCTACGTGCTCTAATCAGAGTTTATCTAAATCTATCTTCCAAGGTTTGTACTAAACATCCTCTGATACCAACTGTAATGCCCCGACCCTAGTTACCCAGATTCGGTGCATTATTACATAACATTGGCATGATCACAAGAAAGATCAAATCTCGAAAGACCGATTAGTTTAGTAGCATTGGAAACACTAGATATATTCATAATGTTTTATATTACATCATAAAAATGAAAACTATAACAATATAGTCTCCATATTCTACACTCATATCCCCACATACTATCCCTGCGGGTCATTTATAAATTACTTCTTCACATCCTGGGAAAAATAAAACACTGAAATGGGTGAGCTCAAATGCCATGTAAGGATAACAATATAGCGGAAACTTTCATAAATAAGAATAAGCATTTAAGGCAATGTATAAATAAAACAAAAGCCTTTTAAACTTGAACTTCAACATAGTATAAAAAAAATAAAATGAAATAATGCCATTTACTTATTCACATGGATATTCTACTAATAGAATAATCACATGCAATATCAATAACCACTTTCATAATGATGGAATGCATAATGCCAGACTATCATAACCACATAGACAAGGCCTCGTGCCAAGACTACAAATAATATTTTTCCAAGGCCTTGTGCCAAGACACTAGTTTGTCTCATGAGACCTACCAATGCATCGAGGAGCTCTAGCGGGCTCCACCCATCACATATTAAGTCCAATTCATTCCCATATGAAAAGGTTTAAACATAACATAAACATTCGTATTAAAACTAGCATACAAAATGTAAATACTTCATCCATAAACCATGAATGGTATAAAAATAACAAATCCACAGTCAAACATATCACAAAACCTTCAATACAATATAGATGTTTTTTATCATAATAAATCAACTTCAAATAAGCGTAAAATCCATCAAAGGATGTTGACATAGATGAAATCAAACTCTTTTTATAGAAATATAAATTTCTAGTTTGAAAACATATATTTATAAAATAAAACATTTTCTTGGAAAATATTCTTATAAGCTTGTAAGGTAAGCTTTGAAGATTTTATAATGGTGGAAAATAGCTGCACCCGCCGTATAAGTTAAAAAACATTCTTACATTAATTTTGCAGAAAAGGATAAAAAACACCTTGTTTGGAAAACGACGGAAAGATTCCTTTATAAAACTCTTATAAAAAGTAAAAAAAGGGTATAAATGTCATTAATCCATATTCTTGTAAATAGTAAAAATGTTTTGAAATACATTTTTAAGAAACATGGATGTGGATGACAAAGAGATCCCAGTAGATTATTACGTATAAACAACCTCGGATAATGAAGAGATTGTGAAAAAACCCTTACCTTGTACATTTCCTTGGTTTGGGGGGTAGGTTAACCTCCGGTATAGTGGTGAAATAATTGTTATTAAATTATACAAGAATCATATAAATTCATATGATATAATATATGATCTTTTAACATTTCTTTGTTAATAATATCTTAGAATTAATGTTGTTTCGGGTGTTAACTTACTCGTTTTATTTTATATGTTTTGTTACGTAATCCGTGGTTTTCATGGATAGGTTTTATATTATTCATATCCATAATGATATCATGTTCTTAAACATTATTTTTAAATCATCAAATGATAATTATACTTTAATGGATACGATAGAGAGTGAATCTCATCGCGTTCGTGGAGACGGTAGTCCGTACGTACGCACGAGCGACAATATCATTATTTTGATATTAAAATAATATATAATTGGGTGGTATATCATATATAAATAATAGTTATCATGTTATATTTATTATTTACAAGAATTACACATCATTATTATACCCATTTAAATAATAATATATTGAATAACAATTACACCATGACGTGGAGACGGTAAGCCGTACGTACGCACGTATGGTGACATGTTATTCAAAGGATCGATAAAATACTGAATATGGTTCTACCATATTTATAATAACATCATAGTATATATAAGATACTGGATTTATTATTTTAGAATGGTAATAACAAAGAATGAAGAAGTGGAAGAAGAAAGGAACTTGAAAAGGGGTGGTGAAAACATTACCTCTTCTTCGGGTTCTTCCTTTTGATTTGATCAAAAGGGCTCCTTAGGTTGGATTTCTGATTAATCTAAGGCCTCTAGGTTATAGTGAGGGAAGTTGAGAGAGTATTTGGGCAGGCTTTGGCCGAAACAAATGGCTTTGAAGGCGTGATGTAATGTGAAGGGGGAGTGTCGTTTTATAAGAGGGGTGAGGGGAACCTTTGGAAAAGCTAGAAATATTAATTTATAATAAATTCGTATTGGATTTATATTGGCTCCAAAGTTGATTATTCAAAGGTTAAGGTGGGGATAGGTCTAAAAACATTCAACCAATAGAAGTTAGACAGTTTTTGGGTACTATATTAACCTTATCGTTTAGTTTTAATTCTTAGTTAATTAGTTTGACATTTACCATGTCACTTTGTATTTTTATATTGTGTAGTTAATAAACTTACTATATACATCCAAGATACCCCTATGTGGTCCATTAATGATACCCCTATCATGATATAAGTCTCTTGGATGATCCTTATATTTCTATGAATTTAATATCAATTAATAATATAGTCTTTGTTTTAAAAACTCTTTTATGTCAATTTTTACACTATTCAATAGTTGATTTTTGTGAAACTTATAACAGAATGATTAATTAAAAAAAGTTAATTAAATAAATCCTAAAATATCATATTAAACTAGAAAATTTAGTGTAATTCATAAAAAGTCTCAAATTATATTTATTTGGGTATTTATAATAACAATTATTTTAATGTGTCACTATTATGGTAATTACTACATCATAATTGTGTCATAAATAAATTAAATTATTTAAAGTATAAAAATTCTAAACAAAATATATTTATGTAGGATATATTTTTAGATTTCTAATGAATATTTATAGTCGAAAATACAACATATATAACCCTATGTAAAAAAAATTCTAAAAGATATATGCTTATGTCATTTTTTGTACTTATTTTAACTTAATTAAAAAAAAGTGTCCCTATCACCTACAAGTGGCTCCATGGGGTCCCAAAATCGGCCCAAAGATTCCCATGGTCGGAAATGTATCCACCAATAATGTTAGGTTACGTTTAAATATAATTTAGTATTATTATAATATTATTTTTTAACCCTTATTTACCGGATTTACCCTTAACCATGGTAAATAAAATATTTACCGCAGTAATTATTCAAAATGTCTAAAAATAAAAGTTACCTATTCACACAATATGAATATCTTGATTCCAAATATGGAATCCATTTTTCCAAATTCAAAACACAGAAGTGGCAGAAACTAATTTAAAATCAATTCCCGCTGTTAAAACAAAAAGCGTGTTTTTAAGATATAATAACTATCAAAAGATTGATACTTGTTTATGTTCCGTTTAATTGTGAAATTATGTCCAGTGACAAAAATTGTATTAAATGGTAAAAATATATTCTAAATATACTTTAAAACCACTCAAATTCATAATTTATCACTATTAATTATTTTGATTAAAAAGTTTTTTTTAATTAAAATTTAGTAATTTTCACTATTCATCAAACTATTAAAGTTATTCGAAAAGTACCAAAATTTCACCTTAGGCTAAATTTGATACTCCGAATCCAAAAATGAAGTCCATTTTGAGAGATAAAATTTTAAAAATTAGGTATTACTATTCATAACGGCTAGTTTGATTGGTTATGGTGTGTTAGAACTCTGTGTTGCGTACAGCACACGCTATCACATTATTCAAAGAGAAGCATATCATAGAAGCTTAGGGTGTTACACTTCCCATATCGGTAGAATACCACCTAGACACCTAAATATGCATCATGCCTACTCAGATCTCTATGTTTTGACTCCCTATGTCACTTCCTAATATCAGTCGGACAAGAACTAACTCTATATGCCAAACCTTTATAGCTCATGACTCCAAAAGTACTCAGGTTTCACTCTATGATCAACACCTGGTTGACTGTATAATATATGGTCATCAACTTGAAGGTGTTCTCCTGCGATCGGATGTTAGGCCTGAGACCATCCTCAAAAATTCATTCCAGAAATTACTCATCACCCACTTGAATGGGTGTGAAGCACTCTAGCTCTATGATATGAGAGAAATACTCCATGATGAAGTGAGTACCCTGCTCCAAACTGATGAACTATCAGGCACGGTCAGCCCTCAAGGTCTCTGAGTAGAAGTAATCCTAGAAGGCCTTCTAGAACTCATCCCAAGACATACCCTACTGGTGCCTTGACTGTGAGATCACATCCCACCATCTCTTGGAGAAATCCTAAAGCATATACGTAGATATCTCCATCCTCCTATCTAGAGGCATCTAGAGATGCTCTAAAATCGATAGCATGTCTTTTAAACAAGATTATGCATTCTAAGGTCCTTTATCCCCAGAGAAAGTGGAAGGATGGTGCTGAATGACTCTCGTCAAATCTTCCATAGATGGGGCAGGAGGCGGTGCTCCCCTAAAGGTCTAAATAAACTTCATGAAGCCATCTAGGAACAGTGCATCACGACTAGTATCAGGAATAATAGTTGGTGCCAAGACAGGAATGACATGAGGATATGATGGTAGTCCCTGACCATCCATATCTGGTGTATTATCGCTGCCCGATATCTGAAAAATAACCATAGGATGTCTTGGTGGCAAGACATTGAATGGTCTAGCACACACCTTTGTTCTGGATTATTATGAACTAAAATATAGAAGATCAAGAAGGGACTAAGAGAAATAAAGAATTCAAATTTTATAAAATAGGGATGCACTGTGTGTATGACCCCTACATAGTGTGTTTCCTTGAGCCTTTACATGGGCATGTACTTATTCCAAAAATAGTCAGGTAGCACCCTAACACATGGCAATTTTCTCCCAAGGACACGTCGTGTACTTGAACATATTCCCCCTGCCCGAGCTCCTCTACATGGATAAGCCGCACGATTCTCAGAGAAAAAACTACATTGTATATTCATGCAAGAAATGATGTGAACTAGAGTTATTTCCACCACCCATGTCATTAGTCACATGATCAATGACACGATTGATGCAATATGATGTTTCCAGGATGGACATGAATTATACTAGCTATGTTTCATCCATCTGTGTCATTAGACACACAGCTAGATACACAGTTCTTATAACATGGTGTGTACACAAAGTACATGATTTGTGTCACCCAAACATTCAAAACCTTGTGTCGATGCCAACATATCTAGTCACACATTTATGGATTACATGACGTGTACTTACGAAAAATTGTTCTGCCACAAATAAAAGGATACATTACATGTATTCATCATTACATGTGATATATTCTATATTTTTATGGACAATAAGCATCAGAAACTACTCTGGAACCCATAAAAACATTGAAACAAACATTAAAGTGCCAAATTCTAATCCATGGGGGCCCATACTCCCTATGAATCAATGTTTTTCATCATATTCATGTATTTCAAAAAGTATAATTGTGAAATCAATCACATGATCCCCAAAATTTGGAACCATGAGGAACCATAACACCATAGTACCAATGTTTTGTGTTCATTAAAATGAAACATTAAAAATTATAAATACCCTATCAAACAGTATGTATTCTATCATGGAATCTATCATAACAACATTCAACTCTAGCACAACATCTATCACAACAACATGAAATCACTAATGCACACTAAATAGCATGACAAGAATGCATGATATGTGATCAATAGAAAGTTCTTATAGGATTCATTAGATGGAATGAACTTATCTCATCAGGTTGAAACAGAAAAAGAACCTCAATAATATCTACAACAAGAGCACAAAACATGTGAATCACCCAATGGTGAAATAAAATCAACTGTAATAATTGAAACACTTGAAAAAAATTCAATATATGAGGTAAATTGGATTATACCTATACAAGGGTTATCCACTCCCGGGAACAACTTATTACCAACTAACTATTCCTTCCTATGCATATTTATAGACTCCAAACAGTAACTCAAGATGAAAATAATTCCTCTTATACCATTGTGTAACATCTCGGATTCGGGTGCTGCTGATGTGTGCCTCACACCCAGTTGGTCACATGGCCTTAAGAACATTTCCCTGAATTCCATAGGACACTAACTAGAAGTGAGGGATTTGGGTGAGATATTGTTGAAACTATTCCCCCATAGGCAGAGTAACACAATAGAAACAAACATATAATAGTAGCAGAAGCAATAATAAGATACAATTAAGTCAACTGCATATGATTGAATGTAATGAACCACAGAAAAATATTTATACATATATGAATAATGATGTGTGTCACAAGTATCTAGTAAAATAGCTAAACGAGTCACAATGTTGGAATACATTAATAAACATAATTACTACGGAAAAAAGTAAGTATCTCCAAAAGCATCGTAAGCCTTATCATGGTCCCATGCCCCCCCAAATCCACAACAATTACATACCTGAAGTGGATGGGTACTTTACCTTATCTATAACTACTACAATATAATCCGTCTGGGCCTGAAATCAGGACCCAAATAGGGTATGAGATAAACCCCAGTAGGCAACCACCGAAATATATGTTCCTATATATCAATGAATATATATTGAAGGCAATATGAAAATGAAGTAATAAACAAGGATGTACTGAAAAGTCATCAATCCTAAAGTTTTAACCACATTCATTTACATTTATTAAGATTTACAACCAAACAATCACAAGGAACCCTATGGGATGTAGTCATAGTCAAACCCCTCTGGTTAAGCTTAAACAATGTCTCTATGAGGAAGAACTCACCATCAATTCCCCATGTGGTCTTTTATCTGTAAACTACAGACACTCTCGGGAAACACTCAATGTCAAATTCCCCCTATAGTATTTCAAATAGGAAGTACAGTAACTATGAGGGAGAACTCACATCCATCACCCCATATGGTCTCGCAATGTGAAATGTAACAGACACTCTGGGGAAGCCTTGAACATCTATTCCACCTATGGTCTAACTACGCCAGGCCCCCACATTCATTTGTAAGTCAATCATGCACAAACAATATCCAGCAACTAATGTAAATCACAATATACTAAATAGACAATCAACTATAATGTATATCATAAGCATGTAATATAGTATCACTCAATCCTAACAACACTAGGCATGAAAAACAAAATAGCCTAACAGGAAATACTAGACCCAAAGGTCAATATCAGTGAAACATGGGAAAACACATCAGTAGAAGGTAAATAAAACTATTTACAATCAAAAACACATTCTCAAGAAAACAAGGCATAACTATAATTAATAGAGTTAAATTCCCTAACAATGCAATACCCTAAACTATGGTATAGGGATATTTTGCACATATAATTCAAGACAATCTATGGAAATGTACAAACTACATACCTCAGTGTTGTATGCTCGTTATACTTGAACCCTAGATTTATAATCTACATAGAACATCGTAGATCTAAAAAAATATCCAAAATTTTCAACAGAATATATCTCACGAGAGTGGAGAAATAAATAAATGAAGATCTAGAAGAATAAAGAACTCACTATGGTGATTCCAATGCAATAAATGTCAGTTAATTCTAAGAAAATATGGTCGATCAAAGGCTATGAGATGAAACTGTGATGTCCATAAATCCAGGAATATTCAAAGAGAGAAGAAGTGTTTTCTATAAATGAGATGCGACCCTAGTCCAATTTAACAAATAAAAATAAAGTACATGGCATGTTCATTTAACTTACATGTCATGTACATTCCTTACCCAGAATCCATTTTAGACAGTTTCCATGTCACCCCTCATGGCTGTGTACTTGGTCATTACACAGTCAGTACATGGATAGTAATGGAAACTGGGTACATGGCATGTACTTATTCATACATGGTGTGTACTCCTTAAATTTCTAGATTCTCCCCTATTTATAAAGAAAAATTGAAAACAATATCCATACCAGAGATGAAGATCCGAGTTCTTACACAAGGTATGAATCATACATTGTAGATTTATACCTTTTTATTAAAATATTTAACATGGATTAATTATTATCTTTTATGTGTGATTTATTTATTCCATCGAATGATCCCATTCAATAATTAGATTTATTGAAATCAATTATTTTTTTTGTTACTCCATGCCATCAGCCATGTTTCTACACCTATTGATCATTACATGGGATCACATTGGCCAAAATGATTTTCAAATTTCTGTTATGTTTATTTCTACCTTTTTTATTTGAATTATTCATTTGTTATCTTTTCACGAGTGATTCGATAATATATATGAATACTTATCATTGTGTGTTATTTCAATGGAACATCATATAATATTTTGGAATTCATATTATGATTTTGAGGATGTGAATGTGAAATGGATATTATGAATGGAACTCTAATTTTGATTGGGTATTGGTGATTTTAAAGCTACATTATGTGGGTCTCTCTAAAGGATCGTTGATTAAAATTTCCAAGTAATAGAGGTGATGATATCTATTATTGGATAAAAATAAGGTCCCTTCAACTTGAAACTTGATGATGTATTATTATTATTTTTTGTCCATAATACAATGATTTATATATTTGTATTTATAATAACAATAATGATGGATTTGAAGATAGAGGAGGGAGGTGCACCGACTATTCCAGGGTAGAATATGTCTGTTGAACCCAGGCATGTAAATTGGGGGGATTCTAAAATTCCATTCACCCGAGAGTTATTATATATTATTATTATTATTAATGATAATAATAATATTGATTTGAAAAAGAATATTAAATGGGGGTTTTGTGTGGTTTAGCTCTATAAATGGCACATAGAATATGTATTATGTTATATTGTTCTCATTGTATATAAAATAACAATTATAATAATAAAGGAAACAAAAAAATTTGGTTTATGTGATTGCCTCCTATTGGTGCACATGATAAGGTAGAGTCGTTAAACATATCATATCCCATGAAAGAGGTTTTAAATAAAAGAAGTAATAATAATAATAATAAATATTATTGTTATCTATTTTTGGTGGAAACCTTGTTTCAACCATAACCTTTTCATGAAACATTATATTAGCAATTTGTTAACAATATTTCCATAATTGTATTAAAATGGATGATTCAATAAAAATATTAGGTATTTAATATGGTCTTGTTGATTGGTTCTACAGTGTTCCCAATAATAATAATAATAATATAAAATCTAGTATCTTATATTATTTTTTAATAATGTGTCAAAATGACAAACCACCAAATAAATCATGACCCTAATATTGAGAAGTAAATTTTCAGAACAATATTGGGTGTTTAATTTGGACTTTTTGATAGGGCCCACAAAGTGACATACAGAAGTGGTATGTTGAATTGCATTTTTACCTTTGGGTGTTTGATTTGGGAAAAAGAATAGACTATCCCATATTTTTTGTGAGTATGAAAATGGAGTGAGGATTTTTTCCATTCATTTCCATTTGGGATGATATATTAGTGGTTTAAAATTTTTACCCATCAGAATGATGATGATTCTCATGTGTCTGTCAGGCTTTTGGCCCGAGTCATCGTATACTCAGGGAGTACACATGTAAACCCCATGGTACATGGGAATCACTTGATACCAAATCATAGAAAAGTACACATCCAAAAAGTAGAGAGGGAAGAAATGATATCTGGAGAAAATACATGCAGTGTACTTCTTTTGAATATTTTAACACTCGTATATTCTTCATTCTGACATGAATGTTGGCTTGGGAGAAGCTTATATTCTGTGTTCATCCACAAAGAACATGATGGTGAAATTTTTAGTGGATTTTTGGATACAATGAATTATTTACTGAGTATGAAACTTATTTAGTTGATAGCTGATGATACATGTGATTAGGGAGGATCATCAGAGAGTATTGATAGAGGTGGAACTCTCTTATCACATTAGGGAATGAGTCTTCTATCTAGGGAGATGATACTCCCATATTTTACTAGGGTGTGAGTTCTCTATAAACATTATAATTTAAGATATGATACTCAAATATTACATTAGAAAATGGTTCCTTTATCCATAGAGATTGTACTATAAATTCCTACCCAGGTATGTGTCCGCTATACTTATTATGTAGATAGAGAGAATACTCCTCATCACACTGGGGAACATATCCACTATCTACATAGACTATACTCACCTATCAAATGTGGGGCTGGTCAACTATAATAATTATGTAGATAGTGATTGAACTACCCTATTACATTGGGGATGATTCCTCTATCCAGGGAGATGGTACTCCTTGATCGCACAAGGGAGTGGGTCCTCTATACACATTATGCAGATTGAGACGGTACTCCCCTATGGCAGCATGTCATGAGCCCTCTATACACAGAGATAATACTCCACTGAAACAATAGGTTTTAGATCCTCCATATTCATTGTATATATCAATATGATACTCCTTGGTTTCACTAGTTAACATGTCATTTAACTGTAGATACAAAACTCAATTATCACACCACGGTGAAATTTTTCCATATGACTTCATTAGATAGATACATGAGATGTTGGGAATCAATAATGGAACATTAGATCTTCAATAAGAATAATTGTTATTAGCTGGGATATGGAGATGGAGATCCCCTTTCTCTCTCAATTGGGTTTCTTATTTAGAATATCTTTGTTTTTTCATAGTTTTTGTCTCGTATACAAGTTGGTATACTTCATTGTTTTGAGAAGAATAAATCTATCATTTCTTCTAATGGTTCCTCTTCAGTTTCTTGGGTGTCCTACTAGGTTATTGTATCCTCAACCCTACATTTGATTTCCCACAATTGTTATGTCTTAAATAGATGATAGAAAGGTTCAGTGTGTTTTCATAGGATCATAGTTATAATAGGTGCATTTGACTTTGTATGGTGGTCAGGGATTGGAAATTTGAATGTGGGATCACTCTGTATTTCATTTCTAGTTGTTTTATAGTAAAGGCATCATTTCTATGTAGGAGTATTTTTTCATTTACATTTCTTATTAAGATATCATATGTTGTTCTATTCCCTAGATGTTATTACATTCATGGATTTTATGATATATATTCTTACCTTATTATCATTATTCATCTACACTTCTACATAGATATGGTTGGGTGTGTATGTATTGGTAATTTAAAAAATGGCTTCTAGTTTATGATATTATTTTTAATGATTATTGATATCCCCTATCATATAATGGTACTCTTGGAATAGTTGTGGCTAGTCCTTCCACTAGCTAGAAGGGACCCATTTGTTTTTTTCATGATAATGAAATTAATCTAAAGATATATAATATGAATTCTCTTCTTATCGACAATAGACTCAAGCATTATTTAGAGTGATCTAATAAGAAATTAAAAAGTATTTATACAACTAGGTAGACTTATGCCACTTATGTGGATGTTGACCCTACTATCTTAATCCAATCTCATTACTCGATATTATTGACCTCTCGTGACAAGGTATTATGTGAAGTGTTCCATGAACTTTTACCAATTGAATCATGTTCATTCTTTAGCATCTTTATATAACTATGTATCTTTTAGATAGGTTAAAAAATAAAAATTAACCTTTTTATTTTTAAAATGGGCCCTAGAACTCCCATGCATATTCATATAGAAAAATTTCACAAGATAGTTCTAGACATGTCAGATGTATATGATCAAATAGTAGATATATTCTTGGCATATTTTCTAAAAAATACATTGCATTATTCATTTTAACTTACTATGTATATGATTAGGTATGGAATGAAATAAATTATTTTTTTGGTAGAGAAGTCATCATTCTTGAATAAGTATCTCCATAGTATTTATTTGAAGATAGAGGTTATTGTCGTGAAATTTAGTCTTCAGTTGCATAGTGTGAAGGTACAACCGGGAAGAAATAAAAAATTAAAAAAATGGTAATTAGTTAAATAATTTTAGGCTATATTTTTGTAGCATGGAAAGACATATTAAAATATATTACTTTGATAATATTTATAGGGTTAGAATGGCCCCCAAAAATGTGCCATACCCAAGTTATGATAGTGTTATGGTTCCTTGGTTTTGTTTTTAATCCCTTAGAGTGGAGATAGGGATAGATCCAGGTTTTCAACTTTATGTGATATTATGAAATACTATAAAATTAAATTATAGGGTCCTGTTTTTGAAATAAATAGTGAGAGCTTAGCTAGTGTATGAGCCTTTTGGGCATAATTAAGGTTGTTTTGTTTGTTGGGTGGGTAAGATTTATATTTTTTGTTTTATTATAATTTACTAATTTCATTTGAAATATTATATATCAATGTCACGTTTCAATTTTTTACAATGAAATTTCTCATGCTTCCTATATTCTTCTTTTTTGTAGTTCTTATTGATTTTCTCAGCAATTAATTGTGCGATTTTTTGTAGAGAATGACACAAGGACTACTATATTTGGTGGGGATAGTTATATGGTTGATAATCTCTATTTAATGTTTTTTTATTAGACATGTTGTGTTTATAAAAATGATTTTCTGGTTTTATAGAAGTAAATGTGTTGGAATGGAAGACATGTTCTACAATGGTGAATAGTAAGAGATGATCATGTTTGGTTGAATATTGATAAACATAGGTTTTCTAATATTGATAACCATTTGATGTAGCTAATATATAAGACTTATAAAGACATGTAAGAACATCAAACATGTGTTTACCTTTAATTTTTAAATGTATTTTTTTTAATTTGGCAGGTTGTTTTATGTTACAAATTAAAATACTCAATTCTAGATTATTGTTTCTGTATGCCTAATATCTTTATTTCATGTTTATTCATGTATGTTTTATTGATATAGTATTATTATTCTCTTGTTTGGTAGTTTTGTTTTTTAGTTTACTATCACATGATGTAATCTTACTATTATGTGATGGTGGTTTAGCCATAATTAGGTAAGGATTACCCTTACACAAGATATATGTGTTACCTATACTTGAAATTCTAGTCAGCATGTTACCCTTACATGGAATTTCAATCATCTGATTTACCTTTCCTTATAGATGTGGTTACCCTTATATAACACATTGATCTGGGTGCTTACCCTATTATCTCTGTATTATCTTTCCTTTGGGAGGGGGGATCCTTTAAATAGTGGGAGATTTAACCATCTATAGATTGATCACACATTTCTTATCATTCATCAACATTGGATGTACTATTTTGATGTTCATAGAAGACCATTTTCTATAATGTTGGGGAAATATCACTATATATCTATGTGCAGACTGTCTTACCTCTATACCATGAATGTGTTACCCTTTAATTGAAGATTTAGTGACCTTCATGCAACACCATCTTTTCAATTTTATTGCAATGAATACTTCCAAAATCATAATTTTTATCACATTTCCTAGTGTACTTTGGGATGTAATGTTTTTTTCGATTTATGTTCTCATGTATTTACTTTTTGGAGTGGTTAACACAAAAATGAAAAAGATGAAACTGACAGAAATAGAGAAGATAACGATATAATCAATAGAATAGAATGATTGTTCAAGTATTTTTTTGAAACACCAATTACAGATGATTCTAGGAAGTCTAATCTATTAGAAATCACATATTTTATGGGTTTCGATTATTATCAAATTAGTTACAATGAATATTTATGGGGCTTTGATATGTCATCTTAATCCCTAGTAAAGTGGGGTGCATTCTAGTTTTATATAAATGTTGAAGCATTTTGTTTTTTATGTTGTTTGGATTTAATTATTTTTATCTATATGAATGTCGAATGATTATTTCTCTATTTTTAATCAAATATCGTTTTATTTTATTTCATGAATTTATTTTTTATGCCTACACTGGTTACCTTTCATAATAAAATGATTGGATCACTATTACTAAAACTATTTATCTCGTAACCTTTTTCATATATGTTCCAAATATCAAACATGAAAAATCCATTTCTAATACTTTTTCACATTATTTTTATAATAACCCATTTCAAAAATAAATTTTCACAATATTTTCATTTTAGTTATTTTATATATGATGTTATATAACTTTTATAATTTTATGAATTTTCATATAGATTCATTTTGGTGTCTTTTATTCTCACGACACTAGTATCGTTTCTCTTATGTGAAATTCCTTACTCAATTTTCATAGAGCTAGTGGACTCCGATATCACATTAATATCTTTATACACCCTTAGGTTTCATGGCCCAAATTATTTCTCATCAAATATAAATCTTATCTTATCTCATGTAATCCTTACACAATTTAATTTCTCTCTTTTTAATCATTCCATGATGAGGAAGCCCAAACTCTTGTTTTTCTGATCTGGTGGACTCTAAACATGCATTATCATTTTCATTCACCTTTTTGTTTCATTGTCCTCCTCATTAATTGTCAGAATATAAATCTTAATATCTCCAAATTTCTCACCTGAAGGTTCAAATATATTTTACAACATATATTTCATTCATTAATTTTAAAATCAATATATTTTGTAATGGAATCAAATAAAGAACTTGAATTTACCACTACAATTTTCGTGGAATGTCAAAATTACTATTTTTAGTTATAATTTTTTTTATCATTATCACTTATAATTATTTGAGTTTCTTGGTCATTCTAGTACCAATACACAATCATGTATAAAAAATAATTGTTTTAACTCTGGATGAATCCACACTCCAATATTGGACATTTTTTTGTGGATTTTCATGAACATGAATTAACTTTCCACAAATGAGTATTATTGATTCTTATATTTTATATTCATATGATACTATCATTGATTCTAGTATTACTAAAATTCTAGTTGTGTGTGATAAATAATAAATAATATTCATTCCAAAATAAAATAATTTCTCATTTCGTTCAATAAAAACCTGAGAATAATATTTTGATAAAACATAATATTAAACAGTAGTTTAACTATAATAATTAAAAATGGTCAAAAGGATGTTATCTTACTCTTAATACTAACAAAAGAATCACCCTTGCTCCTATGTTGGAATAATAAACCTTACTTTTTTTATGTTATAGAAATTACAGGGTTATATTGTCTGTATAAGAATGTGAGCCATAAAAAATTATCTAATACCCAAATAAAAAAATTGAAAAATGATATTCAATGATTTATATCCATGAATTTTTATATTCATAATGATTATAGTATAATTAATTGTATATTGAATTTCAGTAACATTTGTTTCCACGTGTGAGAAAAATAACATCATGTTCGATGTTATCACTTTTTATATTCGGTTTCATAGAAAAAAAGTACAGTAAGTCCATTGACATAGGAATATATATGTATTTTTAACCATTAATTTCAATTTTTTACTAATAATAATAAATATATTAACCTTTTTTATGTTCTTATCAACATGGATAATCTTTCCCAAATGATATTAATGTGGATTTTCACTACTAATTATTATTTAATGATAAATTATTTAAGAGTAAGTAGGTGATAAGAATAATAGAATGGGATTTATTTAAAGATACCATGTCATATTTAAATATACAAATGTTGATTGTAATCATAAATTTTTTATTTTTATATATCATCTTACCCTTTTTCATCCCCTTTTTATGAACTCAAATTAATTGTTTCATATTTGTTGACCCTTCATAATCTCATTTTCTCAATTGATAACTATTCTCCTCTATGTAAATATTTTATATATTATTTTATGGATACAATCTTATATATTTTGAGAATTTCATATCATTATATTATTATCAGTTTTTTATATTAGTAAAGGATAAAAGGAATCTATTTTATTATTCCTTTTAGAATGAATTAATTTGCACATTATAATTTTCTATTTTCATTCTAAAGGTTCCTTTCATTATTTTTTATGTTATTCTATTTCATTTAAATTAAAAATATTTTATAAATTACATCATTTTTCTAAATTATTCTAATTTAATTTAATTTTTTTTTCCAATGCTATTAACTTTATAAACATTATATTCACTATCATTTAAATTCATACAAACATTTCAATAATTATTGATTGAATAAGTGTGTATTCTTAATTATTATTAAAATAATTTTCTAATTCTCCCTTTAACTAAATTTTGAAAACATATTTGTGAAGTTTTTTTATAGATAATAATTTTTCAAAATTGGAGTGATGCACTTTGACTAAGTGATAAATATAAGGAAGGTGTTGATGTTTTTTTGGAATTTTGACCAAATTGTTCTATAAAAATGACACATTTTTTCCATGATTATAATATCTTAATATAGAGGTGTTTAAAATCATAGATATCAATGATCATTTATTTTTTCATTTTATTAAATTCAGTTACAACCCTTTGATTTGGTATGGTAGACTAGGTAGAATTTCCTATCTATTGATGATGATAATTAACAAATTTGTAGGTCTGGTCAAATTTAAGAAACGATTCATCATATTAAGGTGTATACAATTAAGAATGTTATGAAAATTTATTTTCTATATGGTTATTTCTAAAGGCCTTTGTATCTTGAATTTAAGGAATTTATTTTATTATTGATGCTCTTAAGATTTATTAACTTGAAGTTGAATCATGTGTGGAGTGAAAAAAATTCACATAGTTTCTATAGTTGTTAAATGATATTAATCTTAAAGAAAATGATCTTGTATATTCACATTATAAAGAGAATAAAATATTATTCCTAATGGGATTATAGTACAAGAAAATACTTTCTATCTAAATGACTATATACAATAAAGGAAAGATTGAAAATTTAGGTCTGGGTATCCTAAATATGAGATGTCACCGTATAAGATAAAAGAAAAATCATAGGTTGATTTAATAGTTTAAGACCACCCTACTAAGGAATTTTTCAAACTACCTATAATTCATCATTTGGAACATTTAATTCCAAATTTAATTGATGAAAAAAGGTTAATATGGCATGCATATGAGAAGATATATGATGGATTATTATGACATCTAGTTGTTTTTCTGTTTTGGAAGAAAATTTATCACTTGTTTCCAAAATATGGAAGTGACGTTAGAAATATCTAGCTTGGACTATGAATAGATGGAATGAATCTATATATAATCTTTAGTAGAACATGAATATATTTTCCTATTATGTTGGTAATTTACAACTCAGCACCTAATTTTTTCATGATGAAAAAAATATATTGATTTTTATGATAACAAGACCAAAACAACTCATAAATTATTTTGTTTTTTTCATATAACCTTTAATTAATTAATTGAAACTTTTATGGTAGGAAGGTCTTAGGGTGTATGTATTTTATAAAATGAAATATTTTCAACTTCATGAAATTATTTGTTCACTTTATATAAGATTCAAATATATGTACATTTTTTCTTGAAATAATATCAAGGGGAATAAAACATTTCAAATTTGTGAAAAATAGACTTTATATTATCAATTGTATCATGAGAGAAAATAGTATACATGGGTCATTGGGAGATTTTTCTTGGATCACTATTGTCAAATATTAAAAAATTAATTCAATGGATCAAAATATTATTATATTTATTCAAAACATGTTTCCATATATATATATATATATATTGAGATGGTGAGAAAATTAGCATGCCCTCCAAAAAGATATATAAATAGAGAAATAATATATATATTTGAATGAAATGGATAATATTTATTGAGATACCATATTAGAGATTTCATGATTTCAAACAAAGCATTGATGTATTGCCCATAGAGAAAATATCTATGACAACATGATTAAAACATTGATATATATTAAAGGGAATACTAAAGTGGGATTTAAATAATGGTTGGAAATACTCTCACTGGGAATTTGTTTGGAGTTATATCCCACTTATAATGGAAGGAAAACATTCATTCCTCCAACATTCCATACATTATACAAGATAGGGAAACTAGCTTCTATCTGTGTCTTTGTGATATGAATGTTCCATATGGTTACTCTTTAAATGTATAATATCTTGGGACTTTAAAAGATTTTATGCTGACAAGTATGAATTATCATTACTTTCACTTCATGATACAACATATATAACTAGTTTTATTTATTGGAATGTTGACCATCCATGTCAGAATGATTATCCTGAATGCATGTTATTTTTTTAAATTCTATAATTAATGAGGTGATTGACTAGAATTATTTGATAAAATTAGATAATGAGGTAGTTTATATAATTTTTAAATAAGAAATTTATTTTCCTCCAACTTTTTTCGATTATAATAGTGAATTTAATGGTTCATTTAGGGTAAAAAATAAATCTTTGAAGACAAGTATATATAAATTGGATGTTTCATTTTGAATTTTATTTAAAGATATTGAATGGGTATGTTACAAATCCATATCTTCATTATTTTTATATTTTATATAAGTATATATATGTTTAGGTTGTAATTTTTTTACATGACAGTTGTATATAATGTAGGATATCATATTGCCTATATTTGACTATGATGGAGTCAATTATGGGTGATATGGAATCCTTAACATGAAATAAAAATCATTTGTACGTGAACAGATAATCAAGGTACATTTATACATATTGAATATAATAGATGACACTCAACCATATATAAAATTTCATGTTAATTTTTTGAAATAGTGTTATCCAATTATGAAACATATGTGGATTTTTAATGAGGTCAAAAAAACTTTCATGGTTTAAAGAAACTATGATTAGAAGATCAGATTAATTAGAAACATTGATATCGTCAGTGGTCAGTCCATGTTAAAATTTGATAACAAATTCTATGTATGATAATAAGGGATATATATTTCATAAAATATATTTGGACAATATTAAAGAATCTCAGAATAGTAGTGTATTGGTGATTGTAGAAGTAATGAAATTATCATGTGCCAATGTCAAAGCCCAATATCCTCATTATGAATATATTTTTTAGTCATTTAGGAAATATGGGATGTTTATTATGCTATATTACAAGTTCTAATGTTTAATAGAAAATTTATCATTTATAACAACAGTGACAAACCTGAAGAATTTGGAATGACAGTAGTTGATTTGAATATATTGGAATAGATAACTGATCCTTTTATCATGACAGCACAAGAAATGAAATTTCAATGTTTTTTATCAATCTGATATAAAGTGTTATATGTTTTTAGAAGGAAAAACACAATATGATGGTGTTGAAAAACCTAACTAAGATATTGATTTATATGATAGCCATACTTCCATGGAATTGTTAACAAATAATATTGATGATAAATTCATATTAAACGTTGTTCCATATGAAATGATCTTGGTGAAGGAATTTGGGAAAAATTATTGTATACATTCATAGTATTATAATTAACACATCTTTTTTTCTGATATATTTTTTAAAAGTTCAAAAAATGTTAGATATTTAAATATTATTTTCATTATTAATACACATATTAATACTAATAAGACGATTTTTTATTTATATTAGATTTCTTTTCTATAGTTTTCCATGTTCACCCTTTGAAAATTATCTATAAATTTATTTTCTTAAAAGAAATTATTATTAAACTAATATGTTAAAAAAACAAATATATTGTTTAAATGTGCATATTAAAAAAATAATATTTTGGGTGTGAAAAAGGATTTATTACATTGGAGCATTTTAACTTTTACCCCCCATTTTATAGATTTTTTTGGATTATTTTTTTGTATTTTCATCTCTCATTTACATTTTCATAATTTTAGTTAAATACTCTAGCAAATATGAATAAAAATGTGGTTAGTTTAGTTTTCAATATGTTAGATAGTTTTTCATGAATTCAAAGAATAATTGTTTTTCTGGAAATATGGTTTTATTCATTGGAATATTTTTACTGATCACACAACATATTTGGATTTATCTTCATTTATTTATGTAAATTAATATCTCATTAATTTTTTCATAATTTCAGTTATCTTTAAAAAATAAGAAAATTTTTTATTATTTTAAATGACTTTTTATTTTATAATTTTTCATGGAATTATTTTCATTTTCTTGAAATAGTTTGATTGGCATATGTTTGTACAAATTTTTTGTTACATTAATTAATAGGATAATGATGAAGCAATCAAAGGATCCACCACATTCTTATGGAGTGGGTTATATGCATACCAGTAGAGTGAAATGTACACAGTATTCCACTGATGAGCCTCCTCATTCTTTTTGATAAGAGACATATACATACATGGTGGAAAAAAAGTTTGAGGGTTGGTAAACGTGGAAGAACACATTTTCAAAAAATACCAGTTTCATGTATCTAGGACTAGAGGATACCAATAGGCTACTATGATAATGACTTTCTAATAGGTCCAAAATCAAAATTATTCAAGACTTATATCGCATTTGATGCTAAAATAAAATTTACTATTTTGATTTATGATTGGAGAAGTATTGAGAAACTGATAATATCTCACTTTTGAGAGACTATTCTAATAAGATAGTTTATTATTATTTTACTTTTCTATAAATTTTTGTATTAATATTTCTTTTCCACATTCTTGTATGATGGAATTTTATATTCCTTGACACTAGAGGAGTGATGATTTTTTTTATAATTTTAATGAGGGAGATTGATGGATTTCAAATTATCCCTAACTTTAGATTTTATTTTTGGCATAAGCAAACATCATAATCCATGTGATATATATATATATATATATCCATTTATAGATGAAGATATATAGAATCAATTTGTTGAAACTAGATGATGAGATGCATTTTCGGAATGTGCAATGTTAACATTTAAATGTTTTTTCTTATATTAGTGGTCATATTAACATATTATTTATTAATAATTTATAGAAATTGAGGAGATATAATTAATATATCCAATATAAGAAAGTATACCCTTATATTTTATCTCTAGGAGGGTATAAATTCTAGGGATGAAAAATGATGGATGATAATTTTAAAAAATTTAGAGTTGAATCTTCAAGTTCTATAGAGGTTGGCCCCCATTCAGCTCTCTCTAAACAAGAAAAATAGAAGAGGGGTCATGTGATAAAAATAGAAAATATCTTACAAAAGGTTCAATGGTCTTAGATGAAAGGATTTTAATATGTTTTATTTATTTTAGTATGTTAAATAAATTCTATATATACTTTAATTAAATGAAGATTTATTGAAATATTATAGATAGAATTCACTTGATGAGAATAACACGTAAGGGGTCTTTATAGCTGAGGGTTGGAAGATAGTTTAATATATAACATTAAGAAATATCGAACACTGTAGTCATGTACAAGGATACATAACATTTGTATCAGTAAAAAAAGAGTTTCCATGTTCTGAATCTTCTTCGATAGAGGATGTTCATAAAATGACAATATAACTTTAGAAGAGGAAGTTCAGGATATTCTTGTGATGATGGAGGATATGATCATACGTCAAATATAGTAAATTTTTGTAGACATGAAAAGATATTTTTAGACTATTGATCTAAGTCCTCCACGTCCACCAGCATATCCCACTCTTCCACCAATTCCAACATATCCCCCTCCTATTTGTGGTACTCATGCCCCTCCACCTGCAAACCCTAGACCTTCTAATCTTACTAATGCACCCCTCCTCCACATTTTCCTAGGTATTGTGAGTTATATGTTCAAGATCCCTAAAATAATCTTATTCCATATGAGAAACTATAATATATTATTGAAACCATTAATCCTTAATGAATAGAGATCACTACAACAAAAATATCCTTTTGCGACAGATTTTTAGCGGTGGGTTTTCAGCAGTAGTTTATTAAAAACCACCGCTAAACTATTTTTTTCAATACCGACACATCTCCTCATGACCCCCTCGAGACCCCCCCTTCTCCCCCAACCCCCAAGAGACCCCCCATTAACCCTTGAAGCCCTACGCATCCCCTCAGTGTGACTCGTCGCCTTATCGTCCCTCATCGCGGATCGTCATCCATTGCTTCATTCCCCCCAAAGCCATAGCTCCCCTCCCTATTATAGGTCATAACACGTGGTGCCACATGACACTTCTTGCAGCCCCTCATAATAACCTTCATCATTTTATGATTTATTGTGTATACATGTTTTCGAAAATATAAAAAATGAATATTTTGATACCTATATATAGGGTACACATATTTTAACTTAGATTAAAAATGGTACCAAAATTTGTTTTCAAAAAACAATTGACATGATATAAGGGATGAAGTGTTGAAAATTTTTATTCTACAATATTAATTATTATTTTAATTATGTTATTGAAATATATTATCTATTTTATGATAGTATTTATAATGTTTTTTTAGATAAATTAATAAATAGTTTTTCTTATTAAAAACATTTATTTTTTGAAAAGCCAAAAGAATATTTTTATTTTCACAACATTATAAACCTAATTTATTATATAATTTTTTTAAACTTTGGTGAATTTCAATATATATATTTGGATATAATCAATATTCCATTATAAAATTATCATATTATATTGAACATTCTTTTTTTATAATTCATTTTTTTATTACAAGTTTTTATTATCAATGAAGGATTGATTATACTTATTTTTATGATATTTGTTTATTAAATTCAGTTGAGAAAAACATTCATCATGGATTAAATAAGAATATTTTATATCTTTATAACATAGGTGATTTCATAAAGAATAAAAGCTAGAATTGGAATTTTTAGTGGAATATGAATAATAGTTAGATTTTACATCATTACTAAACTCAATTTTAGTCATGAGATACTTGAAACATTTTTCCATTGATTCCCTTTATAGGAGGGTTTCATTTCTCACAAACTAAGTTGAAACATTATATGTTTACTTGATTTATTTTCCTTCCCTTGTTCCTTTTGTTAGTTATATATAATTAAGACCTTATGTGTTCCTTTTTTCATTGGAATAACATCACTTGTTGTTCTCTATCATAATACAGATTATTTTACCAATTTTATGATTTGTTTATTTTGATGAATATTTTTATATTCTTTGATTGATGTTCCATTTAATGATCATTATAGGTTTCTTCATTAATTTCATTAAAATAAAACATTATTTTATTATTGGATTATTTGTGTTTTTATTGGTATGTAACTTCATTGTGATCTCATAGGTCATGATATATCCATATAGATCCTCAAATGGAATGTTTTTTATTTCATTTTACTTTTGGAATATTATATATTTAGGTTTCATATTTCTTTTTAAACCCCAAAATATTTTGATCACTACATATTCTATGTTATGAGTATAATTAAGAGACATTCACCTGTTTCATATTTCAGTAAATTATATAAATTGTTAGTATTAATGAATTATTTGAAATGGGATTTCAAAGAGGATTAATGTGACGTAGAATTATGAATATTTTAATAAGTCCCATTTTTAACTTTCATAGTGGTCTACTTAGAATGAATGTAATAAAATTATTGATTCCCCCTTTTCATTAGATATATTTTTATGACATGGATGAAATATTTTGTGTTGTTTATTATATGGTTGTTGTAGGTGGGGTTATATTTATATTATGTTGTTGCATTAATCATGTAACTAGTTTTATTACTCTTCACTTATTATTTCTATCTTTTGTACACTACGCACTGATAGAGGGGTCAATATTTATTTTACAATGGATAGTCACACACTATTAGTGTCCCCTAATTACGTGTATACCATTGCTAGTGGGGAGTTCCCCCTATAATGCTCGGTGCATGATACTCAAGTGACATATGTTGATTAGATGAAACATATGTCAGTGGTAGGTATCATGTATTGGTAGGGTATAGGACTATCTTAATTTATGACCTTTTCAATTTCCCATGATACTATATGGATTTCATTTGGAGAATCACATTCCTTGTGTCCCTTAGTTTGATTAATATTATCGGAAACATGAATTCTTATCCTTGTTTACTCATATCTCATTTGTGAAGTGGTGACTTGGTGTTTAATTTCTACATTTTTTGAGAATGGTTTTTATTCATTACATTGTTTTTGAAGTGTTTTCAAAGGGGTAGGGGGATTCAGGGGTGTGGGGGATGGGGTGTGGGAAATCCAGGTAGGGGGTGGGCTGTCCAGGGGGTGGGGGTGGGTTGTCTTGGTAGAGGAGGGGTGTGGACTTTCCAGGGGTGGGATGTCTGAGGGGGTGGGGGTGGACTGTCCAGGTGTGGGGGCTATTTATGTTGGGTTATGGGATGTCCAGGGGTGTGGGGGATGTAGAGGTGTGGGGTACGTGGTGTGGGTGTGGGCTATCCAGGGAGGGGGTAGGCTGTCTAGGGGGTGGGGGTGGGCTACCTAGGAGGGGGAGGGGTGTGGGATTTTCAGGGGGTGGGGTGGGGGTGGGTTGTCCTGCTGGGGGAGGGGTTATGGGATGTCCAATGAGGAGGGGGCTATCTAGGAGGGAGTGGGGTTGTGTTGTCCAAGTGGGGGGATGTCCATGTGGGTGGGGGGGGGGGGATTCCGGGGTGTTGGGGTTATAAGGGTGGGGGGATATACAGGGGGATTCCAGGTGGGGGTGTCTGGGTGGGGGTGGGAGAAATCATGGTGAGATAGTGGTGTTTAGGGGGAGCTGTCCAGGTTGGTGTGGGGATGTGTAGGTAGGGTGGGGGGATTTCGTGGTGGGGGGGCTCTCTAGGGGATAGGGGCTGCAAGGGTGTGTGAGAGGGGGTGTAGGCTATCTTTGGGGGGGTTATCCAGGGGGTGGGGTGATATGTCCAAGTGGGGGAGGGGTTTGGGATTTCTAGTGGGTGGGATGTACAAGGGTGGTGGGGTGAGCTTTCCAGTTTGGGGAGGGGTGTGGGATGTCTAGGGAGGGGGGTGTCGAGGTGGGGGTGGGTGGGCTATCAACTTTGGGTGGGGGGCTCTCTAGGTGGTGGGCGGGGGGGGGGGGGGTTCCATTGGGGATGGAGGGGGTAGAGGGTATGTATGGGTGTGGGGGTGTGTGTTGTCTAGAGAGGGCGATGGGTTGTCTACTGCAATACTCCACAAAAAATAGGAATCTCATATAACAAATGTATAGTTTCTTATCTACTATCCATATTGATCTCATACAAATTTAATATTTGTACTAATCCAGATAACCTAATGATATAACAAGGATCATACTCCCATGAGTAGTGTCCCATCAAAACCTATCTCATATGCATAAAAACATACATAAGATCATATTTAACATACACCGAAAATTTTGTGAACCTAGAAAATACTATATTTACACCTTGTATAACAACATAGAATTTGCTCTCAGCTAGCCTCTCAATGAATTAATAATCCACATACCTAGCTAAAATTATGGAGGTGTGTCTACAATTATGTGTGTGTTTTTATAGTTAATATATGATATTTAGAGTGGACGATAAAATCCAATCCATATATGATATTTGTATGTGTGTTTACAATTAGTTGTGTTGTGATTTTTATGTATGATATTCATTTTTTACACCAACTGTCTCTTGGGTCATCTATAAGAGGCCTGATGTAACGCTACAGTTAGATAGATATTGGCTCTATGGGTCACATAGGAAATGTCATTGGGTATAGGGTAAATCACCTACATGGTTAATTCCAATTTAAAAATTGTTCCAAGAACTTAGGATATGTTTAAATTCTTTTATGGATCTTTTTAATTTGCATGCTTTTGTTTTCTAGTGGGGTATTCATTATTTACCATATTTATTTATATAATAAAAACTTATTTAACATATTTATATTTTTTTTAACTAGTATATATGAATCTATTTCACTATTTATTAATAGTTATGTGTTTTAATTTTTTTAATATTGTGTAGGAACATTGTGATATAAATAGATAAAAGCTGGATCACATTACTAAGGAACACACCTCAGTATGTTATGGGTTTGGTGGAGTTTTTATATTTTTAAATTTCCAATCAATCTGTTCAATGGATAATAATATTTCCATGTCCTAAAAGTAAATTTAAAATATTTCTGAAGAGAGATAAATTTTATAAACATTTAATATTGAAGCAATTCCCTTGTCAATAATTTTGTTGGATATGGAATGGAAAATTGGACATTACAAGAAGTATGAGAACTGATGTAAATCCACAGAATGAGCTCCCAACTACATCGACAATGGAAAATGAAATGAAACCCCTTATAAATGAAGATTTCGGCACAGCAAGACTCCGCCATCAACATCAAAGCATATTAGAACAACCAAATGAGGGTGCTACAAATAACAAAGTGGAAAGTGATGTTTTTGAGACTATAGGACAAATAGATCAAGATTGTAACATATCAGTGGATGTTCCTCTTGATTATAGGTGGACTAATGTAATAGAAAACATCACTGAGGAAAATATGTTTCATCATTTAGTTGGAGATAGAAATCAAGAGTTGGATTTTGGATGTTTGAAATATTCAAAACATTATTTTCTACTGAAGTTATACCATATCAAATGTCTATGTGGGATTAAAAATAAGGAAATATCCTTGATATTGGAATTTTTTCGTGATTCATTTCTGGAAGAAAACAACCCGGAATCTTTTTATGATATGGAAAATGTTGTTAAAATACTTGTTTTGAATTATAAAAAAAATGTGTATCCAAATGATTGTATGCTTTATTGGCCAGAATATTTAAGTATACAAGATTGAAAGAAATGTTATTCTTCTAGATTTAAGTCAATGGGAGATGTTGGAATTCTAAAACAATATATTACCATGAAGAAGAATAAAATGAACACACCTGCAAAGGTTTTTTATTTGTTACCTTTAAAGCCTCGATTGCAATGATTAATCATGCCATCCAAAACTGATAAACCCATGAAGTGGCATTCTGTAGATAATAACAATAATGGGTTAATGTGAAATCCATGAGACTCCGAATCGTGGAAGACATTTGATTCATTACATCCAGATCTGTCAAAATATCCTGGGAATTTTCGATTCGGATTTTCTACCAATGGATTCAACCCATTTGGGACTATGAGAACTAGTTATAGCACATGGACAGTTGTTTTGATCCCTTACAATCTGCCTCATAGATGTGTATACAACATAATTATTTTATAATTTCGGTAATTATTCCAAGAAAACAAATTCATAGAAATTATATTGATGTATACTTATATAATTTAATTGAATACTTACTGGAGTTATGGATAAATGATGTTGAGACATTTGATGATTCTTCTATTACAATGTCCAAAATTCATAATGCTTTAATGTGGACCATTAGTAACTTCCCTGGGCATGGGAATTTATCCGGATAGAACACTTACACTTGTTTGTCTTGTCCAGTTTGTAACATTGATTTTGATCCCATGTGGCTACCTCAGAGTATAAAATGGTTCTTCTTGTGCCATCGAATATTTCTCAATGCATCTCATAGATTTCGTCTGAACAGATCAAAATTTAACAGTTTCATTGATCATAGACCACCTCCAAAGTTTTTTATTTGTTCTAAAATATTTAAATCACATGGAAATGTTTAAATCAAATATGGGAAGGTTCATCATTTTAATGATAGTGGGAAACGAGTTTGAAGTGCATCGTCAAGGGAAATTGCAATGCAACAATAGAAGAAAAACATATGTTATTCAAACATTTATATTGAAAATTTAATTTGTTGTGGCATAATCATGATTTGATGAATATTGAGAAGAATTTCTGTGACAATTTGATCTTAAAATTTCATAATGATCATGGAAGGTCAAAGGATAATCTCACTACTCAGAAATACTTACAGGTATTGAACATAAAACATGATATCTTGCTAGATGAGAATGAAAAGTATGAATGGAAAATTTTTTAATGAAAAATATGTATAAATTTATATTCCATAAAATTTTAAAGCATGTGAATATACCTGATGGGTATTCAAGTAACATATCAAGGTGTTTTCACTTAATGAATCATATGTTACCTGGATTGAAAAGTCATAATTCACATATTTTGTTACAATAGTTACAACCATTGGCATTGCGTACATTATTACCTGAAAATGTTACTGCTGTTGTACACCAATTCTGTAAATTTTATAGAAAACTATGTGAGAAATCTTTACATCCATTTGAGGTTGATAACCTTCACTATAGGTTTTTAATGACACTTTTTGCAGTGGATATGATATTTCCTCTGACATTTTTTACTCTCAAGATGTGTTTAACTGTTCATTTGGTTGAGGAAGCTAAATTAGGGGGGGGCCATTCATTATCGATAGTTGAATCAAATTGATAGGTACATTATTTTCATGTATTTCAGTCATGTAAAAGAAATTCATCTTAATTAATTGAATAATTATGTTTTATTCATTTCATAGATACCGTGTGAATTTGATATCATTCATGAGAAATAAATGTCAACCAGAAGGCTCTATTGCTGAAGGCTATTTAAAAGTGGAGTGTCATACCATTTTTTTGATACATGGATGATATTGAGACAAGATTTAATCGAGTTAGACATGTTTAAGTCACATTTACTCAATCTCAAATACATGAGAAATCAAAAATATTTCCTTCTATTGTTCGATCAGTTGGTAAGACCTCAAATGTTACACTGACAAAAATGAAATTATTATAGACACATAGATATGTGCTACTGAATTGTAAAATTATTTATCCAATTATTGAAGATTTGATGACACAAACAGAAAGTCAAATGAGGGGCTAAACATGAAATGAGAAATATATAATGAAATCTTTTAATAAAGATATTTTCGAATGGTTTACATGACGTTTAAGCTCATAAATATTGAAATAAATATGAATATTAGTTTGACACATATATTTTGTAATTCTAATAAAGTATATTCTTTTTTAGATCATGAATACTGATACTCGAGCAGAGTTTTCAGATTATTTGATGTTTCTTGCTCGAGGTCCTATAAAACAAAATGGAAATATTGATAATAAAACTTGAATGAATTTAGATTTCATACAGATGGTCAAGAAGAGGGTTTGAAAAAATAAAATAGTAGTATATTTACATTTTCTGATGTGGGATACTATTGAGATATGACCTATAATATTAAGTTAAACTAACATGGGAATTTATTAGTTGTTTTAATCAAATGAAATTTAGTTGATATTATCAGAGGTGTTAAAAGAGATTCCTTGAAATTTAATTCTACATGATTCTCTCTCATAATGGATTTTGGTGATCGTGAACTGCATGATCCATATGTATTATCATCACAATAAAAAATGTTATATTTTGTGAATGATTTTGGGTATGAAGGGTGGAGTTTAGTTGCTCACATAAAACAAAGAGATTTGTATGGTAAGGGTGATTAAGTGGAATATTTGACCTACGACATCGAATCTAATCAACAATAAGATTTCGAATTATTTTTATATAATTATATTGAAAATATTAGTCTAGCAAGGATGAATGATGTAGTTGAAGTAATGGAGTAGGAAACTGACATGATTTAAGGAGAAAACAATTGTATATACAGTTATGCATTCATTTATCCACCACATATTTCATTTGTGAAATCATTAATTATCATTGTTATGTATATTTTCATTGTTAGTATTGTTCATATATTCTCAATTATAATTTTTTATGTATAATTTTTGAAATATATGTTCTGAATATAATTTTATTTGACTAAATGACAGTAATTCCAAGGAGTATACGATATGAAATATCATCAACCACTACAACAGATGATGATCCATTCATCTCCCTCCCTATGAGATCTAAGTCACCACCTGCTTTCCCCCTACACCATCTCCCACACACCATATCTCATAACCCTTGTAAGTGACCCTTCGGTAGCTCAGTCATCGCCTCCCTCTTCAAGAGCCTCGGTATTGGGGGAGAGGCGCACGACCTCTAGTTCATCGTGGGGATATTAGAGGGTGAATGTTATAGGTACAAATTTAAATATGAATAAATTTATTGAAATATCTTTTACTAAATATATTTTCATTAAATATAGAATCAATAAATGTGTGGAGAAAAATATAAAAAGTTCATATGTATTGAATCTGACTGGAGAAAATATAGTTGTCCCATAACATTGATATGGGGTCCTTACGGATGGCATCATAGGATTACATGGCCAGATTTTTTTCCAGCTAGTTGTGGAGCATGTTTCCCTTCTTACTTCTTATGTTGATTAGAGGCATATGGATTCAATTTAGAAAAATGAAGTTTTTTATTCCCAAGTAAAGGTAATTTTAATAAATTATGGTTTAATTGAATATCTGATTATTAATATTTTTAAATTGAAATTCTTGTGTATAGTTGTTTATCCACTTTACAGTTGCTGATGTGATAGCACGAATGTGGAAAATGAAAAATATTTGAAAAAAATGGAAAGGAATTAAATGATGATAGTGGGGAAATGTCAATGATACTTCTATGACCGCACAAAAGATGTTTGAAAAGCTACCCAATGGGGTACCCAATGAGCAATGTAATGTTTTTGGTGACTGGAATTGTGATGAGAAATAGAGTTTATTTAAATATATATTACTATATTAATATCATTTTACATTTATATGTGTATATGAATAAGAGATTAAATTGAATACATTACAATTAAATTGAGTTTTTTTATTTCATGATATTTCAAGAAATAATGAATCAAGCCAGGCTATGTAGTTAATCCTTCACACTAAGGGGTCAACGAGTTTTTCTATTAGTTGATTTTCTCTGGTAATATTTTTATTAGTTTAAATATTTATAATAAAATATTATTTGTTTAATATATTAAATTTTTTATTTATTTTTGTTTATTGTACTTACAATGTTCAGGGAATGAATCATCCTGAATAGAAGTGTGGTTGAATGTTCACTAAAAATATGATTGATGTTTTGTTAAGGATCCTACCAATGATGTTGGGGTATGAACTCATTTTTCATTATAATAACTTATTATCATATGTTAATATGTTAATATAAATTTTATATAATCTGAATGCTATTTTATTAATAAGTAAAAATTATAGAACTATGGGATACCAATCCCTCTCAGTCCTACTCAGTCTCCCAAGATGACCAGATTGGTAAAGTCTTGGGGAAGGATCATCATAGTAGAGTTGTCAAGATGGTTTTGGGAATTGTATCATATGAGGTCTTTATTAGTCCATAGGGGATTTTAGTTGCATCTACTTCTGGTTTTATTCAGTTCATAACCTGAGATACTCAAAGAGATATTGTTTCTCTATGAAGAATAGTTTAAGATTAGGGGTATCAGATATTCTCTTTGCTGAAAGTGTTGTTTGATTTATATTAGAGGATGACAAGATCTTCCCTTGGTGGTATTGCATTGACAGGAAGCGAACCGGTAAATCAAATAATTCAAAAAAATATAGTTTTCATACTTTTATTAGTTTTATGTTTAAATATTAATATGCTACAATATTTAATTTTCAATATAATGTTCTTACAGGTGGTAGTAAGAAGTGGAGATGGAGGTGGAGAGGGTAATGAGCTGTGTTGATCATCAGACCATGATTAGTTATATTATTGATATTTTGTACAAAAATTCTAACATGTGGTTTTTATAGATATCACATGTGGCACATAGTTGCCACAAAACCATTTCATGCCATAACATTTTCTTGATTTCTCATGTTTCATTTTTTATTGATTTATTATGTTTCCTTTTATGTCTTGATTTCTCGAGTGTGGTGTGCACCATATATGTTGATTCTTTATTGTCATGAATCATTTTTTATGATTCATTTTTCCTAAATTTATTAGGTTTGTTTCCCAAGGATGAAAGATCAACTTTCTTATTGATTTTCTTTGGAATATCCGGTTTTGTAACTCCCTTCAACTTTTTTTTAGTGGATATCCCTACTTTCATAAAATTTTATAATATTGTCTTCTAATGTTTTATATTTGACATGTGATCACTCCCACCTATAAATTCCACTTATTTAAAAAAAATTGTTCTAAATTAGAAAATATCCACTGAACAATTGAGTGTCTTGATCCTATTAAGGTATAGGGAATGTCCACTTAATTAACAGTAAAATTTACAAATACTTGATGAACACTTGAGTGTCTTACACTACCAGAATTTGTATCTCCCCAAATTATGCATGTGGTGGATAAAATATATATTACAATCATGAAGCATGTCCTATTGGTTTTTGATATTTCTTCCTGACAACTCATCGATCTTAGGATAAAAGTTTATACACAACGTCAAAAATCTACTCATAGACATCTATTATAATTACCAAAACTATGAGGTAAAATAGGTCAGCCCTGGGTGAACATCCAACTTAAACTATCAACTTTAACACTCAGTTATAATTTTTGGACAACTCTATCAATGGGAAACAAAGCCTTCAATGTATCTTACTATGGTGGGCCTCTAGAAGATCCACTTCTCATTATTATAAATCATCATCGACCCTGGGTGAACATCCAACTACAAAGAATTGTAGAATCTCATTACTCATATCGCATGGAATATCTGACAATGTAGTGAGAAAATATTATATGCACTCTAGGTGCCAATGTAGAATACAATTCTCTATCCCAAGAGGTTTTGTCATGATCATTTCAATGCATGGACCACAACTACAAGCTAAAATACCAGATTATAGTATTTCATTATGTGGGTTAAAATGTGATGAAACAAAAAGTGACTAATTTATCACTCTACATCATGACATATCCTAAGCTAGAACCACATTCATCACATTTCACTACAAGTCCTACGATAGGGTCAGGAATGCTAAAGATCAGAGCTAACAACAACTACATTGTCAACACTATGGAAACTTCCTCACACTAGGATGTACAATAAAACATGAATCCATTCTTGGTAACTATGGTCATTAGAAATAATAAGTGATAGATCACCAAAATTATCCTCCTTTAATTCCCATATAATACAATAAAACATTAAATATCGATTACAGTCATCGGTTATAAATGATACACAAATAAATCAACATAATATGGATCAACTGCTATTCCTGATTATGAAACAACTATATCCAAAAGTGACACTTCATGTACTTAGAATAAATTTTATGTACCCAAATAATACTAATCCAATTATTTATGTATATATCTTGTGATTCTTATGAAAATGATAGTCTTCTGGTATTATATTGAAAGTTGGATGTATGTGTATATGAAATTAGAAGGTTTATTTAGGGCACTGGTGTTGGGGCTAGATAAACAGTTTTTTTTGTAAATCTGGCATTAGCGGTGGTTTTAAAAACCATGAAATAAATGTATTCTATTTAGCGGTGGTTTTAACTACTACTACAATTTCTATATTTTTTATCCATGATAGCTAAAATTGATTCTATGGACAATAATTTAGCAGTAGTTTAAACACCTTTTAATTAATTTTTGTATTACATTATTATTTATTGGTGGTTATCTTAATTTTAGGGGAGGTTTTTTTTGGGGGAAATCAGAATTTTTCAGGGTTTTTTTCACCGCTGCTAAAAAACATTCAATAGGAAAATCACTTCTAACAACATAGAAACCCACCGATAAAGGTGTCCACTATAATGGTTACTATAAAACACTTCTTGTTCGAGTAAAATGCCATGTATTTTATGCCGACACACAATTTAGTGGTGATTTTTTTAAACCACTGTAGAAGCATTTGGCGGTGGTCTAACCATATCCAAAAAACCCTCCACAAAATAGTCAATTTCCTATAGTGGATAAGGAATCATAGGGTCACTATAGATGATATTATAGATATATTTGTAATAATACCATTACCTATATTGGAGGTGAGTTCAATTGAACAAATTATCAGCATTTTTTAGTTCGACCATCATGACTTCTTCAATAAATTATCATAGTGGTATTTGTATATTATATCTTTAATTTAATTTTGTTATTTAAATTGTTTTAATATATTATTGTTTAGATATTTATCTATTTTTTTCAAGAATAATTAAATTTTAAACCAAGACTATATAAAAAACAAAAATTGCTAATAGTTATGAAGTCAGATACATATTCTTTTAGTATTGATATATTTTCCACATATTAAAATTTTTTATTGGAAGTTTATGAGATTCCTATGGAATCTTCCATTTGTGGTCATGCAATAACTACAAAACATTTAAGAACAATATCATTGAGCTTGTAACTAGATATCAGTTGGCAATCAACATGATGAATGTTTCTCTATGTAAGTTGATCAATAATTTATTTTAAACATTTAATTTATTGAAAATTTATACTTTTAATTTTTTTTGTATTATTTATATTTATACAATTTATAAGCCTCATAAAAAGATATAAGTATATGGATTTGGGGAATAATAGATTATTTCACCTATAATGATCACAATGACTGCTTTAGAAAAAATGTTTTATATAGAAGAATGATTTAAAATGAGTACAATTTTTATGTTTTGGATGTTTTCTTATCTTAAAGTGTATCCAAAATATATATCAAAAAGTTTTATGCATCTCTTAACATAATAAACATTGAAATTATATTTTATTATATAATAATGGCCATTAAATGTTGGGTGTTTTTAGTCTAAGGGAGAAGACACTTTACTGGAAATGATTTACCCATGGTGAATTGTAAGATTTTTTTGAATGTGTTAAACACATAATTATGAATATTTTAATATTATTTTATATTATAATTACATTTAAATCTATTATATTCATTTTATTTTCAAAAAAGGTGTGAAATTTATTTAGAGTGAACTAAAAAAGGAAGAGCACCAAGATCTAATATATAAAATAGAAGGAAACTTTTCATTTATATTTAATTATTTTTTAATATATTACATAAAATGTTATCATAAATTGGAAAATAAATTTCAACAAAACTTTTAAAAACATTAAGGAGTAAAGGAATTTTTATTTTTTGTATCAATATTTATGTATGAAATAATTCCAATTTTGATAGTCACTATTTTTTATATGGTTATATGTCATTGTAAACATTTTTATAATATTTCATTCATTCTATTCAAAATAAATGGTAAATAGAATCATTTAAATTTTTATCACATTGATAAATCTTGGCCTTATACTAGATAAGAGATTATACATTTACAAATTCAATGGGAAAATCATTTCACATGTTTGATTTAATTTTAGTAAATTTGTAATATATATTGTTAACATGAAATGATAAGTTTTTGTGATACTATATTGGGTTGTTTTTATGTTTTCTATATGGGTTTTTAGTTTGTGTGTGATGAGGAGGGTAATAATTATTTTAAATTTATTACAATTTTATTTCATGTCTGTTATTTAACAACCAAAAATAAAAATTATTGAAAAGATTTTACCACGTCAGGTTTTGTAAAATCGACATGAAAAAAGAATATTCACATCAGTTATGAAAGAACCAACATGAAAAAACAATTATGAATTACTTTTCCATTTAGGTAATTGGAAGATCAACATGAAAAATCATTTCTTATAAGATTATTCATGTTAGTTCTCTGAAAACATACATTAAAAATCAATACACAAAAACTTTTTCACATAGGTTATTTGATAACCATTGTTAAAAACATCCAAAAAAACAATTTAAAACATCTATTCTTAGTAACTGATTGTAAAAAAATATTTACAACATCTCCTGTAATAACATCACATACTAACCAACATTAGAAACAAATAAAAATAGAAATAAAAAGTTATTTTTTCACTAGTTGGTGGTATTTAACCATTTATTAGTACCAAAGTGGATTTAACAATATAAATTTATGTTTTTCATTATATTTTTCACATGATAATTTTTTTTGGATTTCAGCTATTATGGTTTATGTCATGAAACAACAGTTTCCTATGTTTTTCTTTTGTTTCTCAAACCACCTTTATAACGCAAATTACATTATTTATTTTTTATAGATTCATATTGATACACTACCTCTCTCCTAGGGTGTCTTTTATGTCTCTTGAGTGTTGAAATAGTGGGTTACGTAGACCCATCTACAGTGTACTTTTGATTACCATATTATGTGTATAGTTAGATATACATGATGAATACTTTCCATTAATGTGTAGATATTTTTTCATCCACTATTTAATGGTAATTCCCATAAAGTAATTTTTATATCAAAAGGTTATTGAAGATTATTGGATCTAATGATAATATTGAGATAATATTTCATTAATCTAATATAATGTTCATATGGTCTCGAAACATCTTTCTGAAAAGTCCCAGTATATGTTTGACTATATTTTGATGGGGGCCGATATGAATTGAGAATTCATCTCCTGATGTCTGCAATAGTGATCTCTAGTAGTGAGATCATGAGGATAGACCCAATAATAGGAACACCACATGTTTTTGGTGCCATTAGATCTCTGATCTTCAGAAATGTGTATTTGACTCCTTATATAATACCCTTACCAATGTGTTCCATTTGATCTCACACAATGATGCATGGAAAAAAATATGATAATGAGATTTTGGGGGGGGGTAGCTTGTGTTGGGAGTGTCATTGGTGGTATGTCATTGGTTGAATGGTCAAGAAATGATTTTTCGCTTCTATGTCAAGGAAGTGATATATGTCTGACCTAGTTGATTATGAAGGTACTACATTCATAATTTTTCATCCAAAGTTGTTGAATAGAAATTCCATCTCGTAAGATCAAAAAATAATAAAGTATGAAAACAGTGGTGAAAGAAGTGTCTTTCTTGCTTTCTGATATATTTAATGATAATGAGAATATAGTATAATGTACTTGTCTATAGGTTGGTTTCATTGGAATGAATATCCTTATCTCATTAGGGGCCTTGATGTGTTTCTAGACTAGAATATAGATATGTGGATTTTATTCACTATTACTATGATAAGTGCCTAGAGGCTCACACCAAATAGCATATTCAAGAATCCCCCATGTTCAGTTGAATATGAATACTAAACAAAGTGGTCCCTGCTATGGGGTATGAGTGTTTTCTAATATATCAATCACTGATAAATAAATAAATTCAAATTAATAAAATAAATAATACTTTTTATTGAATTTGTTTATTAAATCTATTCATGAATTAAGTAAACACAAGGAATAATATTAATTAAATGAAATATATTTTAATATTCTTTGATCATTTAATATTAGGTGGGGATAAATATTTGGGTTAAATTAATTGTGATTTTATCATATATTGTGTTTAATATATATTATGGGTTTGTGATTGAAAAATTATGATTCATTTTATTTCTTCAAAATTAATTTTTAGTATATGTTAAATAAAAGGGGGTTGGATAACCCTACTGAGTATTTTTAACATCCACTATTTATAAGAGGGGAGAGGATCTTTTCATGTACTATTCACAAGGATAATTCTAGAGCCTCTTATTTCTCTCCCACTTCCTATAGAGATACTCTAAATACATTTGTTTAGATAGTGTTATCTATCATGCACTATATTCTCAATGATGTAGTGATCATTGGGGAGTCAAAGGCATTATAAGATCTCTACTCTAGCACCCGAAATTCAGTTATCGACTTTCCAGAATATTTTTGAAGTGATTATGGATGACCTAGATTGATTTGGCTTCTTATACTTTGTGATGAAATCACATGTGATGTGTTTATTTCATGTTAGGCTTAAAATTAAAAATATATATATTTTTATTTTAATTCATGTGCTCTATTAATTTATAAAAGAACAATGATTGAAAATAGGGATTAGATTCTTCTCTATGAAGAGTTTGATTATTCTAATGATGAAATTATTCCAAATCCCTGGCCCAAAAAAAATTTATGGGCACCATAGTACCTTAATTCGGTATTAGGGTGAGCAAATTAATATTCTAATCCTATGAATAATGAATTTGTATTAAATTATGTAGAGGATATTATTTTGGTCTCAACACTAATGACGATGAGTCAATCCGATATCATATTGCCAGGTTACAACTATCCAATGTTTTTAATATAGATTTATTTATTTGTCAGATTAAAAAATCTAAAAAAACTATATTTATATATATTTCTAATTGTTTTTAGTTAAGGTGTTAGTTTTCAGCAATCACTAGGGTTTCGATCATTTCATGGAGTCTGCTGGAATAGTTAATTCTATCCAATCTTTTTTCCACCATATAATCAATTGTTTAGATTTATAATAATTATAATTTTATTGTAATTTTAATAATTTAAATCATTTGAGTTGGTTGATGTGGAGAATTACAAATATGCCAAAAATTGGATAAATCGGTTGGCTTAACCTGGAGAGTGTAGGGAAAAAATTTAATAAAGAATTTATTTATTCAATAATGTTGGATGTTTGCTCAAATCGACCCCATAAGGTCTTCCGCCTTCATAGGATGACCGAAATAGGCCGCCACCTACATGGATTCCTAATTGAGCCAGGGTGTACCACCAGGTTATGTCACCTCACTCCTCACTATATTGGCCAACCAGGCTAGTCTCCTCCTAGGCATTTTTTACCAGAGAGAGAAAGGGCACCCCATATCTTAGGACCCACCGACTAATTGGCCTCATTGTTCAGCTGAGACCCCAAAATCCTGCTTCACCTCCTCTATTGACCACACCATTCACTGGCCATCAAGCCCCATGTCATTATCCTTTGAACCAGAAATGATACTTGATGACATATTAGTGAGGCATGTTTCCCCTCTCCTTACCCTACATCTAAATCAACACCACCACCCATCACCACACCACCTCAAAACCTATAATAGACCACCCGAGATGATCTTACTACAGTTCCAGTGATACCAGAACTGGAGGGTCTGTGGCTATGTGTGTGTCACCTCCCCATGTTCCCTAGCAGCTTTGGGAACAAGCTATATCACACCCCACTCCTTTAGGCACACATCCAGCCACCATGCTGGACTCGACATCACCACTCCCATATCAGCAAGAGGTCGCCTTTCATCGGTGAAGAACATCTGAATGAACATATGGTCCATTGTAGGGCTTCTATAAATCTGTTTCCTCCTCTCACGAGTGAGAGTGACCTTATAGGATTTTGGTGGATCAGTTTGGATTGGATATTTTTATATGTTATTTTAAATAATTTTGTAAAACATGTTGGGATACATTTTTAAAAAAAAATATTGCCCCAAAGGCTGCATTGGAAATGCCGCCTTTTGGCCTGGGTGAAAGGCAACATCTGTGATGCCGACTTTCCCCTAAAAGAAAAAAATTATTTACAAAAAATTATTTTTCATTTTTTTGATTGGTTTTTGTTTATATATATATATATATATATATCTATATCTAAAAAAAATTTAAAAAAAATTGAGCAGATTTGATACGCTATTTAATATCTAGTAGTACCATCATTACACTAGTCAGGATTCTCAAAGAATCTCTCACCTAGTGATTTCTTTTTATAAGAGATATCACTATAGAAATCATTTTAAATTTCTGATGTGGAATTATAGTTCTCCCTATTCTGCGCAGAACATTCTTCATTTCTGATGTTGGATTCTATTTCAAGTATGTGACTTTGAAAAAATTTAAAATATAAACTATAAGACCAATATAAATTAAAAATAAAACATGGATAAAAAACAGTTGAAAACAAAAATAATTTCATAAAAAACTATTATAAAAAATGATTTATAAGCTTTCAAAACCACCTACTTGAAACTTAAAAATGTTTCGAATACATGACTTCGAAGGCCTATATAATATAAACTAAAAGACCAATATAGATGAAAGTTTAAACATGGAATAAAAATATAACAAATAGTTGAAAATAAAAATAATTTTGTAAAAAATGTTGATGGAAAATAATTTTTATATTTTCAAAGACACCGACATGAATCTTAAAAATGTTTTAAGCATGTGACTTTGGAAGCCAATAAAATATAAACTGTTAAACTGATATAAATTAAACTTAAATCATGGATTAAACATATAAAAAAAAGTTGAAAATAAAAAGAATTTCAGAAAAAATGTTCATGAAAAATAATTTATAAGCTTTCAAACCAACCTGCTTGAAACATAAAAATGTTTCAAGTATGTGCCTTTAGAAGCCTCTAAAATACAAATTATAAGACTGATATAATTTTAAGATCAAACATGGATTAAACATATAATAAATTATTTAATTATTTAATTATTATTAATAACAATTAATTATATAATAAAAAATTAGTTAATTAGAAATTGTTAATAATTAATTATATAATAATAAACCAATTAGTTTTTAATATATTTTTTCATTATATAAAATTTAATTAGTAAATTAGTAATATAATTATAAATTATATTTATTCATTATAATTAATAATTAGTAATTATTCAAAATTTTTATAAAATAATTAATTATTTAATTGGTAATAAAATTATTAATCATATAATTTTTAATTAGTTAACTAGTAATATAATTATAAAATATAATAATTCAATATGATTATTCATTATAATTATTTATTATAATTACTAATTATAATAATTCATTATAATTACTAATTAAAATTATAATTTATTATTTATTAATTAGTTAATTAATAATATAGTTTTTAATTATATAAATATTAATTTTATAATAATTAGTTAGTTAATTAGTAAAAATTAGTAATTAATTATATAATAGTGAATTAGTTAATTAATAATATAATTAGTTAATTAGTAATATAATTATTTCTTACTTAATAATTAATTAGTTACTTAGTATTATAATTATTAATTTTATAATAAATAATTAGTTAATAAGTAATATTATTATTAATTATATAATTTTTAATTAGTTAATTAGTAATTATTAATCATTATTTATATAGTAACTAATTATTTAATTAGTAATATAGTTATTAATTATATAATAGTTAATGAGTTAATTTTTTGAGAATGATATATCCAATGCCCTATTTATAATTAGTTAATTAGTAATATAATTATAAATTGTAATTATTTATTTGTATTTATTAAAAATTATTATATAATAAATAATCTATTAATTGGTAATGCAATTATTAATTATATAATTATTAATTATTTAATTAGTAATATATTTATTCATTTTAATTTTAAATTAGTAATTAATAATAATTATTATATAATAATTAATTAGTTAATTAGTAATATAATTTTTCTTAATAATAATTCTTTATAGGTATTCATTATAATTTTACATTATAATTATTCATTATAATTACGAATTATTAATTACTAATATAATGATTAATTATATAATAATTAATTAGTTAATTATTAATAAAATTAGTTAATTAATAATATAATTAGTTAATTAGTAATATAATTATTAATTATTTAATAATCAATTTGTCACTTAGTAGTATAATTATTAATTATATAATAATTATTTAGTTAATTATTGATATAATTATTAATTATATAAATTTTAATTAGCTAATTATTAATTATTAATCATTATTTATATAATAACGAATTAATTAATTAGTAATACAATTATTAAATATAAAATAGTTAATTAGTTAATTTTTTGAGTGAGATAGAGCTGATGCCCGTTTAATAATTAGTTAATTACTAATATAATTATAAATTATAATTAATCATTATAATTATTAATTAGTTTTTATTAAAAATCAATATTTAATAAATAATTAGTTAATTTTTAATATAATTATTAATTACATATTAGTTAATTAGTTAATTAGTAATATAATTATTCATTATAATTATAAATTAATAATTATAAAAAATTATTATATAATAATTAATTAGTTAATTAGTAATATAATTATTCATTATAATTATTCCTTATGAGTATTCATTATAACTATTAATTATTCATTATTCATTATAATTATTAATTATAAAAAAGTAATTTATAATTATTTATTATATAATAAAATATTTTTTTATTTTTTCAATCCAAGTTTTAACTTTAAATTATTTCGGTCTTATAATTTATTTTTTATAAGCTTTCAAAGGCACAAACCTGAAACATTTTTTTAAATTGGTGGTTTTGAAAGTGTATAAATTATTTTTCATGAACATTTTTTATGAAATTATTTTCTTTTCAACTATTTTTTATATGTTTAACCATGTTTTTATTTTAATTTATATCATTCTAACAGTTTAAATTTTATTGGCTTTCAATGTCACGTGCTTGAAACATTTTTATATTAAATGTAGGTGTCTTGGAAAACATATAAATTATTTTCCATCAACATTTTTTATGAATTTTTTTTCATTTTGAACAATTTGTTACATTTTTAATCCTTGAATTATGTTTCATTTATATTGGTCTTGTAGTTTATATTTTATAGGCTTTCAATGTCAGGTACTTGAAACATTTTTATGTTTCATGTAGGTGGTTTTGAATTCTTATAAATCATTTTTTATCATCATTTTTTACGAAATGATTTTTGTTTTCAACTATTTTTTATATGTTTAATCCATGTTTTATGTTTCATTTTTATTGGTCTTAATGTTTAAATTTTATATTCTTTCAAAGTCACACACATGAAACAGAATCCCACATTGGAAATGCAGAATGTTCTGTGAAGGAAATGGAGAGCCAAAATCCCACATCGGAAATTTAGGACTAGGATCACCTTCCTAACATTTCATTGCCCGCAATGACCATTTCATGGCTGGAAATTGGTTTATGTAGGTTTGGTATGACCTGCTTTATACTTATGGGGTTTTAGGGCCTGAGATAATCAAATTTATAAATTTAATAAATTTAATTAATATATAAATTAAATTGATTTAAATATTTTTTTTTGATTAAAAAAATTATTTTAATTAACAAGATATAATTAATTTTATTTAGGCATTAGATTAACTTATTTAATTAACATAATTTTTGGAATTAAAATTGAATTATTTCTAGTACATAATGTGAATTAAATAAATTATTTGAATATTAATTTATTTAATTATCTCATAAATTATTTATTGGAATTTTATTTTATTATCGCACTTAAATTTATAATGATCGGTCTTGATCAGTTGACCCGACCTTTGTATGATTGATTTATTTAATTAATTATTATTTAAAACTATGTGTTATGATTGAAATTAATTAAATAATATCGTTTATTCATGGTCTATTATTTTCCATCAATTTTTATTAGGACCTATGTGTCCAAATTAATCTAATTTACATTTCACTCATACTCCCCCTTTATAAGGCTTGAGTGTTTTTGTAAAATTAGTCAAAATTAGTGCATGGAACAAATCTCACCAAGATGAAAAGGTATTCCTTAATTAATATGACAAATGATGTCAACAAAACCATTTTGAGGAAGTCCTCTAGAAGAGAAGTAGACATACTGGATAAGGGAAAGCTATATCATGAGTGAAGTGATGGCATAGTTATGATGACCATAGATTATGGATGATCCATTTAAATTTAATAGACTAGCCATTTTTAGATGCTGAAGACCAATTGTGATGTAGATTTACTTTATTTATTTTTTATTTTATGCTTTTCATAACAGTAGGAAAATAAATAACTTAACATATAATAAAATCAATAAAGAGGTGGTACATGTTTTTTTCTATCAATGTTATGTTTAGAGTGTGAAGACATAGAAGAAAAAGATTAATAGAAATGGATTACATCCATCAAGATAAATATAGATAAAACCCTCAAAGAAATATTATGTATTAAATTCCTTCCATCAAACAAATATTGATAAAACCGGTTGTTCAGGGTGATGGTCATCCAATGATGAGAGTGCCTCTAATCATTGGAGAGTTCTTATGATAGTACTAGGTTGAATTAACCAACTTGGTAGTAAGGATTATCCAATAGTAACAAGACATAATTATATAGACAAGAATAGATTAAATCAAGTTATGATTTTGGAAGATGGAGAGTCACTCAACAAATTATGGAACGATGAGTTAATGTGGTTAGACAGTCAAACGACTACCCAAAACCATATATCTAGTGCCCTAGCTAACATTTGTAGACTCTATGAGGAATTTCGTGAGTCTTTTCTACTATAATACTCATGAAATATATTATTTCAATATTAGTACAAATATTTCAATGAATTCAATAAAATTGTGGGAGACATTTAAATGATAAAATAATCAATAATGTCTAAATCAGTAATCAAGACAAAATTATTAATCTAGTTGAATATTATTTATTTTTTAAATAGAATTTAATACCAAAATATAAACTATGTTATATATTGGAAATATTTAATATCCTATCTGGGACAAATTTCCAAGTGTAGTATAGGTGTTTGCACATATTACTATAATTTCATAGATTCAAGGTGATAGAGTCCCTATTCCTGTTAATCCACCTCATAAAGTGAGGGTATTTAAAAAAAATTATAGGAAACTCGTCTTTGTTGAATATAATAATATGTCATAATGTAATCATCAATGCCTGATGTTAGTTGAAATCAATACTTTTAGACATGGGTAATCTGACATGTAGTCTCATATCTAAGAATATTATAATGAGAATGTTATGAGATATTTAAATGGGCCATAAATTACCCATGATTTATGAAAATATGAAATAAATATCCAAATATATCAATACATACCATTATTACACCAAATTTTTCAAGTTACATTTTAATTTACTAAGAAAATATTATTCAGTAAACACATCATTAACTTTTAGGTAAGGAATTTAACGTAAATAATAGCATAAATAAAGTACAATATTTAATTTTGATGGTATACAAGATGAAAGGAAATTAAAAAGGAAAATGGTAAGTGAAACTCCAGATGAACGTTTGAAAAGTCCTTCAATAAAATGAGGTTTCCTAATAAACTGGAGGTTATTTTCTTTTCATATCATTAAATTTCTTATGGATTTTTCACTACAATAAAAAAATTATAGAACCATGTAATAACTTATACATCATGGTACATTCATTAATTAATTTTTCTAATATAATTCTTTGGTATGAAATATAATATTCCAAACAAATGTTCTTATTTGAATATGAAAATAATGTATAGAAACATTAAATTAATTCAATAATATTCTCTAAAATGGTAGAGAAAGTGAGATTCCTTTTTCATCTATGAGAAACACATAACTTCTAATTTCTATGTTAATGGTTTATGTCAAAATATTATGGAGTATAACAAAAAAATTATAGCATGTGTCATTTGGACACAAGGAGACAATATAACTAGTTTAATAATGAATGTGGTATATGTTGCTCCATAATCAACTAATAGTTCAGTGATATTGGAATCAAGGGAAATCTTTTATCAATATAAATAAATTTAATACTTTTATCTAGTTAAGGAATATTAATTTATTTTCAAGTAAAACAAAAATTTGACAAAAAATATATACTATGTATGGTATTTAAAATTAGTAGAGATAAATAATTTTGATATTATCAACATAATTATTTTAGATTAAGAAATCATTAAAAATGCTGTTATGTCTGAAATCATTTAAAAATACTTTAACAAGAGAGAATAAAATACTAAAAGGGTAATTTATTGATAAAGATACTTCATAAGGTCACACTAATAATTAATTAATTTGGTAGTTATGTATTATCATGGTAAAATAGATATAACTCAATTTGGTATGGCAAGCTGGTGAATATATTGACCAAGAATTCATCGATCCCTACAATGTAGCATAGAGTAATTATTAAACACACATCAACTTATCTACATCATAAAATTTATGTTATTAAGTAGGATAGATGATATTTTATACATATAAATATTCACAAACAAAATTTATCATGGATCATTTCCTGAATGCACATTTTATACATAAAAGTTATGATGTAAGTAGTATCAATGTTACAACATGTAGAAACATCAATTATATTTCAAAATGTTCTTTGAAAATAATAGTAATTTCCAAAAATCATATTCCAAATATAATTAAAAATTTATATCATATGATTCATAGTATAATGTAAATCCATTATGTCATTGTTAGGACCAAAATGGGCCTATATACCCTTAGAGGGGGGGGTGAATTAGAGTATGGATATTCTATTCAAAATTCTTCCTATCCCAATTGGATCTTAACCTCTATAATAAAAGGGTCAATGTGTTTTATTTGATATTGTTAAATTTTATCTTGTTCATTCCTTGTTTATCTGATAGTGATGATTTTGATGCAATGCAGGGGAGCAAGCAGGCAGACACAAATATTTTTACTAGGTTCATTCTCATGGTGCTATGTCCATGGAGCATACAACGACATTGTGCCACTATATCAAATCCACTAAATGATCACTTCTAATTTACAATTTTTTGGATATATCACTTCAATTCCTAGGCTCACTACCTTGAAAAAGTTTAGGGTTAGCTCACTACTTTCCCTAGGGTCACTCCTCGTTTCTCTCTCTCAAGCTCACTATCGGTGGAGAGGATCACCTTCTTCCTATTCCTATTCTCACTACTCTGGAAAGGATCCACTAACAGTTTAAAGAAATGTAGGTCCCATAATTATCATAAATGAATGTATCTTTTTTAATGAACCGTAATTTCTGTGAATTGTTTTTAAATACTTTGGACGTTTACGATTCTCCAGTTTTTGACAGTGCCTGATTCTGAGGCCCTGTGTGCCCAGAATCAATTTCTGAAGTTTTGTTTGGGTACATTCAGTAAATGTACGAGAGATATTTTAAATAAATTGAACTGGTTCTCAGAATCAAATTTTGAGGGCCCTGTTGAACTCACAGTGTTGATGATTTCTTAGTATGTCCATCATCGCAGATGTGTTTTAAGGTGTTTGGACGTTAGTTTATGGGGTTTTAATTAATTTAAATAAAAATAAAAGGATTAATTTTTTATTTGTAAGGGTTTAATCCTCCTAGGGGAGGTTGGAGGTCGGGCCCACCCATGAATAACCTCCCATTGGAGGATATTACTTAGTGAGGCCCACCCGAGCTTCATACCCCCATTAACTCCCCATTATTTAATTTTACACCTCTCTTTATTTAATTGAACTCCTCACCACCCCTACTTATTTTGGAATTTAAACCATCCCACCCATTAATTAGATGAGTTGTTCCATTTAATTAAAATAGAAGAATTCGAATGGTTGTGCCAACAAATAATAGACTATTCATCTATTATTACTGGGTTTGGAACTTTCTTTTGGGATAGATTTGGAGTTCTTGGAGAATGAGTTTTTAAATGAAGAATTCCCACTTTCCACCAAATAATGACGAACACGATCTTTGATATTCAACCAAGACAAAAGAGAAAGTGCTTCCCATGAAGAATTCTGATGTTGATTCTTCATCATACGCTTCTCACCATCAACGAATAGACGACGCCTTTTTCTAAAACATTGTCAACATTCATCGAAATGAGGTAGGGGTTTGCGTGGAATTCATATTCTAGTTCTTTGTCATTCAAACCTCTGATTATATATGATGATTGTTAACAACTTAAAGTGGAGGGCTCGGACAGCACGAACACAGTCCCACCATCCCCCCCGCTTGTTCTTGTTCTTGTTGTGTTGACAAAGGAGGCAGAGAAATGGTGGCCTACATTAGGCCGACCATGAAGAAAACCAGTGGCGCAAGGCCGCTGGGACTACAAGAGGGCATGGCATCGTCATGTCATGAAGAAGAGGAGTCGCAGCCTCGACAGGCCACTGTAGAGGCATGCGACGTCGTCACACTACGTGGAGGCTGCAGGGGGCACGACGGAGGTGTCGCTGTGCCGTCAAGTCGTGCAGTGGAGCTGGAGTTCGTGGTCAGGCCGAGCCGCGGTGGAGCTGGCACGATGCCATCGCGCCGCAGGGAGGACAGCAGGACAACAGTGTCATCGTGTTGTAGCGGAGAAGCCAGGCAGCTCACTGGGCCGGTATTTAGAGGAACTGGAGGAGCGGGACCCTTAGGGTCCCGCGTGACTTGGACCGGGCCACTTGACGACAGTTGGGGTTACCACATGAATTCCTAAGTTGTTCGAGTGCCATGGGGTTTATGCCTCTCCCCTAGGTGCATCTAGGTTGGGCCGCCCAGGGCAAGGCCGCCATGGGTCGGGCCGCCTTCGGCGAGGCGATCCTCGACCGAGCCACGACTAGCCGGGTTGCCCTCGGTCGGGCCACCCATGGGCTGGGACACTTTTCTCTGAGCCACCATTGGGTCAGGATGACCCTTCGGGCTGGGCTGTTTCCATCAGACTGGGTCGGACTTGCGGACCGGGTCGGAGCCCTGTCCGGACCCGTAACCCAAAATCACATATCATTCTTATTTTGAGCAATGGATGTCCGAACGATGAAGTGTCTTCGGCGATGAAAGGCATAGAGCACGAAAGATCTTTTGGAATACCGTGTTTGAGGATTGGATGCAGTTGGGGTATGGCGTGGTTGGTTTGAACCTAATAACCAACTGGGCCCCAGGAACGGAAATGCCAATAGCTCACAGACCGAGCATCTAATTGATGCCCCGTCTATCTCGTTGGGTTCCTTAGGATGAGACAGAACTACGAGATAGATGAACTCAAGACTTCTTTGATGTTGATGTATCTACCCTGGGCTCGAGGAGTGGACCCTCTCAAAATCGAGCGTGCTATGTGCGGAAACCCTATGGCTGGCTGCGACTAAGATGATAGGATCCTATGTGGGTTCGACAGTGACAGTACTATACCAGGATCCTCCATGTGTTCCGCATCGACGATACTCTACCAGGATCCTTCATGGGTGCGACAACAACGATACTGTACCAGGATCCTCCATGGGTTCGACAGTAATGACTTATGTAGCATGATCCTACATGGTTTCGACTACACTGGAACTGTTACAGGATCCTACATGGGTTCGACAGAGGATATGATTAAGTGTCCACAACTTAGGATATCTATCCCTCTACATGAGTTGTATATTTGTATGATTTTATCCTTGTCATTTATCCATTATCACCGAGATGATTGACTTTTCTTCTATTGTGGAATGGGTTGTGCTTCGGCTAGAGTGTTGGAGTCGGACTGTGATTGGTAACTTAAGTATATGTTTAAGCATATGCCTAATTAGGGATGGTTGATACATTGTGATTGTATCTTCATACTGGGATTTATCCTTATTGGATTCTGGGATACCTTTGGGGGTCTTGGGGGGTCCGTATTGAGTATCGTTATACTAACCCATGCACGGGCTTCGCCCGCACCTTTTTGTGTTCTGTGAAGATGACAGTCAGCAGTGATCGAGGCTGAGGGAGATGGACGGGAGGTAGCTCGGAGCTGGACTAGACAAGACATACCTCAGGGAGGAGTTTTTCGAGTTCTGTACCTACCCTTCAAGTAGGATTCCCCGGTGGACGATCCAGGAACTGTTTTCCTTTTTACTTGTACTTGTACTTGTTGTTCAGTTGGGTTTGTATACTAGCCCACTTACTTTCAGCACAACTTTCTATTCTATATTAGTACTTGTGTCTTATACTAAATGTGTTCAGATATTGTATGTTATAGGTTTAAAGTAAATTCCTTCCCTTTTATCGGGAATCCGCCTTTGGTGCTAGTCACAATCCCTTGACCTATGGAAGGCGAGCATGAGATAGTCACAACACGGGCCCAGAGGATGGGTCATAACAAATTGGTATCATAGTAGTCGGTTCTACCATATAATATAAGACTCTGATATTTATTTTAAATAGAAATAGTTTTAATTTTTTTGAGTGTGGTTATTAGTTTAAGAAAACCGGTGTTGGTGCAGCAGCCGATGAATCCATACACTAGGACTATGAATTATGATTTCTGACTTAGTGAACGAAAACACTGATTATCTGTGTGTTTCTTTTGAACATTTTTCTTCGTTATTACTTTTTTTCATACCTGTAGGTATATTATTTTGACCATGGAACACCTGTTTCTTTTCAAGATGGCCAAACGTAGGCATCTAGCTTGGGTTCTAAGTTTCGTAGGAGATGGTATTCCACCGAGCGACGAGGCCTCGATGCAGGGCCCCATCAAATCGGAGGTGCCAGCAGTACCACTACCCACTGGGCCACAGATTCCACCGGCTTAAGAAACATAGACTACATGTTGTCTGAGTGTGTTGCATGAGTTCTAGCGCTAGAGGCCGCCCAGGTTAAGGGGAGAGATGGACCCATAGATAGCTGAGGATTGGCTGGAGGCTGTTGTGAGAGTTTTCAGATTGGTAGGGACACCAACCGACCTCATGGTGATCCTTGTCATGAGTCTCCAGCATATAATACCAGGAAGATGGTGGAGCCTGATGCTCTAGGTGCATGATGAGGCCTCACTACTCTGGGCAGACTTCAAGAGTTTCTTCCGGTCAGAGTTTGTTATGGCCACACCTCGTGCGTTGCGGACAGAGGAGTTACTGCATCTACAGCAGGGTAGCATGACGATAGTTCAGTACTCTGCAAGATTAAATAAACTCTCGTGTTACTCCACAGATATGGTATGGGACCCATTCTTCTAGGATTTTACCTTCGATCAGGGACTCTGGCATGAGATCAGGGTTTCGATGATCTCCCTCAGCATCCCAATATAGGCGGGGGTGCTGGAGAGAGCCCTTCTAGTGGAGAGTTGTCTTGATGAGCAGTCACTAGCCGCAAGACCCACCATAGGGCGACACGTAGCTGAGTCTTCTACCACCGGCTGTAGACAGATGTCGTAGAGGTCCATGCAGACCCGACCATCAGGTGGGTGACCCCAGGATACAGGTAAGGTTGTGTGGGGCACACAAGACATATCCATCCATATGAGGAGAAGGAAGTGCTATGGATGCGGTGGGCAGGGTCACATGGCTCGTGACTTCCCAACCCTCCATGAAGATGAGCAGTAGACAGTAGAAGGACCTCCCAGGCAGATACAGAAGTTCGACCATGGTGGTTCTCCTGGAGTAGGTGGACGTGTCAGATGAGCTAGCTGAGCAGAAGGTGGTGGACGACGTTTCGAGGCCCTACCACAGCACACCTAAGATGATTCGAGGTACTATCTGTGTCTACTCCACATTTTCTACATTACTTATTGAGATAGGTTAGAGTCATTCTTTTATTGTTGCTACCCTAATTCGGATCTCGGATATTTTGACGGAGTCGTTGGCTCGATCATTACGACTAGAGACTCTTAAGGGAGAAGACTCGACAATTACTTACTGGTTCCGATAGTGTGAGCTTACTATAGTAGGTGAGAGATTCAGCAAGGATATCTTAATAGCGGCGTCGAGGCCTTACGACGTCATCTTGGGTATGGACTTGTTATCCACAGTTCATGCTCGGAATGACTTTAATAGGCAGAAAGTGCAGTGTGTCTGCGAGGATGGGATGAGGTTTACCTTCACCAGTAAGAATGGATCCTTTACAGTGCATGATGGACATACCCCGAAAAGGGGGTAGCCAATCACACATCATTTGGATAGTCTCATTATCAGAGTGGTTGATGTGCAGAGTTCGAGTTCTTTTGTTGTGGGGGATCAGTACGCGGATGTTTTCCCTAACAATTTTCCATGACTACCTCCTCACAAGGAGGTGGACTTCTATATTGACATGTACCCCAAGATGACACTGATATCAACTTCAGCATATCAGATGGCTCCTGCCATGCTTCGTGAGATTCAGGTACAGATGGAGGACTTGCAGGGGAAGGGATTTATCTAACCCAGTTTTTTACCCTCAGCATCCCCGATTTTGTCCTCCAAGAAGGGGGATGGGAGCTTGTGACTGTGTGTTGATTCCCAGCACCTGAACCTGGTGGCTGTTGAAAACAATTACCCACTCTTGAGGATTGATGACCTATCTTATCAGCTCACGGGGGGATTATGGTTCTCGAAGATAGAACATAGTTCAGGCAATCACTAGCTTAGAGTTTGAGATGAGGATTTGCAGAAGACGGCCTTCAGGTGTCAGTATGGCCACGACGTGTTCTTGGTTATGCCCTTTGGTGTAACCAATGCTCTAGTAGTGTTCATGAGTCTCATGAAGAGGATTTTCCAGACATACATCAATCTCTTTGTCGTAGTCTTCATTGATGACATACTGATCTACTCGACAACTGAGGAGGAGCATGCCTACCATTTACATGTATTACTGGACACACTCCAAGAGCACCAGCTCAATGGTAAGCTCTTGAAGTTCCAGTTTTGGATTTTAGAGGTTCACATCATGGGACACATCCTCTCAAAAGCTGGAGTTGCAGTGGATCCAATGAATATTGAGTAAGTGCATGCTAGGGATCCACCCAGGAGTGTGACGTAGGTATGGAGTTTTCTGGGACTTGTTGCGTACTATCTGAGATTTGTTATAGACTTCTCCAAAGTTTCACCACTGCTTTCAGCATTGACGAAGAATGGGAAACCCTTTTTGTGGTAAGAGAGATTCAATCAGAGAATTCAGGACATGAGGCCGAGGATGACTAGTGCGCCCATCTAAAGGCTACCAAAGGAGGGATTTGGGTACATAGTTTACTACGACTCATCAGGGACCAGACCTCGGTGTGTCCTAATGCAGGAGAAATTAGTGATCATATATGGTTCTCAGTAGTTTAGATATAATGATCAAAAATATGCTACCCATGACCTATAGTTAGCAGCGGTGGTCTTCGCCTTGAATATGTGGCGACACTATCTGATGTGAGAGCATTTTACAGTCTACTCTAACCACCAGAGTCTCAAGTAGATCTTCTCACAGAAGGACCTAAACCTGAGAAAGTGGCATTGTACTGAGTTATTCCAGGACTATGACTTCAAGATAGTCTATACTCCTTGGTAGGGGAACGTTGTAGCAGATGCTCTCAACAGGAGATCAGGAATGCAGCTACTAGGAGAGGCGACAGAGTGGCTGGTCGCGTTGTAGATATCCTCTGTGGATTGGGATGGAGTAGCATTTCTGTAGTCTATTATAGTCACACCTCCACTTCTTTAGAGAGTCAGTGAGGTGTAGTGTTGGGATGTTGAGTGGGAGACGCATTGTGCTCAGATATACATTGGGCATGCACCAGATGAATTTTCTAAAGGTTGGGAGCACGTCATTCCCTTCAGAGGACGTACCATGGTAGCAGTTTCACTTTAGGAAGAAGTGTTGAGTGTGTTCCATACATCTCCTCTAGCAGTACATCCAGGTGTGGCTAAGATGTATCAAGACCTTTGATGACAACACTGGTGTCTAGGTTTAAAGAAGGCAGTAGCAGAGTTTCTCTCACGATGCCTCAACTGTCAACAAGTGAAGGCGGATCACCAGGTTCCCGCAGGATTTGTTCAACCCTTAGAGGTCCCAGAGTGGAAGGGGGATGGGATATCTAGGGATTTCATGATTAGACATTCACATACATCTAGAGTACATGACTCTATCTGGGTGATTGTTGACAGAATCACCACATCGGCTTACTTCCTACCGATCAGAGAGTAGGGTTCAATAGAGATCCTGGGATACCTCTATGTACGGGAGATTGTAAGGCTTTATGGTGTGCCCCTAATGATTGATTCCAATCGAGATTCTAGTTTAACATTCTAGATATGGAAGGGGTTGTAGGAGGATTTCGGGATGCAGCTTCGGTTGAGAACTACCTTCCATCCTCAAACGGATTTTCAGACAGAGAGAACCATTCAGACTCTCAAGGACATGCTCCGTGCATGCATCCTAGACTTCGGTCATAGCTAAGAGGATCGAATACCCTATGCAGAGTTTTATTATGACAACAGATACCACTCCACCATCGGGGTGGCACCTTTAGATTCACTTTACGGCCAACCATGCTGATTTCCTCTGTGCTGGACTGACCCAGGGGAGTCAGCACTTATGGGACCAGAGATGGTGCAGGCTATGACAGAGAATTTTCATATCATCCATGAGTGGATAAAGACTACAGAGATTAGGAAGAAGTCCTATGCTGATATGAGATAGAGACCAATGGAGTTCGCGGATGACGACCACGTCTTCTACGGGTCTCCCCTCGATGAGGTCTACAGATATTTGGCTGAGGTGACAATTTATCTCCATGAATTATCAAACCTCTCCAGGTCCTCTGCAGAGTAGGCGAGGTGGAATACCACTTGACTCTTCCACCTCAGTTGCACCAGGTGCATGATGTCTTCCATGTATCTCAACTGAGGAGATATGTTCACAATGCATCCCACATCATCGACCCTGGAGAGCTGGACATTGATGACGGGGTGACATTCACTATGTCTCCAGTGGAGATTTAGGATCAATAGGAGTGGGCCCTGCATGGATGGTCGATACCTCTGGTGCGTGTTCGCTGGCTGCACGGGAACCTCTTGGAGAGCACATGGGAGCGGGTGGCTCAGATGAGTGCTCAGTACCATGATTTATTTCCTTACTGTGAGTTGTTGCTTATGTGGATGTAAAGCCCTGAGGTGTGGAGAATGTAAAGACCTAGAATTTCCATGATTTTTTTAAATATTTGGTAATTTTATGAATCTATATTTTTTGACGGCGCCTGATTCCTATGTTCGGTGTGCCCAGAATAAATTTTTGATGTTTTGTTTGGTTATATTCAATAAACGTACGAGTGTGATTTTAAATCTCTTGAACCGGTTCTTAGAATTGAATTCCGATGGCACTGTTGAACACACAACGTCAGTGATTGCATAGTAAGACCTTCACTGCAGTTGTATTTTTACGTGTTAGGAAATTAGTTTATAGAGTTTTTATTTAATTTAAATAAAAATAAAAGTGTTACTTTATTTTTATTTGTGGGGTTTTAATCATTCAAGGGGAGGTTGGTGGTGGGGCCCACCACCGAATAACCTCTATTGGGAGGATATTATTTTTTGGATCCCACACGAACTTTTTACCCCCTTTAACGCGCATTTATTTAATTTGACACCACTATTCATTTAATGGAACTCCTCACCTCCCCTACTTTTTTTGAATTTGAACAATTCCACCCATTAATTAGATGATTTGTTTCATTTAATTAAAATATAATAATTTGAATGGTTGTGACAAAAAATAATAGACAATTCATCTATTATTTTTAGGTTGGGAACGTTCTTTTGAGAGAGCTTTTGAGTTCATGGAGAATGACTTTTACAAAGAAGAATTCCCACATTCAAACGATGAATGAAGAACACCAACTTCGATATTCAACCAAGCCAAAATAGAAGGAGCCACTCGTGAAGAACACAGATAAAAGATCTTCCACAGATGCCTCTCGATGTTAATGAATTGATGCCACCTTTTTCTGTGTCTTCTTCAAAATTAATCGAAATGAGGTATGGGTTTGAGTGGAATTCTTATTCTTGTTCTTCATCGTTCAAACCTATGATTATTTATGCTGATTTTTAACAACTTAACGAGGTGGGATCGGACCGCACAAACATCGTCTGACCCCCCCCCCCACCCCCCACCCCCCTTGTTGTTGTTCTCATTATGTTGACAATGGAGGCAGAGCAATGGCGACAGCAGCAGGTCGACCGTGAAGAAAACCGGTGATGCAAGGGTGTCAGGTCGCCAAAAGGGTGTGGCACCGTAACTAAAACATCCCGCCTTTTTAATACACAACTTTTCATTAAATTTTACATACAGAGGATTTTTAAAGTCCGGTTTCTTAGAAATCAAGAACAGAAAAACATGAATACAACATAAAACATTCTTATTAAACACTTGAAAGGCTTATTCATTGTTCATCATAAGTTCATTATAGCTTCTAATAACCTGGGAGAATACATCAAAGGAAAGAGTGAGCAGAAGGCCGAGTTAGGGAAGCAGTAGAATCATTTTACATGGGAACTTGAATACATCAATAAAGTCATGATAAATTACTTTAAGGCATGAGAAAGAGATGATGAGGAATATCATAATAAGAATAAATTGTTTCATAACTTGATGATGTGGCTACAAAATTTAACTTCAACAATAATTTCTGTATCACCAAGTTCTATCCCCAAAGTGTCATAAAAAATTACCAAGGTTATTCACCAAGGTATCGTTAAAATGATCATCTCTAGAAATTAATTCTTACCCAATGCATTGGAACACTATCAGGGTGAACACTTAATTTGTGTTTATTATCATTTGAGCCACATATATCATCATCAAAATTTCATAAATAACACATATAGCATAAAAAAATGCGTTTCATTTCATAATCATAACATTTTAAAGACTTATTTAAAGACGTGATTTTTATGTCACTTTAAACCCACGAAAATGGAAATTGGGTTTCATGTATGTAAATCCCAGAATTTAAAATATAATTTTTTTTATATATGTGAATACCCTATTAGAATAAAGAGTTTTGAGTATTCACTTAATAAAAGAAAATAATTTGAGGAAACAGAGAGACATTTTGAGACGAAAATTCAGTATCAAACCTGCTATGTTGCAGGGTTTTAGAAAACACTGAAAAGAGAGGGGACATGGGTCACCCAATCATAAATGATCCATAAAAAAAGTAGAGGGACCGAATATAAAGGATATAAGGACATGTTAATGAAATTTTAATGACATACCATATCAAATGAAAAACATGGAAGGAAGACAAAAATATGATCTCTCTTATGAAAAGTCGGCAGCCTATTGACATCACTTAAAACATCAAAAAATGAATTGATGAGATAAAATAGGTTTTATCATCATATTAACATAAAAAACATTATTATGGATATAGATATCATACACCAACATAATAAAAATGAACTTGAAAGAGTTGACATGAAAATAGAACTTGAAAATGAGAAGGGTGAAAGAATCCCATAAAAAAATTTTGCAGCCTAACAGCGCCACTTAAACATTTGTAAAATTAATTGATAAGAGCAAGAGGGGGTCTCTAATCATGTGAACATGAAAATTAAAGTAGGATTAATATAAAAGAACATCCCCAACATAAGATCATGTTGCTTAAACTAAATGACATAAAGGAGAATACATGAAAAGAAAGAGAGAGGTAGGATCCCTTACCTTAAAATGTATGTCTTAAAACTCAATGATCGGGACCTCGGAGGCTTGAGGGAACCTTGGGAGGACTCCTTGGGAGGTAAGGAGACTAGAACTTCGTTGAGGAGGATTTTGGAATGGAATGGATGAGAGAATGGCATGGTATTTATAGGGGAAGTGCGGGGATAAGGCATTAATGGCCAACAGACACCTCATTGGTGGTATTGGAAAAACTATGGGCTTGACCATGGAATTTTCTCATGCTATTGGCCAATTGGGACACCTCATAACATATCTTACTATTAATAAGTCGACCAGAATTATTTCATAATTATTACATCCTTAATGATGTCATTAAACACCTAAAACTCAAAAACTGTATTTTCACTATTCACTGAAAATGCAACTTTCTCAGAAAAATCCCAAAATTTAACCTTAACCAAATCTAAATGCTCTGATTTAAAAAATGAACTTCATTTCAAGAAAATAATTTTCTGAATATTTTTAATTGAATTTTTAATAAAAACATTATTCATTGAAAATTCAACCATTTCAAAAAAATCCCAAAAATTCACCTTAACCAAATATCGATGCTCTGATTTCAAAAATGAACTTTATTTTATGAAAATAATTTGCTAAATATTTTTAATTTAATTTTTAAATAAAAAACGCTCTTCACCTAAAAAAACTAATACATTACCAATAATTTCTGAAATAGTTATTTACCTATTTTATTGAATCACTTCACTTAATCAAGGTTCCTAAATTGTATTAACAATTTCGTAAGTAAAGTTACTTAATCCATTTGGTCACATTACTAATCATAAGCATAAAATCACTATTTATAATTTACTTTTCACAAAAAAATTAAGTTGATCTTATTAGATTCTAAATTTCTTACTAAAAACATTTTCAGAAGTCCATTTTTTGAAAATCATTACACATCATAAATATTTTGAAATATCCTTTTTCTGAAATTCATCAACAATATACATCCTATTTTAATACGGACATTTGAAAATTCACAAAATTAACCATAAGAAGAAATCACAATTTAATATATTTCAAAGGATTACACAAGGCAGTTATGGTCTCATTACATATCCCTTTATAACACCAGCATAGGACTTAAGTGTAAGGTATGCTATGGTGATAGAATCGGAGGGTGGCTTGACCAACATTGCCCGAGTAGTGATTTCTAGAAGCTTGAAATTCTTCTGAAAGTGATTCCATTACAGCTTCACACGATGAAGTTCGACTTGGGTTTGGTCTAGAGCAAAGCCCAAAGGATCTACCTCCTTCCTCAGTTCCATCAGATGGGCTTCGATCGGCCCGAGACTACTGGATGAGGCCATCAAATCTTCGTTCTATATAAATTAATCAAGATCACTAATATTTATAGACAATAATCATAACATTTATTTTCCCATGGTCTTATTGACCAACAGTCATATAACAGTCGTAACCCAACAGTCGTATTTTAATTATACTCATTTTATTAAATGAAATAGTTTTGTTGAGTATAAAATAAAATAACATAAAAGTTAGGAAACAAACTTTATTCAAAATTTTGGGACGTTACAGTCATATCGTGCAGAAGGGGAGCTGCAGCCATGATGGGACATGGCGGAGGCGCACAGTGCCGTCACACTACGTGGATGCAGCAGGGGGCCATGGACATGTCGTGCCACTGTGGAGGAGTTGTAGTGTCGTCACGCCTTGTGGTGGAGTTGGATACTGCGGCCAGGCCGGACAGCGGCGGAGGAGGTGTGGCGCTGTCACACCACCTAGAGGGCAGCAAGACCATGACACCGTCACGCCGTGGTAGAGAAGTTGGGCGGCCTGTCGAGCCGTCCGTTAGAGGAACTAGAGGATCATGGCCCTTAGGGTTTCGCGTGACCTGGACTGGTGCCACCTATAGCTGGTTTGGGTTACAACCAAAACAGCTAAGCCGTTTGTGTGCCAGGGGGTGCACACCTCCCCCTAGGCACGGCTAGATCGGGCCACCCTCGGCCAGGCCACCATAGGTCGGGCCACCTTCAATCGGGCCACCGTCAGTCATTCGGCCCACAGGCCAGGCATCTTTTGGTCAGGCCACCCTTGGGTCAGGCCGCCCCTTCTTCCTGGGCCACCCCCTTGGACTAGGACGTTTCCATCGGACTGTGTCGGACCCACGGACCAGGTTGGACCCATGTCCAGACCCGTAACCCAAAATCACATTTCATCCATATTTTTGGCTATGGTTGTCTGAACGACAAACCATATATGGAGAAGGGTGTCTTTAAGAAGGAAGGATCTTTTGGCATACCCCTCAATATTTTTGGACACAGTTGGGGTATGGCAGTTTTGTTTTGAACCTAAAAACCAACCGGGCCCCTAGAACAGAAATGCCAAAAACTCATAGACCGGGCATCTGGTTGATGCACCAATTTATGTATTGGATTCCTTAAGATGAGATAGAACTATGAAATACATCAACATGAGACCTCTTGGTAGTTGATGTATTGAAAATTGGCTCAGGGAGCAGACCCTCCAGGAATCAAGCGTTCTGTGTGCAGAAACCCTATGGCTGGCTGCGACTATGATGATAGGATCCTCTGTGGGTTCAACAACGACGATAATATATCAGGATATTCTGTGGGTTCCACAATGATGATACTATACCTGGATCCTCCGTGGGTTCAATAGGGTTGATACTGGACCTGGATCCTCCATGGGTTCGATAATAATGTCATTTGTACCAGGATCCTACGTGGGTTCGATAGCGTAGAAACTATTCGAGGATCTTATCTGGGTTTGACCGAGGTGATGATTCAGTGGCTACAACTAATCATATATACCCCTCTACATGAGTTGTATACCTGTGTGAGCTGAGTCTTTTCTTTCAGTTGTTATCATCAAGATGATTGACTTTACATTCTTTATGGAATGGGTTGTGCCTAGGCTCGAGTGTTGGAGTTGGACTGTGATTGGTAACTTAGGTATATGTACGTGCATATAAATATATAGGGATGGTTGATACTTCATGATTGTATCTTACTATTTTGATTCATCCTTAGTGTATTCGAGGAGACCTTCAGGGGTCTCGTGGTCCCCTACTGAGTATTGTTATACTCACCCATGCATGGGCTTCACCCGCACCGTGTTGTGTTTTGTACTTATGACAGTTAGCAATGATCGAGGCTGAGGAAGATGGATGGAAGGCTGATCAGAGCTAGACTAAACAGGACATACCTCAGGGATGAGTTGTTCAAGTTATTTACCTACACATTAGGTAGGATTCCTCGGTGGACGATCCAGGAGCTGCTTTCCCTTTTTACTTGTACTTCTACTTGTTGTTTAGTTGGGTTTGTATTTTGGCCCACTTACTTTCAGCACACATTTCTTTCTATATTATTACTTTTTTCTTATACTACTTGTGTTCATACTATGTGTGTTACAGGTTTAATTGAAATTCCTTCCCTTTTATCGGGAATTCACCTTTGGTGCTAGTCTCCAGCCCCTGGCCTATGTAAGGTGGGCTTGGGGTAGTCACAGCATGGGCCCTGAGGACGGGTCGTGACATCATTCTCTATATGTAGATGCTCTGTTGATGTCCACCATTCACCCGCAGATGAATCACACTTTCCACCGGAGGCATTGAACAATCATTCTACTTTATATTAACCTGAGATTGATCAGTGTTCTTCTCTAATGCCTAGTGTGTAGGTCTCACCAAACCACTTGCACGACATACCCTTCTCCAATACAACACTTGGGTGACTCACACCCTTTTATGACCTAACCAATTTTGGTGCGCAACTATCAACTAGCACTAATTTTCAAGACCATCATTCATGTTTCACTAAAACACTTGTGTGAAACTCTCTTCACCAACTCCTAACTTTTGCGACTCAAACCCATTTATGCCCAATCTAATATTTCCACGCAGCTTATGTATATCTTTATACTTGTGCAAGCAAACCACCACTTGCGTGACCAAACCACATGCATGACTGGAGCTCTAATTTTCTCTAAGTAATGAACTCCATCAAGAATTAGGATGGTTGGACTTCTATTTATAGAAATTTTGGACACCCTATTCACTGGCATGCAATCCTCCTCTTGGCGCGCACGTCAAGCCGCCCTAGTCTCAGTCACCCTAGTCACTTGCGTGCGCAAACCAAAACTTGGGTGCCCCTATTTCCTTTTAAATATTTTCATGTATTGATCTTGAAAAACATAGGGTGTTCATGTTTCCCCGCATCCAATAAACCGGCATGAAAGTCCCTTTTCTAAAAACACTTTCCTCCATTTGTTGATATTGAGGCCAAAAAATTTGGCAAACACTGGAAAAAGTTGCCACATTGTATCTTCTTTTTTTGTACCACCTCGATATCATCCATTTGTTTGTTAAGGTTCTTAGATCAATCATCGATTGTTGACAACTTCCCTTGAACTCAAAAACTCGCGAGGAAAACCCCCTTTTTCATCAAATTTGTATATCATTGTCTGATTTGTCAACAAACACAACACGGAGGCCCACTTTTTCAAAAAACACAATCCCCTCAAAAATTCTTCAATGATAACTTGAGAGATTTTTTCCAAACATTTATAAGACACATGTTTATATGTAATGATTTTGGTAGGATATAAACAAACATGCATCGACCAAAACACATTGTTCATATAAGGATATTGTCCCAAAGTATTCCTTGTATATTACATAAATCCCATAGATTGAAAGGCTTTAGTCAAGTGATAGACACATTTCTATACAAGGGTGTGATTATATACATTTGAGAGTGGGAGCATGATTGAAATGATTTTAGTCAATGCTAGTGATAAACATGAAGTTGGAACCAGAACAAGTTCCACGTGTTCATGTGAAACTTGTTTGTGCTAGAGACACATACTCTCTATGATGGTTAAAACCATAGTGATGGTTTTATTTTCACCATGAACGATGATAAATTTTATATTGTGATTAATATTTCTTACATGTAGGTAGTATATTATAATCAACAATGATTGACAAGGTTCACTAAAATTCAATAATGGATTTCATGTATCAAAGTGAAAAAGGGACTATTATGTTGAATACTATAGTGGGTTTTCAAGTGAGGTAATATATGGATGGTTTAAGAATGTCTTGATTGGTTATTTTAACACCCCAAGGTTTTGAAAAATAAATAGAAATAATGAAATTTTTATTTATGTAGATAATTATCTCTAAGATTTAAAAAAAACTTCCACTTCTATGTATTGAATTTCAAGATATTGTCATCTATAATTGTGATCAGTATGTTATTTCGAGTCCGAAAGAACAAACTTTTTTTTGGTGAATAATAAAATGCCCTTATGAATAGTAATATAAATAGTAATATGACCATTATGAATAGTAAATCATATTATTATTTTATTTTATTAGGGATATATGATAAAGAGATATCTATTAATTTTTTAAGGTGTAAAAAATGAGTTATTGATTTAAAACAGTTATTTTTTAATAAATTATGATTTTATTAAAAATTAAAAATAAAAAATTTTAGGAAACTATTTTCAGAAAATGGAGTTAATTTTTTAATTTTACATGTTGAAAAATGGTTAGGGTGAATTTTTGGGATTTTTCTAAAACACTTGAATTTTTGGTGAATAGTAAAAATACAGATTGAGGTTCGATGAGTTTAATGACCTCATTAATCATGTGATAATGATGTAATAATTCTGGTAAAAAAATTTATAGTTAAATATTTTATGAGGTTTCCCATGTGGCTAATACCATGGGAAAATACCATGGTTCTGCCCATGGTTCGTCGAATACCACTAATGAGGTGTCTCTTGAAAATTAATAAAATATTCCCTCACTTTGGCTGTAAATACAAACCCATTAATTAATTCCATTCATTAATATTTAATCCTAAATGAGTCACTAGTCTTCTTAACCTGTATAGTAGTCATCCCATGGTTTCTTCAGGCTCCAAATCTCTCAACCATCATGTTTGAGGACTTAGTCTTCAAGGTAAGGGAATCCACCATCCTTCTCGTTTTCTAACATTCATTTTATGTTATTATTTTTTATTTCCAAGTGATTATGTTGTGATATTTCATTAAATATTCCCATTAGTTACCATATTATTTAATAATTATGAGATACTCATTTTATCTCATCAATATATTTTATGAGAGTTTTAGCAACGTCGTTAGGCTATCAAATTTTCATAAGGTATTTGTCCACTTTTTTCAAGATTCATTTCTTTCCCTTTTCATTTCCCACCTCCACTTATCCAAGAGGTATGAATGATCCATCATCTTTAATATTCAGGATTTCATCATTTTTATGGAATAATCAACATTATATTCCTCCTCATATTCCACTTATTCAATAAAATAAAAAACCATCCGTGATTTGTTGATTTACCTGCATCGTGGATGATTTGAATTCAATTTCATTTAATTCCTTCACAACGGGTCATGAATCCATTTTTATGGTTAAAAAAGATTTTAATTTATTTATTATAACATATATAAAGTTATGTAAGAATTTTTTACACATGTTATTAATTTATAAAACAAAATGAGTTTATTACGATTGAATAATCGCCAAAATTAGGTTAACAAATATCAATAATGTGTTTACTTATGAATCATCCTCATTTCGGAATTCAAAATGATAAAAGGTACAATTTATGGATATAGAAACATGAAAATACCACTCTATTACAATTTTTTATTTTCACTTCCAATCTAAAAGAATATCCATTATGAACCGATCATCTAAATCATGTAAAGAACACACCAAAAACAATGAAAGAAACAAAATAATAACAACTAAAGGGAGAAATGATGTAATGAAATGATCCTATAAGATATTATAATAATTAATATTCTTTTTTAAGATATTAATAACACTATTTTAACCATTATACAAGTGTATTAAAACAAGTTTTATGTAAGACAATCCCAAGGTAAGGGAATTCTTAGCTCGATTTATATTCTTTTGGTTAACCTTCTACTTCATTATTTATGTGGTATTAAAAATTTCTATGTGATCAATTTTTTTATATTATGATTAATTATATGTAATTATAGTGTATATATGCATATTCCATCCACTCTATTAAGTCTTACTTGAATTATATGATATATGTGAGGTAATTTTCTTTTATAATCCTTTTTTAAAATTTTGTTTTTCAAAATTCAAAATCAATGTTTTTAGGTAATTATTAGAGTTGTATGATTATGTTATGGTTCATGGGAACTATTTTTGATTAAGGGTGGGACCTATATCTTCATCCAATACATTGGTTATGTGCATGTTGGAGGTCACCCGTATGGTCACTTAAAATGTAACTGCGATGGTTACACAAATTATAAGGTATTTCTGAGGGATACAAATAATAATGTAGCTGACAGGGTTTTATGATTATGTAATTAATTACCAAAGATACATTTATGATTATATTTATATTCTTATTTTTTTATGGATCTTGTGGAAATATCAATTTTTTCAAAGTAATTATATATATGTGACAAGTATGTATTTTGAAAATGATTTCATACGTTACAAGTATTCATGGACTAATGTGTTCTATCCTTCATTCTATATCCCTTACTGAGATTTTTGTGCTTATCCCATGTTTTAAAATATTTTCACAGGTTTTAAGGATGTGTAAGAAAAATAAACAATCCTATCAAAATGTTTTAATTATTTTCAATGAAATCATGTTTTATTTGAAAAGTTTTATATGTTGGAATAAATGAGTATTGTTTTTATGGTATCCAATTTGTATAATTGTGTAATTACATGAATGAGTTATGTAAATTTCCTCAAAATATCTAAAGTATAAATGAACCTCAATGTGAAAGGATGTGATTTCATGACTAAATTCAAGATTATATAATGTAATAATGTTGAGTCTTATAGTTGGTATCAGATGACGGTTTTTATAAAATTAGGTGTTAGGGTGATATAAATAGAATAACAAAAATGATTTTTACTCAATGATTAATTTTAAATGATATAGTATTTAACAATTATCATTTTTCTTCAACTAAGATATTTTTTTTCATAATGGTTGTCTATAGAAGAAACAGGGAAGATGAGGAGGAGAGGCAATGATGGAATGATATCCTTCCAAATATATAGCTCAGAATTGTAGGGATTAGAATTTTATAGTTTTTGATAGTAATGGATCAGCGAATGTAGACATTAAATGGTTGCGGAATCTGTACAAGAAAACTACCATAGGTACCACAATAGAACATGACAATGGTGAAACATTTTATGAGACAACCCCTTCTTTATTACAATGGATATTCTGACCCAATAAGCACTAAAGGATGTATTAATTCACCTGAAATGAAATTTTATGTTATGAGATTTTTAGATAATCAAAACTAAAGGCTTTTAATTTATCATTCTGAAGGTGAAGTAGATCGGTGGATGTCAGTGGTGAAGAATATCAGGGATAGAGAGGATCTTTATTCCTTAGAGTGATATGAATTTAAATGTATTTTCCTGGAAAAATAATTCACAGATTTGTTTTGAATTAGGATAGAGAATAAATTAATTGAATTGAATCAAATATAGGACGATTCAGTGGCTGGGTATGAGGCAAATGTCACCCGACTATCATGGAATGCTCCAAATCATATTCTTGGTATTGATACCAAAATAAACCCCTTTTACTCATTACTAAAGCGAATGTATCAATGGGTGTTGGCCTCTCATGAATTCAATAGTTATAAGAAACTTTTATGATTTGTTGAGAGGGTAGTGATGGAGTTTTTTGAGGATCATATTCTTTTCTACAAAAGGAGAAGAATAATTCCAGATGGAATGGGATGGATAAGAATCAACCAATGAAATATGATGGTGACAAAATCTAGTTTATAGTTTGTGAAATGTGTGGCATGATTCACCCTAGGGAATGCCATACCAAAACTGGGAAGTGTTTTCAATGTGGTAAGCTTAGACATATGACCCAAGATTGTAAAGAAAATGATCCTATGACAAATACAGGTAAGAAAAATTTTAAGTGTTTTTAATGTGGGGACATGGGTCATTATATAAATTCCTGTCCAATGAGAGATCCAAATGATTCAATAAAGACAGAATATAAGTATAAATGTGTAGTGTGATTCTTTGTGACTATGTCTATAAATATCAGGCCATCCGATGATGTTTTATCAGGTAATTTGTTTGTTTACACAGATTTTTCTAATGTTTTATTTCATACGGGGTCTACACATTACTTAATTTATAGGGAATTTTCTAATAAATTAGAAATATAAACTTAACAAATGAGATTTGAACTTATTGTTAGCTTAACAGGGGGAAATATTATAACAAAGATAAATTATTATAATCTTTTTAGTATGGTTTGTGGAAAGAATTTACCTGAAATATTTGTTGTTTTTTCCATATAATAGTTTTATATTATTTGGGGAATTGATTGTATTTTTGTTATCATTCTATGATTGAGTGTAGAGATAAAGAAGTGTTTTTCAAAAATAGTTTCAGTTTGTGTACAAGATTGAACCCATATCATAAATAACATTTCAGGATTCTAAGAAACTGATAAATGATGGAAATAAAAGTTATCTTGCTCATATTTTTAAAGATAATAGAAATAACCAGATTAATGATGTTTCATTTGTAAAAAAATACCTAGATGTTCTTCTTAGTGTTTTCTTAATGGATAGGTTCAACTTACTAACAACTTTGTTCCTATTGCTAAGACAAATTCACAACTCCTATATCATAAGGCTCAAATGGAACAACTTGAATTGAAATAGAAATTCTATGATTTTCTTGATAAAGGCATTATTCGTCCTTGAACATCACCATGGGGTGCCCCAGTTGTGTTCATTAAAAATAATTATGGTTCTATTAGACATTACATTGATTATAAAGCATTGAATAACATAACTATTAACAAAAAGTATCATTTTCCACATATCGATGACATGTTTGATCATCTATAGGGATATTAGTACTTTTCCAAGACTAACATGAGATCTGGATACCATCAACAGAAGGTGAAAGAGGATGACATCTGAAAACAACTATTCTTAATAGTTATGGGAATTATGAATTTTTTATTATGATGTTTTGGTTAACTAATTTAACTATAGTATTCATGGATCTTATGAATAGAATATTTCATGAGTTCTTGGATAAGTATGTGTATGGGTTTATTGATGACATTCTATTATTTTTTAATAGTAAATAAGATAATTAAAAATATATAACAATTGTTTTACCAACCTTAGAAGAATAGAACTGGTATGTAAAATTCCACATTTGTGATATTTGGTTACAAAATATTTATTTTCTTTGGCACATTATAAATAAGTATTGAATAATATTTTATCCTTAAGAAATGTCATTGATGAATGGTAGTTACCTAAAAATGTTCCATAGATTCGTATTTTTATTGGGTTACCAAGTTATTACTGACGGTTTGTTAAAAACATTTCATGGTTATCTAGAATTATTACCAACATAGCATGAAAAGGGGTTAAATATGTTTGTATATAGGAATGTGATGTTAGTTTTTAGTAATTGAAGAAGAGACTGGTGAATGCCCCAGTTTTGGACTTGCCTTCTTCAAATGGTGAGGTTGTCATCAATAGTGATGATTCATTACTGGGACTTGGTTGTGTTCTGATGAAGAATGATATGGTAATTTATGAATCTTTAAGACAATTAAAACCTCATGAGTTAAATTATCCAACACATGATTTGGAATTGGATGGTTTGGTTTTTGATATGTATAATTGGAGGCACCATTTATATGGAGCCAAATTTCCAATATATACTAACCCAAAATGTATGAATAATATATTTACATAGAAGGAATTAAAAATGAGTTAGAGAAGACTGATTGAACTGATATGGGATTATGATTTCATGATCCATTACCATCTAGGAATATCAAACAAATTGGTGGATTCCTTGAGTTGAAAACATCATGCAATAGTAATCATGTTACATTTAGAACATGATCCATTGATTTGTGATTTAATGAATCTTGTCTTAGATGTTGTTGGTGTAGGATTTAAATCTTTTTTTTTGTTTCTAGTTTTAGTATAGTCATTGTTATTATAAAAAATTATTAAATCATAGAAGGAAGACTATGAGCTACATAAAAATTTATAATTGGTTAAAATGGGTATCTTCCTAGAATTTAACCTTGACATAGATTGTGTTTTATGATTTGGTTAAAGGTTTTGTGTTCCATGTGATACCCATTTGAAAAAATATTTGTTGTGTGGAGTTCATAGTTCTATATTTTTAGTTCATCCTGTAAGTACTAATATGTATAGAGTCTTTAGGGAGTATTAATAGTGGGATGGAATGAAAAAGGGATATTATAGAATTCACTATTAAATGTTTGACATATCAAAAGGTTATAGAAGAGTGGAAGATTCTGAAGGGGATGCTTCAGTGTTTTCCAGTGTCAAATTCGAAATAGGAGAATATATCCATGGACTTCATGTCAGTACTACCTAAGACATCTATAGGTAACAATGCGATTTGGGATATTTTTGATTGGCTAATAAAATTTGAACATTTCCTTTATATTTGAGATACAATGTTGTTGGATCAGCATTCTAGATTTTACCTCAAAGTGATTGTTAGGTTACATGGAGATCCACTTTCAATTATATCTGATCGGGATCCCAGGTTCAATTCTAATATTTAGAAGGGCCTTCATAAATTGCGGGGCACATAATTAAATTTTAGAATAGTTTTTCATCCTCAATACTATGGGTAGTTAGAATGTAAAATTCTTACATTATAGTATATGCATCAAGCTTTTTCAATGGACTACCAAGAAATAAGATATCAGTATCTTTATTTAGTAAATTTTTCATATAATAATAGTTTTTTTCAGTATACAGATGGCACTTTTTGATGCATTGTATGGGAAGTGGTGTTAAACTTGAGATAATTGGTTGAAGTCAGGGAAATAAAACCGATGGGACCATAATTATTAGAGGAAGTGGTTGAGAAGTTGAAGATGATTCAGTAGCACATGCAGATAACTCAGAGTAGGCAAAAATGTTATACAGATAACAGAAGGAAATATTTATCTTTTGAGGTAGGTGACCATGGTTTCCTTAATATCTCTCCTTGGAAAAGTGTGATGTGTTTTTGTAAGACAAGAAATCTAAGTATGTGTTTCATCGGTCCTTTTGATATCCTAGAGAAATTTAGACTAGTTTTACACTAAGTTGATTTGACTCTGAGTTTATCTCAGGTACACAATATTTTTATGTTTCGATTTTGATAAAGTGTATTCCAGATTAATCAAATGTCTTGCGCCTAAAAGCAGTTCTGTTGGAAGATAGCCTTTCATATGAATAGATACAAGTTCAGATTCTTGATCAAGGGGAATAGGTATAGTGGAATAAGGTAATCTACCAGGTAAATGTTTTGTGGGAAACCATATGGTTGAATGAGAAACATGGGAGTCTGTAAATGCTATGAGGGAAAGGTACCCTTTCTCATTTAATGAGTAAATAAAATTATAAGGATGAAATTTCCTCAAGGTGGGGATAATGTAACACTAAAATGTTTTAAAAAATAAATGAAATTCATGAAAATTTTCTTTATATAGATATTTATAACTAACATTTAAGCATACATTTTTTATTCTAGGTTTTTAATTTCATGAAACTGTCATCTACAATTCTGATAAGAAATATATTTCGTGTCAGAAGGAACCTACTTTTTTTAGTGAATAGTAATATAACCCTTATGAATATTAAATCATATGATTATTTTATTTTATTAAGGATAAAATAAAATGAGATTTCGATTAATTTTTAAAGGTGTTAAAAAAATTTATAGATTTAAAACTGTTATTTTTTTAAAAAAAAATATTTTATTTAAATATTAAATTAATTATATTTATAAAATTATTTTCAAAAAATGATGTTTATTTTTTAATTCTACACATAAAAAATTGTTAGGGTGATTTTTTGGGATTTTTCTGAAACAACTGAATTTTCAGTGGATAGTAAAAATATAGTTTGAATTTCATTATGTTTAATGAATTCATTAATGATGTAATAAATCTAATAGAATTTATTATGTTAAAAAAAATTATTAGGTGTCCCAAGTGGCCAATACCATGGGAGAATACCTTGGCAAAGCCCATGGTTTTTCAAATACCACTAATGATGTTTCTCATAGAAATGAGTAAAATATTCCTTCATGTTTGCAATAAATACCAACCCATTACAACATTATATTAATTAAAAAATCATCATCAATGAATATATGGTCTTATTACTTCTCTAGTAGTCCTCTTACGGTGTTTTTATGCCCCCATGGTCCCAACCTTCGTGATTGAGGAGATAGTCTTCAAGTTAATGGAATCCACCACCCTTCCCTTTTTCAAGCAATAATTTTATATTATTATCATTGATTTCAATTAGTTTATTTTGTTATATGTCATTAAATATTCTACATACTTCCCATATAATGTAATAATCATAAGAGACCCCTTTTCTCTCATCCAAACATTTTATGAAATTTTAATTAATGACATTAGGCTACAAGATTTTCATAAGGGATTTCTCAACTTTTTATTTTGACAGTTCTTTCTTTTCTTTTTCTATCCACAAATCGCATTATCCCAAAAGCCTAAATAATCCAAAAACATATTTATTATGTATTTAATAATTTTTATTGAAGACTCACCATTATATTCATTCTCCACTTTGACTTATTCAAGTAATTAAAACATCGTCCTTGATGTGTTGATTTACCAACATCATGGATGTTGTGATTTAAATTACATTTACTTACATTGAGACTAGTCATGAAAAAGTTTTTATGGTTTAACATGATAATAATTTATGAATAATAACTTATATATGGTTCTAGAAACTTATTGACACATGTTATTAATTTTTAAAACAAAATGATATCTTTACGATTGAAGAATCACCAAAATGACTTAAACAAATGTCAATAATAATTTAACTTATGAATAATTCTCATATCAAAATTAAAAATGATAATAGGTATATTTTATGCCTCAAGAAACATATAAATACCACTTGATTATAATTATTTAGTTTCACTTCCAATCGACAAGAATGTCCATCATGAACTCATCATGTAAAGAATGCACCCAAAATGAAAGAAAGAACAAAATACTAATAACTAAAGTGAGAAATGATTAAATTAAATAATCATAAATTGTATAATAAACATGAATATTTTTTTTAATATATTAATAGAACTCTTTTAACCATTATAAATGAGGATTAAAACATTTTTTATGTAAGACAAACCCGTGGAAAGAGAATTATTAACCTGATTTCCATTCATTGGGTTAACCTTCTACTTCATTATTTATGTTGTATTAAAATTTTACGTGTGACATTATTGATTTATATTATGATTAATTATGTTTATTTATATTTTATATACATATTAAATCCACTCTATTTAGTCTCACTTGAATTTTATGATATTTTTGAGGGAATTTTCTTTTAAAAGCATGTTTAAAAATTCTATTTTACAAAAATTAAAAAGCAATGTTTTTAGAAAATTACTCATGTTTTATGATTATTATCTTGTAATTGGAAAATTTTTTATGATTATGTGTTGGAACTATATCTCTCTACAATTAATATAGCATGTGTAAGTTGGAGTTCGGTCGTATGGTTACTCCAAGTGTAACTACGATGGTAACAAAAATTGTAAGGTATCCATGAGAGTTACGAATTATAAGGTAGTTGAGAGGGTTAAAAGATTATGTAAGAAATTCCCCAAGACACCTTTATGTGTTCTTTACCAATTTTTATATCCCTTATTGAGATTTTTGTGATCATCCCAAGTTTTTAAATTACTTTCATAGGTTATAAGGATGTGTAAGACAATAAAAGAATCCTAATTAATTGTTTTAACAATTCTCAATGAAATCATGTTTTATTTGAAAAGTTTTATATTTTGTAAGAAATTATTATTGTTTTAATGGTATCCACTCTATATTAATGTGTAATTACATGAATATGTTATGTCCCGTTTCTCTAAATCTATAAATTTGAAAATATCATCAATGTGAAAGAACGTCATTTCATGACTACATTCAAGATTTTATAATGTAATAAGGTTAGACCCTAATAGTTATACTAATATATAATTCCTAAATCTGTTAGAATTTTAACAGTTATAATTATTTTATATGATCATTTAATTGATTTTTGAATGTCGAGATCAAATTTCATCAATGATATCCATATGATGCACCAAAAAGGGTTGGTGACATAAAAAAATTCCAATAAGAGTTCAAGATACAAAAATAATGTTTAGGATTATAGTAAGAATCTTGCTCATGCAATATTCAATTGGAATTAATCTTTTCCATGTTTCTTCCAGAGGTTAATTGGAGCTCCATTTTTTTCCAAGATTTATATTTTGGTAACTATATAGAAAAAATATATTTTTCATACATATAGTTAAGATCGAGATGAAATTTATTATCTTGTGATTGAATTAATGTATAAACCTATGTTCTAGGGAGCATGATATACTGAGGTATATCTAATGATTTATTAGACCTAGTCAATCAAATATATGGTGACATGGTTTTGAAAAATAAAAGCAAGAGCAATTTAAGAGTGAATTGTTAAAAATGTCACATGGCATAAATCTCTCCATGTATACATGTCCGGGACATCAGAGGATATTAATGTGGCGAGTTCAAATCATTACAAATAAGATATGGATCTATCACATATTAAATAATCTGTAAAATAATTTTTGTTTCCATGATATAATTTATTGTAGGAAGATATCAGTTATTCCCTGAAGAACCATAAGAGAAGGAGTCCTAACTATCCATTTGTACTTAGGAACATACAAACGATATGTAATGGGTATATAGAGAAGAAACAATATATTATTTCAAGGGATAAAAACATGTCCTTCTTAGATCAATGTGATCTAATATCATTGTTAGGTAAAGACCAAGATAGATTCAAGATCATATAATCTGGTGGTAACTATACATACAAATACAGAGTTCATTGTAGCTTCTAAGGTAGCTAAGAAGCAGTTAAATAGAACGATTTTTTCCAGTTCATGGAATATAACCTAGTAAGTAATGTATTATCATAATTTAAATTATGATATTATTATTATATAAAATGTCATGTTATGATTGTGGGAAAAGGGGATTTAATCATGGTAACAATCTCTTGAGAATTCTTACTCAAGGAGGTGAGATAATAAATAATAAAATACCTATGTAACAGAATCATGGAAGACCCGTCAACTAAATCCGAGACTCAATAGAAACATGATATTTATAATGTGGAAGCTAACTAGTATGGTTATAAATATTTCTCTAGTCAAAGTGGGAGTGTTGTAATTGTGGGCTCTCTAGACCCAACATTATAGTAATTTTGATTACAATATCATTTATACAATTATATATACATGATGAATAATTACAATTATAGTTTAGATATTTTTATATAAACTATTTAATGGTAATTTTTATATATTAATTACCATATTACAATGTTATAGAAAAAATGAGTATATATTAAGAATCTTGAGATACAATAAAATTAATTTGAAATAATGGTCATATGATCAAGATACATCTTATTGACTTAAAATAGTATATGTTTGACTCTCAGGTGCTTGGGGATTATAATAATTGAAACATATTCTTATGAAGTCAATAGTTTTACATCTCTAGTAGTGAGATCATGAGTACATATCCACTAATAATATCCCCACATGTTTTGGGTGACATTGTCTATTCATATATATGAACATGTGTATTGGTCTCCTAATTTGAGAACATTACCATTGTGTTCCATTTGATCATTTACTTTGATATAGGAATAACACCATGATAATGATGTTTTGGCGAGGTAGATTTTTTTGGCTGCATCATAGGTGGTATGTCACCAGTTGAATAGTCAATAAAGGAATATTCAATTCCATGTTACAGAAGTAATATATCTCAGGGCTGATTGATCATGGTAGTACTTCCTTTAAAATTTTTTGGCCAATGAAATCAAAAGGTAAATCAATATGGTTAGATCATAAAATAATAATCAATGAAAAGGATGATGAAACAAGTCTGAATCCCACTTTATGAGATATTTAATTGCAAAGAGATTATAGTACACTATACAGGTTTGTAGGTTCGTTGTCATCGATAGGAATATCAATATCGATTTGGACCCCTTGATGGTTTTCTAGTCTATACACTTGGTCGGTGGATTTTATTCGTTGCTCTAAATATAAGGTTATGGAGGACCACAAACAATTGTGTATTTATGAATCATCCCTTTTCAGTTGAATAGGTATATGTGACATGATGGGCACCACCATGAAGACCATGTTTTGTCCAATTTATTGACCAGAAAAAAAAAATACATTCAAAATATTCATGTAATTTTTAAATGGTATTGAATTTATTTATTAAATTTAATTTAAAATGAATTAATTATGACAAATACTAGTAATTGAACAAATATTATTTCAATATTCTATGTTCATTTAATATTATACAGGAATGAGAAGTTAAGTTAAATTACTCTGGATATTGTCACGTAAGATATTTAATTTATATAATATGTTTATGATAAAATATTTATGATGAAGTTTAGTTCATCATAATTAATTATTTTGTTTACATTAAATAATTTTTGGTTAGGAAAACCTAATGTGTATTATGAACTTCCACTATTTATGGAAAGTGAGAGGCTCCTTCCATGTACTATTCACAGTAAGAATCCCATATCCTCTCTCTACTCTCCCATTTTTTTGAGAGAGGGAGAGACTTCCAGTCATGGTTTTTGGTTCGAGTTATACCGCATGAATCACGTGTTCTATGATGTGTTGATCTCAAGGCACTGAAGGTGACATCAGATCACATTCATAGAAAGAGGAATTCGATGATTGATGTTCTATCAGATTTTAAAAGCATGTCTGAATGAAATAGAGGGATTCATATTAAGATCCTTCATGTGACATTAACCAAAAATGTATTTCTATAAAGTGTGTATTAAGTTATAAAAATTTAAATTTTTAGTTTTAATTTATGATATCTTATAATTTATATGAGATCCTTGGACTATATAGTGTCTCATATCAACAGTGGTGAAGAGATTCATTTTTTTGATAATGAATTTTTTTAAAATCCCTAGTACACCATATTCCATTGGGTGCCCCATTACCTTCATCAGGTACCCTCCTCTAATAGTTTGAAAGAAGGAGGTTATATGGATGAGTATAACTATGGTCAATCTCAAATAGCACATGTACTTAATTACCAAACAATGTACAATAGTATCATGGTCAAATATCATCAGAATCCTAATTGATATAATAATATTCTTTTGTATTTTAGGTTTCCAAGGTATCCATTTTAATATATAAACTTTTAACTAGTTTTTTTCAATGGTTATCCATTATTCATGAGGATTGAAGTGGGGATCCCATTATTGAATATGGGAAAACAAATATTCAGTTAATCATAGATGAATATTTTTACTTCCCTCGTGATGTCCTTGAAAGGAAAAAATATATGGATGAAACCAGATCAAATAAAAACAAATTTTCACTATAAGGAAGCCTATATAATTGTAGGTATAATTACCTAGTAAGATATATTCCATGGGATATAATCCTTTTGAAGAGATATTTGACTAGTAAAAGTGTACATTACCATATCCATTCTTTTAGTAGCCATATCATATATTGAAATTACTAAATGTTTCTTTGACAGCCTATAAGGCATTTTTTATTTACTAAAGGGATACACATATTTAATAATTTATAAAAATTAGGCAACCTAAATAAAAATGTTTTATTTAGTGATCCCAGGTGTTGAACCCAGAAGGATGATCCATATGATTTAAATTAATTTAAGAAATTGAAATTAAAATTGATTTATTGTTTGCTAAGGATGGAAAAAATACGAAAACTATTGGGTTCAAACCTATAAGATAATAATTCAAGGTTCAAGGCTTTGGGGTTTTTGTTCTAGGGATTCGATTAATTATGGGTTATTTTATATTTGGTGTAATATATGGTTTATCAAGGGGTCCTTGGCCTATGTTCTCTACCATAATTCTATGATTTTACCTTTGGAATGATCATCTACAAGCTGATTCCACAAAAATAAGAAACCCAAAAGACTATTTTCCCATAAATATATTATATTTCATAAAGGTAATACAAAAAAATAGGCCAATTAGCTGATGAAATGAAATAATAATCTTCGAATCACAAGCAAAGGGCATGAAATTATAAAAAGACAAATAGTGAGGTTGATAAATGGTGTTCTTGTATTCCAAAACATGAAAATAAGATACAAATAATTTCTAACATCATGATACCACTAAAATCACATCACTGAACCTATGGAAAACAATTCACTCATGATAGGAATGATGAGAACATGTATCATGGATAACTGAGAATGATTGGAAGTGAAGAATGGTGATAAATCAGGGATCTAGTGGGGTGTGCATCATCTGAAAGAGGTCATTCACCCCCCTCGATTGTAGAAGTCCCCTGCAATGCATATGAGGACTGAAAATGAAATTATAATCATGAAATGATCATTCTACAATGTCTTTACTTTTATATTTCACGATATTGACATGACATGTTAGTTTACTAGATGTCTAATCCATTTCAATTATAGCTCTTCTATATTTGTTTCTTTCTTGTTCTTTCATGTCATGTAGTGTTTATTTTTCATATAACTTCTTTAAAAAATGTATATTATTTCACAAGTTATCATCAATGGTAGTGGCTTCCTGATGAAATATCTTAATGTATTGAAATATAGAACGTGTAAATTATCCTTTATGAGTTCTTTATCTTCACTGCATCCTTAAAAATATTTTTTCATTCCTCTTATATTTTCTCACAGAACAGAGTGTATTTTATATCCTAATATCATCACCATTTTCTCCTTTCCCAAATATCTATTTTTTTCTAAAAAAATCAAAAAACAAGTCAAATTGCACAAATTTTTAAAAATTAATCAATTAAATACGGAACCCAATTTATTAAACTACCATAAAATACATGCATGAAATATACTTATAAATTATATTTTTTAATATTATACTGGTTGTAGTGTCCATGAAATGAAAAAATAGAAATCATCACCCTCCAATTCTTTCCCAACATTATATCCACAAAACCACATATTGTACTTGTTCTATGATTCGTTCAAGAAATCTATATGAACAACATCAAAATCCAAAAAAATTCCTCTATAAATATAAAATTATGTGGATTAGCTATTAATAATTAATAATAATAATAATAATAATTTTTTATTATATTATGAAATACATTGTTAATTAAATTAATAATTATATTATTATTAAGTAGTATAAATTTATTTAATAATTTCATCATAAATTACAATAATAATTAATTGTAATAACATTATTAAATTCAATATTTCAATTATTTAATATTAAATAAATTTTTAAATATGATTTTTTAATATTTTAATAATTTTTAAAGTAATTTTATTAATATTATTATTACTGAAAGAGGCCGGGAGTTCTATAATTCATAGAAATAGAGATGATGGTTACATTTTCTCCACTAGTATGGTGTTTCCTTGAGATATTAAGATTAATATGTTGGATGGAAATAATATCTCTAATATGATGACTATATTTAAATCTTCAAACAAGGCTTAAGAGACATATTTTTTCTTTATTTAAGGGTTATTGGTGCATGATGTTACCAATTATTAGAGTCTCTCTTCCATGATAAAGTGTTCTATATAATGAATAATTAATAGGGGTTCTATTACACATATAGTAGTGAATAAAGAGGGTACTTTTTTATCGATATAAACATTTCTATAATTCAATAATTGTGTGATTAGTTTTATCAGTGGGAGTTAATCCCTATTATATTTATGATCATACACATAGACTATTAATGTAATGGGGTTTCCATGATTATATGTTTATATTTAATAGGAATGTGTATCATCATATTCTTTTTCTATAAAATGAGTTCAAGTAGAGGGTGATTGGTGTTAGCCAAGTTGTTTTTAAAATATTCTTCTTATGTGTATAAGAATGGGACCCTATAATCAATCCCTTTGTTATTAGAAATACTTAAGTAAATGTCTGGATGAGAATTTTCAGACTATATTACATTCTTTGGAACCATAGGATTTTATTTAACATTACATTTTAAATTTTTTTTACACATGAAAATGGAAAAAGAACTAGGGATTCACAATATAGGTATTTCACTAGAGTGCATATTGAAGTGGATTTATGTACCATAATCTTTGGTCAGGTGGTGTTATCAATTAATTATGCTGAATTGAATTCAAAAATCATGTATGAGTGTCTTCTTTAGTTTTGTGGTAATTTCATATCTTTTGTGAATTCCAATGAAAAATGTAGAATGGAAATTTTATATTATATTTTCCTTCTAAAGGGAAATGATACCCAAATATTCAATGGAAAAGGGACTAATAGACATGATGTTAAGACTAAATATAGAAAAAGAAATTCAAAGAATTTTAGAATGGATTATGTGTAGGGTTTAGTTGGATTAGTTTGTGAAAATTACAACAATAGTTCATAAATAGGATAAGGAATCTTCCTATTATTTCAAATTGAGTTCTTCAAGAGAAGGTGTTACCACAAGATACTGGGTTTGGTAAGGTTTATAATAAGGGGAACATAAACATTGTAGGGGATATTAGTTTCTAGATTGTGGATGAAAATTTGAGGATGGTATCTAGTTGGAAGGTGTCAGAGTTTCTTACTGCCTCTTCAATGTACAGATATGGTCTAAACTCATTAGGTCCTATTCTGAAGCACATTCTTGGTGATATTTTATATAGTTCTTACTGGTCTAGTTAAGAAGAACCTATTTTCTATAGGAACTGGTTATGGTTAATTTGTAATTGAAAATTAGAGGGTTGTCAGTCTTTAGGGTAAGGTTTCTCTTTTGTTGGAACTATATTGATAATGTTCATTCGGAACATCACCAATCTTACCTAAATACGAAGTCAGGTATGATTGAAAGTCTATGACGTGATGTTGAGGATGGGGCATTGAATCATTGGAATATGATCAATTTTAGGATGTACAGATCATTGATATATGAATGGTAGAAAATGGTGATGACCATGTTGAAAATTAGTATTATTGTAAACTTGTTGGAGAAGATGGCGTTGGCCATTAAATTTGGTAAGAGAAAGTTATGATATTTTCAATAACCTAAAAATCAAAATAGAATATACAATAAACTATAAATATATAATATATGATACTATATATATTTTATATATTTAATAACATGAATTTGATGCATGTATTAAAGACACATAGTAATAAATATATATATATATATATATATTGAATTGTTTTTGTTATCAACATCAATATTTTATGAAAGAATTATTTGGCTTCACCATTAATTGAAAATTATTTAATGACTTATGGGAATAAATAAATATGGATATATAAATATGGATGATTATTTTTCATTTAAGGAAATAAACCATGGAAAACTATAGAATGGGATGTGATCCCTCCTATTGTATAAATAAAAATTGTGAGAATGCCTCTCCATTCTACCTTCCTCCCACAATATTGGTCATTATCTAAGATGAAGTCAGTGACACCCCTTCAACATTCAAATATCCCCATGATATGAACAATGATCCATTGTTTGGTATACCCCCTTGTAGGAAGGGTGGCTTTTTTTAATACATCGTGATCTAAGTAGAGCATTCTCATTCATGAATAAAGATGAAGGCTGATAAATTTTTGGATTTTGATGTATTTTGTTTTATAGATTTACACATGCATTGACACTTAATGATAAATCTTCCTATGTTAGGGTTATCTTCATCTACACATGATCATATGATGATCGTACATAACCCATCAATTGTATCAGTGGGTATGATCCTTTGACGAATCAAGAAATTTATTAATTTATGAAAAATATATATTAATAGTAAAATCGGATTTTGAAGCCTTAAAATAAATATGAAAAGTTCATACAATTACTATTTTTTTGAAAATAAATACTTTCTTTATTTTAGTCAAGAGAATTAAATTTTTAATTGATTTATATTATTTATAAATAATGAAATAAATATTTTGAAATATTTATATAAATATATAAATCGGTTTAACAAATTAATTAATTAAACAAAATTATTAATAATTGATAAATATTTTTCAAAAAATATATTTTAACAAAATCAAATGGCTTATTTTTGGATATATAATTGAATTATTTTTTAGAAAACATAAAAGGTGATTAATAAAGAGTTTATAAAATCAAATTTGTATGAAATATATAATATATAATTTTTTTATTAAATTGTTATTTAATTATAAATTCGTTATAATCCATGAAGCAAAATATATATTCCAGTTAAAAATAAAATATGATGTAGTTCATATTGATATAAATATAAATTGTCCATATAATTTATAAATTTGAAAATCTTTATAATCAATATTTATTTATGAATAATTCAAAAATTTCCCATATTATTATAAAATAATTAAATTTTTTATTTATTAAATTTATATAATATTAATTTATGGTTCATAATTAATCTATTAAAAAAATTAAAATTAAAATGGCTCTATTAGGATATTATTTAAGTAACATAAAAAGGTTTTTTGATAATTTATGTGATAGTGGATTAAATAATAATTATATATATGATATTTAGATTATGTAAAAGTTATAAATAATAGAAATTTAGTTATAAATAGTTTACAATGCATATAATATCATAAATTTAATAAATAAAAAATCCTGATAATAATAAATATAAAAGAGTTGATATTGGAACGAATATAATTATTTTTTATTAAAAATTATTGAATTTCCATAATATTAAAGTTGAAATTACAAAGGGGTTCAGAATTATGATTTATTAATGAAATTGTTTATAAATTTTTACGTCATGATTAAATATTTGAATCTTTCATTTATTTAAATATTAAACACTTTTTTATTTATCATTAAAATTTTTTATATTATAAATGATTGTATACGAATGATGTATGGTAAAATTTTTATAGGAAATTTCCCGTTCATATCATACTAGATTTTATATCATAAAATTTCCTTTTCATCCACCTTGAACACATTTTCTAATAGGAGTTATTATTAAGAGAATATTTTTTGGTATAGTTAGTTAATATTATCTATTGGAGTCATTATTAATTAAAATATCTCTGGATTAATGTCTCCTTGGGTAGAGGGACTTGGGGTTGGACCACCTACATTCCCTGAGACTTTCCTTGGCTAGAAAAGTGAATGAAGTTATCTATATATCACTTTAAGATTACTCGTGTCATGTTTTTCCATCTCATATAACACAATGCCTTTACATGAAGAAATCATGTACCTTATGCATATGATGAATTTGGATACATATGAATGTACTAGACTTGTGATTTTGGGTGATTAACACAAACATGGGGGCTGTGTAAAGAGTTACACATTAATGTGGTGTGAACCTATTAATTTGGTTGGTGGAATAGGGATTCCAAAACAAAATCACTAGAAACATGCATACATATAAAGGTAATAATATGTGATAAGATTATTATTACATAGGATGTAATAGTAATGAATTTAATATAAATATTATTTATTTTAAATTTATGAGACCATAAATGGAAAACCCCATATATACAAAATGTGAGATTCATTGTAGGGAAGCACTTTTCAATAACTCAATTATTGAAACTCATATGTTCAGGCTATATTGGAGTTCTCATGGATTATATTGGGTAGGAAAATCATGTAAATAGTGACTTGTTATTATCTAATCTATAATTCCATTCTATATCATGGTTTCCCTTGATTGAGTTTTTTTTAAGATTTGATTACACTTAGCAGGGAATCCCCAATGATTGGGAGACCAGATGAATTGAATTGAGTGAATCCATATGATGAATTTGGATAGGGGTTTATCAAATCAATTATCAATGCATTGAAACTTCTGTGATTGAGATTATTCCTTCCCTAAATATAGAATTGGTGAGATTCACACAATACATGTGTAATTTTCACAGAGAAATATGAATCATGTCTCACTAAATCGATTTGATTTCTAGGGTAATCATTTTTAGTGAGAGAACATTCATTAAATCACTCAATAAAAATATATAATACAATATATTAATCTAATAACATGTTATGTGGTAAAAAATTGATTCATATTCATCAAAATAACCATTATATTATTCATTGAATTGAGGATCTTGTTATAGGAAAATCCTATGATATGAATATTAAGAAAAGTTCTTGAGAAAAGGAAATTATCTATATTTTACCACATTTCCTTCCCATGTAGACTAATATTGAAAATATTTAACAAATTAATCATGAATCTTATGAAAGCATGGAATTATTTATTTATTTTTATAGGCATTAGATGAAAAATTATAAATGAAATATTATTATCCACTCATGTATTCAATATTATTCAGTATATCAATATTTGTAGTCTTATATACTGAATATGATTGGGTACATCTAATGATATTCAATATGATTGAATATATTAATTTCCTGCTAAGACTAAAAGTTTCCATAATTTTTTATTGGATATAGAAATCAATTCTATTATTCTCATAGATATATGCTATGAAATTTAAGTTTTAAAAATTATTGTAAATATATTAATGCTTATAATGATAAATGAAATTGAAGTATGATTATTTTCATGTTATAGAAAAAAGTAGTATTTACATCGATAACATAGATGCTTCAAGCTTGGATTAACCCATTATAAAATGTGTATACTATTTAAATTATAAATTTAGAATATATTTTAAATAATGGTGACTTAAAAAAATGATATGGGTATTTTTAGATAGGGTTTATGATTAGATTAATTATATAAAATTCTATAAATGGGGGACTAAAATGGATTATTCTAGTTTGGGAATTTATCCTATATTCATTTATGTAAATTTTTTTACAATATTATTGAATTCAATGAAAAAATTTAACCGATATTATCAAATATATGATAATGGAAGAACATGGAACATGTTATTTCTGGATTATAGTACTATATAGGTAGTGCAAGTGGGTAAAAGTTAATACTATATGTTGAAAAGATAGTTAAAAATATCAACAATGTTTCCTCTAGAATAAAACCATGTTCTTTGGATCCTTGGACCATCAAGGAAAAATAGTAATAATTCAATATGATTTTATTATCAAATATATACCTAATAGAGTTTGTGAAACTCCAAGGAATGTCTGTATTAGGTAATTTTATTATAGAAATTAATTCATCTATTTTTTAATTTTGTGTGATACGGAATTCTTATATTTCATTTTTTTGGAAAATAAATATGTGTTGAAATCAAATTAAGAGTTGACAGAGGGTATAGTAAATATTTATGGGATAATCTAAATGGTCACTATATTGATAAATTTAATGTAAATGAATGATTCAGTGTTAGATAAATCTAAATAAACGATATGTATCTTCATCTAACTTTTATTATAAAATAAGAGTGCATGGTCTACAACAAATGGTAATTATGGGGTGACTAAATGTATACACATGTTAAATGAATCATTTGACTTCTATAACATATATTCAGAAAACGTTTTTGATAAAAGTGATAGTTCAGGATAAAAGTGTTTTTCCACATATTTGTTAAAAAATGATGGAATGTGTTCCATCCATATATTGATGAGTTATTTTAATAAAATAATCTTTGAAAATTCATAGGATTCAAACACATATAATACAATTAATAAATTGCAAAAATTAGATTATTTGTTTTATAATCTGACTAAAATATAATAAATGTTATTTCCTAAAACACAAAGTAAATTTTGTTGATTATTATAAAGATATTCTGAAGGTAATATGAATTTAATGAAGCTAATTAGAGTATGTATAGACTTAGAAAATTTCAAAGTTAATAAAAGATTATATCAATTTAATTTTGTGTAATTTTTTGATTAATATCCTAAAATGTTATGGTATCTAATGTTAATGAATTATGTATTTAGTTTCATTTAATAATGGTGGAAAATTTATTATTATTGTTAGCTAAAGAATTATACCTATTTAAGAGTATATTTATTATTAACTAAATGTCCTAAAATAGTCATGATATATAAAGATACATAAATTTAAATAGTTATATTATTTTATCCTAAGAAAGGTAATAACACATAATATTTTAAATAAAATTTTAGGAAATGATAGTATTGAATAATTTAAATAATTAAATTAGTTAATAGTAAAATGTGAAAATCACTTTGTATTCTCAATGTTTTTAGGATAAATTGGTAATGAAAAATTTAAAGAGATACATTTAGTTAACCTAATAAGTAAACATTAATATTCATAAAGTATTATTCTAGTTAATACTTAAATGGATTACCCATTATATCCTGGATTATTTTAGGGTATAAAATTAAATTTAAATGTAATTTTGTACATTAGTTACCGTAACAATGTGTTATTAATTTATCCTAAATGATGTTAGCTTACATAGTTAATGAAAAATGAAAACAGTTATATGATTTATCATATATTAGTTGGTGTCGCATTATATTAATAGATTTTAGGATAATATCGTAAATTGAGAATATAAATAGTAACATTTTTGATAAATAATTTCAGAAATAATTGATAAATAGAGCTCTTAGAATGTAAATTATTAACATAGAAAGAGTTATCAGTTGAGAAAAATAATATATTCCAACATTTTATGTAATGAAGTCAGTGATTTTTAATATGTGTACAAAGATATGAACTTAAGGAATAATATTCCCAAGTCTCATCAGTAATCAAACAAAATTTCTTCATAAATGATAATCATGAAGTGGTTAGTGAGGGTATTTTATCAGATGGTCACATAGAGATGTGGAATGAATTATGTTCGGATGTAATGTTCACAATCCAATAGCATCACATCCACATGAGTCTCATGTTATATATATATATGTGATTAACCCCTAATATATTAGTTTTCATGGTTTTAAACATATCACAAATTTATAATAAAGAAAATATTCATTTATCATTCATTCATGTGCGCTATAATATATTTTACATGAGTGGTGGAATTATATGTATACCCTCAATGTAAAAACATTGTGTTGCCCCTAACTGATAATCGTCATAGAGTATAATGGGTTGTGATGATATGTAATGATTAGCTTGTATATATTATTATATCAAGTAAAAAAAAATATTTTATATGATATATTGTAGTATAGATATTGAGGAAACAAGTAGAGACTTATTACATGGACTGGTTTCTTAAATTATATCTCATGGAAGTTCATATAGTCATGGATATTCCTAAAATTTTACCATTATTATTAGCCCTTCATTCTGTAGGATTAAGAGATACCTAGAAAGAGAACATTCATACATTAATTACCTACTTAAAGAATAAAAAATCTGAAATTAGCTAGTACAAGGGTTGCTGCATATGTTGTTGATCATGCAGTTGGATGGAGTGAAACCAAGAAAGGATAAATCCAATTATATGTCAAGAAAAGACATATGACAATGATTAAATTAGAAATATAAAATGCATGACCATGCTTAGTATTTTCTCAGATGATGTGATAAACTACATTGATAACTAGCATGTGATGTGTTTAAGAAATAAATGAATGAAATATGGATTATGAATCCAATTGGTCATTGTTTTTTTGGTGAATCAATAAAATGTGGAGAGGCCTATAATAGCTTGAAATATCTCATTTCTACATGTTAATTAATGTCAAAGAGAAATATATTAAATAATATAAATATAATTTTATGATACATCTTATAGTAGACACATTTATATATATATTTGAGTGTGTTTGATAGAGATCACACCAAACTACTTAGTAGCATGATTAGAGATGATGTTTTTCAAGAGGGCACTCTTTTTATATATTTATAAAATAGAGATTTCACAGTTTTTGTGAATTCTACTAATACCCACAGGGTTATACATTTATACCCTTTTATAATGATATAATTTGGGGCAATTTTTCTTAAATTAAGTGATTTTGATGAAAAAATATATTCAAAAGAGTTTGGAAGGATTCACAATGAGTATTGATGTTATACAAGAATTTCATATTGGGTTTTTGTACATATGTGTTACTATTAGATATAACCTAATATAAATATATATAATATTATATTATATAGATAGTTTATATATAATTACATTCATTTGATTTATATATTATAATGCATGTATTAAATACATTTGATAATAAATAAATATATATTTGATATAAATTTATTTATCTGAAATGGTATTTATTATATTTTTCAATCTGTTATGAATAAATTAATTTGATTGGACATTACTTATGAAGGATTCAATGAATTATGAGAATAAATGTATATGGTTACATAAATATGTCTAACACATTTTCATTTAATGAAGAACATCATGAATAGTTATATAAATGGATGTGATCTCACTTTTTGTTTTAATAAAAATTATGAGCCCATAAATTCTATTTTCCTCCACAATTATTTTCATCATATGAGATGAAGGCACTAACTCTCCCTAAAAATTCAAGCATCCTCATGATACAATCATAGATTTATTAGTCGATGTAATCCCCTCTAAGATGAGGTGTGTTTGTTCACTTCTACATGTCCATCATAGAAAATTATTCATTGTCAAGGAAGAATAATACTTTATTTTATCATCTCCAATTATTCTTCATTATAGTTTTATTTATGTTTTGATTATTAAAAATTAATTTACAAAATGTAGGTATTCAACCACTTCACAAGATCATATGATGATCGTACTTGACCATAATAGTTCTATAAATACCAAGGGGAATCATATTATCATTTTAGATGCGGGTCACAGAGTGAATGAATTACCAAAAGATACCAGGGATCATAAGACTTATAATAAGTTGAATTAAATTAAAACAGGTCCTATCGGTGGCTACATTAATGATGAAAATTTTAAGATGGTATCTATTATGAAGAATCCAGAGCTTGTTACTACTTATCAAAAGTGGTGTCAAGGTCTAAACTCATTATTTATCATGAAGATGTAGATTCATGTTGATGTCTCGGGTTTAGTGTAACAAGGAATTGAGATCGGTGAGTTCTATTCTAGAATGATGAAGAAGAACCATTTGGATGTAGGAAATGAAGGTGGCCAGTTTGTGATTGAAAATCAAAGGTATTCTGGTATTTAGGGAAAGGTTTAGCATGTTCAATAACTATATTGATTTTATGTAGTATTTACATCACTAATCCTATATAAATATAATGCTGTGTTGGACTAAAATTCCTTGTAATGATGTTAAGGATGAGGGTTTGAGTCCTCTTTATGTCTAGGTAAGAATGTACTGAATATTGATATGTGGATGGTAGATAATGAGGATGAACATGTTGATGACGAATCTCATTTTGAACATTCTTCATAATATGATGTTGACTATACAATTTTGATATGAGAAAATGATTCTATATTCAAGGACCTAGAAAGGTAAAAAGAAATTGGATACTGAGACTCTAATGAGATTCATGTCTGGGAGGGGTACTCCACCTATCAAACCAGATTATAGAACTGTTTAATTGAAGTGGGTTGAAGATCCTATGGATGATAATGGGGATATATCTGGTATTAGTCTCTTATAATAATATGAAAGATAATAGTGGAAATGAAAAATAGACTCGAGTGAATATACCTAATCCTGTTACATATGGAGCCATTGAGATTGTAGTTTATTAAGTTATCCCGGATAAAGGACTATTTTATATTCATATACAAGCTTTAGATGACCAATAATCTACATTAAATTCATATTATTACAATCCCAATCCATATTAAATATTTCCTTTGTGATATGGATATAATCCAAGTGTTCGGAACATAGGAGGTTGGATTTAATCTCATTGAATGTGAATGACATCTAAATTTGAGTCTATTAGTAAGTATAATTTTGAGGACTAGGTTTTTGAAGGTGAAAGTTTTTCGTGTGATTTTTGGGATAGTATTTTTCATGTGGTTGTTTTTATTGGGGACTCGAGGATTTTTTGCACTTGATTGGTGTAATATTTAATTATTCTAGACTTTTCAATTCTTGAAATTTCTTTATATTCCAGTTATTGATGGATAATTTATCATAAATGGATTTACTTGGATAGATAGGTCCATACCTTATTGGGTAATTTTTTCATTATCCAGTTATGGGTGACATAAGGTTTATTGTTTCTTTCTCTACTGTCTTCATTTTAGTTCCTTACACATTTTCATGTTGAGTAAAAGTGTATAGGTTTTTTATTAGTTATCATGAAATTTATTGTTTATCATTATTTGGCCACTCTTTATACATGTTATTTATTTTCCATTTTGTGTGTTTTATTTATTTTTAGTATTATTTATATAATTTTTTTTAATTTAATAGGATTTCATTCATTACTTCAGTTGGATAACTATATCTTATCAATATTATCATTTGTAATTGTTTTTTTATTTGGGAAGCTTACTTGTTATTGGTGGTCCATATTCCATTTTGAGTTTTTCATTGATTATAGCATTATTTCTCAATTTTTTTACTATTTCATTTAGTGGATAAGGTAATTATATAAGTATGAACCCTCCTTATAATATATTTATTTCATTATTAATAGCAAAATGCATGTTTTCAAGGTTCATGATGAACCATTCTCAATTAATTATAGTTTAAAAAAAATACTAATTATTTTGAAATACCAAATTAATTATATAATTAGTTTAACTATTATTATTCATCATTTATGTATTTTAAATTTTTTAAATAGACTTCTATTATTACATTTTAAAGACAAAATTATGTTAAATTTTTAGGTAATTTGTAATAATTATTAGTTGATAATTAATATCAAATATAAAATTATATTATTACTATAACATAGGAAAAGTAGCATGGATGTTGTTATATTATGATGCAATCAAGGGCCTTAGGGTTATGTATTGAGATTTCAAGACCAATGGGGCTTTGAGAAAAATTATAATGAGTTAGCATGGTTGTAGGTCTATTCTTTGTAGGTGGGTGGGGGTGCGTCAAATCAATTCTATCCAATCTAGTGTGTGTGTAATCAATGGTTACATCCCCAAATATATTAAATAAATTCTATGTTTTAATAATAATTATAAATTTTCAATTTAATGTGATGGAAATGAGTAACTTGAATCTCACATTGAAAATATGGATAAGATGATAAATTCAACTCCATTATAAGATAGTGACATTGGAGAGGTTTTATGTTGTTTAATATTTATTGAATAGTTTAATGAAAATAATTTCAAAGAAATAGTATGTTTAAACATATATTTTTAGAACTTAATATTTTCATTATATTGTACTAGTTTACATTAAATGGGGGTTTATTTATGAATTTAAAATTTTTTATTTTGATTTATTTTTTAACACAGTGTTTTGAATTCCCATGTGCTATTTTATTGCTACAACACTACTACAATAATCTAGAAATATTCTTCCATTGGGATTTGATCCTAGGTTTCATATAAGATTACGAGGCTTATTAACCACTCATCCACCACCCCAATTACAGATGAGTCATGACTATTCCTATTATATGAAAAATAATATCAAAAAATCAGTATATAAGATCATATCAAGATAAAATGGATGAATAAAATAATTATACTATAATCCTTGAATACCTCTTTATTCAAAAATTTGATCTCAATTAGTAGTGAGATTTATTGAGTTCCCTATGAAGCAACCAATGGGATGTGGACTCTGATGGAATCCATCAACCATTAGATTCAAAAAAAAATTCAGACGATATAATTTCTAAAAAAGATATGCTATCACTTCCTCATTAAAGGAAAATATAATGTCAGGTAGAAAACTATGTTATTGGAACAGACTTGTAATCATGATTATCAAATTTATAGTTGTAGGTCAGCTATATCCATTGTTTTAATAAAAATGATTCCATATGGGTATTTAATAGACATGGATATGAATATGTAGATATATGTCATTTTTTCAAGGGATGTATACACTGTTATCAAAACGGTTTCTATAGGTCTACCACCCTTGTGTCGTAGAAAACTTTTCCCATAGAAAAAAGAGTGGGAAGATATATTTTCTTGGTTTTGATTCTATCGCAATAGTTTTTAATAAAATATATAACATTATATATATATATATGAACCCAAATATCTCTGTGGTTTAGTGGTTAGGTTTTTGAACCGTATATATGAGGTACATAAATCAAATATGGCTAGTGACATATTATTTTTAGGATATATCCATGGTTTTCTAGGGCTATAGCCATGGTTTAAATCATGGCCTTGGGTCGACATCCACGGTAAAAAATGATGAGACTTAGTGACACTATTTTGAAAACCATAGAAATAGGCCAGACTCTATTGTGATGACCATAGTTTCTATTTTTCCCAAAAACTGTGTCCATAGGCTATGGACACAGTTTTTAGCTAGATTACTTTAGTTTTCAACCATGGAAAGCAGAAAATTTTCTTGTTGTAAGAGAAGAGATATTGGGAGGGTCTTTGATATGTGAGAATAAACAATAGTTTCGAAAATGTGGTTTATGAATCTCCTTTTATATAACCCCCCTTCATTGAATGAATTAGCCTCATGTATTAACTACAATTTCAAACTATTTGAAATAAAAAACCATGGGAAATATATTCATTTAATATTATGATTGTTAAATCCTCCTAAAATCAATTATTTATCTACAGATCCTAATATGATGTATCAATAGGCTAAAATAAATGTGATAACCTATAAAGGAGAATATTCTATAAATGTAGATACATTTACCATACATTTGTGTTACTTTTCAGTTAATATATCATGTATACATTGAGTTTTGGATGATTCCTTCTAACTATTATATTGTTATTACCTATATATACACTATGTGGTAATGTAATAAGATTATATATCATATCTAAAGGTTCTAGCAATTCCCAAATATAATGTGAAAGTCAAGATACTATGATAATAATATTAATAATATATCTAAAAATCTATAAATATTATAATAAATGGGCCTAAATTATGACTTGATATAAGGTTATTCGGGATCATAATAATTGATACTTCATCTTATGATTTTCAAATTTGGTGATATAGCCGAAAGATTTTACACACATGATATGCTTTTTTCAATATACTTGGATACCATATAAACATATCGTATGGTATGAGATGTAGAAATTAAGGGTATGTGATATTCCATTCCTTTGCGATATCATCTAACATGATGTAAATATGTTTTATAGGATTCATTTTATTTTTTTATTGTGTATCATAGTGGAATTATAGTTCAAGGAATAATAATGTGTCATTTACGTCAAATTTTTATGATTTATTGGTGGTTGTAGAGTGTTAATAAGTTAACTCCTATAAATTTTACAAATAAGTTTCATTTTTTAGACAATTAATGTGATGAAATAATTTGGTATTTTATGTCTTCATGAAATGGATATATGATTTGGTTGAGTTAAATTTACTTATATGTTATCTGGTATGAGTAAATGTATGTTCACTTGAGCATCATTGAGGACCATATATAAAGAGGACACACTAAATCAATAGAGATAGAAACTCTTATATGTCATTGGTCAAAATTCACTAATCCATTAAATCTCTTAATATTCATTCTTATTATTCAAAATGAATTAGTATATTGTGGGTGATGAGAGTACCCACTTCATATGATGAGTTATTGAACTCAAACTGTGCATACCTCAGGAGGAGGGATTTCATTTGGTAGCCTCATGTCATTTTTATCAATCACATGAGAGGATGATTGTGAAAACATTTGTAATATTAATATTAAATCATTTAAATGTCTTAATAATATTCATGGTAAAAATTTATCTAGTAAAACTCAATATAATAATTTTATGGTTTTTAAAATAAAAAAAATTATTTTTAAATTAACTGTTTTCCATGAATTTTTATTTTTTTATTAAAAAGAAAAATTTCATAATTTTATAATTTTATTTTTTGGAAATCTACTTCATTTTTTAAACTATCATATCAAAATTAACGTTGGTTAGTTTTTTTTGATAGTTATTTTTAATTGGATGATTTTTTGTTGAATAGTCCGATAAATTGATTTCAGAAGCACTATATTTTTTATAACATAATTATAATTTAAATATTATTTTTAAATTTATAAAACATTTTATAGACCAAATATATATTTATGGTGTGAAATAATGGATTTAATTGTATTGTGTTATATTCTGAAACCCATAATTAAATTTTTGGAACCCTTATTATGTTTTAATCTAGTAAAAAAATTCTACATTATATTTAATTGAATAGTTGGAATGTTACAATCATTTTTCAATTGATATAATTTTCTAACTAACTATTTTTAATAATAAACCAACAAAATTCCAAGAATCAATATTATAATTTATTTTGGTGATAAATCATTTTTATGCTTGAAAAAGGTATCATTCTAAAAATAGTTTTTTGTTTCATTTTAAAATATTATATTAATATTTATTTTAAAACTTCATGAAATTGAATCATATAAAATGGATTAAATTTTTTTAATCAACATGTTATAATTTTTTAATCAGTTCAATTAAATTTTTAGTGATAATGAGTAGTTTCTATCACAATGTTTTTTTAACCCAATACATGGTAAAAGTGTTAATGAGGGTGATAAACTATGTGATAATTTTTTAAATATATCTAAAACTTGTCTAAATATTTCTATATTTGTGAATTTACACACTAAATTATTCCATATTTAAAATTAGATTAAATTGGATCCACTTTCCAGGATAAAGCCAATCCTTATATTTTAATTATATTAATATAAACAAGGGTTCCACTACTATCACTTCTGAGAGGACACAAAATCTCCTCACTTATGAAAACACATTGAACACTATATATTAACCATTATATACCAAAATCCATCTCTAAATCTCATACACACGTTCTAGAGGTCACTCTCTCCCTAGAAGACAAATCCTAGAATAGTCAAGTTGCCAGCCATATGATGATTTCCTTTGAAAACATATAAGAAATAATAAAATTATTTAATTTTTATTTCATATTATACCTAATAAAAATATATTATAAAAATACCAAAATAATGACATAAAAATATTTAATATACATAAATATCATTAAATTTATGAAATAATAATTTTCCACCTTTCCACCATTTGGAATTTTAAAACATCAGTTGTCTATACATGGGGACTCCCATCTTCATAGAGCGATGTATTTCCATTTTCATCACCAACTTACAGTGATGTTTAAAAATAAAAAATTAATAAATATATATTTTATGATATAACATTTAATATTTAAATATGATATATTTTCTACCGTCTTAATCTCTCATCTGTTAGAATATGGAACCATCACCCATGCATACTTGTGGATTATCACCTCCATGAATGAAACATTTTGTTTTTTCATTAACAACTCCTATGGATGGTCATAAGGATATATTTAATGAATAAATAAGATATATATAATATAACAATGATTATCTAATTACAATATTTTATCAATTTTATTTTACTCTCATCCATTTAAAAAAATGAAAATGTCACATATGTGTACGTACAAAAAAACCACCAATATCAAACGATGTATTTTATTTTTTATGGACTCTTTACATAGATGGTTATAAAAGTATATTCAATGTAAAAAATCGAAATTATTAATTATGTAATATTATGGATATGATTGATCCATTACCCATTTTACCATGTTCAATGCACTAAAGTTATTTTGTGGATTACAAACAGAAGAACATCAAAACGTCCAATAAAAACCAAATTGATTTGGTAACAAAATAAATCATTATAATAAATGAAATAAATGGAATAATGATAATGGAATGATATATTAAATTTTTTTTTTAAGAAATAAATAAATAACCTAATATTATTATTTAGGAATGAAAAAGACATATGTGGCATGTTTTGACTCGCGGTAATGATATTTTTCTTTGAAATATCATATTGACTATTTTAAACACATTATTTACAATATCAATGTTATTTTAAATGCTATTATGTATAATTAAATTATTTTTATAGTTAATTTATTTATATATTTTTAAAAATTATTCTTATCAATATTTACCATATAGGTTAGTTTTTAACTTTTATCAAAATTAGGAAAATGATATTCTTTAAGGATTACCAAATGACCATATTTTTCCACTATCAAAGACACTATTTATTATCAATATTTCTATACCAGTTTTTATTTTTTTCTTGAAGAATATTTTATTCATTTTATTCATAAATTTTTACTTTTTAATGTTTTTAAATTGAAAAGGATATTTCATCCTCCATATATGAGATAAGTGAAAGTGATGTTTCTTATGGGATCATATAAAAATTATTTTGAGTATTATACTTACAGTAAAATATCTTATGTGTGTTTTTCTTGTTATAGTACATGGAAATTTTATGTTATGAATGGTAGGAGTGATAATATCTCCAATGCATTGAGTAATGAAATTTCATCCAAGAGGAGAAAAAATGGATTTATCCATGATGGTTATTACTTTGTAAGAGTGATTATAACAATGATATGGGGATGATGTCCTAAGGTACCAACATTTTTTATATTATTTTAAATAAGGTTTTATGGAAATATTTTTATCTCAAAACGTAACCAAGTTGTCTTATGATTTAAATAATTGTTATGGTATTTTCATATTAGAGGTTTTTTTCAAGGATTGTTTTTCAAGAAACCCTCATGACTATGATTTTTCATCTATTCATTCCTATGAGAATTTTTATGGAAAAATTTGTGTAATGATGTTTTGTTGTGTATGTAAATTTTTATAAGAGTACAATATTTGTTTTTTAAAACGGAAAACTTTCTTATTATATTTTATTATTTTTAAATATAACAATGGGTCTCATTCCTTTTATATCCCATTTACAGTATTTTTTCTCATCTCTTATTTTCAAATATATTTTGTGGGAAATAAATATGTATTGAAACTATATCATCCTTAATTATGAGATGTATTAAATAAATTAATTTTTTCATGAAAGAAATATTATTATATAAATAATAAACTATTTTTTAGAAAAAAAATGATCAATGTGTAGAATTGTCCACTTTGTTATATAATGGTATTTATAATTCTCTAAAACTATAAACTAACATAGAAATTTATAACTGTGGAACACTTTCTATATGTCATATCATAATGGGTTGACTATATTTATGACATGTTATATTTGGTATCATATAATGTGTTAGAAAACATCCTAGGTTTGGATGTTGATTGATGAGAAAACAAGTGGGTTTAATCAGATAGTTTATGAAAAAAAAGATAAAAGATATCAATAACATTAATGGTTAGCATTTATGGAGAATTGTGGTTATATTTGGACAAAATAATAGAGTTAAGTAGAATATGAACTGGTTAATGTTACCTTGGTATTTATACTCCTCATATTATGATTTATTATTATTTTATTTTTTATTCTTGAACAAAATATTTTTTTTTCAGAAAGTGGTTGAAACCAACATGAACTAATTTAATAATGAATGAAAAAAACATTTTTGTGGTTGTTTGAATGAGTAACCAAATGACATACGCTCTAGAGTGAGCACTATTGTGGTTATGCATAAGCACTTACCTCAAAGACGGATTAAAAATTAGACCCTAGTTGAGTTTATTAATGCACCAAATTATAGAAAAATGGATCTTTCTGTATGTTTTTAGGTGATAATTAAAAAAGTAAAAAGTATTATACATAATATTAAATGAATTATAGAATGTGTTACTGATGTGGTTATCAAAGAAAATTTGTCTCATTATTATGAACAAATGATAAATTGTGGTTGTCATAATAATTATGAAAAAATAATATTAAGAAATTTTAATAGTATTGAGATGTTAATTATACTGATGTTGTATATAAAAAATCATTAAGAAAAAAAATCCAAAAGAACATAAGAAAATGGATGTGGAAATTTAATTTCTATTACTTAAGTGAATGATAGAATATAGAATGAAGTGATGATCGATACATTACATATTTATTTAGATTATTCTAAAGTATTGTTTGATTTTTGGTTTATGAATACTTTTATATCTAGAAAATTTGATTGTAAAATGGAAATTCCACCTCAATTAACACAGATATAATTTTGGTAAGAACTCATGAGTATGTATTAATGTAATATATATTTATAGTAAGCTTACTCTCATTATTTTTAGAATGATTTTTCTTGAAAATCGTGTCATATTACACATAGTGGAGTTTGACTTCGATCTGAGTGTAATGTCTTAACTTAAGGATATATGTAAGTGCACCGAGTCAGACTTCTACATAACCATATGTGCACCACCCTATACACCAGAGGATTTTAAAATTGTGTGAGGATGTAATATAATTATTTAAAGAGACTATTCCATCATTTATTAGATAAATAAAAAAGATGAATATAATAAAAACATAACCGAATAACATCCCTCATCCATGATCCATCCCAACACTTCCATCTAACTTTGGTAAATTTTTCTTATCATGTCTTGCAACAATGAAATCTATTGAAAAACTGATTAGGAATCCTGAGTAGGATGTGGGTAAAATGCAGTAGGCCACCACCAACGACATCTAAAACTATATCTAGTCAATAGTGTATGAAGTCGTATAAATAAATAAACATAATTTATAAGTAAATAGTTATCACATTATCAATTATTCTTTATTTAACCACATAAACATTGGGTTATAAAAGACACCCAAACCTCATTACCGACTCCTACTTATGAAGGAGTCCAAACCATTTCGAATTATAAATTCATAATTAATTTAACAAATGGTATTTAATTATCCATTTCATATCAATTCATAATACATTTATTTGAAACCATAGTCTATTGACAGTATTTTGTGTATTGGTTGTCATCCAATGTATCCGAGGAATATTTAGAGCATTAGTCACTATCTCACAAATCGTGGGTATTTGGAGAATTAGTCCCAGTCATCCACATCATGAATATTTGGTGAATAAGTCCATGTCCCATAAAATTCTCAGGCATTCATTAGGTCTTAGAATGTTATGGATAGGACCCCGCATGTATTTTGTGTGTTAGCCTAAGATTCACACCCTGTTTTCTCAACCAATCACATATATCACATGTTTCAAATATTTCACATGAATCACAGATATCACATGTATCCCATATATAATATGTATTACATATGTCAAACGTATCACAACATCACAATAATTATTTCACAATTAAGAAATCATGACCACACCATTAATTAATTCAACATTTAATTACTCATGAAAAAACCTTCAATTAATATTTCAATTAATTGGTTAGATAAATTCAATTAATTAATTATTTATTTGTTTAACTATATCTATATCATAAATTAATAAAACAATTCATTAATCACATCATTTCTATTAGTAGATTCATTAAATAACTAATCAGATCAATTATATTATTTTATTCAATAATTAATTAGTTGTATCATTTATATTAGTTAATTCAACAATTAAAAAGTCATATATATAACATTAATTGATTAAAAATCAATTGATCACATCATTTCCATTATATAATTCCATAATTAAATAATCACATAATAAACATTAATTAATTCAATAGTTAATTAATTACATCAACGACATTAAATAATCCAAAATTTAATCGATCTATTTTCCTTCAGTTTTACAATAAAAAAAATACCTATTAATTAATTCACTGATTAATTAATTCAACGATTAATTAATCCAATTCAGTTTCATTAATTATTTCAACAAATAAGTAATAACATTTAATCCATTTAATTAATTCAATAATTAATTATCTCCATCAAATCTCGTAATTAATACATCTATTTATTAATCAAATTTAATAACATAAAAAATCACCATTTATTTATTCATGTTTAATCAATTAATAAATTACACAGTTAATTAATCTCATTCAATCCCTTCAATTAATTAACTAATTAAATTTTCATCTCAATTATGTTTATTAATTCAACAATTAATTAATCATATTCAATCACTTCAAATAATTCACTAATTAAATTTTCATTCCACATATATTACTTAATTGCATAATTAATTAATCACATTATATCGATTAATTAATTCATCAATTAATTAATCCCTTTAATACCATTATTAATTTCAATTATTAAATAATCACATTAATGCATTTTCTAATTCATCAAATAATTAGTCACATGTATCCAATTATTTAATTTAAAAAATTAAATAATCACATTAATTCTCTTAATTAAGTTATTAATAAATTAAACCCATTAATCCCATTATTTAATTAAATAATTAAATATGCATATTATGTCAATTAATTAAATCATTAATTAAATAATCCAATTAATCTCATTATTTAATTCATCAATTAAAAACTCAAATTACGTCTATTAATTAATTTTTCAAATAATTAAACCTATCAATGACATTATTTAATTTAACTATTAAATAACCACATGGCTCTAATTAATTAATTCAAAAAGGATTTATGCCATCTATCCTATTATTTAATTCAACAATTCAATACTCACTGTACTCGATTAAATAAGTCATCAATTAGTTAATCCCTTAAATCCCATTATTTAATTCTACAATTAAATAATCACATTACACTATTAATTAATTAATAAATTAATTAACTCCATCAATTACATTATTAAATTCAAAAATTAAATAATCACATTACTTAAATTAATTAATTTATCAATTAATTAATCCCACCAACCCCATTATTTAATTATTTAACTAAATAATCACATTATTTCTATTAATTAATTTATTAATTAATTAATCCCACCAATTCCATTATTTAATTCAACAATTAAATAATTACATTACGCTATTAATTAATTAATCAATTAATTAATCCAATAATTCCCATTATTTTATTCAACAAATAAATGGCCACATTACTCTATTAATTAATTAATTAATCTCATCAATACCATTAATTAATTAAAAAATTAAATAATTACATTACTCTATTAATTAATCCCTCAAATATGTTTTACAACTCAATCAATTTAATATCCCCAACTAGTTCATTAATTAATAATTTCAACTAATGTAATTCAACATCCTCAATTAATTACACAATTAATTTTTCCTATTCAATCAATTTTCCGTCGATAATCAATTCATCAATTAACTATTCCAAATCAATCAATTCAACATCCCTATTTAATTTATCAGTTAACTCTTCAAGAGTAGTCAACTCAACATTCCCAATTAACTCTTAAATTAATTGTTCGAACTCAACATTTCGATTAATATCTCTACAATCAATTATCCAATATCAACGACATTAATATCTCATAATCAATTGAACAATTAATTATCTAATTAAGTCACAATATCTCATATTTAATTCAACAATTAATTATCTTATTATAAAATTCCAATTCTCTCATAATTAATTCAACAATTAATTATTCAAAATATAAAATCCCAATATACCAAATTTCAGCAGTTCCCCCAATTAATTAATTCAGAAAATAAATTAATTTAAACAAGAACAAAATTGTTAAAAATATAATAGATATTATACAATTAAATAAAATTAATTGGTATTAGAAATTTAGGATTTAAATTACAGACCACCTAACTCAATATTTATGAAGAACACTCCTTAATAGATAGCCACAAATTAAAAGAAATCAATCAAAAACAGATTGAATAGTGAGATATTGATCAATATACTAAATAAAAAATTAAACATACCATGATATAATATAACTATATCTTGATCTAGAACAAAAAATGGATAAACATCCTCCTTTTATCTGGGAAGAGGAATTTGAGATAGAGAGAGGGAGAACAATCAGGAAGATAACACATATCCATGGAGGTGCAGATATTCAATTTTCCCTTAGATTGAACAATAAAAGAGGTCGAGATGGATTGGAATCTTTGTGAGATTCTCTAAAATTGTGAAAGAGAGCATATGGAGAAACTAGGATTGATTTTCATTTAAAAAAGGGGGGATAAATTTAACAACTAAATTTATAGGTAATTAATTCCTGCACAACATTAGTTTGGAAGAGGTGCATCGTTTTCCCTAACAGTTGGAAAAATTGGGTATCAATTATCTACTTTCCCACTTCCTCCAAAAATTCAATTTTTCAACAAGAAAATCCCAAACAATAATAAAATTACTCCAAACAAGAAAAATGAGTACCATTAAACCAACCCGAGACATCACCAGATTAGGTTAGGGTTTTAAAATCTCCCCCCATATAACAAATTATCCTTAACCAATAATCTAAACAATATCTATGATTCTAAGTAAAAAATGTATTTGAATCTTATCCCGATTCTTTTCTCTCCCATGTTTCCTTTAGAAAATAAACATATTTTTCCCAATATACGTTGTATTTTAATGGTATTTCACTATAACACATTCCAACTGTGGTCTATCCCATGTATTTGGTGCTCCATAAAGCTATAATTAGTATTATTCTCAAAATCCTCAACTTACCTAAAAATATTCCCAACTCATTGTTACAAAAAACTATAATAACACCATCCAATATTGGCACATATCCTTACGATCAAAAACAACCTTGAGAGGGGAAGAATACACCACCTCGATGGCCTATACGGCCCTTCACGAAGAAACATAAATACATTCCTTGCATGTTTCTCTTTTATAAATTGTTAATGTAATTCATCCAACTATCCAACTCCACATATAATAATTCATACGACAAACCTCTAAGGGGCCCCATATCCAACCAAAACACATTTAGGTAGCTATTAATAAAAGCATATATGTATCAGTGTACATGTGATGATGTCAATGTAGGGGACATGATCTTCTCTAATTAAGAGTAAGATAAGCATTCATCATTGAAAACCACCTCAAATCCTCGAGTACTAATGTTGCCACCCACTATAGAAACACCTTAATCTATCAAAAGTCATAGTCTTCCCTACTCACTAACATCTCACCACACCTATCAAAAACCAGATAGTCCCTCACACAACCTAAACACTGGTTCTCAAACTATAGAATTCAAAAAATATATATCACACATATCCTAGGGAAAATAAATAAAAAAAGGGATTGTAATGTCATCAAATTGATATAGTTATCAAGAGGTATTTACAAAAAACCCTAACAAGTATTTCCCAATTTTTTCACCACACTATCAAAAGTGATGCACAATCAGTACCCCTAACCATCATATCTCTATGTAATGGTTTAAAATAGTTAAAATAATTCTAAGTATTCAAATTCCTCATTTGAAACTAATTTATACACATCTTTAATAACTTTACAATCTTTCTCATTTACCCATTATGAACCCATTTAAGTCAAATTTCAAAAGATAGTAAAACAATTAATGTTCAACAAATTGCTCATTTCATGATTTCAATTTAATTCTACTAAATTTTTAATGTCACATAATAATCCTATGTTCGTAGAAATATGAATTAAAACTCAACAATCATGTCATACTGGGAAAAAATAATATCATAGTCAACCTCGACATTAATAATAACAAAACTCCACAAGTGCATCACCCATGGTGAAATAATTTTCAACTTTAACATAAAACAAGAATAATAATAGCTTCACCCTAGGTACAAGGGTTATAACCCATAAATGGGTTAGCTACTCTAATGCATGAGCACATAACTAAGGCCCAACTCTCCATAGTCTCATGTTTAGATTTCCCAAATAGTGTGTCAAAAAAAACTGAAAAGAAACTTGGGCACTGTTAAATATTAGTAGCATCCTAACAGGGGTTCGAAATTTTGGTGCACCAAGATAGACCACCACATGACATGAGGCGTGACTCCCCATATTTCAGAGGCTTCTAAATAGAATAGAGGGTCCAATATCAGTCTTTGGTAGAATTTAACCCTTTTTATAAGTGTAATAAACAATTGGAAAATAAGAAAAAAATAATTGAATCACATATAACTAATAAAAACACTACCAGTATCAGAGGGTGCTAAAAATTGGAAATACAATATCAAACAAAATAGTAAATATTCCATGGTAAAGTACATTCCATGTTATAAAATGAAAACCCAAAAAAAGACACTGAAAACCCTAATGCAGGGCTCGAACCAAATTTGGTTTCCTCATCCATGCCCTATTCATACTCAACCATCTAACATTTTTCCATTACACTTATCCATCCCAACAACCATGAAATCAATTCGGCTACCGATCAAGTGGCCAATGTAGTGTGTGATTACAACTCAAAAGTCCCCCACCAAATACATCTAAATAAATTACCAATAAATTGTTTTTATAAGTTTATAATGAAATAAATACAATTCATAAGTAAATAGTAATCACAATATCAATAATTCTTTATTTAACCACATAAACCGTTGGGTTCTCGAGGATAACCAAAACTCAATTCCTACTTCTTCCCATGTCAGATTATGAACAATTTAACATTATCATTTTGAATTTCATTTAACAAATGGTATTACAATTTCCATTTAATTTAAATTCATACTATGGCTAATTGGAACTATAGTCCGACGAAACTATTTTGGGAGTAGTTCATCATGGAAAGCGCCCCATGAGTATTTGGAGCATCAATACATGTCTCACACATCCTGGGTAATAGGATCACTATTCCATATCCCAAATATCATGGGTATTTAGAGCATTCATCCATTTCCCACACCCTATTTTCTCAACTAATCACAGATATAACATGTATCACAACATCACTTTAATTAATCAAAAAATTAATTAATCATAAAAACTATATTACTTCATTTATCAATTACTTAATCATGATAATACCTTCTTTTAATTCCCCAATTAATTGGTCACATCGATCCCATTAATTAATTCAACAATTATTTAACTAAATTTATATCATTCATTAATTCAATAATTAACTAATCACATCTTTTTTATTAGTTAATTCAAAAATTAACTAATTACATGGATATAATTAATTAATTTAACAAGTATGTAATAAAATCATTTCTATTACTTAATTAAATAATTTACTAATCACATCCATTACATTAATTAATTCAATAATAAATTAATTACATCATTTCCATTATTTAATTCAAAAATTAAATAATCAAATCAATGACATTAATTAATTATAAAATTAATTAATCATGTAAAAAACATTTATTAGTCCAATAGTTGATTTATCTATTTTCATTTAATTTTATTATCACCAAAATTTCCAATGACAAATTCATTTGATAACTAACCAAATACAGTTCCATTAATAAATTCAATATTTTTTTATTCATATTTAATCCCTTAAATTATTTCACCAATTAATTGTTCTCATCAAATATATTAATTAATTCTAAAATTAATTAATCTCCTTTAATTATTTCAATGAATTCAACAATTAATTGTTCATTTCATGTACATAAACTAATTCCAAAATTATTCAGTCAAATTTAATCTAATAAATTAATTAAAAAATTAATTATTAATTTCAATTCCATTAAATAATTATACAATTAATTAATCATATTCAATCAATTCTAATAATTTACTAATTAATTTTCCACATAAGATTCATTAATTAATTCAAAATTAATAAATCAAATTAATTCCATTAATTAAATTATTAATTAATTTATCTCATTAATCCAATTATTTAATTCAAAAATTAAATAATCACGTTATTCCATTAATTAATACATGTATTAATTAATCCCACTTATCCTCCTATTTAATTTAATAATTAAAGAATCACAATATATCCCTCAATTAATTGTTCAATTTATTAATCCCATTGATGTGTATTTTTTATTGAACTATTTAACAAAAAAATTCATCCACTAATTAATTTATCAATTAATTAATCCTATTATTTAATTCAAAAATTAATTAATTATACTAATTCCATTAAGAAATTCATCATTAAATTAATCACATCAATCCTAATATTTAATTGAACAATTAAATTATCCCATTACATCTAATAATTAATACATCAATTAATTAATCCAATCAGCTCCATTATTTTCTTCAATAATTAAATAATCGAAATATTATCCCATTATTTAATTCAACAATTAAATAATCAAATTACTCTAAAAATTAATTCATAAATTAACTAATCTCATCAATACCACTATTTAATTCAATAATTAAATAATCACATTATTTCTAATAAATAATTAATCCCATGAATCCCATTATTTAATTCGAAAATTAAATAACCACATTACTACGATTAATTAATTCATTAATTAATTAACCCCATAAATTTCATCATTTAATTTAACAATAAAATAATAACATTCCTTCATTAATTGATTTATCAATTAATTAATATCATACGTCCCATTATTTATTGTAATACATTAATAATAACATTAATCTATAAATTAATTTATAAATTAATAAATCCCATTAATCCCATTATTCAATTAAACAATTAAATAATCACATTACTCTATTAATTTGAACATCAATTAATTATTTAATCTCAATCAATTCCACATCCGAAATTAATTCATCAATTAATTATTCCAACTCAATCAATTCTTCATCCCCATTTAATTCATAATTTAATTGTTCCAACTTAATCAATTTAACATCCCTGATTTAATCATCATTTTATTGTTCCCACATAATCAATTATATATTCCATACTAATTCATAAATTAATTATTCCAACTCAATATTCTGAAAATTAGCTCACTAACAAATTATCCCAAATCAACAACCTAAAATATACCATAATTAATTCAATAATTAATTATTTAATTTAATCAAAATATGTCATAATTAATTCAAATGTAAATTATCTCATTCAATAATCCAAATTCCCTCATGAATTTTTCAATAATTAATTATTCTAAATCTATAATCCCAACATCCCCAATTTGAACATTTCCATTAATTAATTAAGTCACCAAATTAATTAATTCAATAAATAATGCAATTTATAAGTATATTATAGAAATTATACAATTAAATAAACATAATTTAAATTATGATGTTGTAATTTGAATTATATACTGACTATTTCTATATAGAAAAAAAATAATCACAACAGATATCCCAAAATTGAACAGAATCAATGAAAAACATGTCGAAGAATGAGATTTCGATCCAAATGATAAATCCATAGTTAAATGGATTTGTTTCTATTAAACCTATTATTATATCAATAATCAATAAAGGATAAACAACCCTCTTTTATACGGGAAGAGGAATGAGAGAGAGAGAGAGAGAACAGTCGAGAAGAAACCATAAACATATGGGGGTGCAGAACATGAGTCCTCTATTTGATTTTCCACGAAGGGAGGTTAGGAAGTCGTTAAATCTATAGAGGAGCCTACAAAATCATGAAAGAGATCATTAGGATGAACAAATAATTATTGGGGTTAAAATGGGGGGTTAAAGATATTTTTAAACTAAATTTCTGGTAAATTAAATCCCATACACAGTTTTTTGGGTATAGGAACACAGTTTCCCCTAACTATGCACATTAGTCATGATATTTTCCACTGGGGTGCACAGATTCACTTTTAGGGAATATAGTTTTACAAAGAGGGTGAAAACCATGAAAATTACCTCTTCTTGGGTTCACACGGCTGGCTGGGCCGGGGTGCATGGTTTCTGAAAATCGTGCGCTAAATGTGCACTTTCCCACTTCTGCCCAAAATTTTAATTTTCATATAAAAAACCTTAACTAATAACCCAATCAAAAATTCCTCCCAAATAGGAAGACGAGTACATTTAAATGGTCTGAATACATCTCAAGAAAAGTTTGAGGTCTTATAATTGGTATGGATTGGTTTTCAGTTTATCATGCTAAGATAGGTTATAAGGCTGAAGATGTAATATCCACTTCTTAGTGTGAGTTTTATTTTTTATATAAGAAAGTGCGTATTCTAGTGATGAAAAATCCATAATCATGTAAATTTATTAAAGAGGGAGATCAATTTTATATAGAACATGTCATTTAAAAATACGGAATTATTCATCATAGTTTTGTGCATGTGGTAAATGAATTATAAAATGTATTTCTTGACATTTTCCATGGTGTTATAATTTAATTAAGGGATTAAATAATCATTTAATTAGTTCTTTATTCCAATATAATATGAATAATTTATTAGTTGGACCCTACAAATTGCACATGCACCACACCTTAACATGGTCATTGAGTTCTATCCCACCAGGCACAACCAGTTCCTCCTCGGGATGCTGTACACAGAAGTCGCTCCTTTTTACCCAGTATTGACGTTTCCCCAAAGGTACCCAGCCTCTGCAACGGTCATCCGGTTGTTCCGGTTTCTTCTAAAGAATTCCTTGAAGCTTCGTCGCATCTATCCACGGCTCTGGTTGCGAAGTTCACTCGACAAAGACCTCCAGTGGAGGTGTTTGAAAAGTTCGTGAATCAGGAATGGGGTCTAAACCACTGTGCGGTTGTCGGTCTCCTTGGACCTCGCCAAATTCTTGTTTGTCTCACGGATGAAGACGACTTGGCTTTGGCTTGGTCCCGTGATAGAAGATCTGTTAGGGGGTTTTCTTTCCATTTACATCGTTGGACGTTCGATCTGAACATGAATCGCGACGCCTCCTCGTCGGCAATATGGATTCAACTTCCAGGGTTACCTCTCCCATTTCAGAACCCAGCTCTCCTTCGTTCAATTGGAAATTCCGTAGGCTGTTTCCTCTGTGCGGATTGGAAGACTAACGCCTTGGTGCATCCAATCATAGCGTGCATCTGTGTGGAAATGGAACTATCCCGCCCTCCACCCGACAAGGTATGGATCGTGATTTAAGGGCAGTACAGGTATGTGCAAAGTATTTTCTATGAATCGTGGACCTCGTTCTATTCATTCTGCCATAGACAGGGTCACCGTGTGGAGGACTGTCGTAAACGGGCTGCAACGGTGGCGGCTGAGGCTTCTTCAGGGGGCAAGGGTGCCCCTGGTCATGTTTAAGGTCATGGGGCTTGTACTGGTATCGATTCTGAGCCTGTTACGCTCCATCTGAGGACACAAGAGAGTCAGGTGGATAGTAGTGACCGTAGTGAGCCACTTCGGGGTGTCCAGGAGCCAGTGTCTCTGGTGGAGGCGGTGGTTGATGACCCCAAAAAGGATCTGGGTGGTGTTCAGGCATCGAGTAGCATGAGTTTACAGGACCGGGGTCCTACGGTGGGGGCGTTAGGGAGATCCTCTCTGCCTGCAGGTGAGCCTTCCAGTTCAGAGGCCATTTGTGTGCCAGCCAGAGGATGGGAGTCTCTGAACCCAGAGCCTCAATATATGGGTAGGGGTTTTGAGCAACCCGCCACCCCGGAGGGATCAGATGTTGAGAGAACTTGTTTCTTGGGGAAGGAAGGGAAAAATGGGGTAGGGTCGGCCCTAGATGGTGCTCCTAGTAATCTGGTAGGGACCGGTGTGGAGGTGCAGGCTCAGTCTAACTTTGAAGATGCAAGGGGGTTGAGCGCTGCCTGTCTGCTAGGGGTTTGTTCTTCAGTCCGGAGTATAGTCGCTTTGAGCAACAGGTATGGATTTCTGGCTGAGGATGAACATAGAATTGAACCATCTACCTGGATTGAGAATGGTAAGGACAACAGGGGGAGTGATGGTGGGTTTTTGTTGGAAGCTCGGATTAAGGGGAAAACCAGTTCAGAGTATGAGGATGGTGGAAGGGGAAATGAATGCGACGTGGTCTGTAGAAGTCTCTCCGAAACAGAATCGGGTTTGAGGAGGGTCAGGAAGAATCGGGGTAGGAGGGGTAGGAAGGATTACTCTTCCTTACCTCCTCCTATGAAGACCCGTTCAGAAAAGAAAATTTTGGTGGAGAAGATAGATAAGGAGGCCAGGTATAACCAAAAGGCAGATGGACAACATGATCCGTCCCTAGATTTGGTCCTAAGCTCTGGCGATATGGTGTCAGAACAGGTGTTGTATCTCAATGCCTCGGAAGAAGATGCAGCCAAGATTATGGGTAGGAACCTTGAAGTGGATCTTAAGGAGGACCAGTATGCTTGGGTGGATAAACAGGACTCGATCCTAGTTGGAGGTTTTAATAAGGTGTTGATCAGCCTTGAGGAATATATGCAGGTCTGGAATTCACTAACATCCTCCTTTGAAGACCTAATAAGGGGAGATCCTTTCCTGCAGGTATCTAGTTTATCTTGGAAACTATTCAGAGCCACTGACTCTGGTAAAATACATCTGGTGTTCAATGATTCTAGTTTACTTGTTTCTTAACTTATGGTGTGTTGAGTTTTCGTTCTGGATGTGGGAGGAATACGGAAGGGTCAGTTCGGCTCGGTTGGGCTAGAGCATGCTGCTTGTTCCTCTGCAGGCCATTAGGGATGTGGTGGTTACGGAGGGATGGCTTGCCATCGGGAGGGACCATGCTTGCATGGGATCACCGAGTGGTCCTTCTCTGGAGTTGGCGGATGCTGCTGTGCTTGGGTGAGGTTGTTTCTGATCTTCTGTTTGTTTCTGTTTGTTCCTGTTGGAACTTAAGGTTTATCACTTTTTCCTCAAAAGTGTTTTCTTAATAAAAAAAATAATTTTCAGTGTTATTTTTATTCATTTACACACACCCTAAAAAAATATGAGGGGTTCATCCTTCTTGACAGTACTCCAAGACAAGCCTTGATTAACTATGGTGTTTTAATAAGGTAGGATCTAAAAAAGAAAGGTTCACCTTGTTTAAATAAATGGTATAATTTAGTCCTTTATGTATCACATTTCTAGAGGTGTCATACTATCCCCTTTAGATTACAACACCATCGTTATGGACCCTATTCCACAAATCCTAGAAATCCCATTTCACTTCTGTCAGGGGGATTCACTGTGATATTGTCTTTCTTAACCCAACCTACTAAGGATTTTAATCTATTAAACTAAACCCATTGGTCTCATGTATTCCCAAGGGTTCCATCCCAATAGTCTAATTACTATTACCTACTAGCATCACTTATCATATAAACTACTATCCTCATAGGCCAAAATATGTTATTTTACTATTCTTTATACTCATTGACACACATAACCTAGGAATCATCCAAGGGTGTCACCTGTCCCGGAACAAACCTAGGAAAACATTCTTAATTATTGGGTTCTAATTGGGAATAATTTTTAAAATAAAGGTCCAGATTGTTGACATGAGTAGTAACATTTACCTTTAAATTATTTAAATTTTTAAGGGTGTTACATCCACCAACTCCTTATATGAAAGAGTCCCCGTTGGGTAACCCATATTTCAATCATGATAGTTCCATTACACATAGAGATGGGAACATCTCATATACCATAGTAGCACGTAGGCCCCATTTACAGTGCATGAACTAGGCCTTTTAAATATGTTTCTCAAATACTGGCTCAGAATGATCCACTAGTTTCCGTGTAGATAGGTTTTGTTCCCTCCCTAGGGCCCAACCACATACTTGGATGAGTAGTCAAACTAATGATTATCCCCACAATCTTATATAAGTTCTTTCAGTTTGATTTTTTCAAACACACAAACACCTTAATAAACATCCTATGAGGTCTCACATATTGAAAATAATCCATACAATTCCTCCCCTAACTATGTACTTCTAATCATATAGGATTTTGAAATGAAATGTTCACCCTGTTAACAAGGGTAATAATATTAATCTGTCAAGTATAACATTTATATGATAGAGTGCACTTTATTACACCAATACGAGAGAATATTGTTTTGAACAATAAATGGGATGTTGGAGCATGAATAATGGGATAGGATATGTGTTAGTTTGGGGGTAATATACTGTATGAAATAGACATATTTCTTATGGTGGACCACAAAGTAACATCTTCTTCTTTCCTTCAAGTAGTGGACCATAATGAGGAAGTATTCGTGGATTATTTGTTATTGCATACTCATGGTAGATGAATTTATTTTGAGATTGAAAATTTTTCTAGGGGAACAAATTTTATTCATTATTCCATATTGTATAGAACCGACCGATTTATAGGAACATAAGGTGTACCTTGTGGATTTATAGGTGAAGGGATTTTTCATACTGAGCACATATTCCTCTGGTGATCCCTTGATGTTTGTAAATAAGGAAAATGGTACTCCTCAGTTGTGTATATACTACTGGAAGATGTGATATGATTTCATGAAAAATAGATACCCATTTTCATGGATTAGTAACATATTATATTATTTACTAGGATCCCATTAGTTCATCCTGATTTATCAATGATCTGGATACTACCTGCTTCGGGTCAATGTAGATGATATTTCTTATGTTAGTGTTTAAGAGTAGATATGGATAACATGAGTTTCTTATTAAGTGATTTTTTTTAAAAACACAGTAGTCGTGCTCATGAAAATCCTGAATAACATAATCCATACATATCTCGACCCATTCATTGTGTTTTTCATTGATGGAATCCTTATACACTAAAGGACCACATTTATTCCCTCAAGACACATAATTTTTTTTTGAGTAAACATAAATTTCATTGAATCTATTCCAAGAATTTGATGTTTTTAACCAGTAAAAGGAGGTATTTTTTAATTTGAATGTATTAAATAAGGTGATAAAGTCTTAGGAACTAATGAATGTATTATAAGTTATGTATTTGGAACACTGTAATGCTTTGTTTGAGATTAGTAACTTCTATTTTTTATCTATATATTAAACAAGGTTCATTCAGGACTTCTCATATTTGGTAGTGCCAATGATAGGACATACCATAAAGAGGGTAATTATTGGGTGGTCATATCGGCGTGAAGATGTTTTATTGGAGCTCAATATGATATTAGAGATAACTCTAATTTTGATCTTAATTGATCTAGGGATTAAAGATATGGTTTATTATGTTGTCTGATAGATGTTCTTATGAAGAGGGATAATGTGGTGGCTTATGGGTCTCATAAGTTGTGACCCATGAGTTTAACTACCTGAGGCATGACATAGAGTTATGAAAAATGTTCATTGGTCTAGAGTATTGTCTCTATTGTCTCTTTAATGAGATATTTTCTAAATATATAGACCACATGAGATCTTAGTGAATATTCTCTCAGCATGACTTCAATATTAAACAGATACTATTTTGTAGAGTATTTATTATCATATGGTATTGAAATGGATTATTCTATGAGGAAAGGTATAAGTGTTGCAGATTCTATTAGTAATAAAATGAATGTGCTTAGAGAGTGACCTTTAAGGGTGGAATGAAAATTAATAATCTCATTAGATGAGTGGTTGGTGGATGCATTTGATGATCTCTCCATTTTTTATCATATAAAAAAGTTGGAGTGGCTAAAATCCATCAATGATTCAGATCCATAATGATTAGTGATATTGAAATGATTGGTGAGATGTTACCTAGTTCTCAGATGGCCGAGGTATAATGACAATGTGATCTATGTTCATTGGAATGTATTTGTTCCTAACTCTCTAAAGGAAGAGATTACAGGGGAATACCAGGTATCTCCATGGATGGTGTAACTTTGGTAAATAATGATGTAACAAGAAATCTTGTGATACTTCTAGTTGTAGGGAATGAAGAGAGACATTGATGTCTTAGTCTCTAATTGTTTGACCACTTAGAGAATAATGGTGGATCATCAGTTACCATGATGATTACATTATCAAATTCCCATGCCTATGTGTATGTGGGGCGCGGTTATGAAATAATTCATGATGGAGTTCCCATGTTGCAAATATGTTAAGATGATATATGGGTAACAATTGATCAGTTGGTGAAGGTGGTACATTTCATAAAGATCTTAGATACTCACTCTATAGAATAGTGGGGAAATCATTACATTTGGAGATTTTATAATTTCATGGTCTGGATTGAAATATTTTTTGTAAATATTCATATGATTCTTATGGTGGTTTTGAAAAGGCTTAGTGAATTATATGGGGTCTCAGTAAATATTGAGTACGAGATATCATCCATGGAAGTAAGGGCCATCGAAGAGGACAATTCAGATTTTAGAAGATAATCTTCAAGTATGAATCATGTATTTACATCGAGCATGGGTTGATCATCTGTACTTAGTGGATTTTATGTGAAATAATATAGAACATTATTTGAATCAAATAGAACCATTAGAGGAACTTTATTGTCAATCATTTATTTCATCACTTTGTTAACATGCGGTTGGTGAGGAATCTATTATTGGGATGTCTATGGTGATTGTGAACATTTATTGGTTCCAAGTGATTCAAAATCTGTTAAATGATTCTTATAAAACATAATTATTTCATTCAATATGGATTATTTGACCATTGTATTTCAAATTTGGTGATCTTGTTTATTTGGGTGACACCTCAATTAGGATATGGATGATTATAGAAAAAGGGGATGTTGGAGTCGCATTTTGTTGTACCATTTGATATCATCAAGAATATTATAATACCAACCCATTGATTAGAACTCCCTCCATAGTATCTAGTAGTGAATTATATCCTCCATGTGTATCAAAATTAGTGGTCATAGCCTGTGATCGAATGTGTGGAAATTTACATGGAACCTGGTGAATCTTTTGTTTTGTGGCTATTAATTATAGTGGGAATGAGTGATAATGTCTTGAGAGGGAAGATGATGCCACTTGTTTGAGTACTATGGATGAATAGTTTAATTCAAGATGAGAATTGGGAGTATTATTCAAGTGTGTGGGATCAATGGCCCATGTTTTTTATGTAGAAACCATAGAGATAGTACTCAAGTATGGTAATTCCATATATGAGGAATATTAAATCATCAAAAACTTTTTTGGTACATTATTCATTTATTAAAACATTATTTAATTAATTTTTTGTTATAATTTTCATTGGTGAAGTCTTCGATTTTTAATCGATGGTTTTGAGGGATTTGGTAGTTTTATAGGGGTTTAAGGCTAAATAAAAGTATAGGAATGTTGTGCATCTCTTCTCCTGAAACCATGCGACTTATTTAAGAGGGAAAATAGATTATTAATTGTTGGAACATGATTATAGAGAACTCTACGACATTATCCCATAAACCATGTTACTCAGGACATGGGAAATTTTTTTGGATGATGGATAATTTATACAATCATATATCCATATTATGTGGGTGCCTTGAAGAATACACAAGCCTTGCATAGTTGGTACATAGTTCTGTAAAATGTGTGAGAAAACCATGCATGTAATATTATTTAATCTGAAAATCGGGTTTTTAATGTTAAACCTCACTAAAACAACTCATTCTTCCACCTACACCAAGGGATATAAAAACTAGGGACTCATGTGGTGGTCTGTGATGATTTTATTCAGATATACTTGATAAATGTAAACCTATCACAAGGTGAATGATGGATTCTCCTACTATGTCCCATTTTGTTCCTCCTATGTCTCATGTTGAGGGTTCCTTTGTGGGGGGTGTTCGACAGTAGTATTGGGTTTTGATCCTCAGTAGGCCTTCGACAGTCCTTCTCCAGCAGCTGTTTCTCATGAAACATTGAATAAATACTTCAAAGAGGCACTTTACTCTAAGATTCCATCTTCTATGACTGCTAATATTCATTGGGCTATTTTGACTAGCATTGAGAAGCACCCCCTTTAATGGTCAATAGTTCTCATACAGGGGATTTGGATATGAAGCAGTTATAGGAGGCTTCTTCTTTCCATCACACTGCATTGGTGGCTCTTTTTGACAGAGATAAACCTTCCCTAGGTTTCATCAAAGCATTTAGGGATTCATGGGGGATAAATCTCCCAACAGTTTCATTAGAGCGTTCTTGGTCCACCTCTTGCATCCATTTCCCTTGCAGGGGAGTTTTTTATATACGTTTTCTGATTTTATTTTTAAAATTGACTTGGTTAAAAAAAATTAATAATGTGCGACAAAGGTAGTACCGGTGAAGCTGACTTGGGGATTATGGGAAAATGATGCATTGGTGAAACTTATTTCCCTCCCCCATGCTTCCTTTGGCCCGAATCGATGACATGGCAAAGGTGGTGGGGGGATTCTACCATTCGTCTCTGGATAAGGCGAAAGGCGGCACCACCGACACCGCCTTTAACTTAGCTCCCTATAAAAGGGAAGCCACCCCCATTCTCCTCACTTTATTTGTCCCTCTTCTGTCATAATTTCAATATTTCTATCACTAAAAGAATTCATTTTCCATGCGATGTAGTCGATGGTCGAAAAGAAGGGGGTTTTCAAAGAAACATTTAAAGTAATTTTTTTATTTAATTTAATGTTATTTATTTATTTAATGGAATTATTTTTAGTTTTAAATATTAAATTTTTTATAGTTTAGTTATTTATAAATATTTTCTTATTTAGCTTGTGTAATTACTTATATATATTTTGGAATAATAATAATTATTAGTATAGATTATGCATATATTGAGAATAAATTAAGTATATATTAAGTATAGATTACATTTAAATTATGTATATATTAATTATAGATTAACTTTTGATTATGTATTTTGAAATTTTGGTAGAATAAATATAATGTGGTTATCTAAGTAATAAAATCTGTGCCTTTATACAAACTAGTTGATGTGGATTTGGTACAAATGTACCTAGGAGTGAAAACACCTATAGTGAGTTTCGATCTTGACTCAAGGTATCTTGGTACATGCCAATGGGAATTGCTGGACTCCTAGTTTCACACTCTTGTGGGATATTCCTAAGAAGATTCATATATTTATTATAAACTACTATAATATCTATCAAAAGAAAAATCAAATCAATATATTTGTCAATGATAAAATGATAATTATGATGTTATAGAATTAAATAAAGACAAAATCATTATCGAATTAAATGTATTATTAGTAATTAAAGATATTATGTATGAAGTAGTCCAATTAGTAATATATAGTTTAGAAATAATACATATTAATTGTAATGATTAATTATAGATTAATTAATGATAATGTCAGATTAAAAAATTAATACATATGATTAGTTAAGTGTAATTAATAAATAAATGTATTATGATTAATGATTAACGAATAAATAAACAAATAATAAATTAATAATGATTAACTAATTATTATAGAATGATTTATTGGTTAAAAAGTTATTTTTAGTAATTAAAGATATTTTGTATTAAGTGGTTTAATTATTTATATATAGTTTAGAAATAATACTTATTATTACTAATGATTAATTATAGATTAATTAATGATAAAATAGGATTAAAAATTAATAAATATGATTAGTTAATTGTAATTATCTAATAAATATAAAATGATTAATGATTAAAGAATAAGTATTTAAAGAATAACTATATAATGACTAACTAGTGATTAAAGAATGATTGATTAGTTAAAAATTATACTAAGAAAATCACTTGATAAAATGACAATTACTATTATATAAAATTAAATAGGAAATAAAATGTTTTAAAATGTTAGTATCATAATTATTATATAGTTTGGAAATAATATTTATTATTATAAATGATTAATTATAGACTGACTGAATGTTAAATTTTTATTGAAGTATAAAGGAAAGATTCCAAAGAGAAAGAAAAGTGAGGGGGTATTGGGGGCCATGAATGATGCAGACCAAGAGAATCATGAAGAATAACTTGTCTACAGCTCCCTAGAATAGAGACAATACTATCATAGGCAATGAGGACCTAACCTTCCCTTGCTTCTCAATCCAACATGTCAGGTACAGAATTTCCTTCATGCTCGACATGGTTAATAGAATCTCCATGGTTGATAAGGCTCCTACACATTCAAATGAGGTAGAGAAGGTCCCAAGGAGGCTCAGACTTCCCTTTGAGATAAAGGGGAGTAACAGATGAGTCAGTTTTGATGACCTCCACATTGATATTGAAGCTCATTCATAACTTCAAACTAGTGTTAGTGGATCTAACCTCTGCTCCCACAGAATTTTTCTATCCATTAAAGGCACTAAACCCAAATAAAATAGATCTGATCACATCCCTAACTAGCCCTCCACCCCATATATGACCCTCTATAAATGATCTATCTAGTTTGAGCTTCAAACCTCTTCTGGGAAGAGTCATTGTCACCCAGTTTCCCCTGGTGATGTTCATTGCACCCAAAAAATTGCTGATCCTTTGATTGATTCTTCTAAAGGATGTTGAGCCCTCACTACCCCAAAGGGATTGCCCCAAATCAACCACCAACGCACGGGTTCTGACCAGAAGTGCATCATGTGAATCTTGGATCCCATATCTATCCTTATTCCTCACCTCCCATAATTCCCAGCAAGCTATTGCCACTGTGATGGTACATATTTTGTTTTCAATATCCTAGACCCTAGAAACCTGAATGGTGGTCAGTATAGATGATTGTGTAACCATAAGTGACCTTCAAGATAGAATTTTTGGTTCCTTAAATCTAGGACCTGATCACGAGATCATGTTGACGAGCTATAGGCATTTGTAATTCCCAGCAACATTATGGCAACTAGCTTGTCCATTGGTTGTTGATGAGAAATAGGTCGAATCAATTAATTTAGTTTCCCAATGGTAAGATGGTACCATGATGGAGTTATATTTTTATTTTCCTATAATACAACAATAAGGATTAGTTGAACGAAGATGATGAATTACAAGAGTGATTGAATACAGTCCACCCCATGAAAATAAGCCTATTCCAAAGGATGTAAAAGAGGACAACCTAGATGATCTTCCTGATTTACATGTAAATTCGGCTTCTGATGAAATGTTTCGTAATGAAAGATCATACGGTGACAATAGTGATGATGAGTAGGGAGCAACAGAAGTTAGGGAGGAGGTTTCAAGAAATTCCTTAGATGTACATCAACCTCAACCTATAATAAATCACCCACTACGCCTTGCATCTTGGCCAGAACAAATGAAATGTGTGCCTGAATATTACAATAATGTTATCAAACTAGAAACTATGTTCCTTGGAGTTTTACCAGATAGGTAAATGAGATGGAAAAAACCATATATTTCGATGAAATTTTCCAAGTAAAGATGCATTAAAAATCCTGATAAAGAGATTTCTCAATGATATGCACTGCAGCTATATAGTTCATGAATCATTCCATAGAAAATATTTCATACGGTGTGAGAAGTATGGGGATGATTATATATTTCCCTTGTAGGTGATCCTAGATATTTCATTTGGAGGATGGATAATATTGGGGATTGAGGTTGCTCATACTTGCATTCAGCAAAGCCTGACACAAGATTATACCTCATTGGATGCAGAATTTGTTTCATTTATTATTATTGATATGAATAGGACAACTTAATATTTCTCAAAATACCTTGTGTAAGAGAGGATACAATAGACATTAAATTATAATATTTCCTATAATAAGGCTTGGATATCAAAATATAAGGCAATTGTGAAGGTCTATGGTGATTGGGATGACTCATATCATGTGTTTTCGTAATTTCTAGACATACTAGGAAATCATAAACAAGTTATATTGCATATTGATTCAAACAAACATGTATCTCATGATAAACAAATTGATCTATCTTGTGTTCAATTTAATTTGTTGTTCTGTGAAATCCACCCATGTATTTCCACATTTCCTTTCATAAAATAGTTCATTTAAATTGATTGAACATTTCTCTATGGAAAATACAGGGTCATATTGTGGATTGTTGCAACCCAAGATAGAAACCATTAACCTCTTCCACATTCTGTTTCTATTATAGAGAAAGAAAACTATGAACTAGGGATTTGGTTTCTCGCATGAATTATTAACCATTACACCAGCATTTGGGGTGTTTGTTTGATATCAGATCACCATCGGTAAATTAATGAGGCAATCAATGTGTATCCTTATATATGGAGATACCCAAATGCACATCATCAATTTTGCATTAGACACAGTGCTAGAAATTTTCATAAAAATTTCGATAATGAACCGATGAATAATGAAATCATGAGGCTTGGTACGCATTGTATTTGTTAATTATTACTATTTCAAAATAAATTTAAAATCAAATTATGTGATATATCATATATTTTGTGTAGAATATGAGATGTATCAATGATGGTTTGAATTTTTTTTTGATAAAATACGCCAAGGTAATCAAGAAGTTTATTATTATATGATGTGGATTCCAAATGAAAAAATGATATTAACATATAATGGGGGGAAGAGGTATATACACATGACCACAAACATTGTGGAGTAAATCAATGGTCTCTTCAAAGAGCTTCAAAATATACCTATAACTACCCTTGTTCAAGGGACATTATATTGTTGCATGAGTACTTTGTTGATATACAAGAACTATAATATGATGGAATACAATAGGGGCTATGGTATGAGAGACACTTTCATTGAGAGATTGAAAAGAATATAAAATAAGATTCTCATTATATTGTGTTCCTTTTTTGATGAGAATACTCTCAATTTCGAGTTCAAGGGCATTCATTCCACATAATAAATTGCATTAGTGATGAAATTGTGGTATTACTAGAAAAGAGTAAATGACAATGTGGAAACATTCCGGATACACGGTTTCCATGCACACACGCCATCACAGAATATGCCTTTCTGAACATTTCATGGGAAGTATATGTTGATCTAGTGTACACGTTGGATACCAATACAAACTGTAATGCTGGACCATGGACTCCTATTGGTTGGTATTGTTATTTCCAAATTCTTGATGGCTAGCCGATAGTGATACCTGACATCAATCGTTTGTGTCCTCCTGGGAGACCAAAGTCCAGTAAGATGTGTAAAGAGATGGATTGGCCTCAAGAACAAGGAAACAGTTTGAGATTTACCATTTTTTATAAAGTAGGTCATAACTGGAAATGATTTCGTAATGTTATTTGGTTGAGTTCACACTCTCATCCACAGTGTTGTATTATCTTCATTGTGATATTCTCATATTGTAAATTATATGTTGTTATCTCTTCTTTTTTTCTTAGTTTTCTAGACCCAAAAACCCAAAAGTAGAACACTTAACCAAAAAACATTTTCTTAAACCATAATATATTAATTCTAAACCCTAAACCCTAAAACCTATACCCTAACCCAAAATTCATAATCCTAAATCCTAAATCCTTATAAAAAATCCAAAAAACTCTACCCAATAGAATTCTGGTCCTATATTTTCTCTTTCGAAGAAAAATGTTGTTCACAGCTTGAAATGTTCTGTTATAATAGAAAGAAGAAGTTTCATTCCATATTCGATAACATTCCATTACTCTGTGATAGAATCAATTAATTGTCTATCATATTAAACTTTAAAATGACTTCTATGGGTAAACCTAATTAAATAAAACTATAAAGAATAGTGTTCCAAACAATGATCATATTGAGAGAGAAAATAATCACAGAAAATAATTCATTATATGTCTAAATCATGAAACCATAATCAATAAAACCTTGAGTTTATCAGAAGTTATTCATAATTGTTATCCAAAAAAGATGACATTATCCTATACTTGGAATTTTTCCAAGGGTTGTCATACATATTAGCACATCCTATTATCATATGGTTAACTAAACCTTGATCATAAAAAACTACAGTGAAAATTAATTTTCATAAAAGGATATAAATTCTATGTAGAATAATGCTCATTAAATAATAGAATGATCTATTCCTTAATCCTAACGGTCTACTGACTTTGGAGACATAGACACATAAACAACTAGTTTATAAACGATTTATACAGTCTCAAAAAAATTATTCATAGCTACCATTATACTTAGAAATATCAGACATCATAACACATGGAAAGAAAATATAATAAAGGGTTAAATTAGATGCTCAGTAAGGGTAATCAAGGGATATATAATTTGTTAATTTTTTTCAATATCAGGCACATATTTTGGGTCATCATACTTAATTAATTTCATTTAAAAAAATTCATTTTTTTACTAAATCACATTTCTTGGCTTTTATTTCCGTTTTACATATTCTCTTATATACATTATAAAATAGTATTACAATACAAAACTTATACAGTAAAATATTCTTACAAAGATAATTTCCTAAATAAAATTCATTCACAACATATTTCATGGATCAAAGTACACAAGAATATCATTCATTCCACTTCAAAACTATTATTAAAGTTTTCATTAAATTAGTGTCTTGTAATATTCTAAGATATATTCCCTTATAGAATGTATCAATGTCTTTACATCCACTATTATCATATGTGGGGAAATTCTTAAATATTGTTTTTACCATTATCTATTTTTCCTCTTCATTACTCATGTGATATTTATTTTATTCAAAACCAAATGATATGGAGAATTGTTTTTCTTTTGATAAAAATAACATCATAAAACAATGTGAATAAACATGGAAAGCCTTACATTCTACAAGTCAGAACATTATATTGACCATAATGTTATTTTTATATTTTACACTTGTGACTCATTTAATTTATTTATATGTTGATGGATGATACCATAATACTCACATGGAAGCATAACCATATTTCTCAAGTCGTGTTAGAAGGTGTTCTATATCGATCGATAAGGGTGTGTTAAGCACTCCATTTTCATCACACGGAGCCTCCACATGCCATTTGACTATACTTGAACTAGGATGGAATCTATGGCCTGACCGTATCCGAGTTCACATGTATAGACCATCACCTTCTTGTTTCCCTCATTGAGAGGTGGAGAATAAAGACACACACATTCCCCCAGCCTAAGGGATAGATGACCATCACCCTCTAGGATGTGGCAGTGCTTCTCAGTCTTCCTCTCTAGGGGAGACCCGTTATTGGACTCACTCGTGCAACTAGGTCAGATTCTAATAAACGCTTGTTAGGAATTTACATTTTTTCTGACTGTAGTGATTCAAATAGAGCACCCACATCTATACCTTGGTTAGATGTGATGATTCCACATTTACCAGATGATGCTGAGGACCAGTCGGTCAAGCGTGATGCCCATGTATATATAGTAGTGTTCATTGGTGGGACCATATATACTGATCACTCGGGGATGCACATGAACATTATGTATCTACCCCTACTAGAGGATTTTTTTCATGCCTTTATGTAGTATTGTGGACCATGCTACATTTCATAAACATACAAATCATTATGTAGGCTATCCCACATGGACTACATAGGTCTCGGGGGATGCGTCATCCTTATATAGATGTGGGCATGTGAGTGAATTCCAGCATATTGTCCTGAGCATATAGGTCAGCAGATCAAGATGGAGGTGATGCATGACGCTTGGTGTGGACACTAGTATGATCAGTCATTTATATTGGTTTCTGATGCTACTAGGAATTATTGACTTTAATTTCTCATTATTTGTCATTATCGATGATGTATTTTACATGATGTGTCAACAAAACGATTTCGACATAGTTATGAGACACCATTTGGGAATATATCGTCTCATGTTGGACTGTCTCCTACCTAATCAGGTATGTATATCAAATCTATCACTATCTAACAAATTTTAGAATAACATCAATTTTGTTTTTTTAGTATCTTTTTTGACAAAGTCAAATGTCATTTCAGATTTCAGGGCTTCCATACTAGAGTATTATGGATGAGTTTCCAGTATACAGTGTTGTTGGGAATGAGGTTGATATTATTATAGTAACCCTCATTCACTTCCATATTATTAAGTGGTTGTAGCCTAAAAGAGTCATGCTCCATTTTTTCTGTGTTTATCCGATTCCATTTCAATCGAGATAGATAGATAAGATTCATCGGATAAAGCTAATAGAGAGGCAGGACGAAGATTGGCCTTGAGTACATGCCCACATTATTGACTACTAGAATATATGTGCAATGTTTCATATTCAGGGAGTCCCTATGAATCAATTATTTCTTTCATATCATGTTGAGTATGATCCATGGTATATACTGATGTCTATATTTCATCTTACCATATGTAGAAGAGGATACATAGGATGGTAAGTTAATAAATTTCCATTAGTTTGTTTATTGAAATATTTTTCTAATTCAATTTGAATAAATTTACAGGGCAGTCAAACAGAGCGGCTTGTTTTCACGAGTGATAAAGAAGAGGTGGGGTTATTTAGTCGGGTAGTTGTCCGTGCTACATCTTTGGAGGCGAGGGCATCTATTCATGCACTTTCTGAGAGAATCCTTGAGCATCTGGCCTAGAGAAAGGGGGTTTCTTCCCCAGATTATCATCCTGAAGCTTCTCCAAGTGTTGAGATTCCCTGACCATGACAAAGTAGACAGTGTCGTGCTTCACTTGAGGCCACATATATTCCATAGGCCGAGGTCAGCCCTCTAGTAGTCCAAGATCAACTTATATAGGATCTACCTCAGATGGCATGGGATCCTTATTTCTAGATAGGATATCTATAGTTCTCCCCATATTGGGGTCCAGATCCATCGCAGCCTTGTGATCCAGTTCCATCAAAATCATGGGGTCTAGATGTATTGTTTTCATGGGGTATAGCTTCATAGTACTATTGGTGTATAGCTCCATCGTATGCTTGGTTCCCCACTGTGATGATGGATGTTCCTTCTACCATCCTAGTGGGAGAAGGATAAAGAGGATAGTATGAGATGAAGTTGACAACTCCTCCCACTGAAACCCAATTAGAGGATGAAAAAGTCAATGTTCCAAGGCCTGAGTATCCTCCCTCTCCAGGTCATTAGACTTCACTGTGCACTCCACATAGATGACCTATTCGCAGACCACCACGTGGAATAATATCTCCTCGCCATAGACAAATACATTGATTGTACATGTTCATTTACATGTTTTATGTCTACTGAAATGAAAATACTATTTTTACTATTACCACTTCATATATATTAATCCTTTATTTTAGTTTTCATTTATATTTTAGGCACAGTTTGTATTTGATAGCTTTCAAAGCCTACTACATGAAACATAGAAATAATTATTAAATTTCAAGAAAATAACATTAAACGATTAAATATATGCAGTATAAAAAAATGTACATAAGATTTGAAAGATATCCTAATCATCTATAATGTTTTTGAAAATAAATATTTTCATAAATAAAATTAAAAAATGATAATGAAAGGAATGTATGAAAAGTAACTCATAAGTTAGAGAAAAAAGAATGAATGTTGAGGAGTATCCTAAGACACCTTCTTAACATTGAATGCCTATATAATATTAACTATATGAACCATATAAATAATAATTCAAAACACAACTATGTATTATATGTTTAAACAATATTTACAATTTCATTTATATCGGTCTAATAGTATATATTATATAGGCCAGGAAAGGCACGTACTTGAAACATTTTTAAGTTTCAAGTAGGTAGACTCGAAAGATTAAAAATTATTTTTCATCAACATTTTATAAGAAATTATTATTATTTTTGACTAATTTTTACATGTTTAGGAAAATTTTAAATGTTCATTCATATTGGGCTTATAGTGTATATTAAATAAGCTAGAAAATTCATGTACTTGAATTATTTTTAAGTTTCATGTAGGTGAATTTGAATGCTTATAATTTTTTTTCTTAAACGTTATAATTTTTTTTTATTTTCTACTACTTAGTATATGTTTATCAATGTTTAAAATTTCATTCATAGAGACATATATATTATATTATATAGGCTAGAAAATTCATGTATTATAAACATTTTTATTTTTCTAGTAGGTGGATTAGAAATATTATAATTTATTTTTTATCAACATTTATTATGAAATTATTATATCTTTGACTAATTTTTATATGTTTAAACAATCTTTATAATTCCATTCATATCAGTTTTATAGTTTATAATTTTTAGGTTAGCAAAGTGATGTACTTGAATAAAATATAAATTATATTGAAACATTATGTTTTATTTATATATATATAACCATAAAAATATAATAATAAAATTTTAAAATTTTAAAAATATAAAAAATCATAAAAAAGCCTAATTAAAATAAAACAAAAATTATTGTTATAGTTAAAAGGTGGTATCTTCCATGCCGCCTTTATGGCGTATTTTAAAAAAAACCTAGTCCATTTTTTTTAGAAAGCGTAACAAAACTCCTTACCGGGAGGACATTGTGTTGGAATGGGATAGTGTTGGAACGTGGTATGGATTGTGGTGGTTCATGCTTTCTTAGTGGACTTGGGAATACTAGTTTGTTAGAGAATATAGTTTGGGTGCTGTTTGGATCATTATTTTTGGTCTACCTTCTGCAATTCAAAATCCCTTGATCCATTATATTGTGGGCAGTTATTTGGGTTCTTTTCATAGTTCCGATGATAATGCAACATGTCTTCTGGAGGTGGCTAATCTATATATTGGTGTGTAGTTAGATCTGGAGAAGAAGATTCCCTCCCATGTTCGGATTAGACCTGATGATGGATTCTTTTGTTGGAAAAGGTTGTTTTTTCAGGAATTGCCTAGGTTTTGTGTAGGTTATGGCCTCCAAGGGAATTCAATGGACTTCAGTAGATGTGGATTGTTAAAAAGTCACTCTATGATTCACCTCCATTTACTACTACTAAGGACCCCTTGAGATCCAAGTTGGTCTATTCATAGGACATATGGGATAATGATATTGGGGATTCAGTGGGGTTGAGGTTTCCATTATTGGTGCCAGAGGATGAAGACATTATCTTTGATGCAGTGGTGAGGATTTCAATTTGAAATTCACCTTGTCATGTGCTTGTCAACATGCACACCCCTAGATTAGTTTTCTCCTTCTCTAATACTCAACCTTTGAAGAACAAAATTTTCATACATTGGCCGGCCATGAATTTTATGTTTGTTTCTTCATTTGTGTTTTTTAATGCTTTCCCATCCGTTTCCATAACCTGGAGTTATCGAAAGATATCGGTGATCTCTGATTTGTGGATTCTGAGGGAGCTTCTTCCGCCCCATCCACTCATTCGAGTGTCACCTTGACTATCTCCGGAGCTGGTCCAAATAGATCCATGTTTATCTTTTGTTTTTATGATGGAGTTCAAAGTAGATTTCTCTCATAAGGCATTCCATAAGGGTGTTTTTTATTCCATTTATGAAACCCAATATTCTCGTTCAAGAAGACTTATTTATCCTTCTCTTTAGGAGGGTCCAATCAGGGGTTCTCTAACTCGTGTTCATTTTTGAAGGTTCTCTATTCAAGAGGATTCAATAGGTGTGCTTCCCCCCATGCTATTGAACAAGCATCAGTCTCTAGGGTCTATAGTTATGTTTACATGTTCCAAGTGTGGGGATTTTTTAGATTTTGTGGTCCATATGATATATTAATCCTTTCCTGATGGAAGGTAAAATCTAAATTATTTTAATGGTCTCCTTGTTCATTTAAATTTTGAGGGGTCAAGGGGCACTGGCCTAATGCACCTTTGTCTATTCCATGTATTGAAAGAAAAATGATTTTTTCATTTATATATTAGAGTAGAAGCATGACCCTTCCAAACTTAGTGGCATTTTTTAGAGGATCGGTTCTAGGAACTATCTTCATGTCTTTCTTGAGAACATGCATATTTTGTTTTGTGGGAATAAGGATATTTTATTTGAACTTATGAGCTTCATGTCGCAATACATCAATACCAGAATTAATTTTGGGAATGAGTTTTCTATTTTTTACATTATCTAGGACATTGATGATCCTTAGGGGTGGAGATATCACTGTCATTAAATGGAATCCCTTCATTTGGGAAACACTCTGTGGTATATTGTATGAGATTTTAGCTTAATTATAGAGGAGGAAAAGTAAATTTGTGTAAATGGATTCTCTAATACTAGCATGCAAGATTTCAGGTAATTTGTTTCTTCGGAGGGTAACAGTGACTTGGGGATTTCTGTAAATATGTTTACATGGTGTAATAATCGTAGGGGTGACAAAAACATATGTTATTGGCTGGACATTTTCTTTTCTAATCTCCAAGTTCTCGACCCTTTCCCTAAATCCATGGTAACACAACTCGCTCTCTCCCTCTCAGATCGTGCCCCACTATTGATCGATCTCTGAAAAGGGGATCCAGTTTGGACGCATCTTTCTATGTGTCTTAGTTAAATAAGAAGGAAATTTGAGATTTGGTGTGTTCAATCTCTAAGGAGGGTTTCAGCCTCGAAATCTTACAGGATTCCATTGATAAGTTGGAAGAGGAACTGTATTATTCCTTGGATGATCTTAACTTTGTAAACCTTTGTGAAAAGCATTCCTTGATGGCTGAAAAAAACATGTAAATTGAGAAGGCCAATGGGATTAAATCTCGAACTCTGTGGTTGAAGGAACGAGAATCAAATACAATATTCTTCTAATATTATTTTAAAGAGAAGGTGAACCAAATGAAAATAAACATGAGGTCTGAAGAATTGTCTTATATCACAAATGTGCTAATGGCAGGGATCATGGTAATTGATAATTTATAGGAGTTTCTAGTCAGCTATGATATTTTCCAAAATTTGGATGCATGGAATTTTTTTAAACAGGATCGTTTTATGGCTTTCCGACCTAGGAAGGTGGATAGTATTGACAATTTTCTTTTGATAGGGGTGCCTTCAGAGGAGGAGATCAAATATACTATCTTCAGAATGAACCAAGACAATGCACTAGGTCTAGATAGCTTACCTAGGGCCTTTTACGTCACTTATTGGGACTATATTAAAGCCCAAGTTATTGAATCCATCCATGACTTCTTGAGAGGGGTTCCTCCCATCCCGAGTGTTTGTGGCTCCAGAGTTGTGTTGATTACCAAGGTAAAGGAACCAATTAACATCAACCAATTCAGACCCATCTGCCTCTATTATTTTTTATAAAAATTATTGCTTCCCTCATTACCAGGAGACTGAATGGTTTTCTCCCCCGACTATTTTCAAAAGAACAACATGGTTTTATGAAAGGTAGGTTTATTCAGGGGCCACTGGTATTTTTAAAGAATTGGTTGATGACATCATCAATCCTACAGTGTGTTCTAAAGTTATTATCTAAATTTAACGGGACTAACCTTATGATATGTTGGAATGGAGTTTCATTATCAATGTCTTGAGTATTCATCAATTCAGTGAATGTTTTTGTGATTTTTGTTTCAGATGTTATTCTTCCCCTTGGATTACCATCTATCTATTGGAGAAAGGCTTTAGTTTCTTTAGAATCACACTAGGAGTGAGGCAAGTGGATCCTTTAACAACCATTCACTTCATTATGTAACATGAATCTCTTTATCAAAACATTACCAATAGCATGTAATGTGATATTATTTGTACCCACTACATTATATATGGGGATGATTACATTTCCTATTTGTTATTTTTTGATGATATCTTTATTTTCATTAATGTATGTCTTAGGTCACTCAATGGTTTCAAGAGTCTTTTTTCTAACAATGTGTATCTATGTTAGATGTTCATTAAATCTTCCAAAAGAAAGGTCCTCATTTCATATAAGTTCCCAGGTAGGCGCAATAGGGACATCCAAGTGACCCTAGATTTTTAAAGGTATCATATCTCTATGTCTTATCTAAGTGCTCTAGTTTCTAATGGGAGAATCAAAATGGTATTTTTCAATAACATTATCAATAGAATCTTAGGGAGAATTTGTAATGCCCTGACCCCAGTTACCTAGAGTTGGTGCATTATTACATAACATTGGAATGATCACAGGAAAGATCAAATCCCGAAGGAACGATTAGTTTAGTAGCCTTGGAAACACTAGATACATTTATCAGTCTTACATTACATAATAAAATGAAAACTACCACAAAATAGTCTCTGTAGTCCACACTCATATCCCCTCATACTATCCCTACAGTTCATTCATAAATTACTTCTTCATATCCTAGGAAAAATAAAACATAGAATGGGGTGAGCTCAAATGCCCAGTAAGGATAACAATATAGCAGAAACACACATAAATAAGCATAAACTTTTAAGGCAATGTATAACTAAAACTAAATCCTTTTAAACATGAACTTCATCATAATATGGCTGAAATAAAATGTAATAATTCCATTTTTTTATTCACGTATATATTCTACTAATCAAATAATCACATGCAATATCAATAACCACTTTCATAATGATGGAATGCATAATGCCAGACTATCATAACCACGTACCCAAGGCCTCGTGCCAAGACTAAAAATAAGATTTTGTCAAGGCCTCATGCCAAGACACTAGTTTGTCTCATGAGACCTACAGATGCATCGAGGAGCTATAGCAGTCTCCTCCCGTCACTTACTATGTCCAATTCATTCCTCATATTAATAGGTTTAAACATGACATAAACATTCGTATTAAAATGAGCATATGAAATGTCAATACTTTCTCCATAAACCATGAATGGTATAAAAATAACACATACACAGTCAAACATATCATAAAACCTTAAATACAATATGGACTTTTTGTATCATAATAAATAAACATCAAATAAGCTTAAAATACATCAAATGATGTTGACATAGATGAAATCAAAACTATTTGAGAGAAATATCTCTTTTTTTGAAATCATTTAAATGTCACATAATTATAAAAGAAAAAATTTAAGTTGAAAATATTCTTATAATATTTCAAGGGAAGCTTTGACGATTTTATAATGGTGGAAAATTGGTGCACCCGCCGTATAAGTTAACAAATACATTCTTACCTTAATTCTGTCGAACAGGTTAAAATAGACCTTGTTTGGAAAACGACGGAAAGATTCCTTTATAAACATCTTATAAAAAGTCAAAAAGGGTATAAATGACTTTAACCAATTGTAAGAATGATTTTAAATACATTTTTAAGAAACAAGTATGTGGATGATAATGAGGTCCTTGTAGACAATTACGTATAAACAACCTCCGATAATGAAGAGATTGTGAAATAAACACTTACCTTGTACTTTTCCTTGGTCGAGGGTTGGTTAAACACCTTTATAATAGTTAAATAATTGTTATTAAATTATAAAACAGTCATATATATAAATATGACATCATATATGATCTTTTAATATTGCTTTGATAATAATATTTTAGTATTATCGTCGTTTCGGGTGTTAACTGATTCGTTATCCTTTATATGATTTGTTGCGTAATCCATGTTTCTTATGGATAAGATGTATCTTATTCATATCCCAAATGATATAAAGTACTTAAACATAACTTATAATCATCAATGGATAATTATTCTGGAATGGATATGATGGGGAAATGAATCTCATCACGTTCGTGGAGACGGTAATCCGTACGTACGCACAAACGCTACTTGCATTTCATTTTTCATTTTAAAAGGAACAAAAAACAAATGAAACATAAGTATATTATTATTCCATTATAATATAATATCTTATATATGTTACTTATTTTCACTAACATCATCCTTTATATGTTCCATGTATGGTATGAATGAGTCATATCACTTTGAGGGGGCGGTAGTCCGCACTTCCTCAAATGAAATTATCGTAAATATATACAACATGAAACGAATAATGGTATGATATAAAATGGTATTACATAAGATTATATATATAAAAATATATAATAAATATCATATTTAATTATAGTGCCATCATAATGTCCACTATGAGATGTGGTAGGAGATAATTGAACAATCATCATTTCATGAGGCGTTTGGTTACCATCCATAGAAACATTATGTTATTCACCCATTAGATAGAGGTGTGTGTAAGTTTAGTTCGAATACTTCTCATAAAAATATACTAGTGTATTTAGTATACTATTTTTGTTACAAATGAAAAGAATAAGAAGATTTTAGGGGTTAGAGATGTAAAATAAAAGAAAAGAAGCTAAGAGAAATTGTTACATTTAATTTTGTTAACTCCCTTTGGTTTAAACCAAAAAGAACTCATGAAGTGCCTTCTTCCTAAGGTAAGGCTTATAGTATGAGTAGAGGGATTTAGGTATAATAATTGGGCAGATTTGGGATGGGAAAAAAGGCTTTAAAGGTGCGAGGAATTGGTTAGAAGTGGTGTGCTTTTATAACAGGGAGGAGGGGCTCTTTAGGAAAAACATAAAGTATTATTTTATAATAAATTAATATTCGGTTTCTAATGGCTCCAAAGTGTATTATTCAAAGTATAATATGGGAATGGGTCTAAATCCTTTCAACCAAAATATTTTAGACAGGTTTGTGTCATTATATTAACCTTATGTTTTGGTTTTAACTCTTAGTTAATTAGTTTGACATTTTCCATGTCACTTTGTATTTTTGTATTATATAGTTAATAAACATACTATATACATGAAATCGAACCCCAAGTGGTCCATTAATGACAAAAATATCTTGATATAAGTCCTTTGGACTAACCTTAGATTTTTAGAAATATAATATCAACTAATAATTTAATATATGTTTTAAAACTCATTTTTGTCAATTTTGACACTATTTAATAATTGATTTTTGTTTGTCTTGGAAACATTATTAATTCGAATAAAATTTATTTTAAGAAATCCTAATATGTAATATTAACCAATTAAATTTGTATATTTCATCAAAAATTTCAAATTATACTTATTTTAACTTTTATTATACCATTTATTTGATTCTTTTATTATTAAGGAAAATACTGCATCATTATTATGTCAAAAAAATTCATTATTCAATGTCTAATAATTATATATTAAAAATAATTATGTATTAAATCTCTTTATATTTATAATGAATATTTATATTTGAAAATACAACATATATAACTTTTTTAAAAAAATTGTTTTTCTAAATGATATAAGCTTATGTCATTTTTGCATTTACTTTAACATAATTAATATAAAGTGTCATTATCACTTACAAGTGGCTCTATGGGGACCCAAAATCGACCCAAAGATTCCCCTGGTCGGAAATGTATCAACCAATAGTGTTAGGACTCATTTTAGTGTAATTTAGTATTATTATAAATTTATTTTTTTACCCTTATTTACTGGATTTACCCTTTAACCATGGTAAATAAAATATTTACTGAAGTAATTATTCAAAATGTCTAAAAATAAAAGTTACCTATTTAAAGAATTTGTAAATCCTGATTCTAAATATGGAATTAGTTTTTATAAATTCAAAATAGAGAAGTGGAAGAAATTAAATTAAAATTATTTCTCGTGGTCGAAACAAAAAACATGTTTTTAACAAATAATAACTGTCATAAGATTGACACTTTCTTATGTCCAGTTCAAATATGAAATTATGTCCAATGACCAAAATTGGAATAAATGTTAAAATTATAATCTAATTATACTTTAAAATAACCCAAATTCATAATTTATCACTATTAATTATTTCAATTGAAAATTTTTTTTAATTAAAATTTAGTAATTTTCACTATTCATCAAAATATTAAAGTTTTCATAAAAGTACCAAAATTTCACTATAAGCTAATTTAAATATTCTGAATTCAAAAATGAAGTTTATTTTACCAAATTTAAAACATATAATTTTCATTTATTAATTTAAAATTAATTCCCGCTATTAAAACCAAGAAGTGTATTTTTAATAACTATCAAAAGTTTGACACCTGTTTATGTCCAATTTTAAAGTGAAATTACTTACAATAACCATCATTGGATTAAATGGTAAAAATATAATATTTTTATACTTCCATACCATTAAAATTTATAATTTATCAATATAAATTATTTTGATTAAAAAAGTTGTTTTCAGTTAAAATATAGTATTGTTCACTATTCACCCAAATATGAAAGTTATCCAAAAAACACCAAAACTGTATTTAAACTAAATTCTTATGTCCCAATTCTAAAAAATAAGTTTATTTTTTCAAATTTAATATATAAAAGTTTCAAATATTGGAATTAAAAAGTCTTCTCCATTAAAAGGAGGTAAAATTGCATTTTTTTTGAAAAATACTTCTTTTATCTGAAAAAATGTATTTGTTCTTACATTATGTCTAGGAAACTCATTATATGGATTATAAAATTATAAGTATTTTATATAGTTCAATATTAAGTTAATAATATTCATAACCACTTTTGAACGGCTTGTTTGGTAAGTCATGGTGCGCTAGAACTCAGTGTTGCGTATAGTGAAAGTTATTGAATTACATTGAAGAAATAACGCACTATGAAATATTGGGGTGTTACATTATTACCTCCTTCAATAAATTGCATCCTCACAATTTGAAATTATTTTTCAAAAATAAAAGGTTGAAAGTAGAAAATACCTTTTGGAAAACCCACATCAGAAATTAGGTTAATAAAATTTAGTCTTAAAAAGATGAAAAAGTGAAATGAAAGGGTCACCACCAAATTATGATCTCTATTAGGAGAACATTAGTGGAAATTAAGGACATATAATTGGAGGAAAAACATAGATATTTATAGGTAGTGATTGAGGTCATAAATCACAAACAATTGTAAAATTGAGGGCCTTAAATTCATCAATCTATGATGAATTAAAATACCATCGGTTCAACAGATCATATGATATTAGGATAACACATTTTTTTGTTTTAAGATCCCTTCAGTAAAGTATAAGAATTAATTTATTCATAGAATAAGAGAAGAAGAAAATTATATACTTGATAAGTAGAGTCCCATCCTTTAACTTTGTTCTACCACAAACTCATCTTTTACTCTAAAAGATAATAGAACTTAAAAATAATATTCTATTTATCCTATTCGTATATGGTTCAAAAAAATGAATTTATAATTCATCTATCAGAACCATTAAAAAAACTATATTATGAAATCCAAGACATCATATGGGTCAGTGGTCGGTGATACACCCTTTTCACCCTTCGGTTGTGGGTTTAAGTCTCGTGGCCTTACCGGACGCGACGAGTTGCCGCCCGACCTCCAGGTTGTCCTTTTTATGGAAATCTAAAAATAATCTAAAACTAGAATTATCCAAATTACTTATGTCGAAACTCATTTTCCAAAATTTATAAGGTAGGAAAACACAATGAAGATCCTTTTTTCCACATAATAGCATGTGAACACCTTCATCATGTATTCTTTTAAAACACTACCACATCCTGAAATACTATAAAACCTTATTGATTACATTCATTCTCCCTTATTCCTTATAGAATACTAGATATACTCATATCCAAAAATGTTGTAAACTCCAACAATGATGGTATATAAAAATCATTAATCAGTTTCAAGTTAGTTAAGAATATCCAATATAATTTAACCAAATCAATCATGTATTATTCCAAAATCACTACCTCAGTATCAGAACCATATTATGTTTTATCTTTCTCTCAACCATATATTTTGCACAAATTTAACCTACTATTGAGTCACTTTTCTTTGTTCCAAACAATCTCAAGTCCTTAATGAAATAGTATTTGCAGTAAAATCCTTATATACTCCATAATTATTATAACCAGTATATTGTTGATACAACACTCAAATGGCATAATTCTCTAATAAGAACTATAATCATTCCTTCTCATCTGTAGTAATATAATAACTTGATTAATATCCAATAGCATCATTTGGGTCATACTATGATGATTTGGACATTGGTTCACGTAGTGTCCTAACTCTTTGTAGATGAAGCATTGTACATTTGAAACCTTTTTCTTACCCTTACAGTCACGTACATGGTGTCCTTTTTCTCCACACTTAAAACAAACTCTCATTCCTTTCAAGAAGGTTCTGGGGTATTTCTTCCCATAGTTATCACATATGGCAAAATTCTTCATTTCCCTCTTCCCATTATCCATCCTTCTCTCTTCCATCCTTTTCTTCTCTTACTTCCCGTCAAAGTAATAGGACTCGGATAATTCTTTTCTTATCTTATTAACACATAATATTATTTCTTCATATGTTGAGAATACATGGGAGACTATTTCCCTTCTAAATGTTGGATTAATACCATGAAGGATATGATCCTTCTTACTCTTTGGATCATATGTATTGCTGGAGTTCACATTCCTTCTACTGGGCATCATTTCTATACAATAGCATAAACTAGGTCCGTTTATGAATTGCAATGAATAATTCCAAACTTTTAAAATACGTACCATAAATTGAACAGTTTATGGATGTATTCAATATTCATAAAAATGTTTTCTTAGTGTAAGTATATACTCATAAACCCTTCATAATGGTTTGTACAGAAAATGAGAATTATCCTAATCATATCCCCCAGGTGTGTCGTAACCAAGATTCCTTTAAGGCTCGTTGTCGTGCACCAGTTCCCATTCGAGTCTAGCTCAAAGAGGTGTTTTTGGGTTTTACCCCTAGGTACATCTGTACCAGAGCCACCTCTACCTGCTCATATCCAAACAGGGATGCTTTGCTCAGAAAACTCACAAAATCTCTACAATACCAAAATTCTAGGATGTTCTTATATACACATCCTCAAATTATATCTTAGGGTTATGTTCTCTAATCAGAGTCTATCTAAATCTATCTTCCATGGTTTGTACTAAAAATCCCCTGATACCAACTGTAACACCCCAACCCCAATTACCTAGAGTTAGTTCATTATTACATAACTTTGGAATGATCACAAGAAATATCAAATCCCGAAGTACTGATTAGTTTAGTAGCCTTGGAAACACTAGATAAATTTATTAGTCTTACATTACATCATAAAATGAAAACTACAACAACATAGTCTCTATAGTCCACACTCATATCCCCTCATACTATCCCTCCAGGTCATTCATAAATTACTTCTTCACATCCTGGGAAAAATAAAACATAGAAAGGGGTGAGCTCAAATGCCCAGTAAGGATAACAATATAGCAGAAACATTAATAAAAAAGAATAAACATTTAAGGCAATGTATAACTAAACGAAAATCCTATTAAATTTGAACTTCATCATAATGTGGGAGAAATAAAATAAAATAATTCCATTTACTAATTCACATGGTAATTCTACTAATAGAATAATCACATGAAATATCAATAACCACATTCATAATGATGGAATGCATAAGGCCTGACTATCATAACCATGTAGCCAAGGCTTCGTGCCAAGACTCCAAATAATATTTTTTCAATGACTCGTGCCAAGACACTAGTTTGTCTCCTGATACCTACTGATGCATCGAGGAGTTGTAGCAGTCTCCACCCATTACTTACTAAGTCCAATTCATTCCTCATATGAACAGGTTTAAACATAATATAAACATTCGTATTAAAACTAGCATACGAAATTTCAATACATTCTCCATAAACCATGAATGGTATAAAAATAACACATCCACAGTCAAACATATCACCAATCCTTAAATACAATATCGATGTTTTTTATCATAATAAACAAACATCAAATAAACTTAAAATCCATCAAAGGTTGTTGCCATAGATGAAATCAAAACTATTTGAGAGAAATATCTTTTTTTGAAATCGTTTAAAAGTCACATAATTATAAAAGAAAACATTTACTTTGAAAGTATACTTATAAGCTTGTAAGGGAAGCTTCAACGATTTTATTACGGAAGAAAATTACTGCACCAACCTTATAAGTTAAAAAATACATTCTTACCTTAAATCTGTTGGAAAGGTTAAAAAGGACCTTGTTTGGAAAACAATGGAAATATTCCTTTATAAACATCTTATAAAAAGTCAACAAGGGTATAAATTACTTTAACCCATAGTAATAATTATTTTAAATACATTTTTAAGAAACATGGATGTGGATGATAAAGAGGTCCCAGTAGACAATTATGTATAAACAACCTCAGATAATGAAGAGATTATGAAATAAACCCTTACCATGTACATTTCCTTAGTCGAGGGAAGGTTAACCTCCTATATAATAGTTAAATAATTGTTATTAAATTATTAAAGAATAATATATATATATATATATGATATCATAAATGATCTTTTAATATTGCATTGTTAATAATATTATAGTATTATCGTCGTTTCAGGTGTTAACTGATTCGTTTTCCTTTATTTTCTTTGTTATGTAATCCGTGGTTGTTATGGATAGGATATATCTTATTCATATCCATAATGACATCAAGTCCATAAACATTACTTTTAATCATCAAATTAGAATTATTATTTAATGGATATGATGAGGAAATGAATCTCATTGCGTTCGTGGAGACGGTAATCTGTACGTACGCATGAACGCTACTTCTATTTCATTTTTCATTTTAAAAGTAATCAAAACCAAATGATAAATAGGTATATTATAATTATATTATAATATAATATCTTATATATGTTACTTATGTTAATTAACACCATCCGTTATACATTCCATGCATGGTATGAGTGACTCATATCACTTTCACTACTACAAACTGCACCTTTATCAGTGCTAAAAACCAGCATTAATCGCGCTAGAAAAGCGATGTTAATGTCGGCGTAGATATAGGGGGGGTCCCCTTTATCAGCGTTTTTTAGCGCTGATATAGGTCTCCTATATCAGCGCTTCTCGAAGCGCTCATAAAGTAACACTTTATCAGCGCTTCTGTTAGCGCTGATAAAGGTCTCCACTATCGGCGCTTAACAGAGCGCTGATAAATTATTCATTTATCAGCGCTCCTCTAGCGCTGTTAAAGGTGTCCTTTATTAGCGCTAAAAAAGCGCTGATAAATTCCCCATCGCATGCACCTACAAAACAGGACCTGCACACCTGTACACCAGAATACCTGCACAAAGTAGCACATGCACACCTGCACACCCTAGCAACCGCACACAATATTTTGACCGACAACGGTATATACATTTACTTAACATCATGAATACAAAAAAATTCATTGCTATATACATTTCAAACATTGTTTTACATGGTTACAATTACAATTATTCAACAACAGTTATAAACATTCATGTTTCATCCTTTGATATCCGTGATCCGCTCTCGATGGTATTTGTTGCCCAAAAAAGCATCCGAACTCAAGGAAAAAAATTCACCTACATAAGAAAACAAATATAATGTTAGTAATGCAATAATGAAAGAAATTAAAACAGTAATAAGAAAGAATACATTAATATGGAAATGTGAAACTAAAATATGAAATTTTAAACTCAAATGTTTTCATTTTCAAAACAATGAAAGGGAATAATGTAAAATCAATATGTTTTTGATTGATTTATCTCATTTAATATATATTGATTCTTTATCTAATAAAAAGACTTACCTGTCACACCGTGCGTTGGTCGGCAGTCGATTCGTACACGTCACAAATGACTCATGGATCATTGTCCTAAGTATCAAAACAATCTGAATGTGTTTTCTCGGTTTTCCGTATGTCATTAGTGTTGTTTTCCAAAGTTTATCTCAATTTGAAACTCATATCAGACACTTTTAACCATACCATTCACACCGTGCATCGGATTGAGGTGAGGTTGATTCGTACACATCACAAATGACTCATGGATCGTTGTCCTAAAATATTAAAACAATCCGAATGCGTTTGCTCGGTATTCCGTATGTCATTGGTGTTGTTTTCTAAAGTTTATGCCATTTTCCAACTGATAACAGACACTTTTAGCCATACCGGTCACACCGTGTGTCGGATTGAGGTACGGTCGATTAGTACACGTCACAAATGACTAGTGGATCATTGTCCTAAAGTTTCAAAACAATCCTAACGTGTTTGCTTGGTATTCTGTATGTCAGTAGTGTTGTTTCTAAAGTTTATGTCATTTTTAAAATGATATAAAACACTTTGAGCCATACGGGTCACACCGTGCGTCATATTGAGGTGAGGACGATTCGTACATGTCACAAATGACTCGTGAATCATTTTCCTAAAGTATCAAAACAATCCGAACGCGTCTGCTCGGTTTTCCATATGTCATTGGTGTTGTTTTCCAAAGTTTATCTCAATTTGAAACTGATATCAGACACTTTTAGCCATACCGGTCACACCATGCATCAGATTGAGGTGTGGTCAATTCGTACACGTCACAAATGACTCGTGGATCATTTTCCTAAAGTTTCAAAACAATCTAAACGTGTTTGCTCGGTATTCCGTATGTCAGTAGTGTTGTTTTCTAAAGTTTATGTCATTTTGAAACTGATATCAAACACTTTGAGCCATACAGGTCATACCGTGCATCGGATTGAGGTGCAGTCGATTCGTACACATCAAAAATGACTTGTGGATCGTTGTCCTAAAGTATCAAAACAATACGAATGCGTTTTCTCGCTTTGCCGTATGTCATTGGTGTTGTTTTCCAAAGTTTATCTCAATTTGAAACTGATATCAGACACTTTTAGCCATACCGGTCACACCGTGCATCGGATTGAGGTTCGGTCGATTCGTACACATCACAAATGAATCGTGGATCATTTTCCTAAAGTTTCAAAACAATCCGAACGTGTTTGCTCAGTATTTCGTATGTCCGTAGTGTTGTTTTCTAAAGTTTATGTCATTTTTAAACTAATATAAAACACATTGAGCCATACGGGTCACACCGTGCGTCGGATTGAGGTGCGGTTGATTCATACACGTCAAAAATGACTCGTGGATCGTTTTCCTAAAGTATCAAAACAATACGAACGCGTTTTCTCGGTTTGCCGTATGTCATTGGTGTTGTTTTCCAAAGTTTATCTCAATTTGAAACTGATATCAGACACTTTTAGCCATACCGGTCACACCGTGCGTTGGATTGAGGTGCGGTCGATTCATACAAGTCACAAATGACTCGTAGATCATTGTCCTAAAGTTTCAAAAAAATCCGAATGCGTTTTCTCAGTATTCCATATGTCGGTAGTGTTGTTTTCTAAAGTTTATGTCATTTTTAAACTGATATCAAACACTTTGAGCCATACGGGTCATACCGTGCGTCGGATTGAAGTGGGGTCGATTCGTACACATCACAAATGACTCGTGGATCGTTTTCCTAAAGTATCAAAACAATCCGAATGTGTTTTCTCGGTTTTCCGTATGTCATTGGTGTTGTTTTCCCAAATTTATCTCAATTTGAAACTGATATCAGACACTTTTAGCCATACCGGTCACACTGTGCCTCAGATTGAGGTGCGGTCAATTCTTACACGTCACAAATGACTCGTGGATCAATTTCCTTAAGTTTCAAAACAATCCGAATGCGTTTTCTCAGTATTCCGTATGTCAGTAGTGTTGTTTTCTAAAGTTTATGTCATTTTTAAACTGATATAAAACACATTGAGCCATACGGGTCACACCATGCGTCAGATTGAGGTGTGGTCGATTCGTACACATCACAATTGACTCGTAGATCATTGTTCTAAAGTTTCAAAACAATCCAAACACGTTTGCTCGTTATTCCATGTGTCAGTAGTGTTGTTTTGTAATGATTATGTCATTTTAAAACTGATATCAGACATTTTTAGCCATACCGGTCACACCGTGTGTTGGATTGAGGTGCGGTCGATTCATACATGTCACAAATGACTCGTGGATCGTTGTCCTAAAGTATCAAAACAATCCGAACGCGTTTGCTTGGTTTGCCTATGTCATTGGTTTTGTTTTCCAAAGTTTATCTCAATTTGAAACTGATATCATACACTTTTATCCATATTGGTCACACCGTGCATCGGATTGAGGTGCGGTCAATTCTTACACGTCACAATTGACTCGTGGATCGTTTTTCTAAAGTTTCAAAACAATACAAATGCGTTTTCTTGGTATTCTGTGTGTCAGTAGTGTTGTTTTCTCAAGTTAATGTCATTTTAAAATTGATATCAGACTCTTTTAGCCATACCGGTCACACCGTCCGTCGGATTGAGGTGCGGTAGATTCTTAAACATCAAAAATGACTCGTGGATCATTGTCCTAAAGTATCAAAACAATCTGAACGTGTTTTCTCGGTTTGTCGTACGTCATTGGTGTTGTTTTCCAAAGTTTATGTCATATTCCAACTGATAACAGACACTTTTAGCCATACCGGTCACACCGTGCATCAGATTGAGCTGCAGTCAATTCTTACACATCACAATTGACTCGTGGATCATTTTTATAAAGTTTCAAAACAATCTGAACGAGTTTGCTTGGTATTCTGTGTGTCAGTAGTGTTGTTTTCTAATGTTTATGTCATTTTAAAACTGATATCAGACACTTTTAGCCATACCGGTCACATCGTGAGTCAGATTGAGGTGTGGCTGATTCGTACACGTCAAAAATGACTCGTAGATCATTTTCCTAAAGTATCAAAATAATCTGAACGCGTTTTCTCGGTTTTTCGTATGTCATTGGGGTTATTTTCCAAAGATTATGTCATTTTCCAACTGATAAAAGACACTTTTAGCCATACCGGTCTCACCATGTGTCAGATTGACGTGTGGTCGATTCGTACTCGTCAAAAATGACTCGTGGATTATTTTCCTAAAGTTTCAAAACAATCCGAACGCGTTTGCTCGGTATTCCGTATGTCATTGGTGTTGTTTTCTAAAGTTTATGTCATTTTCCAACTGATAACAGACACTTTTTGTTATAACGGTCACACCGTTCGTTGGATTGAGGTGAGGTCGATTCGTACACCTCAAAAATGACTCGTGGATCATTGTCCTAAATTTTCAAAACAATCCAAATGCATTTGCTCAGAATTCCGTATGTCAGTAGTGTTGTTTTCCAATGTTTATGTCATTTTGAAACTGATATAAAACACTTTGAGCCATACGGGTCACACCGTGCGTCGGATTAAGGTGTGGTCGATTCGTACACGTCACAATTGACTCATGGATCATTGTTCTAAAGTTTCTAAACAATCCGAACGCGTTTTCTCAGTATTCCGTGTGTCAGTAGTGTTGTTTTTTAAAGTTTATGTCATTTTAAAACTGATATCAGATACATTGAGCCATACCGGTCACACCGTGCATCGGATTGAGGTGCGGTCGATTCTTACACATCACAAATGACTCGTGGATCGTTGTCCTAAAGTATCAAATCCATCCGAACATGTTTGATCGGTTTTCCGTATGTCATTGGTGTTGTTTTCCAAAGTTTATCTCAATTTGAAACTGATATCATACACTTTTATCCATACTTGTCACACCGTGAGTCGGATTGAGGTGCGGTCGATTCATACACGTCACAAATGACTCGTGGATCGTTTTCCTAAAATATCAAAACAATATTAATGAATTTTCTCGGTATTCCATATGTCATTGGTGTTGTTTTCTAAAGTTTATGTCATTTTCCAACTAATAACAGACACTTTTAGCCGTACCGGTCACACCGTGCGTCGGATTGAGGTGTGGTCGATTTTTACATGTCAAAAATGACTCGTAGATCATTTTCCTAGTGTTTCAAAACAATCCGAACGCGTTTTCTCGTTATTCCGTATGTCATTGGTCTTGTTTTCTAAAGATTATGTCATTTTCTAACTGATAACAGACACTTTTAGCCATACCGGTCACACCGTGCGTCGGATTGAGGTGCGGTCGATTCGTACACGTCATAGATGCTCAATAAGTGTAAAGAGAGATATCAATGACCATATAAATACAACATAAGTATTAGGAATTCACCTTCATTGTCCTATTTGTTTACATTCTTCCATCATGTACGCTGCCCATTCGTTTCTAAAGACATTTATATCATCTTCTGAATAGGAGTTTTTGCGACAGTCATAGTAGTACTAAAAAAATATAAATACACAAAGGATTAATAATTATTTTAAATAAAGTAGTAATTATTTTCAAAAATACATCTTCAGGGATGCTAGTTTGTTCATGAAATATGATCTCTTTCATAAATTTACAAACATAATAACCGCAGTCCTTGTCATTTGTTTGTTTCGGACACTACAGAAACATCGAGAAAAATAAGTAATCTGTTTTGATATGTATTTGGATAGTGAAATATAATTATATATACCCAGATACTTCTCCATTTGTAGATCTTGTGGGCATTGTCGTCCTTATGCCCTGGATTCATTCCAGCCTTTAGACGATATTCATACACCGCCCTATCATAACAAAATCCTCATTAAAAGATAATATAAATTATATAACTAGATATTTAGTTCTAAAATGTTGGATCTTGTGTATTGCAAATTGAAAATGGCCATCATGTGTGGTCGGTTAGTTGGATATCCATGCAGTGAATCCAAAAAATAAATCTTTGGAGTATCCAAATTGACTGCAATGAGCATCCAATGTTCCCTAAAAACACAAAAAGAAATAAGTACTGATAGAAATGAAAATATAATTGATATGATTAAAATGTAGAGTTTTACGCTTGCATCGTTGGTATTAAAAAGAGCATGTCAGTCGTAATTCTGCTTTGAAACGTTCTGAGCAGATTTGACATCAATTCAGCCTGAACATTTGAATGTACTTCTCCTCGTTGTGTAGAAATGGTGTCAGGACTAAAGAGTTGAAATTTGTATTCATGGGAAAATCTCTTTAATTGTTTTTCATATATATTCCTGTGAAAAATATGAGATGTATTTATCCATAATTATCAAAGTATATCAGCTTCTGTAAAATCAAATCATGAAAACATACCTCATGTATACATTTATAACTGAGGCGCCTAGCCAGTCGTATGTGATGATCTCCGAAACAGCGTCTGCACTAACAAAATCTAATGTTTCCTCTCCGTACATATCTTTTTCACAAAAAATTGTATGACTCTTTCCGTCTTTCATTTTCGTATCCACATGAGCTTGCAATGCTATTAAATGTGGATATAGAACGGGCGGGGTGAACGCGCTCTCAGTAGATCATTTTGATCGGTTGGTTGATCCAATGTTGGAGTCGCTCTTTCGTTTTAGCTTCTCCATTTTATCCTTCTGTAAAAAAAATTCATCCGTTCAGCCATTTTCTAATTTAATGTTAAAGGTTCTGCTTGAAAAATGAACTGAAAATGAATACCTCCTGCTCGACATGTTTTTTTACAAGATTCGATGGCCATGCAACGAATGTTCCAACAGCTTTTTCCACTGTATGAATGTTGTCATCGTCATTTGGCACGGGTAGCTCGGCGCTCGGCTCATGAGCTATGTTAATCGACACTTTGACATGACCGCTTGGAAGTGGTTTGGAGTGTAGTGTGTCATTCTGCATCTTGAACACAGTAGCCCTCGCTACAAGGCGATGGGTGGGAGTTGACAGATATAAATCACAGTCATTTTCACCCTGCAGAATATCATTACATGAAAGGTATCAGTGTCTATGTGATTCACATCTCACAAAAACTAATATTATAACATTGATTACCTTGGTTAAGTCAGGTCTTTGAGGGGAATGGCTTGCCTCAAAGCTGGTGAGGGGTGGATCTTCTCGCGGGGGTTGTTACTGAGTTGTTTGTTCTCTTCGCCTATCCTCCATCAAACTCTTTAGCATCTCTCCCTGAGTTCGGATTAGTTCTTCAATGGTAGCTACTCTATCTCTCATTACATGCAATTATTTAGTTTGTTCATCCTCTTTTTTTTCTTATAATATTCCCGGGGTGACACCCCAAAACCCACACCTTTGACGCGGCCATACTGTTCTGCCTGTTTCAAGGCCGTTGAAAGTATGTCTGCATCCGGTGCGGGTTTTGTTGATTCCTGTGACTATGTCAAATAGAAAATATGAAAAAATAAGTAAGCATTATTATGTAATAGTGATTTAAAGCAAAACAAGTTTATATTATGTCATACTTACACATGTTTCCCGCACTTTTTGTGTGTTTTCATCTATCAGTTTCCCCTCTTTATTAACATGAGCCTCCTTCCATAGAACATGGCGTGGAATGGAAGTGACTTGATATTTTGCTTCATCAATCTGCATATAAACAGAGAAACATGGTTACAGTGTTGTTTTATGCCAACTAAAATTATTAAAGTACTTTTAAAATACATACCAATTGTTTTTCAAATGAATCGTACCCCAACCTTGCTTTACGGTAGGGGTACATTGGTTTTGCTGCCCGTTCCTTATTTTCAGCACTCAGTTGTTGTTTCATAAATAAAAACCTATCAATCAACGTGATGAATACAAGCAACGTTACACAACATGTAAGCAAACACAATGTACCTGAAAATTATGTTCCGCACGACGGTTGTAAAACGCATCCCACGTTCCTTGGGATATCAAGTGTGTATAAAGAGGAGGCGGGTGCGGCTTGATTTTCCCTTCGGCATATTTCAGATGATGTTTCGTTAAAATGGTGTGAAAGCCTCTATGAATCCTTTCTGCCAGTCTTAAAACATATTCATTGTGCGAAACATCTACTATAAATGCACTCTGCAGGAGATGATGAAGGTATAGTCAATATTTCAATATTTTATTTTATTTTAATAAATTAAATAGATGATATCATAATGTTACCGTAATCTCTTCCCACATTAATGTTTTCAACCCGCTGACAACATAGTGCCATGACTCTATGTAAATCGGCACGCGTTATCGAGTGACGATTCCAACGTAGCTACTAAACATGGCTTTGTTGGGATTTACATGCTGGCCTCATTTATTCCATCCCACCTCATATTTGATGCCTTTTGCTTTTGCCTTGAGTATTTTTGCTAAAACTGTCAAACTACGGCGCACCTGTTTTTTTTGTGTCGCTGGGGTTTCATCGCCTACCATTTCCTCAGTTTCTGCATCATCATTATGTATCTCCGAAGCGCTAGCATCGGCACTGACACCGGCTGCAACAGGTTGAGAGACCTGTCGTACGTCAGCAGTGGGACAAGCTACAACAGGTTGAGAGACCCGTTGTCTTTCATTGGGTGCATCAGTAGGTGAAGAAGTCATTATCCGCAGAACTAGTTTAAAATTTAATTTAGATCACATAAAAGCAACAGTGAACATATAATAACATAATGTAACACAATCTATATTACAATAAAAATCAATAACCTGATTATTGAACTCTTTTTTTTAAATGCTGAAGGGATTTGACCCCTCTATCAACTATCCATATCCCTTCATTGTGGTCTCCTCTTACGTACAAAACATCATCTACATTGGGACCACTGCGAAATGATTGCGAAGTCCCAATGAAAGGGTCATCTTCCGTTGAATTTTCATCTGACCCTTCAGCTGTTTTGGTCGATAACAGAACAATTGACCAGTTTCGGTTTGCGGGATCTGGAACATAAAATACTTGAACTGCCTGTGATGCCATTATAAATGGTTTGTCTTTCTCCCCTTTCTTACTGAAATCAACTTTCACGAATCCCAAATCATCTATTTTAACATCACTCATGTTATCAACCCACTTGCATTGAAATATCGAACTTGAAATTTCGTATAATACAACTCCCATATTTGTTTGATGAAGCCAAAGTATGACATATTCGCATAAATTGGATTTCTGTCCTTAGCACCAGAAACATGCATCGCTTCAGCCACAAGTGTAACCCCACTATTCTGCATGGTACTGTCTTCATCATGTTCATTAGTATAAAATGTATAACCATTAACTACATAAGCATTGTAAGACAATGCATACACACTTGGTCCTCTGGCTAGCCATCGAAGTCGTTCCAAAATTGACTCTGGATTTCCATCTGACTTCTTAAAAATATGATCTCGAAACCATCCTATAAACTGTCGATTATGTGTATCTGATATCCATTTTTCAGCCCTTGATGGATTCAAACGCCTAAGAATTTCATTGTGGATTTCAACATATGGGTCAACGTCGAAACTGTTATGCAAAACATAAAGGTGGGCCTGCTCCCGATCTGTAATATTGATTGTGACAACCTTTCTTCTAGAAATTCATTCACCCTCAAGCCACCCAGTGTGACGAGATTTTGGTAAGACAATGCTTTCCGCACTAGACAAGTATTCGGTACAGAATTCAACGGCTTCCTCAACAATATATCGCTCTGCAATACAACCCTCTGGCCGACTTCGATTTTTGACATACCCTTTCAAAATCTTCATATACCGTTCAATGGGGTACATCCATCTGTAATGTACAGGACCACATAGTCGAATCTCTCTCACCAATTGGACCATCAAATGAACCATCATATCAAAAAATGAAGGTGGGAAGAACATTTCTAATTCACATAATATGATGGAAATTTCTTTTTCCATAGCTGGCAATTTCCTCGGGTCTATAAATTTGCTACATATAGCTTTGAAGAATAAACATAGTTTCGTTAATGTATGGCAGACATTCTTGGGCAAAATGCAACGTAAAACAATTGGAATGAGATTTTGCATCAAAACATGACAGTCATGTGATTTCAGACCTTTTAACATCAAGTCAATCATTGACACAAGGTTACTGATATTTGACGAATACCCCTCTGGAACCTTTACGTCATTCAAGATGTTGCAAAACTAATATCTCTCCTGCCTGGAAAGAGTGCAAGCAGCCGGAGGAAGAAATGTTGGTTTTTCACCCTCCACTAGTGCCAACTCTTCTCGTATTCCCATCTCAACCATGTCCAACCTAGCCTTAATTCCATCTTTTGTTTTCCTAGATGTATTTAGCAATGTGCTGATAACACTGTCAAATACATTTTTTTCTACATGCATAACATCAATAAAATGTCTTACATACAGACAATTCCAGTATTGTAATTCAAAAAAAACTTATCTCTTTTTCCAACCGATTTTCGTAAGGTTTTTCGAAGCCGGTTTATCAAAAGTAGTGTCCACATTTTTAACTTTCTCAAACAATTGATCGCCTGTTAGTGGAGACGGTGTTGTACGTTCTTCTGAACTTCCATTGAATGATGTCTTCCAAGAACGGTACTTATGTTGTCGCGGTAGACATCTGCGATGTCCTAGATACACGGTTTTCGATGAATGTTTCAACCTAATTGATTGTGTACCTTCTTCGCAAATGGGACAACCTTGAGTTCCTTTAATGCTATATCCTGAAAAATTTCCATAAGCAGGGAAGTCATTTCTCGTCTCGTACAACATGACTCTCAAAGTGAAATCTTCCTTTCTGTATGCATCATACAATGTAACACCTGAATCCCACAATAATTTCAAATCTTCGATCAATGGAGCTAAATAAACATCAATATCATTACCCGATTGTTTTGGTCCTGATATAAGCAGAGATAACATGATGTATTTTCGTTTCATGCATAACCACGGTGGTAAGTTATAATTTATCAACATAACCGGCCATGTACTATGACTGTTTCTTTGAAAACCAAAAGGATTCACTCCATCTGTAGATAACGCAAGACGAAGGTTTCTCGACTCGTTTCCAAATTCAGGATACTCATGATCGATTCTCTTCCACTGAGGAGAGTCTGTGGGGTAACGTAGTATCCCATCTTTAATTCTTGTATCTGCATGCCATGTTAATTGTTCTACAGTCTCCTCACTTCCATATAGGCATCTAAACCTTGGAATTATTGGAAAGTACCATAAATCTTTAGTAGGGATGGATTCATCTTTCTTGTATCGAGAAGCACCACACTTTGGGCATTCTTTAAGTGATTTGTGGTCCTTGAAAAATAGTATACAGTCATTCGGGCAGGCGTGTATTCTTTCAGAGATCATACCCATAGAGCGTAGCATTTGTTTGGCATCGTATGTTCGGCTCGGGAGCTCATTGTCTTCTGGGAGCATGTCATTCAAGAGGACAAGTAGTTTCGTAAAACTGTCGTCACTCCACCCGTTATCTGCTTTCAAATTATACAGCTTCAGTACGGCTGACAATGCTGTGTATTTAGTGCAACCAGCATACAATGGCGTCTTTGCACAACTCTTTAACTTCTCAAACAATTTTGGGCAATCACGAAGTTCATCTTCGAAGGTCCTTGTCATTTCCTCAATACGATCTTCATCATCATTCACATCTATAATCACATCCTCCATACGGACATCTTCATTGTTTATGTTTGTAATCATATCAGATGATCCATAAAATGCAGTGTCACCCCAGTCACTACCTACATTCGTTGTTTCCCCGTGTTTATTCCAACATGTATAACTTTGATCTATTCCATGACAGATCAAGTGTTCTTCCAACTCATCTGGACTAATTTGTTTTGAATAACAACAGCATAAACACGGACAAAGGATTTGAGAAGAGTCACATGCATGATCTTTTACAAACTTGATAAACTCTTTCACGCCTTCTTCATACTGTTTTGTCAACCGATTGCCATTCATCCATTCTTTATTTATATTCATCCTATTTGAAATCCATAGGATGAGTATATAGGTTAGAGGAGAAGGAATATGAGTATAATTTAGATATTAAACATGATACTTCAAGGAAATAATGTGACCATGAAATGACTAAGTCTAGAATGTTGTGGATCTTGAATACATTCACTAACTGATTTGGGGAAATGACTTCTCGAACCTTTTCTGGATAACCTAAAACTCCTTCCAAGGAAATAATGTGACCATGAAACAATACTTCTTAAACAAAATATGGGGAATTTATAATATTTTAATAAAGACAAAGCTCTCTTAAAACACCCAAAACAACCTCTAGATTATCGAAGTACTCCTCCTATATATTGTAATACGCGGCGTGACCGCGGTGTGACCGCGGCATGACCGCGGCGTGACCACGGCATGAACGCGGCGTGACCGCAGAGGAGGAGGAGGGTGAGGCCGGTGGAGGAGGAGGAGGAGGATCAGGAGCAGAGGAGGAGGCGGCAGCCGCGGGGTAGGAGGAGGAGGCGGCGGCCGCAGAGGCACCGGCGTGACCGCGGTGCGACCGCGGCGTGACCGCGGAGGAGGAGGCGGCCGCGGAGGAACCGGCGGCACCGGCGGAGGAGGAGGAGGCATCGGCATAGGAGGAGGAGGCCACGGTGGAGGAGGAGGCACCGGAGACAGTGCAGAGGTAGGGCGGCGGCAGGGCGGAGGCAGCGGAGGCAGTGGAGGAGGAGGAGGATGAGGCCGGTGGAGGAGGAGGAGGAGGAGCAGGAGCAGAGGAGGAGGCGGCGGTCGCGGCGGAGGAGGAGGAGGCTACGGTCGCAGATGTCCCTACTCTAGGTGGATATATATGGATACTTTCCTTGACTGGTCTCTATATGAAAGAATTCTTAAAGGCTCCCTCACCTTCCAAAGATATATTATTTCTAGAAAATTGTTTTGTGGGAGAAAGAATTAATCATATATAGTTGATGTCACTTTTAGATCATATGATTCCTTACTCATCAAGATAAATAGACAAGAACCAAAACCTAAGAGGCCTCAGGCCTATTCAAATCTCTAGAAGTGATGAATTCCCAGTGCTTATTGGAAAACTATGGAAGTGTCGACTTCCCACATGCACATCCCCCCTCCCCATATCTCCCCCAGCAGACTCCTGCACATCCCCCCTCCCATCCACCCACTACACCCCCCCCCCACTTGCACAACCCCCCTCCCCCACCCCCACCTTCACACCCCCCCACTTGTACACCCCCCAACCTCACCCACCAACAGACTCCCACCTACCTAGACCCCCCCAAATAGAACACTCTCTTCCCCACCACCCACTTGAACAACCCCCCCCCCTCCCACTTGCATATCCCACCCACCCCCACCAGCACATCCCACCCCCACCCCCAACCTTTACACCCCCCCCCCCCCCCACCTCACACCCAATAGACCCCCCATTATATGCCCCACCTACACATGTTCACCCACTGCACATCTCCCCCACCTAAACACCCCCACCTGCACACCCCCCCACCCACTACACCCCCGCAACACCTGCACCCCCCACTTCAAATAAAATTGATTCACACAAATCATGATAGTTGAAATATAGAACAAAAACAAAAAACAAAGCAAATTACAATTATTGGGCATAGCATACCGCACAATGGAGGAGGAGGAGGCTGCGGAGGAGGAGGAGGCCGCGGAGGCACCAGCGGAGGAGGAGGAGGCCGCGGTGGAGGAGGAGGCACCAGCGGCAGCGGCGCGAAGGCAGGGCTGAGGTAGGGCGGAGGCACCGGAGGCACCGGAGGAGGAGGAGGATGAGGCCGGTGGAGGAGGAGGAGGAGGAGCAGAAGCAGAGGAGGAGGAGGAGGCGGCCACGGCGGAGGAGGAGGAGGCGGCGGCAGCGGCGCAGACGAGGGCTTCCGCGAGAGCTTGATTGTGTGCGGGGAGGAGGAAGAGGACCCGCTGGTTTTTAACAAATCCGCGGGACCCTTTATCAGAGCAAGTAAAAAGCTCTGATAAATGGTGTATTTATCAGTGCTAAAATGAAAAGCGCTGATAAATACAACCTTTATTAGCACTTTGTTAGCGCTGATAAATAATCCCTTTATCAGCGCTAAAAACGTGCTGATAAAGGGGCGGGCCTTTATCAGCTCTAGTTTTAGCACTGATAAAGGTTTCCTTTATCAGTACCTTTTTTAGCACTGATAAAGGCCGGACCCTTTATCTGCGCTAAACCATTAGCGCTGATAAAGGGGGGCGCAGGCCTTGCCCAGTTTTGTGGTAGTGTTTGAGGGGGCGTTAGTCCGCACTTCCTCAAATGAAATTAACCTAAATATATACAACATGAAACAAATAATGGTATGATATAAAATGGGATTATAGAAGCTTATATATAAAATAAATATCATTAATATATTATTTGATTACAGTTCCATCATAATGGCCACCATGAGAGGTGGTATGAGATAATTTAAAAATCATCGTTTCGTGAGGCCTTTGGTTGTCATCCACAGAAACATTATGTTATTCACCCATTAGATAGAGTTGTGTTTAAGTTTAGTTTGAATAATTCTTATAAAAATATCCTATTATATTTAGTGTAGTAGTTTTTTTACAAAATAAAAGATTAACAAGAGTATAGGGGTTGGAGAAGTAAAAGAAAAGAAAAGCAACTAAGAGAAACTGTTACCTTTAATTTGGGTAACTCTCTTTGGTTTGAACCAAAAAAACTATTGAAGTTCCTTTTTCCTAAGGTAATGCTTCTAGGAGGAGTAGAGGGATTTATGGAGATTTATTGGTCAGATTTTGGATGAGAAAAAATTCTTTAGATGTGTGAGGAATTGGTTAGAATTGGTGTCCTTTTATAAGGGGGAGGAGGGGCTCTTTAGGAAAAACTTGAAGTATTATTTTATAATTAATTCATGTTCAGTTTCTAAAGGATCCAAAGTGGATTATTCAAAGTCTAATGTGGGTATGGGTCTAAATACTTTCAACCAGTATATTTTAGACAGGTTTGGGTCATTATATTAACCTTAAATTTTGGTTTTAACTCTTAGTTAATTAGTTTGACATTTACCTTGTCACATTGTATTTTTATATTATATATTTAATAAACATAATATAAAAATACAAGATACCCCCAAGTGGTCCATTAATGATACACCTATAATGATATAAGTCTTATGGCCGAACCTTATATTTTTAAGAATATAAAATCAATTAATAATATTATATTTGTTTCAAATACTCATTTATGTCAATTTTGACACTATTTAATAATTGATTTTTGTTAATGTCATGGAAACATTATTAATTCTAATAAAATTCATTTGAACAATACCCATATGTAATATTAACCCATAAAATTCGTTTATGTTATAGAAACTTTCAAATTATATTTATTTTAACTTTTATAATACCATTTATTCGATTCTTTTATTATTAAGGAAAATACTGCATCATTATTGTTTGATAAATAAATTTAATTATTAAATGTCTAAATATTATAAATAAAATACAATTATGAATTATATATTTTTATATTTCTAATCAATATTTATAGTCTAAAATACAACATATATAACCCTCTTGAAAAATTGTTTTTCTAAAAGATATATGTTTATGTCATTTTTGCATTTACTTTAACTTAATTAATATAATGTGTCATTATAACTTAAAAGTGGCTCCATTGGATCAAAAAATAGACCCAAAGATTCCCATGGTCGGACATGTATCAAAAAATAGGTTAGGTCACTTTTTAGGGTAATTTAGTATTATTATAATATTATTTTTTTACCCTTATTTACTGGATTTACCCTTTAACCATGGTAAATAAAGTATTTAGTGAAATGATTATTCAAAATGTCTAAAAATAAAAGACACATATTTAAACAATTTTTACCTCTTCATTATAAATATTTAATTACTTTTTATAAATAAAAAACACAGAAGTGGAAGAAATTAATTTAAAATTAATTTCCGTTGTCGAAACAAAAAGAGTGTTTTTAACAAATAATAACTATCAAAAGATTGACACTTTCTTATGTCCAGTTTAAATATGACATTATGTCCAATGGAAAAAATTAGATTAAATGGTAAAATTATAATCTAATTATACTATAAAATCACGAAAATTCACAATTTATCAATATTAAGTATTTCGATTAAGAAAGCTGTTTTTAATTAAAATTTAGTAATTTTCACTATTCATCAAAATATGAAAGTTATCAGAAAAGTTCCAAAATTTCACCCTATGTTAATTTTGGTATTCCAAATTTAAAAATGATGTCTATTTTACCAAATTTAAAACATAAAAGTTTCATTTATTAATTTAAAATTAATTCCCGCTTTTAAAACCAAAAGTCGTATTTTTAATAACTATCAAAAGTTTGACACTTGTTTATGTCCAATTTCAAAGTGGAATTACATATAATAACCATATTTGGATTAAATGGTAAAAATATAATCTATTTATACTTCCATACCATTAAAATGTATAATTTAACCATATCAATTATTTTGATTAAAAAAGTTGTTTTCAGTTAAAATATAGTATTTTTCACTATTCACCCAAATATGAAAGTTATCAAAAAAACACCAAAAAAATTTTGAAACTAAATTCTTATGTCCCAATTCTAAAGAAGATGTTTATTTTCTCAAATTGAATATATATAAAAGTTTCCAATATTGGATTTAAAAAGGCTTCGCCATTAAAAGGCTGTAAAAATACATTTTTTGAAAAATACTTATTTTATCTGAAAAAAATGTATTTGTTCTTACATTATGACTAAGAAACTCATTATATAGATTCTAAATTTATAAGGATTATATATAGTTCAATATTCAATTAATATTATTCATAACTGCTTTTTAACGGCTTGTTTGGTAAGTCATGGTGCGCTAGAACTCGGTGTTGCATGTAGTGCAAGTTATTGAATTACTTATAGTATTTTTTACTAGAATAACAAGTTCCTTTCATTTTGAGGTAGAGTCCTACTTATCAATATTGTTTTTAATTCAATTCTGTTCTATATTCTATATATCATCAACACCCCAAGGACTCTATTAGCTGAATGGAAATGGTTATCACCAGTTTCATCAGGGATGAAAACTTTTGTGGGCACTGCCATTTGGGCTCTTAGAAGCGATTGGAAAAAATTATTTTGGAAGGTGGGGTTGGAATTCAGGATATTTATGAAGTTATGAGGTCCATGCAGTCTAGAATTTCCTGGGATTTTTTGGATTTCATTATGGGATTCTTCCCTCAAGGCTAGATATGGACCCTACTAGGAAGAATGGGGGACTAGAAGGCGTAGGATCTCAAGCATTACAATATGTATACACATGCACTTGGAGGACCTGGAGGACACTATGATATGGATTGTGGGACAAGTTAATATTAATATGTTTCATGATAAAATGGATGGTGAGAATATTTTCATCAACAGATATCTAGTTCCAAACATGATCATTAGGGAGGCTAGCTAGCACCCGCGGCTTATAGAATTGATTCTGAGTAGTGATTAAAAGGAGTTTCTAGATAATATGACCATCCACGAAGATCAAGAAAGATGTTATTTCATAAGACCGAGCTCTAACATCATTTCTAGATGGGAATTTAGGGCTATGATGCATGCATATAGTGTTCAATAGGATTGGGGGGAGACACTGCGGTGCAGTGGGATACCCTCTACGATGAACTTTCTTGTTTAGATAATTATGAATAAATCTATGACAACTGATGAAAATATCTAGAAGAGGGAAATTTCTTGGCATCGAGATATTGGTGTTGTGAGCATCCAAGGTGGGAATTGGTTATACATGTGTTCCTTTAGAGTGACTAGTATGGAGGCCTCTGGGCGGGCCTAAACTGTATTACTCAGCTTAATTTCAAGGGTGATTCCATGCAGAAGGCCCTTAGTTTATGGTCCCATGGTTCAAATCAAGTGGATAGGGAATAAAAAATACATTATATTATATTTTCTTCTATTTTTGGGAAACATTGGAATGGAAGGAACAAGGCCAGATTGGGTGTGCGACATTCCATGCTTTATTTGCAGATTAGTGTGCATTCTAGGGTGACTGAGCTTTGTTCCATGATCAAATGAAATTCATGTTCCCATGACTTTTGTAGTTATCTTAATATATAGATGGTTGTACCTCACCCTCAGGGTCAATGGGTGAGTTGGTCCCATCCATGAAATGGATTAAAGGTCAATGTTTATTGTTCCTACCTGAATGGCCAAATGAATGGTGGTGGTCTTGTTAAAGATCAAAACAGGTCAGTCTTCATTATAGTTAATGCTTTTTTTGAACCAAGAAATTCCTTGGGAAAAAAATCAGATCATTTCATGTAGGCTTGTCATTGTGAAAAAGTCATCTGATTCAAGTGAAGGAGGTGGAATTTTACTCGGAGGTGCTAGTGAACGTCTTTCATGGGAAGGTGGTCTCTCAATTTGAACATTTGTATCATTTATAAGGGTGATAAACGGAATTATCCCCTTGGGTTTTGATGAGAAATATTTGGAAGGATAATAATTTGAAGCTTTGTGTTTAGTTATATGATGTTTCTAAGGAAATCCTCTCATAATTTATTCTAGTTTTGTTTCTATCTAAGTTCATTATAAAAGAAGTATTCTTGGGGACACCCACAGGATGCATCATTGTAGCCCCTAGTTGTCCTCACTAATTGTTTGTCTTGGTTGGGGGCTAGAAAACTTCCCTTCACCAATCCCTTCCATTTAAAATAAAATATTCAATTTTCAGTCAGTTAGTGGTGGTCAGTGGTGATTATTATCCCATTAAATCCCAATACTTATGGATCCAGTGGCCTTTGATATTATTCTAGGTAAGAGATCATTATCCCATGTTCTTCACATTTCATCTTGATCTATACTCCACTTCATGTAAATAATCATTCATCCATGATGTCTTAGCTAAATTTATGGGTATAAATGTGATCTAAAATGGGACTTAGGAATTGGTGATGGATAAGAGGTTAGATAATGATAATTTTAATCTTTTAATCAATTAAATATAAATTTATTCATTTTTTATCTATATCTCACCACATATAACATTTTACTTCATAAATAAGGATTCTAGAATACTCATGTGATAAAATATGGGTTCGTTCTATGAATCATCGGTTTTTTGGATGGATTAGAGTGGAAATTCATGGAATTGGTCATGAACACCCTTTTTGTTAGAAATACATTACATATATTGATATTTTATACAATATTCTGATATTATATTTAGGCATGTGTATCCTGTGAGAGCTATCCTTAACTGATTTAAACATGGGTGCTCCTATTTCCATGAGATCTTTTACATGATATATTTTTTATAACCCTTTATATTTTGTTCTTTTTTATAGATTTTTCATAACATGCTGGAACATTACTTATGGTATCAAGATAAAAAAATACTTAGGTGATAATTGTTAGATCCTTAGTGGGAGATAATGGGTAAAAAGACTACAAACTAATGATTCTGATATGGGATGATGGTGAGTGTTGGGATATAGTGTAACATCCCAAATTTGGATCCACTAAACAGTGCCATGAGATAGTGGGTCACATGGACTCAAGTGCACATCACTGTACATCAGAGGCTGCTACCTAGTAGTGAGTGCCTAAGGTGGTATGGTGGGGAGAATATAACCAAATTATTAGGCTCACATAGTGGAGAAAAAATTAATTAATGAACTATGAGAGCATTATTATTAATAGCTAGAACAATAGAGGTTAAACATCTAGATGATAATAAAAAAAACTAAATCAATAGAATTATCTAGTACTATATACAGATTGATGTAATTTCATGTATATAAACAAAAAAGGAAACAACTAGAAATGTAGGCATGCACGTTATTCATAAGTATATCAAAATAACCAAAAGGGAAAAATACTATCTCAATATAGAATTGTGCGCATTAGACCTATAATTTTCATCCCCAAACCCATGATATAATCATTCAATTATTGGAAATAGGTAACATTTCTCTATCCCTTCATGAATCCAAATAGTCTTCCAATGTACCATTAGAGCATTAATATATATATATATATAAAGTACAAATAGATGGTAGTAAATGGCTCAGCCCTTGCTGCATGTAATAGAGGAAGAGGCCTACATGGGCTAGGTCCTAAGAAATTTAACATGGGTGTCCTATATCAAATGAAGTAAATGGATAGGGAAGTAATATGTGTTGTGCCTCAAACATCCATAATGGTTCTATACCATAAGTAATCATACCTAGATCCCAAAGTCATATACCAACATTATAGGTGTTGTATATGGGTCTCATGTGCTATACCTCAATCCCAAAGTCAGTGACATATTGTAATTAATCATACCTAGCGGTCACATGTTCCATATCATGATCCCAAATCATTTCCATACCATATATAGTAGGTTCTATACATTCTTAAGAAGTATGTGCCATATCAATATTTACAACATCAATAATGTAATTTAATGTTTCAAGGGATATGTTAGTGTCCATACCGGATTTTAGTTATTATAATAATGAGACAAAGACTAGATAATATCCATATCATTTCAAATTTCCTTTTTAATGAAACTTAACCATTTAATTACATTTAATAACATGGAAAAAAGGATATATGAACCTCTCCATCTAAACAATTTAATTTATATAGGATCTCAATACTTGGTTTGTGAGATCACATGCCCCAAAGGGTGGTTTAACATTGGTAATATTAGAGATAACACCAACAAGGATTCTCAGGTGGATGTTGAAAACCTCAAACCATGATTAGGTGCTATAAGGGAGATCAAAATTTGAATATATAATCATTTTAAGACTTATCATTTTATTTAAGAAGAATTGACTGGATGGTCTGGAAAGTGTCATAGTTAAGATATATTAATATATCAAAAAATTTCGGGGAAATGGTATAGACAACAAGCCTTCAGGTCATGCTCAAATAGTAATCAAGTATTAGCATTTCTTTTTGTAAAGATTAGAAGAAATTGGTTAAAAAGGCGAATGCCTTGAAAATAGGACATATGGTATTGAACTAAAATAATGAGAAATGCATTGATATAACCAATGGAAAGGCAGTAATAGTAAAGTCTCTTACTAAATTTGATCCAACATGACTAATTTTGTCATAAAAAGAGTTTATATAAGGTATTGGCTTCAAAATCCAGGTGGAATCCAAAAGGGAGATCCTATGGTTGAGGCTCAATGTTAGAGATAAAATAGAAAAAAGTGGTATGGAAAAAAGAAATGAGATTCTGACCATTTAAAATAACTCATGTCATTTACAGGTTATATATATTCCTTACAATCATGTAATTTTGGGATTTACCTTCTGGGTAATGTTTATTACACGTCTTGAATTTTCCTTCCCCTAAAAGTATATGTATTGTAATGAATACATGCCATGTGTTCCAAATACATGTCATGTAATGATCTTTCAGCCAATGTCGTACCCTTATTTCATCATTCCAAAATGTACCAACATTCTTATGACCTTGGATTCTAGATCTATCCAAAAAATAGAGATATAATAAGGGTTTAACTATTAATTAAAATAATATGAACCTTAGATGAAATGGTTAGATGTTACAATATCCCCCTTAAAAAACGCATCCCTATTATTCCCTTCCAAGGTTTTTAAAGAATAATATAATAATAGAACTGTATACTGAGCATGTATATTGTACTTCAAATACTTATTCTATTTCTATATGCAGTTGTGCTTCCATATCACCCATAAAAAGGAACCTATCTACCTCAAAGATCCTTTGGTCTATGATCCACAATACGAATTGGATGATCCAAAAAGGATGCATCTACCTATAAATCAACCTCTACATGTTGAATGATATGATACAAATATATATAGTACCATTGTAGTTATGAAACAAGGAAGATATCAGGCACAACAAGGTACCCATAGGGTTACAACAATTGACACAGTACCAAACAAACTCTCCCCAAAACCTCAAATGGTCTAGAAAGAAAATGTGAAATATTCCCCTATCATTTAAACTATGGATGTCTAGTTTAGTCAAAACATGTATGAAAACCCAATCCCAAACATTTTACTCTAGTGTTCATTAACAATGACAGGTTTATGATTTATTCCAAGACTAATTTGTGTACATACAATACATGATCAACTGAACCCACATTGATGTCTCTAGAACAAGATGAGTTCTATGTAAAGCTTACTATATTTCATCTAACAAGTACAAACATGATGACATGGCCCACCACATACAACCTCATTGGGATCCATCTATATCATTTCCTAAAAACAATTTTTTTAGGAAATATCAATAAGAGGTTTATTTTTCTCCCAATAATCGTAAAAATCAAGGATGCATGCTCAGAGAATGTCCTTTAAAACATGCGTCAAAAATTCTAAGTAATAGTCAATCTTGTGGTGAAAGGATATTCTCAATAGTACTTGTGTACAGAAAGATCTCTAAATCTCCTACCATAACCTTGATGTAAAATTAGCATCCCTATTTGAGAAAATAGTGTAATATACCCTATGTAGTCATACCATATCACATAAATATAGTCTCCAAAAACATATTGACTGAATATTTAATTTTTTTATGGATATTTCAACTAGGGAAATATAGATTTTTTACCTCTTGACCAGTATAAGATTTATTGATTCCGTCATGTATCAATTTGGTGATGCTTTTATCTTTTTGAAATTGATGGTTGTCGTATTTTGAAAGGATCATTCAGATAGATGGGTTGAGGCCTTCTAGAATAGATTTTTTCATAATCTGATTGTGGGTAACATGGATTTTACTATTTTTATCTTTTTAGTCTCCATTTGAGTTACTTATTCATTCACATTCTGAGTAAAATTGTCTTGGTTATATATTTTTTCCTAGATATATATTTCTTATCATTATTTTGGCCACTAATTTCCCTAGTTATGGGATACGAATTGGCTTGGTTGATTCATTTATTTGATTATTCATATGATTTTGTTTAATATCAACGGATTTTAGTCATTAATTTGGTTGGTTTATTATATCGTCTAATTTTCAACATTTTAATTATGGTTTTTTTCAGGGGAAACTACCTTATTATTGGTTGTCCTACTTTTATGATTTTTTTCTTTGATTCTTGATTTTTTTTAAAAACAAATAATTATTGATCCTGGGTGTATGGTATAATTGTGTAAATATCCACCCTCTTTACACTCTCATTATATTTTCATTAGAAGGAGAGATAATGGTTTTCCATTTTCATGATATACAACTATTGATTAATTATATTACTAATTTAATGAATAATTATTTTTAAATACCATAATAAACATATTATTAATTTAACTAGTATTATTCATCATTAGTGTTATTTGAATTTTTAATTAGACACATATTATTAATTAGAAATATGTATCCATTTTTAACAGTTTTAGTAATTATTAATCATTATTATTTGGAAATTAATTTAAAATATTAAATTATTTTATTTTGATTATGTAGGTAATGTTGTGTTAACCTTATTCTATGTTGATGCAACACATGACCATAGGTCCATGTAATGGGATTTCCAGACAAATGGTCCTTGAAGACATATTGTAATGAGTTATTAGGGTTGTGGGTCCATCCTTGAGGGGGGGGGGGTATAATCCTGGCTAGACCATTGCGTGTGTGTGTTGTCTTTTTTTTATAATCCCAAATACCTTAAATAAATATAATGTGTTCTTATTAATAATTAATAATTATTTTAATTTTTTGTAAATGAGTAACCTAAATCTCACATTGAAAATATTGATAAAATGATATATACAAATCCATTATAATATAGATACAATTTTGGTGTTTTAATTGGACTAATATTTATTTATTATTTTAATGAATGTAATGCTGAATAAATATTTCTTTCATGTACCATATTTTAAAATTTCCTTTTGTTTTCATTATATTGAATGATTTTACATTTTTAGGAGTGTTTATTTATATATTTCTCATTTTTTATCATCATTATTTTATGAATACAATGTGTTTGATTCCCATGGGCCTAATAGTCATTCCATTTTCTAGGCTTAGAATATATATTCTATATTCCCCCTTTCAATTGTGTTTTCATAATGGGAATTTGTGGACTTCAGTTTCCATAATTTTACAAGTTCTAGTTGAAGGAGTTTTATAATATTTAATATAACATTTTGTTCTTATATTTGTTGTAATATTTTACACATCCTTGTTTATTATTCTATAATGCGGTTTGAAAAGAAGGGGAAATAACTTCAATTTATAATTAATGACATCTAATTAAATATGTCAACCAATTTATATGATGGGTATTTAATTACATATACAAAAAAAATACCACCAATGAATTAAATTTCATCACATGTAATCTAATTCCTCAAATCATTTATATGGTAGAGTCTTTAATTACCTGTCAACAACTATGGGATATTTTATTTCATTCAGAGAGAAAATACATTATCTTGTAATTGTTCAATATTTTTAATCATGTTGTATTATGGATCTATATTCTATCTAAATTTTATTATTTTCATGTATAGTGTAGTATAAATAAATTTTTTCCATATATCACATTCATTTTTCTTTCATTAAAAAAGTGCTGGTCATTCTAAATGAAATTCAATATGTTAATTCAAATAGTTTTTTATGAATATATAATTTTTTTTATTAATGTACATAGTTATATAATCATACATGAAATTTAATAGTATCATTATTTTTATTGAAAATAATGGTAAAAAATTCATATATGGTTTCCTTTAAAATAATAGAAGTTGTGTGAGGGTCATTCCTTCATAATGTAAGAAATATATTTTTATGACATCATTAGGATAAGGTTGAATTCGAGGATATTTATTAAAATGTGATTACAATAATTATCCCTTAAGATAAGTGATTAAATAAAAATGATTTGTGATTTTTGAAAAAGCTATTTTATACCACTCATTTAGTTTTTTTATTTGAAAGTGTAAAAAAATTAGTTATCAACTGAAATCATGTTTTTTTGTTTTTTTTAATGGAACAAAAACAACTTGTTATTTCAATGATTGTTGTAATTAATAAATAATGAGTTACACCACATCAGTTATATAGGGGTTGAAGGTGTTAAATATAAGTGTTTAGGAAAACAAAATCTCTTCAATAATATTTTGGGATTGACAAGAAATATTAACACCTATCCATGAAATTAATTATTATGTTACCACAACACCATCAAATGTACATGGCTGTCATAAAAATAAAGGCTTTATTTTTCTGGGGGAAATTGTTGGGATATACAAAATTAGTTATAGAAACGTCCAATGTATTATTTATAAGTGTGAGGTAAACCATTGATGTCTAAACTACCATTTTGTGTTGAGAATACCCAATAATATATATCATTAAGAACACATTAATTTTTTTTCAATTTTAATATTAATTCCAGTTATATTTTTTTTAGAAATACTATCCATCACATAACTATTAATATCCAATCATGATTAATTATGAGGTTTTAATCAGTTTGGATCTAGAAAAAAATGGTGAATTTTTTTTGGCATTGGTTGAATAATAATTTTTTTCAAAATCCATTGAGAATACTTTATACTTATTGAGGGACATTGTATATGGTGTGATCGTGAACTCTAGGAAAATCACAAAGTTTTAAACAATTTAGGTTCCAATTCCTTTTTCTTATACCCATGTATAGTTCATTACTTCCCTTCAATCACATCATAGTTTGAGAAACACTTTTTCCCAAGTGTAAAAAAAATTTAATTAAAATTTGTTCAAGAAAAACTATTAAAATCCATGTTCCTAACAAAAAACATGTTTCAACTGATGGTTTTCATGAGAAATAAGTCCGTTCATGCTAAATGGGTATGAAGAACATATATTTTAATTTATTTTTTTGAAAATAATATTATTAACTATATTGAGAGGGAACCCTTACATGACCCATATGCCAAGATTCACAAGACCCAATACCCAACACGAAGGCCCAATACATAATCGAAATGCCAATGACATAACTACACTACAACTACCATCAAAACTGTCAGATTTATTGATGGATCTTGGCACCCTCATTTTATATCTAATCAACAATCATTTCATTATGTGAAGTTTCACGATGTCTGATAAGAATGGAAATTGTAAAATCCTCTCATCTGTCCCAATCTAGTAATCCAGGCAATGGTTTCTATTAATTTCTCTAAATATTATTTTGAGGACTTCTCTTATGTGGTATAACCTTATTACATATATGGCCTAGAGGCCTTGTGGACCAAAATCTGAAGGCTTAGAGGCATGATTTTTCTCAAAACCCCTATTACTGAAAGGTCTATGGTGTCTCGATGGTTTCATGGCCTGCAGGACCAAACTTTTGGCCTAAAGGCACAAAAAATTAATAGTTCCACTATAATAGTACTGCTATAGTGCTGATATTTTACTAATATAGTACCCTATAAATATTCCACTACTAGGATTTGATCATGTGTTTCATGCAAGATTATGAGGTGTTTTGACCACATGACTACCACTACAACTACTTGTGAGACATCATTATACGCATTAAGGGTAGAATAAAGTCAAAAAATACATATATAATGTCCTACTATGATAAAACTGTTGAATATGTTTAAATAATAGTAATTAATGCATACATGTCTATTCAATATTTTGATCTTCATTGGCAGTGAGTTTGTTTGAGTTCCATAGGAAACAAAAAATATGGTGTTTATTATTATAGAATCGATCAACCATTGGAATCAATTAATATTTTTTAAGGATCCAATTTCATAAAAATGATTTCAATCACCTATACATTGGAGGAAATTATAGATAATAGAGATCGAGAGAGTTTAGGCTATGAAAGTATAATTTTTTGTAAACCAAATGGGTTTTATGAACATCCCGTTATATAATCCCTCTTCATTGAATAAAATATCTTTATGGACTCACTGCATTTCAATTTTTTTTTTGAAATTTATAACCATTAGAATTCTCATCTTTTAATATTATTATTGATAAACTCCTTTAGAATTATTTTAAATCATAATATGATGTATCAATAGGCCAAAATAATTAGGATAACTTGGAAGGGAGAATATGTTATAAAAGTGGGTACCCTATACACAACATGAGTAGAACTTATCAATTATTATATCCTCTATCTTGAGATTTATGAATGATTAATTTTTACCATAGTAGTTTTATTACATATGTATACTATATTTATGTGGTAATTTCCTTGGATTACATATGGTATCAAGAGGAATTACAAGTTCCAAGCTATAATAGGAAACTCAATATACAATAATAACAATATTAAAAAATTTCCATATGATATAGACACGTCATACTAATGGGACACAATTGATGTCTTAATATAATGTTCGGGTGGCACATAGGCATTGATACTTCATCTCATTATTTTCACATTTTTTGATATTGTCGTAATCCTTAACCAAAATGATGTGTTTTTTCCAATATCACAGGATATAATATAAGTTTGAAATATGGTTTAAGATGTAGAATTTTAGTGTATGTGATATTTTATTTTTTGGAATATCATATAATATTATATAAATATATCATATATGATACCTTAGACTATTTTATTAAAAGAAATAGAGGAATTATTATTATATAAATAGTAATGTTTGCTTCATTTAGAATGTTTAGGAATCAAAAAAGTTTGTGGAGTGCTAAAAAGTTATCTCTCAAAAAATCTAGAAGAAAGCTATCATTTATTATAAATTTCATTTGATGAAAAAATGGTCTGTTTTATGTATACAAGAAATTGATACATCAATTGGATGAGTAGAATTTATTAATCATTTATATTGCATGAGTAAATGTATGTGCAATCGAGGTGTATCCTCAAGGTCCCTATATAATGAGGAAACAACCATTTTATGGGTAGATATGGTCTTATATATAAATAATAAAAATTAATTCATCCCATCTATCATATCCTTTAAACTCATAGATTTTAAAATTAATAAACATACTTTTGGGTGATGAGAGGATCCCCCTCGCATGATGAGTGATTCAACATAATAAGTGGTTGCCTTGGGATGATGGATTTTATTAGGTCACCTCTCATGTGATATTCATAAATAACATGATATTGATGGTGTGAAACCTCTATAATTTTAATAAAAAACTAATTTTATGTCTTATTAATATACATTATTATAATTTATATATTAAAATTCACTATAATAAGCTTACGCAATTTTTCAATCATAAATGAAAATTTTCAATTTTTCTAAACCAACTTACAATAATTATATAGATTTATTTAAAAGAAAATTTTCATAATTATATAATTATATATTTATTAAATAGAATAAATTTTTTATATTACAATATAATAATTAATTGAGAATGATTTTTTTAGATTTTTCTGAATTGGATGTTTTTTGGTGAATAGTCAAAAACACCAATTTTACAAATAATGTAACTTTTATGGAAGAATTATGATATAAGTATTACATAAGAAAATTTAAATCCTTTTCTAGACCAAATATATATTTATGGAGTAAAATAATAAAATTATAATTACTAGGTCATATTTGGAAACCCTTGTTTGACTTTTGAAACCTAAGTTATATTTTAATCTATTAAAAACTGTCCTCGGTTTATTCGATTTAATATGTGTTTTAAGGTTACAATAAGTTTTTAATTGATATAAATTTCAAATAAAAATTATTTCCTAATAATAAAAAATAATTTACTAGAATTAATATTTTACTTTCTTTTGGTGTAAATCAGTTTTAAGATTAAACAAATTATTCTAAAAAAAATTAATTTCATTTTGAAAAAATATATTAGAATTAATTTTAACCGCTTGTATAAATTTAATCATATAAAAAGGATTCAAAATTTGGAATGATATTTTTATAATTTTATAATGAGTTTTATTTCATTTTCATTGACAATTAATAGTTACCATGAAAAAGTTAGTCACCATGATAAAGGAAGAAAGTGTTAATGTGGGGGCCTATAATCTAAAAGATAAGTCCTAAAATATCAACATTACATTCCTAAATATGAATTTATGTGTGAATTTTGAAATAACATTATACAATATTTAAAATTAGACTAAATTGGGTACATATTTTTAGTGAAAATCAATCATTATATTTTAATTCATTAAATATTAACTATGGTCCCCCTCCTCTCACTTATAAAAGGTAACCTCATCTCTTCACTTATGAAAACACTTTTCACAGTATATATTAAACAATATCTACCCAAAATCCCTCACCAAATATGTTATAAATCTTCTAGAGGTCACTTTCTCACCAAAATACAAATCATATATGGCTTAAGGTTTATGCTAATGGAAATATTCAATGAGGAGTTATAAGACATAATTAAATAAATTCAAATTTGATTAATTTTAATACCTCATTAAATAGTATTCTAAAAATAATATAATAATATAATTATTATATTTACAATAAATAATTGTTTTATATATATGAAAAAATAGTTTTATACCTTCTTTCCCTCATAGGGAAAATGAAAACATTGGTCATGTGTACATGGGGAGTCTTGTCTCCGTAAAGCGATAGATTTCATTTTTCATCACCGCCATACATGAATATTTTTAAAATTGATATTAATAAATATATATGATATTTATTAAATATTTATTATTATTAAAAGATAATATATTATCTATCTTCTTATTCTATTGTCCATTGGAAAATGAAATCATCACTTATTCCTACATGCAGACTACCAGCTCCATGAATGATTTTTTTGTTTTTCTTTACCATCTCACATGTATGGTCATAATAATGAATTTAATGAATAAATATGATATTATTATTATTATTATTATTATTTAAATATAAAATTTAATCATTTTTTGTCCTCTTATCCATCAGTAAAAATAAAACCCCACTCATGTGTATGTGCTGGCTAATTCCCACCTCAAACGATGTATTTAATTTTTCCTAAAATCATTACATTAATAGTTCTAAAATAATATTTAATGTAAAATAAAATAAATTTTATTTTTTGACATTATATAGATGATATAACTATGCCATACTTTTCCATGGTCCAAACATTGAAGTTATTTTCTAGATTATGAACCAAATGACCACAAAACATCCGACAAAATCATAAGTTATTTAGTAAAAAAAATAAATAATGGTAATAAATAAAAAATTTATTAATAATAAAGTTATTAAAATAAAAAGGGTTATTAACTAATTAAATATTTGACATAATCTATTATTCCATAAAAAAGATGACATATGTGGTGAGTTAAGACTCGAGTTATGATATTTTTCTTTGATACCATATTTTGAATATTTTAGACTTGTTCACTTCCTAATAAATGTGATTTTAAATTTCATTATTTATACGTTAATTATTTATAAATTTAATTTATTTCTAATTTTTAAAAAGTTAATCATATCAAAATTTTCCACAAATTTTATTATATCTTTTTTTATAAAACAGCACAAATAATATTTTTTCAACATTTACCAAAGGAGAAAATTTTTTCCACTATGATAATAGTTAAAAATTGTCAACAATTATCAAGAATTTTTTAGTGTTTTTCAATTAATATCTTATTCACGGTTTTAAGATTTTTTTTAAATTTTATGAATAAAAAATAGAATTTGTTATTATATTTATTTGAATACTAAAAATTATTTTACATATGGGATCAAATATGATACTTTGAGTGTTACGTTGAATGTAAAATTTATCATGTTTTAAATTCATGTTATTGATCTTGTAAATTGTTTTTTTTTTGTTATGATATTTTACTCTAACGCATTGGGTAATGATATCTTCTCCAAGAGGATACAAAATAGAATTAATAGTGAAGGTTATTCATTTAAAATAGTTATTATATGAGTGATGAATATACTGTCCCAAGATAAAAACATTATCTTATATGATTTCAAAATAAGATTATTATTTAAAGAAAATTAATGAAATTTTTTGATAAAGGGTTTTCTTTAAGGAATTTTTTTGAAGAAACCCCCATGATTAAGATTTTTTTATTCATTTTTTATTATGACATCTATTATGAAAAAATTTGGGTAGTACATTTGTTTTTATATGTATGTAAATGAATAGTTTATCTGAATGTTAATTATATAAATGTTAAACAATTAATGGGGGATATAATTATTTTTAAAAGGAATATTGGGTTTATTTCCTCTTTATATCCCATACATTATTTTTTTCTCATATCCTATTTTAAAATGATTTTATAAGGCCTAAGGATATATAGGATCTATATCAAGGTCAATGGTTACACATATTAAATAAATAAAACAAGTCACGAGTGAAATAACAGTGTAAACATAAAAAACTATTATTGTGGAAAAAATATACATTGTGGGGAAGCATCCACTTTTGTTTAATAGTTTTTATAATTCTATAAAACATTAATTTTCTAAAGAAATTAACAAATGTGAAACGTGTTATAAATTATGTAATTATGGGTTGACTTTGTTTATGAGGTGTTACATTTGGTATCTTATAAAGGGTTTAGAAAACATTTTAGGTTTGGATATTGTTTGTTGAGAAAACATCAGGGTTTAATATGATGGTTTGAGATAAAAATTTAATAGTATTATCTAAAATTAAATATATATTTGTTATGGAGACATATAGATATATTTTGATAAATTAAATAATTAAATAAAAGATTAAATTATTAATGATATCTTTGTATTTATCCAATTTATAAGATGACTTATTATGAGATTATTTTTTATTACTTAAAGTAAGAATTTTTTATTTTAGTAGATAGATTGAACTAGAATGAACCTAGTTAAAAATGAATGTGAAGCGGATTATTTTGGTTGAATGAATGATTAAAAAATAGGATAGGATCTATAGTTAAAAATATTATGGTTATTAATATGCATCCATCTTGAGTTTTGATTAAAAAATTTAACTTAGGTGTGTTTTTAATGAACAAAGTAATAGAAAAATTTATTTTTAGGGAAGCATAGTTGGTAAGGATCATAAAGGTAGAAAAAGTGTATATTTTGTTTAATATAGACTACAATGTTTTTTTGATGTATTAAGATGAGATATTTTGTATATTTATTTCAAATATATAGGAAATGGTAATGGACACAACAATAATGGTAATAAAATAGTAATATGTTTTAATTATAATGAGATCGGTAATTTTGATGATATGTGATTGAAGAAAATAACTTCAAGGATAAATATAATTAAGACAATTATAAAAAGGTTCTGGAAATGTTATTTTATACTACCTTTGTGAATTATGGACAATAAATAGAGGTGGTGATCTATACAGTTATTCATCATTTATATTGTGACAATCTATAGTTTAATTTTTGTTTTATACATTCTTTTATTTCTAAGAAAATTCATAGTAAAATAGAAATATCATATATTGCAATAGAGATAAAACATTTTTTAAGAACTTCTGTGTATGAAATAAATTAAAATAGATTAATGGTAACTTTACTTTCATTATATATGGAAAGGGGTTTTTTGCAAATATTGTTATCTTACCCTTGGTATATTTTGATTTAATTATGGTTGTAGATTTTCTTATCAGGCTAAGATTGGTTTCAAAGCTAAATATATAAAATTCAATTTTTATAGTGAACATAAATTTTTATGCTTGAACTATTTTATACCTATTATAATATATAAATATGTTATAATATTAATAAATTACATAGGTGAATGTTATCTTGGACATGTGATTGAAAACAATGGAATAATTTAGCCTAGTGATGTGCCTATGGTAAATGAAATTTCAGATGTATTTCTGAATTATTTTCATGGTGTTGTTCTTAATCTAGAGGCTGAATTCTTCATTCAATTAGTTCTTGATATCAATCTCATTGGAAAAATATAACAATTTGTACCTACTGATTGAAACATCACTATGCCAAAACATTGTCATTAGGTTCTATCCCACAAAGCGTCACTAGTTACCTTGTATTCATGTGATTTCTCTACCTGGGGCCCACCCACATGCCTGAGAAAAATTATTAGCTAATGATTGTCCCCATAGGCCAGTACATTCCCCATAGGTGTGCTTTTTTTCTCATTAACACAGACCATAAGAAACTTTCTAGGAATTCACCAATCCTTTCACTACTCTAGTCCATGCCTCAATTAACTATGGAGTTATAGTAAGATATGATATAGAAAATAAAGGTTCACAATGTTAACATGGGAAGTAACATTTAGTCCTTTATGTATCACATTTCTAATGTTTCATACTCTTCCTACCCCCTTTAATGAAAAATTGAATTGTTGTGGAACCTGTATCTCAAGTCGATGCAGTTCCACTACACTTTTAGTTTTTAATTTGGTTTGATAACATTTTTCATGACGTAACCTCCCTAGCCCATGAAGCTAGACAACTGAACCCATGGGTCTCATGTAATATAATGGTTTAATTCCTAGCACAACAGATTATATTACCTATTGGTGTGTCCTATTAGATAAATGACCATACACAGAAGATAACATATATTCTTTCAATGTTATTTATCACCACTCACACACATATCCAAGGAAACATACATGGGGGTCAACTATCATGAAACAACCCAAGGGAAAACATTTCCATACTATAGGGTCTGAAATGAATAGACATTCCAAATGAAAGCATCAAATTTCTGTACATGGATAGTAAAATTTAAATATATAATTATATATATTTATGGGTTGTTTATCCAGCCACTCTTTATAAGGAATAGTTCCCATTGTAGATCATATATTTTAACCATGGTAGTTCCACTAAACTTCATGATGGGTATGGATATAATATCACCATAACATCTTGGCCCCATAGATCGTGCTAGAACTCCTCCTTTAAAATATGGTCATCAAGTCCTTTCCCAGCAAAATTCACCAATTTCCCTATAAATAGTTGTTGTCCCCTTTTTAAATCCAAATCACTTACCCAGATGAGTTATTAAATTATTTAATATCCTCACAAGATAACTCATTTTTCTTTTAGTGTTATTTTTACTCCCACAAATAAACGATAATAATATTATAAATAGGTTACCCATCATGACACTACTCCATGCAAATCCTCACTTATCTATAAATTTATAATCATATGGGTTCTTGAAAATAAATTTCCCCCTTTTTTAATGGTTAGTAAAATTTAGTCTTTCATGTATCACATTGTTAAGAGGTTATTATACTTTACTATTCTAAGAGGGGAGAATTTTTTTTGACCAATGAATGGGTTTTTGGGGTAGGAATAATGAGATTTAAAATGAGTTAGTTTGGGTCCATTATATTGTTGGTAGAGGGAATGGTTCTGGTGGTGGATCAGGTAGTATCTCCCTCCTCTTTTCCTCCAGTAGTGGACTGTTATAAGGATGTCTTCCCATGATATTTCTCTGGACATTATATAGATAGGGAAATTTATTTTGATATTAAAATTAGGTTAGGGCCACAAACTATATTAATACCCATGTATTGTATGACACCGACTATATTAAAGGAACCTGAGGAGAAACATATGGAGTTGAAAGTGAGGTGATTTTTTAGACCAAGTAAATATCCCTAGGGAGCTCTATTAATTTTGGAAAAGAGGGTGTATTATATTATTTAGATTTTTTGGAGTAAATGAAGGTAAATTATGATTCCATGAATAATATATACAAGTTCTCATGGATCAATGAATTTTTAGAACATTTTTGGGGAGCATAGTGGTTCTACAAGACTGTTATATGATTTGGATACCAGTAGATTTAGGTCAGAGTGTAGGATATTCATAATATAGTGTTTAAGAGTATATACAAACCATTTAAGTATCTTGTTATTCAATTTGTCTTAAAAACACACTAATCATTTTTATGAAACTCACGAACAAGATATTTCATCCAAATCTCAAATTCTTCATTGTGGAGTTCATTGATGATATCCTCATATACTCAAATATATTATAGATTAACTCTAGGTACTTGGAAATTGAGTTCAGTAAACTTAAATTCTATTGACTATATTTGAATAATTTAAACTGTCACTACTAGATTTATAAGTTATGTTTTCATGGGCTTTTATTATATATAGAAAAATATTCATTGGATCATGAGAAGTTATCAACTGTGATGTCTATAGAACAACATAAAAATATTTTTGAGATTAGGAGATTCCATGGATTAGGTTGGGATTATAGATATTTAATTCATTAATTCCCCCATTTTTGTGTTCCAATGATAGGACATACCAAGATGTGGGGAATGATTGATTGGTCAGATCAGTGTGATGAGAGTTCTCCAGCTTTCCTCTTCTTTCCTCTCTTCTCATCCCCCTTCTCTCCTTTTTTCCTGCTTCGTCCACCTGGCTTCGATGGCACTATGGTCCCCCTCGGCGGCTCTCCTTCCTAGGATTCTTCAATCTACCTATTTCAAGGGTTTTAATCATGGTTCCCTCTTTCCCATTCCTTTCTTCCAGTTATGGGTTTCATTCTCTGTTTCCACCTATGGTTTCAATCCCAGTGTTACTCTTTCTTGTTCCATTCCACTGGATGCCTCATCCATGCTCTGATCTCATGTTCTACCACTCCTCTCTAGGTATGACTTGGAGCGATGGATACTCAAAGTTTTTGGGAAATGTGGTTTGGAGACCATGGGGATTCCTTTTAATGTTTCATCCCCAGTTTCCTTTAGGGTTTTCTCCCCAGTTTCTATAACAACCCGAGATTTTATAAGATATATTCATTTTAATTTCTTTCATATCTTCTGTTATACGCTACACCAAGATTATCTTGTACTATACGCAACACTGCATTAGTTTGTAGTATACCCAACACTAATCTTGGATCTCCTTACACACAATTTCATATTTGTTTGATAGTAGTTATTCTACGCAACATTGAGTATATATATATATATATTCAATGTATTGTTTTATACGCAACAAAAAGGTTTCTTTCACTACTGGATATCCCATTTTTACCAACGCTTATATCCCAACGGTTTGATAAACTGTTGGGAATGGTTATGTATACCAAAGGTTTTAAGAAAACCATTGGTATAGAGGCTTTTATGAAGAATTTTACCAATTCTTTATAAAACTGTTGGTATAGGCCTCAATTAAGTCACTTTTACCAACGGTTATACACTAACCATTGGTATATGTTGGAATCTATACCAATGGTTTACACAAACCGTTGGTATAGGCCTTAGGTAAACATACATTCCCAACAGTTTTTAAAAACCGTTGGTAAAGTTTTCCCCTAACTCCAGTTCGGGTGTCCAGTAGCCCCTCCGCTCGATTGTAGTCCCCCTCCACTTGACTGTAGCTCTAAATTGATGCTCTCTTGACGCACTATCGGTACCCAATCTCCGAAACTCCATCCATCCTCTTCAATCAAACAATTTTTCTATTCTATACTTAAAATCTGTAAGTTCTAATGTTCTTCATCTATTTTTTATTTTCTATATTGATTCAACCTAAACGTCTGGTATCTCTCTATACAAGGACTCAGAAACTCGTTCCACTCATAGATCCATTTTAAATCAAACAATTTTGTAGTTATGCACTCTAAATATGTAAGTACTACCTTAGTTTTAATGTTTTTCATCTAGTATTTTTTTTTTCTGTTTTAATTTGGTATAAACTAGGTTGTGTTGTTTATGGCATGCGAAGGTTAGTGATATTGAGGATGAATTGGATGATGGTTGGGTGATGGATTGGAATTATGATATTTTTTGGATTAAGTTTAGTTAATTTTCAATGAATTATTTGTGGATTTCCTCCCTTTAACAGAGCCCCCACTCCTCATGGACCCTGGACACCCCCCCTCTTGGACCCTGGACATTCCCCCCCTCCTGGAACTTAGACAGCCTGGCCCCCCACTTTTCGAAAACTTGGACATCCCCCCTCCTGGACCCTGCACAACCCCCCTCCACCCTCCTCCCAGGACCTTGTATAGTCCCCCATCCTTCCTGCACCCTAGGAAGCCCTCCACCTGGACCCTGGATAGCCCCCCTCCTTAATGGACCCTGGACAACCCCCCCCCCTCCTTCCTGGACCATGGACAGCCCCTTCTCCACTTCTTCTTAACCCTAGACAACCCCCCACCCCCCCCCCCTCCCTGGACCCTAGACAGCCCCCCACCCCTCCTCCTAGACCTTGGACATCCCCCTCACCCCCCTCCTCAACCACCAAATACCCCCCACTTCAAAACTTTGACCAAAAAACTTGGACATGCGGGATTTTCTCTAAAAAGATAGATTTATCCTTAAACCACCTCAATAATATCCTAAACAATTCTTATAATGTGGTTTTCACCACATAGCATCCAATTGTATTCCAAGTCACTAGTCTATCCTCCCTTGGCTAGATTTTACAAAAACCGTTCAACCTTAAGGATCAAAAAATAAATAAATTGATATAAGACATTTGATAATGGATTAAAATTTCAAATTGGGATCTAATGAGGAATATTTGAGATATTATGCATCATGTCCATGAGTAAATCCATTCCTATATATCCGATAAGTTATTTTTTACAATTTTCAGACATTAATTGTTTCTAAAAATGGGACAAACATTTATAAAGGTTATAATATATAAAAATGAATCTATTTGTTGATGCAACTTAACCAACAATGTCTAGCTTGTCTGCCTCTTCCATGATCATCGATGTGCACGTCCCGTCACCATCTGACCTCGCACGATGGGTGACTCATCGTCTGGCTAATGACAAGTGCCAGATTATCTTACTTCCACACCAGATTCACGCCTGCTACACTCCTGAAGTGATCAATCCCACTAAGCATCCATGTGAGCTTGATGACACGACTACCAGTTCTTGTAAGAGGCAGAGGAGTTCTGAGGTGATGGACCAAGACGATTGAACAGTGTCCGTCCATCTGGATGAAGACGTAAAACTTAGCGCTTCCTGGGAGGCAACCCATATTCTAGAGATTCATCATTTTTCTTTTTTACATTGTTTTAGGAAATAAACATGGCATGTATGCAACACTTTTTTAGCTTCTTCTGATCTGTATGTGCACATTTCATTACTCTGCATGACTGCTTCTATTTTTTCTGATCCTTTGTGTTATTTTTTATGACATGATGTGGATATGTTCTATCTATATGTTTATTTTATAGGTAAATAAGTGTAGAGACCCTAAGCCTGACGTACATGGACATTACATTACTTTTGAAGAATACTTAATACATGACAAAAAACAGACACACAAGGACTGTAATAGTTTAGTGTCTTTGGAAACCTGGAACGTAATCTTCTAATCGTGGTGACAAATCTTCAACATCTCCCATAAATATCTTCCCCTTTTCTTCATACCTAAAACCTTTCTTTACATCCTAGGGAAAAGAAAACATAAAAAGGGTGAGCTCAAATGCTCAGTAAGGGTAAGCATGGATAAAATAAAACATACCATATACATTTGAACTTAAAAAACCATGAACATAATGTTTAAACATCAAAATCATGAGCGATGACATAAAACATGGAAGTACGTAAGGCATATATCATAAAAAAAATTAAGAATGACAAAATAGCATGGGAATAAAACATGTAATTGTGGAAACCATTGAGCACATGATATGATTTCCATTGTAGCCAAGGCATTTCTACCAAGACCATCTTAGTGGACAAATTCCCTTTCTGAATCGAGTTCACTCCTCATTCCAGTCCTGTATTACTAAACCAGTTTAACTTGATGTTATAGCCATGTCTATCTCATTAGATATAAATCTTTACCCAATGCATTGGAGGGAGATATAGGTCCCAACCATCTTATAATGAAATCATTCTTACTTGTGCCACAAAATAAACATACATCATTCATAATAACCCAATAAATAAAATGGGTTTCATAAACAGCATCAAATCATCACATAATCCATATAAAAGAAATGGATATCATTTCGTAATAAGAAAATAGAAACCATGTAAATCATAGAGACATTATACTAAAAACATACACATATGAAAATAATGTCATCTTAGATAGAAAATGGTTTTGATAAAACACTTGAAATGAATTCTTGAGGAAAATATCCTTTTTTCTTCAAAATCATTTTCTTTTCACAAAATGTCATGAAATTTTAAAAGAAGAGGATTTTTTTGAAAATAGTCATGAAATCTTTTTGAAGGAAGATTCATTAAAATAAGGATTTATGTGTAACACCCCATGCTTCCACGGTACGTTTCCCTTCAAATAATGCGATAGCGTGTGTTGTACGCAACCTCAAGTTCTAACACACACCACAACTAATTAAACTAGCCATTGTGAATAGTAATACCTACTTTTTGAAATCATATATATTTTATATTTCAAAATGGACTTCATTTTTGGATTCGGAATATTGAAATTAGCCTAGGGTGAAATTTTGGTACTTTTCGGATAACTTTTATATTTTGATGAATAGTGAAAAATACTAAATTTTAATTAAAAACAACTTTTTTAATCAAAATAATTAATATTGATAAATTATGAATTTGAGTGGTTTTAAAATATATTTAGAATATATTTTTACCATTTAATTTAATGTTTGTCATTGGACATAATTTCACAATTAAATCAGACATAAACAAGTGTCAATCTTTTGATAGTTATTATCTCTTAAAAACACGCATTTTATTTTAACAACGGGAATTAATTTTAAATTAATTTCTACCACTTCTGTGTTTTGAATTTGGAAAAATGGATTAAATATTTGGAATCAGGATTTCCAAATTATGTAAATAGGTAACTTTTATTTTTACACATTTTGAATAATTACTGCGGTAAATATTTTATTTACCATGGTTAAAGGGTAAATCCGGTAAATAAGGGTTAAAAAAAATATTATAATAACACAAAATTACCCTAAAACGTGTCCTAACCTTATTGGTGGACACATACCCGACCATGGGCATCCTTGGGTCGATTTGGGGACCCCTTAGAGCCACCTGTATGTGGTAGGACACATTATATTAAAAAAGTTAAAATAAATATAAAAATTGCATAAGCTTACATCTTTTATAAGAACAATTCTTACATAGGGTTATACATGTTGGATTTTCGATTATAAATATTCATTAGAAATATAAAAAGATTTCCTACATAATGATATTTTATATATAATTTTTAGACCTCAAATAAGTTAAATTATTAATGACACAATAATGATGCAATGTTTACCTCATTAATAAATCATTTAAATAAATAAGATTATAATGATTAAAATATTATCTAAAACCTGTCCAATTCTTATTGGTTGATGTTATTTAAAAAATGAGTCATCTTAGCTTCGACCTCAATGTTTTTTGGACCATTATAAACCGAATATAATTATATTATAAAGTAATAATTTCACTCTTTCCTAAAGAGCCCCTCCTCTCCCTTATAAAAGGAGATCACTTCTACTCATTCCTCACACCTCTCAAGCCACTTGGCTCATCCAAACCCTTCTCAAATAAGCTCCCCACATCCCTCTCCTCCTCCTTGAAGCTTCCCCTTAGGAAGAAAGCATTTCAAGAAGTCCTTTGGTTCCAACCAAAGTGAGTTACCGAAATTAAAGGTAACGATTTCTCTTAAATTATTTTCATTTATTTTGCTTCTCCAACCCCCAAACTCTTTTTATTTCCTTTCTTTTGTAACAACACCAGTATCCACAATATACTAGGATGTTGTTATAAGAAGGATTCAAACTACACATACACACAACTCCATCTAATGGATGATGAACATAATGTTTCTGTGGATGGCAAACTAACGCCTCACGAAACGATGATTGTTCAAATACATCTTACAGCCTCTAATGGTGGTCATTATGATGGAACTGTAATTAAATATGATATTAATTATATATATTTTATATATAAGCTTCTGTAATTCCATTTTATTTCATATCATTATCCGTTTCATGTTGTATATACATACGATAATTTCATTTGAGGAAGTGCGGACTACCGCCCCCTTAAAATGATATGACTCGTTCATACCACACATGGAACATATAAAGGATGGTGTTAATGAACTTAAGTAACATATATAAAATATTATATTATACTGTAATAGTAATATACCTATGTATCATTTGGATTCGATTCTTTTAAAATAAAAATTAAATGGAAGTAGCGTTCGTGCGTACGTACGGACTACCGTCTCCACGAACGCGATGAGATTCATTCTCCATCGTATCCATTCAAGTATTATTCTCATTTTAGGGTTAAAAATAATGTTAATATCATTCTGATTATGAATAAGATATAATCTATCCATTACAAACATGTCTTACGTAACCAAACATTTAAGAAGAACGAATCGATTATCACCCGAAACAACGATAATACTAAGATATTATTAATAAAGCAATGTTAAAAGATCATATATGATATCATATTAATGTATATGATTCTTGTATAATTTAATAACAATTATTTCACCATTATACAGGAGGTTAACCTACCCCAACAAAGGAAAAGTACAAGGTAAGGGTTTATTTCGCAATCTCTTCATTATCAGAGGTTGTTTATACATAATTATCTACTGGGACCTCGTTATCATCCACGTCCATGTTTCTTCAAAATGTATTTCAAAACTTTTTTAATATTTAAAAGAATATGGGTTAAAGTCATTTATACCCCTATTTTACTTTTTATAAGAGGTTTATAAGGGAATCTTTCCGTCGTTTTCCAAACAAGGTTCTTTTTAACCTTTTCGACAGAATTAAGATAAGAATGTTTTTTTTACTTATACAGCGGGTGCGGTTATTTTCCGCCGTTATAAAATCGTCAAAGCTTCCCTTACAAGCTTATAAGAATATTTTCAAGAAAATGTTTTATTTTATATGGCTCTTAAATGATTTCAAAAATAGAAAGAGATATTTCTCTAAAAAGTGTTTTGATTTCATCTATGTCAACATCCTTTGACAGATTTTAAGCTTATTTGAAGTTGATTTATTATGATACAAAACTTCTATATTGTATTGAAGGTTTTGTGATATGTTTGACTGTGGATGTGCTATTTTTATACCATTCATAGTTTATGGTGAAATTATTGACATTTCGTATGCTAGTTTTAATACGAATGTTTATGTTATGTTTAAACCTTTTCATATGGGAATGCATTGGACTTAATATGTGACGGGTGGAGCCCGCTATAGCTCCTCGATGCATCGGTAAGTCTCATGAGACAAACTAGGGTCTTGGCACAAGGCCTTGGCAAAATCTTATTTGTATTCTTGGCACAAGGCCTTGGCTATGTGGTTATGATAGTCTGGCATTATGCATTCCAACATTATGAAAGTGGTTATTGATATTGCATGTGATTATTCGATTAGTAGAATATCCATGTGAACAAGTAAATGGCATTATTTCATTTTACTTTTTCCATACTATGTTGAAGTTCAAGTTTAAAAGGCTTTTGTTTTAGTAATTCATTGCCTTAAATGTTTATGATTATTTTTGAATATTCCGCTATATTGTTATCCTTACTGGGCATTTGAGCTCACCCCTTTTCTATGTTTTATTTTTCCCAGGATGTGAAGATGTAAGTTATGAATGACCTGCAGGGATATTATGAGGGGATTATAGTGTGGACTGTGGAAACATTATGTTGTTGTAGTAGTTTTTCATTTTATGATGTAATGTAAAACATATGAATATATCTAGTGTTTCCAAGGCTACTAAACCAATCGGTCTTTCGAGATTTGATCTTTCTTGTGATCATTCCAATGTTATGTAATAATGCACCGAATCTGGGTAACTGGGGTCGGGGCTTTACAGTTGGTATCAGAGGAAGTTTAGTACAAACCTTGGAAGCTAGATTTAGATAAACTCTGATTAGAGCACGTAGACCTAAGATGAACTTTGAGGATTAGTATAGAAGAACTTCCTAGAAATTTGGTATTGTAGAGATTTTGTGAGTTTTCCGAGAAATACATCCCTGTCTGGATACGAGCAGGTAGAGGCGGCTCTGGCACAGATGTACCTAGGGGTAAAACATGAAAACACCGCTTTGAGCTAGACTCGAACGGGAACTGGTGCACGACAACGGGCCTTGCTGCACACTTGGTTACGACACTCCCGGGGGATATGCTTAGGATAACTCTCATTTTATTTACAAATTATTATGAAGGGTTTATGAGTATATACTTCCTCAAAGAAAACATTTTTATGATTATGGATTATATCCATAAATAGTTCAATTTATGTTAAGTGTTTTATAAGTATGGGATTATGTATTTTGATTCATAAATTGACCTAGTTTATGCCATTGTTTAGAAATGGCGCCTAGTGGAAGAAATGGAAACCGTATCAATGCACGCACTCCATGTAGGGATTGCCCTCCTGCTCAAGATAATTATAGTGGGGCTGGTGATGCAACTGGTGTCGATCAGCTAATCACCATACTGGGACAACTTACTCAGGTTATGAATAATAACCTTACCCGTATGGAGCACCCTGATCCGCAGCGTGGAGGATCAATGTTAGATCGATTCATGAGGCAACAACCACCAACGTTCAATGGGAGTACAAATCCCTTAGTAGCTGAGCAATGGATATTTTGCCTAGAGAAAATATTTCAGGCTTTGGGGAGCAGTGAAAGGGAAAAAGTTATCATGGCGGTTTACCGCCTCACTGGAGATGCTGATCAATGGTGGTCATTGATTCAAAATACAAAGGAAGATGATGAAGTATCAAATATGGAATGGAGGGAGTTCAAAGATCTGTTTTTAGAAAAATACTTTCCTCGCGACCATCGAGCAGATATGGAATGGCAATTTCTAAGTCTGAGACAGAAGGAGGATGAGAATGTCACAAAGTATGAGGCTAACTTTACAAGGTTAGAAAGGTATGCTGGTGATTATATACGTAACCAAAGAAGTAAGATTGATCGTTTCTTTGATGGGTTAAAACCATTTCTCCGTCGAGCATTAGTCTCACAATCCTTTTCGTCGTACGAAGTCATTGTCTCATGTGCTATCAAGACCGAAAAGGAATTCTCTAAGTCTTATGACTTTAAAGCAAAGCAAGAGAAGAAGAGGCCTGCTGATCAATCTGGGAATGGAAATAAGGGGAATAAAGGAAAGGTTGAATATCCATCATGTGGTAAATTTGGGAAGAAACACCCCGGTGCTTGCTTGAAGGGAATGGGAGTCTGTTACAAGAGTGGTGAAAAAGGCCACCAAGCTCGTGATTGCAAAGGGAAGAAGGAAGCCACCAACGTTCAGTGCTACAATTGCAGGGAGATGGGACATTATGCGAATGAATGTCCTAAGCGTCAGGAGAACTTACCTCAGAAAAGGCCAAGGGATCAAGGCCAGGCTTATGCTATCACTACTGCAGAGGTAGAAGCTCCAAAAGATGTGGTGGCAGGTAATTTAATGGTTTCCTTAAGTTTAGAAAATGCATTATTTGACTCTAGATCGTCGCATTGTTTCATATCTTCCCAGTTTGCTAAGAAAATTAGATATTTCCAATTTGATTTAATAAGGGAGTTGTCAGTTAAAACTCCTAAGGGAAGTATCATTGCAACAAATTTTTATGAATCAGTCCCCATTAGAGAAAATAAATTTTCTTTATCTGCTGATCTCATCTTCATACATATGATTGAGTTTGATATAATCCTCAGTATGGACTGGCTTTCGAACTATGATGCAAAGATTTATTGTAAGAAGAAATAGGTTATGATTCTTGATGATAATGATAAGGAACACCTTATCTTTAGAGCAGAATCGTCACCACCTAATTCTTATTTAGATCCACCCCCAGTAGCTCAACTTAATTCAATTATTGGGGAGGAAGAGAATGAAATAACTGTCGATGAGGAAAGGAATGTTCAAATAGAGGATGTACCTGTTGTGAAAGAATTTGTAGATGTATTTCCGGAAGATTTACCTGGACATCCTCCAGAACGAGAAGTTGAGTTTTCCATTGATTTGATTCCTGGATCAAGGCCTATATCGAAGACCCCTTATAGAATGGCCACTGTAGAATTAGTCGAACTAAAGAAACAACTAGAGGAATTGAGTAATAAGGGATTTATTCGCCCTAGTGTTTCTCAATGGGGAGCCCCTATTCTTTTTGTTAAAAAGAAAGATGGATCTATGAGGTTATGTATCGACTACAGGGAGATCAATGCTATAACGATAAAGAACAAGTATCCCCTACCTCGCATTGATGATTTATTTGACCAACTACATGGAGCTCAATACTTTTCAAAGATTGACCTTCGATCTGGATACCATCAGTTGTGTGTAAAGAAGGAAGACATTCCGAAGACAGCATTTCGAACCAGGTACGGGCATTACGAGTTTACTGTAATGCCTTTTCGATTGACTAATGCACCCTCTGTATTCATGGATATGATGAATAGAGTTTTCAAGGAGTATCTCGATGAATTTGTGGTGGTATTTATTGATGATATCTTGGTATACTCCAAAACCTACGAAGATCATTAAAATCACTTGCGCATTATCTTGAAGACTCTGAGGAGGCATGAATTATATGGGAAGTTTAGCAAGTGTGAATTCTGGCTTCAGGAGATTTATTTTCTTGGCCATATTGTCTCTAAAGATGGAATCTTTTTTGATCCTTCTAAGACCAAGGCAATCCAAGAATGGCCAGCACCTACGAGTATAACTGAGGTACGTAGTTTTATTGGTTTGGTAGGTTATTATCGATGTTTCGTCCAGAATTTTGCCCGATTGGCTAACCCATTAACGAAGCTCACACGTAAAGGGGTTAAATTTGTTTGGACAAAAGAGTGTGAAGAATGTTTCGAAGAACTGAAGAGAAGATTAGTCAATGCCCCTATATTGACTCTACCATCGGGGAATGATGGGTTCGTTATTTATAGTGATGCATCAAAGAAAGGACTTGGTTGTGCCCTTATGCAGAATGATAGAGTTATTGCCTATGCATCACGACAGTTGAAAATTCATGAACAAAACTATCCTACTCATGATCTTGAGTTAGCAGCTGTGATCTTTGCTTTGAAGATATGGAGACACTACCTCTATGGTGAAAAATGTGAGATTTATACTGATAACAAGAGTTTGAAGTATATTTTCTCACAAAAAGAACTCAACATGAGGCAAAGGAGATGGCTTGAATTACTCAAGGATTATGATTGCACGATACACTACCACCCGGGGAAAGCAAACAAGGTGGAAGATGCTTTGAGCAGAAAAGACCATGGAGTTTTGAACATGATGAGAATTGAAAGGGATCCAATTTTCATGGATCTAGTGAAGATGGACATGGGAATAACCAGGGAAGGTGAAACATCAATGCTTTTTCAAATGGTTGCCAAACCATCTTTACTAGAAAGGATTAAGAGTTCTCAGACCGATGATGAAGAATTTCAGAAGAAGGTTAAAGCTGTGAATGATGGGAGATTGAGAGACTTTTTCTATGAAGATGGAATTTTGAAATTCGGGAAGAGACTTTGTGTTCCAGATATACCTGATCTAAAAAGGGAATTGCTGGATGATGCTCATAGTTCCAATTTCTCTATACACCCTGGGAGCACAAAAATGTATAGAGATTTGAAGGAACATTTTTTGTGGGAAAACATGAAGAGGGAGATTACTGATTTTGTGTCAAGATGTATGGTTTGTCAACAAGTGAAAGCTGGAAGGAAACAGCATGGAGGAGTCATGCAACCTCTTCCAATACCGGAGTGGAAATGGGACAATATTACGATGGACTTTGTCATGGGGCTACCAAAGACTCCTAGAAGGAATGATGCAATATGGTTTATTGTTGATCGTCTTACCAAGTCAGCACATTTTCTTGCTATAAGAGAAGATCTACCCCTGGAACATCTAGCAAGACTATACATTAATGAAGTTGTGAGACTTCATGGAGTACCCCTATCGATTGTTTCTGATCGTGATCCCTGTTTTACTTCAAGATTTTGGAAAAGTCTTCAGAAATCTCTGGATACTGAACTTCATTTGAGCACTGCTTACCACCCTCAGACAGATGGACAATCAGAACAAACTATTCAAACCCTAGAAGACATTTTGAGATCTTGCTCACTTGACTTTCAGGGTATGTGGGATCAATATTTACCACTGGTAGAATTTTCCTATAACAATAGCTTCCATTCGAGTATTCAGATGGCACCATATGAAGCGTTATACGGAAAGAGATGTCGTACACCAACTTGTTGGGATGAGGTTGGTGAAAGAAAACTTGTAGGCCCAGAACTGGTGGAGGAAACGGTGGAAAAGGTGAAGGTAATCCAAAATCACATCAAATCAGCTCAAAGTAGGCAGAAGATCTATGCCGATAATCGAAGGAAGGATTTGGAATTTCAAGTCGGTGATCATGTTTTCCTGAAGGTATATACATGGAAGGGAGTCATACGTTTTGGTAAGAAAGGTAAATTGAGTCCCAGGTACATCGGACATTTCGAAATTCTAGAACGAATTGGGGCTGTAGCTTACCAATTGGCAATGCCGCCAAGTCTCTCCAAAGTTCACGATGTGTTCCACGTATCTCTGTTGAGAAAATACATCCCTGACCCAACGCATGTACTCACCTATGATGAATTAGAACTGGAAACCGATCTGTCTTATTGCGAAGAGCTCGTCAGGATTCTTGATACGAGAGAACAAGTGCTGAGAAACTGGAAGATGCGTCTGGTAAAAGTTTTATGGAGAAACCATAAGATGGAAGAGGCAACGTGGGAACCCGAGGAACTTATGATGAAGAACCACCCGAGTATTTTTATGAAGTAATACCCTAGAAATTGTGAGGACGCAATTATTTGAAGGAGGGGAGAATGTGACACCCCATGCTTCCATGGTACGTTTCCCATCGAATAATGCGATAGCGTGTGTTGTACGCAACCTCGAGTTCTAACACACAACACAACTAATTAAACTAGCCGTTGTGAATAGTAATACCTACTTTTCGAAATCATATATATTTTATATTTCAAAATGGACTTAATTTTTGGATTCGGAATATTGAAATTAGCCTAGGGTGAATTTTTGGTACTTTTCGGATAACTTTTATATTTTGATGAATAGTGAAAATTGGTAAATTTTAATTAAAAACAACGTTTTTAATCAAAATAATTAATATTGATAAATTATGAATTTGAGTGGTTTTAAAGTATATTTAGAATATATTTTTACCATTTAATTTAATGTTTGTCATTGGACATAATTTCACAATTAAATCAGACATAAACAAGTGTCAATCTTTTGATAGTTATTATCTCTTAAAAACACGCTTTTTATTTTAGCAACGGGAATTAATTTTAAATTAATTTCTTCCACTTCTGTGTTTTGAATTTGGAAAAATGGATTACATATTTGGAATCAGGATTTCCAAATTATGTAAATAGGTAACATTTATTTTTACACATTTTGAATAATTACTGCGGTAAATATTTTATTTACCATGGTTAAAGGGTAAATCCGGTAAATAAGGGTTAAAAAATAATATTATAATAATACAAAATTAACCTAAAACGTGTCCTAACCTTATTGGTGGACACATACCCGACCATGGGCATCCTTGGGTCGATTTGGGGACCCCATAGAGCCACTTGTATGTGGTAGGGACACATTATATTAAAAAAGTTAAAATAAAAATAAAAATGGCATAAGCTTACATCTTTTAGAAGAACAATTTTTACATAGGGTTATACATGTTGTATTTTCTATTATAAAGATTCATTAGAAAGCTAAAACGATTTCCTACATAATTATATTTTATTTATAATTTTTAGACATCAAATAAGTTAAATTATTAATGACACAATAATGATGCAATGTTTACCTCATTAATAAATCATTTAAATAAATAAGATTATAATGGTTAAAATATTATCTAAAACCTGTCCAATTATTATTGGTTGATGTTATTTAAAAAATGAGTCATCTTATCTTCGACCTCAATGATTTTTGGACCATTATAAACCGAATATAATTATATTATAAAGTAATACTTTCACTCTTTCCTAAAGAGCCCCTCCTCTCCCTTATAAAAGGAGACCACTTCTACTCATTCCTCACACCTCTCAAGCCACTTGGCTCGTCCAAACCCTGCCCAAATAAGCTCCCCACATCCCCCTCCTCCTCCTTGAAGCTTCCCCTTAGGCAGAAAGCATTTCAAGAAGTCCTTTGGTTCCAACCAAAGTGAGTTACCTAAATTAAAGGTAACGATTTCTCTTAAATTATTTTCATTTATTTTTCTTCTCCAACCCCCAAACTCTTTTTATTTCCTGTATTTTGTAACAACACCAGTATCCACAATATACTAGGATGTTGTTATAATAATGATTCAAACTACACATACACACAACTCCATCTAATGGATGATGAACATAATGTTTCTGTGGATGGAAAACTAACGCCTCACGAAACGATGATTGTTCAAATACATCTTACCGCCTCTCATGGTGGCCATTATGATGGCACTGTAATTAAATATGATATTAATGATATATATTTTATATATAAGCTTATGTAATTTCATTTTATTTCATATCATTATTCGTTTCATGTTGTATATACATACGATAATTTCATTTGAGGAAGTGCGGACTACCGCCCCCTTAAAATGATATGACTCGTTCATACCACACATGGAACATATAAAGGATGGTGTTAATGAACTTAAGTAACATATATAAAATATTATATTATACTGGAATAGTAATATACTTATGTATCATTTGGATTCGATTCTTTTAAAATAAAAATTAAATGGAAGTAGCGTTCGTGCGTACGTACGGACTACCGTCTCCACGAACGCGATGAGATTCATTCTCCATCGTATCCATTCAAGTCTTATTCTCATTTTAGGGTTAAAAATAATGTTAATATCATTCTGGTTATGAATAAGATATAATCTATCCATTACAAACATGTCTTACGTAACCAAACATTTAAGTAGAACGAATCGATTATCACCCGAAATGACGATAATACTAAGATATTATTAATAAAGCAATGTTAAAAGATCATATATGATATCATATTAATGTATATGATTCTTGTATAATTTAATAACAATTATTTCACCATTATACATTAGTTTAACCTACCCCAACAAAAGAAAAGTACAAGGTAAGGGTTTATTTCGCAATCTCTTCATTATCCGAGGTTGTTTATACATAATTATCAACTGGGACCTCGTTATCATCCACGTCTATGTTTCTTCAAAATGTATTTCAAAATTTTTTTAATATTTAAAAGAATATGGGTTAAAGTAATTTATACCCTTGTTTGACTTTTTATAAGAGGTTTATAAGGGAATCTTTCCGTCGTTTTCCAAACAAGGTGCTTTTTAACCTTTTCGACAGAATTAAGATAAGAATGTTTTTTTTACTTATACGGCGGGTGCGGTTATTTTCCGCCGTTATAAAATCGTCAAAGATTCCCTTATAGGCTTATAAGAATATTTTCAAGAAAATGTTTTATTTTATATGTCTCTTAAATGATTTCAAAAATAGAAAGAGATATTTCTCTAAAAAGTGTTTTGATTTCATCTATGTCAACATCCTTTGACGGATTTTACGCTTATTTGAAGTTGATTTATTATGATACAAAACTTCTATATTGTATTGAAGGTTTTGTGATATGTTTGACTGTGGATGTGCTATTTTTATACCATTCATAGTTTATGGCGAAATTATTGACATTTCGTATGCTAGTTTTAATACGAATGTTTATGTTATGTTTAAACCTTTTCATATGGGAATGCATTGGACTTAATATGTGACGGGTGGAGCCCGCTATAGCTCATCGATGCCTCGGTAGGTCTCATGAGACAAACTAGTGTCTTGGCACAAGGCCTTGGCAAAATCTTATTTGTAGTCTTGGCACGAGGCCTTGGCTATGTGGTTATGATAGTGTGGCATTATGCATTCCAACATTATGAAAGTGGTTATTGATATTGCATGTGATTATTCGATTAGTAGAATATCCATGTGAACAAGTAAATGGCATTATTTCATTTTACTTTTGCCATACTATGTTGAAGTTCAAGTTTAAAAGGCTTTTGTTTTAGTAATTCATTGCCTTAAATGTTTGTGCTTATTTTTGAATGTTCCGCTATATTGTTATCCTTACTGGGCATTTGAGCTCACCCCTTTTCTATGTTTTATTTTTCCCAAGATGTGAAGATGTAAGTTATGAATTACCTCCAGGGATATTATGAGGGGATTATAGTGTGGATTGTGGAAACATTATGTTGTTGTAGTTGTTTTTCATTTTATGATGTAATGTAAAACTTATGAATATATCTAGTGTTTCCAAGGCTACTAAACCAATCGGTCTTTCGAGATTTGATCTTTCTTGTGATCATTCCAATGTTATGTAATAATGCACCGACTCTAGGTAACTGGGGTCAGGGCATTACATTATGAAACCATAAAAATCCTTTCATGCCTTATACGTTAAAAAAACATTCTTCTCGTACTTTTGTCGGAAAAGTCAAAAAGTACCTCGTAATAGAAAAGTTCCATACATACCATGTAGTAAAAGTCAAAAATGGGTAAAAAGTACTTTAAACATACATTTAAATACTTTTATAAAACATGGACATGGATGATAAAAATAACCCCAGTAAATACTTACGAATAAGCAATCTCGGATAAAAATGAGATTTGCAAAATTATCCCTTACCTTAGGTCTGATATGCTTCATACGTATCTGAACCTCCTGTATAATGATTTAAATAATGTTATTGACTTATTACAGAATCATAATTATTTTTATGATATCATATATGGTGATATTCGTAGCTTCTTAGTAGTAATATTTCATTGCTACTTGTTATTCGGGTGTTTATAACTTTTTGTTTTTATGCGTGTTTTGTCGAATAAATTTGTATTCTTCTCTTTATGTTATAGATACCTCATTTCCAGAATGGTATTATTGTAATATATACCATATTAATTCATTCAATTCATTTATATAATAATTATGAAATGAAGATCATGTAGAACGAGTCGCATCACATCGTGGAGACGGTATTCCCTACGTACGCACGAGTGATGATATCGTTCATATGATCGTGGAATTGTATTGGAGTGTATGTATACTATTTTGGAATCAGTATAACTTTATAATAGTCATATATAGTCATTATTTACACCATTATACCCATCCAAGTAAGGTGGTGGTGGAAAATAGATTACACCACGGCATGGAGACGGTATTCCGTACGTACAAACGCACGACGATTTCTTTTTCCGTAGGATGGATAGATGGTGAAATATGGTTGATTCATACTTATAATAACATATCAGTATATTAGTGAAACTGATGTTATTACTTCATAATGAAACAACTAAATAAGAAGAAGTGGAAGAAAAAAATAAATATGAAAGAATCGGTAACGGACACTACCTCTTCTTTGAAGTGCTACTTTGAGACCTCCTTTTAGGGCACTAAAATAGGTCTTTGAAGAATACCAGAACCTCTAGGATGTTTCTAGAGAAGTGGAGAGAAGAAATTGATAGGTGTTGGCCGAGCTTGAGGGCTCAATGTGGTGTGAGGAAGAGGGGGAGGAGGTGCCCTTTTATAAGGGAGGAGAGGGGCTCCTTTGGGAAAACTAAAACTATTATTTTATTATAAAGTCATTTTCGGATTTAAATAGCTCCAAATTGATTTATTTCGAATCTAAGGTAGGGATGGGTCGAAAGCCTCTCATAAAATATAATTTAGACATGTTTAGGTTCCTATTTTAACCTTATCATTTAGATTTAACATTAAGTTAAATAATTTTACTTTTACCGTGTCTTCTTGTGTTCTTATACTATAAGGTTAATAAACTTACTATAAGTAGCCAAACGAACCCCAAGTTGTTTATTATTAATATATATAACCTTATCTAAGTAATTGGGCCGAACCTTAGATTTTTTGGAATAAAATAACAATTACTAATATAATATTTGTTTTAAAAACTATTTTATGTCAATTTTGACACTATTTAGTAATTAATTTTTGTGAAACTCATAACATAATGATTAGTTCAAAAAAGTTAATTAAATCAATACTAACATGACATATTAATCTTGAAAATTAGTGTAATTCATAAAAAGTCTCAAATTACATTTATTTTGGTGTTTATAACATCAATTATGTCAATATTTCATTAATAAGATAATTACTGCATCATCATTGTGTCATAAATAAATTAAATTATATAATGTCTAAAAATTACAAATAAAATACCATTATGTAGAAAATATTTTTATCTTTCTAATTAATATTTATAGTCGAATTTATCTTGTGTATAACCCCATATTAAAAATTATTTACTTAATAAACTTTGATTTTAACTATTTTTACCCTTCTTTAAATAAATTAATAATAAATGTCCTAATCTAATCCAAGTGGGCCTAAATGGTCATATTTTATTCCTAAGGTTGTTTTTGGTCAAATTAAACTTGTACAATAGAATTAGGACATGTGTTAGGGTAATAATAATATCATTTTTATCCTTAATTACCCTATTTACTTTTAACTGTGCTAAATAAAAGTAAAAAGTTACTATTCACCAAAAATTATTTTCATCTCATTGAACCACATTTTACTTACTGACATCAATCGTGTCTCTGGGATTTTTGAAATTCCACTCACAGAAGCGGTAAAATTAAGTTTTATGAAAAAATCAGTTTTTTAACTACCACTTAGTGGTTTCACTATTCATCAAAAAATTGAAAGTTTTCAGAAAAATACCAAAATTTCACCCTAGGCTAATTTCGATATTCCAAATCCAAAAATGAAGTCCATTTTGAAAAATCAAATTTATAAAATTTCAAAAAGTTGTTATTACTATTCATAACAGCTAGTTTTAATAATATTTTAATAGCATATCATTGTTTAGTGAAACTCGGTATTGCGTACGACGCAAGCTATCGAGGAAGGTCACAATTTCGAGTAAAGAAAGCCAAGAAAGATTTGTTTAGAAAAGATTCCTTTGATGATTTATATAACATAAATGTCTCGGGTGTTACATTCGACCCCCCTTAAAATGAATTTCGCCCTCGAAATTCATCTCTTTGTAACAAACAAATGAGGATACATCTCCCTCATCATATCCTCAAGCTCCCATGTAGCTTCTTTTAATTGGTGGTTCCTCCATAAAACTTTCACCAATCGAGTGGTCTTGTTTCGTATGACTTTTTCGCTACGATCCAGAATCTCTATCGATTGTTCTTCATAAGAAAGATCTTGCTCCAGCGGTACAACTTCTGACCTGAGTACATGTGAAGGGTCAGGTATGTACTTTCTCAGGAGAGATACATGGAGCACATCGTGAACTTGAGAGAGATTCGGTGGAAGCGCCAATCAGTAAGCTACCTTCCCAACAGAATCCAGTATTTCGAAAGGACCGATATATCTACGGCTCAACATCACCTTCTTTCCAAATCGCATAACCCTCTTCCAGGGAGATATTCGTAAGTACACTTTATCACCCACTTCAAACTCTAGGTCTTTTCATCGGTTGTCGGCATAACTTTTATGTCGACTCTGAGCTGCTCTTATGTGTTGTTGAATAGATCTGACCTTTTCTGCCATTTCATCAACGAGATAGGGTCCTAACAGCTTCCTTTCCCCAACTTCATCCCAGCAAGTTGTAGTCCTGCATTTCTTTCCATAGAGAGCTTCATAAAGAGCCATCTGAATACTGGAGTGAAAGCTATTATTATAAGAAAATTCCACCAAAGGTAGGTGTTGATCCCAACAACCTTTGAAATCCATAGAGCAAGCTCTCAACATATCTTCTAGAGTTTGAATTGTTCTCTCAGACTGACCGTCTGCCTGAGGATGATAAGCAGTGTTGAAACTCAACTCTGTATCTAGAGTATGCTGAAGACTTCGCCAGAACTTCGAGGTAAATCTCGGATCCCGATCAGATATAATAGAAAGTGGTACTCCATGCAATCTTACCACTTCCTTTACATATATCCTGGAAAACTGATATAGAAATAAATCCTCTCTAATAACAATGAAGTGTACAGACTTTGTAAGATGATCAACTATGAACCATATATCATTATTTCCTTTGGATGTTTTAGGAAGTCCTGTGACAAAGTCCATAGTGATGTTTTCCCATTTCCATTCGGGTATGGTTAATGGTTGTAACATCCCCTTAGACTTCTATCCCTTAGCTTTAACTTGTTGACAAACCAAGCATCGAGAGACATATTCAGCAACATCTCTTTTCATGCCATCCCACCAGAAGTACTCTTTCAGGTCCCTATACATCTTCGTGCTTCCAGGATGAATAGAGAATGAACAACTATGAGCCTCATCAAGCAGCTCCTTCTTTAATTCAGGGATGGGAGGAACACAAACCCGATTCCTGAACATTATTATCCCATCACAATCAATGTTGAATTTAGGAACATTTCTCGCCTTCTTTTGTAACTCGACATCATCTTTCTGTGCCTCTTTTATCTTCACATGTATAGATGGTTGAACATTCATTTGAGAAAGATATGATTTTTCCCCTTTCATTATAATTCCAAGATCCATCCTTTGTAAATCGATAAATATTGGATCTTTTTTGATCCTCATCATGGATAAACTAGAATGTTCTTGTCGACTTAATGCATCTCCCACCTTGTTTGCTTTCCCAGGGTGGTAATGTATTGAGCAGTCGTAATCCTTAATCAGCTCCAACCATCTTCATTGGCGCATATTCAGCTCCTTTTGTGTTAAAATATACTTTAAACATTTATGATCAGTATAAATATCACACCTTTCACCATAAAGGTAATGCCTCCAAATCTTTAATGCAAAGATTGTCGCAGCTAACTCCAAATCATGAGTTGGGTAATTTTGATCATTTATTTTGAACTGCCGTGAGGCATAAGCTATCACCATATCATTTTTCATAAGAACACACCCCAATCCCTTCTTGGATGCATCACTGAAGATCACAAACGTTTCTCCACTACAAGGGAGTGTGAGCACAGGTGCACTGGATAACCTTCTTTTCAACTCCTTGAAATTCTCTTCACATTCCTCTATCCAAACAAACATAACTCCTTTCCGAGTCAACTTGGTGAGTGGATTAAATAATCATGAAAAATCTTTCAAAAAACGTCGATAATATCCAGCCAAACCAAGAAAACTTTGGATCTCGGTTACTGTTGTTGGTCTCGACCATCTTTCGATAACCTCTGTTTTTGCTGGATCCACAAATATCCCCTCTTTTGAGATTATGTGACCCAAAAATGCAACTTTTTGAAGCCAAAATTCACACTTGGTAAATTTGGCATAAAGCTTCTCCTTTCTCAGGGTCTTCAATATAATTCTCAAGTGATCTTCATGTTCTTCCTTACTCTTTGAATAGACAAGAATATCATATATAAAGACTACCAAAAACTGATCAAGATAGTCTCTAAAGACTCTATTCATTAGATCCATGAAGATAGCATGGGCATTAGTAAGACCAAATGGCATCACTATAAATTCATAGTGTCCATACCTTGTACGGAAAGTCGTCTTTGGTATATCCTCCCTTTTGACCCTTAATTGATGATACCCTGAACAAAGATCAATCTTGGAAAAGTATTGAGCTCCGCGTAGTTGGTCAAATAGGACATCAATGTGTGGGAGAGGATATTTTTTCTTTATAGTCATCTTATTAAGTTCTCGATAATCAATGTAGAGTCTCATTGATCCATATTTCTTATTAACAAACAGAATAGGTGCTCCCCAAGGTGACGCACTAGGGCATATGAACCCCTTATCAAGATTCTCTTGGAGTTTCTTCTTCAATTCCTACAACTCAATTGGGGCCATTCTATAAGGTGTCTTTGAAATAGGCAAAGCACCCGGTACGAGTTCTATTGAAAACTCAACTTCATGATTCAGTGGAAGAACCATTAATTCCTCCGGAAATACATCATCAAACTCCCGTAAAATGGGAATATTCTTAATCACGATTTTCTCACCAACCATTTGAGATAAATAACCTTCATTTAGTGGAATCAATACCCATAAAATAGAAGAAATTCTCACTGGAAGGTTATGTTCATCCTTGCATCGATAGACGATCATAGATTGATCTGGAATATGAAATGTGACTTCCCTTCATTGTAAATTGATATGAGATCCATGTAGAGAAAGCTAATCCATGCCAAGAATCACATCAAATTCCACTATAGGAAGGATCACAAGATTTGCAGGAAGCACTTTCTCAAAAACTTCAATCAGAGAAGAATTATAAACTTTTGATGTGACTGTTGTGCCATTAGGTGTTGTCATAGCTAACTCAACATCTAATTGTTGAGGTAATACGGTGATACCCTTATAAAATTCTTCAGAAATAAAGGACTGGGTGGATCCAGAATCAAATAAAACATTTTCTACTTTAGATTGGATGGTAAGTGTACCTTTCACCACATCGTTATCGTACTCCACATCGCTGATAGAAATTGCATGTGACTTTCCTTTGTCTTTAGCCTTAAGAGTTTGTTGACGTTGACCATCATCATCAACCCTTGGATTAGGGCATTTATTGGAATAATGTCCCATCTCCTTGAACTTGAAACATTGAAGTTTAGTAGGTTCATTCTGTGTATCCCTTCCTTTTTTTTCATCATTAGACATCTTCTTCTCATTATCGCGGCATTCAAATGCCCGATAACCTTCCTTTCCACATTTGAAACATTTACTTGTCCCTTTAAGACAACTCCCTCCATGTTTCTTTCCACACATTGAGCATAAGGGAAAGCTCATCTTCTTTTCAGTGTGCTCTTTAGATTTTCCTTTGAATTCCATTTTCCTCTTCTTATCAAACCCATATGACTGATGGGTTACTCCAATCTCCATCTCAATTTTGAGAGCACATCGAATGATTTCCTCGTAGCTATTGAATTCCCTTATGGCTAAGGCCCTTCGAAAACATGGTTTTAAGCCACTAAAGAATCGATCGATCTTACTCTCAGGTTGGATAATAATACCAGAAGCGTACCTTGCAAGTCTTGTAAAATTTTCTTCATAGGTACCAAAAGATTCATCATCCTTTTGCTTCAGTTCAAGAAACTCTTTCTACATCATTGTTCGGAGAATACGAGGGAAGTACTTATTGAAAAATAAGTTCTTGAACTCGTCCCATTCCATGGACTCAATTTCATCCCTTTGCCTCGTATTCTTAATAAGATTCCACCATTGATCAGCATCACCTTACAAACAATACACTGCTAAGATGATTTTATCATGCTCAGAACATTGAAGAACTGAAAATATCTTTTCAGTAGTACTAATCCATTGTTCAGCAACTAATGGATCAGTAGACCCGCTGAATGAAGGTGGACGTTGTCCCATGAAGGATTCAACAGAATGTTGCTCCATCCTTTGCTCGTTTGGAAGTCCTACATGATTCATATCTTGATAAAGTTGTGTGAGCATGGCTACAAGAATTTTCATTCCAGCTCCCATAATGTTTGGTTGCTCAGGGGGACAATCATTGCATTGCCCGTCGCATTCTGCATTAACACAGTTCCTTCGGGTTCTAGCCATTGACTAAAACCAAGAAGAATAGTGTGAGAAACACTAATTATAATAGGAAAACCACATAATCAAAAATAAAATTTCACACTTAAGGTCTTATCCTAGGTTATTCATGGCCATTTATAAAACACTAAGATTGTGTTCTATTCTTAGACTTATCCTTAGGGTTCTTACTAAGGCTTTCACATCCTAGTTTCTAAAGGTTGACTATAGCTTTCCTCTGATACCAACTATAACGACCAATACTTTACATACATTGTTATTACTTCAGAATTGATGCACACTTATTACAACATATAACAAAACCAAGAAAGGACCGTATAGGTATAGTGTCTTTAGAAACTAGGAAACATAAACAACTAGTTCATAAAGCATCTACTTTGCCTCCCATTTATTTCATCATATCTAGAGTCCCTTTTTGGCATATTCTACTTAATAACCTTCTTCCTAACCTGGGGAAATAAAACATACAAAAGGGTGAGCTCAAATTCTTAGTAAGGGTAAGAATGGATAAAATAAAACATACCATATACATTTAAACTTAAAAAAACATGAACATAATGTTTAAACATCAAAATCTTGAGCAATGACATAAAACATGGAAGTACGTAAGGAATATATCATAAAGAAACATTAAGAATGATAAAATAGCATGGGAGTAAAACATGTAATTATGGCAACCATTAAGCACATGATATTATTTCCATAGTAGCCAAGGCATTGCTGCCAAGACCATCTTAGTGGACAAAGTCCCTTTTTGAATCGAGTTCACTCCTCGTTCCCGTCCTGTATTACTGAACTAGTTTAACTTGCCGTTCCAGCCATGTCTATCTCATGAGATATAAATCTTTACCCAATGCATTGGAGGGAGATATAGGTCCCACCCATCTCATAATGAAGTCATTCTTACTTGTGCCACAAAATAAACATACATCATTCATAATAACCCTATAAATAAAATGGGTTTCATAAACAGCATCACATCATCACACAATCCATATAAAAGAAATAGATATCATTTCATAATAAGAAAATAGAAACCATGTAAATCATAGAGACATTATACTAGAAACATACACATATGAAAATAATGTCATCATAGATAGAAAATGGTTTTTATAAAACACTTGAAATGAATTCTTGAGGAAAATATCCTTTTTTCATCAAAATCATTTTGTTTTCACAAAATGTCATGCAATTTTAAAAGAAGTGGAATTTGTTGAAAATAGTCATGAAATCTTTTGATGTAAGCTTCATGAAAATAAGGCTTTATAAAACCATAAAAATATTTTCATTCCGTATACGTTAAAAAAACATTCTTCTCGTACTTTTGTCAGAAAAGTCAAAAAGTACCTCGTAATAGAAAAGTTCCATACATACCATGTAGTAAAAGTCAAAAATGGGTAAAAAGGACTTTAAAAATACATGAAAATACTTTAATAAAACATGGACATGGATGATAGAAATAACCCCAGTAAATACTTACGAATAAGCAATCTCGGATAAAAATGAGATTTGCCAAATTATCCCTTACATTAGGTCTGATATGCTTCGTACGTATCTGAACCTCATGTATAATGATTTAACTAATGTTATTGACTTATTACCGAATCATACTTATTTTTATGATATCATGTATGGTCATATTCATAGCTTCTTAGTAGTAATATTTCATTGCTACTTGTTATTCGGGTGTTTATAACTTTTTGTTCTTATGCGTGTTTTGTCGAATAAATTCTTATTCTTCTCTTTAGGTTATAAATACCTCATTTCCAGAATGGTATTAGTGAAATATATATCATATTAATTCATTCAATTCATTTATATAATTATTATGAAATGAAGATCATGTAGAACGAGTCGCATCACATTGTGGAGACGGTATTCCGTACGTACGCACGAGTGATGATATCATTCCTATGATCGTGGAATTGTATTGGAATGTATGTATACTATTTAAGAATAATTATCACTTTATAATAGTCATATATAGTCATTATTTATAACATTATACCCATCCAAGTAAGGTGGTGGTTGAAAATAGATTACACCACAGCGTGGAGACAGTATTTCGTACGTACGCACGCGCGGTGATTTCTTTTTCCGTAGGATGGATAGATGGTGAAATATGGTTGTTTCATACTTATAATAACATATCAGTATATTAGTGATACTGATTTTATTACTTAATAATGAAACAACTAAATAAGAAGATGTGGAAGAAGAAATAAAGATGAAAGAATCGGTAACGGACATTACCTCTTCTTTGAAGTGCTTATTTGAGACCTCCTTTTAGGGCACAAAAATAGGTCTTTGAAGAAGAAAAAAACCTCTAGGATGTTTCTAGGGAAGTGGAGAGAAGATATTTTCAGGGGTTGGCCGAGTTTGAAGGCTCAAAGTGGTGTGAGAAAGAGGGGGAGGAGGTGCACTTTTATTAGGGAGGAGAGGGGCTCTTTTGGAAAAACTAAAACTATTATTTTATTATAATGTAAAGTTCGGTTTTAAATAGCTCAAAATTGATTTATTTCGAAGCTAAGGTGGGGATGGGTCTAATTCCTCTCATACAATAGAATTTAGACAAGTTTAGGTTCCTATTTTAACCTTATCATTTAGATTTAACATTAAGTTAAATAATTTTACTTTTACCGTGTCTTCTTGTGTTCTTATACTATAAGGTTAATAAACTTACTATAAGCAGACAAACGAACCCCAAGGTGTTTATTATTAATATATATAACCTTATAGAAGTCATTTGGCCGAAACTTAGATTTTTAGGAATAAAATAACAATTACTAAAATAATATTTGTTTTGAAAACTATTTTATGTCAATTTTGACACTATTTAGTAATTAATTTTTGTGAAAATCATAATAGAATTATTAGTTCTAAAAAAGTTAAATAAATCACTAAAAAAATATCATATGAATCTAGAAAATTAGTGGAATTCATAAAAAGTCTCAAATTACATCTATTTTGGTGTTTATAACATCAATTATGTCAATATTTCATTAATAAAAGGTAATTACTACATCATCTTTGTGTCATAAATAAATTAAATTATTTAATGTCTAAAAATTACAAATAAAATACCATTATGTAGGAAATCTTTTTAGATTTTTAATTAATATTTATAGTCTAATTTATCTTGTGTATAACCCCATATTAAAAATTATTTAGTAATTAAACTTTGATTTTAACTATTTTAACCCTTCATTAAATAAATTAATAATAAATGTCCTAATCTAATCCAAGTTGGCCTAAATGGTCATATGTTATTCCTAAGGTTGTTTTTGGTCGAATTACACTTGTCCAATAGAATTAGGACACGTGTTAGGGTAATAATAATATCATTTTTACCCTTAATTACCCTATTTACATTTAACTGTGGTAAATAAAAGTAAAAAGTTATTATTCACCAAAAATTATTTTCATCTCATTGAACCACATTTTACTTACTTACATCACCTGTATCTCTCAGATTTTTGAAATTCCACTTACAGAAGCGGTAAAATTATGTTTTATGAAATATTCAGTTTTTTAACTACCACTTAGTGGTTTCACTATTCATCAAAAATTGAAAGTTTTCAGAAAAATACCAAAATTTCACCCTAGGCTAATTTTGATATTCTGAATCCAAAAATGAAGTCCATTTTGAAAAATAAAATTTATAAAATTTAAAAAAGTGGTTATTACTATTCATAACGGCTAGTTTTAATAATATTTTAATAGCATATCATTGTTTATTGAAACTCGGTATTGCGTACGACACAAGCTATCGAGGAAGGTCGCGATTTCGTGTAAAGCATGCCAAGAAAGTGTTCTGTAAGAAAGATTCCATTGATGATTTATATAACATAAAAGTCTCGGGTGTTACAATAAGTATGTACACTTTTCATTATTCCATTCTTTCAGTGCTTAGGCCGATGGTACGAGGGAGGTTCGTACCAGTGGTAGACGAGCATCTCCGCGTACCCGACTAGACCCTTCCCTTCCGACCAAAAACATTAGGATTCTGTTGAAACATAATGGAAATGATCCATGGGTCAAATTTGATGTGTATAAGTCAACCCCGCCTCAATAAAAGGCACGGTGTGGCCAGGATCACTCAAACTGCCTCTCTTTTGTTCAAAATTGACTTATTTTTAAGTGAAATCAACGACTGACATATGGTAAACTGACCAAACGCCTTCGGATTGTGTTGAACCTTTAGGAAAACAATCCATGGGTCATATGTGACATGTAAAATTCAACTTCTCCACAATCCGATGCGCGGTGTGGCCGGTATCACTCCAAGTGTATGTATTTTGTTTAAAGTGGACAATATTTTACGTACATACACCAATCCAATCAAACAGCTTTTTATTGTGTTGATACTTTTTCACAATGATCCATGACTCATTTGTGATGTGTACAAGTCAACCCCACCTCAATTCGAGGCCCGGTGTGGCTGATACCACTCAAAGTGCCTCGGTTTTGTTAAAAATGGACTTAATTTTAAGTGAAATCAACAACTGACATACGGCAAACCAACCAAACGCATTATTATTCTATTGAAACATAAGGAAAACGATCCATGAGTAAAATGTGACGTGTATGAGTCAAATCCGCCTCAATATGAGGCCCGGTGTGGCCGACACCACACAAAATGCCTCTGTTTAGTTAAAAATGGACTTAAATTTAAGTGAAATCAACAACTGACATACGGTAAAGCGACCAAATGCATTCAGATTCTATTGATACTATAGTAAAACGATCCATGGGTCATATGTGACGTGTACTAGTCATCCCTGCCTCAATCCAAGGCGCGGTGTGGAGGTACCATTCAAAATGAATCTTTTTTGTTCAAAATGACTTTAATTTTAAGTGAAAACAACAACTGGCTTATGGAAAACCGACCAAATGCATTACAAATATGTTGAAACATTAGGAAAATGATCCATGGGACATATTGGAGGTGTACGAGTCAACCCTGTCTCAATCTAAGGCACGGTGTGGCCGGAACCACCCAAACTGTCCCTCTTTTGTTTAAAATGGACAATATTTTACGTACATACGCCAAATAGATCAAATGGATTCTGATTGTGTTCATACTTTTTAACAATGATCCATGACTGATATTTGATATGTAAAAGTAAACCCCGCCTCAATTCGAGGCCCGGTGTGGCCGACACCACTCAAAGTACCTCTATTTTGTTAAAAATGGAGTTAATTTTAAGTGAAATCAACAACTGACATACAGTAAACCAACCAAACACATTTGGATTATATTTAAACATAAGTAAAACAATCCATGAGTCAAATGTGATGTGTATGAGTAAACCCCACCTCAATACGAGGCCCGGTGTGGCCGAAACCACTCAAAGTGCCTCTTTTTTTTAAATGTACTTAATTCTAAGTGAAAACAACAACTGCCATACCGAAAACTGACCAAACACCTATGGATTCTATTGAAACATTAGTACAACGATACATTGGTCATATATGACGTGTACGAGTCAATCCCACCTCAATACAAGGCACCATGGGGCTGGGACCACCCAAACTGCCTCTCTTTTGTTGAAAATGGACTAAATTGTATGTGAAAACAACAACTGTCATACGAGAAACTGACCAAATTCGTTCCAAATCTATTGAAACTTTAGGAAAACGATCCATGGGTCATATGTGACGTGTAAGAGTCAATCCCACCTCAATCAAAGCTGCGATGTGGCTGACACCACCCAAACTGTCTCTCTTATGTTTAAAATGGACAATATTTTACGTACATACGTCAAACTGATCAAATGGATTTTGATTGTGTTGATACTTTTGAACAACGATCCATGACTCATATGTGACGTGTAAGAGTCAACCCCGCCTCAATCCAAGGCCCGGTGTGTCCGACACCACTCAAAGTGCCTCTATTTTGTTAAAAATGGACTTAATTTTAAGTGAAAACAACAACTAACATACGCCAAACCGACCAAACGCATTCAAATTATATTGAAACATAAGTAAAAAGATCCATGAGTCAAATGTGAAGTGTACGAGTCAACCCTACCTCAATCCGAGCCGTGGTGTGGCCGGGACCACTCAAATTGTCTCTCTTTTGTTCAAAATGGACTAAATTGTAAGTGAAATCAACAACTGACATAAGATAAACCTACCAAACACCTTTGGATTCTATTGAAACATTAGGAAAACGATTCATTGGTTATATGTGATGTGTACGAGTTAACCCCGCCTCAATATGAGGCGACGTGTGGACGGGACCACCCAAAATGCCTCTCTTTTTTTCAAAATGGACAATATTTTACGTACATATTCCAAACCGATCAAACGAATTCTGATTATGTTGAAACATTAGGAAAATTATCCATTTCTCATATGTGACATGTATGAGTCAGCCCCGCCTCAATCCGAGGCCCGGTGTGGCCGACACCACTCAAAGTGGATCTCTTTTGTTTAAAATGGACATAATTTTTAGTGAAAACAAAAACTGACATACGTCAAACCAACAAAATGCCTTCGGATTCTGTTTAAACTTTAGTAAAATGATCCATGGCTCAGATGTGACGTGTAAGAGTCAACCTCGCTTCAATCTGAGCCGCGGTGTGGCCGGGACCACTGAAACTGTCACTCTTTTGTTTAAAATGGACATAATTGTAAGTGAAAAACACAACTGACATACGCCAAACCAACCAAACGACTTCTAATTCTGTTAAAACATTAGGAAAATGATTCATGGGTAATATGTGATGTGTACGAGTCAACCCCGCCTCAATCCGAGTTGCAGTGTGCCCAGGACCACTCAAATTGTCTCTCTTTTGTTCAAAATGGACTAAATTGTAGGTGAAATCAACAACTGACATACGGGAAACTGACCAAACGCCTTCAGATTCTGTTGAAACATTAGGCAAATGATCCATGGGTCATATATGATGGGTACAAGTCATCCTCTCCACAATCCGTGGCACCGTGGGGCCGGGACCACCCAAACTGCCTCTCTTTTGTTCCAAATGGACAATATTTTACGTACATAGGACAAACCAATCAAACGGGTTCTGATTGTGTTGAAACTCTAGGAAAATGATCCATGGCTCATATTTGATGTGTATGAGTTAACCCTGCCTCGATAAAAGGCCCGGTGTGGTCGACACCACTCAAAGTGCCACTCTTTTTTTAAAAATGTACTTAATTTTAAGTGAAAACAACAACTGACATACGGAAAACTGACCAAATGCCTACGGATTCTGTTGAAACTTTAGGAAAATGATACATGGGTCATATGTGACGTGTATGAGTAAAACCCACTGCAATCGGAGGCCCGGTGTGGCCGACACCACTCAATGTGCCTCTGTTTGTTTTAAAATGGACTTAATTTTAAGTGAAATCAATAACTGACATACGCCAAACCGACTAAACACCTTAAAATTCTATTGAAACATTAGTAAAATGATCCATGGGTCATATTTGATGTGTACGAGTCAAACCTGCCTCAATATGAACCATGGTGTGGCCGACACCACTCAAACTGTCTCTCTTTTGTTCAAAATGGACTAAATTGTAAGTGATGTCAACAAATGACATACGAGAAACCTACCAAACGCCTTCGGATTCTATTTACACTTTAGGACAATGATCCATGGGTCATATGTGATGTGTACGAGTCAACTCCGCCTCATTACAAGGCAACGTGTGGCCGGGACCACCCAAACTGCCTCTCTTTTGTTCAAAATGGACAATATTTTACTTACATATGCCAAACCGATCAAACGGATTCTGATTATGTTGAAACTTTAGGAAAATGATCCATGGATAATATGCGACGTGTACAAGTCAACCCCACCTCAATATGAGGCCCGGTGTGGCTGACACCACTCAAAGTGCCTATCTTTTTTTTTAAAATGAACTTAATTTTTAGTGAAAAAAACAACTAACATAATCCAAACCGACCAAACACCTTCGGATTATGTTGAAACTTTAGGAAAACGATCCATGGGTCATATGTGACATATATGAGTCAAAAACACCTCAATACAAGCCACGGTGTTTCTGGGACCACTCAAACTGTCTCTCTTTTATTGAAAATGGACTAAATTGTAAGTGAAATCAACAACTGTCATATGGGAAATCAACCAAACGCCTTAGGATTCTATTGACACTTTAGGAAAATGATCCATGGGTCATATTTGATGTGTAAGAGTCAATATCGCCTCAATCTGAGGCACGGTGTGGCCAACACCACCCAAAATGTCTCTCTTATGTTAAAAATGGACAATATTTTACGTACATATGCTAAACCGATCAAACGGATTCTGATTGTATTGAAACTTTAGGAAAATGATCCATGGATCATATGTGAAGTGTACGAGTAAACCCCACCTCAATCCTAGGAACGGTGTGGCCGACACCACTCAAAGTGCCTCTCTTTTGTTTAAAAGAGACTTAATTTTAAGTCAAAACAACAACTGACATAAGCTAAACCGAGCAAACGCCTTCAGATTCTGTTGAAACATTAGGAAAACGATAAATGGGACATATGTGACAAGTATGAGTCAAACCTACCTAAATCTGAGCTGCGGTGTGGCTGGGACCACTCAAACTGTCTCTCTTTTTTTGAAAATAGACATAATTTTAAGTGAAAACAACAACTAACATACGCCAAACAAACCAAATGACTTCTGATTCTATTGAAACTTTAGTAAAACGATCCATGGCTCATATGTGACATGTATGGGTCAACCCCACCTCATCCGGAGCCATGGCGTGACTGGGACCACTCAAAATGTCTCTCTTTTGTTCTAAATGGACTAAATTGTAAGTGAAATAAACAACTGACATACAGGAAACTGAACAAACTCCTTCGGATTCTGTTGACACTTTTGTAAAATGATCCATGGGTCATATGTGACGTGTACGATTCAACCCCGCTTCAATTCGAGACGCTGTGTGGCCGGGACCACCCAAACTGCCCCTCTTTTGTTCAAAATGGACAATATTTTACATGCATACGCCAAACCGATAAAACAGATTTTGATTGTGTTGAAACTTTATGAAAATCATCCATGGATTATATGTGATGTGTAAAAGTCAAACCCACCTCAATCCAAGGCCCGGTGTGGCCGACACCACTCAAAGTGCCTCTGTTTTGTTTAAAATGGACTTAATTTTAAGTGAAAACAACAACTGACATATGCCACACCAACCAAACGCCTACATATTATGTTGAAACTTTAGTAAAATGATCCATGGGTCATATGTGACGTGTATGAGTCAACATCACCTCAATTTGAGCTGCGGTGTTACCGAGACCACTCAAACTATCTCTCTTTTGTTTAAAATGGACAAAATTGTAAGTGAAATCAAGAAATGACATACGGGAAACCGACCAAATGTCTTCATATTCGTTTTAAACTTTAGGAAAACAATCCATGGGTCATATGAGATGTGAACGAGTCAACCCCGCCTCAATATGAAGCACCTTGGGGCTGGTACCACCCAAACTACCCCTCTTTTGTTCCAAATGGACAATATTTTATGTACATACTCCAAACCGATCAAAAGGATTATAATTGTGTTGAAACATGAGTAAAATGATCCATGGATCATATGTGACGTTTACGACTCAACCTCGCCTCAATCTGAGGCCCAGTGTGGCCGACACCACTCAAAGTGCCACTTTTTTTTAAAAATGTATTTAATTTTTAGTTAAAACAACAACTGTCATATGGAAAACTAACCAAACGCCTACGGATTCTGTTGAAACATTAGGAAAACTATCAATGGTTCATATAAAATGTGTACGAGTCAACCCCACCTCAATCTGAGCCACAGTGTGGCTGGAACCACTACAACTATCTCTCTTTTGTTGAAAATAGACTAAATTGTAAGTGAATCAACAACTGTCACACGAGAAACTCACCAAACGCCTTCTGATTCTACTAACACTTTAGGAAAACGATCCATGGGTCATATGTGATGTGTAAGAGTCAATCCTACCTCAATCCGAGGTGTAGTGTGGCCAACACCACCCAAACTATCTCTATTATGTTAAAAATGGACAATATTTTATGTACATATGCCAAACCGATCAAACAGATTCCTATTGTGTTGAAACATTAGGAAAACAATCCATGGATAATATGTGATGTGTACGAGTCAACCCTTCCTCAATATGGGGCCCGGTGTGGCTGTCACCACTCAAAGTGTTTCTCTTTTGTTTAAAATGGAATTAATTTTAAGTGAAAACAACAACTGACATATGCCAAACCAACCAAACACCTTCAGATTCTATTTAAACTTTAGGAAAACGATCCATGGGTCATATTGGACGTTTAAGAGTCATCTCCTCCTCAATCCGAGCTGTGGTGTGGCCGGGACAACTCAAACTGTCTCTATTTTGTTCAAAATGGACTAAATTGTAAGTGATATTAGCAACTGACATACGGGAAATGGACCAAATGCCTTCGGATTCAGTTGAAACTTTAGGAAAATGATCCATGGGTCATATGTGACGTGTATGAGTCAACCATGCCTCAATTAGAGTCACAGTGGGGTCGGGACCACCCAAAATGCCTCTCTTTTGTTCAAAATGGACAATATTTTACGTACATACGCCAAACGGATCAAACGGATTCTGATTGTGTTGAAACTTTAGGAAAATGATTCATGGATCATATACGACATGTTCCAGTCAACCCAACCTCAATCCAAGGCCCGGTGTGGCACTTATGGAGTCAAAAGTGATGAGACTCCTAAGAAAATACCTTTTCACCATATATTAGAAAAGTGGTTGTCATATGAAGATTGAAATGGGTGTAAATAATGTTTGAGTTATTGAAACTAATATTCAACTATACTGGATGATTATTTTCATATGAAGATTCAAATGGGGAATTATTCACCATGTCTCTAATCAAATAGGTGGTGTTTTTTTTAAGTTTGTCGATGTTTTAAGTGCTGTTTTGTATGCAGGTGTATGCACTGGAGGGGCTACTGGAGGGGCTGTTGTGCAACAATTTTGGAAATACACAATACCAATATTTTACAACCATTGGTATACTTTGAGAAATAATTATACCAACGATTCATTAAACCATTGGTAAAAAAACTATCCCAATGGTTACAAACCATTGGTATAGTATTTTTTTTATTGAACATATGCCAACGGTTTCATTGAAACCGTTGGGAAAAAACTATACCAACAGTTGTAAACTGTTGGTATAATATCAAAATCATAGAATTCCCAACGGTTCTAAACCATTGGGTAAACTTATACCAAGGGTTCAATAAGAACCATTGGCAAATCAATACATAGAGTGGGCAATTCCAATGGTTTAGTTCAAACCGTTGGCATAGATCTTTCCCCATGCCTTACTTCCCTACGGTTTGGACTACCGTTGGTATAGAATATACCAATGGTTTTCCAGCCTATACTAATGTTTTAGAGCCATTGTTATATCCTCCATTTCTAGTAGTGCTTTACTACATGCAACCCTGACATGGTTTGCATTACACACAATCGTGACCTTCCTCGATAGCATGTGTTGTACGCAATACCGGGTTTCACTAAACAATGATATATGGTTATAATATTATTATGAACTAGCCGTTATAAATAGTATTAACTACTTTTTGAATTTTATAACGTTATTATTAATCTTACACATTTTCTAGAAAATGGTATAAGAACAAATTAAATTTTTCGGGTAAAATACGTATTTTTCAAAAAATGAAGGTTTGCCGCCTTTTGATGGCGCACCCACATTAAATATAGTTTTTGACATGTTTATAAGTTTAATTTTACAAAATAAATTTATTATTTGGAATCAGGATATAAAACTTTACCTTGGATAAATTTTTCATATTATTCTGATAACTTTCATATTTTAATGAATAGTAAAAACACGCTATATTTTCATTAAAAACAACTTTTTTCATCATAATAACTTATGTGGTTAAATTATTATATTAAATGGTTTTAAAGTATAAATAGAATATATTTTTTCCATTTAATATAATGTATGTCATTATCATTGATTTTACATTGAATTCGTAGGTTAAATAAATTCAATCTTTTGCAATGTTTTAAACAAAAACCCGTTTTCTTTCGAAAACGAGATTAATTTTAATTTAATTTCATCAACTTATGTGTTTTTAGTTTTTAAAAATTGATTCCATATTTCGAATCATTGGGTACAAATTATGTTAATAGTCTACTTTTTTATTTTTGGGCATTATGAATAGTAACTACGGTAAATTTTATTTACCATAGTTAAAGGTAAATCGGTTAATTAAGGGTAAATATAAGATTATAAAATTACCCTAACACCTGAAAAAATCCTATTGGATGACTAAAAGTTGACCCATATCACCTAAAGGTCGTATTAGATTCATTTAATGGACTTGTTTCCATGAAAATAATTTAATTATTATTAAAACCAAAGAATGTGACAACATATCACTTTCTTAAATATTATAAGTATAATAATTTTAATTTAGTGATAAACTTAATGAAACATAAAACATGAATAGTCTCCAGAAATATAATACAATTATCTACATCATAGGAATTTGTTTAAAATTTTTAGGGATTAAATAAGTATCATTAATTATGACACAATAGTGATGTTGAAATTATTTTATTAATTAAAATATCAAATAAATTGTTTTAAAAATATTAAAATAAATATTATATGAACTATTTAATGTTCTCCACTACTTTTTTAGATACATATTACATTTTATGAATCTATTAAATCTTTTAGTTCGAACATATGTTCTCTATATAGTTTATTTAAATTCAAATAAATGAATAGTGTCAAAATTGACACTATTGTTATTTAATAAAAATAACATATTATAAAATTGTTTAAAAATCACAAAAATATTTAAAAATTATAAATTAAAATTTATATGGTCTAAAATATTATAAAGTGTCAAATTATGGAAAATTAACAACACATATGTAATTATTTATAACAATTTAAAATTTATAATCTTATTAACACAAATAAAATTAAATAGATTAAATAATGAAAAATCTACTTGATAATGTTTAAAATAAATTCAAAACATGTCTAAATTTTATTTTTTTATGAGATTACAACCCTATATCATATAATATTCTAATTGACTAATTTTAGGAAGTTTTTATGTGGGGTTGGAATTTAATATAAATTAATATTTTCTTATATTTCCAAAGGTGCCCCTCTCCTCCCTTATAAAAGGGAATCTCCTCCCTCTCCTACTAACACCAATTTGAGCCTTAAATATCGGCAAACCCCTGCCCATTTCACTTCCCCACTTCCTTATAAACCTACTAGAGGTACTGGTCTTCTCAAAAGACTAACTCTACTGCCCTAAGAGAAAGTTTAAAAGAGGCACTTTTAGAAAGAGGTAATACCTTCTACCATTTTCTTCATGTTCCATTCTTCTTCTACTCCCTCTTATTTAGTTGCTTCATTATAAAGTAATAAAATTAGTATACCTTATATACTGATATGTTATTATAAATATTAAATAACCCTATTTCACCTTCTATCCATCCTACGAAAAACAAAATCATCGCGCGTGCGTACGTACCGAATACCGTCTACATGTTGTGGTGTAATCTGTTTTTCCACCAACACCTTACATGGATGGGTATAATGGTGTAAAGAAAAAATATATATGGTTATTATAGAATCATACTTATTCTGATATATTATACCATCCACTCCAATTCTATTCAATAATTATGGGAACAATATCATCACTCGTGCGTACGTACGGACTACCGTCTCCACGACGCGATGAGATTCATTCTCCATGTTAACCATACATGAATGATCATAAAGTTTATATAATGAATAATAATGAAATATATGAAATAATAATTCTACTGTATTTATGTATATATATATATATTTATCTCATCTATTTAGTTTCATTCAATTCAATAAGGAAACAAAAACAGAATTCATGCGTACGTACGACCTACCGTCTCCATGAACGGTGTATTTCATTCCTTTTATCGATCTATAATATATGTGTATATGATGAATATATATTATATATAAATCATGTTTTAAATTATGGAATTATTTAAATCAGGATATAAGTAATAATATCAAGGACGACAAGTCGAAACACATACGATAAATGAAATGATTTTACCCATAATGCTGCTTAATCATGGAATTTACAAAAGAACAGGTAATATAATGTCATAATGGAAACATATATGATATCATAACAATTAATATGATTATTTAATTAGTCAATGACATTATTTAAATCATTATACAGGAGGTTTGGATCCATACGAAGCATATCGGACCTAAGGTAAGGGATAATTTTGCAAATATTATTTTTATCTGAGATTGCTTATTCGTAAGTATTTACTAGGGTTATTTCTATCATCCATGTCCATGTTTTATAAAAGTGTATTATTGTATGTTTAAATTCCTTTTTACCAATTTTTTACTTTTACTACATGGTATGTAAGGAATCATTCTTTTTTTTACGTTACGAGGTACTTTTTTACTTTTCCTACAAAAGTATGAGAAGAATGTTTTTTAACTTATACAGCGTGAAATGATTTTTACGGTTTTATAAAGCCCTATTTTCATGTATCTTCCTCCAATATAGTTCATGAATATATTCAACAAAATCATTTTATTTTAAAATTTCATGACATTTTTTGAAAAGAAAATGATTTTAAATAAGAACGGATATTTTCCACGAGAATTCATTTCAAGTGTTTGATCAAAATCATTTTCCATCTAAGATAACATTATTTCATATGTGTATGTTTCAAGCATAATCTCTATATGATTTAAATGGTTTCAATTTTCTTATAATTAAATTATATCCATTTGTTTTATATGGATTATGTTATGATGGGATGATGTTCATGAAACCCATTTTATTCTTTTGGTTATGATGAATATTTTAAGTTTAATTTGTTTCACAAGTAAGAATGATTTCATTATGAGATGGGTGGGACCTATATATCCCTCCAATTAATTGGGTAAAGATCTATATCTCATGAGATAGACATGGCTGGAATGGTAAGTTAATCTGGTTCAGTGTTACAGGACTGAAACGAGGAGTGAACTCGATTCAGAAATTGACTTTGTCCACTAAGATGGTCTTGGAAGCAATGCCTTGACTACTATGGAAATCATAACAAGTGTTGAATGGTTTCCACAATTACATGTTTTATTCCCATTATATTTTATCATGGTTCATGTTCCATTATGATATATGCCTTATGTACTTCCATGATTTATGTATTTGCTCAAGATTTTGATGTTTAATTTTCATGTTCTAGTTTTTTGTTTTCAAATGTTTATGGATTGTTTTATGTTCTCTATGTTTGCCCTTACTGAGCATTTGAGCTCACCCTTTATACGTTTTCTTTTCCCCAGGATATAAAGAAAGGATTTAGGTAAGGAAACAAAAAGGGGAAGATCGTTGTGGGAGTTGTTGAAGATATTTCAACATGATTAGAAGTTTATATTCTGAGTTTTCCAAAGACACTAAACTATTACGGTCCTTGTGTGTCTGTTTTTGTTATGTATTAAGTATTCCACAGAAGTAATGTAATGTCCATGTACGTCAAGCTTCGGGTCTCTATAGTTGGTATCAGATGAAAGGTTTAGTCAACCTTTGGAAGCTAAGATGCGAGAACTTTAGTGAGATCCTTAGAGATATTTCTAAGGTAAGCCTAGGGATGTCCCTAAGGTTAAGTATAAGTATACGTTATAGTACTAGAATTATGGTAACCTAAGATGTTAGATATTGAAGGTACTCCCCCTTTATTATGTTTTTTCCCCTAGCATAATTTTTTCCTCTCACACTATTCTTTTGGGGTTTTAGATGATGGTCAGAACCCGAAGGAACCGTATTGATCAATGTAAAGGAAAATACAACGATTGTCCTTCTAAATAAACAAATGTTATGGGAGATGGAGTGAAAAATCTTATTTTTATACTTACACAAGCTATGAATCATTCTAGTCTACCAAATGAGCAGAGAAGGGAACAATATTCTATTGAGTCCTTCATGAGGAAACGTCCACCTTCTTTCAGTGGGTCTACTGATCCACTTGTTTCTGAACAATGGATCAGTACCACTAAAAAGATATTTTCAGTTTATCAATGTTCTGAACATGATAAAGTCATCTTAGCAGTATATTGTTTGGAAGGTGAGCTGATCAATGGTGGAATCTTATCAAGAATATGAGGCCAAGAGATGAAATTGAGTCCATGGAATGGGACGAGTTCAAGAACATATTTTTCAATAAGTAATTCCCTCATATTCTTCGAACAAATATGGAGAAGGAGTTTCTTGAGCTTAAGTAGAAGGATGATGAATCTGTTGGTATATACGAAGCGAATTTTACAAGACTTGCAAGGTATGCATCTGGCTTTATCATCCATGAACGGTGTATTTCATTCCTTTTATTTATCTATAATATATATGTATATGATGAATATATATTATATATAAATCATTTTTTACATTCTGGAATTATGTAAATCAGAATATAAGTAATAATATCAAGAATGACAAGTCGAAACACATACGATAAATGAAATGATTTTACCCAAAACGCTGCTTTAACATGGAATTTACAAAAGAACGGGTAATATAAAGTCATAAGTGAAACATATATGATATCATAACAATGAATATTATTATGTAATAAGTCAATGACATTATTTAAATCTTTATACAGGAGGTTCGGATCCATATGAAGCATATCGGACCTAAGGTAAGGGATAATTCTGCAAATCTCATTTTTATCTGAGATTGCTTATTTGTAAGTATTTACTGGGGTTATTTCTATAATCCATTTCCAAGTTTTATAAAATTGTTTTCATGTATTTTTAAAGTCCTTTTTACCCATTTTTGACTTTTACTACATGGTATGTAAGGAATATTTCTTTTTTTTACGTTACGAGGTACTTTTTTGACTTTTCTAACAAAAGTATGAGAAGAATGTTTTTTTAACTTATACGGCATGAAAGGATTTTTACGGTTTTATAAATCCTTATTTTCATGAAGCTTCCTCGAAAATATTTCCTGAATATTTTCAACAAAATCTTTTTATTTTAAAATTGCATGAAATTTTTTGAAAGATAATGATTTTAAATAAGAAATTATATTTTCGTCAAGAATTCATTTCAAGTGTTTGATCAAAACCATTTTCCATCTAAGATGGAATTATTTCATATGTGTATGTTTCAAGCATAATTTCTCTATGATTTACATGGTTTCACTTTTCTTATGATGAAATTATATCCATTTGTTTTATATGGATTATGTTATGATAGAATGATGTTTATGAAACCCATTTTATTCTTTGGGTTATGATGAATATTTTAAGTTTATTTTGTGGCACATGTAAGAATGATTTCATTATGAGATGGGTGGAACCTATATCTCCCTCCAATGAATTGGGTAAAGATTTATATCTCATGAGATAGACATGGCTGGAACGATAAGTTAATGCAGTTCAGTGTTACAGGACTGAAACGAGGAGTGAACTCGATTCAGAAAGGGACTTTGTCCACTAAGATGGTCTTGGCAGCAATGCCTTATCTACTATAGAAATAAAAACAAGTGTTGAATATTTCCCACAATTACATGTTTTATTCCCATTATATTTTATCATGGTTGATGTTCCATTAGGATATATGCCTTACGTACTTCCACGATTTATGTCTTTGCTCAAGATTTTGATGTTTAAATTTCATGTTCTAGTTTTTGTTTTCAAATGCTTATGGATTGTTTTATGTTCTCTATGTTTTCCCTTACTGAGTATTTGAGCTCACCCTTTATATGTTTTCTTTTCCCCAAGATATAACGAAAGGTTTTAGGTAAGGAAACAAAAAGGGGAATATCGTTATGGGAGTTGTTGAAGATATTTCAACATGATTAGAAGTTTATATTCTGAGTTTCCAAAGACACTAAAATAATATGGTCCTTGTGTGTCTGTTTTTGTTATGTATTAAGTATTCAGAAAAATTAATGTAATGTCCATGTACGTCAAGCTTTGGGTCTCTACAGTTTCACTATTGTTGGTTCATTTAGGGATTTATCCCCAGTTCTTTTTGCTTCTATGTGGTTCTTATTTCATATTTCTACTATCTATGAAATATTTTGATGCTTTTTTGGTGATGGTTCTATTCGTGGTTAAGTGTTTTATGTGCTATGAAGGCCTTGTCGATCTTCGGCATGTGGTGTTTGGATGATGACATCGATGGTGTTGATTGTATTGTGATGATGAAAGTGGTGTTTTTGGATGGTTTTCAGTTTTTTGGGGACGGTGTTGCAGATTTACGACGTCCTTGTCATTCTTGGTATGGTTCATCGGAGTCGTGTTCTAATAGCCAGTGGGGTTTTTGCAGCCACCAGCATATTTAGGACGGGGATGTGATAATGTTTGATGGAATAGTTCTGCATGATGGTTGATGGACTCGACATTTCTAATGGTGGTGGCTCGTGGTTCAGAACTCGCGGCTCGAGGTTTTTGGTGTTGTGGTTCTCTGGCATGGGGTATTTTGGTACTCTGTGTGTTTTTGTCGACGATATGGTGAACGGTGACATTGATGATGGTTTCTGGTGGTTCCTCAATGACGTTATGTTGGTCTGGGGTTTTGTTTTTGTTGGTTATGGCGATGATGACAGATTTCGATGATGATGGGATGGACGTGGGGGAGAGGATGTCATTGTTGTGTGGAGCATCATGAAATCAGGTGAAGTGATTCCCCAGGTGGTGTTTGGTTTGGATTTTCAATTCAAATTTTAATTTGGAATATTTTGGTGTGGTTTTTTGTTTTTTATTTCATTTGAATCTATTTGTTTTTGAATTAAGTATTTTCCTACTTTGTAATGTGGTTTTTAATATTGGGTTGGATCTTTTGTATGCAAGTTGGGGTTGTGCGGTTCCCTCAAACCCAAATAGTGGTTTTTTCAAAAAATAAAAAATATGAATCTGGAGGGGAAGAGATATTATTTGAGCTCAATAAGAGATTATAAATAACTCCAACATTGATCTAAACTGTGATTGAGATTTGTGATATGTTTTATTACGATGCATAAGGGGTTGGGATGACATATATTATAATTAATAGGGAACAAATTGTGGTTTTTTGGATCTATCCATCTATGAACCCTTAATTAGAACTACCCAAGGAATGGTTTGGAGTTGGTAGTTTCGATCCTTGATCTGAAGTGTTGGATCCACTATCACTTTTGTGAGATATTTTTCAAAAAAATAGACTATAGGAACTTGTTTTACAAATTATCTATGAGGTAATTGAAGCATTGGTAGAGGCATTGTATAGAGTATCTGTATACATTTTATTTTGAAAGGGATGGTGATTTAAGGGTAGTATTATTGAAGATTCTCTCAATAGGATAATGAAAGAGCATGCAGAGTTACCTTCATGGGTGGAATGAAAATTTACACACTTTTTGGATGATTGGTTGGTTGATATGTATGTGGATATAGGGGTAATAACTTATTCCATATTACTACTCATGGTTTTATCAGTGAAATTTTCATTCCTATAATTATGTCTGGTATTATAAAGCACATAAATCACATAAATATACCAAAAAAATATTATAATAAATAAATGATGATAATTTTTCAGAAAATAAACAAATAATATTTCCAAATATCACAATAGGAAAATAACAGAATGCAGGAGAATAAGAATATGATAATTTGGATCTGGTCGATCCACCATAATGACTGAACTCATGAACAAATATATAAATTTTAGAACATAAATTTAATAATATAATATTAATTTTCAAGACTATTGTATCTATAAACAGAATTTAAAATTTATGTGAATGAATAATTAATGGAATTATAGGTATTTATATGATGCAAATGACCCATATGATAGTTAAAGTTCTAATAGTTGGAATAGTTACCTACCCATTTGAAAAGTAATCCTACCACTACGAATGGTAATATGACCATTAGAATAGTAAAATCACCTACGGAAGTGTAAAATAATTTTTATTTATCTTTTAATTTTAAAATTATTTATACTTATGCTACAAGTAAATATATGTCTTAAAATGTTAAATTAATTGTTGTTATTTTCTAAAACCAAAAATGATTTTTTTTCAACGTTAATATTAATATAATTATTTAAAATAAAATTTATATTAATATAATATATTCATAAATTAATAATTTGATGTAATATAATGATAATAAAATTTTATGAGACCGAAAATAATTTTTCAGAGTGTCATAAAAAAGATGATAATAGTAAAGTCGATATTTTTCAAATAAATGATGATTTTTTATAAAATTATATTTATCATATTTATAATAATATTTTTATACAAATGGAATAATTTTTATAAATATAAATTTCAAAAAAAAATAGGGTTAATTTTTTGTTTTTTTTCTAAAATAGATTATTTTTGGTAAATAGTGAAATATAGTAATTTTTAGTATTTAACATTATAATCCTTGTAAATGAATTTTTCAGTCATGGATGATATAATCACCCATTAATTAAAACTCATATTCTATAGTTACTATATATAGTTACAATAATTAATACAACTGATAGGCTTCATCCAGAATATTATACTAATGAATATAATAATAAAAACACCCATCTACCCCTTATAAATACCTCCCCTCATAACCCCTTCTCCTATCACCTAATAAGAATATAAGCATGAAATATCACTTTAATTCACAATATATTCAAGTCTCATAATTTCCTTGTTCTACTGGACTCACCCAAAAACCAATTAAAAGTTCCATATGGGGCCATTTAATGTGGTGATATTCAATAGGTCTCATTCTTAAACTACCTCTTTTAATTTCATTTATTCTTCAACCATATCCAAAAATAATTCATCTGAAAAAGAATAATAAATATATAATAATGTATAAAATTTAATTTTTTATTGATAATTGAATATTATATATCCACCCCTTCTCTAATATCCTCTAACTCAGTGAAAAACAAAACCATTGTTCATATTATGTTAGTTAACCGTTGCCACGAATGATGTATTTTTATTTTCCACTAATGCATTCATGAAAAGTTACAATTCACAAGAAATTATTTTTTACGAATTAATAATGTATATTATATGACATTCCTCATTTTATAATGTGTATATGGCCATAACATTAAATAAAAAAACTAGTTAGAGATAGTCATAAAAAACTACAAAAATAAACCAAATGTTTATCATTGTCATTTTATTAAATAAACCATAAAAAAATTGACAAAAAATTAAATATTGGACCATTTCTAAATTTTATGTGAATTTATACAATTTCATTCAAAATATAGATTTTTATTTTCTTTTGATAATTAATTTCCATAACTATACAAAAGTAAACCATACATGAAACAGGGAAACAAACGCTTCGGGATTAACATTATTTAAATTTATATGTAACTGAAAAAGCTATAAATGAAAATAATAAAATTATAATAAATAAAATATATACGTAATTGGTTCTATATTATGTAATTAATTAATATAATTTGATTATCCAGGACATTAACTGAAAGTGCAGAACACAGTGAGACATAAGGTATGGGATCTATCCGAACCTCTGTATTTTCTTTTAGTAACGCTTTTCCCCTATTTGACTCAATTTATATATCCATTATTCTTATATACATAAGTTATATTATGTAAATATTCCCAAAATATATATATATATATCTCAATTAAAATTTATCTTATGGGATATACAATTTTTAAAAATGTTCCCTTCTCAAATCTCTCTATTTGAAAACCAAATTAAAGTGGACTTTTCTGTTTCTTACCCATGTTCATGTACACTCCATTAACTATTTTAGACCAATAAAATTTTCATCTAATCATTTAAATTATCATGATAATAATTTTTAGTTCACTTCTAGTTTTAGGGAATTTATTTGGCCTTTTTCCTCATTAAATAATCTCATTTCTTTTCCCTAAAACTGCACTAAAGTGGCACAATTCATGGGTTTACTAAACACTATTTTTGATGTTTTATCTTAATTTAGACATTTTTATTCTTGATATATTATTATTATAAAATTATTATTATACATGAAGGATTTAATCCCTTATTTCATGTATATTAATATGATACACCCTTTGGTTGTTCCTTTTTTTTCTGGATTACGAAACCTGCGTCTTTCCACAAAAAAACCCTTATGTTTGATTTATTTATAGGTCACATATATTCTTGTACATGTTAGGATTGGTGTGCGAAAATATTTCTCTATTGAATTGAGTAATGATTTAGTCTCATGAGATGGTATGTATGGGATTAGTGAGTAAACTGAATCCATTATGGGAATCTATCCACTATGTGATGTCATCATGGTAGCTATCCTTGACTTATGTTTATGTCAAAATATATGTTGATTATATATTCTTATATTTTCATATTCCTATTATTCCATGTTATATATGTTATGACTCTATATGTTTATTCAAGAGACATACTATAATGACCCATAATTTTATCAAGGTAATCTATCTTCTTATAATTATTTTATATAATACAAATCACATACATCATATAAAGAACCCTAGAAAAAAATTATTTAAACAAATTAAGAAATCCATAAGTTTTATTTATAGAAATTAATGAACCTATACTGATAGAATATTATCCCAGATGTTTGAATAGTAATAGGAACATTATGAATAGTAATCCAAATAATATAATAGAAACACCACCCATGAAAGTGTAAATAAAATTAAATAATCTTATAAATAAAAATATGATATAATTATGTCACGGTATAAGAAAATAAATTTTTTAAAAATGATAATTTTTTTCATTATTTTTATAAGTCATAAATATTTTTCCAAAATTTTATAATTAATATTATTATTTAAAATAAAAAAAATTTAATAAATTAGATAAATATATTAAAACTTTTTATTATAATTATTTAATAATTTTATGAGACCTTAATTTATTTCAACATGTTATAAAATATGTTATAATATTAGTATTGTTATTTTTTAAATAAATGATGGTTTTAATTAAAAAATATATTTCACATGTCTAGAAAATTATTTTCATATGATAAAGACCATTTTTTAAGTATACATATTGTAAAATGGTAGGGAATATTTTTTTTGATTCATATAAAATGATAAATTGTTTTGTGCATTATAAAATATGGTAATATTGGTTATTTAACATTATATGTAAATAAAATAATTTTATTCTCATGGTTCAGTAAATGAATATATAAGTTCCCATTATCTCGAACTGACATGATCTATTTACATTACATAGTCAAATAAATCAACAATATTGATATTCTTAAGACAAAATAATAAACTAATGAATAAAATAAGTAGAAACACCCCTCTCTTTCCCATATAAATTCCTCCCACCTCCAGCTATTCTTATCAAACCATCAAATATTATACGAATACTTATATTCTGAATAATTCTTCTCCCAACCCTCTTACTCAATTTTTGGTCTTGATGATCTCACCAAAAGACCATTTACATGTTCCTTAAAAATGTTCTTAAGGAGACTGTATTAAAGAGGTAAAATTCCCCCACATTTTCCATTTAAATTATTTCTTTCTTATACACCATCCTTTCCTCTGATAGCCGAGGTGACCTTATAACAAAACTATCAAACATAAAAAAATTATTATGTTTATCAGATATCTATAATACAATCTATTTTTTATATATTATCATTAAAATTAAAACACCATAAATGATGTTTCGATTCACCACCATCATCGATGGTGATTTTTATTTTTTATTACCTTTTTCAAGGATGGTCATAAAACCATTATAATCATTATAAATTATTTTAAAAATAAATTATAACTTTTTAATGTTATGTAACTAATATATATACATAATATTAAATAATAATATAAAAAACATTCTTCATGATCGAAAATTCACCCAAATAAACTAAAGTTCGTCATTAATATTTTCACTAATAAATCAATTTAATATTTTAATGAAAATATAATATTACACAATTTAAAATTATATAGTTAAATTAATATTTTATTATTCCACTTCTAGAGTTTTTCTTCCATTTTTTAAAGATATCTAAAAATTAAACTCTACAGAACCGATCATAAAATCATGAAACAAACTCACCCATAGAAAAAAAAATTAATCATTATAACTCATCAAAATGACAATAAATGATCTTTATAAAAATATAATAAACAATATAAAAGATTATGTTTATATGAATTAATTATTTAATAGATATAATTTTATAATCTTGGTCATTAAGTGAATGTTTAGAATACTATAAGACATAGGGTAAGGGATTCTCTCTGAACCTCCATTTTTTCCATCAGGTTAAACATTCTATCTCTTGAACCCAATGAAGTTATTAATTATTCTTATATACCCCCATATACTCTATTTGTATGATTTAAAAATATTTACCTTTCTCAATTATTCATTCTTTAATGGTTATATACATTTTTTATAAGGTTATATTTTTATTTCTTACCAATAATCAAGCCCTATTAAAGTGAAATTTTCAATTTATTACCCATTATCAACTACACTCCATAATCTATTTTAATCCACCAATATTTTAATAAAATATGTAATCTTATCAAGAAAATACTACCTTATTTTATTTATGTTTTTTGGGAATCGTTATTCCTATGTCTACCATAAAGACTTATATTTTCCCTTAAACCACACCAAAGTTGCTCATTTCTAATGTTTATTAAAAACAATCTTTAAAACATTTCTCTCCATTTGAAAATAATTTTTGATGATATATTTCTATTTTACCTTATGATTTTCATTTTATTAGTTAAATTCAATCTTCCGGGGATACCATTATGATACGCCCATTGGTTGTTCATTATGACATGATTACGATACACATTTCATTCCATGGGTAACCCTTATGTTTATTCCTTATGTTTAATTATTTAGTTGGCACACATATGCATTAAAATTTTAGTATTGGGAAACCATATTTCAATCAATTTCATTAGGTAATGTTTTCTCATGAGGCGTCTTTTTGGAATAGTGTGTAAACCTAACTATTTTATGGGACTTTTTCCAGCATATAAAATAGTTATGGAAGTTATATTTAACTAATGTTTATGTCATTCTATATGTGTCTACCACATTCCTATTATTTCATGATTACATGATCCCATGTTCTACATTTTTTTCTTATATATGATTATTCATGTTATATGCCTTTATATTTTATCATGTTATTCATTCTAACTCATGTGATATTAATCATTCCTATGTATATTATCATATTTGGATTTTTATCTCATCCATTTGTTCATGTATTCCCATGGTCATCCTATGAAGAGGTAAATGATCAATGTAAATTTGGATCCTAATAGAGAGTTCAAATTAAACGAGTATTTATTTGGGTTTCATACTTTCTAATAATGTACAAATTCTATCAATGACACTATATTTTATAGTCCATGGTTTTTATATGATAGTTAATTATGTTTTAAATAATGTAATAATAATTTTGAATGGTAGGGGTCTCTATAGTTGGTATCATTGCATTGTCTTTTTATTTCTAGATATTAGGACGAGAGAAAACTAGTAATAACCATATGTATAATTTTATCTCCATGGGTGTCCTTGATTGAATCAAATAAAATCACTTGTTAGGTTATACACATTATTTATACGTTTAAACATATATTTTCAAAATTGAGTTTTTTATATATTTATTAGCTAAGTGTTCAAGAAACACTAATTTTACATTTATTCATAGATAATGGCATAAAATTGGACAACCAGTAACAAAAATCAATTTTACAGGACATGATATGATCACTCTAATGAAAATACAAATCTAATGGTAATGGGATCTCAAAAATCCTTTACAGTACTGGATCAACTTGAACAAGTTATGAATAATAAATTGAATCATGTAAAATTTCACCATTCATTTAAGAAAGAGAATGTTGTGGTAGAATCATTCATGTGAATGAGGCCTCATATATTTAGTAAATATTATGATACTACCATTTTAGATCAATGAATCAACACCCTTGAGAATATATTCTCCATGTTCTCATTCTATGTAGTATAGAAAGTCATGTTGGTGGGTTATTATTTTTATGGGGATGTTGATCAGGGGTTCAAACTGACTAATAACCCAAATTCGTAGGATGAAATTTATTCCATGGACTAAAAATAATTAATGTAAATATTTATCATTTAATATTTTCCCTGAACACGGTATCTTAACAAAGAGATGTAGGTCCTCAGACTGACGAAACTTAAGGATAATAATATCAGGTCATATGAAGAAAAACTCACCTGAAATGCATGATAAAACTCAATATTAGTCATGAAAACTAAAATAAACGTGGATCACTTATTTAATGGACTAAAGAAGATTCTATTAAAAGAATTAGTGATTTGTGACATTGACATCTATGATTATATTGTCTATTATTCCCTTAATAATGAGACGGATATTGGAGACTCTCTACAGTCTCATGGGATCAATGATAAAAATATTAAAGAATAGTTTAATATGGTAGGATAAATATATAAATCCCATGATGGGATGGAAACCTAATATCCCACATATCAAAATTATGGGACCAAGAATCCTTGGAACTATGAAAAGGTAATCGAGAGACACTTCAAATATGGATGAATTGGGCATCATGCTAATTATTTTCAAAGTGATGTGAAGAAGGAAAAAAATGTGGGAGAAGAAATGTTGTATTATTTAATCAATAAAACTAATGTTTAGTGCCTCAACTTCATTGAACATGGAAATAATGTGATCTAATTCCCTAATCCAATGGTTTTTTGATGAAATCGCCAATAACAACCTCCAAGATAACACATAAGGAAATGTTTTATATATATTTCTAAGGAGGATCCCAACAATTATGCAATGATAGGTATACTGGTTATTCATCTCGAAATATAAAATATACTATTTTTATTCTATTAATATGCATTATTTTATATCTAGGATGTTTAGTAGAACTATTCAAGCATCTCCTCAAAATATGGAGGTTGAGAATTCCATGATAAAAAGGGAAAATTATAGAATAAATAGTATATAAAACCTCCCCAGTTAATTTTTTTGGATTACACCTCCATGTAAATCTTTTTATACTTCCTTTGGTGGAGTTTTATTTTATACTGGGTATAGATTAGGTGTCAATGTACAAAAAACAACATCAACTATCAGGAAAGGATGATCACTCTTAACATCATGATAAATCTTCCAATTCTATAGAACTGTTATGAGGAGATTGAATCTATTTTATAATTAACATAACAATTTGGGATATTATTTGTAAAATAGAAAGCATATCTAGCTCAAATTATTTAGAAAAAAGAGAGGTCCATTCCCTAAGACATGAAAATTGTGAGGAGTATAATTATGTGTTCCTTGAATAATTTCATGGCCTTACTCCTGACCGATAGGTTGATTTTTAAATTGAACTTATTGTTAGATCACTAACTATATCAATTAATCTTTATAGAAAGGCCACCATTGTGTTAGAATAACTAATGAAGTCGTTACAAGAGTGTCTAGGAAAGGCATTCATATTCCCAAGTGCTTCACCGTGGGGGTGCACCAATCCTCCTCATTATGAAGAAATATGGATCAATGAACCTCTATATTATTTATCATGATCATAAAAAAAATATTTTAAAGAAAATCTATTCACTAAAACAGATGGATGACTCGGTCTATCTACTATATAGGACTAATTAATTATATAAGGTGTACTATTGCCCATGATATCACAAGTTAAAGTTGAGGAAGAAAGATATTCCAAATACTTCCTTCAAAATGAGGTATGGAGACTATCAGTACATAGTGATTCCTTTTAGACTAAATTATGCACTATAAATTTTCTTAGACTTAATGAATATAGTCTTTAAATATTACCTTGATAAATTTATTATAGAATTTACTGATGATATTCTGACATACTCCAAGATAACGAAGTAACATGAGGAACATTTTACTACTATTCAAATGAAATTGTGATGTGATAAACAGTATGAAATGTACAATAAATGTGATATATGGATATAGGATACAACATTATTGGGGAATATTATCACATTAAATGGAATATCTATGGAACATTTAAAGATAAATGCAATCAAATAGTGGACCAAGACATCATATTTAAGGGATACCCGTAGTTTTATTGTCATTGATCGGTACTACATATGTTTTATGGAGAATTTATGATGATTGTGTAACCCGCTAAATACATTAACTTATAAAGGAGAAAAGTTTGTATGGAAGGAAGAATGCGAGTAATGATTAAATGAGATCAAGAAGAGGCTAATCATTATACCTATAATTCCTCTACCATCAAGTGGAAGAAGGTTCAATGGTATATAGTGAGGCTTCAAAGAAATTATTGGGTGGTTTGTTATTGTATAATGAATAATTGATATAATATGCCTCATGGTAGTTTAAGATCCATGAGTAGAACTACCTAATGAATTATTTGGAGCTAGCATAGGTGATTTTTTCTTTGAAAATATTGTAACACTATGATGTGTAAAATATTTGTAAATATTAAGAGTCTAAAGTTTATATTCACAAACAGAAAATCAACATGAAGAAAAGAAGATGCAAAGAGATCATCAATGAATTTGAATTTTAAATCCACTTCTATCCTGGTAAGGGAAATAAAGTGGCAGGTTCTCTAAGTAGAAAGGATCCTAAAACATTATCAATTAGGATAATTGGGAAGGATCCAATTAGATTAGATGTTTAAAGTATGTACATGGAAATCAATAAGAAAATAACATAATAAATACATTCTCAAATGATTTAACAACCATCCCACATTGTGAAGATAATGTATATATAAAAAAATTTATTTGAAATTTAGAATAAGGCAGAATATATCGAAAAATAGAAATCCTGAACGTTGAAAATTGATGAGGAATGAGTTAAATGATTTGGGTCATGACTATGTATACCATCTAGTATAGAGAAAATGAAAGTGCTTATGAATTAAGCACGTTGATCAACCTTCTATAATCACCTAGGGTGAAACAGGATGTATTGAGATATCTAAGAGATCTATTGGTAGGAAATATAAAGAATGATATCATAGAGTATACATAAAAGTTCCATGTATACAATCAAATGAAGGTAGAATGAAAAAATTATCATGGGATTATGCAACCATTATCAATACCATCATGGAAATTGGAAAACATCACCATGGAATTTGTAATCGGACATCCAAATACATCTAAGGAAAATAATTCTACTTGTGTTGTTGTGAATTTTCATACAATGACAACTCACTTTATCACAATTTAACATGAATTCTCACTAGATCATCATGCATGGATATACATAAAATAATTTTTATGGTTGAATTTAGTACCACTATTGATTGTATCTGATAAAAAAATGAGATTCACCTATATGTTCAAAAATTTATTCAATAAGATCTGTCCACTATACTGAATATCAGTATAAATTATCATCCTCAAACTGATGTCCAATATAATCATAATATTAAATCATTGAAAGACTTGGAGAGAGAATATTCAATGCACATTAAAGGGGAAAGGTATAGTATCAACCTATTATTTAGTTATCATACAACAATAGATTCCATATTTTCATCAAAATGGTTCCATAAAATTCTCTTTATAGTAAAATATACATAACAATGGCATGATGGGGATGAAATTAGTGAATGTATTATTATAGGTCCTAAAATGATTGAAGAAATTATAAAAAAGGATAAAAATATTTAGTAACACATCAAGGAAGCCCAACATCAACAAAAAAGATATGTAAACAATCATTGATGAGACTTGGATTTCAATTTTGGTGTCATGATATTTCTACACATATCTCCATGTTAGTGGATCATGACATTTGAGAAGAAAGGAAAGTTACGTACTAGGTACATCAAACCATTTGATATTCTTGATCATGTTAGTGTTATGGACTATTGACTTGAACTTTCAAAAACTTTTGTATCGTGTCTAGGGTGTACTCTCTGTATGCCTCTTGATACTATATGTATCAGAACCCTCACCAGTATTGAATTTTAATGTGGTACAGTTGGTAAATGATCTCTCTTGTGAGGAGCGTCCGATGGAAATTCAAGACCATAAAGATAACATTCTATGAAACATGACTACTATATTGGTGAATGTGCCACAAAAAAACATTTGTATAAGGAAAAAACATGGGAAATAGAGTAAGTGATGAAGGATTAGTATTCTCACATATTTTCACCATAGGTTTTAAAATAAAATTTCAAGGGTGTAATTTAATATGGGGGATGAATGTAATGACCCCAGAATTTTATCAATGAAATTCATAATTTTATAAAAATATTATATATTATAAATCACATACATCACATAGATAACCCAATGAAAACATAGTTCTCATAAAATATTAAATAAATATGTGGAATTTATAGAAATTAATGAACCTATACCGATGAGATAGTAACCTGACTGTTAGAATAGTAATATGACCATTATAAATTGTAATGTGGGGAATACAAAATTAGGATCACCAATTAATGTTTAAATAATATGGAAGCAACTTATAAATTAATATATTATCTAATTATATCATGACATAAGTAAATTAATGTTTTAAAAAAGGTAAATTTAGTGTTAGTATTTTTGTAAGTCATAAATATTTATTTTCAATTTTATAAATAATATAATGATTTAAAATTAAATATTTATTCATAATATATATTCATAAATTGATATTTTATTTTCTTACAATAATATGATAGTTATATGAGACCATAAATAAAATTTTAAACTGTTATAAAATCATTTATAATATTAAAATCGTAAGTTTTTTAATAAATGATAAATTTATTTAAAAATTAAATTTATCATGTTTAGAAAAATATTTTTAGAAAAGGGAAACTATAATTGAAATCTACACATTAATAAATGATTGGCCTAATTTTTTTAGGAATTTTATAAGATAGATGAATTTTTTTTGAATAGTGAAATACAGTAATTTATGGTATTTAACATTATAATAAAATAAATTATCATTGGTGTCATGGTTGAGTAATGAATGATGTGGGTTACCATTATCTAGAACTAATGTGATTTAGTTTCATTACATTGTCCTTCTAATCAACTATATTGATAATATTAATCCAAAATAATAAACTAATGAAGAAAATAATAGACAAAACACCCCACTCATTCCCTTATAAATACCACCCCTTCCCATATCTTATCCTCAAACACTATAAATATTTTATTCTGGTTATATTCTACCTTATTAATCTCCAAATTTTATTCTCCATTTTCTGGTATTTCTAGTCTAACCAAAATACTATTTCCCATTGTTTTATAGTGGTTTTCAAGGACACATTATTCATAAGGTAAAATCCTACATCATTCCTAGTGTTTTATGGAAGTTCTCAAGGAGACATTATTCATAAGGAAAACTCTTCCACCGTTTCCTTTTAAAAATTTTCATTCTTCTACTTCATCCTTTTATTCAATATATAAAGTTACATAAAGACTATAATATCATAAATATATTGTATTTTTATTATTATACTAGGATTTCAATCAGATAATCTCTTCAATTATTTTTTATCTTAAAAGTTAAAACATCGTCTGTAATGTATCGTTTAACCACCTTTGTGGAAGTTTATTTAGTCTTTTATTTCCACCTTCACAGATGGTAATAAAACCGTCATAATGGTTAAAAAATATTTTAAAATATATATTATAACTTTTTTATTTTATATAACTAATATATGTGCTTATAATTAAATAATAGAACAAAACTACTTTGTGATGATAAAAATTTCACCCAAATAAACTAATATCCAGAATTAAAATTTTATCTAATGAATCATTATCATATCTAAAAAATGATATATGGGACCACTTAAAATTCTATGGGTGTATTAATATCATATAATTCCACTTTAGGAGTTTTTATTCCATTTTAGAAGAACTCCCATAATTAAACTCAACGGAACCAATCATAAAATCATGAAACAAACACACCAGAGAAATAAAATTAAACATTATAACACATCAAAATGACCATAAATGAACTTAATAAAATTATAATAAATAAAATATATGTTTATGAATTTATTAATTAATTAATTGATATAATTTTATTATCCGGGATGTTAATTATAAGTGTAGAATGCTTTCATACTTAAGGTAAGGGATTCTCTTAGAACCTTAATTTGTTTCCTTTAGGTTATTATTTATTTCTCTATACCCTAATATAATTCCTAATTTTACTTATATACTCCTCATAAATTCTATTTTAATATTCCAATCATATGTACCAATATAAATTCTTCATTATTTTAGGGTCAAAATACATGTTTTATAAGGTTGCATTTTTTTATTCTTCCTAATAAGATATCCCGATTAAAGGGAACTTTCAAATTAATTACCCATTATCATGCACTCTCCATAATATATTTTAAGAAACCATGTTTATAAAATCACTCTTTGGATCATGAAAAACTATCTTAGTTCATTTCATGTGTTATGGAAACAATTATTCCTATTTGCAAGTTAAAGACTCTTATATTTTCTCTTAAACCGCACAAAACTGGCTTATTTATAATGTTTCTTGCACACCATTTTTTAATTTTTTAACATTAATTGGAAATAATTCTTCATTATATAATGATTTTTTCCCCTATTAATGTCCATTTATGAATTAAATCCACTATTTTAGGGACACTATTATTTTATAATGACTGGTTATGCCTTACGACATGATTAAGATACACATTTCATTCTATGGGTAATTATTATGTTTGATTCTTTACGTGGGACACATATGCATGAACATGTTATTATTATTTTACATAGACAGTGCATTAATTCATTGGGTAATGTTTACTCTCATGAGAAATCATTTTGGGGTATGATGTAAACATAAATCCTTTACGGGACGTTGTCCACCATGTGTTATAGTCATGGTAATTATCCTTGAACCATGCTTATGTCAGGTAATATTTTGATTCAAAATTCCTATACTTCAAGGATTTTATGATCACATGTTCTACAAATTATGATTCTATATGAGGATTCATGTTCCATGCCTTTATATGTATTCATGTTATCCCTTTTAACGCATGTTTTATTATTTATTCCAATATTTATTCCCATACTAGGTTTTTCAGCTCATTACATGGTTCATGTATTCCCCAGGTTATCCTATACAGATATAATAGGTAAAAGAAAAATAAGAGATCAAAATGGATTTTAAATAAAATATATCTTTTTTTCATCATTTCTTATGATAACGATAATCATCTAAAGACTCTAGAAGTTATGATCCTTGGTTTTTATTTGATAGTTAATTGTTCTTAAAATCATCTAATAATATGTGTAAAAGGATAGGGTATCTATATATTTATTTTATGTTACCATGTTGCTCCTTATGACTAATTTACTATTCTTCTTTTCTACAATTTATTTATACTAGGATTTTTAGCTCAAAACTTTTTTCGGAGTATTTCAGAGGATAACCTATACAGTTATAAGAGTAAAAAGGGAGTTAGGAGATCATTATGAATATTAATACAAATATATTTTCATCAAGTTTCATGTTTTTTATTTATATACATAGTCCTCCAAAAAAATAAACTTTTTGATCATTTGTTTGTACTTAATGGATAATTTTTCTTATAATAATGTAATAATATGTGTAAAAGGGTTGGGCCACTATACATGGTATTCAAGTGATTATAAAGTTAATTTTGTCTATTAGGAGTAGAAATGATTAGTAAGAACATTTGTTATAGTTCTATTATAATGGATAACCAAGTGTTAAACCTAAGAAATAATTAGGTAGGATATAATTTTCATTTATTATTTTTTCATTATTTTTTCATTGTTCTATTTATATATCCTCATTTGCTAAGTATTAAATCCCTATAAATTTTGTTTTTATTTTTTTAGTTAATGGATAAACATAGAAGAACCTATTATAAAAAAAATCCATTAGAAATTTAATGATTTACCTGATGATATCTAAAACATTATGTGAATGGAATCTGAAAACTTTAGGATGGTACTAGTTAAACTAGTTGATGTTTTGAATAATAACATGAATCGGGTCGAACACCTGACATCTACTAAGAAAAAGAATGTTGTGGTCAAATCCATTATATAAAAAAGTGCTCCTATTTTAAAGGATATTTTGATCCCCTCATCATGGAACAATATAATAACCCCATAGATAAGATATTATCTCTCTTACAATTCTTAGAAGAAGAAAAAACTCATATTGACAGTCTATCATTTTGATAGGGAAGCAGATTAATGGTGGACACTAATCAAGAACATAATCTCTCCATAATCTCTCCATGGAATGGGAAGTATTAATTCCAGGGAATGGGATGTATTATAGAATTTTTTTTCAATAAATATTTTCCATAATATCTCCATATTATGACGGAGAAGGAGTACCTCAGTCTAAAGTAAAATAAAGATGATTTCAATAGAGTTTATGAGGAAAACAATTCAAGGCTTCCTTGATACACCTATGTATTTTTCATGAACACAAAAAATTGGACAGATCACTTCTTAAATGGATTAAATAATAGTGTAGAAAAATCATTGGTGATTTGAGACTTTGGAAGCTATGAGGAGATTTTACATAGTCCTCATAAGATTCAGATGGAGATCAGAGATGCTCATTTTCCTCATGGGATTGAATGAAAAAACATAAAGTTTTATATGAGAAAAACAATTGATAAATCTCACTGGGGAAAACCCAACACCCCACATGTAAAAAGTGTGGGAAGAAGAATCCTAAGAACTATATAAAGTGAACCATAAGATGCATCAAATGTGTGAAATAGTGGAATTATGATAATCACTACATAAGGGATATGTGAAATCCCGCTAACGTAGAAGAATAAAATAATGTTCTAGTCAATAATCAGCCTTCATTACACTATTTCAAAGGCAAGGAATACATAAATTATGTGGCCCAATACTTTAGGAAGATTATTTTTAAAGATATTAAATTAAAACAATATCCTATAAAGAAAGGAGGTTCATATTCTATTACTACTATTGATTTTGATAAAAAAAATATGGTGAAAGTTATTCTAGATTTTCATTATTTAATATCAAAAATGTATTATTATTCTTGTTCTATGAATTATTTTAAATATTTGGCTTTTTGAATATCTATTCAAAAGACACATCAAAATATTGAATTTGAGTTATCCATGAGAATAATTAATGGGGAAATTATGGCATCAAAATAATATAACTTCTCCATAGTCAATGTGAGTGGACTAAACAATCTATAAAATACTGTCATAATATTTTGGGGGAGTTTGATACTATATTGGTCATGTATTTTATATCATTATGTAATGAAGAGATTAATTATTGGGAGGGGATATCACTTTTAACTTCTATAGACCTCCCACAATTCAGTGAAAATGTTAGGATGGGGATGGATATCCTTTGGAATATCCCTCTCAAGCATAGACACTATTTTTTTATGATAAATCATATCTAGAAAAATTGATCAAGATAAAGAGGATATTATTATTCATTACAAGTCCATTATGAGGGACTAAGCTGATGTGTTCCCTAAATAATTTCAGGGTCTTCATGTGGACTGAGAGATGAGTTCTCAGTTGATCTTATACTATGATCTCAAACCATTTCAAAGAATCATTATAAGAGGACCACCATTGAATTTGTAGAACAAAATAAGTAGTTACAAGAGAATTTGTACATGGATTTCATATACTCGAGTACTTCACTGTGTGATGCACAATTCATATTCATCAAGAATAAGGATCGATCAATGAACATTTTCATTTATTATAATGAAATCAAAAAAATCGGGATTCATATTAAGTATCACCTAACATGGATAAATTAAAGTTTTGGAAAAATACATAGGGATAAGTATTTATCTAAGGTATCGCTTTAGTAAGGATATCTCAAATTAATGGTGAAGAAGAAATATATTAACAAGACTACCTTTTTAAAGATGTATAGACACTATGAGTTAATAGTGATTCCCTTTAAACTAACTAATGATCTATAAATTTTCATTGTAATAATGAATATAGTCTTTTCATATTATCTCGACAAATTTATGGTACTTTTTATTTATGATATTATGATATACTCCAAGTGGAAAGAGGATAGTGAAGAGAATTTGAATACTATTCTTAAAACATTATGAGGGGTGAAACTATATGTAATGTATTGTAAATATGAGTTCTATATGGAGGATATATCTTCCCTTGAGTATGTTATAACATGTAAAGGTATATACATAGTCCCTTAAAATAAAATTGATATCAAGGAGTGGAAAATACCAACATATGTAATGGAGATCTAACATTTCCTTTGTTTATCTAGGTATTTCTGATATTTTTTCGGAACATGTCATGATTTAAAAACCCACTAACCCAGATGAATCGAAAGGGAGTAAAGTGTTTTTTCAATAGGGAATGTGAATAATTCTTTACATAATCTAATATGAGGCGTATGGATACACTAATACATATACAAACCCTAAGTGGGGAACTCTTTCTAGTGTAAAAGGATGCATAAAATAAAGTATTAGGTTGGGTATTGATGCAAGATTATAATATGATAGGCTATTCTTCAAGGATGATGAATTTTCATGAGAAAAACTATAACAATAATTAACTGGAGTTAGAACCTGTGATATTTTCTTTAAAAATATTGTTGCATTATTTTTATGGGTATATGTGTGTGATATATACTAATCATAGGAACCTCAAATATATATTCACATAGAAGGGCCTTAATACATTCTAGTGAATATGGTTATATCTCATCAAGTATTATGATTTTTTAACACACTATAATCTTGGTAAATAAAATAAAGTCATATATGTTTTTAGTAGAAAGGATCCTTCAACATTATAAATGATAATAATTGAGAAGTATCCATTATTCTATTACATTAAAAGGATAGAAATGAGAATCATAAAGGAAGGACCACAACAATTTATTTTTCAAATGATATCCCATGAATCCCTTTTAGAGAGGATAAAGGATACACAAAGAGATTATGTGGAAATTCAGAAGAAGGTGAAAGCTATCAGAAATTGGAAATCACCAGAGTTCAAAACTGATGAGGATGAAATAATAATATTTGGTTCATAACTTTGTGTAAAATCACGTAATGGGATAAAGAGGGAGATTTATAAAGATGTAGATATCTCGACCTTCTCTATCCACCCAAGGAGTAAAAAATGATTCAAGATATTTAAGAGCACTACTTGTGGTATAATTTGAAGAAGGAGATCACTTAATATATTTCAATTTTCATGGAATGTCCACAAGTGAAGGATGATATGAAAATAAATAAGGGGATGATGAAACCATTACCCATACGTACATGTAAATTGGAAAACATCTCCATAAAATTTCTAAAAGCCATCAAAAAAATCCATGTGAAATAACACTATATGGGTTGTAATGGATCATCTTACAAATAATTCTATCTTTATTGAAATATGAGATGACTCACACATGATCATATTTCATGGATATACATCAATGAAGTGTTTATTCTATATGGAATACCATTTTGTTTTATAACTTATTGGGGTTTATTTTTTAACACCATGTTTTATAAAAGACTCCAATATTATCTAAACACAGAGATGAAATTTAGTACGACATTCCACCTTAAGAATGATGGCTAGTTTGAGGAAACTATTCAAAAATTGGATGTTATGTTGAGGGAATTCTCAATAGACATTAACAGAAGATGAGATCAATATATTCAATGGTTTAATCTCTCATTTAATAATTATTTTCAGTCATGAATCCAAATGAATTCATATAATTCCATATATGGGAAGAAATATATAACACATTCATGATAGGATGAAATTAGTGAACATAAGTTACTGGTACCTTAAATGGTTTAAGAACTGGTAGAGAAGTTATAGAACATTTAATATAACATAATTTAATCTCAAATATTACAGAAGATGTTGTAGAAAATCATCAATATTGGTTAGAGTTTGAGCCTAGATATAATTCATTCTTCCATATATCTTAATGGAAGGGAGTCATGAGATTTGGGAGGAAGGTAAGTCTAAGTCCCGGGTAGATTGACATCTTTGAGATTCTGGATCACATCAGAGTTGTGACCTATAATCTACAACATCCACCAAGCATGTCTCAAGTACACAATGTATTCTAGTATTCTTTATCGAGGAAGTAAATTACAGATCCCTCACATGTACTAAATTAAATGGTAGTAAAAAGTGAAAATCTCAGACATAGAGATACATTTATATGAAAAAGGCTACTCACCTTGGAAAAATACTATGGTGGAACCATAAATACGAAGAGACAACATGGGAACCTGAGGAAGAGATGAAGGAAATATACCCAAAAAAAATTACACCTTATTATGAAGAGAAATATTTCATGGGTGAAATTTTATTATGGGGAAAATGTAAAGACCTAGGATTGTAATAATGTAATTTACCTTCATATAATATATCATATAGTATAAGGAACGTAAATCATATAGATAGACCATGAAAAATTATTATCATAAATTATGAATGACACATTAGTTAAAAAATTAACCAATATAAACAACATATATTATATAAGGATAATAAATAGAATGTAACAGAAAAATAATACGGTAATTTGGATCAGTTTGATCCACTAGAATGACTACACACATGAACAAAGTTGTAGAAATAAAACATAGTGTTAATAATAAAATATTAATTTTGATGACAAAATTATATATAAATATTTCATATAGTAGATGTGAATGAATAATTAATGGAATAATTGGTATTTATAAAAATTAGGGAATCTGTATTAATGTTAAAAATCTTACTATTTTAGTAGTTACCTTATCATAGGAATTGTAATCTGACCATAATTAATAGTAATATGACTCCTAGAATATTAACATAACCAATGGAAATTTAAAATAATAATTAGTTATATTATAAAATAAAAATATGATATATTTATGGTACATGTAAATAAATTTTTTTAAAAAGGTACATTAAGTGTTAGTATTTTTGTAAAACATAAATATTTTATTTTAAATTTTATAATGAATATTGTGATTTGAAATAAATTTATTTTCATAAAATAGATTTTTTAATTTATATTAAGATGTATTATAATGATAAGAAAATTTTATGACACCAAAAGTAATTTTTTAAGGGTTATAAAATTCATTATAATATTAAAACCGTTTTTCCCAAATAAATGAAGATTTAATAAAAAAATTAAATATTCATATATTTTGAAAAAAATCTAAAAAATTATTCCATATTTAAAATATACACATAATGAAATGTTTACTATTTGTTTTCTTGATTTTTCTAAAACAGTTTAATTTTTTGTGAATAGTGAAATGTGGTTATTTACAACATTTAATATTATAACCCAAATACATGAATTATTGTGCCATAGATGATGTAAGAACACATTAATTCAAAATCACATGAAATATTTACTATATATAATCACAATAATCAATACTATTTACAATCATGAAATGAAATAATTACTTAATGAATATAATAATAAACACCCCTCTTCTCACTTTATAAACACCACCCCTCACAACCCCTTATCCATAAACTTTATCGACCTTATGTCATGATAAATATATAATAAACCCTCTCTTCCCCATTATACCCACGTCTTAGTGCTACTGTTTTCACAAAATACCAATTACAATTTCTTTAATGGGTCCTTCGAGGATGTGATTTTCGAGACATATGATTCTTACACAACATCTTTTAATTTATTTTCCACTTCTACCATCTACCCATTTTATTAATCCAAAAAAAATAATAACTAAAATATATTGGATATAATATAATTTTATATCTCTAATAAAATACCTTCTATAAACCCCTTCTCTAATATCCTCTTATTCAATAAAAACATGACCATTGTCTATATTATTTCGATTAACTATCGTCGATGATGATAAGTTATCTTTTTCACTGATGCCTTCATGGTAGGTTTAAAATAAAATATTATTGTTCATAACGAACAAATTATATATATTATATGTTTTTATACATTCAAGATAGAGTATATTTCCATAAAATTAAATAAAATGAAACTTGTTTGGGATAGTTGGAAAAATCGTAAAAATAAAATAAATATTTTTCATTATAATTTTATAAAATGATTCATCCCCATGTTGGAAATAATGATATATGGGACTATTTATTCATTTTTATGTCCTTGAGTACTATTTCATTCCACATGTATACTTTTATATCCATTTTTAAGAACTTCTATAACAATACACATGTAAACTAGACAAGTATTTGTGAAACATATGCTCTCTGAATAATGAAATTGAAATTTGTAACTTCAAAAAATTAACATAAAAAATTTAATAAAATTATAATAAATAACATATACTTTAATATGTTCTGTATTAAATAATTAATTAATATATTTTTATATTATATTACATTATGTGAAATTTTATAATGCATTTAGACATTTGGTAAAGGATATCTCTAAACCTCTATATTACCATTAGGTAATGATTTACCTCTCTTTAACTAGATTTAACTCTTTATTATTATTATATTCCCCCTCAATATTATTTATATATTCCCCAACAAAATATTTTTATCTTAATTATTCTTTAATTTATGGGAAATACATGTTTCTAAAACTCTCCTCTCTCAATTATCTCGATAAGTAAACCTGATAAAAGGGACCCCATTTTTAAGTACAATCCATTTACTATTTTAGGCCACCATTTTTTTTCTAAAATAACTGATTTTGTCATGAAATATTTTTTAAATAATTTCCAATTTTATGGAAATATTTATACCTCTATCCTCTTTAACTAAACTTATTTCTTCTCCCTAAAACAAAATTAAAGTAGAAAATTTCAAAATTTACCAAAACACTCGTATATTTTTTTTCAATTAAATTGTACATATTTATTCTTGATCTGTTAGTATAATTATATTATTTATGATTATCCATGAATGATTTAATCCATTATTTCATAGATACAATTATGAAATGACATTTGGTTATGCCTTATGACAAGATTATGAAGACCATTTATTTACATGGGTTACACTTATGTTTATTACAAATATTTTATTTATTTATCAAGAACAAATGTGAATTTACTTGTTATTATTGGTGAACCCATATAGTGATCCAATGCATTGGGTTATTTTTTGTCTCTTGGGATTTTATGTATGGGATTTTGGAGTAAACCTAATCTAGTATGAGACCTCATCCACCATGTGATTTCATCTTTAAAGTAATCCTTAACTCAAGTTATCATATATGTTTCTTCCAGAATAATAAATTTTAATAATCATAAGATTCCATGTCTAATATGTTATGAATAAATATTTTTATTCATGAGGCATTCACTTTATGATATGATGTTGTTATTTGTGACTCATGTACTATGATTTTTTTCAATATTTATTTCCGTACTGATATTTTAACTCACCCCTTTTGTCAATATATTTTCCATGTTATCCTATATAGTTATAGGAGCTCAATGTGTATTAGAAGTTCATTTTTAAAATTGTCAGAAATATTTTTTATTCTCGTTTCATGTATTAATAATATGTACCCAATCTTCTAATGACAATAGATATTTTAATCCTTTGATTATATTTAATGGATATTTAAGCATAAAATATTATAATAATTGGTATTAACTGATTGGGTTTCTATATGATCCCTTGGTTATCACATAAGTATTTTTGGATCAGTTTAAGACCATCTAGGAATTAGATATAGAATGCTTAGTGATGTTTGAATGTAAAGGGGTGTGATGAAGTTCTAGGATGTTTGATGGATAGTGACAATACCATATGTGTTCATAGATGGGTAGCAGTTCTAGACTACCTAAGGGAAGAGATGAGAAGTGACTCCAATTTATCTCAGTGAGAAGTATACATATTTTTGATAAATATTTTTTCTTTTTTCATTATGTGACAGTTATTGTCGTTGGGAATGAAGAGAGCCATTATGGTCTTCCTCTCACATTTCCTCATCTATCAGAGAATAATGGTTTTTTATCAATGTCAAGGAGGATTGCTTCATCCACATTACAAAAATATGTGGTTGTGGGATGATGTGATGATGATATTCAGGATGGGTTTTACATGAACCTAAATATTTATAGATTTTTTTTATGATTTATAATCTTCTAGAAAAGTTAACACGTTTTTGTCTAATCTGAGAAACTCACTCTGTAGAAGTTTGGGACAATCTATACATTTGGGAGATTTTATGACTGCATTGAGTGGTTTCTACAATTTTGTTTTAAAGAGACATATGTCTCATATGGTGGTTTTGTAAAGGATTATAGAAGGTTATGGGGGATTAGTTAAAGCTGAGTACAACACAGCATCCATAGACAGAAGGGAATTCAGAGAGGGAAATTCATATTTTTAAAGATATGAATTGCGCCTGAGTCCTTGATTTATATGGATCATTGGATGATCATCTATAAATCTAATAGTTTTAATACAATAATAGTTACCATTAATTGAATCAAATGGAACCATTTGAGGCTATTTATGGTCAACAATTCCTTTCACCACTATGTTCACATGAGGTAAGTGAGGAAGCTATTATCGAGATAAGTACGGTGTTGAACGATTTTGATCATGCCAAAGTTATTCTTACATTATCAATAAATACCTATAATAAGTAGTAATAATATTCCAAATATTGGATATTTTTGTGGGGGTTCATTGTGGGTGACAAAGTTTTCTTATGTGGGCCACCTCGAATGGGGCATTGATGATTGTGGAAATATGGGAATTTAGCTCCACAATTTGTGGTACAATTTGAGATCATCAAGTATATTGGACTATTATCTCATTTATTAGACCACACTACATAGTATTAAGTTATGAATTATGTGTTCCATGAGTCTCTATTTATGAGTTAAGATCATGATCTAGTATATGTATTTGACAATGAAGATGTTTAATTAGAACTAGAAGTATATTTTTTAAGTAACTCATTTGTATTGTGGGTAGGAGTGAGGAGATTTTGAGAGGGAAGATGGTACAACATTATTGAGTTATATTGAAGCATAGACAAATTGAGGAAGATATTTTGGAGTATGATTCTAATGTATGAGATTAATGGACATTGTTTTTTACGTAGGAACCCCAGAGATACATCATGGGGATAAGAATTCTTTATAGGGTAGATTGAAATAGACTAGAAATTTAAGAAACTTTCTCCATTATATTATCCCTTATGTAAATTATTTTTAGTTATAAATTACTTTTGTAAATTATTTGTTTGGTTATGTATGGATATATAGGGTTTTAGAAACATTTATTGGGGTTCTTGTTTAGAGAATATTGTGGGAAATTCATAAGATTCTCCCAAAGAAACCTTTCATCTTATTTGAGGGGGCATATAGATGGAATATGGTTGGAACATGATAAGATAAAAACTTGTGAAACTATCCATCAGACCATGTAACTTTAGGCATAGTAAATTTTATGACTGATTCATAATATAACAAACCTAGTAGCCAAAATGTGTGTGTGCCCTAAAGTACTAGTTAGAAGTAGATAATTGGTTGCACAATTTTTTTAACTGTGTGACCAGACCATGCTGGGGAAATAATTAATATGAATATTCATTTTTTAATATGAAACCTCTCTAAAAATCCTCATTTTTTTCATATTCATATGGATATAAACACATGGGACTAATGTGGCAGTACATGGTGATTCCTCTCCCTTCAATACCCAATTCTTATATATCTAGAGAATGCAGCTCATTAAAATTCTAGGGAAGGGTTCATTATCCCATGATCATCACATTTATTCTACATCTACACTACTATTTTTTTTAATTAATCATATATATAGAATTTTATATCAATATTTATAGGTTTTAATTAATATAAAGTGTAATTTTCATATTGGAGATGGATAAGCTGTTAGATGGAGATAATTGTGGTGTCTTCTTCAATTAAATCTTGATCTAATCCTATTTGATATATCTCTAATACCATGTTACATTTTACTCATTTAATAATGATTGTATAACACTAATGTGACTAAATGGTGATTATTTATAGGTATAGTTGGTGTGAGAGATTGATTTGGGGTGAAATTCTTGGAATTTTCCATCGATACACTTATAGAAGGATTCCCTTACCATATAGAAATGTTGTATAAAATTGTTTTACATTTTTTGAATTAATGTGTATCCTATGGGACATACCTTTGATTAATGTGAATATTGGATCTCATGTTTCGATGGGAACCACTACATGATATATTTTTCTTGTGCATTCCATTGATGATACATATTGTGGATGTTTCATAAATTGGTGGAAAATAACTTCTAATATAATGATAAAAATATACTCAAGGGAGACTAGTTGGATATTTAGTGGGAGAGTGTGAGTACCTGACTATAGAATGATGACATTGCGATGAAATTATGGTGAGTACTAGGATATGACATGATTCTTTGATGGAAATTGGATATTCATTGAGGTATACATCTATAATTCAGGAATTGGTGGAAACTAAGAAAATTGTTTGAGTTGGGATGTGATGTTCATTGAGACAATGGTAAATGTTCTGCTGATAATTAGATTATGTTTTTGTTATGAGTTAGAGATATAAATATTGAACTAATAGAGGATTAATCCTACTTTATTGAGAAGGTTATTAAGAGTTTATTGGATCCTTGTAGACATACAATCATGTGAAGAGAAAACCTTGAAACTATGTATGGTTAGATGATCCAGGTGACTTCTCTGTAATGGTGAGGCTTGGATGTAGATTAAGGATGGGTTTGGATTATTATTTTATGATAGAATATAGACTACATACTAACATACAGGTGATTTTTTCCCCATCTAAAATATTTTAATTCATTAATTAATACATGTACTAGTTGTGAATACACTTATAGCATGGATACTATATAAGTATGTTTATGGTTCATGGATGCCTGGTTAGCACACATTGATCCAATTCTTGAATAATTTTCATGTTCTCATTTACATGATTTATCTAGTCTCATACCTTTATATACATGTTTGCATATGTTTAAGGACACATTGGTGATGTCATACTAGGTCATTCTCACACCCTTCATGAGAATCATGGTGCAAGTGAAGACTTTATGTTGGAGGATCTAGGGAAGGGTATTGGCGCACTGATTAGTAACTGAGGAGATATATAATGGTTTCTAAGTTAGTACTGGGATAAACTATATATAGATGTAATAGTGTGTTTTTTCTTTGAGGATTTTCTTAAGCTCTTGTGTGACCTATCACGTAGGGGTTCTTTGGTTATTTTTATATTGTATAAACTGGATGACATTTTTATAGTATAACATTATATTTTCACTTAATACTATGGTATTGGGATGTTTTTTATATCTTTATTATTCTAGTGTAAGGATATCGTTATCAAGGATATAATATCCCCATGAATCAATTCATTCCCTCACTTCTTGATGGAATCATCTTGCATACATGGATTAATGCATGAGGACATGTGACACATTCGTCTAGACAAGATGATTTTTCTTGCGGTGAGACAAATTGGAAACAAATGGAAGTTTTTATCCTTCTACATGTAGTTTCTGGGTTTATAGTTGTATCATCATTTATTATTTCCTTCCATATTGGGAATATATGTTCTCTAGCTAATCTTCACCTATGTACTGTATCCTTGGGTTATGTCCTCTTCATTTATCTTCCAACCACTAGAAAAAGATCCCATAATATCACTAGAGAGACCACTAAAAATTCATATGAAGTATTAATGAATTCATGTTGAATTTTCCTCCTCCATACCCCTCTCTATCACCGTGGCCATGCATAACCCCTCAGTATATGTCATTAGTTTAAAAATCCTGACATAAACCCCCCCCCCATTGGATAAGGGATGATCTGAAATTTCCAAATGGTCCCGGTGTGTTTCCCCTACCTTACACATACATGTCTTTAAATAGGCTCCCACAACATCCCCAAATATCCTAGTAATTAGTCCATTGAAGGGTGAATGACTTCATTTAGCTTTTTCCTCCTACTAATTTTTATTTATCATCACATCCTTACATATCCCCTAGATATATGTAATTATTTTGAAACACATAACCTAGAACAACAAATCTAAATGAAGACCGATTATGAATTTTTGTGCCCTCTAAGCTCTATTCCAATCCAATAGAGTTTAAAACACAAAAACAAATCCATGAAATGAGTAGAGTAAGCATACACTAACATAGATCCCTACTGAAACCCGATAACCCCATGAGTATCATCCCTATTAAACATATTCATGAATATTTTATCAAAGATTATATCCTTAATGTTCTGTTATGTAAGACCATCATGACTTTACACATATTTCAAAACACCCCACCACCTCTTGTAGGGTCATTTTATCATGAAAGCAACAAAATTTGCATATAGATCCTCTAAGGTCTCTACTAGTTCAATGATACCCTCAATGATGTAAATCTAGTCCTCATTATAATATGGTCCTCTAGTTCCTTGAAAGATTAAGATATATCGAATATATATGTTTAGGTCTAATCGAAAAACATCTTAGAAACTCCTCCCACAAGAAAATACACTTTATGGATGACTCTAAGATGTAGTGGTTTTCCACCTGAACAGTTGGAGTAAGTTCAAGTGCATGCTTAGTTACATAATCCCATTATTCAAATGGTGGAATAATAACATACTCTATAGTGGGGGAAGTATGACTTGCCTTCCTTGAATAATCCCATCTAATATCTTCTAGGTATCATTATTTATAATAGAAAAAATGATTATAATTCTGATAGAATCTTAATTAATATTTAAACTCAATATTTTTTATATACACAAAATGGATTTATATATCCACACCTATCATAAGTGTACTCTAATAATTATAATGAATGACCCTCTTAGTACTACCCACAGCCTACACCCCTTCCTCAATACCTACATATTGGTCAACATAGTTTATTATAGAAGAAAAAAATAATAGATAAATACAATCAATTAAATGAACTACTATACATAAAAAGAATCAATAATATATGGAAGGTGATCCTACATCCCTAGTCATGATTCATGAACACTCTGGAATTCCATAGAATGTAAAAACACAACAATACTAAGGTATGATCCTAAAAATAATGGTACACCTCATTTAGATGGGAAATAACATTTATTACTTTAATTCTTAGATTTATATGGGTATTTTACTATCCCACCATTAATTCATAAATAGATCATTGTGGACCTCACACCTCAAACCTAGGATGTTTCACTGCACTTTTGTCTAGGTAATTATTCTAATACAATTTTTCGTGATTCGACCACCCCAATCCATGAATCTAGTCAACTATTTCCACATGACTCATGATATCCCTTAGTATCCTTCCATAAGCACCACATTCGATTATCCACGGAGATTACATATCATACTAAATACAATCCCCATAGTCTAATACAATTTCATTCAATGTGATTTTCCTCTTTTAATTTCTCACCATAGTGAAATTCATAAGAAGACACCCATCATCACACTACCCCTAGAGAAGGATGGTTAATTATGGAGTTCGTATCACATAATCTTTTAAAAATAGTTGTTTATCAATTTACATGTGCAGAAGAAATTATCCTTTGAACCATTTTATATTTTCAGTTCTTATAAAAACCACCATATCGAATGGCTGCTGTATAGATACTCGATTGGAAAAATAAATTAAAATAATTACCTGATGTAGATTTTTTTCCACACAATCACTTCACCTTGGGGTTATCCTTTTTTTAAATAATGACTTTTCTATGAGGTGTTTCATTTATTTTAGAAAACTCAGTAACATTACTATTAAATATATGTTTTTGTTTCCTCATATTGATGAATGGATTGTTTATCTTGGTGGTTCTTAGTACATTTCCAATATTAATAAGAGATCTGGTTACCATCAAATTAAAGATAATAAATAAGACATTCCAAGGACAATATTTCATACTTTTTATACCCATTATTAGTTTTTTTCTAATTCATTTCAAAGTAATAAATAAACCATATGTATTTTTGGGTCTTATAAATATTTTTTTTCTATGTGTTTTTATTATAATTTAATATTTTGTTTTTAATGATGAAATTATTATATATTTTAATATATATAATAATCTTGGGAAATAAGTAAGGATTTGTTTCAACCCTTAAAAGGAAAAATGTTTTATGTAAAATATAGAAAATATGTGTTTTTATTACAATAAATTTCATTTTATTGAAACAATCTAACTAAATATGGAATAATATTGGATCCTCCTAAAAATAAAGTGGTTAAAGAGTGTCCAAGACCTATTAATGTCACTGATATGGGAAATTTTATTCGATTATTATGTTACTATAGATTTTTCTGTAAAAATCTCAATGTTTGTCTATCACAATAAAAATGTTAAGTAATAAGGAAGTTAAATTAACACATATAAAAGAGTTTATTCAATGTTTTTAGGAATTTAAATTAAGATTGGTTAATGGTATAGTGATATCCTTTCTATATATGAACGTTTTGTTTTTTATTTATAGGGAATATTCTTTAAAGTTCTTTAGTTATCTCTTGAATCAATAAAATAAAGTAATTTTGAATGCATCATTACTATTTATAATCCAAGAGAGGAATTATACTAAAAATTTTACTGATCTTGTAGTGTTGTCATATTCTATAAAAATTGGATTAAAATTATATATGTCGATAAATATAAAAAATATTTTGTTAAAATATTTTATTTGTATAAAATCACTCATAAAGAGTTAAATATGAGGAAGAGAAGTTTGTTGGAACTAATAAAGGATTATTATTTCATGATTCGCCATTATCCATGTAAAGAAAACAAGGAATATGATTCCATGAGTCAAAAATTTAATGAATTGTTAACTATTTATTGTTTGGGACATGATCCATTACTTATTGATTAAATTATTGTTGGATTCAAAATTTCATGTGCAAAAACATTGTCTATTTTGGCTCAGGTATTCACATAGTCATTCATGTCATTAATAATTATTAATTCCCAGAAAATATATAGTGGTTTTCAATAAATGATTTTATTGGTTAAGAATGGTATGTTTTCCAAGTTTAACTTTGATAAGGAGGTTATTATATGATTTGTACCGAGTTTGTGTGTTCTGAGTAATTCCCAATTGAAAAATAAAATATTGAGTGAGCTCACAGATCTCAATTTTTTATTCATAACTATAATACTATGATTTTTAAAGACCCTTGAAAATATTATTGGTGGGATAGTATGAAAAAATATATAAAAAAATTATAATAAAATGTTATAATTTTCAACATGTTAAATTTGAAAAAAAAACAACCTAGGTGTATGATTTAATCCTTTCAAGTACCTAAGTGGAAATGGGAGAATATACCCATGTTTTTCATGGTGGGATTACCAAATACAGCTTGAGGTAATAATTTTATTAGGATTATGAATTATTTTTTCAAATAAATCTATATACTCTCTTCCTATATGATACTATGGATTTGTACCATCATTCTATAATATATAATAAAGAAATAGTCAGGTTATATTTAGTCCCTCTCTTTCTATTAAATCTAATCATCATCACTAATTTATATATGATTTTCTGAAAGGACATTAACATAAATTAGGTATAGAATTAAATTTCAGTATATCCTTTCATCATAAATATGATGGGTCATTGGAGTGAACAATTATAAAACTGTAAGAAATTATTTTGTCTTTCTCATTTGATTATCAAAAAATTTGGTATCAAAATATTTCACTTTTATATTTTTCTCATAATAACAATTTACATTTTTGTATATAGACGAGGTCGTTCTATGAATTATATAGAATGTAGTGTCAAAATCCATCCTATTTAAATAAATTTAGTTATATTTTTTATTGGGATATGAAATTGTAGAAGATATGGTTATAAGGATAAAGATAATTCAACTCCATATTATGTAATCTAAGAGAATTAATAATAGTTATGTAGATATCTTGAAGAATGATTTTTTTCTTGATGTAGGAGGTTGTAATTTTTTTTTGAAAAAAATCATTGGTAAGTGGTTATTTGTTTTAGCAAGAAAGGAAAACTAGTTCCATAATATATTGATCTATATAAAATTATATGAAGAGTGGGATAAATTTCTTTCCATGTATCCTTATTCTGATATTGTATCAAGTACATGAGGTGTTTCGGGTTTCATTATTATATGAATATGTACTTTATGAATCTAATTTTTTAATCCCAAATTTAGCTTTGTTAGAGGAAAATATAGTTTTGATTATTGATCACATGGAGTAGGTGTTTCAGAATGAGGTAACTAACTTGGTTATGTTACTATGGAACAGAAATATGATGGAATAATGAACATGGGAATTTGAAAATACGTGAGGGAAAAATATCATAACATGTTAAGTAATGAATAAAATTGAGATGAAATAATTTATTTAAGTGAGTTATAATTTGAAAAACCATATTATATTAATAAAAAATCAATTTTAGGTAATATAAATATTCATGAAATTATTTTTTATTCATAATCACTATAAAAATTCTGTAATTTTTTAATCGAAAAATAAATAGTTTTATTCTAAAAAAAATTCCACATAAATTATATATTTTAATATAAAAGTGGAAGTTCATAGTTTTAGTTGGTAAATTTTATTAAATGGAATTCAATTTTTATATCATCATGTCAAAATTATATTCGGGTTATTTTATGGGATTTTTTTATAAAATGGTGGTTATTTGGGAAAATAGTGAAAAATTCCAATTTTACAAATAAAATAAAGTTTTTGAAATAATTATTACATAAAAATTAATTAAAAATATTTAAATTCATTTTTATTATCTAAATATATATGTAATTAATTAAATTAATCATTTAAAAATAATTTTGTGCATTTTTAAACCCATGATTGACTTCATGGAACCTAAGAAAAAAATTTATGTAACCCTAAAACATAATATTATATTTTTTACCACATATATAAATTTAATATTAAAAACTTTAGACATATAATATTAAATTAATTTAATAAAAATTATTTTAGGGAAATTCCTTATATTTAAATTAACTTTTACCACATATAGAAATTTAATATTAAAAAATTTATTCCATATTTTAAATTATAATTTTATTATATTCCAATGATGTCAATTTCATTTTAATTCATAATGAATAATTACCATAGTAATGGTTCGTCACCATGTGTGTGTGTTGAATACCGTCATCATGAATGATGCATTTTTTTCATTATCATCTCACAAATACATGATTAAGGATGTATTTTATGAATTAATATGACATGAATACTAATATTTTGATCATTAAAATATAATATTTTATCTGCTTTATTTTCTTGACATTTATTTAAAAAATGAAAATGGTGTCCATCTATATCTCTGGACCACCACCTCCATGAAATAATGTGTTTCATTTTTCATGACTTCCTTACATGGATGGATATAAAAGAGAATTAAATATAACAAAATGATAATTATAATTTTGTTAATATTATATAGATTGTAGAACCATTAAGCATTTTACTACATAAAATGCACCTAAGATATTATGATGATTATAAACCTAATGACTTCAAAAAATACGATGTAAAAAAAACCAAATTTATAACTAATTAAAACATGTGGATAAAATAAATAAAATGAATAATGATATTGTAGTGAAAATTTTAAATGGTTCTTAATATATTAAATAATTGATATAATTTATTTATTTAGCAATGGAAACAATGTACATGGGGAGTCGTGATTCAATAAATGGTATTTCTTCATTAAAACCATATATCTAATGTCTCAAACTCTATATAAGATAAGTGAATGTTCTTTTATATGTAGGAAAAATTTATATACTTATGTGTTCTATGATTTAAATTCAAGATTTTATGTGTTTTATTGATGTTATGTTTTATAGAAATTTTGTATCATGATGGGTGTGTCTAATATATCCCTCCAATGCGTTGGGAAATGATACGTCTTTCATCCGAATACACAATAGAAGTAACTATGGACATTATTCCTTTTAATTTGTGATTATAAGATTTATTGTAAGAATGATCATAAGAGTGTAATGAATATTATGAACCAAGGTACCAAAAATATTTTTTATTCTTAAAAATTGGGATTATGGAAATCATTTTATACCATAAGGTTAAAAAAAGCATATGATTTATAGAAAAGATTATGATATTTTTATTTACAATGTATGTTTTAAGGAATGTTCTTCCAAAAAACCACATAAATATCAATATTCACTGAAAAATTATTAAGATATGTTTTATTAAATTTATTGGTTAAAAACATTTGTTTCTATGTATACATACTTGATAAATTTACATAAAATTTTAATATAAAAAAGGAAAAAAATCTTATGAGATTTATTGATTTTCAAGTTGACTAAAGGGTTTCTTTCATTTTTTATATACCATAGTGATATTTCTTTCCCATGAAAATTTTTCTTATATTTTTCACATATCCTAATTATGTATTGTAACTATAGAAAGTTTAATCGTTAAATGCCATTTTTAATGAAAAAGATACATGAATAAAACATGAGTGCAAATATAAGAACCTATTTTTTAGGAAAAAATTACATTATGTCAAAGTTTTCCCTTTTTATGTAATGTTTTTTTTAATTATCTAAATGTGTAAACCTAAAATATAATAAAAACTTAATAATGAAAAACCCTTGTTATAAAACATTTAATTTTGGGTTGATTATGATTATTGTGTGTAATACTGAGATAATCAATAACAACCTATGGTATAGGGAACACAAATTTTTATATTTTACAGTACACATGATTTAATTTTTCGAGAAAGATCAATATATGATTTTGGTTTTTTATTGGATTCACTACATTTAATGAAAATAGTTAGATAATTTTAAATAAAACATTGGTATCAAAGCCTTATATGTGTTTTGATTCATGATGTCATGCTAGAAATGATTTTTTTATGTATTATTATCTATTTTAATCCAAATCATTAAACATTATTATGATTTTTTTCTTCCCAATTGACTCAAAACATATGATGTGGGGTTATAATAGCCCAGGATTCAGATCAAAACCATTAATATTTTACTAGTCATAGCATATGACATCTATATGTCATATCCAATGATAATGTTGTTCCGTGGTTTGAATAATATAGAATCATATTTTTCTAGTGATAATAATAAAAACAATAAAATATAATTCGATATAAATGGGTAATTTTATTGATATGATGGGTATCACCACTAATATATATGATTTATCCTTTTCTGCAAAAATTTAGAAATTGTAAACATGCCACTTATTATATTCAATGATAAGATTATAAATCATAAAATAAAACTGATATCACATAAAAATCATAAGCAATGTAACATATTACTCGTATTATACAATTCAACCTAAATTTTTTAATATTATTTTTAGAGAAACATTTTCCTTTATATTAAATTATGATTTAATTTTTTTAATTTATAATTTATAAAAATGGTATTTTGGGAAAATTTTAATTACTAAAAGTATCTATAAATTAAATATTTATAAAGTTGTTTTAATTAATTAATTAATTATTTTGGTAACGTTTATTGACAAATATTTCATAATATTAAATTTTAATATTAAAATTCATTCCAAAATATATTCCATGAATTAAAATTCAATATAAATATTTTAGAATAGAATTTATAAGTGTAATTTATAAATGGGTTATACATTATAAAAAAATAAAAAATATAATTTGTTTATATATAAAATTTTAATCAAAAACATTTATCGAATTGAATTCTTAGAAATAAAGACCTATTTTAAAATATAATTTATAGTACATCAAAAATAGTTTTGATGATTGATTTGAACAATTTTTGAATAATATTATGCATGTGATATTAATTTTATGTAAAATTTTTTACATAATAGAGGTTGAAATATAAATGTTTATATGTCTTAAAATAATATCTACATATAAAAAATATAATATTATGAATAAAATTATGTTTTTTATATTTTAATTAATATAATATTTTTATATTTAAAAATTACGTAATGTTCATAATAAATAAATATATTATAATGTTTATAATTTGGTTTCATTTGTTAATTATTTATAAATTTTTATCAAATATTCAAATATTTGAATGGTTCATTTACTTAAATATTATTCTTATATTTCTTCAGATTTATAAACTTTTATAATATATATGGTTATTTGATTTAGTTTTAAATATTAATATTATTTTATATATTATCATACAGGAATCAAAGGAGATACAAGCTAGTTGTGATTATAGATTTTTCTTTTTTATACCTTAAAATTTCTTTAAATAGAGTTATGTGCATTAATAAATAATTTAATAATGATTTATTCATATTAGTTATTATATTTTTGTTGTTATAAAGATATTTACTAAATAATGTTTTATTTGGTAGATGGAATTTTCAACATACCTCCAACTAACCGAGATTTTTATAATTTGTTCTAGAAAAACAGGGGTTGACTATCTATAGATCTAGGTATAATTATATAGATATTATTTATTTTATATAATTTTAAATCATTATAGGAAATACTTTTATGCAATTCTTTAATAAGATGCATTTAGATATGTTTAAATTTGGTTGGATTTTGATTTGGGTTAGCAAAAAAAGCTATGAGTTGTGGAAATTATTGTACATCAATATGCATTGAACATATTGATTTAATGAAAGAAATAAGATTATAAAATTAAATAAATAATGGAATGAATATATAAATTTAAAAACATAAGATATGAATATCATATTAAATACCCTTCATAATACCGATTTTTATATTCTTTCTATTGCTGAACATGTTACAGCCTCAATCATCTATCTACATGGGTTCATGCTAAATCTTGGTGCCCATAGATTGTCATATGTAAGGAAAAAAAGTAACGGGTGAAACTAATAGTATTATGTGACATATTATTATATCATAATTTGGGTTACTCTTAGTTGGGAAACACAAATGGTTAAGATATCATGTGAATGGAGTTAAATTTTTCCACATTATATTATTAGGGAAAGCTTTTCCCACTCAACAAATCAACAGTCATACATGATATTATTAGCAATAATGAATACTTTAGGAGTGATGTGGTGAGATAAAACCTAATGTGTAACAGTTATATAATGAAATCTTAATCTTCACCAATAAATGGGTATGATGAATTTAAAATATGTTATCAGTTTATTGGGACTAAATTAATTTACTTTACTCGATGAAATGATATAAAATATGATACTCATTTAATAAAATCATCAGTTGTGGATTATAGAATATTTATCCAAAAAAATTAAATTTAAATTTAAATAAATATTATAAAAATTATAATAATTCTATAATGAAATTTTGAGACTTGGTTATAATGTTATGAATTATCTTTATGTAAGGAGACATTCTATGTTCTATAGAAACACTTTCCTAAGAAACTGAACAATTGATGTCATTCTACTCTTGGAATATATATTCTAATGAGAAACATCAAATTATTCACCTAATATTTCAAAGTAAATTAATGTTAAATGACCCAAGGAATTATATTCTTCCCTTATATGGTCATTATTATTGAGTTTTATAATGACCTGGAGAGAATAGAGATTTCTGATAAGCTTTGTTCGAGTTAAGTAATTCATCTTATTTTCAATTTTGGAATTATTTTTACTATTTGAATAAGATAAATAAGAAATTTCTAAATATTATATAAGTTTTTAGGATAGTTGAATTTGGCATGTGATTTCCATGTTCTTGTGCTTTATCAACTGTACATGTGGAAAACAGTTCAAACCAAAAGAATAAAAAATAGTTGTAAGGTCCAAAGATGTTACTTTGAGTAGTTAGGAAAGTGACCACGCATCAATATATAATATATATTATAACCATTATAATTATTAATTACATTTTTTACAGGTTATATTATACCATTATTAAATCATATTTCACATAATTTATATTTTTATTTAATTTGTTGAAAACATTCCTAACAATATGTAACTATATAATGACACAATTTGTTAGTAGTACAATGTTTTTTTTTTTCAGAACATCAGATAAATAATTAAAATTTGAAAATAATTATTTCATATAATTATTTTATCATTGTAATTAAGCTCATACAACTATACAAGAGGATATATCTAAGAACCATAGGTCACTAAGGGGCACATAAGTGTAAAAATCCTAGATGAGATAGATTTGACTTAATTGTGGTGATTAGGATATAATTCATAATTCAGACCTAAAATTTATATAATTACACATAAATCTGAAATATAGCTCAAATAACCATCTCTCCACCATATTTCTGTTCAATTAAGCTCACATTTATTAGTCATGTAAATGGACAAAATGGATAGAAAAAAGTTTTCAATGAATAGTCACCACATCCCTTTGGTGCAGGAAATATTTTCTGTAAATATTGATATATTTTTTTGATAAGACCTCTCCTCGGCCACATTATATATTGTTTCTATACTATATGGTAAGTCTTGGAGTTCTTGGGATGAGACTATTCAACATATATAGCTTCCTCCCCTAATTGGGAGTTCTGAACTTCTTATGATCACCTAGGGGGTAATGTGATATAAATCCCTCGCTTCATATTTGTATTATTTGATTCAAATTTCAAATTAAAGGTTTCATTGATATATTTATTCATCCCTCATCCTTTTTTAATTGATTCATATTCTATTATTTCATGATAAAACTAAAATAGTCATGTTTTTCGGTACCCATTCATTAGATGTTTCACACAACATTGAAAAATTCCCCCCCCCCCTTAAATTTTAGAGCTTAGTGGTTCATATTGGTAAATTGAACTCTCATAAACACTGCTATTAAGAATTAAATTTATGTTATGGTATCAAAATTGAAAAACATACAAAATAGTACAACCTTCCAAATTCATCAGGAGTATTCTTGGTGAGTTTCAGTTATGATGCCAAACACAAATCAACATACCATCAGCGATAACTAGTGAATCATTTTTGTTTTTAACTAAATCCTAGGAAGTATTATATTAAAAAATCATTAAAAATATATTTATTGTTGTCAAAACTAGGTATTAGAATATGTAAACCACAAATATTGATGTTATGAAGGATGAGCATGATGGGATTCCAATGGTTGATCCCTCTTAATTATATATATTAATTTCTGATTTATTTTACTTCTTGTTTATTTATGAGTTCCCCATAAATCAAAAATCCCAATATTAAAAAATCATATTACACTATAATAATGAAAACCATATTTATAAATTAATTAACCAAGTAACTATTAATGATATACTATAATTCCTCCTATACTACAGAAATTCTGTTAAAAAACTAAACATCTAACTATATGTGTATGAAAATAAGATCAAATTTTGGCACCATTTCTTGGGAAAAAAGATCATTTTTATAATTTATTTATTTATTTTTCTTCTTATTTTTAACTCATTTCAAGTCCAGATTACCTTTATATTGTTTTTGATTTTTTTTATTTGTTTTTACGTGCTTCTTTTCTCTCTCTCTCATTCTCTCTCACATGTTTTGTAAAATATGCTTTTATTTTATTTATAATTTAATTATTGTTATTATGTGTTTGTTTTATTCATATTTTATTAAAATAAATAAAAATATAAAAAAATTCCTTACATACTTGCATGACCCGATCTAGAAATGAAAAACTGGTTGAAATAGACAATAGAATTGAAATGTATCTTCACACACAAATGAGGTATTATATATTTGGAATGTAGAGTATAAATTATGATAAACTTTTGGAACCTAATTTGGTCCTAAAAAATATAAACCTTTACCAAATAATGCCTTGTAAAACCTTGGATAAAATAACAAAACATTAAATGAAGTTACCACCCTTGATGCGGAGTACCAACATGTGTACATCCAATATCCTAAAGAGGCATGCAACTTTGTATGATACTAGGACTCACCCCATACATCCTAAATTCCCCTTTCTTCCTTGTGAGGGACCTCACAAACATATCAAGGGATTTAACATTGTGTTTCCCCTATGGAACCCCAATTTTCTCAATAACCTCACAATGTTTAGGTCCTTCCCCTTCCTCCATGACGGTGTGATCAAAGACTGGATATATAATATACCTACCAAAATTAGGGGTTGTAATTAACATAGATGACTATGTCTGGTAAAGTTCATCGCTTCCCCATAAACATCATTCAGTATAAATTTAATCTTTTACATTATGAAATCACAATGAGGTACCCTTCATGAATATTGGGATAGATTAAAAAGTCATTGTTTATGCCCCCCCCCCCAAATAGTGAACAAATGTATATTCAATACGAATATGCGGCACATGTCACCTAGGATTTGAGAATGATAGATGTTGAAAATGGTGGTTTTAAAATTGTTAAACCTCTTACCTCCACAAAACACTTAATATCCAATATGCTTCAAAATAAAAAAAAATAGTACCCGAACAATTTCAACCACATAAGGAGTTCATGAGGTAATTCAATATTCCATATTAAAAAGGTACATATTAGTGTTGATGAAATTCATACCATTCTAAGAAAATTATCTTACGATCATGTAAATTCACACTCTCCACCTATTATATCACACTATTTAATTTGATAAGATAATACTCATTTCTATGATCAGCACACGTAACTTCAGAATTCATCAGAGTCGTGTGCACCGATATTACCCATGAATACTTTTTAGAAAGAACATCCTTTCATGAAAGAGAACATAATGCTGAATCTGAACACTTCGAGGTAGGAACAACCATAGTACCAAGAAAGAAGAAACTCTAGGTACCATAAATTTAAATAGAATCAATAAGGATAAGGTATGAAACCATTTGTTCCATTAACGTATCAAAACAAACCTCCTTCTACGAAATCTGAACCAAACCTTGAGAAAATGGGATTGTAAATGGCATATTAGTATCTAAATATCCAAATGACCTCACAATATACTATTAATGACCAAAAAAATTAGGCGTGAAATTTTTAAGATACCATTGTTGAGATAAAAAAGACTGTTTCTGGACAACTACCATCCTAAACTATTTCCAATCTCATGTATAAATGTAATGTATCTATTATCACATATTATAGTGGTAAATAAAATTATAAATCATTGATTCAACCCAAAATATATATACCACTCTTAAAGATATTTTTCTTTTACCTCAAAAAATTCTATTTATGAAAAACAAAAAAGGTAAACAAGTTTTCATTAAGTAATCCCTTGAATAATCCATTCCCCTTTCCATTCCCCCAAAACACTCAAAATCCAATAATGATTTGGATAATGAAAATTACAATGAGATCTTGGATATAGGTAAAAAGATTCAAGTTAGCATTCCCCTCTTATATTTACTTTATAAAAATACTTTCAATTCCAAATTCATAAAGAACATTATTGATATAGAAGATGACTAAAGGGGAATGAAAGAGTCAACATTGGATGGAATGTCTCAGATTTTACACATCTAGAATTTCCAACCAAATACTTGGATTCATAAATTTTAACAATACATTTCACCATTGGGGTGACCTTCTCTTTTGATGAAATTATGAATGAAGTTTCTTTAATTAATGTAATTACTCACTCTATGTATAATTATTTTTAGGTTTGTGGATTTAAGAAATTGTTTTACTCATAGAAATTTCAATTAGTATCACAACACACCAATCAAGATTGATATAGTATATCCTTCTGAGTGTTGATAATATTATCTTCCCTTTATACAACTATATTCTATAGATATAAGATACTTGGACCCATGTACAGGACCTAATCATTCTTGGAATTACCTTCCATAAAATAATAAATAAAATCATCAATGCTCCTAATGGTACACTATACATGGATTTTTTGGTTAGAAGAGGTATGTTTAAATATCCTTGATTCTATAAGACAACACGTTTATGAGAAATCCAGTCTTATTTTCTACTCAATGGATATTCTATCTAAATATACTCACAAAATTCATTCCTTCAACCACACTCTAATTCATTTCCCTCTTCTTCACACTTAGATGATTTGAGTAATAATTATTATTTTCAGAATTGTGTTGGTTTGGAAATGTATAAATTTTGGACATTACCTAAAAAGTATGATTATTTAGAGGTAACCATGAACATCAAAGACTCTAAAAACATCATTTCTCTTGATTCTATTTCCATTTAAAATAAGCATGAAAAGATAAACAATTTCAGTCAAATCATTCCTAATAAATCATGTCCCTCAATCCAAAAAAACACTATTGATGGAATTAGAACCACTTCTATATAATTTAATATATGTAAATTTTGAGGTTATTTACCTATTGACAAATTGAGAATAATTAATACCAACAATGTCTCTCTACACTAGGAATCAAAATTTTTGGAACTTTCAATGGAATGTAAAAAGGTGATAGGATGGAAAATGTTTGATATTCATATGATTTTCCCATATACATTAATTAATCTTGTAATTTTATATGATGAGGATATGATCATAAGGAATACTCAACATTGCTAAAATAATACTTTCTAAGAATTTATATAATTAGAATTTAGTAAAATATATGCTTCTAAGATCATCTAACACATATATGATATTAAATGGGTTATACCAGTTTAAATTGTGACAAAAAAAATTAGAATAAAAGTACTGTCAAATGAAAACAATGAATTTATTCTGACATGTGTGAAAAATTATAGGTGATTCTGTATTGACTATGATAGACAAAACCATGAAATGGGAAAATAACACTTTAATATTCCTTATAGTGACACAATGTTAGAATGATTGGATAATAAGTCCCCTTATTGTCACAATAATTGATATTCCAGTTATTTTAAAATCTATATATATTATGGGGATCAAGAAATGATAGTATTTACCTATATTGTAATAAAATTCATAAAGGTGGATTCCAGTTGGTCTATTCAATGCTCCGTGTAATTTTTATAAATCTAAGTTCAGTATATTTTATGATTACCTTGAGAATTTTATGGATTTTATTTGATGATTTCACAGTTTCATGGATCATCCTTTAATGTTTATTTTCCAAAACTGGTTTCTTTTCCCTCTTGTTCAATTGAAAATAAATAATATTATATTATATGAAATGAAATTTTATCGAATAATGGAAGATTGTTCATAGTCATTTTAATTAAATTAGTATAATTAATGTTGATAAATAAAATATTAAAATAATTTCCTCCCCTCGACATCCAAAATATGTTCATGAGGTGCACTATTTCTTAGGTCATGTTAGGTTTTACAATCGATTCATTAATGATATTTGTAATATTTCACTTCCCTTATCTTAGTTATCATAAAAAGATTCTATGACTATTTTAGATAAAAATGGAAAGTATGCATTTAATTAAATAAAATGAGTCTCAAATATCCTCCCATCATCCAACCACCATGGTGTGATCTCCCCTTTGAAATTATTTTTTAATACCCTAAGGCTTCAGTTGAGATAGTTTCATCACAATGGGTTAATAGGGATCCCCATGTCATTATGTATCCATCATATACCCTTTTCCTTGCCTAGGAAAACAAAATGACCACTCAACAAATTTATTTTATTGTGTTTTCCTCAATAAAATTTCACTTATACCCTTGTCATTATGTTTTTTGATCATGATGCTCATCAGTTCTCCTTATGAAGCCAACCTAAGCCCCACCTCATATAACAGACAATCCTATTCTAGGGGTTTGACAAAGAGATTAGAGATATTGAAAGAGTGGAAAATGTGTTGTTTGGTCAAATTATTAGGATTTCCACACCATTTTACCCCCATGATAACTCATCCATCCATGTTGTAGAATTCATCCTTGATGAGAACACTTATGAAGATATGGACCTTACCCATTGTTATAGGAATACTATGATGTTTTTGTAGAATTTATGGTCCCCTCTAATTTTTTCATTCAATTTAATAGATACTTAAGAATGATACATGATGGTACATTTGGGATATCCTATAGTATTGGAGAGTTTGTAGTGACCAGGTTGTTCGTTAGTGTATCATCGACTAAGAGTTCACCAATGATTTAATCTTCTCCAATACTTTGTCTTGTGGGGCCTACTTCAGATGTCAATGAATCAATTGGAAGTTCCTTTACTTAAAACATTCCTATATAAAATTGTTTATAGATACCCACCAGTTATGTAATTCATTACCATGATGACAGTTCATCGAGAATATCTTTCATAGGAATAAAACTCTTCAAAACCCATGTTATTTTTTGAGATCTTACATGAATGCGGAATTGAATTCGTGGGTAATTTTCTAAATTCATGTGGATTTATATATTTTTTTTTGATTGTTGAATTTATCTAAAAAATGTAGAATCAAAGGATGCTAGGAACAATGACTCTTGAGTGGTTTTCAACATTGTGAGATCTCATATTATCAATAGGTTGAATTTTTTGGTATTCACCATCAGTGATCAAGGTTCACATTTTTTCAATCATTACATGATAAAAAGATTCTGTTAGAATGGGGTTGTACATAAAGTCTCAACTTCTTATCACCCACAAAATAATGGACACTAAAAATTTTGAAATTAGGAATTGAAGTGAATCATGGGAAAAACAGTACAACAAAATAAGAAATATTATAATTTTCACATAGATGAGATAAATTGGGAATAACATACAACTTTTAAAACCCCAATCAAAAAATTCACTATAGATTATTATGTTTGTATTGTGTTTTCACCTTCATGGGGAGGTAGAGAAAAATGCATATTAGGGGGCCATAAGATGTAATATGAACATATTAGATTCAGGGGTGCATAGGAAGTTGTAGATTCAAGAGTTATAATTAATTTATCATTATACATGTGAGAACTCATATAAGTATAATGATAAGGAAAATGATATCCATGATGAGTTGATTTATCAGTGGATGATACTAATTTGAGATAAGATCCTCATGTACAATTCATGAGTAAGTCTCCACCAATGTATGATATATTCTCGATTTCTCGGTCCATTTAATGTTACTAGTGTTTACCCTTTTTGTGAAATATGGAGTTTCTATGAGTAGAATGGCCATAGTTTTACCATCAATGGGAAGAGAGTTAAAAACATCTATAAGGATTTTCTAAATCATACAGTGGTAGAAATCAAGCTACTAGATACCATATATAACACCACATTGAAGGTTATCCATTATATCTACCTTCATTTAATTTTCTCATTATTTTATCATCTTTTATTAAGAAAGATTATGATTTTTGTTTAGGGTGAGAGTGACATAAGATAGTTAGTATATATAATAAAAAACAAATAATCCAGAATAATGATAAAAAACGTTGTGTATCCAATTTCTGGTTTTTTTCTCCATTTTTTATTTTTTGATAAATATTGATCTTAAAAATAATATCAAAAATAATTTTTCATGATAGAGACTATTGTGTGTAAAATGCCTTTTTTAGATTTTTTTTCATATGAATACTTATAAGTAATATTTTTTCAAAAAAATTTATCTTCAAATCATTCTTATATTTTTAATGGATTTTTGAAGCACACGACTCTTTATCATTGATCAATATTTTTATTTCCTCACCCAAGAGCCAATATAAACAATTTATTTTATATTATTTATTTTAATCACTTTCTAGTGAGTCTCGAATTATGTAGGTAACTAAGAACATGACTTGATTATATTTGGAAGAATAATATTTGAGTGTGCTACACCAATGATAGAGGCCATTGTTCAATTGAAAATCCCATTCAACAAGTATATATTATTTGAGGAAACCCAGAATGTTTAATCTACATAGGATTTAGCTAACTGTAAATTACTATTAGGTAGCCACATTACATGATAACTTATCCCCTCATACCCATATATTATGTACATTCTTGTTATATATTCATCATATTTGGGGGAGAGGGTGTATCCAAGTAAATTATTGGTAACGATTCATTGTAATGACTTGAGTGAAAGGGTTCATAAATATGTTTTTGGATGATTTTTAAAATCCATATTATATAATTTTTTTATAAATATTCCTATATAAATAATAAAAAATTATATAAATTTTTTTTTCTATACACAAAAATAAAAGAACAAAATGAAAAAAAGAAATGGAGAGAAGATGATGTTTTGTCGTTAATGTTCACTTCATTGATGTAACCCATAAAAAGTGATATAGGGAAGATGGATTTTGAATTTATTCACTATTTTTGGTGTATAGTGTGTAAAATCATTGTTAACACTTGTCCAATTTTGACATGCTTTTCACTTGAGATATTAAACAGTTCTCTTCTACTACATACATTCAAAACATAAAATTCTTTAAACCTTTGAACACCAAGAGAGAAATTATTATAATTCATCTTGATTAGATAACTAGTGTCTTCTATAATAAAATATAAAAACATAAAATGCATATGTTTTGATCAAATGGTCTTTTATAAATGAGCATAACACCTATATCATATGTTCTTTGAGTGAAGAGGGAAAATTTCATTGTGTGGTAGGATGGAACATATTTCATGGGTGGATGAATGAAGTTGAACAAAATTGAATGTGAGAGAAGAAGAATGATAGAAAAATAGTTCTATTAATCATGACATGATGGATTTATTTTCAGAATAATACAAGTGATTTTGACACCTTTGATGTTGGAATGGTACCTTATTAGGATATAAATATTTCCACACAAGTACAAAGGTTTAGGCATGTGGGTGTGATCTAAAAGTGATATATCATATATTATCACACTTATTATTGTTAATTAAATTGTTTATGGGTTATATTATATATTATTAAATAAAATTTCAGTCAATTTATATTTTGAATTCTTATTTTGAAAACATGCTTAAAATAAGTAATTACTAAGTGACCCAATTTGATAGAAGTTCACTAATTATATCATAAAATTCACTACACTCATCCAAATATAAAAATTATTTTTTAAAATATATATTATTATCTGGTTTTAATTCATAAAACTAGACTATTTTAAGGATGAAAGAAAATGTATCCCAAAAGTTTCCAACCATTTAAGGAATTATGGGTGAGACCAATTAGACCTACCTATTGTGATCGATCAATAACACGAGATTTGGTTCTCCAATTGGTTTACATGTAACTCCCTTAGATATATAACTATATGATACACTAGTAAATTAAATTTTCAGTCAATTTAAATTTTTTTGGTTAGTAGAAAATCATGAAATATTTGATGGGAAAAAAGTTTTCCAAGAATAGTCACCACGTCCCTTAGTAACATGACTTATTTTATAGAAATTATGATTTCTTTTTCCATAGAACCACTCCTCTAATAATATAAAATATTTTTAGAAAATAGTTTTGGATTTCTTGGTATGTTATTATTTTACATCTATGTCTTCCACCACATCCATGGAGTTCTCAATTTCATTGTGATCACCTAGGAAGGAGCATCATGTAAATATTTAGACTGATGTTGTATTATTTGAATGATATTATAAATTTCAGATATTTTTGTTGTATTCATTTATCCTCTATTATTTTTTAATTAATTTATGAAATATTATTTCATGATAAAACTCATAAGATCATTCTTGGGGGTACCAATTCAGGTGATTTTCCACACACTGTTCACAACAAATGTTTCCCCCTTTAAATTGCAGTGTTTGTGTAGTTCATATTATTTAATTAAACTCTCATAAACAGTTACATGGAAAATTAAATTTATTTTAAGGTATCAAAATTAAAAAACCTACAAACCTTGAAAATATTTAATGTTCTTCTTGTTTATTATTGGTGTGTTTTGAGAATGAAGTTACACCTAAATGACCCTATAATTGGCAGAAGCTAGCGAATAATTTTGTGTTTTCTAATGAAACCAATTAGATAATTTAATATTAAATTGTTAAATATATATATATCGATGTTAAAATATAGGGAATAAAATATTTGAACACTATCTCTTTAATTCATGGAGGATGATGATCATGAGATTTTCGCAATGTCGATCACGCTTTATCAAATCAGTTAATTAGTATATTCTTTTATTTATTATTTATTTATGATTTCCTATTAAATAAAATAATCCAAATATTTATAAAATCACATTCCACTTTTAATAATAAAACCATTATTTTTAGATAAATATTCTAAGGCTCTCTTGAATGAGGATGTAGGGTTCCTTGAACACTATATAAAATATAGTAAAAATAAAAACATAATATTTGACAAGCTCGACAACATGATCATTAGGGCCATTAATACATATGGTAGTTTTTAATAAATATATTTAATAATTCCATAATATGGAATTTTTGGAAAAATTTTAATGGGTTTTCACATGTCTATGTAATATACATTTAACAAATTAGTGTTCTAAAAATAAATTATTCAATGATTAATGGTATATTATGAAAAATAACTGATTTAATTTTTTTAAATATACATGACTTCAAAATAATGGTAAGGATTGATAAATCTTTTATTTTGAATTAAAATAACAAATTAGAGAGATACTACCTGAAATGTTTGAATATAAATGAATTTATCTATATCAGTTGAATCTAAATAAATGATGTGTGTAATTATCTTGTTTTTCATACATAATAAAAGAAGTTGGCTGTTAAAAAAAGTATGTTATAAATAATTTGAGATGATTCAAGGGGGTTATGTTCAGAATACTCTATAACATGTTTTAAAAAGGAGAAACGGATAAAAATACATTATATTGGATAATGGAGTATAACAATTTATTTATTAATATATGGTAAATAGATATTCCACCACTTATTAGTGGAATATTTTAATCAATGATATTGTTTTCAATAAAACTATCTAAACTCATAGAATTCCATAAAAATATAAAGAAAATGGTTTGTTTATTAAATATTTTTATAAAAATAAAATAAGAGCAAGTTCCTAAAAAATAAATTTGTGTATTATAGAATAATATTTTTAAGGGAATATAGTGTATATGATTATAGTGTGAGTATATTTAGACTTAGACAAGATATAGTTAACAAATGGAAGTTAATGCTAGTTAAAATTCCAATTGAATTTCACATAATAACTCAATAAACATTAGTGTATAGTAGTAAAGAAAAATATAATGATCTATATTTATTTATATTAATAATGTTAATTAATATTTATACTAATGTAGTTTAGGATATATTGGTAAATAAGAAATGTAAATAGTTTTTATAGTAACTTATCATTTCATGGTAATTTGTTTGGATTGAATGTCTTCCTTGGATTATGATGGTGTACCTTGAAAATTTCATGATAGAAAAATATTATCATACCAACATATTATTTTGTATATTTATGTTTAAGAAGTTGAAAATTAGAAATCTAAAAGCTAAATCTCATCATTATTGAAACATCATTTAACAGCCCATCAGTGTGTGGCCACAGGATAATATCCCTTAAAACATCACAAGAAGAACCTAGGTTCTCTTCCCCATATTCTAGATGATACCATATAGTTTTAAGTGTCTGTGTTGTTTCTTTGTAAAGACTATACAATTATATACATGTAAATAAATATTATAAATAACCAAAAATACCCAAAATAGTAATGATCACTATACAAAGAATCTAATAAATAATAATCCAGCGGTAATAATTAGTATAAAATATATAGTCATACATCTGATCCAATCTCACAACAGTTTAATAAAATATTTAATTTAAAACCAAAGAAATAAAAAATAAGATAAGTCTATACTACCATCCATGCGCCCCATAACATCCTTGTCTAAAATCCCCATTGAGCAGCTACAACCTATCTATGTATCATTAGTTATCTTCCACACCTAAACTGAAAAGTGTGAGGTCTACCATAGTTTATAACTTCCATGGACACCCAATAAGTGTGTGATTGTAACATAGAATGATACCAATGATTGGTTTCCTAAAATAACATGTAAAAAAGTGCATACACATGTGATGTGATTTGGAAAACAAAATAATGTGAAATTAAAATAAAATACCAATGTCAATCATTGGTTTCAAAAGTGATTCCTGAGGTTAGATATGCGATATTTAGTCAATTCTAGGTGACATTGAGTATAAAACATATTACCCAAGGGAAACCACAACCATCCCTAGAACCATATATAAAATTATACACCTGATAGAAACTCAACAGACCCAAAAAAATAAAAGTAATATGTACCAAGGGATAACTTACCAAAACATAAACCCTTATAAAAATAATACACTCGATGAAATCTTAACTCACCCTAGAATAATATAAGGAATCATACACCAGAGGTAAATAAACTCACCCCATAACTATATAGGATACATATAATTAGGGGAAACTTTTATCACCCTTGAATCATATAAGAAATCATACATCATAGAGAATCCCACCTTATCCCATAATGTTATATAAAATCATACTACCAAGGTAAAGTTAACTCTCCCCAAATCCATATCAGAGTCATAAAAATATTGGGTCACACCCGACCATAGAGTGCTACCTATACACTATTTCCTAGGGAACAGATATAACCCCCAACACTTGAACCCTCATTTCACATATGATAGACACTCGAGGGTAACTTAGATCACCCTAGAATCATTTCTCATACACTCATGGGTCTCACATTAGTCATGAGAATTATTATTGCTGCATTACCTCAGGGTCACATACTAACCTAATATATAAAAACACACACAGACACACACAAAAACTCCCCCTCTCTCTCTCAGGGCCATAAAACATCATGGAATCTCTTATCATACATAATGAATTTATCACCTCCTTAAACCCTGCATGCATATCCTTGGTTAAATTCTCATGAGAAAATACCATCACCATCCATATAACCATGCCAATATTTTCTTATTGTTAAAGGGTTTTAAGGTGATATCTAAGGTGAACAATACCCACCTCCTAGAATAAACCTCTATACGGTTACAAAAGACTATGACACCCAACATTGTCTCCTTGTCACCACACAATCTAGAAACCTAAATGGTTTTCCCTATTTAGTTCAAAAACATGTGTCAAAAGACCATAACTCATATTTTTCCATTTCCTCAAATTCTACCTAATCATATCAGGGACTTATTGGCATAACTATCCATTCTATACAAACATCACCACATGGTGATAGTATAATGCCCATCTCCCTTCCCAGGACTCCTTGGTTTTTCCTTTCACACCAAATCTCTCTAACACCCAACCCATGATACAACTTCTCCTGGTAATCACATATATGTTGAGAAGGAACAAAAAAAATCACTCCATACTGAACTTGGTTTAAGGGCTACAAGGTATATCAATGTTAAATACTACATTTATCTAAAACAGTTATTCCCAATCTATCACTCTACCATACAAAGAGGGGAATAAGTGAATATATACTAAGGTAAATTATTTTTAATTTATATACTTTTCTCAACATTGGGTCTCATATATCTCACATAAAACATTTTTTGGTCAATCCTTTAGCCATCGACGACTAATGCATTATGCTATTAATCAAAGGTCAATCATTTCCTAATAAACATAATTCCTATATGGGTATTTTATATAGTTATTAATTTTTAAGTTTTCTTCAGTAACCAATTATTGGAGACACAATACACCACTTTCATATAAACCCAACTACTTTACCCAAGGGAAATATTTGGGAAAAACCAACCACGTATTGAGTTATAATCCTCACTAAGCATTTATAATCCCTGACCAATCCTATCCATGCTTATAAAATCTGTAATGATCCTATATAGTGATATTATATCTAAAATATGTAAATAAAATAATTTAAAACTAATTATTAAATTTAATTTATATAGAAATAAACACATGAAAAAAAACTGATTAACTTCTCCTAGCCAAAATCTCGAGCAACAAGGTCTGCTCTACTACCAACATGCACCCAAAACTAAGACACATAGAATATATAATTCAATTTCACAAAATTAGGAGCCATTAATGTAATTGTTTTTAAGAAACCATCAAATAATTCATAATTGGAACACCTTTAATGAAACAATGTGATGTGGTGTGTGACATCCTTCTTAGGATGTCATGTATCCATAAAAATGAAATTATTAATAATTGTAGATGATTTATATTATGATATTATGGAAATAATTGATAAAAATATATAAATAGTTGATAATTAATCAATGAATTAAAATTATAAATGAATGGATATAATTGGAGTAATAAATACACCTCAACCACCACAAAACATTTCCTAATGAATCACCCCATCATATATAGAAGTTAAGGATAAAGATTTATTGGGAGATATGGATGATAATAGCCACTCCCCATGCTATGTTTGGAAAAAAATATTGGATGGGGGGTTGGAATGTAAATTATAAGTCACCCCTTTCTAAAAAATCCCACATAGATAATGGTTTTGTAATTAATATATGGTTTTAAATGTGACCATGCCTCACTTGGTGTGGAGAATGTGTGAACCCTTTGTTTCAATTAGTGCTCACCCATAGGATAATGGTATATCCCTCGAAATGACTCTATCTGGGTGAACCCCACCTAGGTTTTTTCTTTACCACCCCATGCAGTGGGGTCATCCTTACCGATCATTATCATGAAATAACCCCTCTAAGTCACATTAAAATTTGATCCTCCTGGGGCAGGAACATATCTCCTCTCCTATCATAATGTGACCCTACACTGTATATAATATGTTTCCTTGATATAAGTTTTCATATCATGGCCATGGGAGGTTCTTAGTGCAACCTTCTAGGGAAAACAAAAATTATATTGTGGTGTACATCCCAACCCCACTAACACTAACATATCCACCTAAAACATCTCTTGATACATGATCCTTGCCTAAAAGTTATCCATATGATCTTCCAATCTAAAAAATTGTGACCAGAATACAAATTCTAAATATATGTTTTTATTTAGGAGAAATAATTCAAAATCATTTGAAATTCACAACCCATAATAACATAATGTAATACAACCGTCTTAATATAAGCCTTATAATACCCAATAATTTTTAATTGCACTAAAAAAATTAATCCTGACAAATCCATGTTATTAATTCACTACCAAATAATAGTTTACTATCTCTGAATGCCTAATAATATTCTATTTCATATGTTACTATAATAAGGAGAACTAATCCCCAAAACCTAAGCCACCCATTATTATCCATTTCTGATTCATACATGAAACCCATATAACATCACATATTTTAAATGAAAATGTATTATATATTTTAATTATAAAATAATAATTGTAAATGTAAAATTAATTCCAATTCATATTTATCACCTAATCTGGTTCATTTACATATTTTTCTTCGAAATATTAATTCATGTATAAAGTAATTTTATTTTTTAAAATCATCCTATAAAATATATTTTAAAATATTCCTAATTATTTTTAAATTTATAGTTTTATAAATCTATAAATTTTTTTAATTTGATTATTTTCTTGTTAATTGACTCATTATAATTTAATGGTTAAAAAATTGTAATATATGTTCTTATAGTCAAAAAAGTGTTAACATAAAACCATTGAAAGTATTTTCAAATAAAATTTTATGTGAAATATATGATATATTTATTGCAATAATATAATATGTTATTAAGAATTTTCAATTACATTTATCTTTATTTAATTTCTAAATGGGTTTCATTATATTATATATTAATATTTAATTATTCAAAAATTCATTTAAAATATTTATTAATATATTTGATAATAAAAAATTTATGAAATTACTATTTGAAAAACTAATTCATCTTATGTAGAGAATTTTATTACTACAAATTGTTCATAAATTTTTATAATATTTTATTTAGAAATACAAATTGGTTTGTGAAATAGTATTATAATCATTGTTTGTAGAGATTGTGGAATTGATACTGTTTTCTCAATTAAATTTTTAAATGGAATTGTTATATAAAATATCTGAAAAAGTATGTTTAATATGTGTAAATAATTATTTCTAATTTATTTAATAGTTATGTAATGATCATAGATAATCACTCATAGAAAATTAAAAATCATTCTTTATTCTAAATATATTTCTTTATTAAGATATATTTCAATTTTTATGAATTTAAATCAATTAAGTAATTCAAAAAAAATGGTTGATTAAATTTTTGTAATGATTAATGAAAGATAAAATACCTAAGGAGTTATTAGGAATAAGAATGTGATAACTTGTATTTTATTAAATATGTTTTAAATGTTGTATTATTGTATATATATTTTTTAAATACTAAATTTCTCATATTTATAGTTCTAAATTTAACTAAATATACTAATTAAATTTTCAACTAATAATTATAGATACATTGATATTCAATTGGTTTAAAGTGTATACAAAATAATATATTTTAAAAAATAGATGTTTTCAAAGTATTTTTTTACATGAAGCATGTTTTTTATTAATAAATTGAAGTAAACACTACTCAATAATATATTTAATGAAATATATTTATAATATATGAAATAACAGAATAAAGTTCTTTTTTATTATGAGTATTCATAAAATAATATTAAGAACACTTAACATTTTTAATGGTCCCTTTTATATTAAAAAAATTATATAAATTATATTGTTATTTTAATGATAAATTTATTTTATTTAGGGTAATAATTTTATAAAAGATATATCTTTTTTAAATTATCAATTTCATGTTATCTAATAGTATATTTTTCATAATTTTTCAAGACAATCTAATTTTTGAGTAAATTTTATGACATTATTTGTTTATATGAAATGTATCATGAAATTATAAAGAAATAAGAGTGATGAAGGAAGTAATAAAAAGGATTTCCCATAAAAAAGTGGGGTTTCAAATTTATATAATGTGTCTTATATATATAATTAATTTTAAAAACCTATAAATAATCTTTTGAAACAAAATGTACATTTTTAAATTTTGAAGACAATTATTTATGAATAAAAATCTATTGCACCTCTAAAACAATTTTATTTGTGGTTATTTTCACATAAAGTATTAAAATAAAAAAATACCCTAGAAAAATAAAAAGGTCTAACCCTATGAGAATGATAATTTGATTCCATTTTTTTAACTTAGAGTCCAAAACCTATGTTTTGAAATTAGTTAATAATTCTACCTATTTTTTTATAAATTCCCACCAATTCTCCATTTAATATCAATCGAAAAGGCATTGAGAAAAATATTACTCTCATTTAACCTCTCAAGAGTCACTAAATGGTGTTTCTATAGACCTATAGAACTCTTCTAAAAATTTTATAAGTTATCTCATAATATAATAGATTATCTACCTCCATTGTTTTATTCAAGCACTTCCTCCATAATAAGTCTTTTTATTTTAAAGTTATAATGTTTAGATGTGTTCATAGTCATTAATTTAATTTTAAAATTTTCCCTTAATAATATGATAATAGATTTATCACTCATTAAATGTATTTTATAAACTGTTATGCTAACCTTCTATGTTGAAAACGTCATTATTTGACTTTCGATGCCAAAAATTTATACAATGAATACCTAAACCTAATTTCACTCAAGGGAATTCATATGGATATTAATAAAACTCATTGATTGTGGAATTCCTTGTTTTATACCCACATTACCTAGTATTGGATTAAAATAATGATATGTGGTATTATGATATATGATTTATGAAGAACATAAAAAGTTAGAAATATGAAGGGGGGACCCTGATAATTATCTGATGCATTTTGAAAATAATTAATCTATCGAGATTACTTGAATATGATAAGTTGAAGTCATTCCTTTTAAATGTTTTATGAATCCTTTGTGAAAAACATTGGTAATATTTTTTACAACACCTTGGGGATAAAACATTGATATATGCCTATTAATGTCTTGTTTTCAAGTTATATCCACATTTTTATATTATGACTCATGGACTTATGATCACACTTATATATTATTGGAAATTTCTTTATCGTCATGGTCCTTTTTTATGCTTCAGGATTTATCATTGATGATAACTCATTATCCATTTTATTTTTTATACCTAAATAGGCTATATGCTCACTATTGTTTGTTTTTGTATGTCCCTAGGAAATAATTTTCGGGGACATGACCTATGATTTATTTTAAATTAATTCTATCATGTGGATTAAATAATGCTTTCATATTTTATGATATATGTTTTTTATGTATTATGTTCCAGTATTCCAATATGTTAAACCTCAAAATATCTTTGGATGTTATTACTGAAATATAGCATAAAGGAATTTTATTAAAAATTATTTTAGAAAAAGGCGGGACTCCATATTTATTATCAATGAATTTTTTAGTTATTTAAGGAAATTTGTATACTAAAAACATAGAGAAAACCTTATAGATTATTCTAAATATTGGAAAAGATCCTAAAATATTTGTAATTAATAAATTATCTTGTCCTATTATAAATGTAATCCTTGTCTGGATATAAAAATGTTTATTCAATCTTCCGGCTAAATAAAACTTTGGGTTGCAGCCATTAAAATGGTTTGTTGGGTATTAACTCAATCCTCACCTCGTGCATTTCCAAGATACCTAATAGTATACCAGGTTTGAAATTCTAGGGTTTATTATTTGGGTGATTCACATTAACCATATGAACCATTATGAAATATTTTAATATGCTGATATGGATTTCATGTTGTATTAATTATGGATAATTGGTATAGTGATTCAATTATTGTTGGGAAGTATAAATATTCTTTGGTACTGAAAGGTGATTTGGTGATAAATAATTCATGTTATTTTTTAAAAGTAATAATAATTTTGTGAGATTATATATGGTTTTATTATATATTATATATTTAATTTTTTGGATATAGGTTAAATTGATTTTTGGGAGCATAAATTTCAATGATTCTTAGGTTAAGAATATATTAATATGTTCATGACATTTTTAGGTTAGTAATTTTTTGGGATTCAGATATTCAATATTTTTGCTATATTTTCATAGATAGAAAACCATTTTATCAAGAGAGTTATATTATGTATATCTAGTTAGACCAAACTAGATGAAAAATTCTGATAGGTTTTTATTGAGCTATATTATAACATTTCCATAGTTAATGTTAAAGAGTACATTATGGAAAGTATTATGGTTCAAACAAATTATAGAAAACTATCATAAAACGTTTTGAATGAGTAAAATTTTGATGATAACATTTCTATAAGTGTATTTAATGTAATAATCCATTCTTCTAATGGATTTTTTTATACATTTTATTTCCTAAATTAGTAATGTTATATTTAAATAAATTTGTACACATAATTATGACCGAAGGTGTTTTATTTACATTATTTTATCTAAAATGTTAATTCATGTATAATTAATTTTTATTTATAAAAAATGGGTTTATAAAATATATTTTACTATATTCAAGATTCATTTCACAAATATATTTTTATAATTATAGAACATTTATGAATATCTTTTCTCTTATAGTAATTTTATCAATATAACATGATGTTTGATTAATTAATATACATGTGATCAATGAAAAAAACTAACATATAACCATTTAAATTAATTTCAAAATCATTTTATGTAAAACATTTGATATAATTATTACACTAAAATAATAATTTTTTAAGATTTTTTTTATATTATAGTTCATTTAATTTCATTCTTTTTTTATCATTTTCTATGTAAATATTTTATTTTTCAGGAAATATAAATTTAAAATGTTATGTAACATGATTTATAAAAAAATAACATTATTATATTTTTTTGAAAATTTAATGTCTATAATTTATAGTCTTACTACAAAAATAAGGTAATAAAATTTTTGTATGGGAGTTTTTAGAGAATTGAATTGGTCATTGAAATAGTATTGTTGTCTAAGTGTGTAATGTTTTTTCCATAAAAAATTTTTATAACATATATTTATACAAGAAATAATTATATATAATATTTGAAATATTACATTTGAGATGTGTAAATAACAATCATAATACATTTAAAATTTAATGAATTCTCATAGACAGTAACTGATGAAAAATAAAATTAGTTTCTATATACTAAATATATTATTTTCACAAATATTATAATGGTTATAATTAAATTATGTAATTTAGTAAATTTTTTGATTAAATATTATTAGTGAATTTTGTAATAATAAATATAAGATGAATTATATAGAATAATAATTTAATGATGCATATAAAATGAAATCTATTTTTGATATTGCATTATTGTTTATTATACGTTTTCATTATAAATATTTCTCTTAATTATAGTGTTAAGTATAAATAAATGTACTAATTTTAAATATTATAAAATTAATCAATAACAAATTAATTATAAATTTTTTAGAAATTAATATAAAACCATTTAATGTTAATAATAGATATTTTTCCAATAATTATTTTTATGTGAATAATGTTCTTCCATTAATAAATTATTATAAGCACAACCAAAGAGTGATTTTAATTAAATATATTTATAGTATAAGAAAAATATAGAATAAAACTCATCCTTATTAGTAATCTTTATGAAATAATAATAATAGAAAACCATGTTTTTCATTTTCACTTTTATACAAAAATAGGTTTTCAAAATAAATTAAATATTAATTTAAAAGTTAAAATTACAATATCTATTAAATTATGTGGATAAAATTTAAATTTTCAATAAAATTAGAATGTTTAAATTATAAGAAAGATAATTTTTTATAATTTTATAAGATTTTGAAATATTTATTTTAAAAGGGAAATACAATATGTGTATATAGATATTATTATAACACCATAATGACATAAAAGTAATGTAATAATTAATATAATGAAATGACCCAATAAAGGGGTTTAAAATTTAAATATTTTATTTTAAAAGGTAAAATTAGTTTTCCAAAACATATAAAGAATTTCGAAAAAAAAATTATATTTTAAGGCTTTAGAAAAATTCATAATAAATAAGAATTCATTACACCTCTAAAATAATTTTATATAAAAGTTTTTGGATAATAAACTATTAAAATTTTAGAAACTGCCCCTTTGAAATTAATATGTGATAAAACCTTGTGAATGAAAATTATTTTTTAGTTTTATAACATGGAGTCCAAAACCCATGTTTATATATTAATAAACAATTCCCAATTTTTTATAAATACCTACCCATTATCCATGTCATATCAACCCCAAATGCATAGGGCATAGATTTATATTTATTTTTCCTCTATAAAGTCTCTCTATGGTGTTTATAAGGTACTCAATCTCTATTCACAAGCTTTAATATGGTTTCTCATAGGGTAAAGGGTTCTCTTTCTCCCTCATATTATTTTTGGACATCCTTTGTAATAAGTATTTTTATTTTCAATTTATTTTGGCTCATTGTGTTCGTAATCATTCATTTACTATGCAGAATATTCCTTATAAAATATATAACATGTTCCACTCTCATTAACACATTCCATATAATGTTATAACAAATGTTATGTTATTGAAATCAGTGTTTTATTTTTTATACAATACCTTTTGGTAGTGAATACCCTACCATAAATTCATTCAAATAAATTCATATAAAAATAAATATAATTAATTGATTAGGTACTTACATGTATGAAATAAAATTTACATACTCATGGGTTTAAATGATGAAATATATTCTCATTATATGTAATCAATATGGAACATTCAATGTTATAAATATGAAGGGTGATCTTTAAAATAGATTAAATGAATTTGGTAGATAATTAATCTCAAAATAAGTAATGATTATGATACCTTGACATCATTAATTGTTAATTTATTATAATACCTTTCTGAATAGACTTGTTAATATGATATATATCACCTTGTTGAGGAACTATGGTGATATTCTTATGAATGTCTCATATCCTTGTAATATCAAAATTGCATAGTTATTTCTCATGTACTTATGATCAATCTATTATATTTAGACTGGTGTATTTATTAATATTCTCTATTGTTATTCCTTATGTTTTATATATGATGATCACTCACATCATGCTTCCTTTTTTTGTACCTTACTGGGTTTTTTGTTCACCCTTTCTATTTAGGTATCTCCCTAGAAAATCATTTTTAGTGAGGTAATATAGGATGTCATTTTAATAAAGTATTTCAAGAGGATTAAAAGAATATTATTTATTTTATGATCTATATAATTGATTTATTATGTACCTATATTACATGAAACTATAAATAAATATAACCTTGGAACATATTAAGGTAACATAATTTTATATAAATATGGTAAAAATAATATAATAAAAATGTGGGTCATAGTAGATAAGCCACACCAATGAATCTTGATGCTCCGTTGTGACATCAAACAATTAATTCATAAGATGTTGGTTCTTCCCACTACCCAACTCCACTCACATTTTCTAATTTCAATCCACGGTTCTCCCATCATAAGAATCAACTATTCCAAAAAAGAATTTCCAGTAGTCCATAGACAGACATTACAAAATTTCCACATCACCACATAATATCATATAAAAACACAAGTAAGTCCACCATTATATGACCTTTTGAGAAAATTCATGATCACACCCCATTGATAATCCATCATATCACATCACCAGTATTCAAAAATTCTCAAATTGATCGCATACCATCATAATAAACAAAAAATTCCAAACCTGAAACTTGGAGTATCTCTATAGTTATATCTTCTACCAACTGCATGATATTTTATACTCTCACTATATGAACCAAACCATATCTAATATGAATCACTATAAAATCATTCCAAATCTATCTCAAGACTAACAACACACATGTATTTCATCCAAAAAGTCATTAGATCTGTGATTCTTGGATTTATTAGGGAACTAGATCACATAAAATCTTCTCACACACCAACATCTTCTTATCGCCTCAATCATCCTTTGGCTGGTCTCACAACATTCACGAACCTATGAACATAATGTTCACACCCCCATAAACAATAAATTTCTCCTCATCATAGGAGTATCTTTACCATCACTTGTCTAAATCAAACATTGATATTTAAATCCTATTCCTCATTTAGTACTCTATTTAATAACAGGATGTGACATTCCCAATCATACTACATATCCAAGAAAATCAATTACTACCTATTTTGTATCATTAGTAATTTCATTCTTTATGAACTTTATTGACCACTCAAAATAATGGTTACACAATATAAAATCACGTGTTTTACTCATCACCATAATGATTCCTTATGTCATTCCTTAATCATAGTGCATGGGCATTACCATTATCATGTGTGTCACAACACTAGAGAAATTGGCACAAATACTGTCAACCCCTGTCATGAGAAAACCTGTATACATTATGCCACCATAGTCTAACATATTATCTATGTTATATATCAAAAAATAGGTAGACCTATTACTATCATCCATCATATAATAATTCCATTCTTCCAAGAATCTCATTGAATTCATTAGTTCTCTACCCACAATCGGTTGCTTTTTTATTCATAGAATAAATGGGAACATAACTTGCATTTACATTCTCTTGGATACTAATGATTTTCTGAAAATCAATGAAAACACTCACTATCCTTCTTTAATGTAGATTCAACCATCATGATCCATCTCATAGGCTCATAACCACCTTTAGATGATGACTCAAGAATATAGACCCTGTAAAACTGATGTAATATTCAGTAATATTCATTACATTCTACACCCAATGTAAATGAACAAAAAATATATTATAATGTTATTATTAATAAATATATAAAAAGGTTATATAATTTTATTCAAACTATTTCTTTTATAAGATAAAAAATTGATATGTTTTATTATTAAAAATGTTATATTTAAAATTATTTTTCCTTATATGTTATATTTTTCATTTAGAGGATTTTTTTCTATTTTCGGAATGAAAATTTTACAAAGTAAACTTATTTATTTAATTAATCATACAAATATTTATGTGTCAAGAAATTTTATTCTTTTATAAATACGATTATTTTTTTAGAAAATATGGGTTTTACTAGAATGATGATTTTGGTGATTTTTTCGTTATATTATAGTTTCATAAATGAATAATTTTTTAAATATATAAAATATGAATTTCAATAATACAATTATTCATTGTAAAATTTTCATTGATCTTTTAAAACTATGTCTAAAATTGTTAGACCTAATTTAAAATGTTACTATTTTTTTAGTATTTTACTGAAATTCAAAAAAATTATAGTTAAATTAACATTTTTTTCTTTAAAAGGAACAAATTTTTTATTTTTTTACTAGAAATCAATTTAATCTATACAAATAATTAACCGTGATAATGATTCTTTATAAGGATGTTTCAGTCTTAAAAGCCACATTTATGTGATTTTATGTGTTTATTTGAAAATTATATTTCAAAAAATTTATAAATTTTATATGATACAATAATCATTAATTTTGAAATAAAATGGTTTAAGTGAGGTAATAGGGATAATTTTAAATTTATGCCTTAAAATTTGTTACTACGGACCAAATTTATTTACCCTATTAAAAAGTTATAACAGTATACATACTATTAATTTTGGGAAAAGGGAACAAATGTTTAGAAACATGTTTATAAATGGATGTGTGAGGTTTTAGTCAACAAATTATCAACGCATTTACCAATATATACCATTTTTAATCCCATGAACTTTTTTTATTTACCTAATATTACTAAAATTCAATGAGAATTCACAAAACAACAATTCTATTTAGTTATAACATTAAAACACTTACCCCACTTCTGGAATAAACTATCATTAAAATTTCTCGTAGAAACTATAACATTTTTTTCCTAGAACACTATCCAACATTCAGAATCCTCTGGTCACTTTTAGTTATCAAAAATCATTCAATTTAAAGGATAATTCATGGTGAAAATGTTATTCCAATATATAAGTATCCTATTTTTCTCAGTATTTCCATTAAATATTTTACTCTTATAAAATTATATAACCTTATCAATATAATTAATTATATATAATCATTTTTATTAAAATGAATGTATATTAACTAATGACAAATTATTCCTTCCATTCCCTCGACAATGATAAACTAAAACATTGATTCTGTGTACGTGAAGACTATCACATCCATGAATGGATATTGTTTTCATTCAAATGTTATTATCCAAAAAGTTATAAAGGATGGATTTTATGAATAAATATGTTTTATACCTCACATGAAAAATTATTAAATGACCATTTGTTAGAAGCAATCATTCCATCAATTTATTTTGAAATTGGATAGTTAATTATGGGTATGTAAGGAATACCGCCTCCACAAAAAATGAATATCATTTTTCAACACCAAACATCATTCATGGTTATAAAATTGGATTTTCTAATGGTATATTATATAATCAAAATGTTTATATTCTTTAATATTTCATCATCTCATTATCTAAGGACTTTCATAAAAACATTAAAAATGATACTATTTTGGTCAATTTAACCACCTATGCAAATGGTGTTATAAATGTTATTTCCTAAATGATTATGTGAAGTTATATTATAATAATATAATTTAATAATGATATATTTAATATTTTATAGTTATTGTGTAATGGTTTCTTTAATATTTATAATATTTATTAATATATCACATTTTGATTGTTAAACAAGTTGAAAACTAAGTCATCGTGAATTTTATTTTCACTAGCCATATTATTTCCTTTAACATTATGAAAATTAGAGTTAATAAGTAATTATTTTATCTTTAAGGATCTAACAATTATTAATTTATATCCAATTATTCATAATTGATCAAATATTTATGTTGTTCGTAAGAAACAAAAAACAGAATGTCTTAACACTCGATAACGAAAATAAACTATAATCTGTCAATATATTTGTAATATATCATTCTAAAATAATTATAAAAAATATATTATATTTAATTTAAGGACTATAGATAATTTATTATGATAATTATGTTTATTATAAGAAAGGTAAAATATATTCCATGATAGTTATATTTAATGTACATGGACTTGTTTTCTAAATATTATTACATTGATTTATACAATTTATCATTGATCTTCATTATTCCAAGACATTCCACATTGTAAAATTTTCAATATATTTTTATATAGAAGAATATATTTTGATTTAAATCTATTTTAATTCCTAGTTTCCTTTTGAATTTGTTTTAAAAAAATCAGAGGATAAATTTTAAAAAGATACTCATAACTATGAATTTTTCAACGATGAATACAAAATGTTTTCAAAAAAAATATCCATGATTGGGGTTACATTATATGAAAATAAACTATATTTAACTGGGTTATGTTTAATATTTCAACCTATAATTTCTTTTTTTATGTGATTATTTTTGGTTACCATGTTTTCAATATCCAATTATTTAAATCATGATGATAGTTTATAAAAATTTTATGTTTTATGAATCCCATTTTTTTCCATAGGTTATTTGGGAAAGGTGAATGATTTCAATATAGTTATTGAAGAAACACATTATTTTATTCATGGGATTATTAACATATGATAATGATTTATTTCAGGTGGTACACATATATATTGATAAGGATGATTGGTGTCCTATATCACCCTCCAATTAATTATTTATGTTTATATTTCATTAAATAATCAGGCATGAGATCAAAGAGTCTTTTTCAAATCGAAATGGTTATGATGAGGTTTCCCACATTTTCTAGTGTGTACATAATGTGTTTTTACACATAGGAATGGATATGATTTGGTTTACCGCAATGGTTATCCTAATAATATGGTTCTCCCACATTTTAATATTATTTATCCACTTTTTCCAAATATTCTATTTGAAATTAAATTCTTTGAAATTCCATGTTTTTGTAAATATAATTTATTATTAATGTATTCTAAACCATTATATCATACTCACACGTTTTATGATTATTGATATGTATTTTTAGAATCTTCATATATTTTTGGTTTCCTTAAAAACAATTTTATGGACTTATGTTTACCTATCATGTTTAATGATTATCAACTTTGGTCATATGGTCGTTTATTAATATATTAATGTATGATTGATGTCATAATTAATGTTTATGATTTGATAAATTATGATATGTTATTGTTTTATTGAGTGTATGAGTGCACATATTTATTTTGATTTATATTTCAAGTTTATATTAATAATTATAACACATGAGAAGTTTATATAATTATCTAGAAGAAAATTATTTTTTAGAAATGATTATAAGTGTTGTAAAATAAGATTTTTTTTGTAACTAATATCCATAAAACTAAAAAACTATGTCATTGGTATGTGTGACTACTTATGAGATGTATTATTTAAATCATTATAATATTTTACTATTTAAGTTATGTTTATCTTAGGTATCTTTATTTCATCATGATCCCATCGAAACCCAATGGGTGTATTCTCTCATAACACCTGATCATACAATCTAAATCATGATCCCAAGAGTCACAAGTCATCTATTATAGTATCGTGCACTAGAACCACTAATCATTACCAAATTAGTGTCAATAAAATCTATCCAAAATAATGTTTGTTGTAAATTTCAAACAAAGCTACCATCTCATCCATTCCACTACTAATCACATTACAACCATCCACTCAGACATTGTTATTCAACTTGAAACAACTGCATGCACTCTATCTATTATAGATATTACCTTCTCAAAGAATGCTCCAAATAATATTTCTCATCTATATTCCTATAAAACATAACATATAATACATATTTTGAAGATATATCATAATCCAAACCATATACACAAGCATCTTGTCTCTGAAGGTACTCACAATTCCAGGAAAACCCTTCCTCATATTTTAGCATTGTATATCACATATCAACCTAAAGGAACTAGAATATCATAGATATTACAAATCCATATCTCACATAGGTCACATATCATGGGAGGCATATATCTTTTCATCAAAAATATTACAAGAAAACTTACATAATAACAAACCAACTCTAGGGTTCTCCCATAAGAAATATGGAAGAACCAATATTTTCACCCATATCTATTATAGCACCCATCCTCATCTAGATCCCACATACAAACTACACCCCAAAGGAACATATGTAATTAATTTTAAAACAATGACAACATTTTATTTGATTCATTCCAAAACAATCCTATCCACATTGATCGGTTAAGTAGAATTCTATAAAGAAGCGATATATGACAATACCACATAGTTTATTGTTGAAACATTAAATAAAAATAATAATTCTCCTTCCAAAAGCCATATTAAGGTACCAAATTCCAATATAGAACCTCTATTGGTCACTATACATCCATTTAATGGACAGAATACATATCATTGATCATTGAACATCCCATGTTGGTATCCACATGACTTATCAACAAAATAGAAATATTATAGTCTAATTGAGTAGAATTTTACCATCAAGTTATAATGTAAAACATGGTATAATGTTTTTTATCACTTTAAATAGTTGAATCATATTTCAATAGTGATATCAACCACACACAAGCACTTTAATATCATGTGAACCCTATGTGCTAAAAAATATTCTTGAACATAGGCCTCTTGCAAATTTGAAGAAAATAAGAAACCATAATATTATATTAAATATAGAGATAATATTGAATTAATATCTTAAATGTAATATTAAATACCAAGGTCAATAATATTATACCATGGGAACCAAGATTTCCCATCAAAAACTAAATTTACAATCCATTGTCCTAAGGTCTATCAAAATATCCAACACATCACTATTCCTTGTTTATAATACCCTAAATAGTAATAAAATAGGAGAGATACTATAATAACACATTATAATGTCCCTCTACCACATGGAAACTCTCCATCACCTCGACTTACACCACAATAATACCACATGTGTGCTTCCCCGTATGCCAGATATTGCTAACAACCAATAAGGGTATATGTTGTTGCCTTAGAAGACATTACCATTATTTTAGAGTAAACATACAATGAAAATGACCATATAATACTCATAATAACATGAATAAGAGTATTTTGAATAAAATAAACAAGAACTATGATATAATAATTAGTATGTATCATACATTCATACAACTCAATTTATTTTCCATTAGCTATATCTCTTATAAAAAGTAAACCCTAAAAATTCAATGAGGCACTACTACCATCCTTAAGAGTCTTCACATCCAAGTCTTGAATCTTCATCAAGTATCACCATCCTTAGTGTGTAACACTAGACCTCTTCCTTTCCTAAATCAACAACCAAGAGGTATACTTGGGTACCCATATTCCATGGATGCCTGATTTGGGTGCATGTATAACACTGTAGACCACCAAAAACGATGTGACCAACATGACTAGTAAGCTAGTGCATTCACATGTGATAGTGTCACAAAATAAAATATAGTGGAATAATAATAAAATAGAATAATCAAACCTTGAGTTTTACTGTGATGGATGAGGTTGAATATACTTTCATCATAATGTGATAGATGTCACGGAGCAAAAACATACCATCTAGGGGGAACCATGTCTATCATAGGAACCATATAAAAATTTATACCAATGGGGGAATATCATATCACCCTAGAACTATATAAATTATATGTTTCCAATAGGAATATAGATCTCATTATAACAATAGACAAAACATACACCTGAGGGATACACATATCACCTTAGAAATATATAAAGAATCAGACACCCAGGGGAAACTCACCTCACCCAAAAAATATATAATTGACACCCACATAGAGAACAAAAATATCACCTCAATAAAATAGATGAAATCTTATATCCAGGGGAATATCAGCTCACCTCAGAACCCTATTAGAAATCATAAAACCAATGTAATCATATATCACCAAGTAAACATATCAGAATCATTTACCGTGGGGCTATCAACCTAACCTAGAGTAGAACCCGACCTCTGTTACATGGGGGTTACATCCCACCCCTAGTATATAATACCTCGTTTCACATATGACACATTCTTGTGACAAATTCATCTCAACCCAGAATCATATCACATATACCTAGGGTGCCAGTCCCCAACATTTAGTGGTACTGAGCCTCTATCACCTAAGGGTCACATAATTCCCTCAGTTTCATAGCCCTCATTCAAATATCACACACAAAAACACACACACAAATAATTATAAACTACATATACATAGGGATATAATTTTCACTAGATCAACATTTAATACTTCATGGTTTATACAGTCACCTAAAAACAACAAACTTTTCCTAGGTCACCCTATTAGTCTCACAACCCATATCTATACCAACATCTATTCCAATATATTATAATTGATCATTGGGTTAAAAGTGACACCTGAGTTCAATAATAACATAATCCTATAACTACCCTAAATTGGGTTTCCACAAGATTAGGGAACCCATTTTGTTCCCCTACTGAAAATACAATCTGAACTCCCAACATAGGTCAGTCTACCACATTCAAAATCCAATATCTAAATTTCACAACATGAATGGATTCCCATCCCTCAACCTCTCTATGATTACATCATGACCTGATCATCCATGCCATATAAACATCACCCTTGGTAGATATAATAAGGCCCATATCACTTATGGTGTTTTAATAGGTTTTTCATTTCACACATAACCTCTCCACCATCAAACCAATTGTTTACCAGGCCTGGAGACACACAAATTAGATGGGAATGAAAACTCACCACACTATTTTATAAAAAAACTACAAGGTCTAACATTTATTTCAAATAACTATACTGATTATCCCTAGTCCAACTAGTCATGGTATATCAAATTCACTTATGAACACATATACCAATGTACACCATATTCCATTTATATATTTTATAACACTATAGGGGTCATATATCTCATTGAACACATTTTTTGACTAATCCCTCAACCATCAGTGGATGAGACAAAAATTTAGAAATCTATAGTCTTTAATAGTTCTTGAAAATTCATTCCTCTCATGGTATTTTATAAAATAATCCATTTTGAATTTTACATTAACTTCCCATCAGTGGAGAGATTAGACAATAAATGTTCCTAAATCAAATGAATTTACTAGAGGCATTTTTGTTGGGATAACCAACCTCATATGGATCTTTCATCTTTTCTAATCACTGCTCAACATTATATAGGCTCGATAAAGATCATAACATCTCTAGAACCTCTATCTCAATGAAAAACATAAATATTGAGAAATTATCATTATTTATAAATAATTTTTCAATTTAATTCAAAATATATAAATTCTATAAATGAACCATGTAGCTTCCACTTGCCAAAATTTCAAGAAATAGGGTGTGGTGAACTCACAATGTGCAACTTGACCAAAGACACACATAATCAAAAAAAATTATTCGATGAATCAAAGGATTATTAAACCTAATTTTTAAAAAACCCATGAAATAGTCATTGTGTGAAAGGCCTAAAAATAAATGGAAATATTCAACACATGGTCACCATTGTAATATCTCCCCTATGTATAATGAAATAAATCCACAAATATTTTGGAATATTTCCACCACCATCTGGTGAAAATAATTTTCAAATACATAGCCAACATATTAACACCATAGTGATGATAATAGATATTAATAATAGATATATTTGGAGGTAAGGACAAACCTAAAATAGATATAAAACACCCAATAAATCATCCTTACATATAAGGTACTATAAGAGTAATATTGAGGCTGAGAGGCATCAAATAATGTCATATCCGAACAATTTATTTAAGCAAGAAATCAATGGGGTGACTGGTAAATTACCAGTCCATGGATTCTAAAAATACCCACCCATGAGAAAGTTGTGACATGACTCTAGGTATTATAGTACTCTGATGAATCTCTTGGCCTGGTCACAGTGTGACCCTTATGTGTCATATAATGACCATCATTAAGAATAAAGACCCTTAGTTAGCCTACTTTTTTCAAAATGTGATTATCTCATGTGATTTCATCAACACCCTAGGGCCACCACCCATATATTTTCTCATTGAATCATGTCACATATGTTCTATGGTGTGATATTACCCACTCATAGGAGGGCTAGGTCACCACTCCTATCTTGTAATGGAACCTTTTTCAACATTATTGGAACTAAAAAATTGTTTCCCAAAACCTGTCAATATATTCCATATCATGATCCATAGTTCGAATACACAATTCAATCTTGAGTAGAAAAGTACCTCAAATACTAAAGAAGTAGTGAAATAAATTTACATTTTCTAGATGACTTCTAACACAATATGGGAAAAATATTCCTAAAAATAATCCAGTCTAGTAAATTGGTTTTGAGAACATCTTTTTGGTAGTTGGCCATGGGTATTATATTTTGAAAATTAAATGGTTTTGAGATGTTAAAACCCATTTATAAGGGTCAATTTGACACAATTTTACCTATTAAAAACACTCAAAAGTTAGTAATTTAATTACTAGTGTACAAAACATTATACGATTCAATTTGACAATTTATAGAGACAAAATGAACTTATAGTTTCACCATTATGGTCATTTGAGATTGGGAATTTTTCATAAAGAAATCCAATATTTTTCTTAGGGTATCATGCACAAGTCATTTACCCAGATCCCTCACACAAATCATTTTAAATCCTTCAACACTCACATTGGTCCATGTTCCTAGGCCATCACACCATGTTTCAATTGCATAGGCTACTTTGAAAAGTGTGCCACACTGATGCTTGCCTATATATGTCTGTACACCTAGCTCCGCTTTTGTCAACAAGCACACTACATGATTCTAATTATTAAATCATATATGGATGACCAAAATATGAAGTGTGTTTGTATCAACATTCCACTTCCCAATACAAATCCCCTACCAGGATTCCATTCATCCTAGACATCTTGAGGATGATATACATGGTAACAAAATTCCCTTGTAACTTTTATGGGCTGCTAAACAAGGGATAAACACCTTTGAACCAAGTATAGTATCAAATAGAGATATTAATACCCACTATGAGTTCCCACAAGAGAGTCTACTATACCTAATCTCCCAGATAGTTGGTTTACAAGACTCTAACAGTGTTGAATCCTTCACCAAGGAACCATACGATGGGGAACCTTCACCCAGATATCAGACATCGGTGCCCCTACTGGGGAAAATATCAATCACTCAGTTATTACACCCTAGAACCACTTCTAGAGAGAATATCATTCTATTAGCTCTCACACATAGGATCCAATACTAGGGAGAACATTGTTTTCCCAGGGATCGTACTAGAGTACCCCTACTAGGGTTAACCTCATTAACTCATTTTTCACACCATTCTTGTCATTATAAGGAATAGTTCCACCAATTCAACCCCTCCCTCTACTATGGGGTAGTAAAAAAATCACTTATTCCTCTATTAGGGTGAAGTACCCCCCATATTTACCCCTCAATAGGGTAATGTAATAACTTTTCCAACAATATACTAGGGTGATCCATTTTTCATAGGTCACATGCACATGAATCTATTGGTCCATACAATAAGGGAACTACCACACACTATCAATAAGGATCGCTGATGGGTTATATTCCAAGGCCATCAACTTGATTCACTCAAAATTGTCTTTATTTCCCATAAAAAAAATTGTCACACCATGAGATGCTTTGGATTGTTTTACCAGGATTTTGGATGTAACACACAAAACCCCAACACTCTTCTTAAAAAAAATTTGAGATACTCAGATTGGTCTCCTCAAACAATTTCAGTCTGCATACCACTATTTTTTTACACTACTTCAATTGTGAAAGTCTTATTGGTTATTTAAAAACCATGAGTAGAGATACACCTATTGGTTTCCTTATACGTCTTGATTTGAGATAATATTCTTAATTTCCTCCAACACGTTTATTTGAGACACTCCTCCATGTTTCTCAAAATTAATTAAGTTAAGATACCTCTCTTGGAACCCAAAAACACTTCGCCAAGCACACATGATAGACTGATCCATATATTGTCTTCCAAAAGTGTTTAATCCCTAACATATATGGTATCCCTTCCTTTCCATGATTCGAATAGTTATATGGGTAAACATTCAAATGAGGGCTTCCTAAAACTATTAATCACCAAAAATTATAATATACCTTCCCCATTATGTTAACAATGGATATGGGGGTATAAATCCATATATAGGCCTCCTAGTAAGTATAATCCCAAAATTTCTAATCTTTATTCCTTTTCATGATACCAAAAGTCAAGAGGGTATATATCTATATGGGGGATCTTATTAGGTTTATTCCCCAATCCTTCCCACAATCACATGTGTCACTTATCAGGCTAGGCATCTAATGTAAAATCAATTAATAAGCCCCATTAAATACTCTATTGTGTACTCTCATGAAATATGACAAACATTATATTATCTCTTATTTATCACAATGATCATGAGTCACATAGTCTTTGAGTTGTTATTTGATCATTTCTTTGGAATGAAATAAAAAAACATCCTTATTGAATGAATTTAAACTACATGGATTAATCCTATCATATAATGATAACTTGTACACATTTAACACTGTGGACATCGATTCATGTTGACCAAGATACATTTGACACCTCTTTGAGGCTCAATCAAAAAATTCTCAAACATACATTTTCCCTATGTACCAAAAATAGGATATATAGATCATGTGCTTAAATTTTATATTCTCATTATAGAATAATTCATAAACCTTGATTCATCTTGGTTACATTATCCTCATTAACTTATGATTTTACTATTTTATTTCATTATATAGCTTGAGTTGAGATACTTCTTTTGGATTAACCATATAGGGGTCTCCTTCAAGATGTATTCCCACATATCCTCAATTTCCATCCCTATTATATAAATTAAATGATCAATGGGATAACAAAAAAATAAGGGTTTCCCAAAATTTTAAACCACTGAACATACCATATAATTCTAAATAATCAATAAAAATGATGAACTATATAGTAACGCTTATGCATCATTCCCTCACCAATCAATTATAGGTACCCTTACCTTATTATCCAATAATTGTAGACATTAAATGCCTGAAATAGTTCATTAAAACATGGAATTAAATGATATGAAGTCCCTTTTTAAATATTAATGGACGATAAGAGTTTTTATTCCATTAATTGTTATACATATGAATCTATAATAAGGGGCATGATCACAACATAACAACACCTACAACTTTCCTATGTAAGGAAAAAATATCAATTTTCTAAAAATTAAAATTTATGCAATTAAATCACACATTGGTATAAAATTTTTGGGCACCAATGATATGTAGAGATGATCACATAAAAATATCATTTGGATATGATCATTCTTTTAAAGGTGGATCATCTCCCACAGTGAATTCTGAGTGATTCCAAAATAATAATTTAATATATAATAGATTATTATAGTAGGTAAATTTTCTACTTTAAAGGCTATTGTGAGCCCAATGGCCCATCCACTTGACCAAAATTCAATCTAAATTATCCATGGTAAGAATCCCAATGACAAATTCCTTTGGAAAGCTGATCTACGATGTAATTCATGTATACTAATTTCAAATTAGGAATCCATTTGTGTTTATATAAAAAGACATACTCATTGTGGATCCTTCATGATATATATCAATGTGACCAAGGGAAAGACCTAGTGAAACTGGCTACTATAGCCAAATTTTTTATGGATTCCCCCCCCCCCCATGCTTAACTGAGAACTTGAAACATACCATGGGCCTCAATACATCCCTAAAATAAATCATTTATTTGTTCAAAACCATAGAATACTGATCCAAATACCAATTATAAAAAAATTCATTTCATTGGGACAAAAAATCAATTCCCTATGAAGTTATAGAAACATATAAATACATAAGGTTATACACATTATTCCATTAAAGATGTTACTCACTAAAGAGTTTAATTGGATGGTTTTTTATATAAAGATTTAAAAAGAACTATATATAGATATAATGAACTAATAGAACCCCTATAAGTGTAGAAAACATAATGACAATCTATTAGTGTGTTATATATTATATTATAGATAGACACTAATGTAAGTTTTTGTTAAGTATTAATAAATTAATTTAAAATTATAAAATATATCATGTTATTTAAAATGAAATCTTAAATTTATCATTCAGTCTTGATTCAGACATTAATTTCAATATTTATATAAATTTCATGATATATAATTATATTAAAACACTCAAGGAAATATATCGAGTTATATACAAAAGAAGTTCATCATAGATTATTATAGGTTTTGACAAAATGTTATGGTTAGCGTGATCTTGATTCTTATATTACAATATATAGTATTCTCATGAGGCACAAAATAGGTTTTGTACACTGGAAGAACCATAATGTATACCATGTGGATGGAAGTACACTATACCATGAGAAAAACATTGGGTGAATGGATCATATTTAGAGTCTCCACTAACCACAATTAGTGACAAACAAGGAATGGGATCCTTCATAATTATATACTTTTATTACATAAGCCTTAAGGATTAACTAATCTTTGGTGGTTGGATATTTTTTTGATTATGTAACCATATAGATATCAACTAAGATGGGATTCATTTTCACTTATGATGAGTATGACATAAGGTCCATTGATTGAGATAGTATAGGGATGTGTGATATTGTATGTAGATAGTAAATATAAAATAATTATTTGTTTTGGTGGGAGGCCTATAAAGTTGAATTCCATAATGGTGAATGAAATGTGATGCATTCATCAACCTATTATGTCTATACAAAATAAATCAATATTACATGTGGTGTATATATGGGGCTAACATACTCCAAGACCCATAGTGACTCAGATTCATAGAAAAAGAGATCATATGAGAATGCACTATTGCATATGATATTTCATGTGGGAAAAGGAATATAGATACATGTCTTTGATATTGATCACATCATATAACATTATAAATTGAGTATCATTGATACATTTCTCAAGGCCTATCTTTATTATGATTATATATATATTGATATATATAAATTTCAACACTACAAAGCCTCATTAGGTCAAACATTGTTACCGGTTGAATGGGCATTGATTTTGTCTTAGGGAGTTACTCTAAAAGTGTTTTACAAATAAATATGAATGTATTTTTGATGGGGGCCATAGTGTATTGAATATGATGTGATAAATGGATATGAAAATGATATCTTTCCAAAGTGTTTTGGAATATATTCACAACATTTTCAAATATAGTTTCAAAAGGTAATGTATAAGATACAATATAAGGTGAAACGAAAAAAAGTATATAATGACATAGTGAAAGTGAGAGATTGAAGGACTTATATGCTAAATTCATTACACATATGATGTCTTTTGGCCTATATCATAGGTAATAATATAAACATGTCATATGGTATGATGTATATAAATATATGATATGTGATTTTTCATTGTTTTAGGTATATCATCTTATATGGTATACAGATATCATATATGCTACCTTGTAAAGACAAATTATATAACATGGAGAAATCATTGAACCATGAAAAATAAGGTATTATTAATTTAGATTTATATGAACCAATGAATGTAGTGGAGTATTAAAATTATAATAGTTACATATACTATACCTAAGATATTATTTATCATATAATAAATTTAATGAATCATTTTGTAGTTTTATATATTAACACAATATATTAATGAACTAGACAAGTGGATTTTTCAAATACATTACAATATATGAGTAAATTCTTTTTTACTCAATGATAATCCTTTATATCCCTATATAAATAGGAAATATCAACTTAATCGGGATGTAAACCCCTTTATATAGGTAGCTGAAACTCCCTCATTTTGTACCTCTCATTCATTTCACCCTTAGATTTAATGAGGAAAAAAATGTCAAGGGTAATGATAGGATCCCACTCATATGATGAGTGATTCAACAAAACACATGAATACATCTAGAGGAGAGATTAAATTTTCATACCATTCATTGGATCATCATTAAGTAAATGAGATGATGATAGAAGAAGCAACCATCAAAAATATTTGTTATACATGTTTATTCATTTTAGAATGTTCATGATTTCATTTATCTAGGATAATCAATATTATATTTGGGTTTACTTATTTATTATATTTTGTTTAAGGATATTTTTTATATCCTTTGAAACCCATTTGGTCCTGAGTAATGGATATCATAAGGACTGACATACTAATAAGAACACCACATGTTTTGTGTGTTGTTGGAAGTTCCTATTTATGTATATGTTTATTGGTCTCTCAACATGATATAATTATTAATTTCTATAATTAGATCATATAATATAATAAACGATGAATGTAATGAAATTTATATTAGGGTGAGGTAGCTTGTATCAGGTGTGTTATTTAGGGTATATAATTGATTTAATTACCATGAAAAGTTCTTTCACATCAAAAATGAAGATGATACCTTTGACCATTTGATTGGGTTAATAGTTTCCTGACTAAATCCATGTCTACAATAGATCAATAAAAGTCCATCTAATATTTTTGTAAAAATATAAATAAATTATTAAATGATGAGTACACAAAGTATACATCGATATTTATTAGAAAAAAAATACAAAGGGATTATATAACACATTATGTTATTATAAGAGGATGCCATAGCCACAAATCACCCTTATTTATTTAGTCTCAATAATTTGTTACATATTCCTATCTTGGTTTATGATTATTATTAATTGATATTGAGATAAGGTCCTATAGGTTTATATAAAAATTGCATCATATTGTTCCCCACTTATAATGAATTAGAGTCTAAGAAAAAGGGTCCCATGTGTGTGAAATAGTGAATGTGTGATTGTGAATGATTTCCTGTAAATTAATTGAATTATATTATTCATGTTTAGAAAATGATAATTTAATTAATTTCACATGTTTTTTATGAATAATTATTGTTAAAATAATTGAATTTGAGAAATTATTTTTTGAGTGAGTATTATTTATTCAAAGATAGTTAAACATATTTTGGAGGAATGAGACAAGTTAGTGGAATGTAATTCAGCGTATGTAATTTAAAAATGTCCCATGTTATTGGTGAAATATTTATGGTATTTTTAAAATACTTATTTATATATTAATAATTTTTTGTCTTTAAGGGTTTTATCTTTTGAATGGCCTATGTACAATTTTAATGATTTAAACCTCATTATTTAAACTCATTTATGAGACATGAATATTGTGGGAAGAAATTGTTAAAAATATTCAGATTATCTCTCTTATCCCCCCTCTTCTAAATATTTTAGATATATTAAATATTGAAAGAAAAATATTTTATCAATTTTTTTATCCTAGATGGAGATCACATAATTTAAGGGACTCTGTGATGAATTTTTTCCATCTATAAAAGCACACATGAATTGATGGATGATGTTTTGGGAGCTTCGATTGCATATTTGGATAATGTAAAGGTCATCATGATTGGTACCTTTGATAAATTACATGCTGGCAATGAGAATATCATATTTTTGGCTGACAAAAAAATGAGGCATTGTATCATTTGTATCATTCATATATAATTTAATTACATAAGATTCATTGGTGAAAATAGCCATTGGAATTCAATACTATTGTTATTACATAAATCCAAATATAAAAATTTTAAAATACAAATTTGTACGATTCTATAAGTTATTAATATTCTTCAAAGTTTAATTGAGTACTCATGAAATTTTTTATGTTATAATTTAAATGAACTGTACTAAAAATCTTATAAATAACTTCAATACAGTCCCAACACAATAGATGGTACATCGATCAAAGTAATAATGTATATTAAATAACCTTTCAGAGATTAATATATATTTACATTTTTTAATTATAATTTTATATTTTAAAATTATTTTTTAAAATATATTAATGAATATCTACCCATTGATGAACTACATCCCAAGAATAGGAGACATAGTCAATGGAATTAAGAACATTACAATTGTAAAAAAAAATTGTAGAGGAAAATGTTTAAATGGTTTTGAAATAAAAAAAATTATGAGTGGACAAAGATGCCCACCCACAATAATCCCATTAACATCAGGGTGATGAATAAAAAAAGCTTGAGTATATGATTTATCTAAAAATTAAAAAGGAAGAAAAATTAATCATTGGATAATGTGAGTGTGATGCCCACCTCATCTACCAAATACCTCACACACAATGTTCAATGGGGCACACTAGGACCCGTGAACCGAACATAATGTTGATTTGGATTTAGATTTAACAAACCCACCTAGGTCAACCTAAAAAAACAATCCATTTTATGCCTTCTATTTTTAATTTTAGTCTGAAATAAACCTATAATATATAAAACAAATTTCATAAATTATTGAAAAATATCATAAATTTATGAAAAATATTCCTTTTAAAAATTTTCTATTTGATATAAATATAAAAATATTTTAATAAAATAGTAATGAATTAAATATGAACATGAATATACTTTAATATTTTTAAATATTCATTACTCATCTTCAATTTAATTTTATATAATTTAATTATATTATCTAATATCATTTTTTGATGATCCGATTGTCATCACTCCATATTTAAAAGATTTATGGCTAATTTTTCAACCAATGTATGATAAAAATAATCTTTTATCCTAATTTTCCCTAGAATTATTGTGGGTATGAATTATAAATAATAAAGGAGTATGTGATGAAATAGTTCGAGAGAAGTACTGGAGTGAAAACAAATAAATACAAAAACATGAGAGAATATTGGAATTGAAACTCAAGGTGGGGCATGGATCAAAGAGTTCCTCTATGGTATTGGTTAATACATCATCCTATTTATTAATAAACCATTACAATGGAACTATTGATGTATCAAACCAAACTAGGTTACCCACATGACTGGCATCCTAACCAATCCCCCACAAATCCAGAGGGTGTTCCCAATCACCGTGGGCTAGTCACAAGCACCACAGAATCAAAAAACAATAGAGGGACCAATTTCACCCATACAAAAATAAATGAAAAGTGGAATATATAAATAGTGTAAAGAAAGAACATATGAAAAATTAATAAAATCTATCCTATAAACAGATAAATCAAATGATGGTGAAATAACTCAAAATCTTCTAAACCAAAAACTAAGGTAGTTGTTCACTATCAAAGGAAAACTAAAATAGAGACTAGATACTCTATGTTATAGGTTTCATACACCCCACCATTTTACCACCAGCTACCCATATACAATATACCTAAAACTCACCACCTCATTATGCCACCACTACTTCAAAAACGGCCTATATTAGTGCTCAAAACAGGCTTTAACAGCACTAAAAAAGTGTTGTAAACCTCAACACTAATATATAGTGGGGTCCCTTTTATCAGCGCTCTGAAAAGTGCTAATAAAGGCGACTTTTATCAGCACTAATAAAAGACCCATTTATCATCGCTTTATTTAGTGCTGATAATAGTGGCCTTTATAAGTGCTTTTTAAAAAGCGCTGAAAAAAGTCAAAAAAAATTAAAAAAAATTAAAAAAATTAAATAATGCACGGGGAGAGATTTTATCAGCTCTTGAAAACCCCTTTATTAGTGTTAGGAGGTCTCCTACATACTTCCCTTCCTGCACATCATCACACGTGTGCACCACCTTCACGTCCACCCGAACTCGAACCCACAACCTCCCCATTTCACAGCTGCACCTTTACCAGTAATCTATTTCATTGTTTTCTCTATTTAATGATATATCTCTTTATATATTTTTATATATAGTTATATTTATTCGTATATTGATATATATTCATATTAATATAAATATATTTATTTATATATTAGTATATATTTATATTCATTTTTATACTAATATATATTTATATATATTTATATATATATATATAGTTATAATTTTTTATCCATATATTTATTTTTATATTAATATATACTTATATGATTAGATTTAAATACATTTCTGAAAAATGTGTTGTATGTGTTTTTATAAATAAAAAAATAAATACATACATACATATATATATACAACACATAGACACAAACAAAGACACAAACACACACAAACACATATATATTTACGAATAAATACATATATATGTGTATTTGAAAATCCATAGAATGTTAAAATGACCATAACTTATAATATAGAATCTCATTTCAACAAAAAAACTAGTCAAATCAAAGAAAATGATACAATATTCGATATGATATGTGGTACAGTCCTAAAAGACATTCGGATCAGAAGTTATAATTATTTGAATGTTAACAAATCGGGGTATCCCGAATAAAAACTCAGTTTTGGAGGTATTATGGGCCTTTTTTGGCCACTATAAATGTGACAGAGGCTTGGCCTAGTTAATTAGCTCGTAGATCTAATCAAAGGATTCGATTTGATATATTGTAGAGCTCTAACGAACACAAGGATAAAAATTTATGGTCGTTTGAAGTTTGACTTCCATTTTCATCATATTTTAGATCTTTGTTTTGATTTTTGGGTCTTCAAATTGTTATTAAATTATTTTTAATTGATAATATTTATCAAATTATTAATTAATAATATTTTTAAAAAATATTTTAAATCCATTTACACTAAATTTTTTCTATATTAAATGTAATATTCTATTTATACATATATAAAACTTGTTTAAAAATATATATATTATATTTATATAGGAATAAATAAACTTATATAAAAATAATTTATTTTTCATGAATTTTTTTTTGAAATATACTATTTTTCAATACTGTTAATGCCCCCCTTTATCCGCGCTAATAAAATAAGTGCTGATAAAGGGGTAACGCTTCCCTCGCCCATTTTTGTAGTAGTGCACATGGGCTTTTCCTATATCAAATGACAATACATGGTCTACACATAACTGAAGGGATGTGTAGGGTGTGACATAAATAGGCTTAGTAGGATACCACCTATGTGTTCCATATAAAGAATATGTAAAAAAATCACATATTCTCAATTTATAAAACAAGTAATTATAAATAATTAAATTAAGATTTTACCAAAATAATAGAAAATATTCCCTTTTTTGATATTTCTAAAACGAAACCAAGTATAACTATTTCAAGTAATAAATAAAGAAAAATATGTCCATTTCATAGAAAATCAGTATATCAAATCAACTAAGTATAAATCCAACACAAATGGGAGAAAAAATACATTAACGAATAATGTACAAGTTATCTAGGTCCATCACACATCGGTAATGACTAGTGTGTACTACATGCCACTATTTACCAATGAATAAAGGTCCATGTAATTGATGAAAACCCCCAAAATTGAAGCCTCCTATAATGTAAAATCAATTTTAGAGACTAATTAATCTCAATTTTGGATTGGATGAACACCCCAAAAAGTGAGCCTTCCAAAAAATATCTAAAGAAGGTCCCCAATACTACAACTTCCACCTATTTAATAATGTCTCCCATGGGTGTTATAAAAAATAATTTCAAAGGGGTTATATATTTCATAGTAAAATTTCAAGAACCATTTTTTGGATCAAAATATTATTTCAAAGACCATTTCAAAAAAACATTTAAAAAATCTTTGAAAATAATCTTTATTTTTGGAAAAAATGGGGAAACCATCTATCTGAAAAAACCCACTCCATACACAGAAAGTACAAAATAATGCCCTTGAATTTAGAAAACCATTTAACAAAACAATATTAATCAATAATTCATATAACATAAAATATATAAGGAACCACCCACCTCCATATAATGTCTTAAACAACCCAGAAAAAGATGTTATAACACTAATTTTTTTTATTAACAAAGGGATACCCTAAAACTAATTCCATCTTCTTAGAATCACATTCCATAAATGAAAAGATAAACATAAAAGTTTTTATAACACATTACTTGAGAACCTAAAATTCCACACGACAATAAATATGAGGGTTGACCTCTAAGAGAATATCACTATATAAATTTTTAAGGACTAAATGAGAAAAAACACATGATCAATGGATCCTATAAATGCTTCACAACACTGTTTTTGATACTAATGTCAAAGAAGAAGTAGAAAGGTTTCTTAACAAGATAGAAATAGTATAATCACCATTAAAATTGATATTGGGACAATGTGATCTAATAGAGAAGGAAACAACCAATATAACATAGATGAGAGATAGGGTCAATGAAGAGCAGTTACAGGTTGAATTACCAAAGGAGTTTTGAAAACGATAGATAAAAACTACTAGGCATGGTGGTTTATAATATAAAGCAATGTTTTATGGAATAAATCCCCTATAGTGAATATCCGCAAATAACATGTTACCTTGGGTTCATTTATCATGAGAAATGACTTTGTTACATTAGATTTAGTATTATGGTGTAAACTATTTTACAGCCTATAATTTATTATAGAGTGAAAGGTTTTACACCTCAATAAATTATTATATCTTGTTCACCATGATATATTTAAATCATAATATAATAATATATAGTATAAATGTGCCCTTTAGAAATTAATTAATAGAAAACCTAATAAAAAACATTATTTTTTTATTTTATATAATCCTAAAAAACACACTCTAAAAAATAAAATATGGTATATTAAAATCCAAGATGTTGTAATATCCCAACCATGGGACTTTTTATCCCTAATAATTAATATCAAAGAAAGGTTCTTTGGAAAGAGGTGAGACCACTACTCCCTCATTAGTTATTCATGCTCCCATGTCTCATGATAATTTTTTCTACGTCACCATACCACTCTATCTGAAAAATAGTACTTCCCATGAATGAATTTCACTTGAAAATCAACAATCTGCTCTTGTTTCACTAGTACTAAAACATATGTATCTATCTTGATCTCCTCATAACTCAAAACATGGGAGGGATAATGATGATATTTTTTGAGTAGTGATATGTGAAAAATTCATTTATACCTATTAACTGAACCATAATAGCTGACTGATAAGAAACCTTCCCAGGACACTCAGTAACCTCAAATGGTCTCATATATCTTGGAGCTAGATTTACATATATATATATATATATATATATATTGGATGTGGATTTCCATTTTTCTCAAGTGAATGATTACCCAATTGAGGAGACACTTTCAAGAAAACCTGGTCACCATTATAAAAATCCAAAGAGTGGGGTTGATGATCCACATATGTGTTCTTATGACTCTATGCTATATCCATTTGTTGATGTATATCTTCAATTATTATTTAAATCTCCTAAAAAAGACTTGGTCCCAATATAGAGGCCACACATACCTCTTCCCAACAATGAGGCCACCTTAACTGTTGAAAATATAAATCCTTTAATGGAACCATTCTGATCGTTAAATGGTAAAAAAATTTGTAAGAATACATAACCTTCTGTATATGGATTTCCAATTATCCACAAACAACCAAGAAACAAGTACATAGAATAACCTCTATGATATGAATATAATGGTTTGTCTGACTCTCTGGCTATGGATGGTATGATGTGGTAAAACTAACATGATTCCCCATCACCTCTTGGAGAAACTTATATAATTTTGATGTAATCCTTGGCTACTTATTAGATATGAATGAAATGGGAACATTATGTTACCCCGTAATCTTATACACACAAAATTTACTTAGAACTTCAATTATTGTGGTGTCCCTGCATATAATAAAATTGGTTGTTTTACTCAAAATATCAATCACTATTTAAGTATAATTTTTCTATTAGGGTGTCATTCTAATTGAAAAAAATTGTCCATAGACACCTCATCCCATATCAAAAATGTAATTTAAAGAGGATAGCGAAAACTGTAAGGTTTTAAATGTTATTCCTTTATTATTTAAAATGTGTAAAGTTGGGAAAAATTAGCAATGTTTCACTTCATACCCAATCAGCAGAAGAATTGCCTCATGTCAAAATATATCATTATAGAACCCAACTAAATGACCCAAAAAGATTTATGGATTTTAAAATATACAACTCCATCTATATTCTAGGATGAAAAACCAATCCCCAAATTGGATAATACCATCATAAGTGTGATACCAACCAGAAATAGTATCCCTACCATGAATTGCTTCCAAGATTTCTCTACATTGAAATTACAACTCTTGAACCAATAAAACATACTCATGGGGAGATGATGATAACTAAACACTATTCATACACATACTAGAAACATCCTCTCGAGATTCTTGATGAAATTGAGGTATGATCCAAAAAAATTTTAACAATTTCATTGATTCAAAGACATCTTATGATGACACATTTCTATATAGAGCAGCCATGATGACATTACCTTTCCTTGAGGTGTAGGTGATGTCGAACCCCAATGACTAAAGGTACTCTACCCTTTACATCTCTCTAAAAATAAAATACATATGATATAAAATATAACTCAAACTATTATGGTCAAGAAATATTGTGAATCCATCTGTAAAATGATAATGCGACCAATATATAAGTCCCTAAATAATTATAGAATGATCTAAATCATGAGTGGGGTAATTATTAACATATAGACAGAGATGATGAGAGTCCTAATCTACGACAAGATAATAATTTCTAATCATGCAAACCAAAAAAACACCACAAACATCCATATATACCAAATACCCATTATCTTGATAAGGTAAGATAAAAAATTATGATGATGTTAGAATATATTTCAACTCTTCAAAAGAAGTATGATACTTACAATTGATAGATAATCCTTGTTTAAAAATAAAATTCCACATGAGCTTCAATTCTAAATAATGGTGTTTTCTTGATATTTCTGACACCAGATTCAGATAGTTTTCATGCCCATAATCTGATCTTTAATAAACCATGATATCATATTAATACACAAGGAAAAATATATCAAGATATTAATGGAGTATTCATTTAATCAAATTTATAAAAATAGAAGTACTTTTAATCATTCCAAAATCCATCATAAGATATTAATAATGACCATACTTACAACTAAAATCCATCTTCGATATATTAGATTCAAGGACCTTGAGGTAATGATAACCCGATCTATGCTCTATAACCATAAACCACCTCACCCCTGTTAATTGATCAAACAAGGCATCCACATGATTAAGTGGGAACATATTATTAACCACAAATGATTCAACTTTCTATAGTGTATGCATACATAAAGTGAATCAGTTGACTTCTTCGAAAGAAGGATAGAGTATTCCCATGAAGAAACACTAAGTAGAAATAAAAACATTCTCTATATGATCTTTTCACAAAATCATGGGTTCTTTCATCTCTAATAGTCCTAGACGATAAGATGTAATTTAGATAGACTGAGTAATTGAAACCTAATCCATCGTAAACTCTACCTACATCATTAATTCATGACTTGAAAAGGCATATATGAAAACATTAAGAAATTCTATAAAAATCATACAAAAATAATCAAAATAGAAAACATCATTAGTCCCAATAGAAATGATAGAAATAATGATCCTATGATCTGAGAAGAATGGTCTTCCAGGACTAGACCTCTAATCTTACTCTCCCTAAAACACCATAGAACTCCCATTGGTATCAAAGAATTAAGCTCACTCATAATTACAATAAATATCAACCTAATGGGAAATAAGATAATCCACACCAAAAATTACATAGAATATATCAAAATCTATAATGATATATTACTAGATTAACTATTCATTGACAATTTATAAAGACCATGAAGGATAATGTAACACCTAATACATTATATTTAAAATAGGTGTCACCAAATACATAATAATTGACATGAGTTATGTTAGATGTTTTAGGGCATAAAAACCTGAAGATACAAATGAGTGTGAGGAACTAATATCAAATAAATATTTTTCTATAGATTATGCAATAACAAATGGAACAAATCACTATCATACTGACCTTTGTAAACCTCCACGTAAAAATCATCCCTTGTACAGAGTTGATTCACTCATGTGGCCTAGGGTTGGATCCTTGTATACTTTTATGAATTATACTAATACATAACTTCCATAGGAACTGAAGACCCATGACCCTAATGTGTCATAGAAATATCCTGATAGTACCTATAAAGAAAATCTTGATATCCCCAAGCACTAAAGATATTGGTTGCTGTAGGAAAATAACATTGGGTGTTCTTTACCATTAAAAATTGATATAAATTCCTAGGAACATTGTTGGATACCTATTATGGGTAGGAGGAAGCTTTTGTCTATGAACATCCACTTCCACCCTTGAAACAATCATGCCACTTTCTATTCTTCACAGGCGTGCAATTGATCGGACCACTAGGTGGAAGAAAAGTGGAAGAATAACGAGTCCTAATTTTCATATCAATATCCCATACCATAACAATTTCTACTATCTCAGTATATGTGGAAGTCCTCTCCATATATACATGTGATCGAATGTATAGTCTCAAACCCTATAGGTAGTTATATTCATTTCAATAGTCATTTATCACCACCTATAGAGAAAAAACCAATTACATGAACTTATTGGTATAATCTTTTAATAAGTTTTCCACCTACTACAAATAGATAAACTCCATAAACTTTTGGATCATCATATATTCTTTCAAAAACTGTTGAAATAATATGGTCTTGAAAACCATAAAATACAAACCCACAAACTATTTTTCTTGTATAATAGAATCCCACTATCACATGCTGGAACCCTTGACCTTGAACACCAGAAAGAATAATTTGATAGAATTAGGATTATCTATGAAATTAAATACATGATTTATCTTTCCTAAAAAATCCTACACCTATTGTAGTTCACTAATACCCCTAAAGGATCGGAGAATCGTACATAGAAACTCTTCTAATTGATCTTTTTATTCCCCACATCTTAATTATTTCTAAAAAACATGGATCCAAACTCAAAAAACATTTTAGTCTATGGTATAATCATTATATATGATATCCTATATAATATTTTAATCCAAAGGTGGATTCACTTTAGGTTAATTGCTTGTTACACATTCCTGAGAAACCTAAGGACGATTTCTCATAGGAATATTTCTATACACCTAAAATTGATTAGTATTATCAAAAAATACTAAAATATCAGTTTAAAATAGGTAATAATAAGTAGAAACTGATATCATGGTCATAACTCAATATAGGATACACACATATTGACATCCCATTATAAATTGAGTCTCATAATGAAAATTTCTATTCAAGAACTCACCAAAACCTACTACTCAAGTATCAAAAATCCTATCTCTTGTTTTACAAACAACGAAATTCAAGGACTATTGAGGAAATAAAAAATCTAATACAATTTTATAATAAACCTACTTAGGATTACATTAAACCTATCACATGAACCGATCTTACACAAAATTAAAGGGCGTTCCCAATCCCCACGGGCAGAAATTAATCCTCCGAGAATAAAACAACAATAGAGGTAATGATTTTACCCAACATAAATACAATAAACATTGAATATATACACATTATAAAGAAATAATTGATAAAAAAGTATGATAATATATTCCATAAACAAATAAAGACCATAATTGAGAAAAAAAATTCAATACCAGCTTAAAAACCTAAGGTATATGTCTAATAACAATTGAAATCTTAAATTGAATCTGAATACTCCATGTGATTGGTGGAAAACAACCTACAATCTGAATACTAACTATATAAACCATACTGACATAAAACTCACAAGATCAATATAGTGACATTACTTGTCTTACATAGAAATATAATATATGGTATACACACCATGGTAGGGGTTCATAGGGTGTGAATAAAATAGGCTCAGTAAGATTCCAACTAGGCATTCCATATCAAGTATCTGTACAAAAATCCCTTATACTAAATTTTTTTAACATAGAAATATATGTATTAATGATGTTTTATATCAAAAGCATGGTTAAAATTTCCCATTTTTCCACAGTTTAAAAAAAATTGAGGTAAAATTGTTTCATAGAATAAATACAACAAACAATTTCTATTTAATTAAAATAGGTATATAAAATCAAAGTAGTAAAAATCTAATACATAAAGGATAACCATACTAGGGATAAATCAGAGTCAAGTTATATAGGTCAGTCATACATAATTACTTATTGGTTTGAAATACTTTTACCAAGTACTCAAGAATCATGGTCTAATGAATAGAGGAACACCCCAAAATATGAACCCTTTTAAAATTTAATGTCATGTGCATGATCAATATTCATCTTCTTTTATGAACGGATGAAATCCCAAAAAAGTGAATCTTCTAAATAACATCTAAAGAAATTCTTCAAAAATTAACCATCCTCCTAAGTATCCAAGGATCACATGTACAACCTATCAAATAATTTAAAAGGTCTTACACATTTCACAATAAAATTTCAATCACCATTTTCCCATCAAAACCTACTTTGAATACCCATTTTGGAAACCATTTTTAAAACATTTTGAATATCATAATTGTTTTAACAAAATGAGGGGAAATCAACATTTTATGAAAGATATATTCCAAACACAAAGTGTAGTAAATGATATCATTTAATTTTGAAAACAATTTTACAATATAATATCAATCAATCGCTCACATAATATAGGCAAGATAAAGAACCACCCACCCCAAACATGTGTTTCAAATACCTAGGATGTGATACTATAGCACTAGAACCAAAGGAGAGAAAAAATAGAGGACATGGAATTGATTCCTACATTATAAATTCACATTCAATAAGTTGAAAGAGTTATTATAGTGGTTAAATTGAATATACATTAAGATACTCACACTTCTCACCCAAAAGAACATGAGCATTGGCCTGTAGAAGATATTCAATCAACAAATATTGAAGAACCAATCAAGAATCAACACATGATTAAAAAAATCCTATAAAAACAACATAATAAGGAATCTATGCCCATTGGAAATGGAGAAATTTAAATTTTTCCTAACTAGAAAGATATGACACAACTCCCATGAAGATTAAACACTAAATGAACATATATGTATGAGGAGAAAAGAAATAAACTTCCTAGATGAGATTTGGGGTAAAGGGATAGTGGCTGGATGAAGAATGATCGAACGTGTTACACCAATGGTAGGTAAAAACTACTGGCCTTGTGGGAGTTTATATAAAAATCCCAAAATTAAATAAAAATACCGTCTAATAAATATACATTGAAAAAACATCACCTCAGATTAATTTATCAAGAGATACAAATTTATGTTATAAGCATGGGTTTTATGATGTAAATTATTTTACAACCTAAATTATTTTTATAGTTTAAATGGTTTTACACAATAAAAAAATTATGTCTTGTTCCCCATGACATATTTACATCACAGTCAAGAAATATATGGTTTAAATGCCTCTTGTAGGTAATATAAAAATACCCTATAGATACATTACAAATTATTTTTATGAAATCTGGACTAATAACACCCTTAATTAAGAAAAATACATACAATATATTCAGGGAAGTTATACATGATCAAACCATTATAATATTATATTTGTATTTCATTATTAATTATGATATTATATTAATGAGTGGAAATTATCCACTCACATACAGTATTAAACAAACATGAAAATAAAAAAGTGAAAAAATGAACAATGAATTATTTAAATTTAATAATTATTATGTTTTTAAGCATGGTCAATTAGTAAAAAGTATGTTAAAAAAGGAATAGACTTCATTAAAAAATTAATAATTTTAAAATCTCAAAATGTAAATATTATTTCATAAATTCCTTCTTCACATTGAGTTATAATGGTACATCTATTTAGGGTTCTTATCATCTATATTTGAGGGTTCCTCCTATTATCAGAAAATTTTAATAAGATCTATTGGTTGACATAACAAAATATTTCATCAAAGATGTATAAATATAAATCTTCATGTAATTTTAGAATCAAGTGTTAGGTGAATCCATGTTATGGATTAATAAGATATTTGAATACAATCTATAAATCCAAGTCATATGAGTTAATGTGGTTGGCAAACCAAAAGCCTACCTTAAACATGTAGAGTTGTTGTTGTGCCATAACCAACATAATAAAGGGAGGTTTAAAAATAATTTTTATTTAGATCACTCATTTTATTTTGTATTTATAGTAAAATATTTTATGGTTTCTCAATTTTAAATCAAATAGAGGTAGATATATAAGATTAATCAATTTATAATTTATAAATAATGATAATAAAAATTAAATTACAAATTTAGTAATGGTTTTTATATGAAAATGGAAAAAAAGATCACAAAATCATTATTATCAATACTGAACAACAGACACATCATTACTGACACTAATTTTTAAGAGTGTTATAGGCACATACACATTGATCTATGTTATGAATGTAAATTGCATGTGTTGGATTTCCTACAATCTAGGGATCATCCTACATAAAATGAGGGGGTGAAAAAAGATTCATATATTACATACAATAATGATAAATTTAACATATAAAAACTATGATATCATCAATTCATACTGATTTATGAATTAAACATGAGGAAATGTATGTCTACAAAATGCTCTCTCATTTGTATATTGTTTTCTATGTGTTTATTAAAAAATAATGAAATTATCATTAAATATAGAATAATTAAATTTAATGATAAAATTCATAAATATTATTATATAACAAATATGATCGAGTATGTTAATTAATTAGTTTAATTGGGATTTAAGTTAAATCATGATATTTGAATACATTTCATTCTCTCATTTTTATCACCCAATAAACTGAGTTTAATTGAGATTTATAAAATTAATAGTATGGATAAACTAATTTAATATCAGATTCATTATGTTTTTAATATTAATAAGTATGTAATGAAATATAAATTGTTTATTTTTTATGGAGAGAAAGATGAAATAAAAGGAGAAATGGATGATTTATAGTGTAACATGTAAAGAAATTTCATAATTTCCTTTGAAAAATTTAATTATAAATAAAGAGTGAAAAAATTATAAGGTTATTTTTTTACATTTGGAATGAATGTTCATTACAATAGATACTACACTGAATTTAATAAGAGCTATGTAGATTACTCTACTTGAAATATATTTTTCGTTGGTGGCCATATTATTATTTTAATTATTTTGTATTTGATATAATATATGAGTTATATATTTTTATTCAAATATAATATCCAATGACCGTCAGAATGATTACAAGTGTGAGGTGAATATTGAAGATGTAGATAGAGTTTGACTCCCACATCAGCTAGAGAATATCACATATTCACTTGTCAAGTGGGTTAATTATAGTACATGAAAACCATTATTACATAATCTGTGTTTCTAAAAAATTTATCTCAATGAAATTTTTAGATAAAATGGGAGTATATGTCATGTTCAAAAAAATGTACTAATTAAATAAAATATAAAAAATATACATTAATTATTAAAGAATAAAAAATATCCTATTTTATTAAAAAATAATGAATACCAAATCCATGACTGAAATAATATCTAGTTGCTATAAAAAAATTCAGGATTAAATAAAATAAAAATAAATCATTATGAATATACCATGTATGATGTTTATAAGCTTTTGTACAAATACCCATAGTTTTATGACTTGATATTTTATATGGTCTAATTGCCAACAAGTATTTTATGATTAAACATGATAAAACCAAAATGATTATATAATTAATTCAAATAGAATCATATGAACTATTTAAAGAATATGATTATTGTAAATTCATGTATAATATGATATTCCATTATAATTTTTATGGGATACTATATATACTCAATCATGGATTTTATGTTAAAAATATATTCTTTACATAATGGATTTGAAACCAACTGAATTTTCACAAACATAGTCTTCCATAATTTAAATATTAACAAAAAATATCATGTAAATTACACACCCAATACCATTTAGGTATAGAGTTATAGATGGTTAGAAAAAACATTAACTAAACAACACATATATTTACCATCCCATTCATTTTTTCCAACTAAACCAGTGATTCCTTATTTTACAGTACGTCTTCAACATCTCTAAAAAAGTATCCTCACATTATACCCCTCTATACATATCATACTGATACACATATTCATAAACTATAGAAAGTAAACAAATTAATATTGGGATCAGGTGTTCCATAAGGGTTATTGTATAATAGATGCGTTCATGAAATAAAGAAGGTGTGGATAATATGTAGGGAATAAATAATAACAACCAAATTTAGTATAATTGATGACATGACCGTGTGATATATCCATGGATAATATAACAATGTAAATAATCACATGGATAATAATTAATAATTTCATAGTGATGGAATTCATAATGTTAGACATCATAAACATATTATTAGGGCCATATTTCATGTTATAATATATTAACGGGGAATGGTTTACACTAAATAACCAAAATTTGTTATCTCATGAGACCCACCAATAAATGATGTGGATATATAACAATGGGACCCACAATTTACTAATTATGAAAATTTATTTCACCATATTAATAAATTATGCAATAATATAATACACAACCCATGGGATTTCGTAATCAATAAACATTCATATTGAAATAAAAATACTTATACTTTCAATAATTTAATTGTGAATAAACATAATAACATTCATGGTAAGCACCATTCACAATGGAATTGTATATTCAATTGTGTATTCAATTAATTTAATACTAAAAAACATAATAATAAATTAGATCAAGGGATATTTAATATATCCCTACAATTTTAGAATATTGAAATTATGGAGAAAAAAAATATAGAGTGTGAAAAAGGGTGATATAGAACATAAACCTTAAAAAAATTAATGGAATGAACTATAACACCATAATAAAATTTATAGGTTAATACATAAAACATAAATATAGAGGAAATATATATTTTAGAGTTTGATATAAAAATAAATTTCAAATTATAAAAATAAATTTTGTCGTACTTTTATAACATCGATATAAAAGAAACATATATATCACTTCAAAATTCCATTACAAATGGATGAAAATATAAAAATTAAAACCCAAATTTAAAATGAATTCAAAATATTGAAACCATGAAAATAAATTTATATAATGATAAAAAATATAATTCGAAGACTAAGATATACATATGTCGAATGAAATACATTTATTTGTTCTTCAAATATAATAGCCTTTATTTTTTAAAATAAATAATTATATAAAATTTATATTATCATTGTCTTTGATAAAACATGAAAATTTTCAATTACTAATTAATTTTTAATTACATTACTAACTATGAAAAAATCTGGTCACACATAAGATGATAAATAATATATTATTTTCACACTTTTTTAAAGAAAGTAAAAAATGATCCACACCAAGAACGTTAAAAAATTCAATTTAATAATTTTCTGTAGAAAATAAAATATAGAAAAAATAAACTTATTTAATATTTTTATTATAGATAAAAAATTCTTGAACAACTATAATTAACAATTTCATGGAAGATAAAAAAATCAATTATAATGATGACATTAGGGTGATTCCACAAACATGAAATCATTTGGTTTAAATTTGATCCAAAGTAAGGTGAAATTTAGCGAAGGCTTGTTTAAAAATAAAGGGGGAATAAAATATAGTACGTTAATAATTTTATTTAATAAATAAAATAAGGATAAATTACAATAATAATTGTTATAAATCAACTAAAGGAAATTAATTTCATGAAAAAAAATTAATAATTAAGTATCGTATGAATAAATGGAATTGGTATATACAGAGATTAAAGGAATGTAAAACTCATAAAAATAATATATTAGTTCAGATATAAGAATTCAATTGGTATTCGTTTGAATCATTTAAAATTTTGTTGGGGAATAATAAGAATCATGTCTACATGAACTAAAATTTTGACCAAGAACCTTTACCTAAAGTCTTTATTTTATTGGTTTGTGCATCTAATCTCTCGAATAAAAAATAATTTTATTAATTAATTTATTAATAAATCTCTTTATGTAAAATTCATATCTTCACGTCCATTTATAATGCTAAAAATAGACAAAATAATATTATTTTAGTATATAAAATTCCAATGATATAATTTACATGTTATTATAACAGAAATAAATATATACAGTACAATTGGTTTTCCAAAATATATTTTTATTTAGATAAGTGTATCAGTATTATTGTTTTGTGTGCTTAAATTTATAATGGAATTTTATTTTTATTACTATTAATAAAATTAATAATTTAACATTATATAATTTTAATAATTTCATAAATATCATATTGATTCATGAAATATACTTTTACAACCATCAGTGTATTGTGGTGATGAAAAATTAAATGCATCGTTCATGGAGGTAGTAATCTGACTATAATACATGCGATATTTTAATTTTATACTTGATTATAGAGCGGTTAATAATGGATATAACATTCACATAATAAAATATTATAATTCTAATTATACTAATTTTAATATATCAAGATAGTTGTAATATATTTGGAATAGATAGTGGGAGAAAGAAACTAGAAAGTAATCACTTAAAATACTTACATCTTACTTTGATATCCTCCATTAAACCAATATATTGTCCTTATTAGATTTGTATTTTTATGGGACTATAACCTATAAGATATTGTATAATGGGTTGAAGAGATATTTATAGACTTATTTTGATCTAAGAGGCTTTATGTGTGAGGAGAAGTGGGGTGGTGAAGTGGTGATTTTGTAGTTGTGAGGGGTGGCATTTTAAAAATATTAATCTCTAAATATAAAATGATATGAATTATTATTGGAAAGTGAACAAAAAATTTATAATTATATTTTTAAGGATAATTTTTGTTCATAGAAACACAGTTATTTCCATTTATAGATTATGATTTGTGATATTTTGAGTCTTTTACTCTTATTTATCCTTTTTACCTCATTTTAACCTTTACCATTATGGCCAATTTTTACCATGGTAAATTTTTTTGTCTAAAATTAAAATTTAACTTAATAATTAATTTTAATAGAATTATTAAATATATTTAAACACTTTTACCAGATTTATCATCTAAAAGTGATTCAAAAATAATTTTAATATAATAATGCTTATCTTGGAAGGAAAATTTCACTAAATTGTATTTTTTGAACATAATGTATATTTATTTTAATTTATTTCCATGTAAAAAACTAATTAGTATTAATTTTTTTGATATATTATTAACAAATTTCATTATATTCATTATTAAAAAATTATAAATTTATTTTTATAGGATAGAAATACATAATATATAAAAAATAAAAATCTTCAAAAATATTAATTTTTAACGCTAAATAATTTTAATTACATCATATTAATTATTTATATTTCAACCATTTAATCTATTATATCAATTATAATTATAAAAAAATAAAATTATAATTTAAATTAATAATAATAATATATAAAAAATCAATTTATTATATTTTTAATTGATTTATGTTTTTTCATTTCATGTAATTTTATTAATCACTTTTTATAATTTCCTCTCGTATTATATTAATATTTTTCTTAAATTGTAAAATATATCATAAATCATTTCTATTTTTTGTTGAATTTGATATATTCTATTCAACATATAATTTATTTATGTGAAATCACATACATGGAGCTTATGTTGTTATAATTTAAAGAATTTAAAATTGAATTAATGTATATTCTTGTTAAGAGGATAATATATTCTTATAGAATGTGAGGGGAATAATATATTAACAAATCTTGCATAGATCATTAAAATTTAGATTTATTACCAAAATCATATTTCCATGTACACAATATAGTCGTGATACTAGTAAAGGAGGATCAAAGATGACTCTTATAAGTCTATCAATTATTCCATCATCATTTTGGGTCATTATACTAAAATAGTGGTTGTAACCATTAAAAATATAAAAAATGAAATGACAAATAGATATTATATAAATTATAATATGATGAAAGTCCATTATTTCAGACCTTCATGTTATATGGTGCATATTTTTTGAAGACTTATTTTAACAACTTACTTCTAGCAAGAAAAATATAATTGCATCATAGTTAATTATTGTATGTTATTAAGTAAATTATTATACCTTAAATATAAAAATTATTGTCAAGTGAATGTATTTAATTCGATAATAGGATAGAAAATATATATTTGAGATAGTAGATGAATTACATATATGAATAAAGGAACTTATGGAACATACTGCATCATATTTTTTTAACATGCCTCATCTGATGCCCCTCGATTCATTTTTTTGAATTTTTTTCTATCCCACCTCAACTACTACCCCCAGTGATGGTTCTACACTATTCAATTCACTCATCACTGTATATCCAATATTCTTCTAGGGTGGAAGGTTCTCATCCATAATCATGGTCTTAGGGAAGTCTATGACAGTTCATACTCCCTCCTATAAGACTTTTTTTTTATCTTCAGTTCCTCCTTCTCTATAGTGGGCCCTCAACCCCAATTCCATTGGAATCCCACCTTCCATTTATAGTGGTTCTTATAAGGCCTCAAACCTCTCCTTTTTCATTATTCCTCTTATTATCCTAGATATCAACTTTTTTTCACACACTTGTGTTAGTTGATGATTTTTTTCCTTTTTACATTAGTATATATATTGGTGGTGACTAGTGAGTATCATCTATAGAGCCTAATGATAATGCTTTGTTAATATAATTGTGGAGTTACATTATATTACTGTTTTCTTGGTTTATGGAGACTCCTCTATCCATGTATGGTTTCATCCCTAAAGTGAACTCTTTATTTGTGCCCAAATTATCTCATGATGTTTTTATTCCTTTTTGGGATAAGGATACTCATTCATATATATATATATATATATATTAGTAATTCATCTATTTTTATTGGATGATGGTCGTTAATTTTTTTCATTACCCTAAAAATTCCACGGTTTGGATCCATATTTCAATCCATCCCCATCCCTTCTACAAACCAATGGTGATGAATGTACTTGGGGACTCTATTGTGATGTCTTTTAGTGTAGATTCAGTTATCATTTTACTTCATAACATAATATATGCTCTAATATGTGTGGATATTTATCTCTTAAAGGACTTACCCTATCTAATTTTCATTCACATGGGTCCATATTTATCTTAATATTTTAATCATGGGATTTATTGGGATCCCTTAGTGAGTGATTTTTAGGTATTCGCTATATTAAAAAGATATAGACATTGGATTTGGGGAATCCATCCCCCCAGTGGATTGAAAATTATGGGGCTTTCATCCTCTCCTTAATTCTCCATATCTCTAGTGATTACCCTTGATATGGAAGTTGTTTTTGAATATGTGTACTTTTTAAACACTATTGTTCTTTTTATGTATGTTAGTGATTATTTTATTGATGAGGTGGTAGTTATTGGTCTAAAAAATTAATAATGATTCTTCTATGATGTCTTCAGATTGATATTTTATGAGATCTAAATCTTGATACCTATATAATGTATTTTTTTACCTCCTCACGTGTAAGAGGACATGGTAACTAAGATAACATCTAAGGAAACATTATGGTATGTTTTTATTATTTGGAATGATATATGGATTAATGATTCCCCTAAGTGTGATTTTTCCTCAAAATAGTTTTTGAATAATCATATTTACTTCATCAAAATTATGGCTTCAATGTTGATGCATGTAGAATTGGTGAGTTTTCCTTAAATTTTCAAATTAAAATTTTAATTATTTTGAACCTACTAATAGTAATATTTTTAATTTTTTGAATTACCATATATTTGAGGAGTTATTGTAATCTTCTCCTAAACATACGACACATTTGGTTATAAATATTTCATAGTTCTTCTACCAATATTTTTTTAATTCCAAATGTGATCCAGTCATAATAGTTGATATTTTGGAAAATGAGTTCCTCTTCCAATTCTAAGGAGATTTTATAATCATTAATGGGGGGTGATTTAATTATTTTATAGATTAGACTGAAAATAGTGGATTATTGGACTTCATAAGAATGGTTATGTAGGATTTAAAAAACATTTATAACCCAATGATGTCATAGATCATGGTGATATGAGTACACTTGGTAAAATAATAATAAATGAAATTGGATATACGGATTTATATGGATATATGTGTTTCCAATCTACATGGTATATAAAATTATCCTCATTAATTAATTAACCATATTCCTAGATCCCTTTCAAACAAATCATAGCTATTGGTGAATAATAATATGTGAAATTATTCTAAATTTCATTTATATTATACTAGTATATATTTAAAAGTTCATGATTTCTTATATATGGTCTACACATCTTTGATTTAACCAATAAAGGTGAAAGCCTGTTTTTTTTAAATAGGCTAATGTGTCTTAAAGAAGACCTCATAGTCTTGATGGATAGAAAGACAAATCTGCATTATTATCATGAGGGTTTAAAGAATATACTAATATATTGGAGAAATTCCTGTGAAATCAAAGGAATGATGATGTCATTTTACTATTGATGAATTAAAAAAAGTGTCTAGCGGAAAAAATTCATGAGGTTAATATGAGTGTTAGGGAGAAGTCACAAGCGCTTTGGTTGGGGGAGTGAGTTTGTAATAGTGTGTCTTCTCATACATTTATTATGAATATTTTTATAGTAAATTTAATGAATATCCATTATAGGGAAACATATATTAATAGTGTGAAGGAAGGCGAATACCTTTTTATCAATCCTATTGAACCATTGATAACAGGATTGTGGTACGGTCCTATGGAATATTATCCAATATTAGAACCGTGATATTATGTATTCAACAACATATAGAGGTATATTTATGAAGATGATAATAAATTTCATGATAGGATTCTAGAGGATGTGGAGATAATGGAAACTATATATGAACTTAACCAATGTAGTGCACCTGGATTGGATGGGTTCTTAGTTTCCATATATTTCACAACCTATGATATTAATAAATATAATATCATCGGAATAGTTCAATATTTTATTAATGGGGGTATGATTCTATGTGTTCCATGTGCCAATACACTTGTTATTTAGAATAAGGCCAGACAAAAATATTCCATTAATAAATTCGATCCTTTTAGTATATTTGATTTCTCTATTATAGTGGAGGAAGTAGTTCTCAAAATAATTATTTCTCATTTTTTCTAATAATTATCCCTTTCGATAAGCATTTTTAGGGGAATATCTGTACATGGATATGTTTCCTTATCTCATGAAATGATAAGTTTCCTCATGATGTTAGTGTCTCATTGCTAATATTATGACCAGAATTTATATGGACAATGATTAAAATAAACTAATGTGGAATTTGATTATCAAGGCTATGAAAAAATATAGATTTTAAAAATGGGAATAAAATATATTAATTCAATAATTCTTGTCCTCGTGGTTTTTAGTTTCTCTTATCGGTAAATAATTTAGCTTTTTTAAATTATGGAAAAGTCATCAACATGGAAACTCGATACCCCATAATATCTTCATTAGGGTGAAATATATTCTTAGTAGGAATATAAATAATAAAAAATTTCAAGGGGAGATATTCTATTTTGAGGGTTCGTACAGTTTCAATGGTATATCACACCTAATTTTTGTATGTTATATTCTTATTTTCATGAATATAATGTCCATTTATATTAAAACATACATATATATTTGGGATGACTATAAAATTTGGAGCATCCAAGTTATGAATATAGAAAATTGGAAATAATACATATATAAACAATGTACACTAGTCTATGCTATCAAAATCATTTTTTGGGAATCAATCCCTCATAGTTATGTTGTAGTGTTATTTGGATTAATTTTCTTTTTAATGAAGAGTATTTCCATGTTCATTTGTGGAGTTCCAAAGATATTATTAAAATGTTGTTTTTTCACTAGTCCAAGATAAAGGAATCGATGCTCTGATGGTGGCATCAAAAAATTGCATATACACTATGACACTACATCTGATTATTTTTAAAATCTTCGGGTCTAATATTTAGATTATAGAGAGTGTTTTTGTTGTAAAAGGTAATATTTAGATTAAAATATAAATGTTTGCGCACAAGGGTGAAGATATTTCTTGATGTTTCATGAACATTATGATTCAGGGACATCATACCAAAATTTATTAAATGATTGTATTGACCATATGTTCTAAAAGTGTATGAAATATTCTTTTTCACAACACAAGTGATAGATTTGTGCACACACATGAAAGAGTGTTACACAGTAAATATAATGTAAATAAAGGAAAAATTTTATGATCATATGAATGTTGTGCGAATTGAAGAAGGCATGTATGGATTTTGGAATCTAGTGTTAGATGAACCTATAAATAATTGGTCATCCCCCCCCCCCCCCCACATAATTTTAGGAGTTAAAACTTCAGAGAATATTAGGGATCTAAATAATGTATGTTTTTTTAAATATTAATATAAATGTTCAATAATAAGTTCAATGTTAGGAAGAAATTTTGTGTTATTGTTGGGAGTTCTGTGACAAAACATAAATGTTTCATGCATGTTTGAAGAGTCATGTTCATGTCATGTAGAGGGATACGTGACAGGTGTATTGAGTACCTATAAGTATTTTCTATGTAATTATGTAGTAAAAGGGGTATTCATCAAGTAGATTAAAGTGGAATATAATGATAAACTAAATTAAGTGTATATCATACTAATTCAAGTGATCAATGTGGAATCTGATGAAGGAGAAATGAACACAATTTATTGGATACAGCACTTTACTTTAAAAATGTGATTGGATGTAAACTTAGAGGGGCATTGATTCTTCTCCAAATATTTAAAATGTAGTGATCATAGCATATAAGTGATCTTACCTGAACATTTTTTTGGTAGTTAGAATTAGTGGATTTGGTACATTAGGACATTTCCATTGTATTCTCCTTTCACATAGAAAAGTGGGGTGAAACAATAAAAATTGTTGTGACTCAAGTAAGTTGTTATTTCAATGCATTCAATGCAATGAGAAAGGGAGAGAAGATTTATTTGTTTAAAAATGATACAATATTTTAAGGGGTAGTTTTTTTAATCATTTATACCATGATTCACCCCCTCCTAGTCAATTTAGTCTTGTATGATAAACAAATTTAATCAGAGTGAAAAGGTTAAAATCAATGTTCCTCTCCCAAGGGTTTTAATGTAATTTTTTAATCACAAAAGGATTCAAGTCTTTGAGGCAAAATTTTTTCAATTATGAAAAAATAAGATTGATCACTACATCCAATATTTATTAATAGATGTCTTTATGGTAGTCATACATAGAATTTAGGAATGTGTCAATAATGATAACTTATCAAACATTGACCAAAGGCAATTGGATAGTGATGCAGAAAAATTCCATTCATTAGTAGAAGCCATATCTAATGAAATCAGTAATAATGTGATATAATGTAATCTATCATATTCTATGTTGGAAAATATTCTCAATATTTAAAAAGGAAACTCAAAATATGGATAATTAAAGCTTCATGATCTATGGAACAAGTTAGAGGATCTCATAATTCACCCAAAGTAGTCTATTGATGTATTATATGATAGAGTGATTGTGGTTATAGAAGTAATTGATGGTTTTAGAGAAATTTTTAGTGATGTGAAGATTAGTATACTAATATTGAAAATACTTTTGTATTGGTTAAATACGAATATTTTTTATTTGGTGATAATGATATGAAGGATATGACATTGGATATACGACATAATACTCATATTGAATACGAGATTAGAAATGATGAGAATGAGTTTGTGGAAAATGTATGTCTAAATATTTATCATTTAGGTACATGAGTAGGATTAATATTTAATATGAGAAGGAATAATAAGAGGTACAAAAATTCATATCATTCATTTCATTTCATTTACAAGGAAGATAAAACAAATTCAAAGGGAAACTTCTATTTTCATCCTCTTGATATGGAAAGGATTTAAATCTTGTAGGGAGGTGACCAATGATGATTCAAAATGTTGATGAGGATGGAGTTAAAATTCCCCTAAAGATGTATTCATCCTATGTGAAACATAAAATAAATATTATGATAAAAATCATTATAAATAAGAATCTCATTTCACTACAAAATGAAGGTACAAATGAATCTGAGATTGAAGAAATGAAAAAACAACAAAGACCATGTATTAAATTATATGGTTATAGTTGTAGGTTTCTCACATAAAAATGAATAAATATCCAATAATAAATAATAATAGTTTTCATTAATGGAAAAATAGAAAATCTTATCTCTTCACTGTTAGAGAAAAAAATTGAATGGTGATTAGAGGATCAATGTTCAAGAACAAAAAAGGGTGGTCGATGGTTTGAATAACATAATTTATGATCAAGACTAATTTAATGAAATTATTGTGGAGGTGGTATTCAACAACTAAATTAATTTAAAATATTATGAGAAACTCTTGACTCTATCAAAGCATGTTGCAATGGTATCCTAAAATGACAAAGTAAAAAATCAAAGTCCCACTAATATATATAAAGGAATGTTAGGAGAATAAAATGAAAGATCATAAATATATAGATGCTATGGGGATTGAACAAATATAGAAAGTTGTAATGGTTTATGTCAGACCACAAGCACCCACAATGAGACTGAGTATTTATTTGGGTATGAATACAAACTATAATGTTCTTATAATCCTGGATAAAACTACTAGTTTATAATTAACACATAGAAATGAACCCCACATTATATGTTATTGTTGTGGAAATATGGGACACTCACAACATTTTTTCCCCTAGAAAAGGGGTATTGAGGGAACAAGGCCAATAGAGGCATCCTACAGATATCAATATTATAGGATATCATTTGATTTTTACTATTTTGTTTGTGCATGAATCACGTACTTGGAAATATATTTCTCATAAATAATGTAGAGTAATGTGACGAAGCAGACTAAATGGGGTCATATGAATCAAATCTATATATCCCAAAATAATCTAAAAATAAAAAATCTTTTCGAATCTGCAATATTAAGCTACTATATCAAACTCAAGAGAATATCAATATAACAAATCCATACTATCAATGAAGTAAAAATAATCGATCAAAACAAAATGAGATGTGAAAACATTGTTGTGGAGATTTACATTAAATAATTAGATAATTTTGGTGTATTTATCCTTGATAGGGGATAAACATCCCATAAGATTGGTAATATGGTAATTGTAATAGGATTAAATATGATAAGCAAGGTGTTGCCAAATTTTAACATTATAAAGTATTGGATGTTATTGGGTTAGAAAAACCAAATTAGTGGGGGGATGATATGTGTTGAAATATTAGTTATTGAATGTGTCCGTAAAAATGTACATAGTGTTATTCATCTATGTCACCCAATTCATTATAAATAGTTTACATTAAAAATTTGTATGATTAAGGGAATATATTGTGTAGTTCTTTTTAATGAAAAAGATCAATGTGGAATCTCTATCTAGTGAGTGGGGAAAAGATATGTTCCTTATATCTATAGAGGAATAAAACAAGTTGTGGAATACATTTATTGTCCATATTTGTCATGAATCCCTATAAGATAAATTTCTATTCTTATATAGTTCTAGATCTTCCCATTTCATCACATAATTATACTCAAATGTGGGATTCTGGTCAATAAGTGAATATTATCATAAATACAATCAATGAAAACAAAAAAAATCTAGAAATGTTTTTGATTTGATGCACGAAAATGTGTGTGGACCTATCTCCCTAAGATAAATGCTGGTATAAGTTATTATGTTATTTTTTATGACGTCAACTAGATAGAATAATTATTTTTCATTTCCCACAAAGCTGGCATGTTCAGTTTCTTAAAATAATAACTTAGGGAGTCAAAAACAATTCTTAAATAGAATATTTAAAAGTTTTTTAACTAATAATGTTATGTAATTCACTAATATCGACAAGGGATATTATCTCAAAAAACATGAGATAATACATCCTGATTGAGTAGTAAGAACTCATCAATAGAATTTAGTTTTTGTTAATGGAAATAAATCCATCTACAATATGTCCAAAAAATTATTTTTTAAAAGGACCTACCAATGAAATTCTAGATGGAAGTAATCTAGAAATGGGTCTACATATATAACATGTCTCTTTTTTGCTTGAAGGAATAAAATAATCCATTTAAGATGTGTTATAAAAATAATCCAACAATGAAATTCTTTCAAATCCATGGAAGTATGTTTTCTATTATCAATAAAGATAATCAAATGACATTTGAATGACATGGAGATGATGGGATATATCATGGATATTTGGGAAAATAAAAAGAATATAAATATTTATACAAATGGAGTGGAAAGTTAATCGAGAACAATTACATAACTATAGAATAGAATCAATATAATCATCAACATCATTTTGAAAGTGATGTTATGAAATTGATTGGGAGGTAAGAACCTCAAGGTGAGTTGAAGTGGAAAATTATGATTTAACAGAATATTCTAATGATGATCGGGAGGAAGTGAAATATATATTTGATTAAAAAAGAATAATTGAGATGAAATTGATAAGAGTAACATCATTTCTGATTAGGAACCACCAATTAAAACACGAAGAATGAAGTCATTATAGAATGATTTATTCAAATATCAGGTAGATCCTAATTGTTTTGATGATGTTGTTGGGGTTGAGAACATGGTACATTATTTGATGATGAATCATGAAGAGATTAAAAAAACTGAGAAGAATCATACTTGGGAGATTATTTCGAGAGAGAATGATATAAATGTAATTTGGACTAAATGAGTCTTTCCCAATAAGATATATGAATATGGGATAGTGATTTTAATGAAATCACGATTACTATGTATATGGTACTCATAGATAGATGGTATTGTTGATAATGAGACATTTTCACCTACTACAAGTCTAGAGATAATTATATTATTTGTTGCCATAGTAACGTAAAAAGGTTCAATGTGTTATAGATGGACTTAATCTCATCAATTCTGAATGGGCTCATGGAAGAAGAAGTATATATCAAGAAACCAGATGTTTTTCTCATTCATGAAGATGAGAATAGAGTTTATTGGATAAGAAGGCACTATATAGATTGAAGAGAAATCCAAGAGTGTGGTATTCAAGACTAGATCAGTTATTGAAGAATCGTGGTTTTCATCTTGGTTGAATTGATTACAATATCAATGTCAAAAATTAAATTAATCAATTAATGATGTGGTTGGGGGATGTTGAAAACAAGATTTTTGTTTCATCAAATGAAGAATAGTTCAAACTGTTTAAAAATTCATGTAATGTGATTTTGGAATATAAATTATTGGTGAGCCAACTTTTTTCATTCGTTTACAATTGTCACAATGAAGGAATTTCACATTAACTTCTAAATAACAATATTCCAAATTGATTTTAAGAATATTTGGAAAGGACAATTACAATTATATGAATTCTACAATGGCTACCAAGATGAAACCATCATGACATGATAAATGTAATTAAATTAATGTCATAGAATATAGGAAGATAATTTATCATCTATTATACATGATAGCGACAAGACCTTATATTTTATTTCGCATTCCATTACTCATTTTTCAATTTTTTTATGTCATTTTTTCTAATGGGCGATGCTAATTTTCTCAATATCGTTCCAATTTTTTGATTCTGTCTGAAGATACACATGCCATGAATCATGCATTTAAATAAATTCCAAAGAAATTCAGTTACTTGTAGTTCAAATAAAACTTCTTTATATCAATTTCATAGTTGATTTTGATTTTCTGTAAAATAAAAAATATTTACAGGACAATTAGGTTATATAGTGGAAGATTGGGTAAGTTTAGCAGATGACAGAATATCATCATTTGGTGTTGTATTCTATAATGGTGATTTTTTTTATTTTTTGGACAATAATGATACAAGATTTAATTTCATTGTCCACCATAGAAGCTAAATATATTGCATCCACTTAATATTTCTTGCAGTTATTATGGATGAAGCAGCTACTTGTAGATATGGGAGATCAAGTGATGTCTCTGATTGAAATCCATTTTGAAAATACAAGTCCTATAAATATTATCAAAAATGTATTCCATAATTCATTGAAAAATAACATTGAAATAAAATATCATTTTTCAGGGTGATTATGGAACATGGTCTTGTAAAATTATAGTATGTTCCCACATAACTACATGTTGTGTAAAAATTGATGATGTATTTTCCCAAAGTAGCATTCCATCCTCAATAATTGGCTCTTGGTGTTCATTTAAAACCCAAAACTTATAAATTGTTGATGTGGGGCCCTATCTTCTGATGTAATTATATGTTTTTCCCTAACATACTTGTCTATGTTATTTATAATGTTTTAGACCACAAATGGGTGACCATTAGGTCTATTGACACATGGGGAGGACTTGTGGCTGTAAATTGGGGAGAAAATGTCTTAATAAAGACAGGAGATCAGAAAATTCAGGTGAGTTTCAATTATGAAGATTCTAAAGACAATCGATGAAGGGTTATATATAACGATATATTGGGTTCATGATGAAAACATTTTAATAGTTTTGGAATGAGGTCATTTATTGATAAACATTACATAATACCCAATTTTCTCACACCAAGCATGGATCAGGTGGGATTAGAGTGTGTGTTGGGTAAAATCACTAATTAATAACTTAATCAAAAGAAGATAAAGTTGGTATAAATTAGAATAAGCTTTATTATGGTATCAAAATTTGAAGAGTTGTCAGCAAACCCAAAAGGTGTATATGTGAGAAAAAATCAATATAGTAGCAGTATAATGTTTTTTGAGATGATTTTTTTGTAGAAAAGAAGGTTTCCATGGAAAACTATGGTGTTCAAGAGCATGTATTTACAAGGTATGTTGACAAAGTTCCAATAAAAATGAATTGATGCTCTGGTTGAAATACATAAAATTGAGTATTCAAGTTGAAACAATTTCCTAGTGTTTTCCAATTTTATGGATCAAAATTTTAGAGGATATAAAATTTTTTTCGAAAAATGAAGTATTTTAATGTAAATATAAAATATTTTCATATGGGTGATGATATTTCATAATGTTTCAGATGGGAGAGTGTTTGAGGACAATATACCAACATTCTGTAAAGGTAGGTATTGTGTGCATCATTTGGAAGTTTGGAAATATGGTTATGTACGACATAAGAGACAGAGTTATGAATAATTGTGAATGATAGTTAAACTCTAATTATAACAAAACAACGAGATGTTCCACATCCATTTAAAAGTTGGGCAAATAAAGGGAGGAAAATAAGGATTTTATATGAAGGGTTGGCCTAGAATATAAATTGGGGGGTACATCCCTCAAAACTAAAGATAAAAACATAGAAAATATAAGGTCTCATAATAATGTTATAGTTATTCAATAAGAATAAATTTAGTTGTTAAGAAAAATTACAATGGTGAGAAAAAAAATTGTGTACATGTTTCGAGTTATGTGCGAAAACATTAATATTTCGTGCAAGTTGGTAGAGATGCACACAAGTCATGCATAGGGTTCTAGGAAATATATTTTGTTAACCTATAATTATTTTCATGGTAATCATATGGTAAATGGGTATTCATAATACTGATAAAAGTGGAACTTAATGTTGCAATAAATTAAGTGTAAAATATAATGATTCAAGTGATAAAGGTAGAATCTTATTAAGGAGTGATTATAACAATTCAATTGAGATGACATTCCACATTCAAATTGTGATATATTGTAAATTATGATTGATTTTTAGTACACACCCAAACTTTTGATGTTGTAATCCTAAGAATAGAAGTTATTTATCCTAAACCTTATTTTCGATTTGAGCTTTATTGGATTTGGTAAATCGGCTTGTTTCTATAGTATGAACCCTGTTCGTATCCTAATGAGGTAGAACCAAATAAAATTCATACATCCCACGAATTCATTAATTATTATTCTTATGTTTCTATGATAAAGGGAAAGAATATTTTTTTAATAACAAAACAAAACTCAAAGGGTTTGTTGTTTAAATCTTACATAACATGATTCACCCTCCCTCTCATGGGTTTTAACCTAGTTGAAATAACACATTTCATGGTGTGGAATTTTAAGATGGACCTTTCCCATGGAATAATTAGATTCTCTTTTTTAAAAAGTTATACTTTATGTGCATTATTTGGATGGGAAGGTCACTGAAATTATAATCCTCATCAATGACTATAAAAACTATTTCCTATAATTTATAGGTTGAATTTCACATTTCAACAATGTCCTCACATTTATACCATTATATGTTATTTCCAAAATTAGGGGGCCAAAAAATATCATTCATAATATTGAGGTTGAGATGAAAACAAATTTATGGGATATAGAAAAAAAAGGTATATTCCATTGATCATGATGTTAATGATAAGAAAAACCAATCAATGGGGAAATGATTAATGTGAGAACTCTTGAATTTATTATACATTATATGTAGGTTAAAATCAAGTGAGAGGTATTGGTGTGTAATTATAAAATCCAATTCCTTAAAGACCTATTACATTGACCAAATTTGTGGTTAGATGTTTTTATGTGATGTTCCATGTGGTTTTTATGGAGGCTAGAGCTGTATTAGAGCTACTAGAGAAAGTTCACATTGTTTATTATTTACATGACGTGTAATGGTGATTGATGGACTATGTTTATAATGAATTCAATATATGTATGTGGGTATATAGGGAGATTGTGAGCTGGATTGCACAACTATAATGTGGAATTCATGATAAACATTAAATAAAGGTTGGGGTGAATAGTTTTTTATAAAAGATTGAAATTTTGGAAAAACACATGGTTTGAACACTGTGTAATTTTTACATGATGTGAAAACTATGGAATTATAGTTTTTAAACCTTTTTCTCAGTTAATTTTCCATTAATTTTTTATACCATCCTCTTTGTCATTCTAGATGACCCATGTGTTCCTTGGAAGGATCCTCTTGCTCCCTTACTACCGCATCAATCTATTGATTCCAGTGGTTGTATGATAGAGATATGTGTTAAATTATTTCTCATTTTCCCATTGTATTATCTTATTCTATTCATGGTTATATTCTATAGAGAAGTTTTTTTGGTTTTGGATGTGATTTATTGTATTTTTTTATAGTTATATTGCTTATTTTAGATTAATCTATAGTTTTCCATGTGTGGTTATAGTTTTTGGGTGTTTCTTCTTCTCCCTATGATGTACCATAAGTTATAAAATATTCTTTGAGGTATGGAATCCTTAATTTTCTTTTATTATATATCCTGATGGATGAGTTTAATCATGTTCATATATGGTTTTTTTCTATATTAATAAAAGATAATGATTTGGTTATTTGAAATTGATTACGTTAAAGGGGAATTACTTAAATTCATTTACATCATTGATATTATTCTGATATGTTAGATCATATGAGTTTTATTCCCCACTAAAAAACAGGATGTTAAGGGATTTTTTAGCTGGATGATATGTGCTGTTACTGTTATATTTTTTTTATTGTCTAATATTACCCTTAAATATATATTGGATAAAGAGTTATATTTTTCTAATGAAATTTTTTCTGTTGGATTTATGGATTGTGTTTTATCACTACTAATATAATGTAAAATGTGATAAAATACCATTCAATAAATCTATAAAATGGTCTTGATGCTTTTTGATTTCAACAAATTTTATGGGGTGGTGATTTGTTATTGTGATGCGATGTGGGGTGATATGTTCAGAATTGATTGGACATGATTTTAGGGTGGAAAGGTGGTGGTTTTGTGTATATGGTTTTTATTAGAGAGGTGGTTGTTATGTAGCTGTGCATTTTGGGTAGAGAGGTGGTGGTTTTCTAGAAGTGATTTTGGGGTGGAAATGTGGTGGTTGTTTATAAATGCTTGTGAGGTGGTGTGGTTGGGGTTGTTTGGTTGTTATTTTGGTTAGGTAAGGTTATAGTATGATTTCAATAATGAGATGATTTTTATGTGTGGTTATGTTGTGCTAGATGCCAAAATAGTGATTGATTAAGTAGTTGGTTAATAATGTTTTAAATGAATGGGATTTTGTTTGGATAATTGGATGGATTTGATAAATGAACAAATATATTATGGTATGTGTGGTGAAATCTAGTTTTTTTAATAATAGAATAAATTTAATGGATAATTTAGTTGGATGAAAATGTGAAATGTGGGTTGTGGCTTCTTATGCGTTTTTGTGCATTTAGAGGTGCCAAGGAAAGTGGCCATGTTGCGAGTTGGTTAGTTTTTATTTTTGAACCCATATGAAGGACTTGTGTGTGGATATATTTATATTGTTTTATATTACTTGTGATTTATATACTCACCCCCACATAGATCAAGCACTATGTGCCGAAAACTATATATTCACCTGACAGATGTTTCTTCCATTATCCTGGCGATGATGATGGATGGATGGATACCCACTATATTCCACTTTCTCTTCCAAGAATGTTTGTATGAAGTGGTTGTGACAGCTAGAGGTATTTTAGTGCACTAGGTGAGGGCCCATGAGGTTTCCTTTGATATGTGACATGACCATGCTCATGGGGAAGTGGACCAGTTGTTTTCGTGAGAGATTTGATATGACCATTATTGTGGGGTGGTGGCCCATGTGTTTTTGGGTGAGATGTGACATAACCTTCCTTGTGGGGTAGAGGCCCATGTTTTTTTGAGTGATATTTTTTGACCATTATGTGGGGTGGATTATGGTGTGGGTTGTGCATGGTTAAAGGAGGGGACAAGGTTAAAGTTCATAATGTTCGTGATATCCTACTATTTTGTTTATGGGATTACTTACGATATGATGGCCTAATTTTCTGCATGAATGATGATATATGACTGTGCTTTTGTGGTGGTGGCCTTGGTGTCAGGAAGCATGATTTGATGTGACCTCTCTTAGGGGTGTTGTTATATATTATTCATAATACATCTGAGTGGCTAGATATACAACGTTGGGTTGTCAGAGTTGAAATTTTTCTTGAAAGCAGTGTGGGGTGCCCTTATCGATATGATTCTTAATATATTACTATACAAGTAATGTATTATTTAGGGGTCATGCCTTTCTGATTTTTTGATATATATTTGATCTATTTAGTTTATTTTTGTTCTACTATTTGGTCAAATGTTCTTTATTATGTGTCTTTCACATGTGCATGAGAGATTTTGGTTTTCCTACATAGTAATCTTGTATTCTCACCCTACGTATATAAAATATATTTAACATTTATATGGGGATTACATTGACTATGTTGTACAATACTAGATTAGATCTTTTTATAGATACTTGAATACTACTTTAGAATTTTTTTTGTGTATTTAGTTATGGTGACATTTATCTGCATCAATTTTATTTATACATACAATGCGAGATTTTTTGGTTTCTTTTATATTATGTCATGAGGTAACTTTTGGATGATTGATGTTATATCCTGATCCTATATTATTATATTGGGTAATTCCATCCATATCAAGAGATTTTAATACCTACTGGGCCAGTATCAAATCAGGGGCCTACTGGAGGCAAGAATTGGGGTCATTATCATTATCTTCCAATTGATGGATCTATGGTGGTAGGGGGTTATCATACAGTGGTATTTGAGGCAATGGTTGAGAGACATTATGGGGTTTGGACTCATTTATTGTGATTGATTCATGGTTTTCCATGGAAATTGATATAGTTGACCTTTTTACTTGACATGGGTTATAGAGGATGGCTAAGACATTGGATTTTAGGGCCCCCTATTATCTATTTTATGGAATCTGGGCTTATTGAATGACCATGTGTGGTGGACCTATTTATAGGTTAGAGACATAGGAGAGGTACATGCATCTTCAAAAATTTCATTATTTTTTGTATAAGGTTATTTTGGGATGGTAAAAATCAATTAAGTGAATTAAAATGAACCATGTATAATTACATAAAACATGGTATTAAGAAATTTTAATTTACATTTTAGTTATGGATCATATTTATTGTCTTCATGTACATTTAAGGGTGAGGTTTAATAGGATGATCTGATTCATCACTAGAGGGTTGATCATGTATAGAAGGTTGACTAGTGGTAGAGACTGTTTCTCTCTTTATAGAAATAATATTTTAGGGAAGCATGAAGGAAGTGTTTTAGATGTGGAGATAGGGATCTTTCTTGAGCATATCAAGATCAATTTTAGTTTGGTCAAGGTCCTGGAGGGATACTGGGTTCCTTTTTTATTTTTTTATGTTGTGGGGAGCTACGTGTTAGTGGTGGATGTTGTATCTGGGCGAGAAGAGTGTGAAAATTGTTTCACGGGTCAACATCCAGAATGAGTTCTAAGAATAGTTCCTTCCATCGACCATGAAGAATGTGAAAATACAAGGGATTCATTCAAATATCTAGGATTCATGTTAGTAAGGGAGTAAAAAATATGTTTAAGGATCTTCTATATTTTCCCCATATTTGATTCAAAACGATGAGTCTCATGAGAGATGTGTTAATGGGAAACTCTATCCCTTTATCCAGTTTCCAATTACATCTATTATGTTTCTAATGTATTTGTAAGATTATAATAGGATGAAAGAGATTATGTAGATATATTAGCTAGAAGGTTTACCATGAGTGGTAAACCATTAGGATTCCATGAGGATTTTTTTTTTCACTCGACAATCTCAAGCTCTCGGACCATCAATTTTTTGACCAACAGGGAGTTAACATCAATAGCTTCCCTTAAAAAAATGACAGAGTTTTTCAATTAAATTAATTCTCTCAAAGACTTCAAGCTAGTGTGTTTTTTCTATTAGGTGGGTGGCCATTTATATAATTAGTTTCTTGTGTTTCTTTAGGATTATTTTGGTTGAGGATGGTAGGTTCAGAACTAGCTTCAGCAATAGTTTCCAACAAGTCCATTTTATATGTCATGATGTTATAATTATGCTGCGTTGAGGGGATATAAAATTGGTATAGGATAACCTCAATAATTTTATTTGGATAAGGGACATTTAATTTACCTTATTCATGTATATGGTCATCTTGATATTTGTATAGGTTCTTGAAACGCTCAGTTTCATGTAGTGGTTGTGGAAGTTCCAGAAGAGCTAGAGATCCTCATATGTATGATTAGTTTGTTTAGTATACTAGAATGTGACTTGTTTGATTTAGTGTATTCACACACATTTTTTACACCCGGCCTATTATATTCTGTAAGAATTTTTAAAGATTATTATAACTCCCTTGGTATTGACTATGACATTTATAGGCTAGACTAGTTTTTTTGATGCATTCTAGGGTGTAGACTAATTATGGGGGAACATCCATCTAGAGGGGATATTCTTTTAATATACATTAATTCATATTATTTTATCATAAGTATTTAATGATTATATTAAATTTGTGTTATTATTGACTACTTTGGAAGATATTTTTTTCCTGGATATGGATGGCCTGTAAGTGATTGCCTTTGGTGAGTGGGGTTGTTAGCTAAGAAGAAGGACTGTAGAGCCACTTCATTCATTATTGGTTGATATATTAGTGGAATCTATAGATGACTTGATAGGGGAAGTTGTCACTATCATTAAGGAGTATATATATGTTTTTATCCAGGATGTTGTGATGCTACCCCCTCGATGTGATGTTGAATTTGGTATAGAAAAGCATCCTATTTTTCAAATTTCGGGTTCTCCGTACTATATTAAATTGTTATATTTCTAGTGTTGTGGATTCAAAAATATTATTTGATGAATCAGGGTTTGATCATCACTAGTGTGTCACTATGGGGTCACTAGTGGGTTTTTTCTATAAAATTCATATGATTGTATGAAGAGATGTATGGACTATAAGAGGTTGAATTAAGAGGTGGCCATGACCTGTTTCCCTCTTACGATGATTGAATATATTTTTGACCTGATTTGAGTGGAAAATTGGTTTTTTATGATTGATATGTAGTCCTGATTTTATGATTGATATGTAGTCCTGATATCACTTGTTGATGGGTGAGGGAAGGTGGTATCCTAAATACTGCCTTCTGATATTGGAATAGTCACTTCAAGTTTGTAGTTATTCCATTTTGTGTAATGAAAACACAAGTTATGATCAAGGGACTCTTGAAATATATGTTCCATGAGTTCCTGGACTAGTTTTTTATCATATTCATTAATGATAATTTGTTATAACAAATGTCAAAGGATGACCATATTGATCATCTTAGAGATGTCATAAATGTCCATTGAAAAAACTATATTTATACAAAGCAATCAAATCAATTTTTATATACTTGAGATGTGTGTTCATTGGACAAGTGGGGTCTTATCAGTGTATGGAAGTGGGTCTATTAATGGTTGAGGTAGTGGTTTATTTTATTAAAACCAAAAACATGGAATATGTATTTAGATCTCTAGATCTTTTAGGCTATTATGAGAGGGTTTTCCCAATTCCTTTTGGGTGTTAGCCCCATTGATATTCTGGACTAGGAAGGACTTTATATTTTTTGTGGAGTAATTGTTTTCAATTACTATTCAGTTACCTAGAGGAAAAGTTTATTAGTTCCCTATATCATTATTTTCCATAACATGGGTGATGTTTTTGGTGCTTTGTGATGCTTCTAGTTTGGTCTTTGGATGCATGTTGATGAAGTGAAGAGTAGTTATCTCATATGGGTCTAGGTTCTTCTATCCTCACAATCATAACTATACCATCAATGATCTGAAGTTCAACAAAGTGTTTATATCATAGATTTTGTGGTGTAATTACCTCATAGGGGATCAATTTATGGTATTTATGGGACATAAAATATTGAGGTGACCCTTTTCCCAATTTGATAAAAAAATTAAAATGGTAGATGATATAGTATATTTTATATTTTTATTTTTATTTCTCTTAAACATCTATGAAATGGTATTTTTTAAATTATTCATTGAGAAAAAAATCATTGAATTGTGTTATCCAGGAGTCTGGTCATGCTTGGAAAGAAATGGAGGAGTTGGAATCCTTTCACATAAATTCTATGATGGGTGATGGTAGAGGCTATTGGATCAAGATAATGGTGCAGTCTACTTTGATTTAGTAAGTTGATGAGTATCAATGGAGAGACTCAGCATTAGTGGTGATTCATGACTACATTAAACATAGTGATAGTATAGAGGGATGGTCCGAGGATAGTCAGAGTCAGATATTTTTTTCATGGTAGGTTTTTTTGTTATTGATGTGTGAGGGAGATCATTATTAGTTTCATAGGTCACATTTGGTGGTAAAATAATTAGTTTCCAAGATTTATAAAGGCATAAGTATGTTCATTTCATGTCTTGGGATGAAGTAATCAGAGTTAGAGTTCATGGAATGGTGTTTTGATTGTTAGTAGGTAAAGGGAGAGCATTATGTTCCTGGATATTTTTTTGTAACCTTTAGATATTACTCTAAGGAAAATGGGATGGAATCTCATTGGATTTCATAATATGGTTACTTCATGATCCGGTAGGTTGTGATGCTATGTAGTTAATTATGGATTAGATGATGAAATCAGCCCAATAAATAACAATCTAAGAGTCCGTTACATTTTATGAGTTTTATAAGATCTATACAGATGACATGGTATAGTTTCATGGATTTATGAGGTATATTATCTCATATCGGGACACAAATTTTACACATATTTCTGGTAGGGATTACATCATTATTTTTTCAACCCTCTAAAAATTGTATAACAAATCAAAGTATCCAAAATTTTGAGGATGTGTTGTGGGATTATATCTTAGACTTAAATGAATCATCCGAATGAACTTCACCATGTTTTTGTTTTCAAATAATATTGATTTTCAATCATATATTATGATGGTCCTATTTTAGGCTTTGTATAAGATATTGTATCATTATCTGTTGTGTGGGATAGAGGTTAGGGATACAGTACTTTGTTGACCTAATGTGGCGCATAGCATAATACAAACTAGTTGTCTTGTTCACAAGAGGATAAAATATTCACATGATTGGAATAACTGTAATGATTATTATAAGAAGAGGCCCTTGGAGTTTGAGGTTGGGGACTATGTGTTCAGTTTGGTTTCCCATTGATGTGTGAAGTGGAGGATTTACTAGGGGTGTATTCTATCCCCTAGTTTTGTAGGGACCTTTAAGTAGTAATAAAAAATCGAAAAGGTGGGGTATCATTAAGAATTTTAACCATCATAGTAGAGGATACTTGATGAATTCCATCTCTCTCTGAATCATTAGTATCTTCATGATGGGTCAATTTTCATTGACATGGGAGAGTTGGATATCAGGGATGACAATCCATTTGTGGAGAATCTAGTAGAGATAAATGATTTCTGATTAATGGAGCTTTAGGAACGAACAATTCCCTTGGTATACTTGTTTTGGATGCATGGTGGATTAGAGGGGAGTACATGGGAGAGAGTCACAAACAAATGCCTACTAATTAGAGATGAGTTGAATTTTTCCATTACTATTTTTCTTATGATGATATGTTGATAGCCTTTGATTGTATGAGATTCGCTCTTCTCATGATGTTTGATGTGTGATAAAGTTCTATATTATGAAATAGTGAGGTAATAACCCATAATTGTGATGAATTATATAGTTATGTGGTTAAAACCATGAAGGTGATTCACATCCACATAGAGAAGATCTTATATTGACATGGAGGGAAATGTTCCCTGTTTTGTATGTTCAAGGTTGCATATTTAGTTGATTGTGGTGTTTGTTGTATTGTGTTACGTTGAAGATGGATTGTTATGGTGAGGGGTATTTTTAGAGATGAGTATGTTTAAATTGTTATCTTTGACACTTGGTTTGGTATATATGGTTAGTGGTTGTGTTTTATGTATGATAACATCCTCGAGTGGTATCTCATGGGGTGGGTTTTCAAACCTATTTACTTATAGTCTTGTCCATGTATTCTTAAGGGCTAGAATCATTTGAGTGGTATATTATGTAATGTCCAATGCCTTCCTGGATTTTTAATATGCCATTTTTAATTATTTGAGGTGCTTGAAGGAGGTTGTGAGTGTTTTTGGTGTAGTATGGATCTATAGAAGACCTAGTGTAGGAAGTTCACATTTCGGATTGTTTGATGTGTAAAGGTGATTCTCATCTTGTGTTACCTGATATTTCAAGGCTTGAATGGTAGAAAAGGGTGACTCCCCGAGATAGATTACTTGCAGTGTAAGTGGAATTCATGATTTTTATTTGAAAAACGTCTTTTGTCCATGTTTTTGGTATTAAAATAATTTTGTTAGAAAACAAGGGGTTTACACACCATGTAGATTTTAAATGATTTGAATCTTGTGGGATTCCAAGGTTTACGACCCTTTCTATAATTGTTTACTTTTCATTTGGTTTGGACCTCCCCTCTCTCATTCTGGAAGATCCCTAGGTACCTTATGGGGATATTGTTTCCTCATTCCTCCTTTTTTCTACAATTTTATCTTATGGTTATTGGTTGGAGATTAATTGTGGGTGATTTCTCCATTAACTATGTTTTTATATTATTATTTTATTGGGGATTTACTGCGGTTATGTTTTTTTTATATTGGGTTATGATTTAGTTTATATTTTGATAGATCTTTGTTGTCTAGTAGGTTGATCTAAGATTTCCCATGTGGGGTTGTGGTTTTTGGGTGTTTATTCATCACCCTACAGTGTGCATTAGTTGGGGAGGCCTTAGTGAGGTATGTAATCCCCCATTTTACATTATTTTGTATCATGTGGAAGTGGATTACTCTTATTCATTAATAGATTATGGTTATTATTTATTAATCAAAGATAAATAATTGGTTAAATGATATATAAGTTGTAAAGCGAAATGAATAACATTATTCTATAGCTTTGATATTGTTGTGATATGATGGATCATAATAGCTTAATGGACCACTAAAATGTTTGGTTTTTGGGGGATATTTTGGTGCTAGATTACATATGTTGTAACTCATAATTTTCTTATTATTTGATATCACACTAAAAACAAATCGAATACCCAGTTTTATCTATCTAATGAAATGGATGCAGTAGGATTTGTGGATTGTCTGATTATACTCTTAAAATAATGCGAAATGTCATAAAATCATTTCCGTAAAACCTGAAACTGGTCATGATGGTTTATGTTGTGTGGCTATGCTTGTGGATTATGATTTATGAGTGCAATGTGATATGTGGTGGAGAGGTGGTAGTTATATGGATGGTCTTTTGTATTAGTGAGGTGGTGGTTTTTTGGTAGTGCGTTTGGGGTTGTGAGGTGGTGGATGCTTGGATGTTCTTTTTGTGGTGGCATGGTTTTCGTTATTTGGATGTGATCTTGGTATGTAGAGTTGGTGGTTCCTTGGTCATAGATTTTGGGAAATGAGGTGATGGTATTATGGGGATAATGGAATTATTATTTTGTGTTGTTGAATAGTTCTATATTACCTAGATGTGATGGAAAAATTAATTGGTTACAATGATTTGAAAAGATTGGGTTTTGGTAAGATTAATGGGATGGAATTGAATAATGAACAAATAAATGATAGGTTGTGTGGTTAAATGTGTTTTATGCATCATAAATAAATAAGAGGGATGTATAATGGAATTTTTTTGAAACATAAAATGTTACATGTGGATTTTTATTTGGTTTTGTTCATTTGGAGGTGGTAGTGAAACTGCCAATGTTTTTTGTCAGCTAGTGTTTGGTTGTGAACCCATAGGTTGGGATTGTGTGTTGATACAGGTATATACTTTTTTATTACATGGGATTTTTAGATGAATCCAATATACCCTGAGAACAATGTGTGGATAAATGTATATTCACAAAGGTGGTATTTTTTCTAATATCCAAGTTATGAGAATGGATGGATATATACCTTATCTTTTAATTTCTTTCTTCTAGGTCAGTAGATATGAATAGGTTGTGATACCCATCAGTTTTTTATTATACTAGGTGATGGCCCATGTGTTTTTATATGCGATTCTATATGAATGTGATGTTTGGGTAGTGTCCTAGGTGTTTTTTTGTGAGATGTGATATGACCATGCTGGTGGGGTGGTTATCTCGGTGTTTTTAGGTGAGATGTGATATCACTATGCTTCTGGGGTGGTGGATGAGATGTTTTCAGGAAAGATGTGATATTTCTATGCTTGTGGGGTAGTGACCCTAGTGATTTTGGTTGATATTTGATTTGATAGTGTTGTGGAGTGGCCTATGGTTGGGGTCATGCAAGGTAACAGATGGAAATGAGGTTGATGTCCTTCATGTCCGTGATACCCTAGTACTCCATTTATCGTTGTGCTTCTAATGTGATAACCCATGTTTCTTAAGATGATATGTGAGATGACCATGCTTCTGGGGTAGAATACTAAGTGTCAATAAGTTTTATTTGTTATTTTCATGCTTATCGGAAAGTAGTATATTTTATTATGAAGATATGGGAAAACTAGGATGTGTGATGTTGGGGTGTGGGAGTGTTAAATCATTGTGGAATCATTGTGGTTACCCAATATCGAAATGCTTCTTATTATGGCACTGTAAATGGCTTGAATTTTTTTTGATCATGACTTAGTTAGTTTTGGGTGGATAATATACGTGTTTAGGTGTTGTTTCTTATTTAGTTAGATCATAGGTTCATTAGTATGCTTATTTACCATGTGTGTGAGAGCCTTTGGTTTTCCTACAATGTATTTTTGTATGCTCAACCTAATTATATGAACTGATTTTTATGATTCCATTTGGATTACATGGACCATGCTGGATAGTAATAACTTGGACAACAATTTCTTGGACAATAATAGCTTGGAACATTGGATAGTTTTTGTGTTTCTACATTTGTAATATTTTTTATTATTTAATTTTGGAGTCTTCTATCAATATAAGTTTTATTTATTTATTTATATTAAGATGGTTTGGTTTCTTTTATATCATGTCATGGAGTTTCTGGTGTAAGATTCATCTTATATTCATATCGTATATTAATATGCAGGGTAATTCCTCCCATAGTATAAGATTTTAAACTATTAGTTCTAGCTTTCAACCTGGGGCCTCATTGTGATATCTTTATCATGATGGGTTCAGTATATTGATTTTATATGGGTCAAATTCTTTAAATCTAAAAATAGTTTTCATCAACATCTCATGAGAATGGAGGTATCCTTCGTACCTCCTTCACAGAGAATATAGAACGAAATTATCAATTTTTTTGATTCAAATTATCATCATATCATTGGAATTTAGTGATTTCATTTTCTATAAGGACCACAGGGTTGGGTCACATTAGTTCTTCCGATGATTCCTAGTAGTTTACATCACCATTAGGACAGCATAAAATTTTATGAAATTTACCATTTTTTCTTATTAATGATCAAAATAATTTTACTATTGTATTAATTTGGTTTGTGGATAGTATAACTATGTTTTAATACTTTTTATTCCAATAATTTTATCGTTTAGATTTTTCAAAAAGTTTTTTATCCTTATCGGATTTTCGAAAATTAGGAAAACATTTTATGGTGTAAGGATATTCTGAATAAATTTTAATTTCTCACATAGAGAATTTTTAATCTTGTGATCCTTAAGAAAATGGAATACAATAATAGGGGGTCTATCTATCATTCTCTGTAATGTTTTTTTACTATGGGTAATTTCAAATTAGTGAAACTTCTTTTTTCTAAAAGGATATTGGGACCATTTTACTTAGACCATCATCGATAGTATTATTATTATCGACATTGAAATTAGATGTGTCATAAATTATATTTATAGTTATTTTTTAGTATGAGAATTGGACTGTTGAATCTCATGTTTTTATTTTTTTTATTTTTTTTTTCTAATGGATGGTGGTTTATTAGATGCTCTCAAAATGATCCTCAACACCATGAGACTATTGGTGCATCATATGTTATTAAGGTTAAGAATATACCAATGGATTTGGAAAATACACTTTTAATCATGGGATATAATTCACCCATAAAATTTTAACCCTCTTTATTTCTAAATTATCTTTTATTGACAATGGTCTCTATAGCTTCTAGGGGTGTTGGGTCGTATGGAATTTCCCTTATTCAGGGTTGAAAAATAATAGCAATTGTTCTTGTGAATGTGGAATTATTAGGGGATGTGGAACTTTAGATAGTGGTTATTGATTTATGTTTATAGATTTCAAGTCATTTAATAGGAATAGTAGTCCCATTTTATTGGATTATTGTTTCATAAACATGGGTAATTCTTTAAGAAGAATTTATAATATCGTTATAAAAGTGGTGGAAGCAGATTTTTCTTTGCTGAAGAATTTTTTCTCATGGTGACATCCAACCCAATGATCTATATATTATAGTATCATGGACTATAAAGAAATGATTTAAGGAAATATAGAGGCCTCACATACCAAGTGAAAGGGTAATATTAATTCTAATATCCTTGAATCACAAGGTGATAACAAAAATCCAATTATAATTTTAATTACTACAAGTTTTTTTCCTAAACATTATAAGGATATTATTATTAGGGATACTTTTGGAATTTTTTTACATGAATCATTGATATTTTATTATTTTCATTATTACCATTAACAAAATTCTTTTATTAGGGTGGATAATTCCATGTATTTAGATAAATAAGTAGTATTTTAAGAAAATGATCCACAAGAGCTCATAGAAATGGAATTTTTCTAATACACATACCATATTGGAAATATAAAACTAATATTTTTTTTTGAAGTACCTAAATAAGTGATATATTATTCCTCTAGAATATTTATCATAAAATAATGTATAAAATTATAATAATTTAAATTTTAATGAAGAAATGAATTCAGAAAAATGGATTCCATGTGCCAAAATAAAATTGAATTTTGATAATTTATCCTATTTTTGTAAAACACATCCACTGAAAATGGTAATTGAAGAGATAATTATACATGTAATGGTTATATTATTACTTATATAGAAATATTAGTTATTGGATTCTTATGATCAATTAAATTTTTGACTGTATTAAAAACTTTTCACAAATAGAGGATCTAAAATCCGTATGAATTTATATTTCCATAAAAATATTACTATGAATATTATTTTTGAAATTCAAATTAAAAAACCCAATACATTAATAAAATATATTTACAACTTATTTATAAGGGGTTGTAATATCAAAATTTTATAATATAATTTTCATGCAACAAGGATGCATTTATATATCTAGTAAACCATTAAACCATTGGATGATTATTTTCCAAGTGTCTAGAAAAGGTATGTTGATGTGATATAGTGTTCCATGTGATTTGATTGAATAATATAAAGAAATGTAGATTTTATTCCAGTATTTTTTTAAGACTATAGTTTAATATATTTATCCAGTGTATGATATAAGGTAGTAACTTTCATTCTGGGGAACCATATCTATTGAGATCAATAGGTAGTTTTAATTGACTAGTTTAAAGTAAAATTGTTAACTAGGTATTGAATATAGAAAAATTATTATAATTAAAGATAGAATTATTTTAATGTCACATGGATTAATTATTTCCATTAATTCATGCATAAGTCATAGGGGGAGATTAAATTTGTGAGTAAAACACTATACACATTAGTTATAGAACCTATCACATATAAAATGTTATGTGAAATTTTTTATATTTTAAATAAAAATATTATGTTATTAAAATATCAAATAAACCAATAAAAATTCATAGGGAAGTAGAAAATGAAATTCAAAAAAATTAAAAATTACAAGGGATATGTACTTGGTAGTTTGAGAAGGAATACTTGTTATCAAGGGAAAATAAAGTAGATTTCATACATTTTTATTTGATCCGGTGACATAGATTTATGAGAAAATGAGAAAGAGAATGTCATTAAATCTAGTTGTACCTATATATATATTGAGTATTTTTTGGATTCAGATATAGATAAAAGAAATAAATTTAAAATTATGTGTTCCAGTTCTTATAACTATACTGTATAGTGATGCATTTTCAGTATATTTAAATGAACCAAAATTTTATCAATTGAATTTACCTTTTTTATAACTATTTCATATTTATTAATGTATTATAAATAACCTAACCGAAAGACTATACCAAAAAATTTAACTATAATATTTTTTTCATTAAATTTATATACTAAAACAATCAACTAGAATTGAAATTTTTATAATGAGAAAAAATTAGAAAGATAAAAAATAAGAAAATTTGGATATGATCAATGCACTATAATAACCGTACTCTCAAACAAAACTCTAGAAATGAAACAAAATTTTAGTAATGAAATATTCATTTTAAAAATTAAAATATTTAACCTTGAGAAAAAATATTTGTGATTAAATAATGAATAAAATAAAATATATTAAAAGGATGTAGAGGACCCATATGACGATTACAAATATAACAGTTAGTATAGTAATATGACTATTATGAATATTAACCCAACAATTATGATCATATCCCCACTTATTTAAGGGTAAAATTATATTTAGTTCACTTATAAAATTAAAATATGATATATTTATACAATGTTATATATAAATAATTTTTTTAAAATAATAATTTAAGGGTTTGAATTATTTTAAAATAGTGATGTTTTAATTGAACTTTTATATTAAATATATTTATTTAAAAGAATTATTATTTTCATAAAATGTATTTATAAACAAATATTTTATCATATAATAATTATACAATAATTTTATAAAACCTTATGGGATTTCTCAAAGGGTGAGAAAATTGATGATAATATTAAAATTGTTATATTTTTTATATAAATGAGTATTTATTTAAATATTAAATTTATCATATTTAGAGTGTATTTTACAAAAAAAAATATTATCAATTATAAATTTGATCATATAGTAATGGTTGGGTTAAATTTTTGGTATGTTTCTCAAATATTTGAATTGTTGGTTAATAGTGAAACACTGAAAAATAATGTTTTTTACATTATAAGAGATATACATGAAATTTAGATTCATACATGATATAAGAACCCGGTATGATCAACTCACCTGAATCATTTTATATATAAAGTTTTAATAATCTATAATATTAGTATTCTTGAATCAAAATAATAAACTAATGATTAAAATATTAAAAAAACACCCCTCTCTGACCATTTTAAATATTATCACTCACTACCCATTTCCCTCACACCATAGAATCATTTTAGCATTTAGAATTAATAGAATATTATATTCTTAATAAAAATCACCATTTCCTAGTTCTACTAGCCTCACCAAAAGCCCATTTACATGTGACTTAATAAGTTTGTCAAAGATATGGCATTCAAGAGGTAATATTGTCAAATTACCTCTTCTAAATTCTTTTCTTCTTCAACATTATCCGGAAATACCTCATACAACATTGTATAAAAAATTTAGTAACATCTATATATTGCAATTTCATAGTGATAATTTAATATGTACCATCTATTCACTTATTTTTCTCTCATATTCAAGAAATGAACCCATTGTCCATATTTTTTCGGTTCACTACCTCTATGGATGTTGAGTTTTTATTTTCCACTACTACCTTTAATACAAGACAGAAAATTATTATTATAGAAAAAAAATCTAAAGTTTATATTATTCCATAATTCATATTTTGGAATGAATATATTTCTATAATATTAAATAAAACAAAACTAGTTCATGATGTTCTGTATAATCACATAAATTAACTAACCATATAACTTTATCTTCCATTCTAAATGAATCTTTTTTATGTGAGCACCAAAAAGGATATTTGGATATTTCACTACTAGAAAGGGGAGTTTTCCCAACACTTGTATACCAACGGTTCAAAGGAACCGTTGGTATATGTTGTCTTTCCCAACAATTTATATGAATCGTTGCGAAAGACCTTGAAGAACTTACTTTTCCCAACGGTTTCATAAAACCGTTGGGAAAGATTGGGTTTTCCTTATTTTTCCCAATGGTTTTTAAGAACCTTTGGGAAAAAATCCCCAAATACCAAAATGCAGGCAGTGGCCTCCCCACGATTCCAGAAGCCTTCTGCTCGTCTCCTAGAGCAATTCCTTGGCATAAGGATTTCCCAATCCCCACATCTTCCATCGGATCAGCACCTACCAGGTTAGACTTCTATATTTTATCAAGGATATAGTTCCACCTCTTATAAATCATATCTTTCTATTCTAGATTTCGTTATTCCCAATTTTTAGGGTTTTTGTAAAATTTTATGATTGTTCCACGAATTGTGTACTCAAATCCCTATATCGGTGTATGTCCAATTAATGTTTTCATTACACATTTACATTTATAAGGGAATGGTGTCTCTTTATTGTATTCTAATTTTGATGATTCATAGATTTTTAATCTACTTAAAATATTATAGCTTCATTTATAGGAACTAATAAGAAATTGTGTGTAATATTTATTGATATTATTTCATGAAAATCACTTCTTTCATTAAGATCATGTCAAACATGAAGATCTTGTTCATCTTAATTTTTGTACACTATGTGTATTACATAACAAGTATGTATCACGTTTCTATCAAAATCTATATATATATAAAATGACACACTATTCAATTATCCTTTGCACAATAGAACATATGGAGAATCTTCTTGAACTTTGCCAAATAGTAAGTGGTCCCTAATTAGTACTTCTCCCTTCTTCATGAAACTAATTCACAGAATTTCAAATTTGCAATATTAGTGAATATTAGTTTTTCTAATATAACTATTAATCATTATGCCTTCGATATCGTACATGTGTTATTCAATCACCTTTTTGAAACACAATGGCCATTTTCACTGATTTGGGGTTCCTCAAAATGCTTGGGAAAATCAGAAAAATGCATGTATTGAATCATGTTTCTCATATGGTTTCATGGATACAAGTTCATCTCGAAAATCATGACTACGTGGTTCAAATATCATGAGAACAATGAGATTATTATTCTTCACACAAATGATGTTTTTTTCTATAACTATGTGTTTTTGTTTTCAATTTTGATTTGGCCGAAAGGGGAGATTTGTGGTCATTAATCATGGTTGTGGGTGGTCATTTATGATGTAAGATAGTGTGAATTCATTTTACATGATATATCCAATATTATTATTGATTTATGTTCAATTTGATTATCTTTAACTACTGGTGTTATTTAATATGTTTTTATTAATGGTTGTAATAATGACGATATGGTATAAGGGTTCATATGGTGTGTATAAGGGTTCACGTGGTGTGTATAACGGTTGACATTGTATCAATGAACTCAATTCATTAATTTAAGCCCTCATTCTCACTATCATGTAAGAAATTGAGTGATGTCAACTCATCCTCATATGATTTCTTACCTTAGATAGTGTCCATCCTATGGAATACGAGCTTTTGAATTCATCAGTTAACCAGGATCATATATTTCATTTCCCCCAAGATTACTGTACTAATATAACTTTAGGGTCAACTAAATATGGTTCTCATTATAAGTTGTATATTATGTGTCCTTCTTGGCCAATACTCACTTTTATGAGGGTGTGGTGATTTTCACTACATCGACTAGAAACTTCTTCCTTTATCGTTTACTTAAATGTATTTTCTATTAAAGTTCAATCCTATTGAATTGTTTATGACAAATTGACTTATATAAATTATTTTTAAAAAATGGATAGAATTTGGATGTACGAAACCGATCAAATCTCAAGCGATTTTCAAAACAATTTGGATAGCTTTATAGATTTTGAATTTCACAATGCTTCAGATAGTGGTCTCATACACTACCCATGTTCCAATTGTGTTGGTAGACCTTGGTTGAGCCGTGAAGAAGTCAGCTACCACATAACCAAAAATGGTTTTCAAAAAAACTACTTTGTGTGGTATCACAATGGGGAGAAAATGAAATCTCAAATTGGTGATGATCGAAATGAAAGGACTGGAATGGAGAATTTGGTAGATGATCGGTTTCCGTTTATTCCTCATCAAGAAAAAGAAACGATTTCAACTCAAGAAGACTTTGATATGAGGACAGCTGATGCATCTAGTGAAAATGATGATATTGATAGGGTAAAAAAATTGAATGATGCTGCCACGACTCCAGCATATCGACAATGTGATAAAATGAAAAAGCTGGATTTTTTAATCCGATTGGTTCATGGGAAAACTATGTATGGAATTTCTAATACAGCAATAGATTACATTCTTACCCTCTTGAAGGATTTACATCCAGATGATTCAGATATTCCCTCAAACAACTATATGGCATGGAAGTTAGTTTAGGAACATGGATTTTCAAGAAACAAAATTCATACTTTCCCGAAAGATGGCAGTTTATTCTGGGAGGAAACCGCTGAACGAAATGATTGTATAAAATGTGGCACATCCCGCTGGAAGTCAAAATCTGATGGAACACCGTCCCACGTTCCACAGAAAGTAATGTGGCACTTTCCATTGATCCCCAGACTTCAGAATCATTTTATGTATGATGACATATCAATAAAAATGAGATGGCATGATACTGAGAGAAAGAAGACTAATGATGAGTTGGTTCATCCTACAGATGGATTTGCATGGCAGATATTTGATGTTCGACATCCTGATTTTGCAGCTGACGTGTGTAATGTGAGGTTGGGTCTTTCATGCGACGGTTTTAATCCGTTTGGGCAGATTCTTAATTCGCACGGCACATCTTCAGTTTTTATACACATTTATAATCTTCCCCATTGGTTGTGTATGAAAAAACCTTTCACTTTCATGGGTATACTCATATCTGTTCCATCTTATCCCATCATTGATATTGATGTATACATGCAACCTTTAATAAAAGAGTTAAAACTTCTTTGGGATGTGGGTGTGCGCACATACGATGCATGTTCGAAAGACATATTTCAGATGTGTGTTGTGCTTATGTGGATGATCAATGATTTTCCGGCTTATGAAATGATGTCTAGATGGAGCACGAAGGGAAAACTATCATGTCCAGTTTGTATGAAGAATACACGATCCAGAAGACTGAAACATCACTGTAGTTTCAGTTTTATGGGACATCGACGATTCTTGCCAAAGGATCATCCATATAGAATGAATCATCGAAGATTTGATAATACCATAGAGACCGATGATCCACCTCAGTGTATGTCTGGAACTAACGTGCTTAATGAATTGAAAGATTTCAGTTTTTCATTTGAGAAGGGTCAAATGAAATCTAGATAGAGAAATAATGTTTCCACTGAAACCTGTTACAATTGGAGGAAGAAGAGTATCTTTTTTGATTTTCCTTATTGGTCAACAAATTTGTTACATCATTTCTTATACATAATGCATATTGAAAAGAATATATGCAAAATGTTTCTTTCGGTTCTTCTATATGTCAAGGGGAAGACAAAAGATGATTTACAATCTCGGAATGACTTGGTGGATTGGGGAATCAGACTAGAATTGCCTCCTGTGCCTATCAGTGAAAATAAATGGCAACTTCCATGTGCTTCTTATGTGATGACACCTACGAAAAAAACAATTTCTGGAAGTATTAGAGACTATTAGAGTTACTGATGGCTATTCAAGCAACATATCTAAACAGGTCAATAGAAGAGAGTTGAAGCTAAAATCATTGAAGACTCGTGATTATCACGTTCTACTGCATGAGTTGATTCCAATAGCAATCTGTTATCTTTTTTCCAATAATGTAAGGGTGGTTGTTATTCGGTTGTTCCATTTTTTTAGAGATCTTTGTGCTAAGAAGTTTTTCAAGTCATTCTTGCAAAAAATGTTGATAGATGCCCCATTAATTTTTTGTGAGTTGGAGAAAATATTTCCTCCATTTTTCACATGCATGTTGCATCTGATTGTCCATATTCCCACTGAAATACTTCTCAGAGGACCTATTTCATTTTGTTGGATGTATCCAACTGAATGAAATATGTTCACATTAATGTATTATGACCGAAACAGAAATCATCTCGAAGGTTCTATCGTAAACGGTAATTTGGCTCAAGAATGTATGGATTTCTGCTCGATGTATTTGTCTGATCTTACTAGAAGATTGAACAGACCAATGAGAAATGAAGAAGAACAGTATGAGAAAATTGAACCCAGTTTTCCATCACTTCCTCGAACAGGAGGAATTCCTGGATCATATACATTTAAGACATTAAGCCATGAAGAGTGGGAGATGGCACATCGCATAGTTGTGTTCAACTGTGATTTGTTTGGTGACTATATCAGGTAACTAAATTGATTATGTATATCTTACATATATATCTGTTAAACTATTAATATTTTTTATCAACAGGGAACATAAAACAATGATAAATAGGAAGCATCATTCTTTATCTTTGAGAAGGAGAGAGACTTTACATAGCAAAGAGTTTTCTGCTTGGATAAAAGTGAAGGTATAAAAAAACTAATGTTTAAAATAATTATATCAATATTTAATTAAGTTTAATATTCATTTATATTTTAGGTATTGCATTTTTCTGCTGACTCTGTCTCTGAGGAAATAAGAGCTTTGGCTTTTGGTCCTAATACCTTGGTTCGTGACTGTAAATCAATTGTTATCAATGGGTACAAATTTGTTGTCACTGAACGAGAAAAGAACATTAGAACACAAGATGATGGTTTTATGGTTACTTCCACACAAATTTTTATTCCAGTGCATCAGATAGTAGACCGCGATTTGAAAATGAGGGTTATTATGGAGTTGTTGAGAAAATAATAATATTGGATTATTACTCTCATTGACGAGTCACAATGATGAAATGCCATTGGTTTGATTTGATGACGAGACACGGCACATTTATTGATGATTGTGTATTTTGAGTAATTAATATGACTCGCGCTCTTGCTACTGAAGAACCATATGTGTTGGAATCAATGGCTAAACATGTTTTTTATGTCAAAGACCAACTTCGACCTGAATTTGGAATCATAATTGAAGTAATTCGAAGACATATTTTTGATGATGGTGATGATGGAATTGACACTGTCCCTAGTTCCATTGGAACCAATCCATTTATTTCTTTTGATGACTCGAACTGCTCAATTGTCAGAGTTGATTGTGAACCTGAAGTTGTGGTTGAAAATATATAGAATCATTCATTCATGTTCACTATTATTTTGGTTTACCTAGAGTTGGGTTGTTAAGGTTGGTAATATTCAAATTGATTTAGTATTGATCACAAATATATTTTAGCTGACTTGACCGTTTTGTGAATTTTCAATGTTTATTGGTTGCAGTTTTATTTGAATTACATTTTCTAATTTGGAATTGAACTGTATTCAAACATAGTCAAACAATATTTCTACGTCCTACACATCCTGCAGAGGCCAGCCCACCTCTTGATGAGTATATGTCGTCGATACGTTCTATATACGGTGCACCAGGTGGCAGTTCTAGTGGTGGTCAGGATGATGTCCAGTTTGATGATGATGATGGCGAGGAGTCTGATGCGGAAGAGGAGGGAGAGGAGGAGGGCGAGGCGGGTGGCGAGGGCGAGGATGAGGGCGAGGACGAGGAGGAGGGTGAGGGCGAGGATGATGATGGAGACGAGGATGAGGGTGATAATGATGATGGTGATGATGGTGATGGTGATGTGATACAAGTTGATCCATTACATTTTTGACTGATATTACTAAGATTTGATATTTAATCTATTCTAGTTGTTGGTTTTATCTAGACTCGTAGTATAGTATTGGAGTTGAGGTATTTTTATATATTATCTATTTTTATGGATGTTGTTGTCTTTTATTGGTTGTGTGTTTGGGAACCCCCCTCCTTCCTGGACCCTGGACAACCCCCCACCCTCCTCTATGAACCCCGGACAGTCCCGACGGACAGCCCCCCAGACAGCCCCCCGGACAGCCCCCCCCCCCCACCCTCCTCCCTTGACCCCGGCAACCCCACGGACAGCCCCCCAGACAGCCCTCCAGACAGCCCCCCCCCCCCCCCACACCCACTTCCTTGGACACCGGAAACCCCCCCCCCCCCCGAACTGCCCCGGACAGCCCCCCGGACAACCCCCTGAACAACCCCCCGGACAGCCCCCCAGCCCCCCCCCACCCTCCTCCTTGGACCCTGGACAACCACCAAACACCCCCCAGACAGCCCCCCACAAATCCCCCCCCACCCTCCTCCCTGGACCCCAGACAGCCCCCCAGAGAGCCCCCCAAACAGCCCCCCAGACAGCCCCCCCACCCTCTTCCTTGGACCCCGAACAACCCCCCGTACAGAGGATTCTCATAAAATGGACAACATTTTTAGTACATACGGAAAACTGACCAAACACATTTGGTTTCCATTTAAACATTAGGAGAACGATCCATGGGTCATATGTGACATGTACGAGTCAACCTCGCCTTAATCTGAGGCACGGTGTGGTCGAAATCACTCTAAGTGGCTCTCTTTTGCTTAAAATGGACAACAATTTAAGTACATACGGAAAACGTACCAAAAGCATTCGGTTTCCATTGAAACTTTAGGAGAACAATACATGGGTCATATGTGATGTGTATGAGTCAACTTTGCCTCAATCCGAGGCGTGTTGTGGCCAGCACCACTCAAAGTGTCTGCCTTTTGTTTCAAAAGGACATCATTTTAGTTGAAAAACATCAACTGTCATACGGAAAACTGACCAAACGCTTTCGTATTCTGCCAATACATTAGCACAACGATCCATGGGTCATATGTGATGTGTACAATTCAACCCTGCCTCAATCCGAGGTGTGGTGTGGCCGCCACCACTCAAAGTGTCTGTCTTTTGTTTCAAAAGGACGTCATTTGAGGTGAAAAACATCAACTGGCATACGGAAAACCAACCAAACGCATGTATATTGTGTTTATACTTTAGCACAACGATCCATGGGTCATATGTGACGTGTATTAGTCAACCCCACCTTAATCTGAGGCACGGTGTGTCCAGAATCACTCTAAGTGGCTCTCTTTTACTTAAAATGGACAACACTTTAAGTACATACAAAAAACTGACCAAACGCATTTGGTTTCCATTGAAACTTTAGGAGAATGATCCATGGGTCATATGTGACGTGTACGAGTACACACCGTCTCAATCTGAGGCGTGGTGTGGCCAGCACCACTCAAAGTGTTTCCCTTTTGTTTCAAAAGTACGCCATTTTAATTGAAAAACATCAACAGGCATATGGAAAACCGACCAAACACATTCGTATTGCATCGATACATTAGCACAATGATCCATGGGTCATATGTGACGTGTACAAGTCAAGCCCGCCTCAATCCGAGGCGTGGTGTGGCGGCACCACTCAAAGTGTCTTCCTTTTGTTTCAAAAGGACGTCATTTTAATTGAAAAACATCAACTAGCATACGGAAAACCGACCAAACGCATTCAGATTGTGTCTATACATTAGAAAAACGATCCATGGGTCATATGTGACATGTACGAGTCAACCCCGCCTCAATCCAAGGCGCGGTGTGGCCGGCACCACTCAAAGTGTCTGCCTTTTGTTTCAAAAGGACGTCATTTTAATTGAAAAACATCAACTGGCATATGGAAAATTGACCAAATGCTTTCGGATTGTGTCGATACATTAGCACAACGATCCATGGATCATATGTGACGTGTAAGAGTTACCCCCTCCTCAATCCGAGGCGCGGTGTGGCCGCCACCACACATAGTGTCTGTCTTTTGTTTCAAAAGGACGTCATTTTAATTGAAAAACATCAACTGGCATACGGAAAACTGACCAAACACATTCGGATTGTGTCGATACTTTATCACAATGATATATGAGTCATATGTGACGTGTACGAGTCAACCCCACCTTAATCTGAGGCACGGCATGGCCAGAATCACTCTAAGTGGCTCTCTTTTGCTTAAAATGGACAACAATTTAAGTACATATAGAAAAATGACCAAAAGCATTCGGTTTCCATTGAAACTTTAGGAGAACGATCCATGGGTCATATGTGACGTGTACGAGTCAATTCCGCCTCAATCTGAGGAGCGGTGTGGCCGGAACCACTCAAAGTGTCTGCCTTTTGTTTCAAAAGTACGTCATTTTAATTGAAAAACATCAACTGGAATACGGAAAACAGACCAAATGAATTTGGATTGTGTCAATACATTAGCACAATGATCCATGGGTCATATGTGATGTGTACAAGTCAAACCCGCCTCAATCCGAGGTCTGGTGTGGCCGGCACCACTCAAAGTGCATGCCTTTTGTTTCAAAAGGACGTCATTATAATTGAAAAACATCAACTGGCATACGGAAAACTGACCAAACGCATTCGGATTGTGTCGATACATTAGCACAATGATCCATGGGTCATATGTGATGTGTACAAGTCAACCCCGCCTCAATCCAAGGCGCGGTGTGGCCGTCACCACTCAAAGTGTCTGCCTTTTGTTTCAAAAGGACGTCATTTTAATTGAAAAACATCAACTGGAAAACAGAAAACCAACCAAATGCATTCGGATTATGTCGATACATTATCACAACAATCCATGGGTCATATGTGATGTATACCAGTCAACCCCGCCTTAATCTAAGGCACGGTGTGGCCTGAATAACTCTAAGTGGCTCTCATTTTCTTAAAATGTACAACAATTTAAGTACATACGGAAAACTAACCAAACGCATTCGGTTTCCAATGAAACTTTCGAAGAACGATCCATGGTTCATATTTGATGTGTACGAGTCAACGCTTCCTCAATCCGAGGTTTGGTGTGGCCAGCACCACTCAAAGTGTCTGCCTTTTGTTTCAACAGTACGTCATTTTAATTGAAAAACATCAACCGGCATACAGAAAACTGACCAAACACATTCGGAATGTGTTGATACTTTATCACAACGATTCATGGGTCATATGTGACGTGTTCAAGTCAACCCCACCTCAATACGAGGTGCGGTGTGGCCAGCACCCCTCAATGTTTCTGCCTTTTGTTTCAAAAGGACGTCATTTTAATTGAAAAACATCAACTGGCATACGGAAAACCGACCAAACGCATTCGGATTGTGTAGATACATTAGAAAAATGATCCATGGGTCATATGTGACGTGTACGAGTCAACCCCGCCTCAATCTGAGGCATGGTGTGGCTGACACCACTCAATGTGTCTACCTTTTGTTTGAAAAGGACGTCATTTTAATTGAAAAACATTAACTGGCATACGGAAAACCAACCAAACGCCTTCGGATTGTGCCGATACATTAGCACAATGATCCATGGGTCATATGTGATGTGTACGAGTCAACCCCTCCTCAATCCGAGGCGCGATGTAGCCGCCACCACTCAAAGTGTCTGCCTTTTGTTTCAAAAGGACGGCATTTTAATTGAAAAACATCAACTGGAATACGTAAAACCGACCAAATGCATTCGGATTGTGTCAATACATTAGCACAATGATCCATGGGTCATATGTGACGTGTACGAGTCATCCCTGCCTCAATCTGAGGTGCGGTATGGCCGCCACCACTCAAAGTGTCTGTCTTTTGTTTCAAAAGGACGTCATTTGAAGTAAAAAACATCAACTGGCATACGGAAAACCAACCAAACGCTTTCGTATTGGGTCAATACTTTAGAAAAATTATCCAATGGTGATATGTGACGTGTACGAGTCAACCTCGCCTTAATCTGAGGCATAGTGTGGCCGGAATCACTCTATGTGGCTCTCATTTGCTTAAAATGGACAATAATTTAAGTACATACGGAAAATTGACCAAACACATTCGGTTTCCATTGAAACTTTAGTATAATGATCCATGGGACATATGTGATGTGTACGAGTCAACTCCGCCATAATTTGAGGTGCGGTGTGTCCGGCACCACTCAAAGTGTCTACCTTTTGTTTCAATAGTACGCCATTTTAATTGCAAAACATCAACTGGAATACAGAAAACCGACCAAACGCATTCGGATTGTGTGGATACATTAGCACAACGATCAATGGGTCATATGTCACGTGTATGAGTCAACTCTGCCTCAATCTGAGGCGCGGTGTGGCCGCCACCACTCAAAGTGTCTATCTTTTGGTTCAAAAGGACATCATTTGAAATGAAAAACATCAACTGGCATACAGAAAAGTGACCAAACACATTCGGATTGTGTCTATACTTTAGAAAAACCATTCATGGGTCATATGTGACGTGTACGGGTCAAACTCGCCTTAATATGAGGCATGGTATGGCTGGAATCACTCTAAGTGGCTCTCTTTTGCATAAAATGGACAATAATTTAAGTACATAAGGAAAACCGACAAAATGCATTCGGTTTCCATTGAAACATTAGGAGAACGATACATGGGTCATATGTGACGTGTAAAAGTAAACTCCGGCTCAATCCAAGGTGCGGTGTGGTCAGAACCACTCAAAGTGTCTGCCTTTTGTTTCAAAAGTACTTCATTTTAATTGAAAAACATCAACTGGCATATGGAAAACCCACCAAACGCATTCGGATTGTGTCAATACATTAGCACAATAATACATGGGTCATATGTGACGGGTAAGAGTCAACCCCGCCTCAATCCGAGGTGCGGTGTGGCCTCCATCACTCAAAGTGTCTGTCTTTTGTTTCAAAAGGACATCATTTGAAGTGAAAAACATCAACTGGCATATGGAAAACTGACCAAACGCATTATTATTGTGTTGATACTTTAGCACAATGATCCATGGGTCATATGTGAAATACACGAGTCAACCCCGCTATAATCTGAGGCATGGTTTGGCCGGAATCACTCTAAGTGGCTCTCTTTTTCATAAAATGGATGCAATTTAAGTACATACATAAAACTGAACAAACTCATTTGGTTTCCATTGAAAAATTAGGATAATGATCCATGGGTCATATGTGACGTGTACGAGTCAACGCCGCCTCAATCCGAGGCGCGGTGTGGATGGAACCACTCAAAGTGTCTTCCTTTTGTTTCAAAAGTACGTCATTTTAATTGAAATACATCAACTGGCAAATGGAAAACTGACCAAACGCATTCTGATTGTGTCGATACATTATCACAATGATCCATGGGTCATATGTGACGTGTATGAGTCAACCCTGCCTCAATCTAAGGATCGGTGTGGCCGGTAGCACTCCAGGTGTATGTATTATGTTTAAAATGGACATTATTTCAGGTAAAAATATATGGTATACAAAAAACCGATCAAATTATGAATTGACTTCCAGATTCCACAAATAATTGTCATCTAAATTTTAAATTTAATTCTAAATTAATTATGTATGTTTATAATTACGTTATGAATTCTAATTTTATTATGGATGTGTATAGTTCCACCATGATATGTTAAATGTGTATGAATTTGTTCTCTATATGTAAGTGTTAGTTGGTTATTGCAGGTACAATAATTGTATATATATGTGTTAGTTTATTTCAGGTATAATAATTGGATTGAAAATGAGAGGGAACCCACAAAATAAGTCCTAGTGGGAAAATTGGAGAGTTGGTTGCAAATTGGGGAGGTGCTGGGCAAATTATAGAGCTACTGCACAATTTTCCCAGCAGAGGCTATGCCAACAGTTCAAAACTGTTGTCATAAAATGTCTAGCTCTTGTTTTACCAACGATTCATAAAACCGTTGGTAAAACACTTTTCCCAATGGTTCTAAACCGTTGGGAAAGAGGAGATTTTGGTTTTTCCCAACGGTTTTGAAAACTGTTGGGAAAAAAATGTAATTTTAAGCCTTTGTTCCCAATGGTTGTAAAACGTTGGGAAAAAGCTATCCCAACGGTTTTCCAGAACCATTGGGATAGGGTAGTGTTTCTCCACCCTATCCCAATGGTTCACTGTAAACTGTTGGGAAAAGTTTTTCCCAATGGCTTACTTTACTATGGTTGGAAGAACCGTTGGTATAACATATACCAACGGTTCTCCAACCTTTCCCAACTGTTCTAAACCGATGGGAAATCCTATATTTCCAGTTGTGATTTCTAATTTTGTAAGTAAACTAATATAATTTACTTTCAACTCTATTTTTTCCCCATTTGTAAATAACAACAATATTTATCCACAACTGATATGAACATTGAACCCTGAAACGAGTGCCCTTAGAAAATAGATAATAGTCATTATATCTCAATGAAATGGTTATAAAAAATGTAACAAAATTATTATAAATAAAATATATATGGAAATGTTCTGAATTAGATAATTTTTTATAATAATTTGATTATACATGACAACAAATGCATGTTTAGAACGATTTGAGAAATTAATGTGAGGTATCTATCTGAACCACCCTTTTTCATTGGGTTATAACATTTATCCATTGAACTCACATTATCTCTATATTTCATGATACAAAATGAATCTAAATTATATATATATGTATATATACATATATGTTTCTCATGCATATATAACTAGCTTATTATCCCTCCCTTTTAATTGCGTAATACATTTATTATGATTATTTCTAAATTTCCTTCTTTAAAATAAAACTAATTACGGTGATATTATCTATCCATTAATCTGTTTATGTAATTATCTTTTAAGGTCTCTATTAAAATTTATTATTTTAATAAAAAAATAATATTTTTGAAAAAAAAAATTATATCACATATGGTTTTCACAGAAAATTTGATAATTAATTATTCTAAAAAATACTTTAACCAATACCTTTTAAAACCATATTGATTGTTTCTTTATATACCTAATTATATACCCTTTATCAAAACATTTATCCAAATAAAAACATCTTTTTGAGACATTTTCCGATTTAATAAAATATTACTGTACATGATATGTTATTATTTCTTATCATTGGAATCTTTATAAAACCCCCTTTATTTTTATGTGAGGATTGATTATGCAACCCATTTATTTTCATAGGAAATTATTATATTTATGAATTATTATTGATTTCTTTCTATGGTAGACATAAGAATGTACAAGTTATAAACAGTGTTTTTAGATATCACTATAGTTCGATAGGTAATAATTTTCTATCATGAGATTTAATATATGATGTTATCGAGTGAACATAATTGATGACAGTTTTATGTCCCCCAAGGGATGTTGTTTTGCAAGTTAGCACAGACTTATGATTATTTCATGTTTTATGTTTCGTTCATTTTCATATTTTTCCATGATCTTATGATAACATAATGTTTATGTTATGGTCCCATGTGATTATTCATGAGCCCTATATTTTATATATCATGTTATTCTAATTGACATATATGTTATTCATTATTATCATGATTATTCCCTTACATGGGTTTTTAGCTCGCCCATTTTGTTTATGAATTCCCCAGTTTATCCTATGATGTTTTAAGAACTGAAATGGATTTAGGATCTTGTTATGTAATATAAAATAAATCCATTTTATTTCAGTTTCATATTGATGCTTCATGTACCTAGTATTCTAGAGATAATAGGTACCTCGATACATTGGTTGTATTTAATATATATTTATATTAGAAATCTTTTAATAACATGTGTAAAAGGCCTGGGTCACTAGTTGATATATGACGAAATTTAATCCATTTTTTAGGGATTTTGGCAACAATAATTTAGTGAAAACAATTGTAATATGTTTATATATAGGAAGATAACTAGAAATATTGTATTAGTATAGAGTTAGTGTGTTCCAAGAAATTACATTATTATCCGGAGAATATAAGTAGATGTGGATCTGGTATAGTTTTACCTATGTCTAAAACCTCAAATGGTAACATTTGGTATTATCATGATTGTCACCTGGTGAATGATAAAGATTTCTTACTGCACACCTGGTTTGATACTCCATGATGATATGATTTTTACCAATTCATTTTTTTCAAACCAATATGAAGGATTTGAATATATATTTTTAGGTTATAAATCATAATTTGTTAATTACCATGGATAACATAGATTAAAACTAAGATAATCATTAGTTAGGATTTATTTTTCATTCTTATGTTAACCCTTATATGTTTATAGTGTCCCTTTTTACATAATTTTTTATTTTTTTATTCTCATCGCTAAGATTATATTTTATATCACAAATGACTGAAATTAGAATCAAATAGTGAAGAATTAGCTATTTATCCATCAATGAGTTTAAATTATCCTATATTGTATTTTTACACAATATTTAATATCTTAAATGTTAAGTACAACTATTCAAATAGAACCTCAAAACAAGGGGTTTGATAAATAAGTGAGAAAAAAAATAATAGCAATTATTTCATCCTAACTATCTAACTAAACCCCAGTCATATTTTGTATAAGTCCCCCACCTTGAACCTTACTTAATCTTGAGTTATTACAAGATTACACATTGAGGATCTTTTCGGGTTTAGAGTTTTAGGGAATTAGATCATAAAACTTACATTACATTCCACATATAAACAAAGTGGTTACATAAAGATAGTATCCTTCATTCCCAACAATGGAAACATATTTAAGATAAAACATGGATTCTTTCTTGACACTTCCTTGACACTATCATCATATAATGTACCTTTCCCTTGAACTGTGAAAATCATTTCAAAAAAACGTGGGATGAGCATAAAAAGCTCAGTATGGGTTATAAAAACATGGGAATGAAACATGGGTACATATATACACAAGAATGAAATAATAATTTACCCATAAAACATAGTCACTTTAACATACCTCATCAAATAATGAGTAAATCATAGAAATCATAAGACATAAAGGTAACTTGAGGCATTCATAACATTCTTACGTAGGGAGTAACCCTCTTGGTTACGTTTGGAATACCCATCACAATATATTCCCTAAATCTCTTCGAAGAAACCTTAACGTTTCACTCCTTTGCGTTACCCAATGCATTGGAGAGCTATATCGGGCTCACCCGCCCTTATTTTATCACGTAACCACCTGTCTTCATAATAATTCCCAAGAACCTCAACAGAATCGTATCACATAAAACATGCATAACATTCCCACCTTTCAATCACAAGATATCAATACAACACATTGATATAAAAACATTATGAAAACCATTTTCAATACCAAAATAAAAGAAAAGTAAAACATGGTATATATTTTTCTTTTAAAAATATGGTATGGCTTGAAGAGGAAGCTGAAACTCAAATAATGGTCAAGACGGCAGAGAAGTCATTGTCGCCGCATACGTACGACAAAAACATTCCCTTTTGTCATTTATTAAATGCTTCGTATAAAAAAGATTCCTTTTGAATAAACGTAAAAAGTCAAAGGGGTTTATACACCGTATAAAAGAAGGTTGTGTATAAAACAAAATATGCCTCAATGAAAGGAGATTGAGACGAACCCCCATACCTTGGGTCCGACTTGACTCGATCGTTCTTTAATGTCCTAATAATAAACTTGAGTTAATTTATACTTGTTTAAGAACCTTTTTCAAGTTCATTATTCCTTTTATATCACTTATTTCCATGTCATGAACACTATGTAATTATTTAAGTTAATAACGGTCGTTTTAATGATCATTGGTACTTGAGTCAAAACTAATCCCTTTATAATTACAATTTGGTCATGTATCCATTATATCCAGAATGGTATTCATGATTTAGATAACATATATGTCATATATATCCAGTACATTCATGAATTTATAATATTACATAATCATTTAGAGGTAAGAAATGAAATGCACCGTTCATGGAGACGGTAAGCCGTACGTACGCATGAACGCTACTTTCATTTCTATTTCGTATTTTATAGAATGGAATCATAATGATATAAAGGTATATTACAATTCCAGTATAATATCATATATAATATCATAGTTTCATCCTTTATATGTCCCACATATGGTATTTAACGAATCAAATCACTTTGAGGGGGCGGTAGTCCGCACTTCCGTAAATGAAGATATCGCGTTTACCCATAATGGAAACCATAAAGGTATGCCCAAAATGGAAAACAACAGAAGCTTAAGGAAAACATAAACATATTATATATCATATATAAATATAGTAACATCTTAATGGCCACCTTTGAAGGTGTTAAAGGAATGTTGAACAATCATCGTTTCGGGAGGCATACATTCACCATCCATGGAAACCGTATGTTCTTTAACGATTAGATGTAGGTGTGTGTAAGTGTAGCATTAATCATTCTTATAACAACATCCTAGTATATTGAGGATACTGTAGTTGTTACAAAATAAGAGAATAAAAAGAGTTTAGGGGGTTGGAGAAGCAAAATAAAACAAAAGGACTCAAAAGAAGACATTACCTTAAAATCGGGTAACTTCCTTTGGTTTGAGATCAAAGGCTTCCTTTGGAAGACTTCTACCCAAAGTGAGGATTCAATGAGTAAGAGAGGGAAGTGGAGAGTCAAAATGGGTAGGGGTTGGCCGATCCAAAGGCTTGAGGAGTGTGTGAAATGAGGTAGAGGTGGGGTCCTTTTATAAGAGGAGAGGAGGGGCACTCTTGGAAAGTAAAGATAAGTTACTTTATTTAAAAAAGAGTTTCAGATTCAAAAGTTCCCACATTGATATAATTCAAGGGTAAGGTGATAAGGGTTAGAAATACACCCATCCAATAGGTTTTGGACATGTGTAGGTCATAGATTTTACATTATCTTTTCATTTTATTTAAATCCTTTATTAATGAGGTAATCGCTACATCATTATGATGTCATAAATACATTTATTTATTTAATGTCAAAAAATTATAAAAAAATACTATGATGTAGTAAATCTTTTTATCTTTCCAATAAATATTTATAGTAAAAACTCTAACTTTTATAACCCCATATAAAAATTGTTTTAGTAACAAAACTCATGTTTGTGTCATTTTTACTTTAACATTAAATAAAAAGTTATTTATGACATTTCCCAACCAAAGTGGCTCCATGGGGTCCCCAAGTTGACCCATGGATTTTCTTGGTCGGCCATGACACATCCAATGAGGTTAGGACATGTGTCTAGGTCATTTCATATTATTAAAGCATTATTTTTACCTTAAACTACCCTAATTACCACTAATCGCGATTAAAAACTTAATAAGTTACTATTCACCAAAAAATTATTTTAATCTCATTGAACCACATTTTACATCTTAATGACAACCATGTATGTTGGATTTTTTCAATTCAGAACAAAAAAGTGGAAAAGTTTCATTTAAACGAAAAATCAGTTTCTTTAACTACCACTTAGTGGTTTCACTATTCATCAAAAATTGACGTTTTTCAGAAAATTACCAAAAATTCACCCTAAGCATTATTTGATGTTTCGAATTCAAAAATGAAGTCCATTTTAAAAAATTCAAAACATATAAGTCACATTAATTAATTTAATAATTAATTCCCGCTGTTATGACAAATAGCGTGTTTTTATGAAACAATAAGTATCAAAAAATTGATACCAGTTTAAGTCCAATTTCAAATTGAAATTGATTCCAATGACCACCATTGGATTAAATGGTATAAATATATTCTAATTTCACTTCAAAACCAATTCAAAATATAATCTAATCATATAAATAAATTATATTAAAAAGCAGTTTTGATGTAAAATGCAGTATTTTTCACTATTCATTAAAAAATGAACATTGTCCGAAAAATACCAAAAATTAACACAAAGTAAATTTTGATGTGCCAATCATAAAGAATAAGTTTATTTTGACAAAAATAGTTTATAAAATTGTCAAAAGATAGATTTAAAAATGTTTTGCCACCAAGGGCAGTAAAACAATCTTTTAAAAATATTAGTGTATTTCATGCTTAATATTGGATTTATTTTCATTTTAAGCCTTTAAAACACTATCTAACTCATTAATGGACATAGATAAAATATCTATTATTCATTACTTACTTGGAATGTTACATCCTTCCCCCCTTTAGAAAATTGTGTCCCCGCAATTTATTTACTTATCGAATAAATGGGGGTACTTATCCCTCATTTCATTTTCAGATTCCCATGTTGCCTCTTCAATCATGTGGTTTTTCCACAAAACCTTTACCTGGTGAATCACCTTATTCCGTAACACTTTCTCCCTGTGGTCAAGAATCTGGACCGGTTGTTCCTCATAAGATAGGTTCTCTTCCAGCTGAACTACCTCTGGACTCAAAACATGAGATGGATCTGGCATGTACTTTCTCAACATCAAAACGTGAAAAACATTGTGTACCTGAGATAAAATCAGAGGTAAATCCACTCGGTAAGCAACTGATCCAACTCTATCCAGAATTTCATATGGTCCAATAAACCTTGGACTCAGCTTTCCTTTCTTACCAAATCTCATCACACTTTTCCAAGGAAAAACCTTGAGAAAAACATGATCACCTACCTCGAAAGATAGATCCTTCCTCCGTTTATCCGCATAACTCTTCTGCCTGCTCTGAGCTGTTCTCATGTGCTTCTGAATCAGCTGAACTTTTTTTGCCAACTCTTCTACCAATTCTGGTCCCATCAACTTCCTTTCACCCACTTCATCCCAGAAAGTTGGAGTTCGACACCACTTCCCATATAATGCCTGAAATGGTGCCATATTTATACTGGAATGAAAACTATTATTATATGAAAATTCAACCAAATAAAGATGTTGGTCCCAACTTCCCTGATAATCCATAGAGCAAGAATGTAGCATATCCTCCAAGGTCTGAATTTTTCGTTCTAACTGCCCATCTGATTGAGGATGAAAAGCTGTACTAAAATTTAATTCAGTACCCATCGACTTCTGAAGGACTTTCCAAAAGTTAGAAGTAAACTTGGGATCACGATCCGATACAATGGAGAGAGGAACTCCATGTAACCTGACTATCTCTTTAAGATACAAACGGGAAAGTTGATCAAGAGAAAAATTATCTCGTATAGCAAGGAAATGAGCAGATTTGGTCAAGTGATCAATAATAACCCAGATTGAATTATTACCACGAGATGTCTTCGGTAATCCCACAACAAAGTCCATGGATATATTCTCCCATTTCCACTCTGGCACTGGTAAAGGCTGAAGCATCCCTTTTAGTAACTACCACTCTGCTTTAACCTGCTGACATGTCAAACACTTCACAGTAAAATCAGCAATATCCCTTTTCATTCCATCCCACCAGTAATACTCCCGCAGATCTCTATACATCTTAGTACTGCCCGGATGAACTGAAAACGGAGAACTATGAGCTTCACATAACAAATCTCTCTTCAACTGTGAATCACAAGGCACACACAATCTCTTACAAAATCTCAAAACACAATCATTATCAATGTTGAATTCAGGCAACATACCTTTCTGAACCAGCTCTACCTTTTTCTACAACTCACTGTCTTGCTTCTGTGCTTGCTTGATTCTGCTTGATAGAGAAGATCTCACTGATACCTGAAACAAAACAGAAGGTCTTCCTGCACCAACAACTTCTATGCCAAAGTTCATCAAATCCTTAACCAAAGGATCACGTTCCAAACGCAACATTGCTAAAGAAGCATTACTTTTTCGACTCAAAGCATCATCTACTTTATTTTCTTTTCCTGGATGGTAATGAATTGTACAATCATAATCCTTGATTAATTCCAGTCATCTCATTTGTCTCATGTTTAACTCTTTCTGAGTGAATATATACTTTAAACTTTTGTGATCGGTATATATTTCGCACATTACTCCATACAAATGATGCCTCCAAATTTTTAAAGCGAAAACAACAGCAGCTAATTCCAAATCATGTGTAGGGTAATTTACCTCATGAGTTTTCAAATGTCGTGAAGCATAAGCAATTACCTGATCATTCTGCATTAGGACGCAACCAAGTCATTTCAATGAAGCATCACTGTATATAAAAAACTCACCATTCCTGGAAGGTAGTGCCAAAATTGGAGCATCCACCAATCTTCTTTTCAATTCCTGAAAACAATCATCACATTCTTTTGTCCAGATAAACTTAACACCCTTCCGAGTTAGCTTAGTCATTGGACTAGATAATCGTGAAAAATTTCTAACAAACCTTCAGTAATAGCCCGCCAAACCAAGGAAACTACGAATCTTGGTTACATTTGTGGGTCTTGGCCATTCTTCCAAAACTTTTGTTTTTGCAGGATCAACAGTTATTCCATCTTTAGAAACAATATGACCAAGGAAAGAAATTTTTTGCAACCAAAACTCACACTTGCTGAATTTTCCATACAGTTTATTTTCTTTTAAGGTTTGCAAGATAACACTTAAATTTCTTTCATGCTCCTCTTTACTTTTAGAAAAAACCAAAATATCATCAATGAAAACCACCACAAACTTATCCAAGAACTCATGGAAAATTCTATTCATTAAGTCCATGAATACAGAAGGTGCATTGGTTAGCCCAAAAGGCATTACTACAAATTCATAATGGCCATATCTCATACGGAACGCAGTCTTCGGAATATCTGCCTCCTTTACCTTCAGCTGATGGTACCCCGATCTCAAGTCAAACTTTGAAAAAAACTGAGCTCCCTGGAGCTGATCAAACAAATCATCGATAAGAGGCAAAGGATATTTGTTCTTAACAGTGATATTATTCAAGGATCTATAATCAATTCAAAGTCTCATTGAACCATCTTTATTTTTAACAAATAAAATAGGAGCACCCCATGGTGATGTGCTAGGTCTAATGAAACCTTTCTCTAATAAATCTTGAAATTGATCCATCAACTCTAAAAGTTCAATTTGAGCCATTCGATAAGGAGGTTTTGAAATTGGCTTAGCATCAGGAACTAAGTCAACGGTAAACTCAACTTCCCGATCTGGTATTATTCCAAGCAACTCATCAGGAAAAACATCAAGATACTCATTTACCACTGGCACATCATTAATCTGAACAATTCCTTTATTTTCAATGATGTGTGCAAGGTAACATTCATTTCCATCATTTACAAGTTTCTCGGCCTCTTGATAAGTTATCAACATTAAGGGTTCATTCTTGTACACAAACTGAAAGTCTTTCTGAAAAGAAACTTATTTAGCTCTATAGTCAATCTTAGCATGGTAAATAGAGAGCCAATCCATACCCAGGATAACATCAAACTCTACTAGAGGTAGAACAATAAGGTTTGCAAGTAGGTTCTTTCCACAGATAAGGATAGGAAGATTCTTATAAATCCTTTTTGCCTCAACATTTCCCCCATGTGTTTTTACCAAAAGTTCAGGAGTCATTTCTTGAGATGGTATTCCAATTTTACTAGAAATGGTTTCAGAGATGAAAGAATGTGTGGACCCCAAATCAAACAACACACTGGAATAATCTGAAAAAACAAACAAAGTACCTGATACAACTTCATTTGATGGCCCGACATCTGCTGAAGTAGTTTCAAAGGATTTCACCACCCCTTTCTTCTTGTAGTCTAACTACTTCCCATCACTCAAGCTCTTTGTCGGTCACTCGTTTTCATAGTGACCCATCTCATTGCACTTATAATATTTCACTAACTGTAAATCAAATTTGGTCTTACCTTCACCTTGATCCTTTTCTGTGCAATCACAAGCCTTATGTCCCATCTTACCACATCAGTAGCACTTTCCAGAATTCAGAAGACATTCCCCAGCATGCCTTTTGACACATTTATCACAAACTAGAAACTTAGTTTTCTTACCATCAGACTTTTTTGAAGAATTATTACCTTTCTCCTACCACCTCGGTCTCTTCTTCTGCTGGTTGTTATAGAACACTTGGTCATCGGCAAACTCCATTTCCACCTTCTCAGCACATCGAACAAGCTTTTCATAACTTTTAAACTCACGAGAATCTAATACCCTTCGATATTTTGGCTTTAATCCTGAGTAAAAACGATTGATTTTTCTATCAAGGTCTCGGATAAAATTTAGAGCATACCTTGCCAATCGAGTGAACCTTTCTTCATAGGTAGCCACTGAGTCTTCCTCTTGCCTCAATTCCAAGAATTGTTTTCCATCCTAAGTCGAACAGCCTTAGGAAAATACTTCTCAAGAAACATACCTTTGAATTCATCCCAGTCGAGAGCATCAATCTCATCAGCGTCCCTGATATTTTTAACCATCGACCACCACTGATCTGCCTCACCCTCCAAACGGTAAATAGAAAGACTATCCTTTTGATTGTCTGAACACCCCATGACATCGAAAATCTTCTCCAGTGCTTTAATCCACCCTTCAGCTAACACAGGGTCAGATGATCCTCTGAATGATGGGGGATGTTGCCTCATGAAATGTTCCACCACTGACATGTTCCTCTACGGTTGATCTGGCTGATCTCATGCATGGATACCACCACCATTTATAGCCTGAGTCAACTGTGCCATCACTGTAACAAACTGTTCAGTTCCAATTCCGACCATCTCAGGATGCTGATTTGGAAGGTTATTTCCTTCTTTATTCCTTCCTAGAACTGGTTCCCTATTTCCTCTGCGGAAAACCATTCTGGACAAACATGTCTTAGATGAAGCAACATGGTAATCTTCAAATGCTATATCATTTCAAAAAAATATTTTTGGATAATCATTTAATAAAATTCTAACTCCTAAAGTTATCTAAATCGACATTTGATACCAACTATAAGGCCCTCGCCTTAAACCTTACTTAATCTTGAGTTATTACAAGATTACACATTGAGGATCTTTTCGGGTTTAGAGTTTTAGGGAATTAGATCATAAAACTTGCATTACATTCCACATATAAACAAAGTGGTTACATAAAGATAGTATCCTTCATTCCCATCAATGGAAACATATTTAAGATAAAACATGGATTATTTCTTGACACTTCCTTGACACTATCATCATATCAGGTACCTTTCCCTTGACCTGTGAAAATCATTTCAAAAAAACTTGGGATGAGCATAAAAAGCTCAGTATGGGTTATAAAAACATGGAAAGGAAACATGGTTACATATATACACAACAATGAAATCATAATTTACTCATAAAACATAAGCACTTTAACATACCTCATCAAATCATGAGTAAATCATAGAAATCATAAGACATAAAGGTAACTTGAGGCATTCATAATATTCTTACGTAGGGAGTAACCCTCTTGGTTATGTTTGGAATACCCATCACAGTATATTCCCTAAATCTCTTTGGAGAAACCTTAACGTTTCACTACTTTGCGTTACCCAATGCATTAGAGAGCTATATTGGGCTCACCCGCCCTTAGTTTATCACGGAACCACCCGTCTTCATAATAATGCCCAAGAACCTCAACATAATCGTATCACATAAAACATGCATAACATTCCCACCTTTCAATCACAAGATATAAATACAAAACATTGATATAAAAATATTATGAGAACCATTTTCAATACCAAAATAAAAGAAAAGTAAAACATGGTATTTATTTTTATTTTAAAAAGATAGTATGGCTTGAAGAGGAAGCTGAAACTCAGATAATGGTCAAGACGGTGGAGAAGTCATTGTCGCCGCATACGTACGACAAAAACATTCCCTTTTTTCGTTTAGTAAATTCTTCGTATAAAAAAGATTCCTTTTGAATAAATGTAAAAAGTCAAAGGGGTTTATACACCGTATAAAAGAAGGTTGTGTATAAAACAAAATATGCCTCAATGAAAGGAGATTGAGACGATGTCCCATACCTCGGGTCTGACTTGACTCGATCGTTCTTTAATGACCTGAATAATAAACTTGAGTTAATTTCTACTTGTTTAAGAACCTTTTTCAAGTTCATTATTCCTTTTATATCACTTATTGCCATGTCATGAACACTATGTAATTATTTAAGTTAATAACGGTCGTTTTAACGATCATTGGTACTTGAGTCAAAAATAATCCCTTTATAATTACAAGTTGGTCATGTATCCATTATATACAGAATGGTATTCATGATGTAGATATCATATATGTCATATATATCCAGTACATGCATGCATTTATAATATTACATAATCATTTAGAGGTAAGAAATGAAATGCACCGTTCATGGAGACGGTATGCCGTACGTACGCATGAACGCTACTTTCATTTCTATTTCGAATTTTATAGAATGGAATCATAATGATATAAAGGTATATTATAATTCCAGTATAATATCATATATTATATCATAGTTCCATCCTTTATACGTCCCACATATGGTATTTAACAAATCAAATCACTTTGAGGGGGGCGGTAGTCCACACTTCCTTAAATGGAGATATCGCGTTTACCCATAATGGAAACAATAAAGGTATGCCCAAAATGGAAAAAAATAGAATATTAAGGAAAAAATAAACATATTATATATCATATATAAATATAGTTACATCTTAATGGCCACCTTTGAAGGTGTTAAAGGAATGTTGAACAATCATCGTTTCGGGAGGCATAAATTCACCATCCACGGAAACTGTATGTTCTTTAACCATTAGATGTAGGTTTGTGTAAGTGTAGCTTGAATACTTATTATAACAACATCCTAGTATATTGAGGATACTGGAGTTGTTACAAAATAATAGAATAAAAAGATTTTAGGGGGTTGGAGAAGCAAAATAAAACAAAAGGACTCAAAAGAAGACATTACCTTAAAATCGGGTAACTTCCTTTGGTTTGAGCTCAAAGGCTTCCTTGGGAAGACTTCTGCCCAAAGTGAGGCTTCAAGGAGTAAGATAGGGAAGTGAAGAGAAAAAATGGGTAGGGGTTGGCCGAGCCAAAGGCTTGAGGAGTGTGTGAAATGAGGTAGGGGTGGGGGCCTTTTATAAGAGGAGAGGAGGGGCACTCTTGGAAAGTAAAGATAAGTTACTTTATTTTAAAAAGTGTTTCGGATTAAAAAGGTCCCACATTGATATAATTCGAGGGTAAGGTGATAAGGGTTCGAAATCCACCCATCCAATAGGTTTTGGACATGTTTAGGTCATAGATTTTACATTATCTTTTCATTTTATTTAAATCCTTTATTAATGAGGAAATCGCTACATCATTATGATGTCAGAAATACATTTATTTATTTAATGTCAAAAAATTATTAAAAAAATACTATGATGTAGGAAATATTTTTATCTTTCCGATAAATATTTATAGTAAAAAATCTGACTTGTATAACCCCATATAAAAATTGTTTTAGTAACAAAACTCATGTTTGTGTCATTTTTACTTTAACATTAAATAAAAAGTTATTTATGTCATTTCCCAACCAAAGTGGATCCATGGGGTCCCCAAGTTGACCCATGGATTTTCTTGGTTTTCCATGACACATCCAATAAGGTTAGGACATGTTTCTATGTCATTTCATATTATTAAAGAATTATTTTTACCTTAAACTACCCTAATTACCACTAATCGTGATTAAAAACTTAATAAGTTACTATTCACCAAAAAATTATTTCAATCTCATTGAACCACATTTTACTTCTTAATGACAACCATGAATGTCGGATTTTTGAAATTCAGAACACAAAAGTGGCAAAGTTTCATTTAAACAAAAAATCAGTTTCTTTAACTACCACTTAGTGGTTTCACTATTCATCAAAAATTGAAGTTTTTCAGAAAATTACCAAAAATTCACCCTAAGATATATTTGATATTCTGAATTCAAAAATGCAGTCTATTTTACAAAATTAAAAACATATAAGTCACATTAATTAATTTAATAATTAATTCCCGCTGTTATGACAAATAGCGTGTTTTTATGAAACAATAAGTATCAAAAGATTGATACCAGTTTAAGTCCAATTTCAAATTGAAATTGATTCCAATGACCACCATTGGATTAAATGGTATAAATATATTCTAATTTCACTTCAAAACCAATTCAAAAGATAATCTAATGATATAAATAAATTAGATTAAAAAGCAGTTTTGATGTAAAATGCAGTATTTTTCACTATTCATTAAAAAATGAACATTGTCAGAGAAATACCAAAACTTCACACAAAGTAAATTTTGATGTCCCAATCATAAAGAATAAGTTTATTTTGACAAACATAGTTTATAAAATTGTCAAAATATAGATTCAAAAATGTTTTTCCATCAAAGGCAGTAAAACAATCTTTTAAAAATATTAGTGTATTCCATGCTTAAGATTGGATTTATTTTCATTTTAAGCCTCTAAAACACTATCTAACTCATTAATAGACATATATAAAATATATATTATTCATTACTTACTTGGGATGTTACATTTTGTATATTGAACCTCCCATCCTATATTTTCTACATCTTTTAGTGGTGTTTGATGCTATATTTTTTATTAATTTAATGTCCTTATAAAAATCAAATGACAAAATTCTTGATATGTTGATAACTCTTTGTAATACCCCAACCCCAGAAAACTAGAGATGGTGTATTGCATTATTAAATTATCATGATTACAAGGAATAAAATCCTAAAGTAATGATGCGTTTATCTGTTTTTGAAAGGTAAATTACATACATGATACCCATAATATATTGGAAATATAAAAATAATGATATATAATAAAATGAAATAAACTACATCCCTGAACACTTATTGAAATATTTTTTCTTCATAACCTTGGGAAAGTAAGCATAATAAGGTCATGATTAATTTCTCAGTAAGGATAGTTAAAGGGGAATGAATAATGAACAAATGAGAATAATCAACATGGAAAGGTAAATAACTGACAACATATTCAATCAAAATAAATATCTAATGAAAAATAAACATGGAAAGGTATGAAAGGGAAACATGTTCCATTTAATCAATGCACTATAAAGTTCATGAAAATATAAATATGATGATGCAAAATCAAATTGATAAAAAATAAAAACTGAAATGACTGAAATGCTTAAATATTAGATGTCATGTATCAGAAAACTGAGCCTCTATACCATGAAAATATATTCTCAAGATAGTTTAAAAAATTCTAATTTTTCCAATTTACTCTTTATTTAATAACTTTGATGTATTGAGATACTATCTATAACAATGACCCACCCTTATCTTTCAATTAAAATAATTTTTCATATATTGAATAATCAATTTAATTAATAAAAAGTGATTATTATAAATAAATATCCTTACTAGATAAAGGATACAAATTTATGAATACTTTACATATTTTAAGATAAGTAACAATAAGTGTTTTTTAAATTAACTAATGTAAATACCATTGAAATGTAATTAAAACATTCTTAGGGAAAATAATCTTTAATCATTCCAAAATGTTCCATATAACTTTGAAACAATTGAATCATAATACCTATAAAGTAATTGCATTCAATAAATCTTATAGAATCATTAAAATAATAATTTTCGTGGATAAAATATCAAATGGTAGTTTATACACCACATTAAAGTGAATTGGTTCATAATAACAAATATGTATCAATGGAATGTAAATTGAGAAAAAAATACCTTACCCAGAGTCAGGCTTGTCATGTGTTTCTTTATATTACTATATAATAAACATATATTAGTTATTTACCTGTTTTAGAACTTTATCATTCTTATTATTAATTTTTTATTTACATATTAATATATTTTAAACAATTACTTAAACAACTAAGTTTACATTGGGTTGATAAACCATATTTATTTTATATGTCAAAAAACAGAATTTGATAGATCAAAAATGTTAAAAGGGGTCATTATATAGAAATATCCATTAAAATAATCATGAAATAAATATCATATTTATAAATCAATAATACTTTTAAAACTAATCTTTAAAACTGGTTTTTAAAATCGAACCAATGTTACAGTGATAAAGATGGTAGGTCATACATACGAATGAGTAACATTCTCCTTTTTCAAAGATCTTTATGAAAATAAATAAAGTAACAATATTTCATTCCATAATTATAATTATATCATAAATAAAATTTTATTTAATCACATATAATAGTACATAGTATTATTTTAATTTAAAATTAATAACATTGTTTCATGGAGGTGGGAGTCCACACATCTTGGACCGATGATATCATTTTTTAATGTGTGAAATACGTAATAAATAGAATGATATATTATATTTACAGGTAGATAATTATTTATTAATATCATATATATTTCATTTATGATACATATTTTTAACTAAAACCATCCTTTGTATTCTCCATGTATAGTAATGATGATTCATGTTTCTTTGAGGAGGTGGTAGTCCACAGTTCCAGAAATGATGTTATCATAATTAAAAAAATTGAAAGTAAAAGGATATGTGTAATAAAATAATTAAATTAGAAAAAATATAATATATCACATATAATATATATAAATATCATTTAATCTTAATTCCCAACCATGAAAAGTGGTGAAAGAAAACAAACAATCATTATTTATTGACCCAGTAGCTGGTCGTACACATAAATGGTTTGTTTGTTACCAATTATATAGAAGTGTGAGTGATTGTACATATAATCCTAAGATTAAAAACCTCTTAGTATATTTAGGATATATGTTTTGTTATATAATCATGTAATTAGTTTAGTTTAACAGGTGTATAAAATAAATAAAACTAAATATTATAAGGAATGATCTTAACTCTTCGTTGGGTAACTCCTTTTTGTTTTCACCAAAGGGATTAATTGGATGGATTTATGACCAATAAAAGTCTTATAGGTTGTGAGGAGGGATTTCGAAGAGATAATTTAGCATATTATGATCAAAACAAGCTGTATAGGGAGGTGTGAGGAAGTGTGAGGAGAGGAGGCCTTTTTATAGTCGACGATTGGCACTATTATAAATTTTGGAAAAAGAATTCCACTATTGTGATAACCATTCAATGTGGAACCAATAATTCTTTAATTTGTATTAAAAGAATGATTTAATTGAAATATGGATACCCAATTAATCTTGGAAAAGTTTATATCTCATTTGGGCACTTAAGATTTTGGTTTAGTCCCTTTCTAAAATTATTTTCTCTTTAATTGTTGTCATTATATTAACTTACATTAACAAATATTTTTGGTAAAAAACTACTATATATTTATTATAGAAAATAAATGATTCTAATGGAAAACATGGAATCTATTTTTCCAAATTCAAATCATATAAGTGGTATAAATTAATTTAATATTAATTCAATAGATGGGTCAACAATGAGGGTAATTTATGTTAATATGGTCAAAAATCACAACATTTTAAAACCATGTTTCAATTAAAAATTGATTATAATGACCTAAATTGGATTTATATAAACATTATTCTAATTATAATTCCAAAAAAATTAAATATATAATTTTTCCCAGGAATATATTTTTTGAAAAATATTTTTTGAATTAAAATTCACTATTTTTTGAAAATTACTTAAAAATTCAACCTTCTATGAAAAATAAAAGAAATTCAGCCTAACCTAATTACTATGATTTTGTTAAATATTAAATTTATTTTTATATTAAATATATAAAAATTTTAAAATTTTAGTTTTTAAAATAGGTTATTCATTAATAGGCGGAAAAAGTTCTTTTCTAAAAATATTATATTTTATACGAGAAATATGATTTGAATTTATCCTATGTCTATCGAATCAATTTAATGAATATCAGAAATGATATTAATTAATATATATTATATGTATATATAATAAATTATTATCAAGAATTAATTTTAATACATTCACTTTATAATAGTATAAATCAACTATTTGAGCATAAAAATATTTTATATAAAAATATTCCCTTATATTTAATTGAATTATATTTTAATTTCTAATTAATTGGTTACCTATGAATTCATTTAATATTTTTATAAACCATATATTTTTCATAATATAGTTAGTAATAATTATAACTTTTAATTTAATGGCTAGGATATGTATTATTATATTAAATATTTTTAATTTAATAATATATTATCATTCAGTAATTCTCCGTCCTTTCTTTATCACAAGCCATTAAATAACTCATTTTTTCATGCAATGTATTTTAACTTAGTGTCACATGAATTGAACTATATAATTTGTATTAAAGTTATTTAAAATATTAAATATATTGTAAATTATCAGGATATTATATTTCCTCACGTGTTTGTTGTTGCGTGTTATACAAGCATTCAAATGCAATATTCTAAATTTAGAATTTCATAGTGTTACATTCTCCCCACATTGATTATATTTCATAATAAAAAAATTATACTTAACATGGTTTTTAGGGAGATTAAATTTTAATATAGAATACTTTTTAAAAATTCACATCATAAGTAGAGTTAATATTAAATATTCTTAATAAGGGATAAAGGAAATGACAATACTTGGATAACAAGGTTCTCTTGTTGGAGAAAATAGGTGGGAAATGGAAACTTGAATTTGGAAGAATATTCTAACAATAATTTTCTGAAGGAGAACATGGTTAATATAAATTTAATAATCACAAATCTATATATCCATAATTTTATAAGTTTCCATTTGATTCATTAGAAATTATAGTACTAGGACAACATTTTTTGTTTCAAGACTATTCATTATAGAGCTAAGGAATTATTTTACCAATTATTAATATATGTAAGTATAATTACGTGGTATATTTCTATAAGCATAATTTTATCCTCTATTCATTACATGATGTATTTATACCTCATATCATAGAACAAGACTCATCAAATACTTACATAATATATCAATATCTAAAACTAGATCGAAATATCACTGTAAACCGTTTCGTAAATGGAAAAAGTTTCTAAAAAAATTGTGATCCAATGATTAAAAAAAGAGATCACAAATTTTCAAAAATGAGTTTATCATTATCCACTAATCAAAATGATTAATATCTAAATTTTCACATTATAAACATGTGAATAACTACATCATGTATCCTCTGGAAATTTGGTAACAACTCTAATTACCATCAAACCCTATTGTAAACATACATTATTCCACATTTCTTAAGAAAGATACATGTTATTTTGTATATTCCTTAAATAAAAAAGTTTTTTAATCACCATAATTGATTTAATATACCACTTTGTTGAAAAATAATTAATCAGTTCCAAGTTATTAAGATGTTTTCATAATTATACCAACATCATGATCATATTAGAGGATTTCATTACCTAAATCACATGTTTACCTATTTTCTCTAATTTCCACTAAATAACATTTCTTGTAGTTATTTAAAATTTGATACAAAATTTGAAATGAAAAATTTATGTTGTAAAATTATTATATATATCATGAAAAATAATTTTATAATATCATATATAAAATACTTTTACAATATATTTCATAGATTCAAATATATAAGTACATTAACTATTCCAATTTTATTATGTGAACAATGTAATATTGACCTTGACCCCTTTTCTTATACTAAGGTATTTTAACTTGATGTTTTGGGAATTAATTTTTGTATTTCTCCATTTCTCATTAATTATATCATTGAGTAGTATCATTTTCCTTATTTAATTTTCATTCTTTTTCCAAGTGACCATTTTTTCAACACTTATAAAAACTCAAAATTGATTCAAGAATTTACTAAGGTAATTCATTCCAAAATTATCACATATTGGAAAATCTATATATAGATTTTTGTTATTAGATTCATTACATTTTTATGGTTCTTTTATAAACTGTTAAAGTCAAGTATTCCCATTATTAAATTTATTTCAGAAAATTTATTCTTTGTCTTGATGGATGATAAAAATATTTTATCATATGCTGATATTCTTTGAGATATGAGTACCCTTTGGAGACATGACTTAATAACTTAATTTATGTGTCTATTTAATAACTTTTTGTTATGAATGAAATCCATAACATACCATTCTAACTTGGAAAAAGGAAGATTCATACTCCACAAGACTTTCTTCCTCATTTTTTCATTAGACTAAGGACCATTCTCTTCATCTCATTTTGTTGCTAATGAGGTTTGTATTTTGAAAATAATGGGTCCTTAAACATTATAAATTCCATGATTTATATTTCTTCTTCCTCTTTAGTTTTCGAGATCAATGACCACTATTGACCAATATATCTATTCAGACATATACTACATGTGTAACTTTTTCCTTTTCACCACATCAAAATTCCATCAATATATTCTCCAAAGACTTAATATATTTATCAACCACCATTAGGTTGGTAGTTTGAGTAAATTTTGAGGACCTCATTAATGTAAAATAATCCAACATCAAGGAATCTCAGAGTGGAAATGAAACATCCATCAGGGAAATATTATGTTTCATAGCCTGATTAAGATGCCTTAACCTTTCAAAACAATATATATTCCAATACCATATATATTGGTTTCATCAGTTGGATATTCTTATCATTTCCAATGGATATTGATACCATTAATCCTTACAAGTACCATTTTTAAATAAAGGAATATAATAGATTAGATCATATCATTATGAAACATAATGTATAATCCCAAAACTAGTGAAACACTAATCATAAATTGAAAATGTTTTCCCTCACTAATTTCATACTTATAAACATGGTTTCCTTGGGTAAGTATTTAAATTCTAAACCATCATAATGATTAGAAAATAAAATATGAATTATCGAAAGTGTATCCTATGGGATTGTCAATCTTGGTTCACAATGAGACCCATTTTCATCTACCAGGTTACACTGAGTCAGGGCCGAAACAAATTTTTAGAAGTGTTACTCCAAGGTAAATCTATTCCATAACAACATAAACATATATTATCAAGAAGGTGATGAGATTCTATTAAAACTAACATAATATATACCATAACAAGATTCAAGTAATATCATATATAATTATCTTTAAATTATATCTTAGAGTTATGTTCCAGAATCTATGTTTTTTAAATCTTGTTTCCAAGGTTAAAACTAAACATTATCTGATACTAAATCTAGAACCCAAAACCTAGGAAGACAGAATCAATGAATTTCTTTATCAAATTTTCATGATAATTAGGAATCAAATCTCTATAGACTAATTAGTTTAGTAGTTTTGTAAATCCAGCTTATATACATGACACCCATAATACATTGGGAGAATAAAATAAAGCATGATACATAATAAAGTGAAATAAAATACATCTTTTATAACATATTCAATGATTTATGATTCATAAACCATGATATTAAAACCTAATAAGGGTGATCTCAAAATCTTATTATGGGTATGTAATGTGGAAGCAATGATGAACTAATGAGAATAATCAACATGGAATGTTGAAAATCTGATAACACATGACCTTATAATAAATAGATATGAAAAAATAAATATGAAATGGTACGAAACTGGAACACATTCCATTTAATAAATTAACTAATAATTAAATACATACATGTATATGTTGAGAAAAATCTCATGGATAAAAAAGTAAAATTAAATAGAGGGAAATTCTTTAATATTGGATGTCATGTATCTAAATAATGAACCAATATAACAACAAGATATATTCTCAAGATATTTTAAACTGTTATAATTTTTCCAACTGACTCATCTCATGAGACTACCAATACATCAAAGAGCTATTTGTAATTTGATCCCATCTGTATATGCCAATCCAATGTAGTCTTCATATTTCAAATAATAGATTTGAATAATAAAATGAATAACTTATCATCAAATATACATAATGTATAATGGATATATATTTAATATTAATTTTATAGTTTTGGATTAGTAAAAAAATGTCTTTTCAATTTTGATGGATAGAAATACCATTTTAAGGTCATTAAAACATTGTTGGGGAAAATAAAAAATAAACATTCTGAAGTATCCCATATAAATTTCAAACATTTGAATAGCAATCCCCACAAAGGAATAAAATTAAATGAAACTTATAATATCATGAAAATAATTATATTAATGACATCACATGTAAAAATGGAACAATATGCACCATATAAAAGTGAATTGGTTCTTAATAAAAAAATAATTCTCAATAGAATGTAAATTGAGAGGAAATCGATTACCTAAAGTTTTACATGAAACTTGTTCCTTTATATTTATGAATAATAAACATATGTTTATAATTTAATGGTTCTAGAAATTTTTTTTATGTTTATTATTAATTTTTCTTAACATATTTCTATGTTTTAAAGAACTATGTTTATATCGGTTGTTTTGACCATATTTACTTTATATGTCCAAAATGACATTGGTAGACAATCTATGGTCAAAGGGGTCATTTTAGAGACCCAAAGCTTGACATACATATAAATTAAAAAACTTTTTCATAATACTTAATACATGATAAAAAATATGCCCAATGACCGAATTAGTTGAGTGTCTTTGGAAACTCATAACATAATCATCTAATCATGGTCAAAGTTCTTCAACATCTCCCATAAAGATCTTCCCCTTTGGTTTTCTTACCTAAAACCTTTATTTATATCTTGGGGAAAATAAAACATAAAAAGTGGTGAGCTTAAATGCTTAGTAAGGGTAAACATGGAGAACATAAATCAATCCCTAAACATTTGAACGTAAAAACATGAGCAAAAAACATCAAAATCATGAGTATTGACATAAATCTTTGTAGTGCATAAGGCATAGATCAAAAAGAACATTAATCATGATAAAATATCATGGGGAATAAAACATTTAATTGTGGAAAACCATTAAGCAGATGATATGATTTCTATAGTAGCCAAGGCATTGCTGCCAAGACCATCATAGTGGACAAAGTCCCTTACTGAATCGAGTTCAATCCTCCTTCTAGTCTTGTATCACTGAACAGGATTAACTTTCCATTATAGCCATGTCTATCCCATGAGATATAAATATTTACCAAATTCATTGGAGGGAGATATAGGTACCACCCATCTCATAGTGAAATAATTCTTACTTTTTCCACAAAATAAACATAAATCATTCATCATAACCCAAAGAAAAAAATCGGTTTCAAAAACATCATCCCATCATAACATAATCCATATAAAACAAATGGATATGATTTCATCATAAGAATAATCAAACCATGTAAATAATAGAGACATTATAATTGGAACATAAACATACTAAATAATGTCATCTTAGATGGAAAATAGTTTTGACAAAACACTTGAAATGAATTCTTTAGGAAAATATCCTTTCTTCATCAAAATAATTTTCTTTTCACAAAATGACATTAAATTTTAAAAGAAAAGTATTTTTTTTAAAATAATCCTTAAATATTGTAGAATAATATTCATGAAAATTAGGCGTTATGAAAACATAAAAATCCATTCATTCCATATAATTTAAAAAAACATTCTCCTTGTACTATTGCTGGAAAAGTCAAAAAGTTCTTCATATGGTAAACAAAAGAAATATTCATTCCATAACACAGTGTAAAAGTAAAATTGGGGGAAAATGTCTTTAGACATTAATTTAATAATATTAAACACTTTATGAAAAAAAATATTTATGGACATGGATGAAAAATATTACCCCAGTAAATACTTACGTATAAGAAATCTCGGATAAAAATGAGATTTCAAAAATTATCCCATACCTTGTGTCCAATTTCTTTCTTATCTATCTGAGACTCTTATATAGTAGGTTTAAACATATTATTAACTTGTAATAGAACCCTGATAATATTTATTATATCATATATGGTTCACTTATGACTTTATATTACTCATTCTTTAGTCAATTCCATGTTAAAGCAGTGTTTTGGGTCAAATCGTTTCATTTTTTATACATGTTTGGACTTGTTGTTCTTAATATTATTATTACTAATATCATGATTCACTTAATTACAGAATGTAAAACAATATTTATATATCATATATATTCAATATATATATCTATATATAATAGATAGAGAAATGAAATGGAACACACCGTTCATGGAGACGGTAGGTCGTAGGTACGCTTGAACGTTGTTTTCCTTTCCTTATTGACTTGAATGGAAGTAATTACAAGAAATATATATATATATATATATATCCAGTAGAATTATTATTTCATATATATCATATTATTCATTATATATACTTTATAATCATTCTTGAATTGTTAATATGGAGAGTGAATCTCATCACGTCGTGGAGATGGTAATCTGTATGTACGCACGAGCGATGATATCATTTCCATAATTATTGAGTTTAATTGGAGTGGATGATATAATATCTCAGAATCAGTATGATGTTATAATAACCATATATAGTTTTTCTTTACACCATTAAACCCATCCATGTAATGTGGTGTTGGAAAAACAGATTACACCACGGCGTGGAGACAGTATTCCGTACGTACGCACACGCGGTGATTTGATTTTCCGTAGGATGGATAGAAGGTTAAAAGGGGTTGTTTAATATTTATAATAACATATTAGTGTATTATTTATACTGATTTTATTACTTTATAATGAAACATCTAAAGAAGAGGATGTATAATAATAATGAAACTTGAAAGAATCGGTAGAAGAGATTACCTCTTCTTTGACGCGCCTCCCCTTATCCTCCTCTTAGGGAACTAATGTTGGTCTTTGAAGAAGATAAAATCCTCTAGTATGTTTCTATGGAAGTGTATAAGTTAAATGGGCAGGGTTTGGATGAGCATGATGGCTCAAATTTGTATAGAGATGAGAGGGAGGAGGTGCCCTTTTATAAGGTAAGTGAGGGGCACCTTAGGAAAATCTTAAGATAATATTTTATAATAAATTCATATTAGGATTATAATGGCTCCAAAGTGACTTATATTGAGGATAGGGTGTGGATGGGTTGATATCCTCTCAACCAATAGGATTTATACATGCTTAGAATAAAATTTTAACCTTATCATTTACATTTAACTCTAAGTAAAATAATTTAACTTTTACCGTGTCTTCTTGTATTCTTACACTATATGGTTAATAAGTTTACTATAAACTTCCAATAGAAACCCAATTAGTTTATTAATTTTATATATATTATTATATATGTCTTTTTTCAAAGCCTTATATTTTTAGGAATATAATAACAATCAATAATATAATATTTTTTTTAAAAACACTTTTCTTTCAATTTTGATACTATTTGGTATTTTGTTTTCGTTAAATTCATAAAAAAAAATTTACTTCGAAAAATATTAGTATAACTAACCCAAATATGCTATATTAACCTATAAAATTATTTTAATTCATAAAAAGTCTAAAATTACATTTATTTTGGTATTTATAACATTAATTATGTTAATATTTTATTACTAAGGTAATTACTGCATCATAATTGTGTCATAAATAACATAAATTATTTAATGTCTAAATATTATAAATAAAATATCATCATGTAGAAAATATTTTTAGATTTCTAATGAATATATATAGTCTTATTGATCTTATGTATAACTCTATATTAAATATGTTTTAGTTATTAAACTTTCATTTTAACTCTTTAAACTCTTCTTTGAATTAACTAATAATAAATGTCCTAATCTAATCCAAGTGGACCTAAATGGTCATATTTTTTTCATAAGTTTTTTTTGGTCGAATCACATTTATCCAATAGAATTAGGACATGTGTTAGGGTAAAAATAAAATCATTTTTACACTTAATTCCCAATTTACTTTTAACCATGGTAAATTAAAGTAAAAAGTTACTATTAACCAAAACAATTATCTTATTGAACCTCATTTTACATACTGATATCAACCATGTCTCTCGGATTTTTTAAATTCCACTCACAGAAGTGGTAAAATTCAGTTTTATGTAAATTTGCAAATTCTCCTAGGAGGTGGGTAAAAGACGGTGAAAAGTTCAATAAAATTTTTATATATCCAAATTTACTATAAAATGAATCAAATGAATTACATTGAACTTATATAGGTATTATGTATCAATTTTCACCTAAGATAAAATAAAATAAAATAAAATAATTATTTAAATAAAAATTTGGTTTTAAAGCATAACTCTGTGTTTTCACTATTCATCTAAAATTGAAAGTTTTTAGAAAAATACCAAAAATTCACCCTAGGATAATTCGATATTCCAAATCCAAAAATGATGTCCATTTTGAATTATAAAATTTATAAAATTTCATAAAGTGGTTATTACTATTCATAATGACTAGTTTATATAATATTTTAATAACATATCATTGTTTAGTGAAACCCGGTATTGCGTATTACACACGCAATCGAGGAAGGTCGTGATTTCGTGTAATGAAAGCTATGTTAGGTCTTCGTGTATTGAAAGCTCTCTTGGGTGTTGAGTATATAATAATCAAAACTTATTTCTTTTTTATATTAAACAAAATCTATAACTAATGTTGCGTAGAATAATTTCCATAAAACGAACTTGATATTGTGTCAAACACGAGCCAATAATAGTGTTTTGTATACTGCAAGCTAATATGGTGTTGTGTATAGTACAAAATAATATTTTTGTAGTGTACAATAGAAGTCATCAAAGAAATTAAAAATAATATATCTCATAAAATCTTGGGGTGTTACATTCTACCCCCCTTTAAATGAATTTAAATCATTTATTGAACCACATTCTACATAATGATATCAACCATGTCTCCCGGATTTTTTAAATTCCACTCACAAAAATGGTAAAATTCAGTTTTATGTAAATTTGAAAATTCTTCTAGGAGGTGGGTAAAAGACGGTGAAAAGTTCAATAAAATTTATATATATCTAAATTTACTTTAAAATGAATCAAATGAATCACATTGAACTTATATAGGTATTATGTATCAATTTTGACCTAAAATAAAATAAAATAAAATAAATAATTATTTAAACAAAAATTCGGTTTTAAACCATAATTCTGTGTTTTTCACTATTCGTCTAAAATTGACAGTTTTTAGAAAAATACCAAAAATTCACACTAGGATAATTTCAATATTCAAAATCCAAAAATGAAGTCCATTTTGAATGATAAAATTTATAAAATTTCATAAAGTGGGTATTACTATTCATAATGACTAGTTTATATAATATTTTAATAACATATCATCATTTAGTGAAACCCGGTATTGCGTATTACACACGCTATCGAGGAAGGTCGCAATTGTGTGTAATGAAAGCTATGTTAGGTCTTCGTGTAGTGAAAGCTCTCTTGGGTGTTGAGTATATAATAATCAAAACTTATTTCTTTTTTATATTAAACAAAATCTATAATTAATGTTGCGTAGAATAATTTCCACAAAACGAACTTGATATTGTGTCAAACACGAGCCAAGAATAGTGTTATGTATACTGCAAGCTAATATGGTGTTGTGTATAGTAAAAGATAATCTTGGTGTAGTGTACAATAGAAGACATCAAAGAAATTAAAAATAATATATCTCATAAAATCTTGGGGTGTTACACTTTACCCCCCTTAAAATGAATTTCTCCCTCGAAATTCATCGGGGTTATAAATCATTTACTACTTCAAAGATTCATTCATAGAAACCGACATCATAAAATGGAATACTAAAACTTAATTTTGAAAAGTGAAGTATGGAAAATAACAGTTTCCCAAATTAACCCATCACTGGGTTTCCACATAGTATAACATAGTTGAAATATGGATATAAAAGAGAAATATAACCATCATGTTTGGATGAAGATTGGTTGAGAACATGGATATAAAAAAGCCAACAATCACAAAGCCATAAATTTTTGATAATATAAAGTACCATTTGAATCAACAGATATGAGTGAACTAGACAACATTTTTGGTTTTTTAGATCATTTCTCTAATGATGAATATTTTTTGAATTTCAAGAAATACTTACTTGATTTTGGTACAATCTCACTGTTGTTAGTGCCTTGAACAATTTCCACTTTGTCTCTTAAAGAAATGAAGATGAATTTTTCATCTTTGAAGTGTTAGTAGATCATACAATAGAATTATAGGTCATTCCATCTGTCTCAAACAAAAGGTTACCAAAGGTTATATACATAATTCCATCTATAGTGATATTAATCGTATATGGTTCCTAAAATGGACTTATACAACATCTATCATACCTCTTAATAAAATAAAACAACTTTCTACTAAATAGGGACATCCTGTAGGCTAGTGGTATGCGATAAAGGCATGTCGCACTTCATTTGTGGGTTCGAATCCCCTAACTGTGTCCAATGCGACGGGTTGTCTCGTGTCATGTAGGTCGTCTATTTTTCTAAAACTACATTATTATAACATTCCTTCAATAATATCGAAAAAAAATTTCCTAAAACAATACTATTTTATTTCTAACATACTTCATTCCAATATTTAGGCTCATCCAAAATACTTCGGTCCAAGATCATAGTATAAAGAAAACGATTACTTGAATGGTCACAGAATATGAACATGAATACCATCATTTATCCCCCATATATTATAAGATATATCTTGTTGGTCACATTCCAAACATGTGAATCCCTTAATCATGTATTCTTTTGAAACATGAATTACCGTAGATCCTTAGTGAAAACATGAATGCTGTCAAAAGTTAACTCTTTCCATATACCAAAATCCCAAAATTTATGTATACTCAAACCCTGATATCTCTTTGTCCTTATATCAGTCATGAGCTCAAGAATACTATCAAACATATTATTTTCTATGTATCCCTTCATTTTGCGCATATCATCTTCTTTCCAAAAATATTTCAATCACTTTTTCTGGTTATTGGTACCATACAATTTTTTAAAACCACAATAAACCAATAAATAGATATTTCAATATTCCATGATACTAAAATTACATTCCACACTACTATTTTGGAATCCCATTACATAAACACATAATCACTCCACCACATCATTTTCATACTCAATATTTCCAATAGTGATCACATTTGACTTCCCTTTTTCCTTTTTTTAAGAGGTTGTTCATGTCGATCATCATTAACACATGGATTAGGGAATTGATTAGCATAATGCCCCCTTTCCGTGCACTTGAATAATTGAAGTGTTATTGGAGAATTCCTTGTAGTCTTTTCTCTATTAACATCATTAGAAACCTTTTTCCCATTACTTTGGCACTCAGCTACTCGATGACCTTATTTTCCACACTTGAAACATTTTCTAGTACCTTTTAGACAATTTCCACCATGCTTCTTTCCACACTTTGAGCATAAATAAACATTCACCTTCTTTTCACCATTGTTATGAGATTTTTCCTTGAACTCCATTTTCGTTTCTTGTCAAAACCATGAGGTTGATATGTAACACCAACTTCCAATTCAACCTTGATTGAAAAATGCACTATTTCTTCATAGGTACTGAAGTCTTTTATAGATAATTCCCTTTAAAGACTTGTTTTTAAGCCACTGAAGAATCGATCAACTTTACTTTCAGGTTAGATGATAATGCTAGATTTATACCTTGAAAGACTTGTAAAATTCACTTCGTATATACCAATAGATTCGTCATCATTTTGCTTAAGCTCAAGGAACTCCTTTTCCATATTTGTTCGAATAATATGAGAGAAGTACTTATTGAAAAGAAAGTTCTTGAACTCATCCCATCCCATGGATTCAATTTCATCTTGGGGCCTTGTATTCTTAATTAGTGTCCACCACTGGTTTGCTTCACCTTCTAACCGGTAAACAGCAAAAATGAATTTTTCATACTCTGTACAATGATGTATGGAAAATATCTTTTCAATGGTACTGATCCATTGTTCAGAAAAAATTGGATTAGAAGACCCACTGAAAGAAGGTGATCATTTCCTCATGAAGGACTCGATAGAATATTGTTCCTTTATCTACTCATTTGAATGTCCAGAATGATTCATAGCTTGTGTCAGTATATAAATAAGAGTATTCCCTCCATCTCCCATAATATTGGTTTGTTCAGGATTAAAATCATTACATTGTCCATTACATTGATCAACACAGTTCTTTCGGGTTCCATCCATCGTCTAAAACCCAAAAAGAACATTGTGAGAAAAAAAAATCATGCTAGAAAAAAAACATAATAATGGAGGAGTACCTTCAATATATAACATCTTAGGTTTAATTCTAAGATCGTTACCATAATTATAGTACTATAACCTATACGTATAATTATCTTTAGGGATATCCCAAGACATACCTTATAAATATCTCTAGGGATTTGACTAAAATTTTCGCATCCTAGTTTCCAAAGTTTAACTAAACCTTTTCTCTGATACCAACTATAGAGACCCAAAGCTTGACGTTCATAGACATTACAATACTTTTGGGGGATACTTAATACAGGTCAAAAACATACGCCCAAAGACCGTATTAGTTTAGTTTCTTTAGAAACTCAGATCATAATCTTCTAATCATGGTGAAAGATCTTCAACATCTCCCATAAGGATCTTCCCCTTTGGTTTTCTTACCTAAAACCTTTCTTTATATCCTGGAGAAAAGAAAACATAAAAAGGGATAAACTTAAATTCTCAGTAAGGGTAAACATGGAGAACATAAAATAATCCCTAAAAATTTGAACGTATGAACATGAACATATAACATCAAAATCATGAGTAATAATATAAATCTTTGTAGTTCATATGGCATAGATCAAAAAGAAAATTAATCATGATAAAATAGCAGGGGGAATAAAACATGTAATTGTGGAAAAACATTAAGCACTTGATATGATTTCCATAGTAGCCAAGGAATTGTTTCCAAGACCATCATATTGGAAAAAGTCCCTTACTGAATTGAGTTCACTCCTCATTTCAGTCCTGTATCACTAAACAGGATTAACTTTCCATTCCAGCCATGTCTATCTCATGAGATACAAATCATTACCCAATGCATTGGATGGAGATATAGGTCCCACTTGTCTCATAATGAAAAAATTATTACATGTGCCACAAAATAAACATAAATTAGTCATCATAACCCAAATAATAAACTGGGTTTCATAAATGGAAGTAAGTACGTACGGACGGATTACCTCTTATATTAACCATATGTGCGTACGTACGGATAACCTCTTATTCATGCGTATGCATGGACGTTGTTTCCCTTTCCTTACTGACTTAAATGGAAGTCAGTAGATGGAATATATATATATATATATATATATATATATATATCTAGGGGAATTATTATGTCATATATATCATTATTATTCATTATATATACTTTATAATCATTCTTGAATGGTTAATGTGGAGAATGAATCTCATCGTGTTGTGGAGACGGTAATCCGTACATACACATGAGTGATGATATCATTCCCATAATTATTAAATGGAATTGGAGTGGATGATATAATATCTCAGAATCAGTATGATGTTATAATAACCATATATATTTATTCTTTACACCATTATGCCCATCCACGTAAGGTGGTGTTGGAAAAACAAATTACACCACGGCGTGGAGACGTTATTCTGTACGTAGGCACGCGCGGTGATTTCATTTTCAGTAGGATGGATAGAAGGTGAAATGGGGTTGTTTCATATTTATAAATAAAATTAAGTATATTATTTATACTGATGTTATTACTTAATAATGAAACAACTAAATAAGATTATGTATAAGAATAATGAAACTTGAAAGAATCAGTAGAAGAGATTACCTCTTCTTTGACACGCCTCCTATTATCCTCCTCTTAGGGAACTATAGTTGGCCTTCAAAGAAGACCAAAACCTCTAGTAGGTTTCTATAGAAGTGGAGAAGTTAAATGGGTAGGGTTTGGCTTAGCTTAAAGTCTCAAATTTGTGTGAAGAAGAGAGGGAGGAGGTTCCTTTTATAGGGGGGGTGAGGGGCACCTTAGGAAAATCTTAAAATATTATTTTATAATAAATTAATATTCGGTATGTTATGGCTCCAAAGTGACTTATTTCAAGTCTAGGATTGGTATGTGTTTACATCCTCTCAACCAATATTTTTTAAACAAGATTGGGTTACCATTTTAACCTTATCATTTAGATTTAACTCTAAGTTAAATAATTTAACTTTTACCTTGTCTTCTTGTATTCTTACACTATATGGTTAATAAACTTATTATAAACTTACAATAGAATGCCAATGGGTTCATTAATGTCAGATATATTATTATATTTGTGTTTTTTCAGAACCATAGATTTTTAGGAATAGAATAAAAATTAATAATATAATATTTCTTTTTAAAACACTTTTATGTCAATTTTGACACTATTTGGTATTTTGTTTTTGATGAACTCATAACAACATTATTAATTAGAAATAAAATTCATCTAACTAACCCTAATATGTTATATTTACCTATAAAATTATTGTAATTCATAAAAAGTCTCAAATTACATTTATTTGGTTATTTATAACATTGATTATGTTAATATTTTATTAATAAAGTAATTAATGCATCATCATTGTGTCATAAATAAAATTAATTATTTAATGTATAAAAATTATAAATAAAATATAATTATGTAGGAAATATTTTTATCTTTCTAATAAATATTTATAGTCTAATTTATCTTATGTATAACCCTATATGAAAAAATCTTTATTTATTAAACATTGATTTAAACTCTTTTAACTCTTCTTTGAATTAAATAATAATAAATGTCCTAATCTAATCCAAGTGGAACTAATTGGTAATATTTTATTCATAATGTTGTTTTTGGTCAAATTACACTTATCCAATAGAATTAGGACATGTGTTAGAGTAATAATAATATCATTTTAACCGTTAATTACCCTATTTACTTTAAACCGTGGTAAATAAAAGTAAAAATTTATTATTCACCAAAAATTATTTTTATCTTATTGAACCACATTTTACTTTATGATATCAACCATGTCTCTCAGATTTTTGAAATTCCACTCACAAAAGTGGTAAAATTAAGTTTATGTAAATTTTGAAATTCTCCTCGGAAGTGGGTAAAAGATGGTGAAAAGTTCAACAAAATTTTTATATATCTAAAATTACTATAAAATGAATGAAATGAATTAGATTGGTCATATATAGGTATTATGTATCAATATTGACCTAAAATAAATTTAAATAAAATAAATAATTATTTAAATAAAAATTCGGTTTTAAACTATAACTCAGTGTTTTTCACTATTTATCAAATTTGAAAGTTTTTAAAAAAATACCAAAAACTCACCCTAGGATAATTTCGATATTCCGAATCCAAAAATGAATTGAATTTTGAATGATAAAATTTATAAAATTTCAAAAAGTGGGTATTACTATTCATAACGGCTAGTTTATATATACCAGGAAGGTGCAGGACTAGGCCGAATGCCCATCCCTGTAGAAAATTATTAATAAAAAAGATAGTACAAACGCAGGGGGAGAAAGAAAAAAAACAGCAAACCTCAAAGCCTCACAGCCTCATGAACTAGAGCACATCAAACACATCATCACCACCACCTTCTGAGAACTCATCCGGGTCCGTCGACTCCCATTCAGATTGTGGGGCATATTGACTTAGCATTTGTATATATTGCTCTCTCAGTCGTAGTTTCGCTGGGGACATGGACTCCTTGCTCTATCATCCCTTATTTTGCTCCGATTCTTTCAGCTTTCCATTTTTGGCAGACGACCTGGTTGCAATGGTCCTTGGTGTGTTGGAGTAATCTTTCCTATGTTTCCTCTTCGGTGGAGCAATGGAAGCTCCATTACTCTCAGCCCTTTGCCCCACTTTTCTGAGAATATCACTATATGACTCTTTCATCACACTCTGTGCTCTGCCTCCTTGATTCTCCTTCCCCTCACCTGCCCCTAAAGAGCCCTCATGCACCAGAGGGGTTGTAACCTGAACAGATTCCCTGTTACCATCTCTAGGTGTCAAACATGGATACTGGTCCTCATTATTCTGCCTCTTGCAACTTCCCTCTAAGTAGTCCTGCTTGTTCAAAGATGTTACCCTTCCATTCTGCCACTCTGTAATATCAGTATCTCTCAATACATCCTCTGAAATTTTCCCAACATCATCTTCAGCCGGCTCCTCCTGTATCAGAAAATCATGACCCCCATCAGCCAGCTCATCGAAGTCCTCAGCTAGTTCCCCCTCTATCAGAGTAGCAGGATCCCCATCAGCCTCCTCCAAACCCCCATTCCCACTACGGGAAAACATTTCAGCACCATCTGCAGCCATCACCTGCTGTGAGTGTGCTTCTCCTTGATCAGTGGAGTCCAGATCAACCAAATCTAAAAATCTGTTTCCCAGAGATACACCGCTGACTTGCTTCATCAAATTTTCACCTTCTCCCTTGTCTAGCATCCTGTTTCCACATTCAGAGACTGGAATTTCTTTTTCCATGTCGGATTCAATACCAACATTGCACTTTAGATCCTGCTTCAGTCTTTTAAAAACATCTCCAACCGATGGGTTCACCAACCCACTAGATATCCTCTTATGAAAAGAAACCTCAGCACACGGGGCCCCAGTGTGTGCATATTCAGCGGCTGTAAAAACAGCAGCTCCCTGTAGTCCATCTGTCTCTGGAACCATCTCTCGGCCAGGAGCAACAAAAGTTGACGTTGTGCCAACCTCGCCACGACGTGTGCTTCGACGACATAGCAGATCCGAATGACCAAGGCGGCGACAAATCCCACAGAAGGGTGTCCATGACTCAAAGAGGACAGACTGATGCCATCTAATCTCACCCTCCACCTCAACGCAGACAGACTCAATCGGCTCTGTCAAAACATCAACTTCCACAAAAATTCGTGGTGCAACTGGATGGCAAGCAACCCGTGTTCGCAGGTCCATACACAAGAAACGGCCAATCAGATTTCCAATGACACGAATAATTGCAGGATTCTGGAAAGGTAATGCGAGCCCAGGAAGCATAACCCATAACGCTGTGGTCGGAGGATCACTAAGAAGATGAAAGTCAAAAGACCAGCGAAACAAGAAAAATCTAAACCCATTAACCACTCTCGGCGCAGAATACCAGGCTGTAATTAAATCTTCCTCGCTAGAAAAACGTATTTGAAAATGCCTCGAATCCAACAGCCCAATAACCACTTTGTCTTGAAGCATCCAGGAGGAGGAGACAAACCTGTGAAAGCAGTCCATAGAGGGCCGAGCCTTTCTGAATCTTGCGACAAGGGTATGATCCAGCCGCGACACCGCCTTCGCAAACTCCAGAGAAGAGATTGAGACCGAGATTTCCCCTTCCACCCGATTAGGTAGCTTAGGGCAAACCTCAATTTCCGGGAAGTCCGAGAATGAAGAAGGGTCCACATGCCATGGACGAGGAGAGTTGATACCCCCCTCTGGTCGAGGCACAGAGGGGGCTCGCCGCTGCGAGCTCATGTGCTACGCCATCGAGGGATTTGTCGGGACACCGCTCTCTCCCCTCAAAGAATGGTATTCAACAGCTAGTTTATATAATATTTTAATAACATATCGCCGTTTAGTGAAACTTTGTATTACGTACTACACTATCTATTGAAGAAGGTTGTGTTTGTGTGTAATTCCAGCCATGTCAGGGCTGCGTGTAGTGCAATATATCTATGGTGTTTCGTATATCATAATAAAAACATATTTCATTTATAAATTAAACAAAATCTATACCTAATGTTGTATAGCATAATTTCCACAAAACAAACTTGAAATTGTGTGTAACATGAGCCAAAAATAGTGTTGTGTATTCTGCAAGCTAATATAGTGTTGTGTATAGTACAACCTAATCTTGGTGTTGTGTACAATAGAATACATCAAACAAATTAAAAATAATATATCTCATAAAGTCTTTTGGTGTTACAGTCATTATATAAACTTTTGAAGAATAATTATCAGGAAATAATTATAAATTTTATAATTCAATTATACGTTTAATCCCAATTATTAAATATTTTTATGAAAATGATACAATGTTATGATCATAGAGATTGTAGGTTGTATGTGCGCAAGAGTAACATTCCCATTTTAAGTGTTCATTATTGAGTAAAGGTATATAAAATTATATAATTATAGAATGAAAATTATATCATAAATAACATGTTATTAAATCAAATGTATATATATATATATTTCTTATGATGTAAATGGAACCACATCATGCCAAGGAGGTGGGTGTCCACGTGTCCATGACCGATATTGTCACATTTTAGTGTGTGAAAAGGGTAATAAAGAAAATCATATATTATATTTATAGAAAGATAATTATGTCATTAAAATAATATATATTTCATTAATGTTTCATATATTTAATTAAAGACTTCTTTTATATGGTCTAAATATAGTGTGAACAAATTTCATAACTTTGAGGAGGTGGTAGTACACACTTCCACAAATAATGTTTTCATATATACACAAAATGAAACATATAAGGGTATGCGTTTTAAAATAATTAAATAATAATAAATAAATACTAAATATAATATATACCATATATAAAGATATCTTAAATCATAATTCCCTTAAATTAAGTGTGGTAATGGAAAAAGAACAATTGTCATTTTTTGATGTGGTAGTTTGTCATACACATAAACTATATGTTCATTACACATTTGATGGATTTTTTGTGAGTTTGGGAGTAACAAATACTATAAATACATAACAAATTTTGTAATAATTTTTTATATAATCATGGAATAATAATATTTTTTGGTTTGGAGAAAGTAAATATAATTAAAGTTCTTAAAAAAATATGTTACCACTTCTTTGGGTAAATCATTTAGGTTTTCACCAAAGGGATTCCATTTATGGATCACTATCCAATGGGAGGATTATCAGATGTGGGGAGGGATTTTTAGGAGCTATATGGGTAGATCATGGTTGATCCAAAGTGGAATGATGGGTGTGAGGATGTGGGATGAGAGGACACCTTTTTATAATGAAATAGGATTGGTACTCTTGTAAATTTTGGAAAAAGAAATTCAACCACATTTTTTTCCAAATAAATTGAATCTAATAATAATAAAATTTTAATAGAATGATTTTTTTGGTCTAAATATGTCCATAAAATTTATTTTATAGAGGGTTATAATTCATTTTTTCCCTTGAGATTATGGTTTAGTCCATTGTTATTCTTAATTTTACATTAATCATTGTAATTATTTATAGTTATTTTCACTAATAATTTTTTAAAAAAACTAAATTCACCATATTTTAAATTATCAATTTTGAATATTAAAAATATGTAATCCAATTTTCCAAATTCCAATCATATAAGGGCTATTAATTACTTCAAGATTAATCTTGCAGATAGGATGAAAATGTGGGTTTTTATAATACCTACTCCCAAATGTTTTCTTTGTTTTAAGTCCAATTTCAAAGTAAAATTAATACCAATAACCAAAATTATATTCTAAGAAAATATAATCAAATTAATCTTTTATGAAAAAAAAATTAATCATATAAATAACTTATTTTATAAAGTAGTTTTGAATTTAAATTTAGTATTTTTCACAATTCATTAAAAAGTAAAAATTCACAGAAAAATACCAAAAAAATAACCCAAACATAATTTATATGATTATTAATAACATATTTCATGTATTTGGAAATATAATATTTATTTAAGTTTCAAAAATTGGATTTAAAATATGATCTCTATTAAATGGAGGTAAAAGTACCTTAATAAAATATAGTAATTTATGTGTAAAATTGTGTTTGACCTTATCTTATATCTATAGAATATATTAGATGAATATAAAAAATATTTTAAAGAGTATGTAATACATATATTAAATTTATATCACTTATTAATTGAAATTAATTTAATTTATCAATATAAAACAACTTTTAGATGATAAAAAAATTTTACTAATAAAATATTCCCATTATATTCAATTGGTTTATATTTTCCTTTCTATTTAGTTAGTAATATATTAATTCATTTTATATATTTAGAAACCATATATTTTTATAAGTTAGTTAATAATATTTAAAACAACATATTTAATAGAATTGTTATGTATTATTATATTAAATAATTATTATTTAGTAACATTTTATTGTTTGGTAGAACTCAGTCTTGATTGTAAAATAAGACATAAAAGAAACTCATTGTTTCATGTTACATATGATAACTTACTGTATCATTCATTTCATTCTATATATTATATTGAATTGATTTAAATAGTAAATATTTTATAAATTCTTAGGATATAATATTTCCGCACGTGATTGGTGATTCATTTTATACATGCTATCAAATACAAATATTATTACTTTAGAATTTTGGGTTGTTAAGATCTTTACATCATGATTCATCCTCAAATTCCTTATTGGTGTAAGGAGGTGAGTGACAGTCATTTGTAATCAAAATATCATGTTTGAATAGTATTACCTTATCACAAAAAACATCTACCTCAAATGATTGAATCAACCGATAGAATTATGCTTGAAGATAATCCCATTCTGAGGGATCTGACTGATGTATTACCTAAAGAGTAACATATTCATCCTTATAACCAGATTTTTTTGTTCTAAAATTATAATATACTTTTATCTCTTCTAATATCCATTATTCCATATATAATGTAAACCATTGAGTTAAAACAACTAATGAAGTAGTTACAAAATATAGTAGAAAATGGTTTTATACACCCGAGTTCTTCATTATGGGGTACAATAATAGCATTTTTCAAGAAGAAATTTGTTTCAATGGTCCTATATATTGAATATCATGAACAAAAAAATCATGAAAAATAAAAAACATCCCTTTATAAAGATAGATGACTTGTTTGATCAACTAATTAGGTGTACTATTTATTGAAGGCTGACCATTGGTTGTGATACCACCAATTAAAGTTAATGAAGGAAGAGATTACCAAGAATGATTTATGAATAATGCATCGACACTATGATACCATAACATTTCCCATGAGATAAACTAATTCCCAAATAATTTTTATGTTATTAGATCACCCTAAAAAATTTGTGTTAGTCATTATATATGATATTCTGATATACTCAAAATGTTAGGTAGTGCATAAAGAAAATTGAAATATTGGGCTAAATATTTTGTGAAAGAAAAATCAATATGAAAATTAATGTAAATATCAAATTTTGATGGAGGAAGTATCATACATGAGGAATGTTATCACCTGAAAAGGAATATCTTTATAATCTTTAAAGAACAAAAAATTATTGAGGGCCCTGTAATAGCATAATTAATTAATATATATAGTTTCCATGGATTTTTTGTAATTAAAAATGATATATGAGAAAGTTATCATGATTCTAAAACCTGCTAAATAAGATAACTCACTAGGGGTTAAAGATTTTTTTATACTAATTAATGTGAATAGAGATTTAAGGTTTTGAGAAAGAGACTTATCACTAAACATTCCTCACACATCCCTCAAGTAGAAAACATTTCATTATATACAACAAAGATTTAATGAAGGGTTCCTTATGTGTAGTGATTCATAATGATAATGTGATATCATACACCTCAAGGTAGTTTAATGTTCAAGAGAAAAAATATCTATCTGAAAATTAATATTTTAAAACACCATAATTAATGATTTATTTCCTAAAGTAACTCTCATTACAATTTAAAATATTATGAGGCCTATTGTATTTGGGAAATTTGGTATATTGAATAATAAATTGTTACATGGGTAGAACAACATTATTTTAAAACTCCACAACATGCCCTTAAAATTCCTTCACATTCTATAACTACAAGGGTTAACCAATGGATGTAAATATGATATGGTTAATCTATAAATCCCATTATGGGAATAATAATACCATACCATAAGGTATGGTAGTGTATACCAGTCATGAGGCTTATCAAGGTAACATATAATGGTAGAAAATAATAAACATTAACATTGAAGAATGATATAATTTGATAATAACAAGTAAACATTGGAATATTGTAACAATATAAAACATGTCTTCAACAACATTAGTTAAGGATTACTGACAAGATATCATAACTTAGTGTTATTAGTATAACCTCAAAAGAACCGTATATGGTATCTTAGGTGATAAGAACATAACCCAATGAATTGTATTGATATATAATTTTGTTCCCACCAATCACATTCAAACCATGTAGATGAATATGTGTGACACATAGAACATATAACATAAGGATTTAGATTATAAATTTAAATTCCATGACTAAGGAGTGTGGGTTACATATATGGATGTCATAATTCAATTATGTATATTAATATCTATGTGAACATCCCTGAGTGGGAATGTGGATGGTTATTAACTACACTAATGTTTAGTATAGAAAAGAGCAGGAAAATTTGGGAAACCTAATGTTGGTACATAATATTTTTTATATGTTTTTAATGAGAATGAATGGGGGCTCTAATAACATGGAAAAAATAAAAATTGTAATTTTGGTGTGTAAAATCATAGAAGAACCTAAAAAATTAGATATAAAATGGTATAATATAATGAGTTTTCTTGAATAAATAGTAGATGGAAATAATCCCTTACCTTGAGAGGGTGCTTCTAAAAGCATCGAAGGTGCTTCTTAATTTCATGAGAATATGTTAGAAGGGATTTAAAGAGATAAAATGTATAGTGAAATGTTTTTTCGTGATGTGGAGTGAGGTTATTTGTTTTTATTTGTTAAAGATTAATGGGGACTCTTTATTAATTTCTAAACATAGGTTTTGGAATCAATATGATAAAATGATCAAAACCACAAACATTTCCATGGTTTTTCAAATGGTTTCTAAAGAAGAGGAATGGATTTAAATATTTTATAATGCTGAGAACCTAAATCCTTAAATTAATACCCCTAGTGGTGTTGATGTGAGTCGTGTTAGAAAAGAATTAATTTTAAAACCTTATAATTTAATATATTTTTTGGTTGATTCATAAAAGGATTATAAAATTAAAAAATAACATAAAAACTAAATATTATAAAGGGAAACATAATTTTGGCATTGTGTTCTACTTATAATATTTATAACATTTATTTTGAGCCTCCTTGATGTCATAATACATACTATATATTTATATCCTATATAATTTCACCAAAAAATTTATAATCTTTAAAAATTATGAAAAATTAGCCTTTGAAAAATTTTAATGTGTGTATTTCAAAGATAATATTTATTTTATCAAAATTGTTCCTCCAATTTTATAAATTAACCCTATCAAATCAAAATCCTCATATATTGAAAATATTTTTTCTTATTACAATAAAAGTTTTTCAACTGTTATAAAATAATTTGACTTCATAAAATTATATTGTCATATTTTGTTTAAATAAATATTATTTAAATATAATTATTTACTAAAATAATATTTCTTTATAAAATTCATGAAGTCATCAAAAAGTGTTTCTTGATCGAAACTAAATATTTTACAAAAATAATTTTTTTATTTCATTACATTATTATATAATTTTTTTCATACTCATTATTTAATCATATATAATGTTATAATAAAAAGTATAAATATAATCATTAATTAATTGAAAATAAAAATACTAAAAAATTTCTATTTTTTGGGTCTATATACAAAAGCCCTTATTACTCCATTGTATTCCCTATGGGTTTGGTGTGCAATAGTGAAAGTTTCTTGGGGTGGTTTAATGAACATTGTATGTCCAATGATATTGATAATATTAAACAACCCTTGTAATGGTATCTTATAATGCTATAGTTGTTGAGTCTCAACATTGGGTTTCTTATAGGAAAATCCCACTAATTCCAACTCCCTCTAAATCCCAAATAAATGGGCCTCATTGGGCGTGATCCTACTCATCAAGGCTATCTGTAACAACCCTGATTTTTATTTATGGTATGGATCTAGTTTTCATTTTTTTTATATAAAATAAAGAAAATAGGATTTTCTATGTATACGTCGTGTACTTATCAGTACCTGTCATGTACCTATCCTATCGCATTCATTCGCGTTTTGACCGTGTAATGGATGAATACATAGTTGTGTGGTGGCCTGGTAGACCCTCTCATTTTGGGGGATGGTTAAGGATACTACATAAAATTTAGTTTTAAAGAACAGACTAGGAAGTATTTTTTATTTGATATATCAGAAGCAGTCCAAATATCATATCTCGAAACACCTTCATATCGTTATGTTTTATATAAGAGTGTTACAGAGTAACTGACGAACTCTGCGCCCCAAATTCTCCATTAGAGTTCCAATTGAGACACAGTCAGGTATATTGGATTCCCATTGGGGAGTTCTCAAAACCCCTAGATCCATTCTTACTGATTCATCCTCTTTTGTGAGTTATCCAAGGTTGGAAAATTTTCACCATTTTGTAGATCTATGTCAATCTCGACAAATTCAAGGGTTGACATTGATGTATATCAATCGTATGACATCGAGGTAGGTGATCATGTTCCTTTAATTGTTTGAATTGGATAATTTATGCTAAAAGTCCCACATACGCATGTTTGGGGTATTACATGATTTGGAATTTAACCATATTTATTACCTGTTAAGTATTGATTGATTGATTAAGTGTTGTTGCTTATAACTAAGGTTATATACCTTGTTTATGGGGTACCCCATGGGTTTGTTTTCCTTGATTTATTATTTATCGATGTTTGGTCTACAGTGATTATGAGGCATACATTGTTTACCATGTCTTGAATTTCATCGGATGGTGTTTAATTGATTATATGAATTTCCATGTGTGATGTATTGATTATTTTTTGATCCATGTATTAGTTAAAATTACCTGAGGAGCTTGGGATAAATGTTATATTCCATGTTTATTTTTAAAAGACCATGAGAGCCTTTGGCCAGGAAAACATTAGGTGTTTTTTTGTGTATTTACGAAGGGCCATGATAGCCTTGGCATTGAATATTGGACTCAGGGATTTGGAATATGAGAGCATACATGGTTGGTCATTTATAATTGATTAATTTCATGTTGTACCAATGGGGTTAGACTGTGATAATGTTCCTAGAGGGTCGTTATGAATAATTGAATGATTTTGATGTGTCATCCAAGATAAAGCGTAATCTTGGATTCTATCTTACTTGTTTAATTAAATGGTGTTCTGAGAAATATATTTTGTAACTTCACACAAGGGATATGAATCATAGGCTAGATCCAAGGGTTACATGATTCAATGGAATGAATAATTTATAAATTAAAATGAATGAAATTGAAAATAGTTTGATTATTTAATTTTGAGTATGTCCTAGTTTGTTGCTTAATTTTTTATATTACCTATTATATATATTCACTAAAAGTTATGCACAGATCTTTTGGTTGTGGCTTACAGTGATTTTTCTCACACCCTATTTTGTTCATGTGTTGGGACAAAGCATATTATATGATTATAGGTATAGATAGGGGAAACTTCCCTTCTTCATCGGGTAATTTATTGAGGCTCGAGCTGGAGAGCATGGGACTAAGCTGAAGCTCACGATGCTACTAGAGTTTACTTGATTTTTTTTACATTGGTTTCTGTGTTTACTTACAGAATTTTGAATTGTTCAGATATTTTATGAAAAACATATTCCATGCATCACGTATTTATATATTTTCTTCTATTGGATTTACTTTTAGCCTTCCACTATTTACTTCTATGGTATTACTACTTCTGCAGTTGTTTATTGTTAGTTTTCCACTATGTATACTCTGTCAATAATGGTATAGTTTCCCTAATTTCACTTTTTGGTCCTCTCTACTAGTTAGAAGCCTCTGGAAATTAGGTTAATGCACTTGAGTTCATGTGACTAACTGTGTTTGATGCACCATAGAGGAGCTCCCGGATCCGGGACATTACAAACTTTCATAAAAGGTGTTTTATTTTATAGTTTTTCAAAAATTTTGGTGACATTAGAAAGGGATGTGATGTAAATTGAGTTTAGTAATTATCTATTCTTTGGATTAGCTACCCCGTGTATTGGCAAAATCCATGTTACATTGAATATTGAATTTTTTTTTTATTTTGACCTATTATAGTTGATTCAATTTCACCATTGAGTGACACACTTTTTTGTGTTGTTATTATTGATATCATTGTATTTTATTTTATTGCAACAAAATGGGATGAGAGTAATCCATCTCATTAATCATATAGGTACTAGTTATAAATCACATACCCTGCATTCTTGTCTATCATTCAGAGAGCATATATGATTGCATGTTGTTGTGAGAGATGTTGTGCTAGATATTTATGCTACTGTAATAAATTCCATGAGAGAAATATCTATTATTTTATATATGATATTGGTATATGTAAATTTTCATTAAAATGGATTCTAATATTTGGTCCATGAGTTGTTATGGGCCCTCTTTGATCAGAATTTAGTGGATCATGTTTGATCTTTAATTTAATTATATTAACATATGAGATGAATAAGGATTCAAAAGATTTATTTTCTAAGAGTATGGAATCTCCTAGATTAAAGCATGGCATGCTATGGATGAATTATAAGATTTTGGGGTTTCAATCATGTTTCAGAGGCTTACTGTCTAAAAAAACCCAAAAAAACAAAGCGTGTGATGTTATGAACACATGCCATGTGTTCTTCTATTTCTGGAAGAAATGACTTCTCATTAGTACACACTGCGCACCCTATGTACAATTCATGTAGTTTTTGACCATGTGACTAACTATGTGAATAGAGACACAGGGTTTGTAAACATTTCGTAGAACATGCTGTTTATTGTGAGTACATGTTGTGCTATAGTCGACCATGTATCCGGCCATGTGACTAATGACATGGGTGGATGAAATTTTTTGTTGTACATTCGGTGTGTAGATTGTTCTTGTCATGTAGTGTTACAACAGTAGAACTGTGTAGTTATAGACATGTAGAAATATTTTAGTATGAGGAAAGATTCAAGTACAAGTTGTTTCCCAGGAGGAACATTCTATGTGTATGTTGTGTTAGAGTACTCAATTAATAGGAGTTCTCACCCATGTTAAGGATTATGGGAACACACAGTGAAGTGGTTCTACACATTGTGTAACCCTATTTGAAACAAAACTAGAATTATTTATTTAACATGATTCATTTCTGAACTTATGAGTTCCAGTTTTTGTTTATATTGTACTAAGGTGTGTGCTTGACCATGGAGAGTTATTCCCCCAAGACATCCTCTAGTTTTACTCTAGGTATATGGAAATGATTTGACATTGGAAATGGTAGATCAAAGACTACCATCATATCCACCCGTTATTACCTTATTGGAACCAGCTGTTATACAATACACAGGTGTTGATGCCCAGTTCCGTGAAGGCACTATGAGGATGATGTAGACCTTTAAGGGAGAACCACATCCTTCCCTAACTATGGAAGGGTTGACACAGGTGTTCCATCAACAATGACCTACAACTTTTTTAGAGTATATAATAGCACAAGTTGTAGAGTCATGATTGGAGTCCATGATTTCTATCTTTGGGCATATGAATATGCCTCTTGAAAGGAGGGTGAATCTCATGATTTATATGATATATGATTCTTCCAATAGATGGTGGGATGTTGTTTTAATGTTGGGAATTCATCAGGATATGAAGTGGGATGAGTTTCAGAGGGCCTTCTATGATTAATTCTACCCTGAGATGTTGAGATCCTACTAGGACTAGGATTTCATGCATTTGGAATAGTGATCTCTTTCTGTGGTGGATTACCCTTTCCTTACAGAGCTTCAGCCCTTCACACCTGTTCATGGGCATAGCGAGTTATCACTTGATAGGTGATTTGAGGATGGTCTTAGTTATGACATCTAATCACCTATAAATGTTTTCAAGCCTTTTTTGAATTTTATTGTAGTAGGGTGAGTTTCACATCACTATATGGCTGATCGTTTCTACACAAGGGTGAATGGGATGCCCAGGATAGCATAATTAGCCCTAATAATCCAGGTTTGGGAGAAATGAAAACACAGATTGCTAGTCTATATCAGGATGATGAGGGCACTTCACGGATGGAATTTCTTCCATTGGTGGATTGTTACATAGGTGTCTTCCCGGATTAATTTTCAGGTTTTCCTCTAGAGAATGAGGTGGATTTCACTATTGAGCTTGTCCCAGGAGTGGCATCAGTGTACAATCCTCCTCATAGGATGGATAAACCAAAATAACAAGAGCTCAAAAAGTTGTTAGAGGAGTTACTTGAAAAGGTTTTCATCCAACCTGGTTCTCCTCCTTTGGGTTCACATGTCCTTTTTTGGGAATAAGGTGGATGATATCCTCAAAAGTTGTGTGGATTATCGAAAGATGAACTAGTTGATGATCAAAAATCGATATTCCTTACTGATGATTGAAGATATTATTGATTATCTATGAGGTGCTCGGGTTTTTTCCAATGATTAACTTGAGATCCTATTCAATTTTACATTAAACCATCTGATAGAATTTTTACAGCATTTTGGAGTAGGTATGGTCTATAAAATTATTTGTTTATGCTATTCAGTCTCACGAACATCCTTATATTTTTCATATAATTGATCAAATTATTGTTCCATCCATATATGGACTCCATTTTTTTAGTCTTCATGGATGATATATTTATGTACTCTAACACTCTACACTACCATGACACTCTACCTGAGATTATTTTGCATACACTAAGAGAGAATCAGTTATAGGATAAGATCAAAAAATTATACTTTTGGTTGCATTAGATTCACTTCTTGGGTCACATCGACTTGGAGACATAAGTGTCAGAAGACCCATAGAACATGAGGGAGGTAGTTTCTTGGGCGCAGTTGAAGAACAACTTTGAGGAAAATATTTTTTTTGGGATGGTGGGTTACTACTGTCACTTTATTCAAGACTTTTCAATCTTTGCAGTTCCATAGACAGTTTTGGATAGGAAGGGTTTGAAGTACTTGTGGACAGATTCTCATGATTCGTCCTTTTAGGAGAATAAAGGGAGATTGAATTATTCACAGATCCTAATTTTGTTGGGGCTTGGAAAGAGTTACATCGTTTACTATGATGCATCAGGTATTGGGCTGGGAGAAATGCATATACAGGGGGAAGGATTTGTTATGTCTATTTATTGGTAATTGAGGCCACATGAGAGGAACTACCCTATGACCAATCTCGAGACATCTTTGGTGGTTCATGCTTTATGATGTTGATGAAATTTCTTACTAGGATAGTATTTTTTGGTGTACAAATACCACAAAAGACTCAATTGTATGTTTACTTAACATGATCTGAATTTGAAATAGAAAATTTTGGTTCAGTACCTTCAATATTTTTACCGTGAGCTTGCCTACCATCATAGGAAAAGCAATGCAGTAGCTGATATGTTGATTAAGAGAAATCAAATACATGTAGCTCAAGAGGCCAATAGTGAGTGGTAACTTATGGCTCTATTATCTAAGATACATTTGGGGGTTCACCAAAGATAGAGATAGACGTTTCGTTGTTCTATAGTTGTTACCTCTACTATTCTCGATCAAGTGTGAATGAGAAAACTATAAGATTTCAAAGGCTTAGTCCTATGAGAGAGTGTTTCAGGCATGGACCATACTCCTAGGTGGACTATAGCTAAGGATGAGATTTTGTGTTTTCATGGTTTTGTATGGGTGTCAGTAGACAAACACAAGCATCTCTTGAATGATTTTCGTGCCTTAGAATAGGTATTTTATCTTAGTTTCACAAAAATGGATCATGATTTACCTTGTTATTATTGGTCTTTAGACACAGAGAGGGATGAATATGATTTTATTATGAGAGGTTCCACATGTTAACTATTTAAGGCAAAGCATTGGTGACCAACATGGCCATTACAACAGTTTACCATTCCTCAGTGGATGTTTAATGATGTCACAATAGATTTCGTGACGGGTTTGCCAAGGTAGCCTTTAGGAAATGAAGTTTTATGGGTTGTTTTATATAGACTCGTGATGGATGAACATTTCTTACTAATCAAGGAAACCTTCAGGGTTGATGGTCTTCAAATATTGTGTATCTGAGTGATAATTTATTTTCATAGGGTTTTGCACTCTATAATTTCAGATAGGGAAGTTCTTGTTTACTTCTCATGGTTGAATGGGACAATAAAGGGAATGGGGTACACATGTACTTTCGAATACATATGAACAGTCCTAAATAGATAGACAGTCTGAGCGCATGATTTAGGTTCTGGAGGATATTTTTCGAGCATGCATCCTAGATTTCAGGGGATCTTGGGATAGACACATACCTTAGGTGGAGTTTACCAATAATAATAGTTTTAATAAATTATTTAAGTGGAATATTATGAGGATTTTTAAATTAGTCCATCCCAATCACCCCTATGTTGGATATAGGTAGGAGGGGAAACTATAATCAGACATCATATTTTACAGGAGACCACTTTGTAGGAGGAGTTGATTTGGAAGAGGATGGCTACTACACTATCTGTCTAGAAATCTTATGTTGACTGATTGAGAGGACCTCTAGAGTTCAATGTCAGAGATAAGGTTTTTTAGTATTTCACACTGAGGATGGGACACAATAGGATTAGAAGATGGGGGAATATTTCACTAAGATATGTTAGGCTATTTCAGTTTTTAGAGATAGTCGGGCCAGTATCATATCGGTTTCAGTTTTCCCAGAGGTACCAAGATATGCATGATGCATTTCATGTTTCTCAGCTATGAAATTAATTTTCATAATTGTCTCATGTTTTTTAACTTGAGGGGGTTCAGTTTGATGTTGATGCATATTTCATGGAGAACCCTATTTGGATTGTGTATTGTAGCAATAATTTTCCCCATGGCCAATCTATTCTACTGGTATGGGTGTTATGGCATCATGGGAATGTACTATACGATACTTGGGAGAGAGAGGTCGATGTACAGTCGTAGTGGAAAGAGTTGTTTGCAAATTATTCTCCACCACCCTTTGAAGGGAAATTCCAGGATGAACTACTTATGAGGGGATGTTTTTAAGAACAAGGGTCTTCATTTTATGTATGGATCTTGTTTTTGGGATAATTCGAATTAAAAAAAAGATGATTTTCTCATTAAACTCCATGTACTTCTGCGTACATTCCATGTACCTAACTTGCCACATACAGCCACAGTTTAACCATGTAACGATAGCATACATGGTTGTGTGGTGACCTTGTAGACCCACATAAGTTAGGGGCTGGTTAAGTCTACTACACATTGTGTAGTTTTAAATAAAACGGAGTGTAGTTTTCTTTTTATTTGATATATCAGAAGGGGTCATGTCTCATTTCCAAAAACACCATCTTATACCAGTGTTTTGTATAGCAGCACAGCGGAGAGACTGAAGAACTCTAAGCCCCTAATTCTTTTTCTAAGCTTTGATTGAGAAACTATTAGGTGCATTGGAATCCCACCTATGAGTTATCAAAACACCTATAACATTTCTTCATGATTCATTCTCTCCTGAGAGTTATTCAAGGTTCGGAATTTTTCACCATTTTGTAGATCAATGTCGATCGAGGCTGATTCAAGGGAAAAAGTTCATGTATATCAATCGTAAGTCATCGAGTTATGTTATCATGTTACTTTCATTTTTTATTTTGGATTTTATATGCTAAATTTGGTGAACACCCACATTTTGGGTATTTCGTGGTTTGGAATTCATCTATGTTTATTTCTTATTATGGGTTTATTGATTGATTAAGTATTATTGCATATGCCTATGGTTAGACACCTCGTTTTTGGGATAGCATATGGGTTTGTTTCGATTGATTTATTGTTTATGGACATTTGGTCTAGGGTGACTATTAGTCATACCTTGTTATCCTTGCCTTTAATTTATTTGGATGGAGTTTGATTGATTATATGATTTGCCACTTGTTATGGACTGATTAATATTTAATCCATGTAATAGTTTTTTCATTACATGGGGTGATTTTGATGAATTTCGTATTATGATTTTATTAAAAAAGGACCATGAGAGACTTTGTCATGGAAAACTGTGGGGGTTTCCATGTTTATTTAAAATGGTCCTTGAGGTCTTTTAGATAGGAAAACAATGCGGGTTTCTGGGATTTTTTATAATGGATCATGAGAGCCTTGGTGTAGAATATTTAACACAATGGTTTAGAATATGAGAGCTTTCCCATGTGGTTTTTTATAATTGATTGATGGAATGTTGGACCAAATGGGTTAGACTATGATATTTTTCCTAGAGTGTATTTATTAATATTTTAATGTTTGTGATGTGCCATCCAAGATAATTCCCAAGCTTGGATTCTATTTTACATATTTATATAGATGGTCTAGTAAGACATCTATTATGTTTCTTTACATGAGGGATACAATGAATAGGCTAGATCATAGTGTTAATTGATTAAATTTAATTAAATAATTGATAAATATAAATGAATGTAATTGAAAACCTTGGGATTTTTTAGTTTGTAGTACTTTATAGTTTATTGCTTCATTTTTTCATATTATATTTTATATATATTCACTAATATTTAGGCAGAGATCTTTTGATGGGTGCCCAATAATATTTTTTCTCACTTCTAATTTGGGTCATGTGTTGGGGAAAATTAGATTATATGGTTATAGGTATAGATAGGTCCAATCACCCTTCTTAATTCGGTACTTGATTTTAGTGAGTTCTGGAGAGCATGAGACAAAAATATGTCTTGTGATGCTGGTAGTGTTTTTTTGTTTCTTTTGTACATTGGTTTCTATATTGCTTTCATGTATTGGGACTTTTTTGGATATTTTCTTAGATACATATTCCATTCATTATATATATATACATATATATTTTGGAATATATTGTATTTACATTCAGTCTTACACTTTTTACTTCTGTGGTATTACTACTTCCATTGTTGTTTACTATTTTTTATGTTGTTTATACTCTACCAATGAGGGAATAGTTTTCTCAATATCATAATTTTTCCCTCACTGCTAGTCAGTAGCCTTTGGAATTTGGGGAAAAGCACTTGATGTCATGTGACTAACTAGGATTAGGGCACCATTGGGTGGCACCAAAATCTAGATTATTACACTATAACATTATCAGACAGTGTCTATTAGATTTCATCATAAACTATAATGATTAATAATCATAAAATTCACTTTAAAATTTTTATATTTTAAATGGTTATGATTATTAATGGTATTTTATATATTATCTGATAAAAGTTATAATGGTCTTGAATAACCAAAGCAGCACCTGTTTTTTTATAACTACAATACATAATTATGAATTTATTTATTCAAAATGGAATTTCATTTATAAAAATTAAAATATTTTCATTCTCCCCCTTCAAAAATTTCACTCTTGAAATTTCATTTAGCACACTATAATATGTGTGTGTATTTTTGTTTCATCACCTCATATGTTTCACACATTAGTTCCTCAAACATGTGGTTCCTCCATAACACTTTGACCAGCTGAGTTTTCCAATTTTGTAGATTTTTTTCTATACCATCTTTGATCCTCATCAGCTACTCCTTAAATAAAAGATAATTATACAGTGGAACCACATCTGTATTCAGTACCTATAAGGATTCTTTTATATACTTTCTCAAGAGGGATACATGGAAAACATAATGTACATAAGATAAGTTACTTGCGAGTTCTATTCGAAAGACCAACACTTTGATGAAATCCGGGACCTTAAAGAGGCCAACGTATCGTATACTAATAATTCTATTCTTCCAAAATGACATGAATTTCTTCCACCGAAATATAATAAGGAAATATTTATCTCGAAACACAAACACTAGGTCTCGTCAATTATTATCGGCATATATTTTCTTCAATATTTATGTAGATTTAATATGACACTAATTAGTTTAAAAACTCTATGTAATCTATATTTGTGATCAGGTATTATCTACTTACTCTCTCAAAATTCATAAAAAAATGTCATATTCCAACATCCCTGCCCATATAGAGCATTATAAGGATCCTTTTGAATGATATAAAGGATATAGTGGTAATTTCATAACTATGTTAGAGGAAATTAATTATCCAAAATTCCTTTTGAAATCCATTAAACATGATCCCAATGTATCCTCTTGAGTTTAAATGGTTCTTTGGTATTTTCTATCAATCTTTTCATTATAAGAAGTATTAAAACATAGATTTATCTCTAGTTATTTCTAATGGATAATAAAAAATCACAAGGGGAACCTTGAATCACGAGCATATCAAATGGAGTGTGACACTCCATGCATTCTTACCACTTCCATTACGTATATTTTCATGAGTTGGTTCAGAGAGAAATATTCCATGATATAAATTAAATTCACCATCATTATAAGGTGATTTAATACAAACTAGATGGTGTTATTACCTTTAAGTGTCCTAGGGATTCCAATTATGAGATGCCTGGTTATATATAACAAATTATATAGTGTGATGAGTAATTTTTTCATCATAACCACATAATTTTGTCGTTCAAACTTGTTTTGTTTTCATACCAAGAATTGAGAACACAATTATGCAATCTCACCCTTAATGTTTTCCAACAAGAAGTTTTTCATCAGATCACTATACATTTTAGTGCTTCACATATGAATAAAGAAGGATGATCTATTCACACTATATAAAAGTTACAACATTAGTTCTTATTTTTATAAGACACTTATCAGAATTTGAAATTGTATAACTCCATATTTATCAATGTCAATCATTGGAATATTCACTACCTTTTTCTATAGTACCTTATCAACTTTTGCATCCTCCTTTATCCTCTCTATAATATATGTTTGATTAATTATTTGATCAAGAAAGATGAATATCCTTTTTTTTACAATGTGTATTCAATGAATGAATAAGTTCATTAGAGCCCTTATAATCCTTATTATGTATAGGTTTTCAAGATCCTTTCTACAGTGTCAATTTTATACATTATTTTCCTTAACTAGATGATAATTGATTAGAAAATAATAATCCTTTACCAACTAAAACCACCTTTATCAGTGCATATTGATCTCCTTCTTTTAATTTATAATTATGGATTGAATGGTCTATAAATTTTATAACAGTTCTCCCTATAGTGATAATATCACCAAATATTTTATATGAAGAATACTAAAGCCAAATCTAGATCATATGTTGGGTAGTTATACTCATGGAAAATTAATTTTTAATAGTTATAATATATTACTTTTTCATGTTGCATGATAACTCGTCCCAATCCCTATATTCACACATCGCAATGGATCATAAATACGTCCCCACTAGTGGGTAATGTGACAATTGGTGTACAAAGTAGTCTTTTATTTAACCCATTAAATCCATCCAAACATTTATTATTCCTAGAAAAATAGAATCCCTTTTTATTTTTCATAGATATTGGGATTGTAAATCACGAGAATATTTTCAATATTTGATGACAGTACACAACTAATCATACAAAACTACTTTAATGAATCATTAATTTTATATATACCATCATTTAATTTCCTTCATTTTAAAGGATCTATAGACATCAATTTTCTAGTGACAAAAACTTCAAGGAATATTTCTTTATTTATCTAAAAGTAACATTTACTATACATAACAATTAAATTTTACATTCACAATGTCTTTAGTTTAGAGTTCAAATGCTCATCATATTCCTCATAAATTTTATAGTTGATAGAAATATATCCTATAAACACTACAAAAACTATTATAAAGGTAATCAATTAATAACATATGGATCTAGTCAATGAATAATTCTATATAATTAGTGTGTCCAAATAAAATAATTAAGAACTCATAGTGTCAAAACCTTGTATAAAAAGTATCCTTTTGGATATCCTCTTTCTTCATCATGACATTATTACATCTCTAATAAAGATCCATGTAAGAGTAGTAGGATCCATTTAGTTGATCAAACAAGTCATAAATTAATCAAATATGGTACTTTTTCTTCATTGTGATTTTTTTGATCTCAAGATAATCAATGTAATCCACATTAACCCATTCTTTTTTCCAGGTGAAAAGGACTAATGCACCCCATTATGAATCACTTTTACGTATAAAAACATTATCCAAATTTTCCTTTAGTTCCTTAATTAGTTCATAATTTTCAATAGTTACTATTATATATAGAGTCTTAGATATTAGTAAATCTCTGGGTATAAGATCGATTGATATCTCAAACATACAGTTTGGTAGAGGACTAGATAATTCCTTATAAAACAGATAAAGATATTCCTTCACAATGGGCAAGACAGCAAGTATAACCTTTTTTTCAATATCAATAATTTTACATGGATATTCTATCTCATAAGAAAATAATAACCATTCTTGGGATGATTACACCAAATTATATTTATCCTCCACCTTTTGATTTTATAGAATCAAAGGTATATTTCCAATATGTAGGGTGATTTCATACTCTAAGAAATTTATGTTGGATCTACATAAAGAAATCCATTCCATACCTAAAATAGTATTTAATTAAATTAAAGGGAGTATAAAAAGGAATACTGGAGTATTCAGCCAATAAATATTGATAGTGGTGTTATATACTTGGGAAATAATAATTCCCCCATTTTGTATTTCAATAATAGCTTTAGTTCCATGTTTTTCAGTGGTGTTTTAATAGTTCATTTTCACTTAGGTGATATGAAAGAATGTATAGCACCAAAATAAAATAGTATACCCACTATTCTTGAATTAGTTACCAAAGTACCTATCACCACATTATTTCTAAGAAACACCTCAGTAGTTGTGATGTAATAATCATGATCATTTTCTCAATGACTTGGAATTTATTTTTGTTGGTTATCATTGAGAAAACATTTCATAGTTCATTAATTCACATAGTTCTACAATTCAATATATTTTAAACACTAAATGATAGGATAAGGTTTGACTGAAGTATTCATTGTGGTGTTTACCAGAGATTCAGTTATATATTAAAATTTTATTTTAACTGAGAACGTATTTCCATAATGTTCTAAAATCCTACTCCCATTAGTTTGGGAATCACATTTGGTTAGTCAACACGTTGCTCATCAAATATATTGTTGAATTAGTTTGTCATATTTATAACCATTAACTAAAATAACAGGGAAAAATTAATTGATGTGAATTTTGAAACTAATAAACACATAAATACAAAAAAAATTAAATCAAAAACTCATAAATTACATATATTTATTTACCTACTAATATTTATGCTTCAATCTATATTATCCATGATCTATTTCAAAATATAAAATCATATAAAATTTTATGTACACATAATAATGGTTCATAATTTCCTTATGATATTTCCAATGTTTATCCCCTAACATTGTAAATGAATTTTTAGGGTATGTAAATTTTTTTTCACTATATAAAAATTGGTTTAATACCAAAGCACCGTTTTCTAATTTATTACCCCTAAGTAGAATTGTATTAGAGCCACATCCACATGTAGCATCCTAACACTGATGCATTTTCTTGGAATAAAATTAATATATACCTTAATAATATTAAAAGTTGTTTTTATTCCATTAGTCATATCCCTAAGGATATAAATATAATTTTCAAATCTTAATCTCTAAAAATAAATAGACTCCCCTCTTATACATACTATTTCAACCCATATTTTAATTCAGTGAAATTCATGATTCATTACAAAAAGGAACTCATAATATAATCCTAAAATATAATGAGTACTAGGGTATTTTTCAAGTTATTTATATAGAAAAATATTATCTAAAAGGGGAAAAATAATAATCTAAAAAATCCAAAAAATTCCATTAAATTTCTATTTCTATTCTATAAATGTTTAGAATGACTTGGGGAACTACATAGGAAATAATTGTAAAATAATGCAATATAAGGGAATTATAAATGAAGAGAAAAATGTATAGAAATAAATTTGAGTTAATGGGTATATCATGTAAACATTAAAATTGTGAAAATACAAAATAAGAACATCAATCCATAATATAATATAATAACATCAAGGAAACATGGGAATGTGGCACCAACAAAAAACATAACATTCGAAAAAAAATCAGGTATAACTACAATGATATCACAACATAGTTTTCTTGTCATTACCTATTATGAACCATGAATGATATTAAATGAGATAAAAATAGTACCCAACGCGTTATAAGACTATATAATTCTGGGCCCACCTATCAAATTCATATCATATACATGTATAAGTGTGGTACAAAAATCATACAAAATAAGTATTTATTTTATCAATTTTAATCCCAAAAATAATAATTGTGGGTTACATACATGTATTTAACAAATAAATTATGTTTATTTACATGTATTTTAATACAATTGAGTGGTAATTAGGATTATTATTCAGTATATTAACGTTTGGCCTAGAAAATAACATTTTCATTTACATAGCATAATCTAGTTTTATAGAGCTTCATGGAAGGGTTTTGATGAGATATAAGTTTCTTCTATGAACATTTAAATTATAATGAAATTGATAGGGGTATGTGAGAAAATATACCAACAAAAAATATAGTAATTTTAAAGATATAATTTAAATGTGGTGATTGAATAAGGACTACAAGAAGACGATCCCTTCCCTTGAGAGGGTGGTTCAAAAAGCATGGGAAGGGGTTCATATGATAATGAGAACCTAGTGGGATGGATTTATATATGTGTAGAGATAATTAATTCAAGATAAATGGGGTTTTAGTAATGATGTGGGGGAGGAAGGGTGTGTATTTGTAGCAAAAGAGTTGGAATTGATTTATTTATTTCTAAAATTAGGTTTTTGATTCTATAATATAAAGTAAACATAAATAGAATCTTAACCCAGTTCCATCCCCCCTTTTTCTAACAAATTATAGTGGTTTATATATTATTATGGATAAAATCAGAAATAATTAAAATAATAAACTTAGTGATGTGTAATTAAGTCATGTTTACAAAGAATTAATTTTCACCTCAATATGTAATATTGATTTTAAAGGATTCATCATGGGATTATAGAATTATGAAAATAACTTCAAAAACAAATTATATTAAAGATAAAACATTGTTTAAAATTTTTGATAATATTTATTATAAATATTACATAACTTGATTCCCTCTATGATGTCACAATACATACCATATATTTATAATATATAAAATTTTTACCCAAAAAATGATTGTTTCAGAAAATTATCAAGAAGTCACTATTGGAAAATTTAGAGATAATGATTTAAAATATAATATTTAGTTTATCAAAATAATTTCCTAAATTTAATAATTTAGTCTTTTTAATCAAAATGCATATTTTTCTAAAAAATGAATGTTTTCTTATTATAATTGTTTTCCGACCCTTATAGAAATTAGACTAGACTTTATAAAATTGAATTACCATTTATAATTAAATAAACATTAATAAAAATTAATACATTATTAATATAAAATTTATATCCAAAAATATTCAAAACAACAACAAAATTCTGATTGATAATATATATTTTGAAAAAATATAATTCTTGTTTCATCGCATTAAAATAAAATTTTCAATAAAATCATTATTTTATCATTTGTAAATTAAATATTAATAGGATAAATTTAAACATTATATTATTAAATAAAGCATAAAAGTTCATAATATTACGATCTAGACAAATAATTCATTGTTTCACCGTCATATTCCTAATGGTTATGATGTTAAAAGGTATCACATTATTTGGGGTATATGAGTGAATATGGTTTGGGCCATGATATTGATAAATTTTAAATTCACTCATAAATTGGTTTTCTCATGCATTATTTGTTTAATATCATCTTGGTCATGGTCAAGGGAAAATCCTAGTGATTCTATCTCTCTCTGAACATCTAATAAATGGGATTCATAGTGTATAATTGTACTATTCAAGGCTATCACTTCCAACATCTGAATCAATTGCACATTAGCATAACCCTTTATTTAAACTAATGATTATTTTAACTATACAATTTCTATATTATCAATGTTTATAGTGATCAATATTCTTTTAAATTCAAAATACATGACAAATAATGGTATAAAATCATCAATGTAGGGTATGTGTTTTTCTAAAACTATATTACTTAATAAGGAATTTATTTATTCCTAAAGTAATTTCATTCATAAAAATTTATGTTGTCACATTCATACACATTTTAGAAATTTCACCATAATATTTTCAATGAGTACACTAAAACATATGAGGGTACTTTTGTCTAATAACCTATTCTGGTTCCCACATTGATTCTTCAAACTTGTTGTTCCACCGCATCACATTGACTGGGTGATTTTCCATAGTTCGTAGATATTTTTATCTATAATATTTGATATCCATCGAATACTACCTTTATATAATATCATTCTCCAATGGTACCACCAATGGATTTCCTTTATGTGAGTGTTCAGTTATGTACTTCCACAAAATGGACACATGGAACACATCATGTACTAAAGATAGGTTATGTTGGAGTGGTAATCGATAGGCAATTGATAAACTATGATCAAGGATACCAAGGGGAATATGTTTCCTGGAATAAGATTTCCATTATAAAAAGAACACATTAATTGTTTCCATGATTATATATGAAGGAATAATTTATCTCCAACCTCAGACTCTACATATCTTTGACGATTGTATGAAAATAGTTTATCTCAAATATGAGGAGATTTGACATGAAGCAAGATTCATTAATATTTATCTATCACCTCTAGGATAAAATCATGTCCTATCAGATTCCACCCTCTATATTTAACCCATTATATTAAAGTCCAATACTACATCCCATATAGTTCCTTATAAGGTGGAATTTTAAAAATAGAATGAAAAATATTGTCATATGTGTACTCTACTAGGGAAGGGTGAAGATCACAACTTTGTTGGAAATAAATTGAACATGATCAAAATATATACTGTTATATCTGAATATTTATTTAAAATTTTTCATCCATATGATTTTGATATTATGTAAAAATACTAAATTTCATATATAATGTTTTTTGAAAGATTCTTTAGAACTTCAAGGTAAACCAATGATATTTATCAGAAAAAATAGAGAGTGGAACTCCATTATATCTTACCACTTATGATATGTATATCATAAATGGTTTTCTAAGATGTAAAAACTCATTAATAAAAATGAAATGTGATAACTTTTTAAGGTGATAAACTACCACCTAGATGGTAGTATTACCCTTAGGTGTCCTAGGGTTTTCCTATGAAAAAATCCATTATCATGTTTTCCAATTTAAATAAAGGTTTTGTCCTACCCTTAGAAATTTATCATTTAGCATTTATGATTTTGAATACCAGAAAATGGGATAAAAATTCTACAATGTTCATCTTAATGTTATCCCACTGGTAGTTTTTTCAAATTTCTTTAATTATTAGTAAATCCTAGAAGAATATAGATGGAATATTATATGAATATTATATACAATTTTTTTATTCAGTTCCAATTTTGATGGGAAACATATCTATGAACTAAAACTTATAACTCCATCTTTAGATGATTTAATATCTATAGTATTCACTACATTTTTCTATATCACCCCATTATCAATTTGGGCCTCCTCAGTCTTCTAAAGAATATATGGTTGAGAAATTATTTGATCAATGTAGGATTTAGGTCCTTTTATTATTCACATTTACATCCTTTTCATGTCCAGTAATATTAGATCACTTTCAATTATCATTAGGTATATGTTTTTATGATCCTTTATACTTAGAGTATCTTCCACTTTTTTCACAATCCTAGGTTAGTAATTGGTTGAAAAATCATAAACCTTGATTAGCTCTAACATCTTAGGTTGGTGCATACTGAGTTTAACACCTAAGGATTTTATAATAGGAACATTATTTCTTATAGAGAATATTCCACGAAAGACCAATATTATAAGAGAATATAATATCCCAAGAGCATATGATATATTTATTTATAAATAAATTTAATCTCTTTATTAACATGTGATGCATGAAACACAATATTTAAACAAAAACAATCTATAGAAATATTATTTAAACCTGAACAATATAACATATTTATAAAAATTGTGGTTAGGAATATTACTAATTAATTTATCAAAATTATTCTTCTCTATCGGTTATAAATTAAATAAGAATCATTTAAAAGAAAAAGAAAAATTTTAAAAAATTCATTCTAAAGGACTGTTTAGTCAAGCTTTACACACGTAATTTAAAATGATTTTTTCCCACTATTAGAAAATTTATTTTATAAAATGAACTTAAATATTAAAATAGTAATATCAAAATTAGATTTTTGTGATTTTTTAATTTTTCATAAATATTTTTTTATGAGATAAAATATATAATTTTTAATGAAAACAACTTTTTTATTTAATATATTTATAAATTTATATTATATTTTAAATTATATTTAAGGTAAAATTATTTTTATTATATATATATTAATATAATTTATGTCATTTCAATATTTTTCATTTTTCATCTTTATTATAAAATTTTATCCCTCTGAATATTTTCAACTTGAAAAATATCCTTCCCATCATTTTTGTGGGATTAATTTAAAATAAAATTTAATAGTCATGAAAATTTAATTAGGAAAAATAGATTCTATAGTTTTATATGAATAATTTATATTTTCTAAAAAGTTTATCATAAATTTTGACAAAAATGAATAAAGAAAATGGTGAAAATTATTTCCCATATTTAAGGTAAAAATAAATTTACATGGGGTTATAATAAAATGATAAGGGTTAAAATGACATAAAAACTTCTCAAAAGTATATTTTATTTCCATATTTAGACCTTTTAATGTACATGTTTTGATAATACTCTATTTTGGAAACTATTGTAATGTGAAAAATATGAGTACATCTTTTTATTTTTAAAAATTACTAATGTGAAATTGACCTCACTTATTAAAGGATACCCCTCTTCTTTATTATTTACACCTTAAAAAAAATTTGGATCCAAAGATACAAACAAAATCAGCTCAAAAATAAATACCATTATCCTAGAAGCCTTATATTTTCTTGAATTCCATCCTTGGAAGGATTTTGGTGAATACTAAAGGAGGTTACCCGAAGAAGATGTGATGTTCTTCAATGGGGTTTTTATTTAATTTCATCGTCAACCAATTAAATTAATTTTAAAACAGTATTATATAATATCCTTATACTATTCCATATAATTATATTTTTTTTGGTTATGATTATGACCTACAAAAATCCCCACATTCATCAAATGGGTTTCAAAATCATTATTCATGTGTGTGGATGACTAAATCCTCATTAACTGATGTCATTCATCTTTCCATTTCAACATGTAATGGTTGGGTATGTATATGAATATAAAGTCTATTTATGATATTTATAATATAATTTTAATTTTTTTATTTACTATATCACATATTCTATTTTTACATTCCATTTTGGAGGGGATATGATAACATTGCTCGTGTGTATAGTGGATTATTATCTGGTGAAGCGATGTGATTTGTCTTTAATTAACCCATAACACGGATGTTAATAAGGTTATATTAAATTAATATATGTAATATAAATGAAATAATTATGATATTCAGGACATTATTCATTGTTAGAATAAAATATATCATTTTATTTCATTTCTTTTTCAAGTAAAATAATGTTGACTACATTGTTTTTTTATGTGTGTATTGTTGTCTTCACAAAGAGACCTGACTCTATTTTCATCACCAAAACAAAAGGATAATATATATAATTCCATTTAAATATATAATATGTCATTTATGATATTTTTATGATTATTTATATATAAAATTTTACTAACATCATTTCAATAATTATCATTGAAAAATGGAAGAGTTACTTATATGTATGTATGGCCTATCTGTCTCTATGATTGTAACATACTTTAATTATAATGAAATTCATGATTGGTATTAAAAGTATAATTAATTTTTAATTATGGTAATTTTTTAATTATTTTCACCATGTATTTTTTAAAATAATAAACTCTTTGACCATAGTCAATCTACCAAAGTCATTTTTACACATAAGATAAATTTTGTCGAAACATATGATGTAAATATATTTGAATAATTAATCATGTATAACACTATAATAAGTGAAATAAAACAAATAAAAAAATGAAATATTTTCTTAATCAGGTAAATAATTGGAATATTTTTATTATTCAAGAAGACAAATAACATATACGATGATTCAGACTCAAGGAATGGGTTTCTCATCTCATATTTACTTTCATAAGACACATGTCATATTCCCCCATTATTTATATTGTGTGATCAATATAATTCCATTTTTAAATTTATATACATAATTAATTTATCTTCATTATATATAATGTTTCATTTAATGTTATTTATTTCATGGGGCTTTGGATTAAAATTTTACCAAATTGGTAGTGGTTTTTTTTCATAATATCATCATTATCCAGAATTTTATTTATTTTTGACTTCATTAGGTTAATTATTTTATATTTATATATTAATATCAACCTATTAAATTCACCTATGGTTATTTATCATCTTTTTAATGTAATATTACCATTTTCTATCTATTTGGTACTTAAAATGACTAAAAATTGTTTTTATGAAAACACAATTTCTCTCTCTCCAGGTGGAAATCATTTTTCTCCCAAAACTCTATTTTCTAAAAAAAATTGAAAATTGGTTATTAATTATAAAAATAATTAATAAATAATTTCTCACATATTTTTTATTTCTTATAAATGGTCTTGGAAGGAAACATAATTTAATTTTCTAAATAAGGAACTTTTATATCATTTTTACTATGAAAGCTTAATGTTTTTTTAATTTATACAGCATGTAAAAAATTACCTTCCATCATGAACAACTTTTGTTGATGCATCCTTTGATATTTTAATATGTTATTTTTAAAAAATATGTTTTCTTATTATTCTGGAAAAAATTATTTTTTAAATTATTTTTTCAAAGTAAATGATTTCGACAATATATTATGAATTTGTTTTATTTAATATAGAAGGAGGATTTTCAATGAATGTATATTTTACTCAATAAATGTTCCAAATGATAGTTAGAAAAATATTTACATTTAATAATACATCTTTAGGATTTAATTATATTTTACTGGGGATATAATCAAATGATACAATATTTTTTATTATTTTGAATGGTTTATCGTTTTGTTGAATTGGGATTTACTATGTTCATAGCATTCATTTAACTCTAGATTTTAAATGATTGGGTTTATTTATTCAGAAATTTATTTAAATTTAATATGATAGTTTAAATATGAATGTTTATTTACATTATGTTTCACCCCATTCGTATAGGGAATGGATTGGACTTTGTAAGAGGTGGTCAAGGTATACTGAACCATAATTTACATATAGATATATTACATTAAATTAGAAGAATATTCATTAGAAAATATAATAAATACAATACAAGGTAATATAGGTGTAATGTATTTAGAAACTAAGAACCATTCATGGTTAGTTTAAAAGACATCTAAAATGTCTCCCACTTATTCTTTCATAAATATACACCTTATTGACATATCATACATAATATCCTTCTACATGACCAATGGAAAAGAAACCTATGAAAGGGTGAGATAAAATTCCCAATAAGGTTAGAATAAGTAGATATAAATTAAATAATAATCTTATGACATAAGAACATAAAATTTGGAAATATTATACTATATATGAAATATCATTATATCATATCATGGGAGAAATAATATACCTTTATAAATAATCAATGGATATATTCCCAAAATTCATAACATAAGAAATGAATTGTATTAACACACATAAGCATAAAAATCATTTTATATTATTTGAGGTTAATTTCCAAGACCGTCATAGTGGAAAACGTCCATAACTGAACCGAGTTCACAACTCGTTAAAACCATGTATTCTTGAGCCAAATTTTCATTCCATTCGAGTCCAATATATCTCATGATTGATATATCATTTTCCAATTTGTTAGAGGGAGATATTGGTCTCACTCATCTCATAATGAAATCATTCTTAAATGTTCCACAAAATATAAATCATATCACAACCCAAGGAATAAAATGGGATTTATAAACAAAATTACATCATAATCGATATAAAATAGTTATATTTCATAAATATAATTAAATTATTTCGATAATGGGGTAGAAACATAACCCAATTTAAATATTTTATTCTTATATGGAATATAATTTTGAAAAACATAAATGAAATTATTTCTTGAGTGAAATATAATTTTTTCTTAAAAGGAATTTTATATTCTTAAAATGACACAGAACATTAAAATAGAAGAATTTAATTGAAAAAAACATGAATTATTATAAATTATGTTTCATGTAAATAAGTAATTATGAATTATTAAAAATCTATTCACACCGTATAGGTTAAAAAAGAACACTATTGAAATACTTTTGTTAAAAAGTCAAAAAGTACCACGTATTTAAAAACAAAAAAGTGTACTTTCATTCCATTACCAAAATAAAAAATGGGTAAATTTAATTTAATCAATATTATAAAAATATAAATAATATTTTATAAAATATATGTATAAAACATGGATGATGAATATACTCTAGTAAATACAAACATATATATAATCTTGGATAGAAAAATGAGATTGTGAAATTATACCTAACCTTATGTCTGATATCATTTTTATGTAAACACAACTCATACATAATTACTTAAAAAATCTCATTGATTTATTCCATAATCATAGTCATTTTTATGATATCATACATGATCATATTATTATTTGTTTTTTAGTAAAATAATTATTCATCCATCGGGTATTAACTTCTTTATTTTCTTACGCGTGTTTTTTCAAATAAGAGTTTATTACCCATATATTGTTGATGTAATATCATTTAAATAACTATATTAGTATAATACATATCATATTTTTTCAATAAATTAATTTATATATCCATTCATCAGTAAACATCATGTAGAATGATTCGCATCGCACTGTGGAGATGGTAGGTCATACATACACACGAGTGACAATATCATTCCCATAATTATTGAATGGAATTGAAGTGGATGAAACATAATATTTTAAATTCATTATCATGTTATAGTAATTATAAACAATTATTATATCCATCATTATATTCATCCAAGTAAAGTGGTTCTTAAAACAGATTACACCTCGACTTGGAGACGGTAAGGTATATGTACACACATGTGGATTTCATATTTCATAAGATTGAGAAATGGTGGAAATGGTTTTTACATAGTAATAATATAATCACAGTATATATGTGATATTGGATTTATTACTTTATATTTAATCAAATCATGATATGGAATTAAATAAACAATAAAATTGAATGAATTAGTATAGGGGATTACCTCTTCTTCGATGTGCTCCCTCTAAAACACATTTTAAATCCCAAGAGATGGTACTTGGAGAAGACCTAAACCTATATAATGTTAATAGGTAAGTTTATAATGGAATATTTAATAGGATAGTCAAGCATGAAGGCACAAAATGTTTTGAATAAATGAGGGAGGAGGAGACCTTTAATAATTGATGTGAGGAGAGCTTTTGGAAACACCAAATATATTAATTTCTAAAAATATCCAACAACATCCAAAAGAAAAGAAATTATTTTCAAAAAAATTAGAAGATATAATGTTCTATAATCAACAACTAATATTTTTGAAACATATTTTTATTTCCATTTAAACATTATCATTTTCATTACCTCTTTGTTATTTTTGGCAATTTTAACTAAGGTGAGAAATATTTCAATATTAAAAGGGTTAAATATTTAGTCAGTTTATATCAATTAAATAATAAATGAATAATTTATAACATTTTTAACCATTTTATAATTATTAAATATTTTTTTATAAAAATAATATTTTTAAAAAATTTTGTAATGAATTATTTCAATAAATAATCAATAGTGTCAATTTTGATAATATATAATTAATTGATTATTAAAAATATAAATATGACAAGTTAGTTCAGAACAAAATTTTTTATTATATTTATAGGACTTCAAGGTAATATTTAAAATTTATGGGATAAATTAATTATCCCATATTATATTTATTTAAATATTTTTAATGAACTTTATTTATTATATCCGTTAAAAAAATTATTAAAACATCAGTTTTGCTTAATTATTTAATATACTTATTTGTTGAAAAATAATTATAAATAAAATAATATAATGAATATAATTATTCTATATTTCATGGAAATATTTATAGTTGAGAACGTGTTATATGAAATCCAATATTAAAAAAGTTCTATTTATGAAAACATGAATGTCCCAACTTTCACATCACATTGAATAGAAAATTAAAAATGTCATAATCTTTTCCATAGGGATAAATATGGTAAAAAACAAGACCATTAGATTATTATGGATGAGATATAAGTAAAATTTAATATTTATTCATGTGTTTGTGTCTTTTAATGGTTATTATCATTTTAATAAAAAATAGCGTAATGATTTTTTCATGAGTTAAATAATTTTTATATCAGCAATGTATATTAAATTAAGGTAATAATTTATTTTCCAAAAATTAAAAATATGTTACCTTTATAGAGAATTTTTTTTGAGATTTTAAATGAGAATTTATTATTTAATTTATCTTCTTTACTACCTTATACTAAAAATTATATAATTATTAGAATTTGAGTGTGACATATTTATCTTCTATTTAAATAAAAATAATTAAATTTCGTAATATTATTCAAGTGAATTTAAATGGATACCATTTAGAACTAAGGATTTTTAGATCAAAACATACTCATCCATTGATTTTATGATAAGGATTAGGGTAATTTTGTAATTTTTTTCTTACCCTTAATTACCTGATTTACCCTTTTGCTGTATTAATAAAAAATTTAGAAGTTACTATTTATAATGACTAATAATAAAAGAAATATATTTACACAACATATATCTAATAATTCAAAATATTGGAACCATTTTTCCAAATTCAATACAATAATGTTTCTATTATTAATTTAAAATTTAACCTATTTTCAGATAGAGAGAATGAGATTAAAAGTTATAACATTGAAAAACATTGAAATATTTTTAAATATAAATTTAATGTAATAGTAATTAAAATGACCTAAATTAAATTACATTAAAATAATATTTTATATTGTTACATTAAACCATTCAATCATATATTTTAACTATATAAATTATTTTGAAGAAAGAAGTTGTTTTCAATTAAAATTTAGTATTTTTTTACTATTCATCAAAATAAGAGAGTTATTTAAAAACCATAAAAAATCATCCAATGTAATTTTTTATACCCTTCTTCCAAAGAAGAGTTTTATTTTATCATGTAAAAAATTATTATTCTCTGAAATTTAAAATTTAAAAGGGGATCACCATTAAATTGAGAGAAATTACCCTTTTCAGAAATATAGGTTTCTATAGATAAAATATGATTTATTCATACCCTATTAAAAAATATATATTTTTATGAATATCTAGATTATTTTATTATGTATATAACATATAAATTTCATTAATTTAATTTACTATTAGAAATTTCCTCAGTTTAATAATACAATATAAAAATTAATACCTCATTAATATTTTTTATAAATACAAAGTAGCCAATGAATTAACCATATATTTTCTTAAGTTAGTTATCTTTATTCCCTTTACCCTAAAAAAATATTTTATAATTTTAATTTTATACCAATGGAATGTCACATTTCATTTAAAATAATGATTTCCCACAATTAAATCTATTGATGAATTAAAAGTCTTTAAAAAATAATTTATAAAAACATCCTCTTATTACATTCTACCCACCATAAACTTTTTTTCACCCTTTAAATTTATCGCATGGGTAAAAAATGAAGATACTATAGCTACATCACAACCTCATGTTTCAACATAGCTTTCTCAAATTGGCAGTTCCTCCATAAAACATTAACCAAGTGAGTGGTCTTGTTTTGTTGAACTTTCTTAATATAATCAATAATATCTATCAGTTTTTCTTCATAGGAAATATTTTTCTACATTTGTTCAACTTAGTCATTTATTAAATTTTAAGGATCAAAAATGTACATTAATAGGATAGATACATGGAACACATCATGAACTTGAAGGGGTAGATTTTGTGGAAGTGCCAATTTTTATGCTGTCATCACAACATGATCCATTATTTTAAAAGGACCAATATAGCTTGGTATCATTTTTCCCTTATTTTCAAATACTAGTACTATATTACTGAATGATATCTATATAAACACCTTGTCACCTAATTCATACTCTAGGTCTTTTCATCAGTTTTTAGCATAACTTTTTTATTGACTATGAGATGCTCTTATGTGTGGTTGAATAGATATAACCTTTTCTGCCATTTCATCAACAAGATTTGGTAATAACATCTTTCTTTGCCTAACCTCATCCCCGTAAGTTAGAGTTCTTCACTTTATTACATAATGGGATTCATATAGATCCCTATATATACTAGAGTGAAAGCTACTAATTTAAGAAAATAAAACCATTGGTAGGTTTTTATCCCAACCACCGTTGAAATACATAGATTCAGATATAAACATGTCTTTTAAAGTTTGAATTGTCCTCTCAGAATAACCATATATCTGAGGATTATAATTATTTATAAAACATAACTCTCTATCCGGAGCCTATTGAAGACTTTGTGGGAACTATGTGGTAATCCTCAGATCCTAATCAGAAATAATGTAAGGTGCTACCCCATGAAATCTTACCATTTTCTTTATATATATCCTATAAATATGATCAATGGAGAAATCATCTCTAATAGTAATGAGGTTTTCCAACATCGTAAGGTGATCAACTATAACCCATAGAGAATTATTTCATATATATGATTTGGGAAGTCTAACAGAAAATTCTAGAGTGATGTTTTCCCATTTACATTATGGTATTTGTAATGGTTGTAACATCCCTTTATAATTCTATATCACATCCTTGAATTGTTGACAAAACAAGAACTGAGACATATATTTACTAACATCTCTTTTCATGCGATCCCACTAGAAATACACTTTCAAGTTCCTCTACATCATTGTGATTCCAGGACGATTATAGAATAATGAACTTTGAGCATCATCGAATAACTCCATTAGTTTTGGTATGGGAGGAATACAAAAATGGTTCCAGAACATTATTATTCCATCACAGTCAATGTTTAATTTAGGTGCAATTCTCACCTTATTTTTTATCTCCATATCATCCTTCTGTTCCTCCTTAAACATTACATATATATATGGTTGAAAATTTATTTAAAAAATATAAGATTTATACCCTTACATTAATATTTAATAATTATCCCTTCATAAATCCATAAATAATTGATCTTTTTTATCCTCATCATGAATATACTAGCATGGTCCTTTCAACATAAAGATTCTACCACCTTGTTTGCTTCCCCAATTAGGTAAAGTATTGATTAGTCATAATATTTAATCAACTCCAACCATCTTCTTTGTCTCATATTACACTATTTTTGTAAAAATATTTTTAAAAGTTTTATGATCAATACAAATATCAAACCTTTAACTATAATTATAATGCATTTTTTTATTTATTGCAAATATTATCACTTCTCAATCAAAACCATGACCTTGATAATTTTTCTCATGTATTTTCAATTATCTCAAGGAATAATCTATCACCATATTATTTTTCATGAGAACAAATCCTAGTCCCTTCTTGGATGTATCACTTTAGTTCATAAACCAATCCACACTACAAGGTAGTGTGAGCACAGGTGCACTGAAAAACCTTGTTTTTATCTCAATGAAATTCACTTCACATTCCTCCATACACAAAAAAAATACTTTCTCAGTAAAAAACTGTTAGTGGATTAGATAATCATGAAAAATAATTCACAAAATGTGAATAATATCCATCCAAACCAAGAAATATTAAGATCTCATTTACCGTTGTGGGTCTCTTCTAACCTTTAATAACATCTATTATTTCTGAATCCACAGATATCCCCATTCTTGAGATTATGTGATCCAAAAATAAAACTTTCTCAAAAAAAATTCGAAATTGGTAAATTTATATTAAATCATATCCTTTATAAAGTTCGTTAGAAAAATTCTCAAGTTATCTTCATGGTATTAATTTATCTTTGAATAGACAATAATATCATCTATAAAGACAACCACAAACTGATCATGATAGTCTCTAAAGACTCTATTCATAAGATTAATTAAGATAGTGGGGTAATTAGTAAGACCAAAGGGAATCACTATAAATTCAGTGTCCATACCACGTACAAAATTTCATTTTCGGTATATCCTCCTTCTTAACACATAACTGATCATATCCCAAATGATGATTTAAATTGGAAAAGTATTGAGATCCCCATAGTAGGTCTAATAAGTCATCAATATGGGGAAGATGATATTTTTTGATAAAGATATTTCTAATTTATCAATAATCAAGGAAGATTCTAATTGATCCATATTTTTTCTTAACAAATAGAACATGTTCTCCCCTATGTGTCTCACTAGAGAATAAAAATCCCTTTAAAAGATTCTCTTGGAGTTGCTACTTCAATTCATGTAACTCAATTGGGGCTATACTATAAGGAGTATTTGAAATAGGTATAGAACCGGGTATGAGCTCTATTTAAAACTCAACCTCACAATTCAGTGGAAGACCTAGAAAGTCTTCAGGAAAGACATCATCAAACTCCCATAAAATAGGTGTATTCATAATGCTGAGTTTATCTACAACTACTTGAGATTGATAAACGTCACTTATAGAAATCAATACCCAGAAGATGGAAGAAATTTTCACTAGAAGTTCATAAGAATCCTCTCATCGATATATGATTATATATTGATCTAGAATAGGGAATGTGACTTCTCATACTTGGTAATTTTAAGAGCTATATATATAGAATGACAGTACATGGTAAAAGTCACATCAAAGTAAACTAAAGGAAGGACCAAAAAATTTTCAGGATGCACATTACCACAAAAATAAATTAGAGAATAATTATAAACATCTGATAAAAACATTATTCCATTAGGAGTTGTAATAGCTAACTCAATATCTAATTTTTGATGTAATACAATTACACCCATAGAAAATTCATCAAAAAAAGAGTTGGTGGGTCCAGAATAAAATAAAACATTTTTATACGTCAGAGTGGATGGTAAGTGTACCTTTCAACTCTTAATTATCAAGCTCCACATCACCGATAGTGATCACATAAGTTTTTCATTTTTCATTATTCTTATGATTCTGCTGAAATCGACCATAATCAATAACCCATGGGTTAGAGGATTTATTAGAATAATTCCCTATTTCCATGCACTTTTAGCATTGAAGTGTAGGAGGCTCATTATATGTATCCTTTTCTTTATTCATATCATTAGACTTATTTTTCCCATCACATTGGAATTCAACTGCCCGATGAACTTCTATCCAATACATAAAAAAATTTCTTGTCTTTTTATGTCAATTTCCCCCATGTTTCTTTCACACATTGAGAATAAGGAAAAACTCACTTTCTTTTCAGTTTAGTCTTTAGAATTTCCCTTGAATTACATTTTTCAGCTCTTATCAAACCCATATGATTGGTTGGTTACTCTAATCTCAATCTCAACCTTGAGATCACATTGAAATATTTCCACATAGATACTGAAGTCCATTATGGATAATTCATTTTAGTTCCTTGTTTTTTAGCCACAAATGAATCAATAAATTTTACTCTAATATAAGATAATAATTCAAGAATTGTACTTTTAATGTCATGTAAAATTTTCATTATATGTACAAACAGATTATTTATCCTTTTTCTTATGATCTAGAAAATCCTTTTCAATTATTCCGTGGATAATATGATGAAAGTGATTATTTAAAATTATGTTCTTGAACTCATCCCATTCTATAGAGTCCATTTCCTCTCCTTACCTCGTATTCTGGATAAGATTCCAGAATATTTCAGCTTTATATTCTAAATAAAAGAATTATATGATGAATTTATAAAATTCTAAACATTGGATAATTGGAAATATCTTTTCCATGGTACAGATTCATTATTTATCCCCTAATGCTCAGAAGATCCACTTATGGAAGGTTGATGATGCCTCAAGAAGGACTCAATATAATGGTGTTCCATCCATTTCTCATTTGGAAGTAAAGCCTGATCCATAGACTATCAATGTTGTGTGATTATATAAATAAGGGATTTCATTCCAACTACCATAACATTCAGTTGTTCAGGAGGATAATCATGGAATTTCCTTTCACTTTCATCATTAATAATGCTCTAATGGGTTCTAGGCAATCACTAAAACGAAGAAGCATAGTATAAGAAACACTAATCATAATTGGAAAACAACATAATAAACATTAAAATATCAATTTATTAAATTTTAGGTTATATACTAGGTTATTGATTATCATTTCTAAAACACTAGGTTTGTATCCTATACATCTGCCTATCCATAGGGTTATTAATTTCATTTTTCTCCTCTTAGATTCCCGAGGTTACATATAGCTTTCACCCGATACAAGATATAATAACCCATATATTAAAAACATAGATATTTTAAAATAAATAAATAATATTCATTACAAAATATAACAAATCCACGATAGGACTGTATAGGTACAATGACTTTAGAAATGGGGGAACATAATCAAATAGTTCAGAAGACATCTAAATTGACTACCTATTATTCCATGGCAACTAGACTGCTTTTTTGGTATATATTACATAATATAATTCTTCATGACTTGGGGAAATGAAATAAAATAATAGGTGAGCTTGGATTCTCAGCATAGGAAAAAAAAGGGAGATATCAATTATATAATAATCATAATATATAAGAACATATCATTTGAAAATATTATCTGACATATGAAACATCATGATATCATGTTTTGGGATAAATCATTGAATTTTTTGGAATACAAATAAGAATAAAAAATTATTTTCATGACCATCACATCAAATAATGTCCATTATATAACAGAGTTTACTCTTAATCCCAACCTAATATTGCTAAATAGGATTTACTTGTCATTATAGTACTATTTATCTCTTGAGATATAAATCATTACCCAATGTAGTGTAGGTAGATATATGTCCCAACCATCTCATAATAATTTCATTCATACGTGTAACACAAAAAAAATCATATCATAACCCAATAAATAAAATGGGTTTCATAAACAACGTTCCATCATAATCTATAGAAGACATATGGATTTCATAAATTACACTACATTATAAGAACAATCATATCTTTGTGATAATAGGGATAGAAATATATCCCTATATAAATAATTTCATTATATATAAGAAATAATTTTGATAGAATAATTGAAATTAATTCTTGAGAGAAATATTATTTTTTCTTTAAAAATGTTTTCTTTTATAATAATGCCATGAAATTTTAAAACAATTGAATTTAATTGAATATATTATTGAATTATTTTAATGGAAAATTCATGGAAATAAGGTTTTATGAAATTTTAGGAATCAATTCATGCCATAAAATTTATAAAAAAATATTCTTTTTTTAATTTTTTTAGAAATGTCAAAAAGTATATCTTATTGAAAATAACGAAATATTCCATCCGTACTATTTTATAAAAATTCACCAATGGGTAAATTTGATATTAATAAATAGTATATTTATATAAATATTATATAATAATACATATTTATATAACATGGATGATAAATATACCCTAGTAAATACTTACATATATATAATCTTGGATAAAAAATGAGATTGAGAAATTATCATGTACCTAAGGTATGAGATCCATTGTATGTATCAAAAACTCATGTTGATTCATATTAATTTTTATGATATCATATATGGTCATATTATCTTCCATTTTTTAGTAACATTATTACTCATGCATTGGGTAATAACTTATTTATTTTCATAGGCATGTTTTGTCAGATAATTTCTTGTTCATATTATTAGGTTATAATTATATCATTTAAAGATGATATTATTATAATATTTATCATATTATTTATTCAATTAATTTAAATAGTCATTTTTTAATGATGATCACATAAAATTAATCACATAACATCTTTGAGATGGTAGGTTGTACGTACACATGACCAATGATATCATTCCTATAATTGTTAAGAAGAATTAAAGTGGATGAGGTAAAATATTTGACAGTCAATATCATGTTATAATAATCATATATATTTATTAATTCCATCATTATATTTATCCAAGTACGGTGGTGGTGAAAAATAGATTACACCACAACATGGAGATGGTAAGCCGTAAGTACGCACAAAGGGTGATTTGGTTTTTTCGTAAGATGGAATGAAGGTGGAATATAGTTGTAAAATAATAATAATAACATCTCCGCATTTAATTTATAATATAGTAATTACTTTATATTGAAACAACTCATGAATTGAATGTATAATAAGAAATATATTGGAATGAATCTGTAGAGGAGATTACCTTTTCTTCTATGTAATCCCTCTAAATCTTCTCTTAAATCACTAGAGCTGGTATTTTGAGAAGAACAAAAGATATATAATTCTAATAGAGAAGTTTATAATGGATAATGTAAGGGGATATAAAATATTGAAGGATCAATGAGTTGTGAATAAATGATGGAGGTGGAGCCATTTTATAATTGATTTGAGGGGTAGTTATGGAAACTTCAAAAATATTAATTTATAATAAACAAAAAACACATCCAAAAACCACAAAAATCTTTATGTTTATAATATTAGATGAGATAAATTTCTAATTTCATCATAATATATTTTTTAAACATGTTTTTATTTCCATATAAACTATATATTTTTCTTTTAACACTTAGTTATTATATTTAATTTTAACTAATGTAAATTATATTTTAATATTAAAAGGGCAAAATATTTACTTATTTGATGTCAATTACCCCATAAATTAACAATTTAGAGCATTTTAAACCATTTAAAAATTATTTTATAACATTAAAAAAATTGTGGTTTTAAAAAAATTTAACTATACATTTTTTTCATAAACAATCAATAGGGTCGATTTTTATACTATATAATTAATTAATTATTAAAAATATAAACATAATAAGTTAACTTCAAAACAATTGTTTTCAATATTAATATGAAGTTAAATTAATCTATAAAACTCATTTGGTTAATAAATTATCCAAAAAATATTTATTTGAATATTTTTAATAACATTAATATATTATCTCTATTAATAAAATTATTATAAAAACAGTTTAGTGAAATTATTTAACATACATTTTTTTTAATAAAAAAATTAATTTATATAATGAATATAATTATTCAATATTTAATAGAAATATTTACAGTAGAAAATATTTTCCAAAAAAGCCTATTTTAAAAATGTTGTATTTATTAAAACATGAATGTAAGAACATTAACATCACTTTAAATAAAAAATTATATGTTTTTTAATCTTTTCAATATGGATCAAAAAGATAAATGACAAGACCATTGGATGATTATGGTCAATATATACCTGAAAAATAATATTTGATCAGGTTTTTGAGTTTTTTAATAGTTATTATCATTTTTAAAAAATATTTTATTGATTTTTCCTTAATTAAATAATTTCTACATTATCAATGTATAAGAATTTAAGTTAATTATTTGTTTCCTAAAATTTAAAAATCAATTACTAGAATAAAAGAAATATATTTTAGATTTAAAATTATCATTTATAATCAAAATTATCTGTTGTATTACAGTATATTTAAAACAATATAATTATTAAAATTTAGGTGAGACATATTTAACTTTTCATTAAATAAAACAAATTAAATTTCATAATCCCATCCAAGTGGCATCAATTGAATACCATTTCGACCCAATGAGGATTTTGGTCCAAACAATCACATAAAATAATACTTAAATAATTCTTAGGGTAATTTTATAATAATATTCTGACACATAGTTACTCAATTTACCCTTTAATCATATTATTAAAAATTACCGAAGATACTAATCATAGTGTACAAAATTAAAAGAAACTTATTTAAATAATTTTTACCTAATGATTCCAAATATGAACTCTATTTTCAAAATTCAAAGCACAGAATTTATAGTAATTAATTTAAAAATAATCATTTTTTTAAAAAATAGAGACCGTGTTTTGAATGATAAAACATTGAAAAAGATTGAAATGAGTTTAAATTAAAATTCAATATAAAATAAATACTAGTGAATTAAATTATATTAACTGAAAAAAAAATCTATTTATAATTTAAAATCATTCAATAATATAATTTATCCAAATAAATTATTTTTATGAAAAAAGTTGTTAACAACTAAAATATATTATATTTTTACTATTCATCAAAACATGAATGTTATATGAAAAATATCAAAAATCATCTAATGTAAATTTTTATATACCACATAAATTATATAGTATTATTTTTTCATATAAAAATTATTAATTTTTCAAAAGAGAATAATTTAAAAAGTGTTCACCATTAAGATGTTAATATTTAGCCTTTTAAAAATTATAGGTTTTTAAATATAAAATGGTGTTTATTCATACCCTATGAAATAATTTATCTCTTAAATGAATATATAAAATATTTTATTAATTATTTAACTTATATAATTAATTAAATTTAATTTACTAATAGTAATTCACACAATTTATTAATAACAAATATATATAATTGATTTATATTTTTTATAATTAATTGGTAGCCAATGAATTCACAATTCAATTTCATATGACAATTATATTTATGCCCGATTACCTAATTTCTTGGTTATAATGATGATTTTATACTATGTTAATCTCATGGTTTGTTTAAACACACGATTGTGTGCAATAAAAGCAGTTGAAGAATTAAAATTATATAAATAAAATATTTAAAAGAAACATCCAACTGTTACATGTGGCCTGTTATAGCCCATTAATGCATCAAATGGTTTCAAGATATAAACTAGATAGGGTTTGGGATAATTCCTTGTCCATTTATGTTTAATTCATGGTACAATACCTAAATGGTTTTAGATTTGTTGGTATAAGGCCTCGATTGTATGTTTTAGATGTTTATTATTATACATTACATCATTATGAATTATATTAGATATATTATTTGTGATTGATCTATTAGATAGAATATCCATGGTTATGTTTTCAATATCATGTGATTTATTATATTGAATTATTTAATCATAATTTATTTATTCCATATTATGCTAGTAAAGTATTTAAATGGCATGTTTTTTAGTTATTTACCATTTCATATTGATCATAACTAATATATTCTTAGCATCCCCTATATGCTTACCCTTAATCAACATTTATGGTCACCCATTTCATTTGATTTATTTTCACTAGGATACCCAAAAGTGTTTTGTGACTGATATGTATGAAAATAATTAAGAGAATGATGGAATTATAAAAAAAATTAATTTTTTTTATTTTATGTTTTCAATTTTAAAAATAATTTCATGTATATATCTAATTTACCAAAACTACTAAACAATTTGATCCTTCATGATGTGATTCATATATCTTATGATGATATAATAATGTAGTCACCAACTCCTTGCTACAGATTTTGGGGTCCTTATAATTAGTGTCATATAATTTTTAGTAGAAACCTTGGAAAGTACATTTAGGAAACCATATATTAGGGAATATAACCCCATGATATACTTTGAGTATAAGTACTAAATAACATCATAACATTTTATAAATAATGATATTGTATGGGTTTTCCAAGAAAATAAATCCCTCTATGGATACTATATATGGAATTGGCTCTATGAAATATCTACATAGGTATAATAAGTTTGAAAATGGTGAATTTATATAACACCAATATATATTGTAAATATTTTTTTAATTAATTTAATCATATTGATAATATTCATTTCATGAAACACTAAATGTAGTTTTATTAAGAAATCACTATGTTTTTCTTGAGTTATATTCTAAACAAGGTTAATATTTCACTAAATGAACCAATTATATTATATTTCTGTACACAAAAAACTATGATTGGATTATATTACAATCAATATCGAGTCCCTTAGATAGCTTTTATTACATGTATGGATGAGTTTTCACAATACTACAATATACTATTAATATAATTATTAAAATATTTTTATAGCTACCATCAAACAATTAATAAGGATATTATGAATAATTTTAATTAACATGTGATAATTATTTTTATACATGAGTATTGAATAAATCCATTGGTTACATATTAGTATAAATGAATTTATCAACTAATAGCAGATAATGAATTTATTTTTCTAATGAAAACAGAATTTAATGAACAATCACAATTTTATCTCAATAAATTTAAAAACTAATTTTTCTTATGCTTTAAAATAATTTTTTTTATAATATATCAAATCAATATTTTTGATACTCATACAATATTTTTAATACATATACTATATGAATAATTATAAATTTTTTAATAAAAATATCTAGGTTTAAAAAAAATTAATTCCACTTCCTTTTAATGGCGAATCCTTTTTAAATATAATCTTTACACATTTACAATTTTTAATTTTAAAAAAGAAACTTCATTTTTTTACTTAATATATAAAAATTTAGCTCGGTGGAATTTTTTTATTTTTATGAGAAGTTACATTTTTAAGTGACTGGTGGAAAACACTAGATATTAATAAAAAATAGCGTTCTCATCTAATATATTTATATAAATAATTATGTTGTAATTTTATTTTTAAATTTTAATGATGTCAATTGTACAAAAAATTATCAATAAAATTAATTTGAATCAATTTAAAATTTAAATTGGGTATAAAAACATACTAATCATTTACACTTATTTTCTTCAAAAACCCTCAGTCACGACACGACTATGAGATTAAATTTAAATTAACTTTTTACACTTATTTGCTTAGAATTTAAAAAAAAGGATTAGATATTTGGAATATTAATAATTTAGTATTTATAATAGTTTTAACATGTTTTTTGACATACAATATTATTTAATGTAATTATAATTAATAATATTTATTAAGGTAGAATTAAGCTTGACAAGAGACTAAACCATGAAATTAGGGGTGAAAATAACCTAAAAACATGGAAAAATCATTTGGATAGAAATATTAATATCATATACTCCACTTGATAATTTTTACTTCATTAACTGAGCCACATTACATATGGAAAATGTTGTTGAAATTCCATTTAAAAATATTTACATAAATTCCACTCCCCTCTCTATAAAAAGGGACTCACCCCTCTCAATTATTAACACCTCTCAAGAACAATGGTTTTCCAGAAAACTTCCCAAATACGCTCCAAAAATCCCAAAACTAATCCTATAATCCTTTATTAGGCCTGAAAACCAACCATTTAATACCTTTTTTCCTAACCAAAAGGAATTATCCAATGAAGATATAACATCCTCCATCAAGATCTTAGATTTCCTTTTCAATATATACCCCCTAAATGATATTATTACATTATTATATAACAAAATAAGTTTCCAATATATATATATATTTGTGTGTGTGTATGTGTGTGTGTGTTTCTATTCTATTTGATTGACTTAACCTTACATGAAATTCATTATTATAGGTAAAAAAGTTATTGTTATTGTGCATGGCGAACTACCGACTTGGGAAATAATATTGTTCAGTTTTCCTTTAATACATATAATTGTTGTGATTTATCATTGCCTCCATTTTTTATAATGTATATATAATATTTATAATGTATTTAATATTTTTTATTAATATATAAAATATGCTTTCATTCTTCATATTTTGTTAAAACATGATAACTTCGTTTGTAAATGTGTGGACTTCCACATCCTCAAAGCAATGTGAATATTTCACGCTATACATGGAATGTATTAAGGATATTATTATTGAAATAATATGATATGTATTACATAATAATTCTATTTTAATTTCTTATATATATATATAATTTTTTTCCTTCAATATTATAATAAAATGAAAACAACATTCTGGCATATGTACGCCCTACTGTCTCCCCGGATGGTGTATTTAATATCACATTAATATATGTTACAAATTGTTAAATATATATATATACTAAATATACATGATATTTATATGATTTTTACATTCTTTTTATACATAAATCAAGATCTATGTAAAATAATCAAGAATAACTAACCAAAACATATATGAAAAATATAGAAGATACTACCGTAAATGAAAACAATAACATGGTGATATTAATTAAATGTTAATATAAGGTATTAAAAATATTATTTGTCACTATAGATAATATTATGTTTATTATTAATATTTATAAGAAAATTGTATTTATTATATAATATCATGTAATGTGTATGATGAAAGTAAAGTCTTAAGGTAATTGTTTTATTGACTCACCCTTATTTTTAATGTGACAAAAGCCATGTTTAACTCCTATTTCTAATATAATGTGTGTATCATAAAAAATAATGTATTATATAAATATTATAATTCAATTTATGAGTTTTTAAATATCTATTCTATTCTGTTTATTTCATGGGGTTTTTGATTCAAATTTCAAGAAATCTATAATGTAATGTTTTCTCAATTTTTCTTCTTTGAGACACAAGTCATGTTAGGAACCTATATTTTTCTATAAGGTGTAAATAATTCCTTTGAAATGTTATATCATGAAACTAAATATTTTTATTATATTTTAAGCATCGTTTATTTTCATTTCTTACATAGTTATACTGATTTAAATTTACTATGTCATAAGAGTTTATTGCAAAAAATCTCATTTTTTATCAAGATTCTTTATGATAATTCTTTCATTGATGAAATATTTTGATTCATAATTCAAGAAATCACATGAGTTTTACTACCCTATAGTTATCTATGATTTATTAATGTCATAGAAGGAGTTTCCTACTCTATGTTACTTTATATAAATAATAATTATTTTTATAAAAAACTGATATAATTTCTCTTCTCGGTTGGAAAACATTTTTATTAAAATATTAGTGCTATCAAAAAATGTTTTAAAAATGTGATTTTAAGATCATTTTCAAGGAAAAATGATTTTAAAAATGTTTTCTTATTTTAATATAGAACATTGTATAGTTTCAAAAGGTTTTTTTCAAAAAATTTGAATTCAATTATTTCATTGATAATTATATATGTTTTCAATGTATTATCCAAAGAAAAGGTTTTCCCATTATTTTCAATAATAATTTAAATGTTTTTGAGGAATAAGGTTTTAAAGTGTAATCAATATAACAATAATATTGTCCATGGATAATGGTTTTAATTATTTTGAAGATCAATTTATATTTTTTCATGGAATAATGTTTTCAAAATGTTTTCAAGATAACTTCATACGTTTTAATTGAAAATTGTTTTCTAGACCCCTTTATAAGTTTTAAATATTATTTTTAATGAAATTGGTCTTGAAACTTTTTTATGTTCTAAATATAAATTTTAAAATAATAAATGATACATTACTTATGAAATATTTTCTAAATCATAATTAAAAATAAATCCATCAATGAAGACATACATTGGTGTAATTCATGTCTTTATACAGAATTGATCCAAAGGCTCTATTCATATTCTTTATCTGAATGGATTATGTTTTGATGGCATGAAAATTATGAAACCCATTTCTCTTTCATGGTTTATATATTTATAATACCTTAAACATTTTCATAGTTTATATGTTTATGAATACCATTTCACATTCATGGTTTATATTATTATGAAACTTGATTAACTTCATGGGTAATGATTTGATGAAATGATTATGAAACCAATATATGTTCCATATGTTATGATATTATTACATGTTTATGAAACCCATTCCATTTCATGGGTTATAATAGGTTGATGTTTTATAATCTAGTGTAACACGTATGTTTGATTACATTAGGATATGGGTGGGAAATATATATCCCTCCAATTAATTGGGTAATAATTTATATCTCATGTGATAGAGATTGATGGAATTGAGAGTCAACTCAATTTAGTAAAGAACTTTGTCTTCTAATTTGGTCTTGGGAGTGAACCTTGACTACTAAGATAATATTGGGAGTGATCCTTGACTGTGAATTTTTTTATCAAAGGGAACCATAATAAATAATATGGTATGGGGAGTGAACTCAAACTTGTAAAATGTTCTTAACATTAATTCCTTAACTAAAATGGAAATCAATTTATATGAATATGTGTTGGTAAAAAATATATATATTATTCCAATGTATGGTCTCATGGATAATGCTCTTGATTTACTTATGATTTATGTTTAATGAACTACCAATATTTATTCAATGACTCGTGTAAATGATCTATTACATGCAGGGTGTGATTATAAAATGTAGTTATCATGTTCTAATACCCTTATTCGGATGTCATGCATATGTGTCTACTTTTATTACCCTTATTAAGAATTTGAGCCCACCCCTTTATTATATTTCATTTCCCTATGTTATGAATAAATTTTTTAAGTAGGAGTTTTAAAGGGAAATATAATTATTGGAAACATAGAATATCATTCACCAAATTTAAATATTTTATTCCATGTTTCCAATGAATCTTAAATATTATGGTCCATATTCATGTATTTTTTTATTATGATTAACATTCATCTAAAAAGGTGTAACATCCATTTATGTTAAGCATGGGCCTCTATAGTTTGTATCAATGAACAGGTTTAGTTAACATTTGGAAACTAAGAAGAGTTCAATTTAGTGATATATTAGGGGATATTTCCATGGATATTTCTTTGAATGTATCTTATTATAATCATATGATTTCATTGATTTGAAATTATATTTAATGATTTAGGCATTAGATAGTCAATTTTTCATGATTATTCGGTTTTATATTATGAAAAGTGTTTCTCACAATGTTCTTTTTAGTTTTATTTAATTGCTGGAACAAGATGGAATTGGGTTAAAGTTGAACGTGAGAGAATTTTTTTGATGAGCGGCCAAATTAGAATATCATTGGAGTGAATGATTTTGCGATAAATCCAAATTAGTTTTCATAGAAAACTATTAACAATTTATACCATAACTAATGATTATACTCACCAAACATGTGAAGGAATGGTTTTTCAGAGAGTTCAGTTAATGGAGGCCATTAATAATGAAGATCCAGTTCTCATTTATGTTGTGAATGTGGAATGAATCACTCAAGTGAATGTCATTACGGAACAAGAAGGTGTTTTCATTTTAGAAACCAGGGACAAAAATAAAGTAAAAAAAATTAAAAATGAAGTGATCAGTTAACCCAATTAATATGAATATTGTCCTCTATAAGACATCATAGATTACTAAATGCTTTAAGTGTGGAATAAATAGCCATTATGGAAATCAATGTCCCATGTGGAAAGATCACAAATGGAATCAGTAAGGCGGTAAAAGTAATGGTTATATAGTTTATGATAATGAAAATACTGGTGAAATGTGAATGGGAAGAGGTATTATTTAATATAGTTTTGTATCATTTTTAATATCTTTTAGATTAAGTGGAATATTTGGGGTATTAATGTAATTGGATTCAAGAATTGTGAATTGTGAAATATATACGGATAATTAATTTTATATTTTTATCTACAGAATTTGAAGATTATTTTAGATGGTTTAGATACACTAGAAATATAATATAATGAGAAGGTTATGTTAATGGTAAACACATGATTAAAATAATGATAACAAAAAATATGTTCTTAACGTCGAGATAGTGATGTTTGGATAATGTAAATTGGATGGTACTGATTACCTAGGAACAAATTCTAGATTTGTTGAAAAAGTGTTATATATTATTGTGGATGATGTTTAAAACATTTTGAATTCATGGAAAACATCCATTATAAATAATGTGTGATTTCAATAAAGATGTATGGAAATTCATGTTATTACCGTATTTCAAGAGAATACATGATAATGGTATTCACATGTTGTAATGTGAAAACCATGAGATAATTTATAATATACGAGGGATCTATTTTAAGCTGATTTAGTGAATGTATTTCTACTATTTTAGATTGTCATATTTTGAAAGGATTATAAGGCTAAACATTTTTAGAATTGATTATGTCAAAATTTTGATGAGGATTTGGGGATTAAAGTAATGTCTTTTTTTATAAGGATTAATTCATATTGAATATCTATTGGTTATAGTTTTTATGATAAATACACATGGAAGGATATATAATTCAATATATAGATCTCATGAACAATTACGGTTTTAGAAATGAAAAATTTACCTTTATTTCTAAGAATAAGGATGAAGTATAAGTCGATGAAGGAAAAAAAAGGGAAATGTTTTCTTGAAACCATGAAAGTATGTATTTTCATGAAATTTATTCAAATTTAATGAAAAGGGTAATCAAATAAAATGTTTTCATCTTATCCTAATTTTTGATGATCTCAATGACCTTTTTCAAGACTCTTTGAGTTATGTCTTTGTAAATGTTATCTTTCTCATAACAATATTCTCTCTCACTCACCCTTATAACATAGCAGTTAGATTTCTCTTTCATGTCTCTATTTTCATTTTATACCAATCATCACCCATGTGGTATCATAGTTTTGAGTTTATTTGGGAAACCATATGGTTTCCAGCATTCCCTTTTCAAAGAAAGTATCAATATTAATTTTTACGTGGTTGTTTTCTATGAAAAGAAAATTCAATTATTAAACCACTAATAACCAGGATGAATTTTTTGGGTAAAATTAATTTAAATGGTGGTAGGATGTTAAATTATTATATTTTGTGAAATATATGTTTTTGAATTAACTTTTCGATATTTTTCATTTCATGGAATAATGATTATAAATTATTTTATAAAAGCACCAAGTTTGGCTTTCTTTATACGCAGCACCAAGTCCTTCCTTCACTGTACGTGACACATAGATTTTATTCTGGTAGATGAAACACTGTATTTTTATCTTATTTCACCCATTACTGAGCCCCTTCGATAGTTGCATTACACCAAAGGCCAACAATTTACAAAACTAAAATAAATTATTAATAAGATTATTAAAATATTATTATAGATACTACCTTGACATTTAAATGGAAATACGAATATGATTAATTAAATTGTGAAATATATTATTTACACATGGTTATATAATTAGTCATATGGTTATCAATTAGTGAATGTGAATGTATAAACTGGTTGAAAAGACAGAAAATACTTTTCAAAGGATACTATTTTTCTATGTATGAACAAAATTTTATATCAATAAATTAAAAAAACCACTTTTGGTTATTTTTTTAACAATATTTTTATATTATATATTCAATCATTATTTTTTATACAATTCCAACATATTTTATGTGTATAAGATAAGAATAAATCCTATTTTGTGAATAAATAAAGATGTAATTTTTAAAATAGAAATTTTACCACCTTTTAATGGAAAAAACATTTTATGTATGATCATTAAAACTTTTATAAAATTTATTTCAGAGAATTAGCATAATTTTTAGAAGTGTAATAATTGAATTTTTTTTGGGTGATTATTTTATTTTTATGAGAAGTTCCATTTTTAATGAATAGTGTAAAACATAGAATTTTAATTCAATAATAATTTATTATTTAATATATTTTAATAGTAAATTTTTTTTAAAATTTGGTTTTAACGTTTATTTGATCAATTTTACATATGTTAAAACAATTTAGGTAATTTATCGCAATTTTACATTTAAATTTGATAGAAAAACATCTCAAAATTTTAATCTTGTTTCTTAAAAAACCCTTATCATGACAAGTCTGCTAAATTAATTTTAAATTAATTTCTACCACATATGTGGTTGGAATTTGGAAAAAAAATCAAAATAATTAACAATAAGAATTTGAAATTTATAATAATTCCACATTACCTTTTCCTCAGATAATTAGAAAAAGTAATTAAAATTAATTACAATGATTAAGTTAAAATTAATTTTAATAAGGGAAAAAACGTGAACATAATCACCAAAATTACCAATCAACATTTTCAAAATCACCTGGATATCCATATATCAACCTGATCATCCATTTTATGGTATTTGGTTTTTTATTCTATAAACATGATTGGGGAAAATGTTTTTGGAATTTAATTTTTAAAAATTTGTAAGAATGCCACTCCACATACACAAAAAATTAACTCAACACTTCAACTTATTAACACCTATCAGGACATTTGAACCAAGAAAAATATTCCCAAATATGATAAAAAAAATTCCTCCTCTCATCCTGGAAGACTCCCTTGGGGCAGAAATCCAAGAAAGGAATCCTTTTTGTGAAAACCAAAACGAGTTATCCAAAGATGATGAAACATCCTTCTTCAAGGTGTTTTATTTTATTATATATGATGAATGAACTTTAACAATGAAATTCGAGACTTAATGTAAGGGTTTTCTCATCGTACTTTTATTTTTCATTAGACATAATCCACATCTACCTACTATTTCTTATATATGGTATATATACTTCCCATGGATGAATGATATTATTATTATACTTAAATTTATTGGTATTTACATATACATTGTATGATATTTCTTTCACTGGGGTTATGCTTCAATTGTTATGAATCAGTAAAATAATTTTGTGTCAATATGCCTTTCTTGAGACACATGCAATGTAATGAACCAACATTTTCCTATGAGGTGTATATACTACCTCTGAAATACTATATCATTAATATCATTATTTTAATGACATATTATGTTTAATTTTATTTGATTTTATTATATGTGGATATATATTTAGTGTTACAATGTGGTAAGTATTTTTTTCAACAATCTCACTATTTATCATGATTGTTTATGATTATCATTTCATTAATGAAATATTATGATCCATATGTTAAGAAGACTCATGAATTTTTATAACAACTAAATATCTCTGATGACATAATTTATTATTTTCATTTTCCAACACTATATTACATAATATTATTATGAAACTAGCTTTAATAAAATATGATCTCATTTAACTTTTCAATCATAAATATATTTTATTTAGGAAACCCATGATTTCAATAATATTTTAAAATTTTTATTTTAACACATTTTCATTTAAAAAGGATTTAAAAAATGTTTTATGATGTTCATATCTCTATTTATATATTTAAAAAATGTTTTTTTCAAAGAAATGTATTTTAATGATTTCAAATATTCTTTTAAAATGTATGTAAAAGAATTTTAAAATAAAAACAATTTCAAAATTTTTTTCAAGCTTAATTAAAATGTTTTCAAAGAAAAATTTTTTCATAGTGTTTTCAATATTAAATTATATTTTTTAGGGAAAAATGATTTGAAAATGCTTTCAAGATTATTTTATATGTATTTATTGAAAAAGGATTAATTATTTTCATGATTACTATATGTATTAAAGGAAAATGTATTTAGAGGTTCATTTATAATTTTTCAAGATTATTTTAGAAGAAAACATTATTCAAAATTATTTTGGTTTCAAAATTAATTTTTCACTCAAGAAAGGATATTTTCCTCAAGAAATGTTTTTAATATTAAATTTCAACATTATTTCCCATCTAAGATGGAAAAAATTGGACTTACTCATGACTTTATAAGGAAATTATTCAATGGTTCCATTCATTTTATTTCTCTGAATGGATTATGTTTTTATGGAAAAATGTTTATGAAAACCATTTCACTTTTACAGGATATATGTTTATAAAACCCATTTCTCTTTTATGGGCCATATGTTTATGAAACCCATTTGAATTTCATGGGATATGTCTTAACCAAATTCTCTACTATTAATAGGTTACGTTTTGATGAAATGATTATGAAACCTGTATCTTTACCATAGTTTATGACACGATTACATGTGTGTGAGGCCCATATCATTTCATGGGTTATGATATGATGAATCTATATGATCTACTAGAACCCATATGTATGAATTTTTTTTGAGATGGGTGGGAGATATATATCCCATATATGAAGTGGGTAATGATTTATATCTCATGAGATAGACATGGATGGGATGCAGAGTGAACACTGTTCAGTAAAGAAAATTTTCCACTAAGATAGTCTTGTGAGTGATCATTGGAAACTAAGATGGTCTTGGGTGTTAAACATGACTACTAATTTGTTATTAAGAGTGATCCATGACTACCAATATGGTATGTGGAGTAATCCCACACTACTAATATGACCCTATAAGAGATTCCTTAACTACTATGGAAATAATTTTGTATACATATCTGCTTCCCAGAAATTTTATGTCTTATTCATCTGTTGTGGTCCCTTGGATCATTCTCATGATGTCATTATAATTAATGTCTTATAAAACCCCAATAATTACTGAATAAATCATTTATATGTTCTATTATATGTGGGGTATGTTCTTTTAATTTTATTATCATGTTATCAAATATTTTTACTACTGTTATAATAATATATCTCTTTTTTACCCTTATTGAGCATTTAAGCTAACACTTTTCTTATGTTTCTTTTTCATTTAATATGAAGATAGGTTTTATATATATGTACTCAAGGGGATGGTCATTGAGGGAATCATTTAAGATCCTTCACTATGTTATAATATTTTTTTCCAAGTTCCCAAATACAATATGTTATTATGGTCCCCGTTAATTAATTTTTCAGATGTGATGAATATTCATCTAAAAAGATATAATATCTATGTATTTTATTCCTGGGTCTCTATAATTGTGATTGATATGATCCTCCAATTTTTCAGAATAACATATGATTTGATTATCTTAGGTTATATTCATAGCTTAATTCACATATTCATTACAAAACATTATGATGGATGTGTAAATATTTTAATGATTTAAAATCATACCTGATAAAACCATGTTTATAATTATGAGAATATATATGCATAAAATATTAATTATATATAAATTTCTTCAATATATTTGGGATTGAAATTCATGTTTAATAATTTTATGATCTAATATAGTGTATATTATTTTCTATAAATTTTACCAAATTAATTTAATGTGAACCATATAATTGAGTGATATTTATATAAATAATATCATCGTGGAAGACATAATGAAGCTAGAGTTGAGCATACAGCTAGTTATGAGCATGTTATTACCATATTGGGATAGATGAATCAAGTTATGAGTAATAAACTTTTCCAGAAGGTATAACCTACTGTCCCAAAATGCGATGTAATGATGGTAGACTAATTCATGCATCATAAACCTCCATCATTCAATGGGTATAATAGCCAATTTAGAGAATAAATAGATAATTCCCTCCGAGTGAAAATTTCTCACTTTAATAATTAATTAATTGGATAATTATTTCAAGTTAGAATGTTATCACTCAGAAGAAGCATAATAATAGTTGTTAATTCAAAAAACATTAGATATGTAGGCTATATCATGAATGGAGTGAATGTATTTCAATATAATCAACATGGAAAAATATTTTCCTTTTGGGAAATGAGTAGATATGGAAATATTGTGCTTACTTTTAAGGAAATAATTATAGGAAAATAATTGTGTCTTTGAAGATATCGTTATATGGTTATAAATTAATGTTGTGAAATATGTACATAATATAAAGTGCAAGGTTTAATGATTCATAAATGGTAATAATCTAATCCTCTGAAGGGTACTAGTCTCCTAATATTTCTCATATTTGGGGGTAACATATCATGTGCTACCAATTACATAAAATAATTCACTAGTTTTTTTAGATTAAAAGGGAATCAAGATAATAAGAGGATGATAGAGAAATATACAGATTAATAGAATTAGGAAAATAAGGATTTTTGAACAATAGAAACATGTGAAAAGAAACACCATGGTACATGATTTAAAGGAAAATTATATTTCTTTTAAAGTGAAAAAATGCCACTATACATGTTATTATAGGTGTAGGAAAGAATATTCCAATGTGAAATGATTCCACTATAAGGAGACAATGTACTACCCAAGTGAAATCCCTATGAATCAAAGATAAAATACCTTAAACGGAGATATGGGACCAAGAATAGGCTTATGATATTAATATGGATGAAGTGGAATGATAACTATTCTTTTTTATTTGGATACTTGAAGTATATTGTAATATTTTTTAATGAAATTATATTTATAAAAATCAAAAAATGTATAAGTATTATAATTTAGTGCAATTAATTAACGTATTTGAAAGAATATGTTGAGTGGTACCGAAGAAAAATAAAAGTCATTCAATGACAAGTTGAAGATATTTTAAATCTTATAATTGAGGGAGGACAGTAATTAATATGTGCTTGATGCTGAGATAATAATTAAAAAGAGTTTTTTTAGTGTTATTGATAAATTTAAAGGTTTAAATAATCTTGTATGATGCGTAAATTATGTACTTCTTTAATTTGGTAACATTTTATGAATTATATTAATATGGTTTTAGAAAAAGTACAACCCAAATATTGGGTGATAACATGTCACATCTGGTTAGGCTGTATGAATTAAACCCAAATATAATGTTTGATAATGTTTTAGTGCCTACTGGTGACCTACAAGATGTCCTAGTGAATATGGAATTGTTAAAATTAATTATTTTAATAGATAAATATTATAGTTTAACTAGTGGTGTTAGTTTTGAGTTTTAGGTATTAAGTTGTTATAATGGACAACTAATCATAGAGGTATTGGATTGGGAAATTATTCAAAGACAAGTATAAATATTATTCACTATTTTATGTATATTATTATCCATTAAGATTTATTTTTATTATTTTTGTCATAAAAAAATCATATCATATTTTCATTTATGTTGGTAAAAAATAATGTGGAAAATGATAGAAACAAAAAAACAACAAATTATTTCTATGAAAATGAAAGGCATGAATTATGTATATTTTTATATATTCTTAGTCTAGATTTTAAAGTAATTACTTATGTTTAGGAAAAGGATATTAAATCAATCTTTTATCCTAAAACCTTCATTTATATTGAAATGGTGGCCTTTTAAATCATTACAAATTTATGGTTTTTTGGCCCTTAAACACTCCATTAATAAATAACCTTATTATGACCAATGACCTCTACAATTAACTATAATTATTTATTATTTTATTCCATTTACATTTTTTTAATTATCAAAAAATTTCTTCAAAATTTTACCATAGTTATGTGTTATTTTAGATGACCTTTATATTTCCCTTTGGTGTCTTATTAAAATGATGTTTTATTAAACCTTTTCAATGATGCATTTTTTCTAATAATTGTATTTGAAAACCCTAAATATTTTATTACAGAGATCAAGATTAAATTATGAGGATTCATGTTTTTTTAAGGTAGATAGAATATAACAGCCAAATATTTTAAAATAGTAAAATAATGTTTCATAGAATGTATGACAAGCAACCACTATCATATAAAAGAATGTATCATCATGAGTGTAACATCCCAAGTATATATAGAATAAAACATTTTAATATAAATTAATATTTTTGAATTTAATGTTAATTTTAGTTTAAAGGGGACACTGTTTATGATATATCTCTCAATAGGAAACAACAGGTTTCTCTGAAATTTTAAATTTCCCACATCACTGAGTTATACCGAAAAATAATACAACAATAATATTATTATTTTAAAAGGTAGTTAACACCTAGACATTTCATTAGAGAGAATTAATATAATTAAGTATATTATAATTATAAATATTTTTAAAATATTTTTATATTTATAAAATAAATTTTAGAGGCTTAAAATGAGAATTAATCTGATTTTAAGAATAATATTTTCTAATAATTTTAAATGGTCACCTGAAAAACATTTGACTGTAACCCCACATATAAAATAGTTTCTCTAACTTTTATATGTTATATGTGATAAAATAAAATTTTTCTTTAGAATATGGACATAAAACTTTACTTTGGATGAAACTTTGTTATTTTTCTCATAAAATCAATATTTTTTATAAATAGTAAAAAATACTGCATTTTAAATCAAAACTATATTTTCATCTAATTTATTTATATAGTTAGATTTTAATTTTAATTGGGATTATTGTTTAATTGGATTATGTTTTTATAATTTAATCTAATAATGTTCATTGAATTTAAATTGACATTTAAATTGGACATAAATACATGTCAACCTTTGGATAATTTTTTCTTCTTAAAAACTCATTTTCTAGTATTGAAAATATGAATTAATTTTAAATTAATTGATTTAAATATTGTGTTTTGAATTTGGAAAAGTGGATTATATATTTGGAATCCTAATGTCTAAATTATGTAAAGAGGGTCCTTTTATTTTTGTACATTGTGAATTGTAACTTCAATAATTATTTTTATTTACCATGGTTAATAGGTAAATTTAAAAAATATGGGTAAAAAATAATATTATAATAATATTAAAATACCCTAAAATATTTCCTAATCATATTATATTTGATATTTCAGTCCTTGATAATTTTTTGGATGAATTGAGGACCCCATGGAGCCACTTGGATGTTATAATGACCATTTATAATATGTAATTTTAAGAAAAGGGATATATAACAAAATCATGAGTCTCTTAGCATAAAAAATTTTAATTTGTATTATTTATCATATCACTTTGACTATAAGTAATAATTAGAAATATAAAACAATTTCATACAACATGATACTTTTTTAATAATTTATACACTTTAATTAAATATATATATTTATGACACAATGATGATGGAATGATACATTATTAATAAAATATTCAATTAAATGGAATTAAAAATAATAAACTAAATGTAATCTGAACATTTTATGGATATGGAAAAAATTAATGTATAAAATTTAACAGTGATGTATGATTTAATTCCTTTTTTATGTAATAATAATTTTTTATGACTTTATCATAAATCAATTTCTAAATAGTGTTGTAATTGATGAAAATGATTTTTTAAAACAAATAATATTTTATCAAATTATATAACAGTCCTATAAATCTAAAATTATTCCAAATGACTTATATAATGTTTAAATTTTCATTTATCATCCACTTTTAATTCTCTTGAAATTGTATAGTAACTATAGTAACCATAGATTATGAAAATCCAATAAGACATGGTAAGAGTTATTGTTTTTAACTAAGGGTTAAATCTAAAATAAAGGTTAATTTTGGGAACAAAGCATGTCTAAAACCTAACACATGCGATTATTTTGACCCATACTCATCTTATAGTTGATATATATCAATTTGGAAATATTTTAATTCAAAATAAATTTATAATTAAATAATATTTCAAGACATTCCTAAAGGGCCTCTCCTCTCTCTTATAAAAGGTCAACACCTCTACCAACTTAAAAACACATATAAGGCCCCTTGGATCATCCAAATTATAATCAAATAAGCTCCCAATATCACTAAATTTATCTTAGAATCTTTACTTTATTCATAAGAAAATTCAACAGAAGCTTTTGGCTAAAATCAAATGGAGTAACCCGATTTTGAGGCAACGTCTTCTCTCAAATTCCATTCATTTAATTTCCACATCCAACCCCAAAACCTACCTTTATTACATAATTTTACAAAAAAAACCAGTGTAATAAATATACAAGTATTTTTTATGATAATCGTTTTATTTACTCATATACACACCTCTATCTAATAGATTTTAAACATATTATTTTTGTATATGGTGAACTACTGCATCATGAAACAATGATTATTTAATTTTCTCCTACCACATCTCATGATGGACATTATGATTGAACTATATTTATATATTATATTTATATTTATATTTTCTATATATTTATTTATTTATTATTAACATCATACCTTTATAATTTTCATAATGCGTAAATACAATAATTTTATTTAAGGAAGTGTAAACTACTACCCCCTAAAAAGTGATATGAATCATTCCTGACATACAAGGAACATATAAAGGATAGAGTTAATGAACATATGTATCATATATAACATAGATATTATATTTTAATTATAATATACCTACGTATCATTTTTTGTATTCCTTTAAAATGACACGAAATAAATGTAGCGTTTAAACGTATGTATGGCCTACTATTTCAATGAATGGTTCATTTAATTTCATATCTCCAAATGATATTAAATATTATAAATACATATATACTGTATATATATTAAATTTAAATAATTTATAATTTTCTAGTGAAAATGGACTTATGACCACATGGAGAAGTTGAATCAAGATAAGTTCACTTTTGACTCAAATACCAAACATTGACCAAATGTCCAATATGTACACAAATAATTAAATAATTTATATAAAATGGTCATAAGTGATATTTAATGAATTATAATCATTAAAAATATTGTAATAAAATTATAAAACAAACATTTTCTATTATTTAAGAAATTGAAGAAAAAAGGACAGTAGTCAGACTTTAACGCCCCAACCCCAGTTACCCAGAGTCGATGTATTATTACATAACATTGGCATGATCACAAAAGACCAAGTCTCAAAAGACCGATTAGTTTAGTAGCCTTAAAATAACTAGATACATTCATGAATTTTACATTACATCATAAAGTGAAAAACTACAACAACATCTTGTCTCCAGAGACCACACTCATATCCCCTCATACTATCCCTGCAAGTCATTCATAAAATAATTCTTTAAATATTGGGAAAAATAAAGCACAGAAAGGGGTGAGCTCAAATTCCCAGCAAATATAACAATATATCCAAAACTTTCATAAATAAGCATAAATATTTAAGGCAATTTATAACTAAAATAAAAGACTTTTAATCTTGAACTTCATCATAATATGTCAGAAATAAAATGAAATAATGTTATTTACTTATTCACATGGATATTCTACTAGTAGAATGATCACATGCAATATCAATAACCACTTTCATAATGATGGAATGCACAATGCCAGACTATCAAAACCACATAGTCAAGGCCTCGTTCCAAGACTACAAATAAGCTTTTGTCTAGGACTTGGGCCAAGACACTAGTTTGTCTCATGAGACCTACTAATGCATTGAGGAGCTATAACAGGCCCCACCCATCACTTACTAAGTCCAATGCATTCCTCATATGAAAAGTTTGAAACATAATGTAAAAATTTGTATTAAAACTAGCATACAAAATGTCAATACATTAAGCCCAAACCAAGAATGGAAAAAAAACAGCACACCCACAGTCAAACATAACTCACTCAATAAAATATGGAAGATTTTATTGTATCTGATTAACCTCAATCGATAATAATGAATGATATTGACATAGATGAAAATAATCATCAAACTATTGAGAAAACTATCACCCTTTCTCTTGAAAACATTTAAAAGTCACACTATTTGTCAAGAAGCCATTTAAAATATATTTTTGAATCAAAGTGTCACATACCACTTTGAAACTTTTAAAAGAAATTTTGATTTGAAAACATTAATGTCCATATAAATAAATCCTTAAAACCATTTTTTAAAACGTGGGCATCAATGAGAAAGATTTAGAATAATAAATCATTAAAAAAATTTAAAATGATATTTTAGTTAGAGTTCCTAAATAAAAGAGAGACACTTGAATACAAATAATTTAGGTAATAAAAACTTCGTAATATCATGAGAATAAAGGGATTCATGATATAATATGTCAAAGTACATTATATACACCATATAAAAGTGATTTGGTGTATAACAACAAAGGAGTCTCAATGGAATGTAAATTGAGATGGAATCTCTCATAAAGTCTGTATCCATAGGTTCAAGATAAATCAACGACATAATTATGTGTGAAAAATATAAATACACTCAATATTATTGTATATTCAGTATAAAACAATCAAAGTACATTAAAATATATTCTTGTAAAAACAACACCAATGAATTAGATGTTTAACTCAATAAATGGAGATTGAGTTAAAATTACTCTTATCAAGTTCATCTCGAGGACTTGAGAATTTATCAATGGAGTGATTATGTGTATCAAAAGTATATCCACAGAAAGGGGAGTGTAAATTATTACATAAGGAAATAAATAGTTATTCCACACATAATCTTGGAGTAAAATAGTCAATGAAGTATTTGTAAAGCCGAATGAGTGGAAATTGAAATTCCAAATTCCCATATCAATTTGGTAACTTACGAAACATACACCCATGAAAGAAGGATAATACAATGATGATGTAAATATACATAAATTAAATTATATTATACAATTAATATAATCATGGGCATTACATACACCACATGCAATAAATAAGTGGTGAACAATGGAAATCTCACGAAATTAAAAGTGAGATAAGAAACCCCTTACTTTGTACTTTTTCCTCGGTTGAGGGTAGTTTAGCCTCCTGTATAATGGTGAAATAATTTTTATCAAAATATACAAGGATCATATACATTTATATGATATCATATATGATCTTTTAACATTGTTTTGTTAATAATATCTTAGTATTGTCGTCGTTTCGGGTGTTAACTTACTCGTTTTATTTTATATTATTTGTTACATAAGTCATTTTTGTTATGGATAGGTTGTATATTATTCATATCTAGAATGATATCAAGTCCTTAAACTTTATTTTTAATCATCAAATGAGAATTAGTATTGAATGGATACGATGGTTAATGAATTTCATCGCGTTCGTGGAGACGATAGTCCGTACGTAGACACTTGCGACAATATCATTCTTTTGATATTAAAATAATATATAATTCTATGTTATATTATATATAAAGAATCATTATCATGTTATATTTATTATATACATGAATTAAATATCATAATTATACCCATCCAAATAATAATGTATTGAATAACAATTACACCACGACGTGGAGACGGTAGGCCGTACGTACGCATGTATGGTGACATGTCATTCAAAGGGTGGATAGAATAATGAATATGGTTGTACCATATTTATAATAAATCATAGTATATAGAATATAATATAGTTATTATTTTAAAATGGAAAAAAATGATAGAAGAAGTTCAAGAAGAAAGAAACCTGAAAAAGGGGGTGAAAACATTACCTCTTCTTCGGGTTCATCCTTTTGATTTGATCAAAAGGGCTCCTTAGGATGGCTTTTTCTCTAAAGGAAGGCATCTAGGATTAAGGTACAATATTTGAGAGGGTATTAGGTCATAGTTTTTCTGAACCAAAAGTCTTTTAAGGTATGAATAATTGGTTAGAATTGTTGTCCTTTTATAAGGTGGAGGAGGGGCTCTTTAGGAAAAACTTAAAGTATTAATTTATAATAAATTCATATTCGGTTTCTAATGGATCCAAAGTGGATTATTAAAATTATAAGGTGGTTATGGGTCAAAATAATTTCATCCAATATATTTTAGACAGTTTTGGGTCACTATATTAACCTTATCATTTATATGCAACTCTTATTTTAATAGTTTGACATTTACCATGTCACTTTGTATTTTAATATTTTATGGTTAATAAACATACAATATACTTCTAAGAGACCTCCAAGAGGTCCCTTAATGATAAACCTATAATTATATAAGTCATTTTTCTGAACCTTAGATTTTTAGGAATATAATATCAATTAATAATATAATATTTGTTTTAAAAACTCATTTATGTCAATTTTGACAATATTTAATAATTTATTTTTTTTAAAGTCTTAAAAACTTTATTAATTCGAACCAAATTCATTTAAGCAATAATAACATGTCATATTAACTAATAAAATTCGAGGATAGAATCAAAACTTTCAAATTATATTTATTTTAACATTTATAATACTAATTATTTGATTCTTTCATTAATAAGGATAATACTACATCATTATTGTGTCATAAATATATTTAGATATTAAATGTTTAAAAATTATAAATAAAATAAAATTATGTAGGAACTCTTTGTAGGTTTCTAATTAATATTTATAGTCAAACATATAACATATATAACCCTATGTAAAAATTGTTTTTCTAAAAATATATGCTTATGTCATTTTTGTATTTACTTAAACATAATTAATATAAAGTTTCATTATCACTTACAAGTGGATCTATGGGGTCCAAAAATCGACCCAAAGATGAACATGGTCGTAAATGTATCAGAAAATATTTTTAGGACACTTTTTGGGGTAATTTATTATTATTATAATATTATTTTTTACCCTTATTAACCGGATTTACCCTTTAACCATGGTAAATAAAATTTTTACCGAAGTAATTATTCAAAATGTCAAAATATAAAAGTTACCTATTTACAAAATTTGGACCTCATGATTCTAAATATGGAATCAATTTTTCTAAATTCTAAACACAGAAGTGGCATAAATTAATTTAAAATTAATTCCCGCTGTCAAAACAAAAAGCGTGTTTTTAAGAAATAATAACAATCAAAAGATTGACACTTGTTTATGTCCGGTTTAAATGTGAAATTTTTTCTAATGAAAGAAATTGTATTAAATGGTAAAAATATATATTCTACATATACTTTAAAACTACTCAAATTCATAATTTATCACTATTAATAATTTCAATTAAAAAATTTGTTTTTAATTAAAATTTAGTAATATTCACTATTCATCAAAACATGAAAGTTTTCAGAAATATACGAAAATTTCACCCTAGACTAATTTTGATATTCCTAATCCAAAAATGAAGTCCATTTTGAAAGATAAAATTTATAAAATTTTAAAAAGTCGGTATTACTATTCATAATGGCTAGTTTGATTGGGTGTGGTGTGTGTTAGAACTCGAAGTTGCATACAACACACACTACTGTATTATTCAAAGAGAAGCATACCATAGAAGTTTGGGGTGGTACATTCTCCCCTCCTTCAATAAATTGAGTCCTCAAAATTTTTAAAATTGGTCTTGGGAATATAATGGAAAGTCCCACATCAGAAAAAGAGTCAATAAAACATACATTTTAAAAGAGAGAAGGAGAAGTACAATGGTCACCCAAGATAACTCATACTAGGATTCCATTTAGGAAAACATGGATATGGAAGACAAACTAACTGTCAATTTCTGATTCAGAGGGATAGAAAACATGATCAGGAGAAATTTAACAATAATAAAACCACAAACTTGTGATGGGACAAATGGTCATTAGTCTCCCAGTAGGAAAAGTAAATGGATAAAAAAAATTATTTTAAGTTACATTACATAAATATAAGGAATTAATTTATGAGATTGACTAAGAACATAAATATATTTACTTAATTTTTAATCAGAGTTTAATTCTTTAATAAATTTCTACAATTAACTCATTTTTTTAAACGATGAGTATTCAAGAAGACTTAGTCACATTGGAAGAGCTAGAATAAAATTCTATAGAATCACATAATCCATGAAGGATAAACTATATATTTACATTGTCATTAGAGATTAATCAAAACCAAAATGGTTAGTATAAGATCTGATGATACCCCAAAAGGATATTCCTTTATATAAATAAACACTAATTTTAATTTCTAAAATAAACCAACAATACCTCAAAGTTAAATAAATACCGTTCAATAAACAATTCTCCCTAAAATCCTTCAATATAATCCAAACTAATATTGAAACCCAAAACTTAAAAAAATTTGTTTATGTAGTCTTCCATGTTAAATTGTATCTCCAAATAACATCAACTACTCTTAAAGTCACATACTTAAAATAATTAACCTAATCATATATTCTCTATTATAAGTTAATCATTTCCATAAATAACCTAAATCACTATAAATCCACAATAAGAACATAGATAAAAATCCACCATTACTCCTCAAATGAAACCCCATAGTATTCTATTTTCCTTGGTCATATAGTGTTCCCAAAAAAGTTAACATATTCTAAAATAACATTTATCAATTAATCACCAAATCATTTTTATATACTAAGGGTATTCATTGGATAAGACATAAGATCAAAAATCAATTTATTATTGTGCAATAAAATCATTTAACTAAAAATAATTAGTCACACTAACCAGGGACTTCACATAGTCCAGTGGTAGGCGATAAATCCCAATCACACTTTGGTTGTGGGTTCGATTCCTACATCTTTTTCTGATGCGACAGGTTATCACACGGTCTGCGTGTTGTCCTTTTTAAAAAAATATATTTTATAACATTACCAAATTGAGATAAATTCTTAAAAATAACCATAACATAATTTAACCCCAAATTTCATCTCATACCTTTCATTTTCATCCCAAAATATAATAACTTGTAATTTCCTCAAACCCAATGATCATATAAAATAAAATGGTTATTTATAACTATATCCACAAGGGAAAAGATAAGTCTTCCTCAAATATTATTCTCACATGGAAAACTACAGGGTTAAAAATACAAGAGAAAATTATTCCAAAGTAATCTCATCAACAAGGAGCACTAATACTTCTAAACATTTCTTCAACCATTTACTTACACATAGCTTCTTCTTTGAACAATAAACTATCCTATAGAATAAGGAATTCACTTGGGTAATGGCCAGGTCCCCTACATTTATGGAAAATTACTGTAAATGGATTCATGGGGCCATTTTTATTTTCTTCCATAGTACTCTTCATTTTTCCTCAGCAATTCTTCACTTTTTTCCTTCTTTCCCACATGTAAAGAATTTCTTTGTTCCGTTGAGACACTTTCTGGGGTGTCTCCTTCTACATTTCATGCATGATAGAAATTGAGGATTCTTTTCTCCATAGTCTCCACTATTGGAGCTCTTATCATTCATTTCCTTTCTCTTCTTTGTTGAGTCCGAGAGTTAGTTAATATATATATTGCTGATCATATTTTTGGAAAAATTGATTTGGAATGAACACGATATCTTTGATGCCTATCAACATTCCATTTTGTTGCTCATTTCCATCACTGTTCCCACCTTGTACATCATTCTCAAAGTTAATATGACTTCCTCGGAATTTATCCATTGACTAAAACCAGAAAGCATTGTGTGAGTAAAATTAGTCATAAAATCATTTAGAGGATATCATGACACCATATTCTCAATTTAAAACACCTTAGGATTAACCAAGGTCATTTATTCTCATCTTATATAAAAATACTTAAAAATTTTTTATAAATAAAATGTAAATTATCCTAAGTATATCCCCTAGGAGTGTCGTAACCAAGAGTGCAGCAAGGCCCATTTTTGTAAACTACTTCCCATTCGAGTCTAGCTCAAAGCAGTGTTTTTGGGTTTTATCCCTAGGTACATTTGTACCAGAGCTTCCTATACCTGGTCATAACCAGACAGGGATGTATTGCTCGGAAAACTCAAAAAATCTCTACAATACGAAAATTCTAAGAAGTTATTCTATACTAATCCTCAAAGTACATCTTAGGTCCATGTGCTCTAATCAGAGTTTATCTAAATATAGCTTCCTACATTTGTACTAAACTTCCTCTGATACCAACTGTAATGCTCCGACCCCAGTTACCCAGAGTCGGTGCATTATTACATAACATTGGCATGATCACAAAATATCAAGTCTGAAATGATTAATTAGTTTAGTATCCTTGTAAGAACTAGATACATTCATGAAGTTTACATTACATCATAAAGTGAAAAACTACAACAACATATTGTCTTCATATACCACACTCATATCCCCTCATACTATCCCTGCAGGTCATTCATAAAATATTTCTTCACATCTTGGGAAAAATAAAATATAGAACGGGGTGAGCTCAAATGCCCAGTAAGGATAAAAATATAGTGGAAACTTTCATAAATAAGCATAAAAATTTAAGGCAATGTATAACTAAAAAAATCCTTTTAAACATGAACTTCAACATAATATGGCAGAAATAAAATGAAATAATGTCATTTACTTATTCACATGGATATTCTACTAGTCGAATGACCACATGCAATATCAATAACCACTTTCATAATTATGGAATGCATGATGTCATACTATCATAACCACATAGTAAAGGTCTCATTCCAATACTACAAATAAGATTTCGTTAAGGCCTTGTGCCAAGAAACTAGTTTGTTTCATGATACCTACCAATTCATTGAGGATCTATAGAGGGCTCCACCCGTCACATACTAAGTCCAACGCATTCCTCATATGAAAAGTTTGAAACATAACATAAACATTCATATTAAATCTAGCATACAAAATGTCAATACATTAACCACAAACCATGAATGGTATAAAAATAGCACATCCATAGTCAAACATAACTCATTAGATACAATATGGAAGATTGTATTGTATCAGATTAACCTCAATTGAGAATAATGAAGGATATTGACATAGATGAAAATAATTATCAAACTATTGAGAGAAATATCCCCCTTTTTCTTGAAAACATTTAAAAGTCACACTATTTGTCAAGAATCCATTTAAAATAGATTTTTGAATCAAAGTGTCCTATACCAATTTGAAACTTTTAAAAGAAATTTTAATTTGAAAACATTAATGTACATATAAATAAATCCTTAAAACCATTTTTTAAAACATGGACATTAATGAGAATGATTTAGAATAACAAATCTTTAAAACATTTTAGAACGATATTTTAGTTTGAGTTACTAACCAAAAGGGAGACACTTGAATACAAATAATTGAGGTAATCAAAAAAATTTAATATCATGAGAATAAAGGGATTCTTGATATACTATGTCAAAGTACATTATATACACCATATAAAAGTAATTTGGTGTACAACAACAAAGGAGTCTCAATGGAATGTAAATTGATATGAAATCTCTCATAAAGGTTGTATCCTAAGGTTAAGGATAAATCAAGGACATAATTATGTTTGAAAAATATAAATACACTAAATATGATTGGATATTCAATATAAAAAAATCAAAGGACATTCACACATATTCTTGTAAAAACAACACCAATGAATTAGATGTTTAACTCAATAAAGGGAGATTGAGTTAAAATTACTCTTATCAAGTTCATATTGATGAATTGAGAATTTTTCAATGGAGTGATTATGTGTATCAAAAGTATATCCACATAAAGGGGAGTGGAAATTATGACATAATCAAATAAAATATGATTCCACACATAATATTGGAGTAAAATAATCAATGAAGTATTCATAAATCCGAATGAGTGGAAATTGAAATTTCAATTTCTTTTATCGATTTGGTAACTTACGAAACATACACCCATGAAATAAGTATAATAAAATGATGATGTAAATATCCATAAATTAAATTATATTACACAATGAATACAATCATGGGCAGTACACACACCACATGCAATAAATAAGTGGTGAACAGTGGAAATCTCACGAAATTAAAAGTGAGATAAGAAACCCCTTACTTTGTACTTTTTCCTTGGTCGAGGCTAGGTTAGCCTCCTGTATAATGGTGAAATAAATTTTTATTGAATTATAAAAGGATCATATAAATTAATATGATATCATATATGATCTTTAACATTGCATTGTTAATAATATCTTATTATTGTCGTCATTTCAGGTGTTAACTTACGCATTTTCTTTTATATGTTTTCTTACATAAGTCATGTTTGTTATGGATAGGATGTATCTTATTTATATCAAGAATGATATCAAGTCCTTAAAAATTATTTTTAATCATCAAAAGAGTATTATACTGGAATGGATACGATGTGGAATGAATCTCTTCGCGTTCGTGGAGACGGTAGTCCGTACGTACGCACGAGCAAAAATATCATTCTTTTGATATTAAAATAATATATAATTGGATGGTATATCATATATACAGAATAATTATCATGTTATATTTATTATTTACAAGAATAACACATTATTATTATACCCATCCAAATAATAATGTATTGAATAACAATTACACCACGACGTGGAGATGGTAGGTCGTACATACGCACGTATAGTGACATGTCATTCAAAAGATGGATAAAATAATTAATATGGTTGTACCATATTTATAATAACATCATAGTATATATAAGATATTGGGGTTATTATTTTATAATGTAAACAAAAAAATAAAGAAAAGTTGAAGAAGAAAAGAACTTGAAAAGTGGTGGTGAAAACATTACCTCTTCTTCGGGTTCTTCCTTTTGATTTGACCAGAAGGGCTCCTTAGGTAGGCTTTATTACTAAAGGAAGGCCTCTAGGATTAAGGTATGATAGTTGATAGAGTATTTGGGCTGAGTTTGGACGAACCAAAAGGCTATTAAGGTATGAATTATTGGTTAGAAGTGGTGTCCTTTTATAAGGGGGAGGAGGGGATCTTTAGAAAAAACATAGAGTATTAATTTATAATAAATTCATATTCGGTTTCTAATGGCTAAAAAGTGGATTATTCTAATTATAAGGTAGGTATGGGTTGAATCCTTTCATCCCATAGATTTTAGACGGGTTTGGGTCACTATATTAACCTTATCATTTATATTTAACTCTTAGTTAAATAGTTTGACATTCACCATGTCACTTTGTATTTTAATATTATATGGTTAATAAACTTACTATATACTTCCAGGAGACCACCAAGTGGTCCATTAATGATACACCTATAATTATATAAGTCCTTTGGACTATACTGAGATTTTTAAGAATAGAATTTCAATTAGTAATATAATATTTTTTAAAAAACTCATTTATGTCAATTTTGACAATATTTAATAATTGAATTTTGTTGAAGTCATAAATACTTTATTAATTCAAACAAAATTAAATTAAGAAATAATAACATGTGATATTAACTAATAAAATTCGTGGATGGCATAAAAATGTTAAAATTATATTTATTTTAACATTTATAAAACTAGTTATTTGATTTTTTCAATAATAAGGAAAATACTGCATTATTATTGTGTTATAAATATATTTAATTATTAAATGTTTAAAAATTATAAATAAAATACTATTATGTAGGAAATAGTTTCATCTTTCTAATGAATATTTATAGTTGAAAATTTAACATATATAACCCTATGTAAAAATTGTTTTCCTAAAAGATATATGCTTATGTCATTTTTGTATTTACTTTAACTTAATTAATATAAAGTGTCATTATCACTTACAAGTGGATACATGGGGTACCAAAATCGACCCAAAGATTCCCATGGTCGGAAATGTATCATCCAATAGGGTTATGATATGTTTTAGGATAATTTATTATTATAATAATATTATTTTTTACCTTTATTTACTGGATTTACCCTTTAACCATAGTAAATAAAATTTTTACCGAAATAATTATTCAAAATGTATAAAAATAAAAGTTACCTATTTACGCAATTTGGACCTCCTGATTATAAATATGTAATCCATTTTTCTAAATTCAAAACACATAAGTGGCAGAAATTAATATAAAATTAATTCCCGCTGTCAAAACAAAAAATGTGTTTTTAAGAAATAATAACAATCAAAAGATTGACACTTTTTTATGTCCGGTTTAAATGTGAAATTTTGTCCAATGACCAAAATTGTTTTAAATGGTAAAAATATATTTTAAATATACTTTAAAACCACTCAAATTCAAAATTTATCACTATTAAGTATTTCGATTAAAAAAGTTATTTTTAATTAAAATTTAGTAATTTCCACTATTCATCAAAATATGAAAGTTTTCAGAAAAATGAAAAAATTTCACCCTAGGATAATTTTAATATTCCGAATCCAAAAAATGAAGTCCATTTGGAATCATAAAATTTATAAAATTTCAAAAAGTGGGTATTACTATTCATAACGGCTAGTTTGATTGGTTGTGGTGTGTGTTAGAACTTGAAGTTGAGTACAACACACACTACTGTATTATTTAAAGAGAAGTGTACTGTGGAATCATGGGGTGTTACATAGAATCAAGGTAAGATATTTCATCTCAATATCCTTTCATTTCGAAATTTCTTTATAATATGCACCTTTATTATTTTGTAAGGTGTATATAAAGTCAATATTATATTTAAAAATCCTATTTTATCTATAATAATGTTATTTACTAAATTGATTATTTATATGTTCAATGTTTCATGGAACAACTTGAAATTTTAATGATTTAATTGTCAAATCTATTACTTCCTGATATTAAATTACATATTTATTTATATGGGTATAAAAAGAATTTAAAAGAAATTTTATATCACACTATAAATTCATTAAATGTTTTCAAAAGGATTATTTTTATCCAAATCATTTTACTTTCATTACTAAATGATAAAATTAATGTTTTTTTAATGTATATGGTGAAAACAACTTCTATATCACTGTAACCGTTTTTTGATATTTGGCTTCCTCTATAAGTCTTAATGACTTTTAAAATAAAAATAAATCCCTTGTTCCTTTTTTTGGTTATAATGGTGTTGAAAAAGGGTTCATTAATGAAAATGGTATCTTTATTTAGAAATATTTTTCATATGGTATTAGTAAAAGCTTTCAAAAAAGGGGTTTTGTGATGAATGTGTATTATTCAAGAAATGGTATATGAGCATTATATAAAATTGGTGAGCCCGATATAGCTTCTACGATGGGTTGATCCTCATTATAACTCTTGGGTGTGTCAAGTATAGCTTATACAAAGGGTTTATCACCATAATATCTCACGGGTAAGCCCGAAAAAACTTATACAAAGGGTTAAGCCCCATTATAGCTCACGGGGGCACCCAATATATCTTATATGAAGGGAAATCCCCATTAAAGATCTACAATTTTGAAGTTAGCTATATTTTTATTCCAATTGGAATTTATTTAAATGTTTTTATGAATATTATTCTATAAGTAATATAAAGGAGTTATAATTTCTTACTATTGGTTTTAGTGGTTTTCATTGAGTAACAAGTCTACGTGTTGTTCGTGTCAAGATGTTTTATTTCATCTGATCAAATAACCTTTAATGGGTTGTGAGTTTTTTAATAGACTAATGGTGTTTTTTATTTTTATGTCCCTTGTTGAGATTTTTGTGCTCATCCCATGTTTTCTAATGTTTTCACAATATTTAAGGAATAGTAGAGTCATTGATAGAATAAAGTAAATGTTATGTTTATTAAAAATGAAAAGATACCTGTTTCTTTTTAAAAGTTTTTATGTAACTGAGGAAACTGATACATTTGTATGTGTTGAATTTTTTTCAATGTTTTTGTTATCTAATATTTATGGCCTAAATATCTAAAACTGTAGACCTGAAAAGATCCTAAATGTGAAATTTTGACATTACTCAAGATAATGTAATATTTACAGTTGGGTCCTTATAGTCGGTATTAGAGGTTTGTTTAGATAACATTATAGGTTAGGATGCTGTTAATTTCATTCCTTCAGTGGATCTTACTTTTTGGTTAAGTTGAAATGATGAATCATTTTAAGATTACATTGTTTCTTAATCTAAACCATGCATTTTTAGAATTGTTTTCCATGGAGAAAATTGGAAAGATATAATGGGAAGGAATTGAGAGGAAAAAACATTCAATTCAACAACATGACGTGGTGAGAAATGAAACATAATTTTTTATTACAGTTATGGAGCAATTGACTCATGCTATAAATGGTAGGGGTATCTGTGCATGAGATCAACTCAATCAACCCTAGACTAATATAAAAAAGGTGTAACATTTTATGTGCAAATGTTCCCCATAATTCAATAGAACATCTAACCTAATCGAAGATGAAGGATAGATAAATGACCTAGAAAAGAAATTTTGAAGTCATGGGATCTTAAAAACATCAAAAAGTAACCCTTTCCATATGTCATTTTGAAGGTGAAGTGGATCGATGGTGGAAATTAGTTAATAATACTAGATTGAAAAATGATATTATTTCATTGAATGAGAATAATTTAACTATATTTTCCTTAAGAAATATTTTCCTAAGGTTGCTCGGCTTAAGGTGGAGAAAAAATTCTAAGAATTAAATGAAATAGATGATGATTCAGTTTATTAATTTGAAGCGAAGTTCACTTGATTATCTTTGTATGATCCAAATTAAATTTGCGACATTGATAGTAAAATTAATTTATTTTAATCTGGATTGAGACCTAGGATCTGAAGAGCCTTGGCCTCCCTAGGATTTAAAAGTTATGAAATAGTTGTTTGTTGTGCAGAGAAAGTTGAAACGAATTTTTCTAATACTTATGTTCCATGAGTGATAAGAGTAAAAATTATTAAGGTGCTAGGAAATGGAGAAGTAACCAACTAAGAATTCTTGAGATAAGTCTAAAATATTTTCCACATCTGGTAAAATACACATTGGGGAATGAATGAGAAGATCTGTAATATGTTACCAGTGTGGTAAGTTTGGTCCCTAGGTTCGTGACTGCAATGAAAAGGGTCTTGAACAGTCAAATAATGAGATAAAAGATAGAAAGTATACAGTAAGATTATTTAGCTGCAATGAGTTGGGACATTATTAAAATAAGTTTCTGATGTTTATTACACCGGGAGAAACACAGTATTATAATAAACAAAATGGTTTGGAAAAATATTTTTCTTATACTATAGTTGATGTTGAGATATTTGGTGAATTCATGAAGCTCCTGAGAGCTCAGTATTTTTGGATGGATTATGATAAGTTCAAGGTTTTGGACACACCAACTAATGTTTTAGGTGATGTGATAATAAGTTATTGAGGATATTTTTTGGAGATGTTCTATGGGGTTATGTTTATGTATGTATTTTCTAATGTGGAAGTATGACTTTACTTATGGAACTTATTTTTAAGATATTGATATACTTTTTGGTTTTTATGAAATTTTATTTTTAAGGTTATTCTTAGAGATGTGCATCATATTCTAGGAATATTATAAGGATGAAATTGTTCTTATAAAATAAAAATACATCATGTAATTAGGTTTCTTTATGTTCTTATTCTTAAGAGTATATTAATTCATAAACTCTATCAAAAGTATATTTAGACACAAGAATTATTCATTTACATTTCTCAATGGCCATTTGACTCATCATATAATTAGAGTTTTGTGATGGATAATTTTCCAATGATTATGTACTCTATCACTCTCTATTAGTCTTTGAGAGTTAGTTTTAACAACCTTGTCCATGTTTTCCTATAGCGAACTTTAGAATGTGATATCTCATATGACCTTGTATTTATATTTATTTCATTTAAAGTGATGGATTTATTGACTCTTTTTCCGATGCGGGATTTTAAATGAAGTTTCTAAGTCCAATATTAAAATTGCGAGAACGCAATTTTCAAAAGGAAGAATGATATAACATCCAAGTATTTATAGAAAAAAAAAATTTCACATATATTAATATTTTTTAATTTAATATTAATTTTAGTTTAAAGTAGAAACTATATATGATATCGTACATGACATGGAATAAAGGGTTTCTCCGAAATCTAACATTTCACACAACACTAAGTTATACTAAAAAATAACACAACAACAATATTATTATCTTAAAATGTCGATAATTCTTATTATTAGTATTGGTAGGAATTAAAAAATTAACAATGTTAAAATTTTACACAATTTTAAATGTTTTTAAATATATTAAATGAATTTTGGAGGCAAAAAATAGAATGAATCCAATTTCAATCATAAAATACTCTAATATTTTTAAAAGGCCTTTTTACCACCTTTTGTTGATGAAACCTTTTTAAAAATAGTTTGTTTATCCTTTATATGTTTTATTGTATAAAATAAACTTATTCTTTAAAATAATGATATAAAAATTATCTTCATTTGAAATTGTGGTATTTTTCTGATAAAATACATATTTTTATGAATAGTGAAAAATACCATATTTTAATTCAATACTATATTTTCATATAATTTTTTTATTAGTTATAATGTACATTTATTTGGTTTTAAATTATAAATGGATTAATTTTTTTTAATTAATCTAGTTATGGATATTGGATGTAATTTAACATTTAAATTTGCCATAAACACATATCAATCTATTGATTTTTTTACATCATGAAAAATAGTTTTTTGGTTTTGAATACATGAATTAATTTTAAAATATTTTCTGCCAATTTTGTGTTTTTAATTTCGAAATGTGGATTCTATATTTTAAATAATAAGGACCAAATTATGTAAATACATACCTTTTATTTTTGAAACTAAGAATAGTGACTTGAGTAATTATTTTTATTTACCATGGTTAATATGTAAATCTAGTAAATTAGCATAAAAAAATATTATATTAATATAAAACTACCCAAACATGTTTCATAATAGTATTATATGTGATATTTCAAACCATGATCATACATTTGTCGAATTTAGGACCCTATGGATCCACTTGGGTGTTATAAAGACCTCTTAAAATATTTAATTTAAAGAAAGGGGAAATGTAACATAAACATATATTTCATAATTAAAAGAATTTTAAGTTGGATTATATCATTGATATATTATACTATAAGTAGTTATTATAAAGATAAAGATATTCTTTACATCATGGTATTTTATTTTTAATTTTTATACCTTAATTAAATAAATATATTTATGACACAATGATGATTTAGTGATTACCATATTAATTAAATATTAAAATAAATGATATAATAAATATTAAAAAAATTAATTAGAACATTTTTATTCAATCAACGAATTTTTTTTCTGAAATTGACTTTTTTTGGGATGAATTAATGCATTTGGTTTGAAGGAATAAGGATAGTATGATTATAACAACAATAAATTTCTAAATAGTGTCAAAATTAACATAATTGAGTTATTAAAACATATACTATTTTATTAAATGATATAATAGTCCTAAAAATCTAGGATTCAGTAGATAACTTATTTAATTTTAAAAAATTCATTAATTATCCACTTGTAGATCTATTCTAATTTTATAATAACTACAGTAACCATGTATTTTTAAAATACAAGATGACATGGTAAGAGTTAATGTTTTTAACTAAGGGTCAGAGCAAAAAAATATTGTTAATTTTGTGACTTGACTTGTCTAAAACCTGTTGTTTGAAATTAATTCTACCCATACTCATATTCTCATTACAATATATTGCTTTTTAACTATTATAGTTTGAATATAAATTTATAATAAAATAATATTTAATGACATTCCCAAAGTTCCCCTCCTCCCTCTTATAAAAGGCCACCAACTATACCAACATTCTCACACCTCTAAAGCCCCATGGATCATCAGAACATTGCTAAAATAAGATCCTAAAATCCATAACTTACTCATATAAGCCTTAAATTGTGAATAAGTGAATTCACTAAAATCATTTTGGAAAAATAGAAAGGAGTTACTCGATTTAGGGGTCAATATCTTCTCTCTAACTCCTTTAATTTATTTCCCTCAAACAACTCCCAAAACTATCTTTTTTCCATTAGTTTATAACAAAACATGTATACTCAATATAAATTGATGTTTTTATTCAATATTTTATAACTACACCTATACAAACATCCATCTAAATCATATAAAACATAATGTTTCTGTGGACAGTCAACTATTACCCCACGAAATAGTAATTGTTCAATTATCCTACCACCTCTAACAGAGGCCATTATGATATAAATATATTTATATATTATATATATTATATTTATATTTTCTCTATTATTTTTTAATTTTTATTTCCAACATTCATTTATGATTTCTATAATGTTTAAATACAATTATTTCATTTCTGGAAATATAGACTATCGCCCCCTCAAATGTGACATGACTCATTAATTACTTAATGAAATGTATAAAGGATGGTGTTAATTAAATTATATAACATATATAACATATATCTTTTACTTATTTATAATATACCTATCTATCTTTTACTTTTTTATTCCTTTACTATAATCTTAATTGAAAGTAGTGTTCATGGGTACATACGACCTACTGTCACCATGAACGGTGCATTTCGCTTCTTATCTTCAAATGTTATGCATTATTATAAATACATATATAATGGATATATATGATACTTAAATCATGAATAATATTCTGGAGATAATCGTCTTACAACCACACAGATAATTTGAATCAAACCAAGTTCATTTTTAACTCAAATACCGAACATCAAAAAAACATCTGATATGAACTCAATTAATTAATTAATTAATACCACCTGTTAATAAGTGATATAAAATGAATAATAATTATTAAAAAAATTATAATGTAGGTTTAAATTAAACATATTTTATTATTTAGAAAATTAATGAACGAACAAGACAATTCATACTCAAGGTAAAGGACTTAGTCTCAATCTCGTTTTATTGAAGAATTTCTTGATAATATGAACCTTTATTATTTTATAAGGAGTATATATAGACACTATGAAATTTCATAACCATATATTATCTATAATAATGTTATTTAATAAATCATGGATTTCAATTTTTAAAGTGGTATGGGACACCATGAACAATTACTGATTTAATTATCTGATCTTGTTCTTTCTGATATTAAATAACATATTAATTTATATGGGTATAAAAGTAATATTTAGGAAATTTTAAGTCACTATTTAATTTATTTATATTTTTTCAATAGGAAAAATTTTATAAGTATCATTTTACATTTTTTTAATATAATTCAAAATGAATGACTATTAATGTATACAGCAACAACGACTTCTCTACCGCTATAACTGTTATTTGATAGTTGGCTTCCTCTATAAGACATAATATATTTTAAAATGAAAATAAATACCTTTTTTATTTGGTTATATTGTTTTTGAAAAAGGATTAATAAATTAAATTGGTATTTTTATATATATTTTGTTCCATATGGTATTATTAGAAGCTTTCAAAATGGGGTTTTGTGATTAACATGTTTTATTCATGAAATTGTACATAAGAATTATATGAAACAGGTGATCCCGATATAGCATATATGATGGGTTGATCCCCATTATATCATATGGGTCTTCCTGATATAGTGTATATAAAGGGTCGATCCCCATTATAGCTCATAGGTGGGCCCGACATAGCTTATAAGAATAGCTGAGTCCCATTATAGATCACATGTGAGCTCGATATATCTTATATAAAGGGTGATCCCCTATATAGATCTCTAATTTATATGTCAACCATAAAATTATTCTAATTGGAAGAGGTCTAAAAGAGTTTTTTGTATATGATTCTCTATGTCACCTAAAGAAGTTTTTATTTATTTCTATTGGTTTTAGTTTTTTTCATTGAGAAAAGAATATGATTGTTATTCATCTAAAATGATCTATTTCATCCACTCAAAGAACATTGAATGGGTTATTAGGTTTTAACACGGCTTGTGGGATATCTTTATTTTTATGTCCCGTACTATGATTTCTGTGCTGATCAAATTTTTTTAAATTTTCTCAAATGATTTAAGGAAGAAAAGAGACACTGATGGAATCAAGAAAATGTTATGGTGATTAAACATGAAAATAAACCATGTATCATTTTAAAAAATTTATGGTATGGAAGAAATGAGTATTGCTAGAAGTGTCCATATTGTAATTATATGTTTTAATTATGTAATAGTTATGGCATAATTTTGTAAATATATAAACATGATAATATCGTCAATGTTTTTTGTCAACATAACTCAAGATTATGTATCATTTAAGGTTGGGACCTCATATTGATACCTTATTATATAAATGAATTTAAATAAATTCAATCTCCGTGATTGTTGGTGATGCATGAAACACCAGGTTTAAAAAAATCTATTAAAATATTATTTGAAGATGACCATTATAAAATATGTGTGATGTTGGTGGGTATGAATTGTACTAACTAAATTATGGAAATTGTGGTTATATATTGATTAGTAATAAAATATGAATAAATTTCAAGAGAATGATATTTTTTCATTAAAATAATATTTTTCTAGAAGATGATTTACTCGTGCTTTACCTATATATTATTTAATATATATTTATCTCTCTTTTGAAAATTTATTTTGAAAAATTAAATTAATTCTAAAAAAATCATATATAAATTATATTTTATAGTGAATTAGTGTCATTTTTTTTGAAATATTTTTTATTTTGGTGAATAGTGAAAATAGTGAATTTTAATTGAAAACCTCATTTGTAAAAAATTATTTATAAAGTCAAATTATATATTTAATTGGTGTGAACTTAATTATAGTTAAATTATATATCTATTAATATAATTAATTTCATTTAAATTATTGTTATATTTAATTTCGATATAATTTTTTTAATATTTTGAACTCTCTCTTTGAGAACCTAATTTATAATCGTATATAAAAGATAAGTTTTAAATATGATTTTTCTACTTATTGAATGGTATTTGGATAATAGATTCCATATTTTGAATAATAATAATTTATATCATCTAATAAGGTAAAAATAATTTCATACTAAATTGAACTGTGAAAACAAAAAAAAATATCAAGGTTAAGGTAAAAATGGATTCACCATGGTTTTAAAATAAAATGATAAGAGCTAAAAAATAAAAAACATCTCTAAAATATATTTTATTACAATAGATATACCTGAGAATGTCTAAATCTCTAGAAAAATCCATTTTGGACAACTATGGAATTTGAAAATGTTGGTAATAATTCTTATTTTTAAAAATTATAAGTATGTAACTCACCTCACATATAAAATGCACTACATAATCTCTCTACCTTACACATTCAATGAAAATTGCATATATTTTTAAATAATATATGTTTCTTAAACAAATTTATGTTATATATTATATAATATTATAAATGAGCACAATATATAGAAACCAACCAAATTTTATCATATCAACAAATATCATTGAATTATTCACTTATAAAAATAATTATTAAAAATAAAGCCTTAAAAATTAAAAAAATGAAACATAATACATAAAATGGAAAAATATGGATTTCCAAAATTATCTAAAATCATCACCCCCTTGACAACACTACAAGAGGAATGAGAACATTACTAAACAATTCAATATCTTTACAAATGAATATATAACCTTAGTAGGAATTTTAGCGAATATTGTGTAAAATAATGATGTAGTATTTATAGAGTATAATGGGAAATGTAATCATTGGGTTTTTACCATTATATGACCATTGGTCAAATATGAATGTTTTTTAATATAACTATTTCATTAATTTGATAGTGGAAAACAATAACCATGGGTGATAATTTCCCATCATAATTAAAGTTTATAACTATTAATAAAAAAGGAAAATTGATGTGAAAAGGGTAAATGTTGGACTCAACAAGTAGAGTCATTCAAATTGAAGCCAATTTTCCAAAAATGGGTGGTAGGTTGTGTTATCAAGGTTCTACCTTTATCAATCACAAGACAAGCTTCAATAAGGGAATCTTGAACTAATCACCTATTAGAGAAGTTAAAGTTTGTAGAGATTACCACACAATCAATGTTAGTATCAGAACCCAATGAATCTACCACGATCACACACGATACCCATAGAGAATATGCAGATTTTATAATTGGTTGTGTTTCTAAGCATTTATGGCACCCTTATCTTTTTCAAAAATTAACATTACATTATTGTTTTAGAATACATAATACATTACACAAATAGATTCACAAAGACCACATAAGTTTAGTATTGTTAGAAACATAGAACATAAACACTGGTACATAATTGAGATAAATTTTCTACCACTTGGTTCTTCCTAATTAGACACCTTCTTAGAAACATCATACATAATAGATGTATTCATAATTATGGAAAGGAAATATTAAAATAAGTGAGTTCAGATTCTAAGTAATGTTAAACAAGAGATATATCTAAGCATAAACATGTGAATAATGGTATGATAAAATGGTCATAACATTATAAGATGAAACCTAGCATATTAAAGATCATAAATGTGAATCATGGAATAATAATTGGAGGTTTGGAAGACATGAATCCTAAGGAAATCAGGGGCATAAGCCATAAAATCATAAAATAGGAATATTACAAGGAATTGTGGAAGATAACTAATCATATAAAATTATTTCCATATAAGTCAAGGAATATCTTCCATGGACATTATAATAGTCTACATTGACTCCCAATACATTCTTAGTAATCATAGTTCACTCCCATGACCATATCAGTATCCATGGTTTACTCTCAAGACCTTCTTAGCAACCCAAGCCATTTACTATATCTAGATCACTCCATGTTCCATCCATTCCTATCTCAATAGATATAATTAATTACCCAATAAATTAGAAAGAGATATATGTCCCACCGATCTCATAATTAAATCATACATATGTATTACACAATATCGCAAAAAATACATCATAGCACATGAAATTAAGTTGGTATTATAAACATGAGATCATATTGTAACATATGAAAAAAGTTAGAGGTTTCATATTCATTTATTCAAATAATAACCCACAAGAAGAGGCGAGTTTCAAAATCATATAAATACAGACAAAAAAAATGGGTTTCATCATTGTATAACCTGTGAATGAGAAATTTGTTTCAAAAACAGCATGCCTTCAAAACATAAATCATTCAAAGAAATAATATGAATCTAAATCTATCAATTTTTTTTATAAATTAATTATTGAAAGCAAAGGATATCACCTAGGATGGAAAATAATATATAAAGATCCTCTCAAAACATTTATTTCATAAATCATTCTTTCTTATTTGGAATATCTCTTTTAAAAATAAAAATCTCTTTTAGAAAAATATCCTTTAAATTTGATTTGATGACTTATGAATGATACATTGAATAACATAAAAAATATAAAATCCTTTATTTATTTTAAAATTTTATTAGTAGTTCATTATAAACACATTTTTGAAATAATTTTTGAAAACATGTTTTTTGAATAAAACTTATTCCCAGCAGAATAGAGAAATAATGACAGATTATGTTAAAAATAGTTCCTCAATTATATCATGTAGAAAATTGTGGTACAATTGTACTAATAATTGAATTTATCATGAATAAATAGAGGTTAATAAAACTCATGAGTTTTATTTGGATATGAATCTTAATATTTAATCAAAGGGAACATAATCATTAACAATCTTGATAAATGATGAGATTATTGAAATAAACAGTTACCAAATAGTAACTCAAGATGTTGAAATCTACCAAAGGCCTCCAGCTGACATTTTGAGAAAACTGAAGGCATATTTTGGCTAAGAGAGTTGTTCTAGTATGAGACAAAGGGCTCTGTAAAAAATCGAAGATGTGTGCATAAAACCTCCCAAACGGTGCACAAATTTGTGCACCTAAGAGAATTTTTGTGCACCGCACAGAAAGTTCGACATGACTAACTGATGGGCTGCATTTTACACATTGCCAGAATTCATCATGCACCTGCGGCCCCTAATTACTTATAAATTGAAGGTAACCCCCTCATCTCTGGGGCTAAAGATTTCAAAATGTCTCCCCTATGCCTAATACACCTATTCTGCATACATAAAGAAGAATTTTAGGTATAGTGTTTTCTGTGATTGGTCTCCTAGGGGCCCACCATCACATGAAACACCTAGGGCTTCACACTCTCCAAGTTCCTTTATTGATTGGACAGTTGCACACAAGTCCCTTTACTCATTCACAAAACACTTCTTCTTTCCTGCAAAGCACCTCTATTACACGCAACCCTCCTCAAATTCTACACATGCCTCCATTATCCACACAACCTGGATTTTTGCGAGCACTACTTCTTATATGTGCAACTTTTACATACAAACCCCATTTTTGCACATAATCCTCACTCTATGTTCTCCATGTGTCTTAAATACCCTATGGCACCATGTTTGATCCCCTCTTATATGCGACACCTCTTTCGTACACACCCTTCTCTAGTACAACCCTCCAAGATTGTACAAAGTGATTTGAAGTTCCCTTTGGAACTGATTAATGTTGCGCTTCTTGTCCTTATGCTTCTTCGCATAGGCATGCTAATGGATATTGATTATTCTAATAGCCATGCTAATGTAATCCCCTACATGGATCACTACACAACACCCCCACACCACGACATTGGTGGTTCCTTCCCTTCACCAATGGTTAATTATTTTGGATTATGTAGGTCTTAATGGTGGAGAGTGAACCCGCCTCATCCATGCTTCAGGTTGTTAAACTACCATGAATTATCTTCCTCAGCACATGACATTAAAATTTGGCCTCGCCCCATGCATTAAACCCAGGGTACCCCATCTCAGACATTCTCCACACCTAGTCATCTCCATGAGAGTGAGATCTTACTCACATGGAATGTGATCCTCTCTACCATAATGACAATTGTCTGTAAGGATGGGCGACTATCTTAGTGTAAGCCCCCAGCCTTTTCTATAGGAGGCATCACTCATACTCCTCCATTATTATTTAGTGACAATGACTAGAGGTTAGAGGGTCACAAGGACCTTCATCACCCTATCCCTCTCCCTCTGGGTTTTGTCACCAATGAGCCTCCATCCTAGAGTAAGTTTGAATCTCCATCTATATGGGTTGCTCTACGCATAAGCCCCTGTTTCTTATTTGGGCCGCTCCACACATAAGCTCCCATTTCCTCTCTAGTATGCTCCATGTATAAGACCCTGTTACTTCTTTAGGCTACTAACCACATCTAATCCCCACCCTATTCCTCACAGACACACTTTTGGTGACATTATTGTTAGGTATTTTATTCCTCTTGTATATCACACTGATCATGAATCACATGAGCATAGAGTATTTATTAACCATGGAATCTATCTTGGGCCACCTTAGAGTGTATTCCCCATGACCTATCCAGATCAATGGGGACATATATACTTGCCCTCTTCCATGAAAGGTACATAGGGAGCCTCATTGAGGTTCAAGCTCTTCACCCATTGGTCTTGACCATTTCACCTTGGTTCACCTTTGATCTGAATGATGATAAACTGCATTCACCATCATGAACTTCATGGACATGGATCCTGGACCGCTTTTAAAAATGGTATGTAGGAAGCCTCCTTAAGGATCAATCCCATCATCCATCGACCCCAACCACTTCACATCCGTTCACCCCCTGTCCTACACGACGTTAAATTATACACCCCCTTTCATCCCACATGATGCTAAAATGTATGCAATTAGAACTTTGATGGATTTTATCCCTATCTCCTAAACATGGAACATAAAAAGCCTCCATGAGGATCAAACCCATCTAGTGATAAGCCATTCTGATCCCAACCCAGTGTTAAGAAATTACACCCTATACAGAGGCAATAAATTGCGATCCCAATTCAAAGGTAAACCATTTAACCCCATCCAGCGGTAAGCCTTGGTGATCCCAATCCAGTGGTAAGCCATTGTACCCCATCCAGTGGAAAGTCATCATGATCCTAATCGAACAGTAAGTTGTTGTAGTCCACTCTATTGGGTCCCACATATTTGGTTTATTGTTGTGGAACTAGACCTGTCTAGACTGTTATCCACGCATAAGCCCTTATCTTGTTGTCAGATCAGCATCCTCTGTGTACGCCTGATTCTATTCCCTCCCCTAAAACTATATGGACTTTAAATCCAAACCATGGGGATATGTAAAAATACCCCCTATGTTTCAATCACATTTTACACTCTTTTGTGGTATCTACCTCAGGCCTATGTGTTTTGGGAAGGTCATGCCCCAACCCGGAGGTTCCACTTCCACCAGATCTCATGCCTCCATTCTCATGGGTAGCCACCTCAGGTGTCCCATCACCCCACTTAACTACATAGATATTGATTTACTTCCACATGGATATGTAAGAAGTCTCTCCAAGGATCAAGCCCAACATCCCCATCATCCTCACATAAGTTTTTTTCATTCTCCATCCACTAATCTCAACCATCCATATCCATCTTGATTCTTACTCGGGCCACCACATCCCAACGAGATCATGTCACCCATGTGCTAGATGCTTCTAGAAGAAATCAGGTAACTAACCACACGTTGTCCCCTACCTTAGTGTTCCATCTACGGGTTACACCCATATGATCAACTCTTATCGGTGTTCCTATCAGTATGATCTGCCTTCGTTACACGTTAAAAATGTGACATGCCCTATGTTTAACGTGAGAATATGAGGAAAATCTTAGAGAAATTCCCATGGAATATAATTCCCCGCACTCGATGTGTAATTCCTTGGGCTTACATGCACTTAATAAGCCCTATCATAAGGGAAAACACCAGAAAAACTTTTATTTCAGTGTCCATATATGCCAGTGATGTCGAACGTGACTACTACTTCGACTGAAAGTTACAGCGCTGACTTGACCACTTGAAATTTCCAGATAAGAGAAACATAATTAACCTGTCTCCATGAAGATAAATAACTGTGAAGGGTTTCATGAACAATGTCTTAATTTAATAAGGGAGTCTTGGACTTGGTAATGAGATCTGAGGCCGAATCTGTTGAAGAAGATACTGACATCCCATCATCCTGTTTCAATCATGGATAAAACATCCCTGAATAAGAGACAGATTTTTCCCACCTTTGGAAATCAAGAATGCAGAGAAACATTTAGTGCGTCCTCAACAGATGGATGGGCACCGCGGAAAAATAGTTAGATATAGAAATGGTGAACCAGATGTGAATTTATTCTCCACAATGTAAATATTATAAACATTCGAGACATCAGTGGATTAGTGTGTCATGGGATCCTTGTATCCAGCACCAGGCCTCAGTAAGAAAATATTGGGCCTTGCATGAAACTCACCAGAAATTGGGAAGTGGGACATTGGGCGTCCCAGTTTGTGACGTTGTTAGCAGGGATCATTCTTACTAACCATGGAAGACGTAATGGAACTAGGGAACTGGACGTCGATTTTCTTCTTTCAACACTAATGTCTTAATCTCCTTGCTTTTGAGGACCCAAGCTAAATTGATAGGAAACCTGTCACCGCCCACACACCAAAGTAGGTATTAGGGAAATGAAAACGCAGCAATCCTATGTGGCATCATCCCTTCAATGGTGGCATCTAAATCCACGGTCATTAGGTTCCCACACCCCATCTTCCCATGTGAAATCGTTTAGAGAAGGGTGATAAATGAACTCGTTCGGTGATTTGAGGAAGAAGGGCTTATCCCAAACCATGATATTCCCCAACATAACCTCGAGGCTTTTGTGCCTCACCACAGTCGCTTCCCCCAAGGGCCGTGTAGGGAGCCACTACTCCCCACTCCGATCTATAATAGTTTTAGGAACCTTTACTCAGAGTGCTTCGATGTCTCCCACCCCTACACCAATGATGTGAGGTATTTTGGGTCTTTCCCATCTATAGCTCTATCCTAGGGGCCACTAAGAAGGTCTCCCACCAGGTTGGGCCAGCACCGCCACCCAGCCCAGTTGACATGACACCATCATCAGGCGCATATTGAGGAGGATGCCCATCAAGGGGTGTCAACACCAGAGGATATCATGGAACATGCCACCATCAATCTCCCATTCATATTGAGTGAGGTCATCTATACACTTATCCCAGATTGAGGCCCCAACCACCCCATGGGCAGGTTGGTTCATCTCTCCTAGTCACCTACATAGGTGGAATTCATTGCGGGCTGACCTGTGGTGTTGACATCCAATATAGAGGTCCTCCCTATGCCACCACCAATGAGAGCACGACCCATTACTACTCCCAATCTCGGCATGTATGTCCTCCCTATGCCACTAAAAACGAGAGTGTGATCCCTTATTTCTCCCAATATTGTCATGGAGGTCCTCCCCATGCCACCATTAGTCCTAGAAAGGGTCTCCTCTATGGAATAAACATCCATCAAAGAGGATTCACTTGTACCCATGACTTCAGGTATGGAGCCATTTCACCTATTATAGATCATCTATGTGAGGATCCTTCCCATCATGTCAACTTCTAGCACGAATATCATTCCCATGCTCATATCATAGCCAAAAAAGGCCTTATTTGTTTCGGAAATCCAAGAAGTGAATGTTTTTTTCACTTCTTTGGATCCCAGCTCAGAGGTCCTACCCATGTTTATCTTGACCAGTATGATAGCCCTCCTCATACCATCACTTCTAAGGGGAACAATGAAGGAGGCACCTCCTACCATCTCTATCGGAGGTCCTACCTACTCCAGCACATCCTACAGAAATTCCCTATGGGCATCATCCAGGTGAAAAAGTGGTCCTCCCTATGTTCCCTTTGACATCTGTCCAGGTGGTCCTTGCACCCCATCTCACTCAGTTAGAAGTTCAATCCTCCCTAGTATATGTTTGGCTGAAGGTCCTCCTCGCACCAAGAACCTACCCTATCTCAAAGAACAATCCTGGGGTAGGAGGGTGGGTCGCCGCCTCCATATAAAGAGTGTTCAAGAGATTCATACCATGATTAAAGCTTTCTGTATCTCAAATTCCGTGGTGGAATGTGGTTCATCAATGTAACCCTCACCTCAATCCTCTGTGTGAAGAGCCTGGGTAAGGACAAGATGTATCAGCCTCTTACTTCAAGAATGTGAGGTCTACTAGATCCTTGCGTCCCTTCAGAGATACATCTAGGAGGAGGAAGATTTAGCTTCCTTCCATGGAATTTCCATGAAATCCCCCTATCATTAACTGTGGCACTCTCTACCTCAATTAGAGATCACATAGAGTTATTCTAAAGACTGACAGAGGATGAGAATCATCATGGTCCACCAACTTGTCAGGGCCCCTATGCTAGAAACTATAGTCATCAGCCTATCTTATCACAATCTGGTGGCTAATTCACGCAAATCATCTGAGGATATCCTGAGATGCAGCAGCCTTTCAACTCTTTCTCCGTATTCTCCACCGTCCGGCCTACCATCTGAGTGGTATGCTTGATTGTCACTAATTATTCAACCTCCACCTCTATTCGACGAATGGTGAATCCATGGGCTAGATCAAGAGTCTGAGCCAAGAAGTTTTTTCAGACATCCTTACAGTAAACCATTTCATAGTGAAGTTTTGGCTAGTTTCAACATCGAACATCAGTGGGCCAGAATCACTCACCCGGGAGGAAATCAGGAGTCTCTGAAAAACCATCTTGGTGATGCACCTCCATTTTTGTTATTGATTAGTGGATTACCCCAAGAGTATGACACACTATGAAGACATTGGAAAACAGTTCCGGATGGTTGACTTGGTCTCACTACTTTTACCCTAGTGCCTGGAGTCGCCTGGTCCCCATAAGACCCTCCAACAATGATACGTCTAGGGAATCAAAGTGGTCTTCATGATCATCATGGAGGCTTCACCAAATGTGTTGATCTGTGGTTGGGGGAAGTACTTGGAACTTATATTTTGTTTTATGTGTTTCCATCATGACTTTCTATGTGATATTGAGGATATTTTTCTAGGTAGATTTGATGTTAACATGGATGATATATCAGAGGGGAAAACATGCTAGATCTCCTTGACGAGAACCTACCCCCAAGGGTGTTCCATAGTTGTTGGACATGTTGGTAATGATTTCTTTTTAATAGATAAATCTACTGGGTCTTCCCAGGACCACTGAGGAATTAGTAGTTTGTCAGAATCCCAATAAGGGAAAAGAGCACCTTGGAGCCATCAAACCTTCAGACCTATCTGGCTCAGTGAAAAAGATATAGGATAATCTTGAAAAAGACTTGTTGTGCCAACAGCTTGTAAAGAACAAGAAGATGGTTGATGACCACTTGATGAACACATCATTGACTGATGACTAGACTATGATGATCCTCGGCTGTGGTAGGAGGTGTAGATACAACATTCCCCCAAAAAATTTCCTCTCGGTGACGCTGACCATCCATCCCACTAAGACAAGATAGAGGCCAGAACATATGGCAATAGGGCGTGGTATGTGCTGAAAATCCACCTGAGTGGCATGATAATCCTCAGGACCCAGCTCAGGTACCCCCAGCCTCTCCACAGATCGTCCCACTAGTCGCTGGACCTGCTTATCATGTTAAGACACTTTTAACACACTAATGTATAGGGACCCTTTCCAATACATGAATACCTTCATAGATGATCCAATGGCAACACATATTTCTCGCCTCAAGGCATTAGAAACTCGACAGGTGTCAATCTTGTCTGATGGAAAGCCATATCTAGCATGGGTCGATGATATGTCAGCACCCCTAGTTTTCAAAAATCTCACATTCTCTCCCATTAATGTGATGGATGACCATGTTCATCATTTTTACCACTTCATATCAAGGTGTGGACCCATGCTAGGAACTCTATCACAGCAACGAGGCAACTAAGCTGCAGTGATTTTTACAAAAATTGGAAGGGCCTGTGTTTTTCTGGTACAACTAGATACCCATTGGGCCAGTAACCAACTAGGAAGATTTTCATAGGAAATTTCTATACGATTTCAACTCCACCACCTAGTGGATGAGTATTGTAGACCTCTTCATGTTCAAGCAGAGGTCTGACAAGGGTGTTGTGTAATTTTTCTCCTAGGGGAATAGACACACATTCTCCCTTGACATGCCATTAACTATGGACCATCTGCTCATAATGTATGTGGGTAATGTCAAGAAAAAATCGATCCCCTATTTTATCACCCACAATTACCCAGAGAGATTATAAGATTTCTCTGATAAGGACCATCACCTAGAGAAAGCATTGAAGTAGGACAAACCAACACATCCATTACCTCATGTAGTCCTCACAAGAAGGGCCTCTAAGCCCAAGCTCATCGCATTGGCCCATATAAAGGACCATTTAAAACTAGAGTTATTACTGGTGGACCCACCTTCGTATCCTCACAGAGGACCACTACCATAGGCACAACCTCCAGCCGACCAGCATCTGCCTCAGAATAAGCAGGTTACCTTGCTTAATGTTCCACGACCACCCAGGCTAGATAACCATGTTCTGAATCCGTGGCTAGATCCTCAAGCCCCTCGTTAGGGATAACATCCCATAGCCCCAATCCTATATAGAAGAAACTAGATCTACTATTTTAATGAGGTTCAGGTCCTTGGTTATTAATGAAGTTCCATGGAATAAGGGATTATACGGTTACCCTAATACAAGAGGACCGAAGAGGTGGGTCTCACTGACCTCCCCAATTATTTCCCCCATCACCAGATCCTAGAAAAAACCCTCAAATTGTGTTATGTGTTTAATTATGGGATTCCATAATAGGTTGATAACAACATAGTCAGTTTATGAATGGCTCTGACACATGTGGCATGTGTATTTTTGAAACCAGACAATGACACTGATATAGGAGGTGAGTGGCATCATGTTTCTAACCGTGGGTCCCAAAAGTATGACAACTAGATGGCTCGTAAGATGGTTGCTCATGCCCATGGTATTATCTGTGCATGTATGAATCGATCTGAGCCTTCAAAATTCACTACGTCATCTACTGCTGCTACTTCTGCATCTATATCTCGTCATTCATCCTCCTAGAAGAGAAATAATCAATGAAACAAGGGAAAACAAAGTCCCCCATTGATTCCATCATCAACCCATACATTCGGTAAATTCATGACTATAGAGATGAATATTACCCCTAGGGTCCCTCCAGTGGTGGAGGATTATTCAAGTGACAATCCAGTGTATGCATCGGTTAACACTACGGAGCTGGTAAATCCTTATATGATTCCTAATGATGAGGACTGACAAACGGATATGGACAACTTCCACAACCATCACCAGCATCAATGGGGCCATGGTCATATGATTCGTCATAATGCTTTGGTTATCACTTACAGTCTGGTTGTGTATGCCACCAAAACCATACAATAGACCCAGCATATAGCTCAGCATGCACAATCTTATCATCTGGTTTCATCAGGTCTTACTTCACATTTATTTTTTCTTCTTGGTCAGGTTGAGCCACCCCAAATGCACAATGATTATCCACACTCTGTTATAGATAGAACTCAGTCATCTAGACCTAAACTGGTGGTTACCTCGGGGGTTCAATCTATTGATCCTTAGGATATTACCAAAACTAGTCAGCCGTCGGTCCAACAAGAAGGTCCCTCCAGCCCTCCTACCATAGAAATACATTTTATCAGTAGAGGATCTTGCTTGGGGTGGAAGTATGAAGATCTTAATCATCTCTCCTGCATTATTGCGAGACTCTCACTCCATAAATCTCTTTTTATGTTAATAGATATGCATGAATCCCTTGACGAGGCTTTAAGAATCCACCTCTACATTGAGATAGAGGTATCAGTTGTAGAATCTTTCCATGATGAGGTAACTGAGTATGTAGAATGTCAATCCCTTATCTTCTTCTCAAGAGATGATGAAGGCTCTCCCATATAAGGGCACATCAGCCCACTATACATCATAATCCACTTCAATGGCGTATATTTTTGTCATTGTCTTGTTGACACAAAATCTGGGATCAATCGAATCCTAACCCAAACACTCCATAAGATGGGGTTGTCCAAAGATGATCTATGTCCCTCTGACATAAAAACTCAATGTTATGACTGGAAGGAACATACAGTAGTCATAAAAATTTTCCTAAAAACATTTTTCGATGGTCTAGTTTCTAGCACCGAGTTCATATTTGTTTTGCATGACACCACACATAATGTGTTTTTGGACAGACCATGGCTCCACACACACAGGGTAGTCCCATTTTCGTATCCCCAATGCCTGAAATACTCCATTAATGTTTGATTAAGCGTACTATACGCTGAAATTTCTCCCTTTTCTTCTTTTAAATCTCGTTACCTGGATCCCAACTATTATAATAGAAAAGACAAGTAGATCAAGGCTAGAAAATTTAAAACTGTTACGGCCATGACGGACCCGTGGACAAGGCTAGAGAATCCCTACATCTTCTCAATAACTCGATTGGAATCGACCACTCTGTATATGAGGAAATGTTTTTTTGTATCTGGAATGATGGGGAAGAATATTCCTAAGTCTATGTGACCCCGAAAGATCACCTTGTATTCTAATAAAAATCAAGCCCGTGTAATCCAAGAGCCCCCTAATATAGTAAGTTATCAGGATGTCCACCCCATGGAAATGGAAATATGGAATACTATATTATTCCCCAATTTGGGGTAAAACAGCTCAAGAAAATGTTTCACTCTTTCATTGATATCATTAAGTGTGTTCCCTTGGGTAGAAGGCACGATGGGATTAGGTTAACTGCATTCATCGTAATGATTTCAGTAGCGCAGGAGTCCCCTGAGGTGGTGCCCACCACCCCTCAAGTTGGCACTAGTATCACATCAGAATGTGTTCACATAGATGAATCACCACCTGCTAAGGATCCTTCCCCCATAAGTGAAGAAAAATATTTGGAAGATGCTCCTCCCGCTTTCGAAGAGGGTGTCTCCACCATGGTCGATGAATTGTTACAGGTGAATCTCAGTGGTGAGACAGATTCCAAACCGACATTGATTAGTGTCTTTATGCCTGTCGAATAGAAACAAAAGTATGTGGACTTCTTGAAATAACATCGTGATGTATTCTCCAAGAGATATGATGAGATTCCAAGACTAGATCCTCAGGTTATCATCCACCACCTCGGTCTTGTAATTAATTATCACAGGTTCACAGAGTCTCCAATGAAAATTGCACACTTCTCATTGGTGCCTTAGTCGGGGCCGAGGTTGAAAAGATCATCAGATCCAACTTCATAAAAGAGGTCTAGTACCGTAGATGGTTATCCGATATTTTTTCTGTCATAAAGAATAATATACAGATCACAATATACATCAAATTCTGAGATCTCATTCATCAATGTCTGACGTATGATTTTACCCTTCCTATGACGAAGTTGTTGATGGATGCTACCAATAGATTATAAGCCCTCTCTTTCATGGATGGGTATTCTGAGTATAACCAAATCTGAATGGCCCTGAGGATGAAGAGTCTATGGCCTTCTGAGCCCCACAAGGTACTTTTTGTTACATGGTAATTCCCTTTGGTCTAAAGAAATAAGGTTCCACTTACCAGCATGCCATACATCACATATTTATGCCAATCCTTTAGAAACTCATGTAATTATACATGAATGATTTGGTGGTCAAATATCGCTAGTTTCATGACCATCTCAATGATCTTGATAAGGTGTGAAGATTCTTTCGATCCTTCCATTTGAAGATAAACCCCTTGAAGTGAACCTTCGGGGTCACTTATGGAATGTTTCTTGGCTTCATTGTTAGTTATAGGGGAATCAAGATCAACTTGTAGAAGATCATGGACATCATACATATTTCTCCCCTGATCAACATATGTGAGATGTGAGGTTTTCAAGTCCACTTATCCTATATACACCGATGTATTGGAAATCTTGTTGGCGAGTGTAATCCCCTTATCCGGATCATGAAGGTGGGTGTAAATTATCATTGGGATGAGAAGTGCAGGACAACATTCAAGGAAATAAAGAAGTACATATCATGACATCTGGTTCTATTTCCACCAATTTCTAGAAAGCTTCTAGTCCTTTACGTGACCCCCTAGAATGATCCCCCGACACCCTTCATGCCCAAAAGAACAATGATTGGATAGAGAATAATCTATACTATTTGAACTGCATTATTCTTGATACATATACTAGATATTCTTCTATCATGGATATCTATCTCATGCTAGTATTTGTAATATAGAAATTCTGATACTACATTCAGCATCATGAGATACATCTAGTGTCCTGAGTGGATCTACTGAAGTAAATTTTGAAAATCCCTATGATAACAGACCATCTATCCTAGTGGGCAGTGATCCTCCTGCAGTTTAACTTCATTTTTTCCCCCATAAGGCTATTAAGGGGAATTAATTGGTAGATGTCCTTACTACCCATCCAGATCCCACAGACTAGTCTTTGGATCTAGATTTTTCTGGTGAGAAAATCCTCTCGATTGACCATGTTGTTCTATGTTGTAAAATGAAATTTTATGGTGCCTCCTAATGTCCTATCGGTAGAAGACTAAATGATTCTAGGCTTAACACGGTGAGCCTAGGTATCTTCTTCAACAAGACAACATTGGATGTTCACCATATTTATTATTGTTTTCAGAAGGTTGTACCAATAATGAGGCAGAGTACCAGGCTCTCATCATTGGTCTTGAGCTGGCCATCGAGATTGAAATTTCCTATATACATGTGAAAGGGGACTCTAAACTAGTCATAAAGCAGATCAACGGTGACTAAAACATTTGAAATCTAGAGAACATACCACTACTAGAATGTACTGCTAATGGATGGCCCAGTTATCGTCTCAGCTAGAGATTACTCACATACCTCATTTGCAGAATGGTAGAGTAGATGCCTTGGCCGACATAGTCATATCTCATTAAAAACCTAACCAGTACGATCTGATTATTCATGTGGTGCACCGGAGAGTCATCACTCCAATCTCTCCTAATGACGATGATATCCCATAGGTATGAAACATTAATATCATCTCCTCTATTTCTGGAACCTCATTACCCCCTAAAATAGCATTGGAAATGACTCCTTACTAGAGGACCACCTTTGTTGAGTATCTATAGAATGTAAATCTCCCAGCAGATCGAGCCTAGTGAGGGAGAATCTGGCATTTGCCATTATAGTTTACCCACTAGAGTTGTCCGGGTCTTGAGAAAATCTTCATCAAGAACATTTTTTATGGGGAGATCCTCTAATGAATTCAAGGTGGTGAGATATCTAAGGTCATGTAGGAGGTTCATGCCCTTTCATGTGGGGCTCATCAGACTGGGCCCAAACTATATCACCAGATCTGGATGTTGGGATATTATTGGCACACCATGATCTGTGACAGCATCGCGTTTTCTAAGAGGTACCATGCATGATTAATCGATATTAATTTTCTGCATCAACTTCCGGAACCTCTCTACACTACCAAGTAATCTTGGCCCTCTGCAGTCTAAGGACTCGATGTCATGTGACCCTCTCCCTCGGTGACAGCTCGTGAGTTCAGGTTCTTCCTGAACATTATAGATTTCTTTTCTAAGTGGGGAGAGTCAATTCTGCTCAAGGTTTTTAAGGACTGTTATATTTTTCACTTTGTGATCCCTAATATCATTTACTAGTTCGGAGTCCCTCACATCATTATCACTCATAATCGAACCAACTTCCAGGCGGATGAACTAAAGAAGTGGTATGTCAAGTACAACATCTGTTCAAACCATACCTCCCATTATCACACATAATAAAATGGGATGATAGAGGAATTTAACAAAACCCTCTATAATAACCATCCTATGATGGTTGGTAATAACAAGAATAGTAAGCCGGATAAACTCCCCAACACTCTCTGGGATAACCAGACAATGACCCCCAATTCCATACAGGAAACCCCATATTCCATAGTGTATAGAACAGAGGTAATCCTTCCCATTGAAAGTTTATTTCATTCATTGCGCACAACAGTCTATGATCAATAGACACACAAAAAAAAGTGTTTGAATTCCATCTGGATGAACTAGAACTGCTTGATGAGAATAGAGGTTGTGGCCTGCACAATTTGGATAGACATCAGAACAAGATAGCCCGAGATTTTAACAGGTTTGTTCCCCTCTGGTCTTTCTTACAAGGTGACATGGTGTTGTCCCTGATAACACCAATTATACATAGTAGGAAACCATCAAAACTAGATCCCAAGTGGGAAAGACCTTACAACATTCACTATGTTTACCTCAATGGTGCGTACTCCCTAGTTACAATGGATGGTGAGTGTATAACTCCTCCCACCATTGACAAGTTCATCAAACAGTACTTTTCCTAAGAAATAATAGCTCTACATGACTTTAAACTGTTATGTCCTGCATGACATTAATCTTCATTATCATCCCACATAATGATAATCATCAAAGCAGTCTGAGCTCTACGATCATAAAATTAGGTCTATATGGTCTTACATGATCATAAACTGTAATGTACCACCTAAAATTAACCTGTATAATATCCCACATGATGTTAAACTGTAGATGGTCCTACACAACCTTAAACTTTATCATGTTCTTGTTACATGATGTTAAACTAGAAAACATTTTTTAGAAATATGTACGACTTTATTCATGTCCTTATAGGATATGTAGGAATGCTTAGATGTTTTTTCTTATAGTCCATCCCTCAAATTCATCTCAATGTCTACCCCCCATGGATTATCTCTCTTGGAAGATTACACATGGTACCAGGTACACTTCCTTGGCCCCATTGGTGTTGGGTTTATGATGGTCTCATGATGTACCCCTCCCCATTCTTCAATTCTCCCACAACCTCACCACACAACATTCAACTACCCAGCCCCTTAAAAACTACGTACGGATTGATTTCCATCCTAATGGGATACATATGAATTATTGTATATTTTTCTCTAGGCCTATCCCCAATCATTAAGATCACCCATTGGTCCGGCCCCTCGGCCTGGATACCTCCCCAAATGAATGGTGGGGTGTGGGAATATGTCCTCATTCACGTCAGGTTTTACACGATTGCTACATGTGTTCCCTTCCATTGAGGCCTTCACTCACCATCTTCCTTACTACAAGACTCTACATGGGTACTATTGTGCTTCACGCATTCCCATCATTTTTGAATCCATTAACATTAACATCTGAATGGACCCAAAAGCAAAATGGATGTTAGGCCCTACGGAACTCCTGCTATTTCAGGACAACTTTACTAAGGATTCTGTGAGACAATTTAATATAAGTCTCGTGATGCAAATATGGTCATCAATTGACAATTATTTGTTGTTCCCATTTCAGGTCACACAATATGGAGGTATTGTTTCATTCATTGTAAACCACCATCATCCATCATTATCACCACCCCTAGATGGTCCAAGCTCTATGACCATAAACTAATATCACCACTATCCTCAACACATGACTCTAAACTAAGGATCCATGAAAACTAAGGGATGTAAAACCACTCATCACTTATCCTACATGATAATAAACTGAAAAATATCTGGGACATTCCATCCATAGCCCAACCCCAGGTCCCTCAACCTTTTCAGCCCTCTGGCCCATGTTCTCACTCCGAATCGTGCAGTCTAGCCTGGACTCTATGTCATTGTTTATGTCTACATTTGTTTTTCTCACCACATACATCCTCTAAATAAACCCCTCCAACCATACACCTTTTTAAAATATGTTAAACTTCATAAATCCAACACGCTTTGTGTGCTCCCTCATTTGTGTTTCCACTACCTCTTACATCTGAAGGGACCCCAAACAGAATAGATTCTAATCCCCATGGCTCTCTGACCATTTCTGATCAATGCCCCCAAAGATTATGGATGAAAATTTTATACAAGTACCACATTTCATATATGTTTAGCAGACAACACTCATTACCTATCCTCAATCATTGTTGTCATTATATGGTATTCCACCTGAGAGGAATGGTGATTCATCCTTTCTACCCATTTGTCCTGCATATATGACATTAAACTGCGCATTTATGGTATAAGCTCTATAAACTTGAACTATGATCTACCACATCCTTGTCACACGATGTTAAACTTTACAATATCCTTCTAGAACTATGTTTATCTTGATTTTCATCCCCATGGGATATGTAGGAAAACCAGGACATTTTGTCTTCAGGTATAGCCTTGGATCCTTTATTCTTTTCCTCGGCCTCTTTCACATAGTTTTCTTCCTGAATTATGAATAGAGTGATGTATGTGGGATGATTCGCTCATTCATGTTAGGTTACTCTCCATACCATACATATTCATCGTTAAGATACCTTGAACCTATCTATTTCATTAACACATGATGTAAAACTACATAGAATTCTATAGAACTACATATGGATTGATTCCCACCCTCATGGGATACATTGGACTGCCCAGACAATTACTGTTTTGGCCCAAACCTATTTCTTAAGAAACTATTCATCTTCCTCCCCACCCTGGCTAGAGTTCTTCTAAGAGATGGGAATGCATTGTGATATAGTCTTATATCCTCATTCACATTGGGTTTATAATAGCCACACCACATACCTATCCCTCCTGAGAGATCTTCCTCCCCTTGTTCTATACTCTCATTTTTGAGTCATATTCCCTTGATTTGGGCCCCATGACATTCTTTGGATATTCATTGATGAGCCTAGGATCACTCTGGTTCTGGACCTAGAGTGTTGGATTCTACATAGACATGTTATCACCCATTTTTAGGCTATATGTTCCCCTTCACTTTGGCATTCATCATCTTTCACATCCAAAGGGGCCCCTGAATGAGATGGATACTAGAACCCAGTGATCTCCTTCCATCAGGGACCAACATCCCTGAGGATTTCGGATGACAATTTTATACAACTCCTATGTTTCAAATATGGTCAGTGGTCGACACTAATTTTATGTTCCCTTTTCAAGTCACTGAATATGTATAATGTGTTTCAAATGTGGTCAACATTTATCCTCCATCTTCATGCCACCCCAACATGCTCTAAATGTTGTTTTCATGATTCACAACCCTTTCCACTTAATCAGGTCCATGTTAAACATCGACACTCATGGTACTATTCCTCAGTTCACATTTTCACATTAGGAGGACAAATCCACGGTGATGCATCATTCGAGACTTCACACCGATTTTCCCTTTGTGTGCATTCCATGTGTTTCAAAGACCATATCTACTGTTGTTTCCCAAATCTAGTGTAGATCATAGGGGCATAGGGATTTGGCCGAGTATTGCGCTCGTTTTTGAATATTCTCACTTATCTATGGTCTGAGATCTAAGACCATAAAACTAAGATCTCTCTACATCTTTTTCGCAAGATGTAAAACTACACAACACTCCTAGATCTATATATAGCTTAATTCCCCTCCTTTTAGGATACGTAAGAGCACCAATACATCATATCATCTAGACTATCTTGGGTTATACTAATAACCTATTATGCTCGGCCTTTTGGCCTTGACCTTCATAGGATTGCATGGTATGATGTTAAACTGCACCCTCAGAACAAAGTATGGCTTCATTACCATTCTCAAGGAATATATAAGAACACCTAGAAATTTATCCCATGGGTCTAGCCCCACATTCTGTAAACTTTTCTATCCCCATGGCCAAAGGTTTCTTCCCTAGAATTGTGTTTGGTGTGGTGTGGTCTTATGGACTCATTCGTGTTGGTTATGCATTATCACACTATACACATTCCCTCTTAGAACCTCATTCCTCCGGTATGTGTCAATGCCATTTGACTTTATACTATGTTTCTTAGTCTCACATGATATTAATATGTTTCTTATTTATTCTAAGACATTAAAATATAGGGTTTGTTCCTATCATACAACACTAAACTATGATATTATTGTCCAGGTCACACGAAGAAAAATGGAAATGAATTGTGATGTCCTCACTCAAGGGGGGGAGACATCATGTTTGGTAGCGGTTATACACCATACAATTTTTCAATTCCTACATATGGCTTGATTCCTGTTGTGACGACTAGATTATCTGTCCGATGTGAGTTTCTTCACAAAGAAAACGCATACATCCATCTTAAATGAGAAACATGGTCTATATAATACTTCTTCTTTTGGTGCGTGGGTGAGACCCACACGACATTAATTTACCTTATATTGGTACCCTACCATGCCACTTTTAAAACTATGTATGACTTGATTCCCATCTTCATGTCATATTTAGGAATACCCAGACAATCCATCTGCAGATCCAGCCCCAGGAATCGTAAATCCTACACCCTTTTTTCAACCCCATTTGCTTGAGCTCTTGTGAAAGCATATGTTGTGGCGAGCATCTATTGGATTATCATTCACGTCATGTTTTGTGGAAAACATTCCATATTTCTCCCTTTTCTATTCCCAGCCTGGTCTGAGTTCTATAACCCTAAACTAAGATCTCCATATGGAAACTACACATCTAGTTGGGTACTTCACCACAATTTGAATAGTCCATGAAACTAGGTCCCCTCTTAATGGTCCACTCTATGACCATAATCTAGGGGCATGTGACCACTAGACCCTTGACCTCGAAAAGGTATTTGAATTCCTCTGTTAGACATGTTTGATTAGTGTACTCAAATGTGGCTTGGCAATGAGTGAAAGCTTTTGAATTTTCACATAAACACCCTCTCGTTTCATGTACACACTTCATGTGCTCTTTATTTTGATCCCCATCTTCTTCCAAGTCTAAAGGGACCCCCTTTATGGCCTAGTCTTAGGCCACATTGTCTCACCTACCTCTTGGGCCAATGAACCTGAATACCTTAGATGAAATTTGTGATACATACTGTGTTTTGAACATGGTCAGTGGTCATCACTCATTTTTCTGTCCCCATTCTAGGATAATGTGAAACTGATACTGTGTTTCGAACATGGTCAGAAGTTATCCTATATTGGCACACCACTATCATTCTGATCTAGATCCATAGCATCCTGATTCTTGTTTTTTCACTCCCACATGTTTAATTGGAAGTATAACACACTCAATTATACCCCACGCCCTTGTATGTGCATTAAGAAGGCAAATCAGTAATAGTGGAACATCATTCACCTAGAGGCCCATCACTCATAATGTGTTCCTCCCTACACCAAGGAAATCCCATATATACTCCATGATTCCCACATCAAGCATGACTCATGTGGGATTAGTAGTTTTGGTGGGGCATGTATTTCTATAGGGATTCCACATAGGCTTTTTATCCTGTATGAAGTTAAACAATGATATTAGAACCATGTTTGGATTGATTCTCATATGTATGGGATATGTAGTGACGTCCGAGCCTTTTTCCTTCAGCCCAGCCCTAGGGTCATTAACCCTTCTAACCCCTCAGCCCTGATCTTGGTCCATAGTATAACCTTAAAACTATGTTCACATTCCTCACCATATGACGTTTAAACTATGTGTTTATCATCCTTATTGGTATGACATAAAACTATAGACCATTCAAGATCCTTTCCATAGAGGTCCTATATGGATGGGAATTTGATCCCTGATCAGACCAATGTGTCCACATAATGTGTATTCACCACAGTGGCCTAATTTCAATATTATTGGACTCCATTCCAACTAACCATCACCCCGCCATCCACTCTTTGCATGTCCTCTATTGAGAAAATCATGTTATTTCATGTCTAGAAGAACCCCCACCACTAACAGTACAGATGTTCAGCCTATGGCCTACCCACTATTATGGGCCAACATTTTGTAAGACTAATGTATAAAATATTGATCCAGGCCCCATGTTTCGAACATGTTTACCTGTCAGCCATCATTTTTCATCTCTATTTTAGGATAACGCAATAGGGATATTATGTTTCGATAACATTCAATAGTTTCCCTTCATTGTAATTCCACCACCACAGTGGTCCAAATTTTGGGTATCGTGATTCATGCATTCCATTCCCCTATGATTGAATTGATTCTAATGCACCTAGTGTTACTCCACTTGTGCACTAGAGTGCATTGTAAAAATTATAACTCACCAATTATGATAACTTCATTATCTAGTTAGGACTCCCTATTTCTTATTGGAAGCCTGTATTGGTCATTTATACCTTAGATTCCCGATGATCAGTTGGCACTCTCATATTCAGATGAAGTAACAATGTATCCATCCCTTGTTTCCCACATCAGGCACGACCCACATGATATTAGGGATTGATTTCTGGTTACTCCACAGTTATGATTGATATGTGATAATCAAAGTTAACATTTAATCAGATAATAAGTCTATACATGTAGTTTGGGATAAGAAAACAGAGGAAAAAATGATTATAGATCTAGCCAAAACAAGGCCCTTAGGGATCATATCCCTTGATGGATTGTTCTGGTGATACCATACTCTGTCTTGTAGCCTCATGAACTGCTTCCTACTCTTTGAGATCCCTGTCTTCATTAGCAACTATAGTGAAGATATCATTAGCTCTTATCTGCATTTTCTTCTGCTCAACTTGAAATCCAACTATTTGATGGTTTTCTTGTGTTTCCTTCTCCTGGGCTTCTGAAATCTGGGCCATTAACTGATCGATAATCTTGTATTGTTCCACATCGTATATGGATTTATCATTTACCTATTCTTCAAGGCATTATAATTTCTTCTTAGTCACAAAGAACTTCAGTATGACCACAGATCTATTTCGATATTGGCCGGAGGCAAGACATTGGCTACTCTCCTATACCGTCTTAGCCATGTAATCCTAGAACATTGCATGATGGGGATGAGAATCCACCCCTTTGGTGTAGATAAGGTGCAACTAGTTGCACTGTTATCCTTTTCAGGGCGCCCACCTAGCTATTAGATTTTTACGAAGCACCCAATACACTTCCACCCTTTGCACCGCATCATATAGATTTCCATGGATACATCAGGATTGGAATAATCCATCTCGTCAGGGTCCATATGCCAATATTCATGGAAATTATCTAGAAGATTAGTGAAAGGGTCCCACTTTGGTATTTCTCCAAAGGGTTTATCCCCTTCAACAAGTGGGTGACCTTCCTCGCTCATCTGCCTTCTAGATATTTCTACCCTGTCAACATCAGACCCCACACTAAAAATGATCACACCGGTTTTCAAAACCCCCTAATCGCTAGGTGCTGGACAATCTAGGATTGGGATGTAGGTTCTGATTGGGTTGGTCAGATCACAATTGGATTCTCTAACGATGGTCTAGATTTAGTGGCCTACCAGTATCCAATATCACGATAACTACACAAACAATGAATTCCCTAATCAGTTGATATCTCTGATTAATTTTACTACCATTTGTGTAAAGAAACATACAATAACATAGCTCATCATCCTCTAGCATTTCAGTCACTACAGGAGTTGTTGATTTAGGAGATCCTTTAGTGCTTGTTAGTTCAAGAATGGGTGTCGACTCCCCACCTTGTTCTATCGGTACATCCTCACCCCCCTCAGATGGAGCTTCCCAACCAGTGCCAATATGTTCCTGAACATGATGAAAAATAATATTGATGATTATGAATGATTAAAAGTGTAATTTTTAGGATAATAATTGGGGCATACCTGGAGTTTCTCATCCATTTCCATATCAAATCTAGCAATATCACCACTCTCTCAAGAACACCTTGGGTGGGCCGTCCCCTGAGGGCCTTATCATCTTTAACTTCTCTCATTCATTATTATTCTTCTTTTTCATCCTATTATTCTTATTATTATTATTCACTTTCCTCTCTCTCCTCATCACCATCATCATCTTCAAATGGAATTCATTTTGGATCATGCTCTTGGATGAGCATCACTTCTACATAGAGAGGTAATTCTGGACGTTGACCCCATTGGAGTTCATATTTTTCCATGGTCGTCAAATATGCATGTCGACAATGAAAGTTCACAATGTCATAAATTCAAATGATTCCAATTTCTGTCAGCTGGATCCCATCTCATACTATATTTTTCTAATGGGATTCAGTACACAATGACTATCGTAGGGTCAACTAGGCTGACCATAGTGCGGAGAATATTACATCCTTAGAAGGATGAAACAAATTCCTTATTTGATTCCCTGAAAGATCCATGGATAATCTGCGAGTTTTTTCATGATCCCTACTCCCTCTAGATGACAGGGGTATGGCTGCACCACATGATGTCCCAACTACTAAAGCTCCAGCTTGTACTGACCCAGATACCCAACTTATTTCTGAACAATCCTCCCCAATGACGCATTGTACACTCTCTCACCACCCAGGTTCTACAGTATCCACCATGAGCTTCCAAATTCACTTTTGTAGTATCCCTTTTGGATATTCCTCTGCCCACGGTTTGGGATATTTTTGTGAGAGGCCAGCGTCAACTCCATTGGTGGGAAAGGTAATTACCTCACCAGATCCATACGTTGTGAACATCAACCACATTTGACAAATAATTCAATGATGTATCTCCCACCGAAATGTTTTATATAGCATCTTGGATACTCATTGGAGGAATCTAATGTATGGGGAAAACCTTGACAGAACATAGGGCTCACAAATAATTTTTCCATCAACCCCGGCCATGAGAGAACCACCTCTAATGCTCTACATGTATTCTATTTTCTCTTTATATCATTTCCCATCATCAATCATATGGATGACGAGGGTGGGGATGGGACTAAAAGTTAAATTGATGTGATTACTGATCCTGATCCTTATTCCCCCTTCATTGAGCATGAACGGTATGACCCTGATAGTTTTTAACCAGGAAGGTCACATGCCATTACCTGGGGGACGAATGACATTTGGAAAGGTGTACCATACACAGTGAGCCATGATCCTACCATAAAGGATTTGGAATGGTCCATAGATCATCCATGGTGAGCCACCTATTGAAATATGCCCCATAATTTCATACAGAAGGGACAACATAGGGAACCCCAGGTAAAACCTCTGATTAGATTCCACGATGCCATCTATTACCAATGTTTCCTAGAAAACTCTCATCCTTGTGTCCCTTAATGGTAGTAGCCCCCCCACTATGTAAAGTTTCAAAAAATCCAATATACTGGACATTTAGGTATCACCATTTAACCACATTAAATCTCCATGATTGATATTCCCCAAACCCCGGTATCCTCTAATATGATCTGCTCTTACTCCTTTGTGCCATAGTTGGTCACTATTTTCCTTTCCCCAACATCTAGATATTCGAGTCTTTATTCAGAAACAATTTGAAACACTTGGAATTGGGGATGTCTTTGAGGAATTTCTTGACCCCCAACCACTCCTTGGCCGGTTCTAATAGATTCCATGTCAGGATGGGAGTCCACAACATGTCCCTGTAGATATTCTCTTTGGAAATAAGCATGTCACACTAATGCTTGTCCAAAGGGATTCGCCCAATGCAGAGAATATCCCAATGACTAATACTCACCTCCCCATGATGGAGATTGAAGGTGTTGGTATCATGGGACCATCGGCTAAACAAATCCAGTCCGAGTACTTTCTAGTAGTAGAAATGGTACTGCGACGTCCACACCACCTCGAACAACCCAATGTGATGTAGTTCTGTCCAAAAAGATCGTACGATTGGCGTACCCATACGATTAGGCCCAGTCACTTGTGAAATAGCCTCCATACCTTAGGTACCAGTCCTAAAAACATCCCTTTGTCTCATCAGTGATGCTATGTCAGAAGATACTTGTGTTATGGGCCAAAGAATCCTCGGCGACCAGATCACATCCTGAGATGGTTCTGGTCCATGGATTCATGTCATAGATGAACATGTTCCAGTTTTATCTATAAGGATGTCCATTTTTTGTGATGTTGTATTGGAGAAGATCATCCTTCCACATCACCCATGACAGTAGTTTAGAATTCAAATCCTAGAACTGGTACCTCTTCTTAAATACTAAAATCCCATATCGGTAGGTTTCTAGATAGCACATAATCATTTTCAAATTGAGTTATCATGTTAAAGAAATACTACTTATCATATATAACTTTCCTGACACTATCAACCATAGGTTTCACAATCTTTTCCACACTCTGAGTGGCATATACAACTTCTCTCTTGGCATCACTCTGATCAGTATCCATTTTGTTCTGGTAATATCTAGAAAAAACCCAAGATACCATGTGAAAAAGACCAAAGTATTGCATGAAAATTCAGATTGTGTCGCAAAAAACCATGAATCTGGTGTGAAAATCAGATGTTGCGTGCAAATTTATGACCAAAGTCATGGAATTATATGCAAAAAAGGTCAGATTCTGCACAAAGGCTAGTGAGTTTTACACGTGTGGGGGCTTCATTGATTATCGTGCAAGCAATCTTATATGGACCATGGGACCCCCTGATGGGTTTTATATGAATCAATGTAGTTTTACACAAGCCAGAAATTGATTACATGCCACATGTGCTATTTTCCATGCACCAACTCAAAGGGGCCTAGACTCTTGATATTTCCCTCAGAATTTGATCTCCATGGCCCCTCGCAGATCTGATTCTGAGGTGGGGGTGGATTTTTTAGATGTGAAAATCTGCTATTGGAATCCATCCGACATTTTGGAAAAACCGAAGGCAAATATTGACTAAGAGAACTGGTCTAGGACACATTGAAAGGCAGTGCAGAAAATCAAATAAGTGCGCATAAAACCACACCAACAGTGCTCAAATTTATGCTCACAGGAGAATTCTCACACGCATCGTAGAAATTCCCACACAGTCGACTGATGTGTTGGGTTTTCCAAATAGGCGGAATTCCACATGGAGTTGTATCCCCAAATCACCTGTAAATAGAAGAGAACCACTCACCTCCAAGGTTGAAGAATTTGAACCATCTCCTCTACGCGCAATACACCTCTTGCACACACAAAAATTTGACCTTCAGGTACAATATTTTTCATGATAGGTCTCCCTAGGGTCCACAATCACACAAAACACCTGGGTCTTGACCCTCGCTGAGTTCCTTTAATGATTGGATAGTTGTGTTCAAGTCCCTATTTGTCAATGCAAACCTTGGCCTCATGCGTGTAAAGCTCCACTATTTTGTGAAAACCTCCTCTAATTCTATGCATGCCTCCTTTATCCATGCATCTCGGATTTCAGCATGCACTAGTTCCCATTTGTGCTCCTATTGCACACAAACCCCTTTTTTGTGCATAATCCTCACTCCATGTGTTCTCCATATTTTTTTCTTACACTCTGGGACCATTTTCTACCCCATCTTATATAAAACACCTCTTTCGTAAACACACTTCTCTCATAAAACCCTCCATGTAGGTATGAAGTTATTTCAAGGTCCATTTTGTTGTGCTTTGCGTTGAATTGCTTAAAATTATGATTCTTCACATAGGAACACTAATGGATATTACTTCTTTTAATAACCGTGATAATGTGAGCCCCTCCATGGATCACTCCATAACACCCCCACACAATGGCATTTTTGGTGCCATACCTTCACCAAGGGGTAAAGCGTGCCAGTTATGTAAGTACTAGGGGTGTGGAGTAGACCCATCTCATCTGAGCTCCAGGATGATAAACTATCAAGCACTATCATCCTTAGCACATGATGTTAAATTGTGTCCTCACCCCATGCATTATTCATGGGGTTCCCCATCTCAAAAATTCTCCACGCCCACTCATCTCCACAGGGGAGAGATCTTCCTCACATGGAATGAGATCCTCTCCACTGGAATGACGTCTGTACGTGGGGAAGGGAGACCATCTTGGTGTAAGACCCAAGATTTTCCATGCAGGAGGAAGCAACCCAACTCCCCCTTTTTTATTTTGTGCCAATGGATAGAGGTGATAGTGGTACAAGGACCTTCCTCACCATATCCCTCTCCCTATAGGCTTTGTCTTCATCGAGCCTCCATCTTGGAGTAAGCCCCAATCTCCATATCTCTAGGGAACTCCACACATAGCCCTTACTTCCTCTATGGGCTGCTCCATGCATAAGCCCTTGATTCTTCTTTGGGACACTACATGCATAAACCGATGTTTTCACTTTGGGATTCTAACCATGTGTAAGCCCCACACTATTACTCGTGGACGCACCATTCATGATGTAATCATCAGGTCATTTCTACCTCTTATTTTCTCACACCGAGCATGACTCATGTGATCCTAAAGTAGGAATTGGACATGGAATCCCTCCTGGGCCTCCTTAGAGTGTATGCACCATGTCCTATCCTAAACTATGTGTAATTTGATCCTTTACCTCATAAATGAAAGTTATATAAGAAACCTCTCTAAGGTTCAATCCCATCATCCATTTGTCCCAACCATTTCTCTTCGGTTCACCACTGTCCCGCATGATGTTAAAATGCATTCACTATCTCGAAATACATGGAATTTGATCTCTGTCCTCTTCCATGCAATGTTTGTAGGAAGCCTCCTTGTGGTTCAATCCAATCATCCATCGGGCCAAACCACTTCAAGTTGATTCACCACCATCCCAAACTATGTTAAATTGAATACCCCCCTTTCATACAATATAACCCTAAACTATACCCAATTCGAACTACATGGGCTTTGATCCCAATCTTCTAGAAAGGGTACCTAAAAAGTCTCCATGACATTCAACCCCATCAAGTGGTAAGCTATTGTGATTCCAATGTAGTGGTAAACCATTGCAACCATCTAGCGGTAATCTATTTCGATCCCAATCTAGTGGTAAGCTATTTCACCCCATCCAATGATAAGCCGTTGTGATCCCAATCCAGTGGTAATCCATTTTACCTCATTCAGTGCTAAGACATTATGATCCCAATAAATATGTAAGTTGATTTACCTTATCCATAAGTTTTTCATCATGATCCTAATAGAATGGTAAGTTGTTTTAGTCCCCTCTATTAGGACCCACATCTATGGTATGTCCTAGTGACACCAGATGAGTCCGAGCTACTAACAAAGAATAAGCCACCCGCATGTCATCAGATCTTCTTCCTCAACATATGCCCTGATTCTATGTACTCCCCCTGAACTATGTGGACTTTGATTCCCTTCCATGAGGATACATAGAAGGCCTCCACGAGGTTCAAGCCCATTACACACCCTATTATGATCTCTCCCTTCATCCTATGTGTTTCCGAAAGGTCATACCCCAACTTGGGGGTTCCACTTCCTCTCGGTCACATACCTCAATTCTCATGGGACACATCCTCAGCTATCCCACCACCCCACTAAAATATGTGGACATTGATTCTATACCATGAGGATACGTAGGAAGTCTCTTCGATTCTCAATCCCAAAGTCACCATCATCCTCACATAATTTTTGATTCATTATCCATCCACTAATCTCAACCATCCATATCCATCCTAATTCTTACTCAAGCCACCACATCCTGACAGGATCATGTCACCCATGTGCTAGATGCTTCTAGAAGAAATCGGGTAACTAACCACACGTTTTCCCCTACCTTAGCATCCCATCTATGGGTTACACCCATATGATCAACTCTTATTGGTGTTCCTATCAGTATGATCTACCTTCATTAAACGTTAAAAATGAGACATGCCCTGTGTTTAACATGATAAGATGAGGATAATATCAGATAAATTCCCATGGAATATAATTCCCCGCACTCAATTTATAATTAATTGGGCTTACGCGCACTCAATAAGACCTATAATAAGTGAAACCCCCAGAAAAACTTGTGTTTCAATGTCCATACATGCCAGCGATGTCAAATGTGACTACTCCTTCAACTGAAGGTTGCAGCGCTGACTTGGACACCTGAAATGTCCAGATAGGAGAAACATTATTAACTGGTTTCCATGAAGACATAAGACTGTGAAGAGTTTCACTAACAATGTCTTAATTTAATGAGGGAGTCCTTGACTTGGTAACAAGCTCTGAGGATGAATCTATTGAAGAAGATACTGACATCCCATCATCATATTTCAATCAACGAGAAAACTTCCCTGAATAAGTGACAGATTCTGCCCACCTTTGGAAATCAGGAATGCAGAGAAACATTCAGTGCATCCTCAACTGATGGATGTGCACCCAGGAAAAATTGTTTGATATAGAAATGGTGAACCTGATGTGAATTTCTTCTCCACAATATAAATATTATTAACATTCAAGACATCAGTGGATTAGTGTGTCACTGGATCCTTGTATCTAGCACCAGGCCTCGGTAAGAAAATAGTGTGCCTTGTGTGAAACTTACCAGAAATGGGGAAGTGGAACATTGGGCATCCCAGTTTGTGAAGTTGTTAGCGGGGATCATTCTTACCAAACATGGAAGACGTAATGGAAATGGGAAGTTGGACGTCGATTTTCTTCTTTCAACACTAATGGTTTAATCACCTTGCTTTTGAGGACCCAAGATACATAGATAGGAAACCTATCACCGCCCACACACCAACATAGGTATTAGGGAAATGACAATACAGCAATCCTATATGGCCTCATCCCTTCCATGGTGGCATCTAAATCCATGGTCATTATGTTCCCATGCCCCATCTTCCCTTGTGAAATTGTTTAGAGAAGGGTGATAAACAAACTTGTTCGGTGATTCGAGGAATAGGGGCTTATCCCAAACCATGATATTTCCCAACATAACCTCGAGGCTTCTGTGCCTCACCATAGTCGCTTCCCCCAAGGTTCGTGTCGGGAGACACTACTCCCCACTCCGATCTATAATAGTTTCAGGAACCTCTAATTAGAGTGCTTCAATGACTCCCACCCCTACACCAATGATGTGAGGGATTTCGGGGCTTTCCCATCTATAGACCTGTCTTAGGGGCCAGTAAGAAGGTCTCCCACTAGGTCGGGCTAGAACCGCCACCAAGCTTGGTTGACTTGACACTAGCAATATGCGCACGTTGAGGAGGATTCCCATCAAAAGGTGTCAACACCAGAGGCTATCATGGAACATACCACCATCAATCTCCCATTCATACTGAGTGAGTTCATTTATACACCTAGCCCGTATTGAGGCCCCAACCACCCCATGGGTAGGTTGGTTCTCCCCAAATGGTCTCCTACATAGGTGGCATTCATTGCGGGTTGACCTGTGGTGTTGACATCCAATGTGGAGGTCCTCCCTGTGCCACCACCAATGAGAACATGAGCCCTTACTCCTCTCAATCTCGGAATGTATGTCCTCCATGTGCCACTAACAACGAGATCATGATCCCTTATTGCTCCCAATATTGGCATGGAGGTCCTCCCCATGCCACCATTAGTCCTAGAAAGGGTCTCCATAATGGAATAAACATCCATCAAAGAGGATTCACTCGTACCCATGACTTCAGGTATGGAGCCATTCCACCTGTTATAGGTTATTGATGTGAGGATCCTTCCCATCAGGTTAACTACCAGCACGAATGTCATTCCCATTCACATATCATAGCCATCAAAGGCCTTATTTGTTCTGGAAATCTGAGAAGTGAATGTTTTTTTTAACTTATTTGGATCCCATCTCAGAGATCCTGCCCATGTTCAGCTTGACCAGTATGACGACCCTCCTCATACCAGCACTTATAAGGGGAACAATGAAGGAGGAACCTCCTACCAGCTCTAGCGGAGGTCCTACCCGCTCCAGTACATCCTGTAGAAATTCCCTCCAAGCATCAGCCAGCTGAAAAAGTGGTCCTCCCTATGATTCCTTTGATATCTATCCAGGTGGCCCTTTTACCCCAGCTCACTCAGTCAAAATTTCAATCCTCCCTAGTATAGGTTTGGCCGAAGGTCCTCCTCGCACCAGAAACCTACCCTATCTCGAAGAACTATCCCAGGGTAGGAGGGTGGGTCGTTGCCTCCATATAAAGAGTGATGAGAAGATTTATACCATGATTAAATCTTTCTTCTTCTCAAATTCCATGGTGGAATGTGATTCATCAATGTAAACCTCACCTCGATCCTTTTTGTGAAGGGATAGGGTAGTGACAAGACGTATCAGCCTATTACTTCAAGAATGTGAGGTCCACTGGATCCCCATGTCCCTTCAGAGATACATTAAGGAGGAGGAAGATTTGGATTCCTTCTAGGGCATTTCCATGAAATCCCCCTATCATTAACTGGGGGACTCTCTACCTCAACTAGAGATCACATAGAGTTATTTTGGGGACCGACAGAGGATGAGAATCATCATGGTCCACCAACTTGTCAGGGGCCCTATGCTAGAAACTATAGTCGCCATCCCATCTTATCACAATGTGGTGGATAACTCACTCAAGTAACCTGAGTATATCCTAAGATGCAGTGGATTTTCAACTCTTTCTCCATATTCTCCACCATCTAGCCTACCATCTCAGTGGTATGATTTATTATCACTACCTATTCCCCTGCCACCCCCATTCGACGAATGGGGAATCCATGGGCCAGATCACGAGTCTAAGACAAGAATTTTTTTCAGACATCCTTACAGCGAACCATTTCATAGTGATGTTTTGTCTGGATTCAAAACCGAACATTAGTGGGCCAGAATCACTCACCCATGAGGAAATCAGGAGTCTTTGAAAAACCCTCTTGGCAATGCACCTCCATTTTTGTTGTCGATTAGTCGATTACCCCAATAGTATGACACACTATGAAGACATTGGACAATAGTACCAGATGGTTGACTTGGTCGTACTACTTGTGGCCTGGTGCCTGGAGTCGCCTGGTCCCTATAAGACCCTCCAACAATGATACGTCTAGGGAATTAAAGTGCTCTACATGATCATCATGGAGGCTTCACCCAATGTGATGATCGGTGGCTGGGGAAAGTACGTGGCACTTATATTTTGTTTTATTTATTTTTTGCATGACTTTATATGTGATATTTAGGATATTCTTCCAGGTAGAGTCGATGTTAACATGGCTGATATATCAGAGGGGGGAAACAAGATAGATCTCTTTGACGAGAACCTACCCCCAAGGGAGTTCCATAATTGTTGGACTCGTTGGGAATGATTACTTTCTAATAGATAAATCTACTGGGTCTTCCCAGGCCCACTGAGGCATTAGTCGTTTGTCAGAATCCTAATAAGGGAAAAGAGAACCTTGGATCCATCAAACCTTCGGACCTATCTGGCTCAGTGTAAAAGATGGAGGACGATCTTGAAAAAGACTTGTTGTGCCAACTGCTTGTAGAGCATAAGAAGATGGTCGATGACCACTTGATGAACGCATCATTGAATAATGACCAGACTACGATGATCTTCAGTTGTGGCAGGAGGTGTAGAAACAAAAGTCCCCCAATGAATTGCCTCTTGGTGACGCTGACCATCCAGCCCACCTAGACAGGATAGAGGCCAGAACATATGGCAATAGGGCATGGTATGTGCCGAAAATTCACCTGAGTGGCATGATAATCCTTGAGACCTAGCTCAGGTACCCCCAACCTCTCTTCAGGTCATCTCACTAGCCACTGGACCTGCTTATCATGTTAAGAAACTTTTAACACACTGATGGATAGTGACCCTTTCCAATACATGAATCCCTGCATAGATGATCCAATGGAAACACATATTTCTTTCCTCAAGGCATTAGAAACTCGATAGGTGGCAATCCTGCCTGATAGAAAATCCATATCTATCAGGGGTAGATGATATGTCGGCACCCCTAGTTTTTAAAAATCTCACCTTATCTTTCATTAATGTGAAGGATGAACATGTTTAGAATTTGTCCCACTTCATATCAAGGTGTGGACCCATGCTGGGAACTCCATCACAGCAATGAGGCCACTAAGCTGCAGTGATTTTGACAAACATTGGAAGGTTTTGTGTTTTTCTGGTACAACTAGATACCCATTGGGCTAGTAACCAGCTGGGAAGATCTTCATAGGAAATTTCTATATGAGTTCAACTCCACCACCCAGAGGACGATTATTGTAGACCTCTTCAAGTTCAAGCAGAGGTCTAACAAGGGTGTTGTGGAATTTCTCTCTCGGTGGAAAGGACTCACATTCTCCCTTGACATGCCACTAACTCAGGACCATCTGCTCATAATGTATGTGGCTAATGTCAAGACAAAACTGGTCTCCTATTTTATCACCCACAATTACCCAGAGGGATTCTAATATTTCTCTAATAAGTCCCAGCACCTAGAGGAAGTATTGAAGTAGGAGAAACCAACACATTCATTGCCTCATGTAGTCCCCGCAAGAAGGGCCTCTAAGGCCACGCCCATCGCAGTCTCCCATATAAAGGACCCCTGAGAACTAGAGTTATTACTGGTGGATCCACCTCTGTATCCTCACAGAGGACCACTACCACAAGCACAACCTCCGTCCCACCAGTGTTTGCCTTAGAATCAGCAGGTTCCCTTGCTTAATGTGCCATGACTACCCAGGTAAGAAAACCATGTTCTGCATCCATGGATGGATCCTCCAGCCCCTCATTAGGGATAAGATCCCATAGCCCCCATCCTGTATAGAAGAAACTAGATCAACTCTTTTAATGAGGTTCAGGTCCTTGGTTATTAATGAAGTTCCATGGAACAAGGGATCATACGGTTTCTCGAATACAAGAGGACCGAAGAGGCGGGTCTCACGGACCACCCCAATTATTTCCCCTGTCATCAGATCCTAGGGAATACCCTCAAATTGTGCTATGTGTTTAATGATTTCATTACATAATAGGTTTATAACAACATAGTCAGTTTAGGCGTGGCTCCAACACATGTGGCATGTGTATTTGTGAAGCCGGACAATGACACTGATAGAGGAGGTGAGTGGTAGCATGTTTCTAACTACGGGACCCAAAAGTATGACAACTATATGGCTTGTAAGATGGTTTCTAATGCCCATGGTATTATCTGTGCATGTATGAATCGATCTGAGCCTTAAAAAGCCACTACGTCATCTACTACAGCTACTTCTACATCTACATCTCATCCTTCATCCTCCTTGAAGAGAAATCATCAATGAAACAAGGGAAAACAAATTCCCCCACGGATTCCATCTTCATCCCATACACTCAGTGAATTAATGACTATAGAGATGAAGATTACCCCTAGGGTCCCTCCAGTGGTAGAGGATTCTTCAAGTGAAAACCCATTGTATGCATCGGTTAACACTGTGGAGATGGTAAATCCCTATATGATTCCTAATGACGAGGACCGACAAACAAATCTGGCCAACTTCCCCAGCCATCGCTAGCATCAATGGGGCCATGGTCATAAGAGTCGTCATAATGCTTTGGTTAGCACTTACAATCTGGTTGTGAATTCTATATAAACCATACAATAGACCCAGCATATAGCTCAGAATACACAATATTATCATCTGGTTTCATCAGGTCTCCCTTCACATTCATTTGTGCTTCTTGATCTGGTTGAGCCACCCCAAATGCCCAGCGATTATCCACACTCTGTTACAGACCGACCTCAGTTATCTAGACCTAAACTGGTGGTTTCCCCAGGGGTTCGAACTATTGATCCTTAGGATATTACCAAAACTTGTCAGTCGTCGGTCCAACAAGAAGGTCCATCCAACCCTCCTACCATAGAAATACATTTTATCAGTAAAAGGTCTTGCTTGTGGTGGAAGTATGATGATCTTAATCATCTCGCCTGCATTCTTGTGAGACTCTCACTCCACGAATCTCTTTTTATGTTAATATATATGTGTGAATCCCTTGACGGGGCTTTAATAATCCCCCTCCACATTGATATAGAGGTAGAAGTTGTAGAATCTTTCAATGATGAGGTGGCTAAGTATGAAGAATTCCAATCCCTTATCTTCTTCTCGAGAGATGATGAAGGCTCTCCCATATAGGGGCACATCATCCCACTGTACATCACTACCCCCTTCAATGGAATATATTTTTGTCATTGTCTTATCGACATGGGCTCTGGGATCAATCAAATCCTGACCCAGACACACCCAAAGATGGGGTTGTCTGAAGATGATCTATGCCCCTCCAACCTAAAAACTCAATTTTATGGCCAGAAGGAATAGACAGTAGTCAGAAATATTTTCCTAAAAACACTGTTCGATGGTCTAGTTTCTAGCACCAAGTTCATGTTTTTTTTAGAACACCACAAACAATGCATTTATGGATAGACCATGGCTCCACACACACAGGGTAGTCCCATTTTCATATCCCCAATTCCTGAAATACTCCCTTAATGTTCAAGTAAGCGTACTCCAGGGTGACATGTACCCATTTGCCTCTTGTAAATTTTGTTACCTGGATTCCAACTATTAAAATAGAAAGGACAAGTAGATCAACTCTAGAAATATTAAACCTGCTACGGCCTTGACGGAACCGTGGACAAGCCTAGAGAATCCCTACATCTTCTCAATCACTCGATTGGAATCCACCACTCTGTATATGAGGAAATGTTTTTTCATCTCTGGAATTATGGGGAACCATATTCCCTAGTCTATGTGATGTCTAAAGATAACCTTATATTCCTATAAAAATTAAGCCCATGTAATCCAAGAGCCCCCTAATAAATTAAGGTATCGGGACGTCCGCCCCATGGAAATGGCAATATGGAATACTAACTTTTTTCTCCATGTTGGGATAAAACAGCTCAAGATAACGTTTCACTCTTTCATTAATATCATTAAGTGTGCCCCATTGGGCCGAAGGCAAGATGGGATCTGGTTAACTGCATTCATTGCAATGAATTCAGTAGCACAGGAGTCCCCCGAGGTGGTGCCCACCACCTCTCAAGTTGGCACCAGTGGCCCATCAGAATATATTGACATAGATGAATCACCACCTTCTAAGGATCCTTCCCCCATAAATGAAGAAAAATATTTGGAAGATGCTCCTCCCTCTTTCAAAGAAGGTTTCTCCACCACGGTTGATGAATTGGTACAGGTGAATCTCAGTGGAGAGACAGATTCAAAACCGACATTGATCAGTGTCTCTATGCTTGTCGAATAGAAACAACAGTATGTGGACTTCCTGAAATAACATCATGATGTATTCTCCAAGAGATATGATGAGATTCCAGGACTAGATCATCAGGTCATCATCCACCACCTCGGTCTTTCATTTAATTATCACAGGTTCAAACAATCTCCAAAGAAAATTACACACTTCTCATTAGTGCCTTGGTCACGGCCGAGGTTGATAAGATCATCAGATCCAACTTCATAAAAGAGGTCTAGTACCGTAGATGGTTATCCAATATTTTTTCTGTCATAAAGAAGAATAGACATATCACAATCTACATCGACTTCTAAGATCTCAATCATCAATGTCTGAAGGATGAATTTACCTTTCCCGTGACAAATCTATTGATTAATGCTACCACTAGATTCTAATCCCTCTCTTTCATGGATGGGTATTCTAAGTTTAACCAAATCCGAATTGCCCTGAGGACGAAGATTCTATGGCCTTCTAGGCCCCACAAGGTACTTTTTGTTACAAGGTAATTCCCTTAACTCTAAAGAAATAAGGTTCCACTTATCAGCATGCCATGAATCAAATATTTATGCCAATCCCTGAGAAACTCGTGGAATTATACATTAATGATTTGGTGGTCAAATCTTGATAGTGTCATGACCATCTTAATGATCTTGAGAACATGTTAAGATTCTGTTGATCCTTTCATTTGAAGATGAACCACTTGAAGTGCACCTTCGGGGTCACTTTTGGAATGTTTCTTGGCTTCATTGTTATTTACAGGGGCATCAAGATCAACTTGTAGAAGATCAAGGCTATTATCTATATGTCTCCCCTGAGCAACATATGTGAGATGTGATGTTTTCAAGTCCACTTATCCTATATACACCGATGTATTGGAAATCTAACTGGCAAGTGTAATCCCATTTCCTGGATCATGAAGGTGGGTGTAAATAATCATTGGGATGAGAAGTGCATGACTACATTCGAGGAAATAAAAAAGTACATGTCATGTCTTCTAGTTCAATTTCCACTAATTTCTAGAAAGCTACTGGTCCTTTATGTGACCCCCCTGGAAGGATCCCCTGACACCCTTCATGACCAAAATAATAATGATGGGATAGAGAATAGTCTATACTATCTAAACCGCATGCTTCTCGATACATATACTAGATATTCTTCTATCATGGATAGCTGCCTTGTGCTAGTATTCACAGTGCATAAATTCTGACACTACATTCAGCATCACGAGATACAACTAGTGTCCTGAGTGGATCTGCTAAAGTAAATTTTTAATAGCCCTATGATAACAAACCATCTAGCCCAGTGGGCAGTGATCCTCTGGCTTTTTAACTTTATTTTTTCCCCCATAAGGCTATTAAGGGGAATGAATTGGTAGATGTCCTTACCACCCATCCAGACCCCGCAAACCAATCTTTGGATCTGGATTTTTCTGATGATGAAATCCTCTCGATTGACCATGTCATTCTATGTTGTAAAATGAAATTTTTTTGTGCCTCCGAAAGTCCTATCGGTAGAAGACTAAATGATTCTAGGCTTAACATAGTGAGACTAGGTATCTTCTTCAACATGACAATATTGGATGTTCACCATATTTATTGTTGTTGTCAGAAGGATGTACCAATAATGAGGAAGAGTACCAGGCTCTCTTCGTTGGTCTTGAGCTGGCCCTCGAGATTGAAATTTCCTACTTACATATGAAAGGAGACTCTAAACTAGTCATAAAGCAGATCAATGGTGACTAAAACATTAGAAAACCAGAGAACATACCACAAGTGAAATGTACCGCAAATGGATGGCCCAGTTCTCATCTTGGCTAGATATTACTCATGTAACTCATTTGAAGAATGGTAGAGTAGATTCCTTGGCCGGCATGGTCATATCTCATTAAGAACCAGACCAGGACGATCTGATTATTCATGTGGTGCACTGGAGAGTCATCACTCCAATCTCTCCTAACAACGATGATAGCCCATAGGTAAGAAACATTACCATCATCTCCTCCATTTCAAAAACCTCATTACACCCTAAAATAGTATTTTAAATGACTCCTTACTAGAGGAACCCCTTTGTTGAGTATCTCTAGAATGGAAATCTCCCAGCAGATCGAGCCTAGTGAGGGCGAATCCAGTGTTTCCCATTACAGTTTACCCACTAGAGTGGTCCGGGTCTTGAGAAAATCCTCATCAAGAACATGTTTGATGGGGAGATCCTCTAATAAATTCAAGGTGGTGAGATCTCTAAGGTCATGTAGGAGGTTCATGCCATTTCATGTGGGGATCATCAGACTGGGCCGAAACTATATCACCAGATCTGGATGTTGGGATATTATTGGCACTCCATGATCTGTGACAGCATCGCGTTTTCCAAGAGGTACCATGCATGATTAATCGATGATAAATTTTTGCGTCAACTGCCCGAACCTCTCTACAATACCAAGTAATCTTGTCCCTATACAGTCTAAGGAATTGATGTCATGTGACCCTCTCCCCCAGTGACAGCTCGCGAGTTTAGGTTCATCCTGACCATTACAGATTTCTTTTCTAAGTGGGGAGAGGAATTTCTACTCAAGGAGTTCAAGGATCGTTATATTGTTCACTTTGTGATCCCCAATATCATTTACTAGTTCGGAGTCCCTAACATCATCATCACTCATAATGGAACTAACTTCTAGGTAGATGAACTAAAGAAGTGGTATGCCAAGTACAACATTTGTTCAAACCATACCTCTCTCTATCACACATAGGAAAAAGGGATGATAGAGGCGTTTAACAAAACCCTCTCTAACAACCATCCTAAGATGGTTGGTAATGATAGGAAGAGTAAGCCAAAAAAACTCCCCAACACTCTCTGGGACAACCAGACAATGACCCGCAATTCCATACAAGCGACCCCATATTCCATAGTGTATAGAACTGAGGTAATCCTTCCCATTGAGATTTAGTTTCCATCATTGCGCACAATAGTCTATGATCAACAGACACAAAAATAAGGTGGCCGAATTCCATCTGGATGAACCGGAACTGCTTGATGAGATTATATTTTGTGGCCTACACAATTTGGAGAGGCATCAGAACAAGATAGCCCAAGCTTTTTATAGGAATGTTCCCCTCGGGTCTTTCTTACAAGGTGACATGGTGTTGGCCCTGAGAACACTAATTATACCTAGTAGGAAACCATCAAAACTAGATCCCAAGTGGGAAAGACCTTACAACATTCACTAGGTTTACCCCAATGGTGTGTACTCCCTGGTTACAATGGATGGTGAGTGTATAACTCCTCCCACCATTTACAAGTTCCTCAAACAATACTTTTCCTAAGAAATAATAGTTCTACATGACCTTAAATTGTTATGTCCTACATGACATTAATCTTTATTTTCATCCCACATGATGATAATCATCAAATAATTCTGAGCTCTATGACCATAAAATTAGATCTATATGGTCCTACATGACCATAAACTGTTATCTACCACCTAAAATGAACATGTATGGTATCCCACATGATGTTAAACTGTAGATGGTCCTACACAACCTTAAAATTTCCCATGTTCTTGATGCATGATGTTAAACTAGACAAAATTTTTGAGAAATACGTATGACTTTATTCATGTCCTTATAGGATATGTAGGAATTCTTAGATGTTTTGCCTTAGATTCCATCCCCCAAATTCATCTCAATGTCTACCCACCAAGGAGTATCTCTCTTGGAGGATTACACATGGTACCGGGTAGACTTTATTGGCCCCATTAGTGTCAGTTTTACGATGGTCTCACCTTATACCCCTCCCCATTCTTCAATTATCCCACATCCTTACCACACAACATTCAACTACCCATCCCCTTAAAAACTACGTATGGATTCTTTTACATCCTAATGGGATACATAGGAATTCTTGTATATTTTTTCTGTAGGCCTATCCCCAATCATTAATATCACCCCTTAGTCCCCCCCCCCAGCCTGGATACCTCCCCAAATTCATGGTGGGGTGTGGGAATATGTCATCATTCACGTTAGGTTTTACATGATTGCTACATGTGTTCCCTTCCATTGAGGCCTTCACTCACCATTTTCATTACTACAAGACTTTAAACTCCATGGGTACTATTATGCATCACGCATTCCCATCATTTGTGAATCCATTAACATTAACATCTGAACGGACCCCCAAACAAAATGGATGTGAGGCCCTATGGCACTCCTGCTATTTTAGACCAAAGTTACTAAGGATTCTGGTTGACAATTTAATATAAGTCTCGTGATGCGAATATGTTCATCAATTTAAAATTATTTGTTGTTCCCAATTCAGGTCACACAATATGTAGGTAGTGTTTCAATAATGTTCAACCACCATCATCCATCATTATCACCACCCCTAGATGGTCTGAGCTCTATGACCTTAAACTAAGATCACCATTATCCTCACTACATGACTCTAATCTAAGTATCCATCCAAACTGAGGGATGTAAAACCACTCCACACTTATCCTATAGGATAATAAACTGAAAACTATCTGGGACATTCCATCCATGGCCCAGCCCCAGGTCCCTCGACCTTTTCAGCCCTCTGGCCCAAGTTCTCACTCCAGATCGTGCGGTCTAGCCTAGACTCTATGTCATTGTTCACGTCTGGTTTTGTTTGTCACACCACATACATCCTCTAAAGACACCCCTCCAACCATCCACCTTTTTAAAAGATGTTAAACTTCACAAATCCATCACATTTTGTGTGCTTCCTAATTTGTGTTTCCACTACCTCTTACATCTGAAGGGACCCCAAACAAAATAGATTCTTGGACCCAGGGATCTCCAACCATTTCTGATCAATGCCCCCAAAGATTTTGGATGAAAATTTTATACAAGTACCAAATTTTAAATATGGTCACCGGACAACACTCATTACCTATCCTCAATCATTGTTTGCATTCTATGGTATTCCACCTGATAGGAATGGTGATTCATCCTTTCTAACTATCTGTCCTGCACATATGACATTAAACTGCGCATTTATGGTATGAGATATATAAACTTGATCTATGATCTACCAAATCCTTGTCACACGATGTTAAACTTCACAATATCCTTCTAGAACTTTGTTTATCTTGATTTTCTTCCCCATGGGATATATAGGAAAACCAGGAAATTTTTTCTTCAGGTCCAGCCTTGGATCCTTTATTATTTTCCTCAGCCTCTTTCACATAGTTCTCTTCCTAAATAATTAATGGAGTGATGTATGTGGGATGATTCCCTCATTCATGTTAGGTAACTCTCCATACCATACATATTCATCATCAAGATACCTTGAACCTATCTATGTCATTCACACATGATATAAAACTACATATAATTCTATAGAACTACATATGGCTTGATTCCCACCCTCATGGGATACATTGCACTGCCCAGAAAGTTATTGTTTTGGCCCAAACTAGTTTCTTAAGAACCTCTTCATCTTCCCCACCCCCTGGCCTAAGTTCTTCTAAGAGAGGGAAATGTGGTGTGATATGGTCTTATATCCTCATTCACATTGGGTTTATAAAATCCACACCACATACCTATCCATCCTGAGAGATCTTCTTCCCCTTGTTCTATACTCTCATTTTTTATTCGGATTCCCTTGATTTGGGCCCCATTAATTTCTTTGGATATTCATTGATGATCCTAGGATCACTCTGGTTTTGGACCTGGAGTGTTGGATTCTAAACAGACATGTTATCACCCATTTTTAGGCTTCATGTTCCCATTCACTTGGGCATTCATCATCTTTCACATCTGAAGGGGCCCCCAAATGACATGGAAACTAGACCCTAGTGCTCTCTTTCCATCATGGACCAACGTACCTGGGGATTTCAGACGAAAATTTGATATAACTATTATGTTGCGAATATGGTAAGTGGTCGACACTAATTTTATGTTCCCATTTAATGTCACACGATATGTATAATGTGTTTCAAATTTGGTCAATATTTATCCTCCATCATCATGCCACCCCATCATGCTCTAAATGTTGTTTGCATGATTCACATCCCTTTCCCCTTAATCAGGTCCATGTTGAACATCGACACTCAGGGTACTATTCCTCAGTGCACATTTTCACATTAGGAGGACAAATCCACGGTGATGCGTCGTTCGAGGCTTCACACTGATTTTCCCTTTGTGTGTATTCCATGTGTTTCAAAGACCTTATCTACTGTTGTATCCCATATCAAGTGTAGATCATGGGGGCATAGGGATTTGTCCGAGTTTTTCACCCATTTTTGAATATTTTTACTTATCTATGGTTTGAGATATAAGACCATAAAACGAAGATCTCTCTGCATCCTTGTCGCAAGACGTAAAACTGCACGACACTTCTAGATCTACATATAGCTTGATTCCCCTCCTTTTATGATACGTAAGATCACCCATACATCATGTCATCGATACTATCTTGGGTTCCACTAATAACATATTCTACTCGGCCTTTTGGCCTTGACCTTCATAGGATTTCATGGTATGATGTTAAACTGCACCCTCAGAACAAAGTATGGATTGATTATCATTCTTAAGGAATATGTAGGAACACCGAGAAATTTATTCCATGGGTCAATCCCCACATTCTATAAACTTTTCTAGCCCCATTTCCAAAGGTTTATTCCCTAGAATTGTGCATTGTGTGGTGTGGTCTTATGGACTCATTCGTATTGGTTATGCATTATCACACTATACACATTCCCTCTTAGAACCTCATTCCTTCAGTATGTGTCCATGCCATTTGACTTTATAGTATGATTCTTAGTCTCACATGACATTAATATGTTATGTATTTATTCTAAGACATTAAAATATATGGTTTGGTCCTATAATACTACCCTAAACTAGGATATTATTTTCCAGGTTGCACGAAGAAAAATGGAAATTCATTATGATGTCCTCACTCAAGGGGGGGAGACATCATGTTTGGTAGTAGTTATACACTATACAATTTGTCAATTCCGGCATATGGCTTGATTCTTGTTTTGAGGACTAGATTATCTGTCCAAGGATATTTTTTTCACAAAGAATATTCATACATCCATCTTAAAGGATAAACATGATCTATATAATGCTGCTTCTTTTGGTGTGTGGGTCAGATCTGTACGGCATTAATTTCCCTTGTATTGGTACCCTATCATGCCACTTTTAAAACTATGTATGGCTTGATTCCCATATTCATGGGATATTTAGGAATACCCAGACATTCTATCTGCTGGTCCAGCCCCATGAATCATAAATCCTACAAACTTTTTCATCCCCATTAGCCTGAGCTCTTGTGAAAGCATATGGTGTGGCGAGCATCTATTGGATTATCATTCATGTCATGTTTTGTGGAAAAAATTCCATGTTTCTCCCTTATCTCTTCCCAGCATGGTCTGAATTCTATAACCCTAAACTAAGATCTCCCTATGGAAAATACACATCAGGTTGTCCTACTTCTCCACCATTTGAATAGTACATGAAACTATATCCCCTCTTAATGGTCCACTCTATGACCTTAATCTATGAAAATGTAACCACTATAGCCTTGTCCTAGAAAAGGTATTTGAATTCCTCTATCAGACATGTCTCATTGGTGTACTCAAATGTGGCTTGGAAAAGAGTCCAAGGTTTTGAATTTTCATATAAACACACTCTCATTTCATGTCCACGCTTCGTGATCTCTTTATTTTGATCCCCATCCTCTTCCAAGTCTAAAGGGGCCCCCTTTATGGCCTAGTCTTAGGCCACATTGTCTCACCTTCCTCTTGGTCCAATTACCCTGAATACCTTAGAAGACGTTTGTGACACATCTCATGTTTCAAACATGGTTCGTGGTCATCCCTCATTTGTCTGTCCCCATTCTAGGTGAATGTGAAACTGATACTGTGTTTCAAACATGGTCAGCAGTTATCCTATATTGTCACACGACTATCATTATGATCTAGATCCATAGCATCATGATTCTTGTTTTTTCACTCCCACATGTTTAATTGGAAGTCTAACACACTCTATTCTACTCCCCGCCCTTGTATGTGCATTAAGAAGGCAAGTCAGTAATAGTGGAACATCATTCACCTAGAGGCTCATCACTCTTAATGTGTTCCTCCCTGCACCAAGGAAATCCCATATATACTCCACGATTCCAACATCTAGCATGACTCATGTGGGATTAGTATTTTTGGTGGGGTATGTATTTTTACAGGGATTCCACATAGGCTTTTTATCCTGTATGAAGTTAAACAATGATATTAGAACCACGTTTGGCTTGATTCTCATATGTATGGGATGTGTAGTGATGTCCAAGCCTTTTTCCTTCGGCCCAGCCCCAGGGTCATTTACCCTTATAACCCCTCATCTTTGATCTTGGTCTATAGTATAACCTTAAAACTATGTGCACATTCCTTACCATACAACATTTAAACTATGTGTTTATCATCCTTATTGGTATGATGTAAAACTATAGATCATTAAAGTTCCCTTCCAGAGAGGTCATGTATGGAAGTGAATTTGATCCCTGATCAGACCAATGTGTCCACCTAATGTGTACTCACCATGGTGGCCTAATTTCAGTATTGATGGACTCCATTCGAACAACCCATCACTCCACCCTCCACTCTTTGCATGTCCTCTATTGAGAAAATCATGCTATTTCATGTCTACAAGAACCCCCACCACTAATGGTACATATGTTCAGCCTATGTCCTACCCACTATTATGGGAAAACGTTTTGGAAGACAAATGTATAAAATATTGAGTCAGGCCCCATGTTTCGAACATGTTTATCTTTCAACCATCAATTTTCATCCCCATTTTAGGATAACGCAATAGGGAAATTATATTTCAAGAACATTCAATAGTTTCCCTACATTTTCATTCCACCACCACAGCGGTACAAATTTTGGGTATCGTGATTCATGCATTCCATTCCCCTATGATCGAATTGATTCTTATGCACCTAGTGTTACTCCACTTGTGCACTAGAGTGCATTGTAAAAATGATAACTCAACAGTTCTGATAACTTCATTCTCTAGTTAGGACTCCCTATTTCTTCTTGGAAACCTATATTGGTCATTTATACCTCAGATTCCCGAAGATCGGTTGGCACTCTCATATTCAGATGAAGTAACAATGTAGTCATCCCTTGTTTCCCACATCAGGTAGGACCCACATGATATTAGGGATTGATTGCTGGTTACTCCAAAGTTATGATTGATATGTGATAATAAATGTAAACATATAATCAGATAATAAATCTATACATGTAGTTTGGGATAAGAAAACAGAGGGATAAATGATTATAGATCTAGCCAAAATAAAACCCTTAGGGATCATATCCATTGATTGATCATTCTATTGCTACTATGCTATGGCTTTTAGCCTCTAGAATTGCTTTCTGATCCATGATATCCCTCTCTTCATTAGCAACTATAGTGAAGAGTTCATTAGCTCTTATCTGCATTTTCTTTGCTCAACTTGAAATCCAGCTATTTGACAGTTTACTTGTGTTTATTTATCCAGGGATTCAGAAAGTTGGGCCATTAATTGATTGATAATCTTGTATTGTTCTGCATCGTATATGGCTTTCTCATTTACCTATTCTTCAAGGCGTTATACTTTATGCTCAGTATCAAAGAACATCAGTATGACTACAGATCTATTTTGACATTGGTCAGAGGAAAGACATTGGCTACTCTCCTATTCCTTCTTAGCCATATAATCTTAGAACATTCCATGATGGGGATGAGTATCCACCCCTTTGGTGTAGATAAGGCGCAACTAAGTGCATTTTCATCCTTTTCGATGAACCCACTTAGCTATTGGATGTTTTATGAATCACCCAATACACTTCCACCCTTTGCACCACATCATACAGGTTTCCATGGCTACATCAGGATCGGAATAATTCATCTTGTCAGGGTCCATAGGCCAATATTTTGGGAAATTGTCTAGAAGATCAGTAAAAGGGTCCCACTTTGGTATTTCTCCAAAGGGTTTAGTCCCTTCAACAAGTGGGATACCTTCCTCGCTCATCTGCATTCTAGCGATTTCTACACTGTCAACATCAGACCCCACCCTGAAAATGATGACACTGGTGTTCACAACCCCCTAATCGCTAGGTGTTGGACCATCTCGGTTTGGGATGTAGGTTCTCATTGGGTTGGTCAGATATCAATTGGATTCTCTGACGATGATCTAGATTCAGTAGCCTAGTGATTATCCAATATCATGATTACTACAAAAACAATGAATGCCCTAATCAGTTGATCTCTCTAATTAATGTTACTAGCATTTGTGTAAAGAAGCATACAAGAACATAGCTCATCAGCCTCTAGCATTTCATTCACTACAGGATTTGTTGATTTAGGATATCCTTTAGTGCTTGTTAGTTCAAGAATGCGTATCATCTCCCCACCTTGTTCTATCGGTACATCCTCACCCCCCTCATATGGAGCTTCCCAACTAGTGCCAATATGTGCCTGAACATGATGAAAAATAACATTGATGATTATGAATGATTAAAATTAGAATTTTTGGGATAAGAATTGAGGAATACCTGGAGTTTCTCAGCCATTTCCATATCAAAGTTAGCAATCTCACCACTCTCCCAAGAACACCTTGGGTGGGCCGTCCCCTGAGGGTCTTATCATCTTTATCTTCTATGATTCCTTATTATTCTTCTTTTTCATCCTATTATTCTTATTATTATTATTCAATTTCCTCTCTCTCCTCATCACCGTCATCATCTTCAAATGGAATTCATTTTGGATCATGCTCTTGGAAGAGCATCACTTCTACCTAGAGATGTCGTTCCTAACGTTGACCCCACTGGAGTTCATATATGTCCATGGTCGTCAAATATGCATGTCGACAATGAAAGTTCACAATGTCATAAATTCAAATGATTCCAATTTCTAGAAACTGGATCCCATCTCGTACTATATTTTTAAAATGGGATTCATTGCACAATGACTATCGTAGGGTCAACTAGGCTGACCATAGTGCGAGGAATATTACATCCTTAGAAGGTTGAAAAAAATTCCTTATCTGCTTCCCTATAAGATCCATGGATACTCAGCGAGTTTGTTCATGATCCCTACTCCATCTAGATAAAAAGGGTATGGCCGCACCACATGATGTCCCTACTGCTGAAGCTCCATCCAGTACTGACCCAGATTCCTAACTTGTTCCTGACCTCTCCTCCCCAACGACGCATTGTATGCTCTCTCACCTCCCAGGTTCCACACTATCCACCTTGAGCTTCCAAATTCACTTTTGTATTATCCCTTTGGGATATTCCTCCACCCATAATTTTGGATATTTCGTTGAGAGGCCAGCGTCAACTCCATTGGTGGGAAAGGTAATTACCTCACCAGATCCATACGTTGTGAACATCAACCACATTTGATGAATAATGCAAGAATGTGTCTCCCCCCAATAATCTGTATACACCTTCTTGGATACTCATTGGAGGCATCCAATTTATGGGGAAAACCTTTATGGCACATAGGGCTCACAAAGAATTTTTCCATCAACCCAGGCAATGAGTGCACCACCTCTGATTCTCTACATGTATTCTATTTTCTCTTGATAGCATTTCCCATCATCAATCATATGGCTGACCAGGGTGTTTATGGGACTAAAAGTTAAATTCATATGATTACTGATCCTGACCCTTATTCCCCCTTCATTGGGCATGAACGGTATGCCCCGATATTGTTTAACCAAGAAGGTCACAGGACATTACCTGGGGGACGAATGATATTTGGAAAGGTGTACCATACATAGTGAGTCATGATCCTACCATGATGGATTTGGAAAGGTCGACAGATCATCCATGGTGATCCCACTATTGAAATATCCCCCATAATTTCATACAGAAGGGCCAGCATAGGGTCTCCCAGGTTAAACCGTTGATTAGATTCCATGATTCCATCCATTACCAATGTTTCCTGGAAAACTCTCATCCTTGTGTCCCTTAATGGTATAAGCCCCCCACTTAGTAAAGTTGAAAAAAATCCAACATACTGGACATTCAGGTATCACCATTCAACCACATTAAATCCCCATGATTGATATTCCCCTAACCCCAGTATCCTCTAATATGATCTTCTCTTGCTCCTATGTGCCACAGTCGGTCACTATTTTTCTTTCCCCAACATCTAGATATTTTAGTCATTATTCAGAAACTGTTTGAAACACTCGGAATTGGGGATGTCTTTGAGGAATTCCATGACCCCCCAACTGCTCCTTGTCCATCTCTAATAGATGCCATGTCATGATGGGAGTCCACAACATGTCCCCATAGATATTACATTTAGAAATAAACATGTCACACTGATGCATGTCCAAAGGGATTCACATGATGCAGAGAATATCCTAATGACTAATACTCACCTCCCCATGGTAGAGATTGAAGGTGTTGGTATCATGGGACTATCAGCTAAACAAACCTAGTATGAGTACTTTCTAGTAGTAGAAATGGTACTGCGATGTCCACACCACCTCGAACAACCCAATGTGATGTAGTTCTACCCAAAAAGATCGCACAATTGGCATACACATACAATTTGGCCCAGTCACTTGTGAAATAGCCCCCATACCTCAGGTACCAGTCCTACTACCATCCCTTTGTCTCATATGTGATGCTATGTCAGAAGATAATTGTGTTATGGGCAAGAGAATCCTTGGCAACCAGATCACATCCTAATATGGTTCCGGTCCATTGATTCAGGTCATAGATGAACATGTTCCAGTTTTCTCTATAAGGATGTCCATTGTTTGTGATGTTGTATTGGAGAATATCATACTTCCAAATCACCCATGACAGCAGTGTAGAATTCAAATCCTAGCACTGGTACCTCTTCTTAAATACTAAATTCTCATATCAGTAGGTTCCTAGATATCACATAATCATTTTCGGATTGAGTTAGCATGTTAAAGAAATACTAGTTATCATATATAACTTTCCTGACACTATAAACCATATGTTTCATAATCATTTCCACCCTCTGAGCGGCATATACAACTTCTCTCTTGGCATCACTCTAATCAGTATCCATTTTGTTCTGGTAATATCTAGAAAAACCCCAAGATCCCTTGTGAAAAAGTCCAATGTATTGCTTGAAAATTTAGATGGTGTCACAAAAAACCATGAATCTGGTGAAAAAATCAGATGTTGTGTGCAAATTTGTGACCAAAGTCATGGAATTCTATGCAAAAAAGGTCAGATACCACACAAAGTCTGGTGAGTTTTACACGTGTGAGGGATTTAGGGATTATCGTGCAAGAAATATTATATGGACCATGGGAACCCCTGATGGTTTTTATTGGAACAAATGCGGTTTTACACAAGCTAGAAATTTCTTGCATGCCACATGTTCTATTTTACATGCACCAACTCAAAGGGGCCAAGACTCTTGATATTTACCTCAGAATCCAATCTCCATGCCCCCTCATAGATCTGATTCTGAGGTGGGGGGGATTTTGTAGATGTTGAAATCCTCTAATGGAATCCAGCCAACATTTTGGAAAAACCAAAGCCATATTTTGACTAAGCGATCTGGTCTGGGATACAATGAAAGGTTATGCAGAAAATCAAATAAGTGCACATAAAACCACCCAAACAGTGCTAAAATTTATGCTCACAGGAGAATTTTCACACGCCTCATAGAAAGTCCCAACAATTTACTGAGGGTTTGGGTTTTCCGCATAGTCCAAATTCTGCATGGAGCTGTATCCCTAAATCTCCTTCAAATAGAAGAGAACCCCTCACCTCCAGGGTTGATGAATTTGAACCATCTCCCCTATGCTCAATACACCTCTTGCGCACACAAAAATTTGACCTTCAGGTACAATATTTTTCACGATAGGTCTCCCTAGGGTCCACCATCACGCAAAACCCATGGGTCTTGACCCTCGCTGAGTTCCTTTAATGATTGTCTAGTTGTGTTCAAGTCCCTATACGACAATGCAATCCTCGGCCTCATGTGTGTAAATCTCTATTATTTTCTAAAAACCTCATCTAATTCTACGCACGCCTCCTTTATCCACGCATCTCGAATTTCTGCATGCACTGGTTCCCATTTGTGCTCATATTGCACGCAAACCCCTTTTTTGTGAACAATCCTCACTCCATGTGTTCTCTATATTTTTTTCTTACATTTAGGCACCTTTTTCTATCATTTATTATATAAAACACCTCTTTCGTATACACCCTTCTCTCATACAACCCTCCAGGTAAGTATGAAGTTATTTCAAGGTCCATTGTGTTGTGCTTTGCCTTGTGTTGATTAGACTTATGATTCTTCACATAGGCACGCTAATGGATATTGCTTCTTTGCAGAACTGTGATAATGTGAGCCCCTCCATGGATCACTCCACAACACCCCCACTCCATGGCATTGCTGGTTCCATACCTTCACCAAGGGGTGAACTGTGCCAGTTATGTAAGTACTAGGGGTGTGGAGTAGACCCATCTCGTCTGAGATGCAGGATATTAAACTATCAAGCACTGTCATCCTTAGCACATGATGTTAAATAGTGGACTCACCCCATGCATTATTCATGGGGTTCCCTATCTCAAAAACTCTCCATGCACGCTCATCTACAAGGGGGTGAGATCTTCCTCACATGGAATGAGATCCTCTCCACTGGAATGATGTTTGTCTGTGGGGAAGGGAGGCCATCTTGGTGTAAGCCCCTATCTTTTACTGCATGAGGCAGCACCCCAACTCCCCCTTTTTCCTTGTGTGCCAATGACTAGAGGTGATTGTGGTATGAGGACCTTCCTCACCCTATCCCTCTCCCTCTAGGATTTTTCTTCATCGAGCCTTCATCTTGGAGTAAGCCCCAATCTCCATATCTCTAGGGAACTCCACACATAATCACCCACTTCCTCTACGGGCCACTCCACGCATTAGCCCTTGATTCTTCTTTGGGAAACTAAATGCATAAGCCCATGTTTTCACTTTGGGATTCTAACCATGTGTAAGCCCCAAGCTATTTCTCGTAGATGCACCATTTGTGGCGTGATCATCAGGTAATTTATACCTCTTATTTTCTCACACCAAGCACGACTCATGTGATCCTAGAGTAGGCATTGGACATGGCATCCCTCCTGGGCCTCCTTAGAGTGTAAGCACCATGTTCTCTACCGAACAATGTGGAATTTGATCCTTTCCCTCATTAATGAAAGGTATGTTGGAAACCTCTCTCAGGTTTAATCCCATCATCCATTTGTCCCAACCATTTCACGTCGGTTCACCATTGTCCTGCATGATGTTAAACTGCATTCACCATCCCGAACTACATGGAATTTGATCCATGTCCTCTTCCATGCAAGGTATATAGGAAGCCTCCTTATGGTTCAAGCCAATCATCCTTCGGGCCAGACCACTTCACGTCGATTCACCACCATCCCAAACGATGTTAAATTGAACACCCCCTTTCATACCACATAACCCTAAACTATACCCAATTCGAACTACGTGGTATTTGATCCCTATCTTCTAGACAAGGTACCTAAGAAGTCTCCATGAGGTTCAACCCCATCAAGTAGTAATCTATTGTGATTCCAATGTAGTGGTAAACCATTGCACCCCATCTAGAAGTAAGTTGTTTTGATCCCAATCCAGTGGTAAACTATTTCACCTCATCCAATGATAATCCGTTGTGATCCCAATCTAGTGGTAATCCATTTTACCTCATCCAGTGCTAATCCATTATGATCCCAATATAGATGTAAGTTTTTGTACCTCATCCAGAGGTAAGTCATCATGATCCCAATCGAATGGTAAGCCATTGTAGTCCCCTATATTAGGACCCACATCTCTGGTATGTCCTAGTGACACCAGACTAGTCCGAGCTGCTAACCAAGAATAAGCCACCAGCATGTCATCAGATCTCCTTCTTCTACATATTCCCTGATTCTATGTACTCCCCCTGAACTATGTGGACTTTGATTCCCTACCACGAGGATACATAGAATGCCTCCACGAGGTTCAATCCCATTACACACCCTATTATGATCTCTCCCTTGAGCCTATGTGTTTCCGGAAGGTCATGCCCCAACTCGAAGGTTCCACATCCTCTAGGTCTTATACCTCGATTATCATGGGACACCTCCTCAGGTGTCCCACCACCCCACTAAAATATGTGGACTTTGATTATCTTCCATGAGGATACGTAGGAATTCTCTTCGATGCTCAAGCCCAACATCACCATCATCCCCACATCAGTTTCATCTCATTCTTCATCAAATTCTCCCAGCCATGACTATCCATCTTTATTCATACCCGGGTCACAACAACCTTGTGAGATCATGTAATCCACTTTCATATTTCTCCTTATAGATATCGTCTAACTAAACACACATTTTCCCTAGCATCAGTGTTCCATCCGAGTGTTGGACCCATCTAATACACTCTTATCGGTGTTCCGATCAGTCCAATCTGTCTCTACTAGATGTTAAACTCATGTAATACTTGATGTTAAACATGGGAAGATGAGAAAAACCTCAGAGGAATGCCTATAAAATATAATTTCTTACACTTGGTGTGGGATGACTTAGGCTTCCATGACCTTAAGAATCCCTACCATATGTAGAAGAAACCTAGGCGCACCGGTGTTCTAGTGTACAGACACACCGGCAAAGTCCAACGTGACTACTCCCTAGATGGAAGATGCATCCCTTACATGACCCCATTGAATTTCTAGATAAGAGTAGTGTAATTAAATGGGTCCATGAAGACATGTCGCTGGGTAGAGTTTCTGAAACCACATCTTAAGTCTATGAGGGAGACCCATACTAGGTAATGATCTACAAGGAGGAGTACATGGATGGAGACACCAACATCCCATCATCCCATTTTTATCATGGAGAAAACATCCTTGAATAAGAGATAGATGCCTATTGCCTTTCGAACGTTGGACTACGGGGAAACAGTCAGTGCGTCATTATCAGATGGATGTGCGCCCTTAAGAATGTGTCGGAAATAGTAACATTGAATCCTATTAAACATATAATAAAATGACTTTAAATGAATATTAAAATATAATGAAATTATTATATTCAAAATATTTAATTTCAAAGGTCAGTGTATATAACTCATAGAAGATGTCGGTGAATAGCAACCCATGTGACTCGAAGAATCCTAAATGTAAGAAAGTTACATCACAAATTTATTAACTTGTTAAACATAAACCTCGTGAAAAAAGATATCATAGAATTAAAATGTAAGTACCAATAAATTCAAGGATAATTATCATTAAATACATTCATGCACAATATAAAAACTACAAAAAATAATGCAGTGGTAAATATGGAATTAATGTCATGGAAACAAAAGTGATATTAGAAATCACATACCCTCTATCATGAAACTCGTCATAATCAATCAAACCTCATTTATAAAAACTATATTTTTATTTTAAATCTACCACATGAACACATTATTATATATAGTACCGTATAATAATTTATCATGACTTTATGTTACCCGTATATTAACAATTCCATGTTAATTTTATGTTTTAGGTAATATCGTATTTGTTTTCATATATGCGATGAATTATTATTCTTGATCCTATTAAATATATCATGAATTAATTTTTTTTGTATTTTAATACAAAAAATAAATATCCTAAATATTTGTTATATTTGGTATATAAAAAATTAAAATTATCTATAAAAGGTAGAAATATATAATGAGATACACTATTCGTGGAGATGGTAGGTCGTACGTACACATAAACATTGCTTCCATTTTATTATTGTTTTAAAATAATTAATATAAATTAACTGTATATATATATAATTATAGTACAATTATTTGTAAATATATATTTATATATATTTACCAAACCCATACTTAATATTTTCATTATAATTCATGAAGGAATCACATATCTTTGATGTGAAGATATTACACATGTCCACAAATGATGTTATTGTATATACACAAAATAGAAAACATGAAGAAATGTTTTACATTATAATTAAAGGATAATAAAGACATATAAATATCATATATATGATATAATATATTATGACCATCATACTTCACGACCATGGGATGATAAAATGGAATAATGAACAATTCCATTTCAGGAGGTGATATTCTGTTATACCCATAAATGGCATGTTTGTTTCCCATTTGATGGATCCCTATGTAGGTGTATGTGATAACCTCATAATTAAAATATATATGTTTATTGAGAATAATGATTTTATTTTGTAATCATGAAATAAGAATAATCGAGGTGGTGGAGAATGAAAATAAATTGAAACAAAATCTAGAAAGAGGTTACATCTAATTATGGTAACTCTTCTTAGTTTGCACGAAAGTTCTTATTGGTTGGATTTCTACCGAAAGGTGGTATTATAGCAAGAATTTAGAAAAAATTTAGGTTATTTTTTAAGATTTTTTCATAGAAATAGGGATTGAGAGGTGTTAATAGGTTAGGGGGGATGAGTTCCCTTTAATATTGGAGGAGGAATTACATTCATGAAAATATAAAAAGGTAAACACTATTTAGAGGTCACCCTTACATCATGTTCCTCTACTAATATTATTTTTATATAAAATATGGTACATGGTATATATATGTCCATTAAGTGGATTTTTGAAAATTTTCTGTGTAATTTGTTCCTTTATGATCAAACCTTAACCGTTTTGTAAATTAAATTTCACCTTAGTTGTAGTAATTAATTTTAATGAATTAATTAATATTATTGGTAAAAATAATAATTTGAGAATATTATATATTTTAAATTATTCTTATTCAAAATATTTATTCAATTTATCAATATTACAAAAACTTAAGTTGTTGAAATTAATTTTAAATGAACCCCTATATGTGTTATGATAGGGTTTTTAAGCAAAAATACTGAATATTTTGAAATGTTTTTATATCTAATATAAATGTGAATTTGGTTCCAATGGCCTAAATTTGAATAAATTATGAAAAATTGATCAAAACAAAGTTTAAATACAAATTATAAAAAATAATTTATAAATTAAAACAAAATTGATGAGAAAGAAGTTTTGAATAAAAAAGCTATATTTTTCACTATTAATCCAAAAAAGGATGTTTTCAGAAAAATCCCAAAAATTCAATATAACATGATTTTATTATTATGAATTCAAAAATTATGTTTATATTATAATATTAAATATATAGAAGTATCTAAAATTAATATTATTATTTTCAAATAAGTACAAAATAAGTAGTTCATTTGACAAAATAGTATTTCCAAACATTAAAATAATATACAAAACATTTTATGGGTTATTATCAATATGTTATATAAATATATTTAAAAATTATAAATAATATTAAAAAAAATTATTACTATTCATATTACCAATTTTAACTGATCTCTTACTTCCATCTCATTTAAATAAATATATTAATAAAATGATACTTCATAGAAACTCAATTTTGCCTGTAACACCCACTAAGATGATGTTTCATGTCACTTAATATAACATTGGTGTAGATTATGTGGAATTCATAACATGTTGTAGTGTTTTACTAAATACGTTAAATAGAATAAATATATTTTTAAAAAATAATAAAAACCATGGCTTTATAATCTTAGTTAATTAATGTTTGATTAATTTGTTTAAATAAAATTATTATTTCATTAGTTAAATTTAATAATAGATTTTGTTAATGAAATATAAGTATAATTGAGATGAATTTTATATATTTATTTTTTAAGAACATATATAAATTTATTAATAATCTATAGAAATATGAATTATTATTTTTAATTAAATATAATTTTATATTTCTCTTATTCAACTATAGACTGTAAAATGATTTTATAATGTACAGTGAAATTTAAATAATTGTAAAAAAAATTGATTTTCCTTAAAAACAGTATTTTTCAATAAATAGGGATTATTATATTTAAAATTAAAATAATTATATTTAGAGAATTATTAGGATAAAATAAACATTATATTTGAAATCAATATATCAATAATAGGTTGGGGTGAATTTATTATAATTTTCTAAAATACAATATATTTTGATTAATAGTAAAAAAATATTTTTTGGATTTCTGAATGTTTTATTACTTCATATGTATTTCATAATAATGTAATTATTAATTAACCAATATCCAAGACTGAAAATATATTATTTTACTATTATATTGTATTATATTATACTTTAATCAGTTTTGAAACCCTTATGTTTCTTCCTAAAGTCAAAAATGTAATATTTTATCCAGAAATCATTTATTTGTGGAAAATTTACGTTTACATTCCAAAAGAATTTCTAAAAATTGTGTTCAGTTTTAATCGGATAAATATCATAAAATGTGATCAAATTTCCATTACCATGAGAAAAATCCATGGTTAAGGCAATGAATTTTCATTTTCCCCGAACTAGATTAAAAAGACTTATAATTAGAAATTATAAAATAATTCTTCAACTTTTTCTATAAAAACCATCCCATTTCACCATTCCCCTTCACTCCCAATTCACCCTCCATGCATTTGTGGTGATTTATCCCTCAAAAATTCCTCCTAATGGTGTATTCAATCCCTCAATGATCCAAAGATCAAGATTTAGGTGCAACTCTTCAAGGTAATGGAATTATCATCTTCTTCTTATCAATTATAGAAATCATTTTTATGAGCATATTCTAAAGGGTATGTAATATCACTTTATTATTATTTTGATAAACCCCATTATTTGAGAATAATGAATTATAAATTGGATACCATCATCATCCTTCATTTTAGGACTTTATAAAACCACATTTTATACATGTCATGACGAAAAATTTACTTGTCAAATTTCTCTATTTTAACATAGATATTCACATTTATTTTTTTTTCAATATATATAAATGATTGAAATATTTAAGTATTTACCTCTATGAATACCGTATTCCCTTTTCATGGGTTTATAATGGTGTAATTATAATTTCTTCAAGCACATTTAAACACCAAGGTTTTTATGAGAAACCAATTCTCTATTTACTATGGGTTATTAGTGGAATGATTATTTACAATCTACATGGCTCAAATTAGTTGAGACATATGAAGGATGCACCTTATTTTTTTTTAATTAATTGGTTTAATAATATAATCTATAGATATGACATCTTTTATAATATAATACTGAATAACCACAGTAATTATGATTTATGAAACCTTGGTGATATGTTAAGGAATGTATCATTTAAATGTGGTAGCCACATTTCCATGTAATGATTCATGTTGTTTTTATTATGATATGAACCATATTAATTTTTTCATTCCATACTATTATGCCTCCTTTTATTATTTGTATTCCTCATGATCATATTATATATGTCTCTATCCTTTATTAACTTACTAGGATTCATTCCCAACCATTTCCATCGATGTATGTCCCCAGGATATGAGATGTAGTAGAAATAACCTAGGGTAAACCCATTAAGATATATTTCATTTTGATTTAGAAAAATGTTTTATGAGTTTATGTACAATTTTTCTAATTACCAAGAAAATAAACATTAAGAGATACTATGTTTTGTTTCATGTAATTAAAATTTCATGTAATAAAAAGGTGGGATGTCGTAGTTCATATCAGTGAATGTTTTAGTTATTTTTGGAAATTAGGGATTGAAAATATATTATGATCATAGGGATAATATTAAATATAATAAATCATCCTCGTGTTTTAGTATTTATTATTTATGTTATTTCCATGTAAATACATCCATGTACGGATACTATAGGTAGAGGTGGATCTAAAACATATGTACGTAGTAGTAATACTAGAAAAAATTGCATTGAGCTAGAATAAATTGGAAATTGGTGAATGAAAATTATCCTTTCTACACACATGGTATGATACTAATATAGGATATGTTTGGTTAATCATAATCCTTTTTTGAAACATTATAAAAGGATATATATAAAATTAAAATGTTTGTAGATGATATTAATAAAATATTATTAGTGATGTTTTGAGAAATAAATTCCCTTTAGAACAATATTATTCATAAAATTAACATATTTATCACAAAGGTTTCATATTCTTAAAAAATGGTGAGAAATATGACGAATTATGTAAATGATGAGTGAAATATATGATTCATTGAAAAAAATATTACATATGCTATAATTAAAAAATCATGAGGTTGATGAATCCACTAACTTGGGTAACAAAAAATAACAAGAATTGTGATGAGATAACACATTCTCCTTAATGGTAACAACATGCCTTTTAGTACTTCATGTGTCCTCTACAATATTATTTTAGAGGATCTACCAAACATTTTAATTAATTAAAATTGATTACATATGTATAAATGATACATTTTGTACTCCACTATTAAGATTTAATTAATTTCACCATAGTAGTATACCTCTTACAAGGATAAGCTGATCATTGGTGGATATTGATTAAAAAAACAAATCCAAAATGAGATATTGTTTTTATGGTGTGGAAATATTTCAAGGAAATATTTTTCAAAAAATATTCTCCATGTTTGATATGAACAAATGGGTAATAAATTCAAAGATCTAATGGTGAAGGAAAAATAATCAATGGTAAACTATGAGATTATATTTAAAAGATGTTCTCCATTAACCAATATATTTTATAAACATATTAAGGGAAATTTTGATAGATTTTTTGGTGGATTGAGAACACATCCAAAGAAGGATTTAGAAAACTGATACAATAAAATATATTAAGAGATAGTGCAGAGTAATATAAAGATTTAATTGCAGTTTGGTGAGATTCAATGGTGACATAGGTCGAATGAAAAAAGAGATAAATTGGTCCAGGCTTATGAAAAAATTTTAAATATGGAAGAGTGGGAAAAAATTGAAACATCCCGCATCAAAAAAACATGGAATAAATTCTGGGATCTACATGATTGGGAGTAAAAATTGATACACATTTTTTTATAGATGTCCATGTATCTCAAGAAAATCATTTTGAGGTCAATCCTCAACTACACAACACTACCGAAAAAGGGAATATGATGTAGGCCCAACCTAAAGTCCAATACTTTAAATGTGGGCATTATGAGAACACTTAAAATCGATGTTAAAATTATAAGATCATGGAGGTAAACCCCCAATCGACCTAATCATAAGAAAAATGGATAAAGGATGGGAATTTTCTAACTTGACGAATCAAATAGTGGCTCTAAATGATATAGGAGAAAGTATAATTTTTGTGCTCTAAAAGCTAGTATATACTATATATGATTATATTTATACACATTCATTTATTTAATACAATTGTTCTAAGAATATATATAATCAATCCATGTTCCTTTAAATGACGTTTTATTAGTCAATAATCCTAGAGTGATTATCAAAGAATCAACTGTGTATCGAAATTGTAGTATTAACATTGGAAATACAGTCTCATTGCAAATGTAGTAGTCCTTCACATGGTGTAATTCAAAACAATATTAGGGATAATATGGATATAAATGTATATTTATAATATAAAATTAAGAAGAAATTAAATTTCATTTTCATTAAATAGAAAACAAATATTTATTTTGAAAGGGGAGATATCTCAGCCTAAGACTTATCTATAAGCACCTCTCATGGACTTTTTTATAAAGATACCCATTGAATAGGGAGAAGGAAATGAAATAAAAATGGTAGAAAATTTCACCATTGTTCAGAAATACCATAATTTAATTCTAGAATACTTATTTAGACCTCCCCAAAAATAGATTCAGAGTTCTCCATTAAACTCATAATTGGCTCCATATCGATATCAAAGACCCTATATAGAATGGAAAATGCGGCGATAATGTTATCAAAGAAAAAACCTCACGATATTCTAAATATGTTATTTTTTAAAACATGTGTGTATTCAGGGGGAGAACCTATTCACTTTGTGAATAATAAGGATGTATCAACATTTTTATGTGTCGATATAGAGAACTTAACTAGATCACAAATAAGAACTTGTACCATATCCCAAGTATTGATGATCCATTTAACAAACTTCAAAGGACTCAATTAATTTCTATGATAAAAAATTGATATGGATATCATTAATTGAGTATAATGAATGAATATATTCCAATAACTACCTTCCAAACCAGAAATGGGCATTTCGAATTTGTTTGTATTCCCATCAGATTGAAAAATTATCCTACTATATTTATAAATTTTGTGATTAGATTCATTAATGACTACATTTTTAAATTTATGTTAGTTCTTATTGATGATATTATGATATAAAATAAATTTAGTAAGGAGCATGAGGATCATCCAATGGTTCTATTGATAACTATGATGAATGTAATGTAATTTGAAAAATATAGTAAATGTGAATTTTGGTTAGAAAATGTTTCATTATTGGGTATCATTGAAACCAATGAAGGATTCTCAATTGAACCTACCATAAAAAAGGTTGTATAGAAGTTTCCTCATCCTAAAATAGTAACTATGATTAGTAGTTTCCTTGGTTTAACAAAATATTATAAGAGGTTTTTGAAATTCTTTCATAACTTTCAAATATACTAATAAACATAACTCGAAAAGGAAAAATGTTCCTCTAGAAAAAGGTGTGAAAATAATGTTTTCAAGAAATTCTAAATAGATTGTTTAAAGATCCTATTTTTTATATGCCACCTGTCAGAGAAGAGTTTTTTATTTATATTGATGATTCTCAAAAAGGATATGGGTTCATCCTCATGAATAATGAAAAGGTTATATCTTATGTGTCTTGATAATTAAATCCTCATGAGAAGATTTATCCTACAAATGACCTAGGGTTAGATATAGGTTTTATTTCTTTGAAGATATAGAGGTAATATATTTATTGAATGAAATTTGATATATACAATGACCACCAATGTTTTATATATATATTCACAAAACATGAAATGAACATGATACAAAGGATTTGGTTGGAGATTCTTAAAGACTACAACTCTGGAATTCATTATCACCAAGGAAGATAAAATAAAGTCAATAATCAATTAATTAGGTTATACCATGTTCCCTCAAAACTGATGAGGAATCAAGAAGATCCATTGATCAATGTTCTAGTACAGTTAGACATGGGAATAATAAGGTAAATAATCATCAACACTATTCCAAATGATTTATAAAACATAATTACTACAGAAAATCAAAAGATATCAAATGGAATATCATTTAATAATAAATAAGATCGATTCTATAAAGAATGGGATATTTCTTGAATTACATTTTGATGAATAAGGTTTTCTAAAATTTAATACAATTCAATGTGTTTTATAAATCATGGGGATAAAGAAGGATATAATGGATAATGCTCATATCTCTACATTCTATGTAATTCATGGAATAAAAAAATTTATATAGACCTTCATGATCATTGTTACTAGGATAATATTAAAATAAAGATTGATAAAAATATAGAAATGTTATTGTTGAGTAATTTATTGAAAGCCGAGACAAAACTTCTTTAATGGGTATTACAACCACTACTCATACCAAAATTTAAGTGGGATAATATCACTATGGATATGAATAATATCATCCTAACAAAAATCGAAGGAAAAATGTGATAAGGGTAATAGTGGGTTGACCCACCACAGCTACACATTTCATCATTATTAGATAAGATTATCACTTGAGAAACCTTCCAAGATATACATAAAATATGTTTTGATTATGTATAGGGATTGACATTAAATCTCTTCTTAACATGATCCTTGGTTCACATCTAAATTCTAGATAAGTCTTCATGATGCTTAGAATGATGAATTGAATTTATGTATAAACTATCATCCACATGAAGAAGGCCAATCCAAATGTACTATTTGGACACTTGGGGGCATAATTAGAACATTTTTAAAGGAATTTAAAATGGATGGGATCAAAACCTTTGATTATTTGAGTTCTCGTAAAATATAAAAATTCAATCGATTATTCAAATGGATACCTATAAAGCTCTATATGGGAAGTGATGTAAAACTATTAATTGTTGTGATGAATTTAGTGAGAGAAATCTACTTAGGCATGATCATATACAATATATGAAAAAAAATATTCCCTCCATCAATAAAAATTTAAAGGCATCACAGAGTTGGAATAAGAGATCTATTGAAAACAGTCAAAGGGTGTTGGAGTTTGATGATGGATAAAACTTTCTCCTTCAAATATCACTGTGGAAGAGATTTATGTGGGTTAGGAAGAAAGGGAAGGTTATCCCTAGCCATATTGACCCTTATGAAATCCATTATTAAAGATGAGGAGTATATTATTGGATATAACTTCCTATAAATATAGATCATGTTCATGATGTATTCCATGTATCCGGTTTGAATATGTACATACTTGATCATTCACATGTACTTAATCTTGAGGTGGTACAACTAAAAGACGACCTATCTTTTTATGAGTAACCAATGGAGATCTTGGACCTTAGATATAGAGTTCTATGAAACAAGAAAAGTCATCTATTAAAAGTGTTACAGATGAAACATAAATATGAAGAAGCTCCATGGTAACCATAGGAGATAATGAGATAGTATTTCCATCACTTTTTTTTCAATTGATAGAATGGGTTGAAATTTTAGTGACAAAATTTCTTATGGGGGCAATAATCTAACAACATAGTTTTTTATATGATAATTTTTCCTAAATAACTTTTTGTTATATATTTTATAATATTATACACAAAAAAAATATATAGAATAAAAAAATTTATCTCATTAAAAGAGATCATTTCATTAGTCAGTTTTGAAACCAGTGAAAATTGAAAACATTATAAATGGACGAAAAATATAAAATAGAATAGATAAAATGGTAAAATATGGATCCCCCAATCAACTAGAGTCACCACTCCCATTATCAATACTATATAAATAAACCAGAATATTAGTAAACAAATTAAAATAATTAGAAATTAAAATATAACCTTAGATGTAATTTTATTGAATATTGAGTGAAAGAATGAAGTGGTATTTATAAGGTATAAAGAGAAATGTGGACATTGAGTTTTAACCATTATATAAATTTTTTTAAATATAACCACTGATCAATTTGACCACTGAAAATAATACCCATGGGTGATATATTTACCACTAAAATTAGTGATTATTAAGAGTAATGTGAAAGGAAAATTGATTTAGAATGGAGAAATAATGGCCTCAACCATTAGAGTCATGTCAATCGAAGACAATTTTTCAAAACATGGGAGGGAGGTAGTGCCACTACTATTTCCCTTTACAAATCAAATGTTGATCTTCAAAAAGTGAATCTTGAAAGAAATATCATATGGGAGAAGTTCATGTTTGTGAATATTACCACTCGATCAATGTTAGTTGATCCACCACATGAAACATCCACCATCATAAACATGAACTTTAGGGATTTTGTAGGTGTTTTATGGGGTTAAATATACAAGACTTAGATACTTAAATTTTAATTCAGTTTTATAAATAAAATTATTATTTCATCAATTCCATTTTAAAAAAAAACATTTTTTAATAATATATATGTTTAATTGAGATGAATTTGATAAAATGATTTTCTAAAAAATATATAATTTTTGTAAAGAAATAAGTAAATATAGATAATAATTTCTTATAATAAATATTATTCTAAAACCCACTTATTTAAACATAAAATAGAAATCATTTTATAACAACCATGGACATTTTTATAAGTGTAATAAATTTGATTGTTCAATAAAAATTGATGTTTTCCATAAACTATATTTTTTTTCTATAGTTACAATTATGATATGTACAAAAAATTAATGTGATTAAATAAACTAAATATTTTAAATTACAATGTATTTTTTATTTTAGTGATAATTTATGATAATATTCTAAAAAGCATTACTTTTTGATAAATAGATCAAATACAATTTTCAGGTTTTGGCATGTTTTGTGACTTCGTGTTTATTTCACAATGAGGGAATAATTAATTATCCCCAATACATTACTTAAAATATGTTATTATATATATATATTTAATATTTTAATATATTTTATTGTAATTCCAATCATATAAGATACTTTCCAACGTCTAAATAAATATTTTGATTTTAAAAACATTACTTTTTAGAAAATTTGCATTTTCAGGAAAATAGAATTATTATGAAAATGGTGTTCGGTTATGAAGGATTTAAATATCATAATATATTACTCAAATTTCCACTCACATGAGAAAAATATATAGTTAAGAAAATCATTTTTCATCTTACATAACCTAGATTTCAATGACATGCATTTTTGATATTATTAAATAATTCCTCCTATTTGGAAATAAGTACCCACCCATTTCACCATTTCAATTCACTCATAATCAATCCTCCATGAATTTATTGTTAATTTTCCCCCAAAGGATTCCCCAAAGGTTTCCAAAATCCATTTCGTTTACAAACCTTATGATTTAGGAGAAACTCTTCAATATTACGAAATTATCATCATATTCTTTTCCATTCAAGAAATTCATTTTTTGTATGTCATATAAATTGTATGAAACATTATTTTCCTAAATATTTTAGCCCAAACATATAAAATATGAATTTATAAATTTGATAACTTCATCATCTACAATTTTTCCATTTTTTAAAATCGTAGTTTATACCCTTTATACTTTGGAAATTACAAATCGAATTTTTCTATTTTCCATGAGAAATTATCAATTATATTATTTTTTAGTATACCTAATCCTTTTAACATTACATGTGTATTCACCAAGATATAATAATAATTTATTTATTTAGGTATTTTCATATATATAACCCATATTCCCTTTTTTTGATTAATAATGATGTAATGATCGCATCTTTAAACACATGTGTATTTTGTGATTTTGATGTGAAACCAATTATGTATTATCCATAGTTTATTAATAAAATGATTATTTATGATATATATTGATAAAATTAATTAATACATAAGAAGGGTGTTCCATAATAGTTCTCCTATTCATTGGATATATAATTTAATATCTAAATATGACAGGTTTTATAATACCTTGGTAAATAACCATGGTAATATTCATTTTGATACCTTGGTGATAAACATTAGTGATATTCATTTGAATGCATCTTCTAAAAAAAATTACACATTTAATTTTTATGAATAAAGTCATTTTTATTATTAATTTCCTCATGTTCATGACATACTATTATGCCTCATGTTCTTATTGGTATGCTTAATGATCTCTTGTTAAATGCCTCCATTACTAATTCACACAACATGATTCATGCTCACCACCTGGATGTATGTCCCTAGGATATGATATAAATTAAAAATAATCTATATTGAACCCATAAAGACTTATTTAAAGTTGATTTATAATTATTTGATTTGTGTTTAAGTATTTTAAATCTAATTTCTAAGAAACTAAACATTAAACTATTATGTTATTTATTTAATGTTTTGAAGAGTTAAAGTAATAAGAATAAGGTTAAGATAATAATAACAATTTTTATTGGTTAATAACTATAAAAATAACGCAAAATTTTTCATAACCTCATCTTTTATGCCCCATTTTTGGTATAAATACTTCCTTGTAAGGATTTTAGTTTAAATGTAAGGAGGTTCCCTGATGAAAAGATGACATTCCTTAATGAAAATGTTTTATGACATCCTCCACCCCATCCAATCCTTATTAAGCCATGATTTTATAGTAATACCAGAATATTCCATATAATCATATGTTTTTATGTTATTATTATAACCAAAAACCATTATCATATTAATCACATACCTTTTGAAATCATCATTCGTCTATATGGAAGACCACCACCTCGTGAACTGATGTCATTCGTTTTTTCATTAACACTACTCACAGATGGTGGTGATAATAGATATAAATTTTACATATTATATTTATAAAATATTATACCTATTTATTTATTATATATTATATTATTTTTTCTACAATCAATTTTTTTTGGGATATGATTACATCACTTGTGTGTATGGAGAACTACCACATTATGAAGTAATGTGATTTTTCGTTCATTGACGCTTAACATGGAAGCTGATAAGGATAATGTTAATGATTATACGTTATATAAATTACATAAATATGATATTAATGACATATTAACCTTCATTAAAATATAATATATAATTTTTTTTATACTTTCACTCACTAAATGATGATAACGTCATTCATGTATGTATTAACTTAAACCTTCACAAAGTTAGGTGACTCACTTTCCATCACCACACTACATGGATTATATATATAAGCATATTTAGAGAAATAATATTTTACTTATTATATTCTTATCAGGATGAAATGATAAATTATTACTTACCACCTTTCTATAATAATAGTAGAAAACCGGAAATGAAACTCATGTGTATGTATGACCTACCATCTCCATGATTGTAATAAAGTTCATTTATCAATCCCATTTTGGATAATTAGTCTTAGAAGTATAATTTATGTATAAATATGGTAATTATATCATGATATTTATTATAGATGTGTATAATTAAAATCCCCTTTGACAATGTTAAACCTACCAAATTCATTCGTGACACATAAATCAAATACCATCAAAATATCCAACGTAAAATTAATTAACTAATTAATCAAAATTAATGATGTAATAAGTGAAATTAAAAGAACAATATTCTTGAAAATTTTTATTAAGTTATTAAATAAATAAATATTTTAATTAACTATGATTATAAATAATTTATGTGATGATTTAGACTCATGGTATGATTTTCTCATCTCACTTTTACTATTATGGGACATATGCCATATTCACCAATTATCTTCTTTATGTGGCGTATATACTACACTTTTTTATTTTATCTATTTAATTCATTTCTCTTCTTGGTATTTAATGTTTATTTAAATTTATTTATTTTATGGGTCTTAATATTCAATAGTTACCAATGTGGTAATGGGTTATTTCACAATGTTATAATTTTTCAGGATTTTTTTTATTAAAGTATAACTTAGTGTAATTATTTGATATTTATATCTTAAAATAAATACATTTTCCTCACATATTGTTATTAGTGAAATATTTCTTGTAATTATACCATTTTCCATATGTTTTTACGTAAAAATATCAGGATAAAGTTTTTAATAAAATATGAATTTATTTATCACTTTGGTCGAAAATAATTTTTTTCCAAACACATGTTTTCTAAAAATGATTTCAAAAAAACTGTCATAATTAAAAATTTGATTTATTAAAAAAAATTCTACCCATGTTTAACATTTTTAAATTTTTCTAAATTAACCTTATATTCTTTTTTCAAACAACGAACCCTTATTAAATTTTTACTGTGAAAAGGGAATGCTTTTAAGGTATAATATATGTATGGAATCACCAACCCACAATTACATAATTTCATTGAAGTTTAATTTCAAATTTAATAGAGAAATATTTAGTAAAAATGTTTTAGTAAAATTATGTAATTCCTTAGTTTTGGAAATTTATATTCAAAGAAAAATATTTTGAAAATATTTGAGATATTTTCTAGTTTGAAATAAAATGTGTCATTTCAAAATAAATTTTTTTTAATCAAGGAATTTTTTATGGGATATTTTGAAATAATTTTCAACATAAGAATATATAATTTGATATGTATTAGTTTTAATGGGGATATAATCCAATTATACCATCCTTATTATTTATCTAGATATGTTATGATCAGTTTGATTGGGGATGTACAAATTTGATACCGATAATTTTAATTTGGATGGTTTATGATTATATTTATTGACTATGAAAAGTATTTAAATTATCTATTATAGTTAAAATAAAAATATTTATATGAATTTTGTTTCAACACATTCATATGAAGAATGCATTTCAGTTTTAAGATATGGGAGAGACCCACTATATCCCCTCAATGAATCATAGTGTTTGATGAGATAAACAAGATTGGGTTTTAGCTATGGCATTTACCATTTATATTGATAACTAGTAAATATTACTTGATGGTATTATATGTCATATCACAAGGCCTTGATTGTATGTTTTATATTTCAAAAATTATTCATCACATCATTATTATTTTAGTTATTGAAATTCCATTTCATTATTCAATTATTTATAATATCTAGGGTAATGTTTTCAAGTTAAATAAATTATTTATATGGATTTTTTTGAAAATAGTTTATTCAATCCATATTATGGTAGTTAATTATTTTAATAGAATATGCTTCAGATACTTACCTTTTTATATTGACCATGATTTATTAGTTCATTGCTTCCATGGTACACTTACACTTAATGTGGATATGAGCTTACCCATTTCTTAAATTTTATTTTCACCAATATACAAAGAGATGTTTTGTGATTTATATCCATGGGTATGATAAAGGGAATACTAGAGTTCATAAAGAAAATAATTTTTGTATTTTATGATTTCAATTGTAACAAAAATTTCAAATATGAATCTATTTTACCAATATTTGAAAACTATTTTGTCCTTTAGGATGTGATTCCCTGTTTCATATACCAATTTAAAAAAGGAAGTCATTGCCTCTAGGATATTAGGGTTGGGTCACTACCTAGACCTCATTTTGTGTGAATATATACTCAATACTTCTATGTTATTTATATGTTTCACAATTCTCCTTCTAAAGATAATGTCTTTAAATATTCAATGTGAATATCAATATAAATAATTATAGATCATTACTTTTATAGTTATAATCCTTGGTTTTTAATTGGTGGGAGAAAAATCTATCACTTTGTCATTTATCATGAGTACACAACCCATTCTTTTTTTGGATGCATCACTATGGATCACAAATCCTTCCATACTACTGGGTAATGTTTGTATAGGTACAGTAATTAACAATTTATTTAATGAATTAAATCTCTCCTCACATTCATCATTATTGAAAAAATGATTCCCTTCTTAGTTATATTGGTTAGTGGGCATGAAAATCATGATAAGTTTATTAGAAATTGATGATAGTTCCCAACCAATCCATGGAAACTGTATATATCAGTCACGTAAGTCTTCGCCATAAATTCTTTTCCACTTCTTTGAGGGATCCATATATATCACTTCATTAGGCATAACATTAACTATGAATGTTGTATTCCCTGTCAAAAACCCACATTTACTATACTTTTAAAATAAATTTTTCTATTACATGGTCTTTACTACATTGTATAAATTATCCTCATGTTCCTTGTTTATTTTGAAATTTATAAGAATATCATCTATAAAGACTATGAAAATATTTTTTAGTTAATCCATAGTGTCATTGTTCATCAATTCCATGAAGATATATATATAATTATCCTGTCCAAATGGCATAAATATGATCTTTTAGTATTTCTACCTTGTATGAAAACTATATTTTGTATATCTTCCTTCAACATTACATGATAATAAAACAAATGAAGATCCATCTTACAGATGTTATCGGATTAATGTAAGTAATTTAATATTTCATCAATCCATGGTAGATTATAATTTTTATTTATTTTATTGTTTTAGATTAGGAAAATAAATACAATGACACGTTGACCCATCATTCTTCATGATGAATATGATCTATTCACCCCATAGTAATGAAATTTGTCATATAAACCCTTTAATAAGATTCTTGAGCAGTTTCTTCTTTGTCTCCTTTTTTTTAACAATTAATACTATAAATAATGTCTGTGATATTGGAAGATATCATGTATAACATATATTGAAAACTCAACTTCCTAACATGGTGGAAGGATAATTTTTTTTGAGAAACTTATCAGTGTGTTCCATCATAACAATCATGTCATCAAGGAAGGCCTTTTACTTAGTCTAAATCATTTGATCTAGATACACATTCTTGTGATGAAAAAATATCCATGCATGGGATTATGGTTCCAAAATAAATACATCATCCACCTTACACTACTGTAGAATCAAAGGGTGATTTGTGATATAGAGGTTCATTTAATTATCTTAATAATTTATGATGAATCTGTACCAGTAAATCCAATAAATTTTCAGCATATCATTGAATTATAATAATGGGACTATCAAAGGACCACTAGGAAGCTCATCCCACAAATATAGGAATAGGAAGAGTTATATACATGGGATCTAATAATTTACCCATTTCCTTTTTAACAGACAGCTTAAAATCCACATTTTCCAGTGGAGTTTGAATAGTTATAGTAAACATGAGTGATATGAAATATTTCATAGAATGATAATCAAATAGTACATTTATAATTATTTAATGAATAAACAACATGCATGTAATAATCTGAATTATTGGGATCCACCTTGGTAGTTTATTTGGCATAATAACACTATTACGTTATAAGCATTTACGATTGTTATTATTTGTTACCATTGAAAACCCTTATGTTAGTGCATTGATACACACATTGTCTTTATTCCTTGTTATTAAAATAATGGACAATAGGATGAGGGTTTAATGAAGAAATATTTTTTCCATCACATGGGTGGGTTTATCCATATGAAATTTTATATCTAGGTGACCTTCTATCCCACACCTAAAAAATTTCATATTCCCCTTAGTTTAATTACTAGGATTATTCTTCGCTCAATTTTGATGACTGGTTTGTTGGAATTTCTTACCACATTTTTATTTCTACATCATAAAACCTAATTTCAAATCATTATTCCACTTAATATCAATAGATAAATCATACCTATGAGATTTTATTATCTATATTTCATCATTGAGGGAATATTAGACAATTTTTTCTATAGTTGTGAAAGTATCAAATCACAAGACTTTTCATTTAACTAACATTATATGTAATATCCCAGGTAAATAAAGAGTATTACATTGTCTTATTTATTAATATTTGTTAATTTAATATTAATTTTACTTTAAAGGGGATTCTATGTCTGATAACATACTAAACAAACAATAATGAGTATCTTTGAAATCTGACGTTTAACACTACTTTGAGTTATATCAAAAAATAATATATTATTATTATTATTTTAAATTGTAGTTAACGCCTAGCCATTTCACTAGTGGGAATGAACATAATTAGATAAAATATGATTATACATGTTTTTTATGACTTTACATTTATCTAGTAAATTTTAGAGGATTAATATAAGAATGAATTCGATTTTAGACATGAAATACTCTAATATAATTAAAATGTAGATTTATAGCCTTTTGATAGAGAACCCATTTTAAATCTAGTTTTTGACACTTTTATATGTTCCATTTGACAAAATAAACTTATTATTTAAAATTGTGATATCAAAATTTACTTTGGATAAAATTACTATATTTTTTGATAAAGTTCATTTTTTGATGAATTGTGAAAAAGACAGCATTTTAATTCTAAACTGCCTTTTAATCTGATTTATTTATATAGTTAGATTATAATTTAAATTGGTTTTAATGTTTAATTGGATTATATTTTTACCATTTAATACAATTTTTTTAATTGGAAATAATTTCGCTTTTTAATTAGACATAAACACATATGAATCTTTTGATAGTTATTATTTTTTTAACACGCTTTTTGTTTTTGACATCACGAATTAATTTTAAATTAATTTCTACCACTTTTGTGTATCGAATTTTGAAAAATATATTCAATATTTAGAATTATTAGTTCCAAGTTTTGTAAATAGGTAACTTTTATTATTAGACATTATGAATAACATCTTTAGTGAATATTATATTCACCATGGTTAAAGGGTAAATGTTGCAAATCAGGGTAAAAATAATATTATAAAAATATTAAATTACCCTAACACATTTCCTAAACCTATTTTATGATCGATTTATGACCATGATCATTCCTGTGTCGATTTTTGGACCCCATGGATCCTCTTTTATGGGAAAATGACACTTTATAAAAATTAATGTAAAGTTATGGAAAATATAACATATACATATATCTTTTACTAAAACAATTTTTATATGTGGTTATATAAGTGATATATTCATATATAAATATTCATTGGAAATATAAAATTATTTCCCAAATCATGGAAGTTTATTTATAATTTTTATACATCAAATAAAATTATTTATTTATGACACAATGATGATGTAGTTATTTCCTTTTTAATGATTGTTTTAAATAAATGAGGTTATAAATATTTAATTATATTTATTTTGAATCTTTTTAAGCCATACAAAAAATTTATGGATTCATAAAACATATAATATTTTAATTAATTTAGTTTTTTTGAAAAAATAATATTTTTATATATTTTGTTTAAAATTCTTGATGTGAATAGTTTATAAGTTGACGTAAATGAGTTTTTAAATCAAAAATTATTTTATTAAATTATAAAATAGTCATAAAAATATAAGATTCTGAAAAATGACATATATGATGTTACTAATGTCATTAATGATCCATTTTTTAGACTCTTGTAATTTTATAGTAAATACATTAACTATATACTATGAATATATAAGAGGACGTGGTAAAATTTAAATTATTTAACTAAACATTAAAGCTAAATGATAAGGTAATTTTATTCCTTAAACATGTCTAAAACCAATTAGATGAGAGGATTTCGAACAATACTAACTTATATTTGATTTATTTTAGTTTTCTTCCTTTTCAAATTGAAATTCAGTTTATAATCAAATAATATTTTCAAATATTCTTAAAGAGCCCCTCCTCCCCCTTATAAAAATCCATCAACTATAATCCTTAATCACAACTCTATATCCACCTTTATCATCCAACCACTACCCAAATTGTCTCCCAACATCAATATCTTACACCTATAAGTCTAAAATTCGGTAGAAGGCACTTCAAGAAAGCATTTTGGTTCAAACCAAAGAGACTTATCCAATTTAAAGGTAACATCTTCTCTCAAGTTCTTTTCCATTATTTTCCTTCACTAACACCCTTAACTATATTTATTCCATTATTTTATAACAAAACTAGTTTCATAAATATACTAGTATGTTTTTATAAAATTTATTTGAACTAAACATCCACCCACCTCAATCTAATGGATATGAATATATTGTTTCTGTGGATGACGAACTATTGCCTCACGAAACCTTGATTGTTCAATTTTCTTCTATAGCCTCTTATGGTGTCCATTAAAATGGAAAAAAAATTATATGTGATATATATTATATCTATATTTTATCAATTCTTATATATTTTTTAATTTATATCATGCCTTAATAGTTTCTATAATTATTAAATACGATAATTTTATTTGAGGAAATGCGGACTACCACCCCCTCAAAGTGATGTGACTCTTTCATGCCATATGTTGAAAGTATAAAGGATAGAGTTAATAAAATTATATATTATATAATACTTTAATTATAATATACCTATGTATCATTAGGTTTTTATTCCATTAAATACCAAATAGAAATGAAAGTACCGTTCATGGGTACATATGGCTTACTGTCTCCTTGAACGGTGCATTTTATTTCTTATCTCCTAATGTTTGGTACTATTATAAATACATATATATAATTGATATATATGATATATATGATATCTAAATCATGAATATCATTCTGGAGATAATTTAATTTTGAAAACATGGAAAATTCGTAATGATTTCAAGTTCATTTTTTATCTCGGGTTCCGAACATTGACAAAATGTCCAATATGAACTCAAATAATTAATTAATTATTGTAGCTAGGTAAAAAGTGATATAAAAGGAATAATAAAATTTAATAAGTTTCTGAATCAAGTATAAATTAACTTAGTTTTATTATTCATGATGAAAAAGGAACATACAAGTCAATTCGGACATGAGGTAAGGGAACTTCTTAACCAAATTTCGATTCTTTATGTCAAAATTATACACTGTGATTATGTTGTACTATGATTATGTGAGAAATAAATTTGGTTATAATTTATTTTACTTATACATTATTTATGGTTACTTTGATTGAATACACATAATCGATCTATTTTATTTACAAAATTTTTTTTTGTAAGGGAACCTTTCACCCTTCCCTTCTAGTTAAAGACTTCTTTTTTGTTATGTCATTAATTCTAAATTTTTAATTATTGAGATATTTTCGTATATATCTTTATTGATGTTTATTTTAGGTCAATGTGATGAGATTACCTTCTCTCTCTCAACAAATTATTTTCTTAATTTTAATGTGACACAAGTAGGATGCTGAATTTTCATAAAGGACTTCATCTCAATCTCTATTCATTGAGTTGTGCCTTGATATTGTGCACCTTTATTATCCAATAAGGTGTATATACTACCCTTTTACATATTATACCATGAATATGATTATTATCATTATATTATTTTTATTTTTTAATTTCATTATGTATTTATTTTTTTCAAGTGTTTCTTAAGTGTTACATGACACTTTCACTAAAACATCATTTTATATGTTTTGGAGATTTTTTTTCTAAATCATTCACATTATTGTAAATTTTTTTAAAATGTTTTTATCAATTTATTCATATGGAAATTAATGTTTTAAAATTTCAATTCCGTTAAATTCATAAAAGTGGTATTGGACACTTTTATTCATAAAATTGTTAATTAAAGGTTTTAAATAGTTTTGAAAATTATTTGATAAAGAATTAATTATTAAAATATCATGAAATTATATATTTTTATTGCAATGTGGAAATTTTATCTTTCTTTTATTTTTTGTTTTACTAGTTCTGAATATGTTATGGTTCATGGGTAGTTTTTACGTATACGAGTGGTTTTTTGATAAACCTAGGGTGGGTGAGCCTGAGATAGCTCTCCAATGCTTTGGGTAATGTGACAGAGGTAAATGTTAATAATTCTCAAATAGATTTAGGGAATATATCATGATTGGTATTAAAAAAGTAACTCCATATGTAGCTGTGAAAGCTACAATGTAAGTATGTTATGGATGCCAAAAGTTAACATTATGATTTATGATTTCTATGTGTTATTCATGAATATTATGATTTAATGAGGTATGTTAAAGAACATATGTTTTCTGGGTATTGATGGACTAATGATTTATTTATTTATTTAATAACTCATACTGGGATTTTTATGCTCATCCTATTTTTTTGAAATTTTTTTTCATAGGGTGTAAGAAAGGGTATGAGGAAGGAAGAATTCAAGTTGATTTATCTCTATAAAATAATTATTTTTTTTAAGAGTTTTTATTTTATGAAAAAAATGGATAATGAGTCGAAGTGTCTACTTTTTAATATTTGATATATAATGTTACAGTTATGGCCTAATTTTAAAAATCTCTAATTCTAAAAAAATCCTAAATGTGAATTATTAATTTAATTCAAGATTATGTAATGTTTAAGGGTGGGGCCTTATATTATCCCTCCAAATAAGTTTTATGAATTACTTTTTGGGTTAATAAAAAATAGAAAGGAATATCATATAAATATTTTGAATTATTCTGCATAATCCCTAAAATATTCATTAATATTTTACTTGAAGGAATGAATATACCTCTATATTATATTTTTATGTGGGAGAGTAAAATATTTATCAAAAAATATTTTATAAAATTCATTCCACTCAATCACTTTGATATCTTCCCCGGGTTTTGAATTTTTTATCATTATCCAACATTGACCAGATTTTCCATCTATATGATAAATGAATATCATGAACTTCTATTTATATGAGTATTTAATTATAAATAATATATATCCAATAGAGTTTATATCTTATTACATGATTAATGGATTTGAAGATCCACTAATATTCAGAGTCATGTTTTTTCAAAAATATCTCAATCTGAAATAGATTTTTAGTAAGGTAATGTTTGATTTCCCCTAATTCATGATTTTATTTAGAAGATGAGTTAATTAAGAATTTATTTAAATGATGTTCCTAAATCAGACTCTAATTTGGTTGGTCATCTTATTTGGAAATCAACACATTAGCAACCACACTTGTTATTAACTCAGTTCCTCCTATTTCCCACCATTGAATAAAATAAGTAGGAAAATTTAGTGATGAGAATTATAAAACTAATAAAAACATAAAAGTAAAAGAATTTAAGGGGATTACACATAAATTAAAATTATTTCATTACTAATAAATTTCAAGTCTTCAATCTATGTTACTAATGATCTATTTCTATTCCTAGAATAATTTGGGAATTTTTGATCCCTTAGTAACTTTTCATAATGATCTAGTGATTTTAACAAATCATATCTCCCAAGAGCATCAAACTAGATGTGTAGAAAGAAATAATTATCATGCACTAGGTAATGATCTGGTCAATTCTAATGCACCTTTTTCAGGGTTATTACCCATGGGTGAAACTTTTATAGTTCCTCATACAACTGTATTATTAATACAAGGATGATTTTTTTAAACTACTTTCTATATTTGTTTTCAAAAAATTGTGGTTGTTTTCTTATGTTTAGTGTTATCCTTAAGGATTTCACTTGGTATTCAAAATCTAAACCGAAAAAATAACTATAATTTATTTTGATACCTATAATGAAAACCCATATTATAATACACCTAAATTCATGATTTATTACCAAAAAGAACACATAATACAATACCATAAGATCATGAGGCATAGTGACTTCAGTAAATTAGGTATATAGAATAATATATTATAACATGTTAACAACAACATTATTTAAAAACACTAAAACATGCACATGACATTCCATTTCTATTTTATAGTTATGTGAGATAACCTAGGGACATACATAAGAAGGGGGAGAGCTAAAAGGCCCCTTAAGAGAATAAACAAATATAAGGTTAATGAAAATTATTATATGTGACTCTAGATAGATATCATGGTATCATAACAGTGGTGAGAATCCTAAAAAATAACATTGAATCATGATATAAGATGATAACATCGATGAAGCTTTGGAATGTTGAAATAACATAAAACATGACATCATAAACACAAGTCGAGTATTTCCACCATTGAATCATAAACTATTATGATTATGATAACCTAAATTAAACCATAAATTGTATCTTATGAGATAAAAACATTACCCAAGGAATTATATGGAAACATAATATTAGGATCACCCATCACATTTATATAATGTACATGGATAAATGTTCTGCATGTATCATATAAAATAAAGATGTATTTCAGAAACTTTTGTCCCCCTATTATGGAATTTGGGTTAAATATCTTCAATTCCCCAAAAATTATGTATTGGTACATCTAGGTGAGTACCCTTTAGTGGGAAAGGGGATGGGTATTCACTATACAGATGCTTGGTATAAAAAATCGTATGATATTTTTAATAGCATATTGGGTGTATATAACATTCCATGGAAGGGTTTAATGTGATTTAAAGGGTTATATCATCACCTTTAAATAATAATAATAAAATTAATAGTGTGTGAAAACATATCCAAATATTATAAATTGGAAATCAAAAGGAATTATATAAAGAAGTAGCATGAATAAAGAGAATGAGAGGATCTCTTACCTTGAGAGGGCCATTCTAAAAAATTGGGTGGAGCATCTTAAGTGACTAGAAACACCTTGGGAGAAAATTAGGGAGGTATAGGGATATGAAATTAATATTAAATGGGGTTTTAGTGAAGATGTGTTAAAGGATATGTTTATATTTCTAGAAAATAAGCGTGTGATTATATATTAATTTATAAACATATGATTTTGACTTTGTAATATAAAATAAAAAATACCCAAAAATTAACCATTGGATTTTCACATTTTTATTCCAAAGAGGATATTTTTCAATATTTTATAAATCTATTAAAATAACTAATTAAAATAATATGTTGGTAATTTGGAAGTGATTCGTGACCAGAAAAGATTTATTTTCAAACCATAAAATATAATATTGGTTTTAGAGGATTCATTAAGGGTATATAAAATTAATAAAATAAAACCCCAAGAGCATTATTTTAAAGGGGAAACATAAATTTAGTCATGTATACTAATTATATTATTTATAACATCATTTTTTGAATTAATGAAGTCATAATACATAATTTTATTAAATTGTACCCAAAAATTAGGATGTCTCAAAAAATTATGAATAACTAAACATTAGAAAATTTAAATTCATTGATTTCAAAATTATTCTTTTATTTTATAAAAATAGTTACCTAAATTTAAAAATTTATATTTTAAAATTAATTTATTAAATTATATAAAAATAATAGTTTTCTGAAAATAATAGTTTTCATTCTATTATTAAATTTTAATTTTAATTTATATAATTAATTTGTTAGATATATTTAAACAAGTATTACATAATAAGAATATTTTATTAAAAATAAATTGTAAATAAATTTCTCAAATTCATAAAAAAGCGTGTCTTGATTGAAACTATATATTTTCTAAAATAAATTTTTTGTTTCATTGCATAAAAATCTATTTTTTAAAAAATATTATTAATAATTAATAAATTAATAATTAAAAGGATAAATTAAAGTCATTTTATTTATAATAAAAACATAAAAATTCATAATATTATGGTGATGATAAATAACCCCTTATTACAATAGTGTATTCCCTAAGGGATTGATGTACGATGGTGTCGCATTCTTGTGTTGAATTGATGGACATTTTTTGGGCTATGATATCGATATGATTGAAATTATCCGAAAAATGGTCATGGTCATACTTTAGTTGTTGAATCATAGATTGTGATTGGTTAGGGGAAATCCCAGTTATTCTATATCCCTGTAAAGATTTGATAAATTGGATTTATATGGAATGATCATACTGGTCATGGTCATTGCTTCTTCTATCTTTGTTAATTAGAATTAATCATAACCCTTAATATATACTAATCATAATTTTCATTCTAAAATTACTATTTTATCAATGGTTATAATGTTTGAAAATCATTTACATATGATAGTATATAAATAATAATGATCTAGAATAACCAAATTATATCAACTATTTTTATAACTTCATTACTTAATAAGGCATTAACTTATTCAAGAGGGAATTTCATTTATAAAATTTGGTGTCATTTTAATCTCATGCTAATCTAGAGTTGGCTGTAATAATATTTCCATTGAATATTATGTAGAGAAATATTTTTATAGATATATATTAATTATATACAAATTACGAGGAATGAAAATATATATTCAAAAAGAAGGGGATTAATATTCTCCATTGAATATAGTTAGAGATGATCACAAACTATAACTGCTTAATCCACTACAACCTATGGAATGAAAATAAAGATGTAGATGCTCTAGTAGAAATGATCTAGATAGATTTTAAATTATGAGAGTGGAGAATGATCCAATATTATCATACTTTTACTATATTGAAATGGGGATCATTATGTATGGAATATCATTATTCCTTTCTCAAATTATTTCTCAACCATCCCTTATAGAGAAGATAAACGATACTAAAAGGGATAATGTGGAAAATAAAGAGAAGTTAGAAGTTAGATGACAAAGTAAATCTTGGGAGTTCAAAATATCTAATGTTGTTGTAATATTTGGGTCAAGAGGGTGTGTGCCATAAAATCCTAAGATAAATATAGATTTTCTTAATGATGAAGATAGTTCGACCTTCTGTAACCACATGGGGAACAAAAATATGTTTCATGACATCTTAGCGAAATATTGGTCAGAAAATATAAAGAAGAAGACCACAAAACAACATCAACAATCCTGGTATTTTATAAAATAATGTTTGAATTAAAAAATTTATAAGGGTAGGATACACATTTTACCCAAACCTACATGGAAATAAAAAAACATCACTATGGCCTTAGTCACCGGTCTTCGGAAGACATCAACAGGAAATAAGGCCATATGGGTTATTATTTATCATCTCATAAAGACTTGTCATTTAATTATAATTTCAGAGTACTTATCAGTTGATCATCATGAAATGATATACATCAGATAATTGGTGAGGCTACATGGAACACCATTATTTATTATATCTGAACAAAATCCCTGATTTACCTATTTGTTTTGGAAAAAATTTCAACATTATCTAAATACAGAATTGAAATTTAGTACAACTAATTATCCCCAAAATGATAACTACTTTTTTTAGAATATCTTCAAATAAGAATAAATGTTAAGAGTTTTTTCGATGGAATAGATTCATAAGATATCTTTACCAAGATATGCTAATTCCTATGTATATTGATCTTTTTGAGACTCTTTATCCAATTAGGGGCGTGGCCTTTGTACTAGCACTCCCACAAATATTTTCTCAAGTATATTATGTATTCCAAATTTCTTTCTTGAGTATGTAAATAATAGATACCTCACATATTTGGAATTTAGTGGTGATAAAAAAAGAAAATGATATCTCTTATGAGGAGAAAGTGATGACACTACTACAAAATGAAGTTATAGCCACGGACCTATAGCCACGATTTTATAAGTATGTGGATATAGCATGGTTATACCAATGGATGAAAATTCATCTGTGCCTATATGTGTGATTTGGCCAATATTCTCTCGGGCTCCTCCTACGGAACCCTCCCCGACTCACTCCCCTCCCCCAATGCACTCCCCTCCCCAGATGACCATGCCTCCCCCCTCCCCGGACGATAGTTCCTCCCCCGACACTGACGGACTCCCCTCCTCCCCTGACGCACTCCCCTCCTCCCGACGACCTCTCCTCCCCAGACGAACGCTCCACCCCCGACAGACTCCCCTCCTCCGGACGACCCCGATGAACTCCCCTCCTCCCCTGACGGACTCCCCTCCTCCGGACAACTGCAACTCCCCTACTCCCGACGGAATCTCCTCCTCCGATGAACTCTCCTCCTCCCGACGGCCTCCTCCGGACGACCTCCTTGCCGGTATCTTTATCATTCCATTTTTTATCATTTCCAGTATCTTTATCTTTAACAATAGTTTTTTCAAAATCCATATTAGTAGTAATTAGATCCTTCTCAAGAATATTTCCACTCTTTTATGTAAGATATTTCTACTGCTCGGGTCGATCCTCATGAATAAGAATACTAAATCATATCATTTTTGAATCTGATGCATCTAGAAATTATATAGGTTATGTCAACATTTTAGAATTGTGTTCCATGGATTTGGGTTTGATTTCCATCCCTTAAATATCGTATGAGGCATCATTGTTTTGTATAGGGTAATATTGTAGATTAACATCAAGAACTAGGAACATTAGTGTATGATATGCCTTCATCTTCCAATTATTTTCTACCATATATATCTATTTTTTATAGAATACTAGATTTCTAGTTGTTCAAGAAAAATTAATGGGGCTTATTCCCAAAAAGGAGGAAAATTTGAGAATATCATGGTGATATAACCATAAGTAACATATGATTTTACAATTAATCTATGGTTATTCCTAGAGATAGATGGTTTATCCATCATTTCACATCCGATAAGAATAGGAATCAAGCCTTATATAGTTTTGTATGGTAGATCTGTTAGATTTATGCAACACCAGAGATGGTGAAAACCATGTGAATAATGGGTGCATGCATATAGTTTAGGTTCACAAATGCCTTGATCTAGTCTTCTTGTTTGAGTTCATGGAGCTTAGTGAAAATGAAAATAGTTTATATTCATGATGATTTGAGTATACATAGGATCTTTAAGGATGATAATGCAGTGAAAAATTCTTAAAACCCATGTGAACGGATACCAGGATGTCCTACAACAAATGAAGTGATCCTGAAGATGGTTGATCAATGTTCACTACTACAAATCTGAGCTATAGCCACGGACCTATAGACACGGTTTTATAGGTCTGTGGATATATCTTTTATACTTCCACGGTTAATTATTTCATCCGCGTCTATATCCAGCAGCCCTGTTTTTTTTTCCAAACCCATCAGGCTCCTTCTCCTCCCCCTTGCGATTCATCCTCCTCATCACACCCTCCCCCTCCCCGATGCCTCCACGCCGACGCCTCCTCCACACCGTGCCCTCCTCGTTGCACCCTCCTCACTGCGCCCTCCTCGTCGCGCCCTCCTCGCCGTGCCCTCCTCCCCGACGCCTCCTCGTTGCGCCCTCCTCCCCGACGCCTCCTCCGCGCTGCACCCTCCTCGCCGCACCCTCCTCTCCGCGCCCTCCGCGCCACGCCCTCCTCTCCATGGTGTAAGTGAGAATTAATCGGTTATGGAACTGAAGAATATGGATGAGGGTGATCCCAAGAATCCCTCCGTTTTCTCATTTTCAATAAGCGGCAATGTATCGGAATAGGTTTAAGGGAGTGAGGCCACATTCATGAAGAGTTCTACAGAAGTGGTAGGTATTGTGATGGATAACCATTTTGATCTTTTGTCATATGATGAACTAGTCCAGAATTTTGAACAATACCTGGTCAGAACCGTTAGAGAAGAGCAGGTCCCTGAAAATTGTTCATGTGATGAATTTTCTTTCCACTTTTTAGGTGATTTAGAGGATGAGGTTCAGAATTAAATGTATCCATGTATGAGAAGAGTAAGATAGGGAGGGTCAACTAGAACGATAAAAGGGATTACTCATATTTTTTTCTACTAATGGAGACTAGGCTTATGAATATGTCAAAGGAAAAATAGAAGGAATGTAACCCACCTCTCCAAGGTGGTCTTTTAGTAGTGGGATATTCCTGATAATCCTTTCAAAATTCTTGTGAATTCATAAGATGATGAACCAATTAAAGATACCCTTTCCTTTACTTTGAAAAATTATAAAATTGATGATTTTTGTTGTGATAAGAGGTTGGAGGAGGTTGAATAAATCACTTCTAACTTAGAAACACTCCTAGGATCACCGTTTTTTCTTTAAAAAGAGAAAGATGACCAAATTAATGAAGTTTTTTATTTAATTGAACAAGCTTTTCTTTTATATTATTGTGATTTTTTTGTGTATGATTTTGATTTCTCTTCTCCCTATGTATGTTGTGTAGATTCAAGTGAACTTCATGATTTACTAGAGGTACATTAGAAGGTTATTAATACACCTGATGAGAAACTTTTGAAACTCAAAAAATATAATTGTAATTCAAAGTTTGGGAGTGGTCGAAGGGAAAGAGGATATTTTGAAGTTTCGCACTAATGAAAAAGTGGATATTGATACATATGTGGTTTTTAATAATGAATTTATATAGGATATTGAATTGGATGAAAAATAACATCCAAGAATTGAATTTTTACTATTTATGCACATCACTCCTCAAGTTAAAGAAGAGGGAATATACCCCCCTTTTCCCCCCTTTCCACTACTCCTAGGAAGTTATAATTTCAAAGTGGTGAAATTAAAAGTATATGAAAATGGGGTGTTAAAAAACTATTTGAGTTGATTACTATAGCTAGAAATAAGATTTTATTCTAGTTCTTAAGTAATAAGACACATCCTCCATCTAATTGGGGTTGAATCAATGATTTTTCAATTGTGAGCTATCTAAATATAGAACCCCTTGGGGGATAAACCCAAGATTATCTTGTTACTTTTTTAGTTTTTTTATTTTACCTTCTTTAATAAAGTTTTTTTTGATTGAGGTCTTTTTTTGTAGGATGTTAGGTGGGTCACTTCACATGGCAGCCCATTTTGAGTAACTTCTTTCACTCTAAGAAAATTTTCAGGTTGTTTCCTTCCACCCTTAAATTTTTAAGAGTTTAAATTCTTATTATATACTTCAAATTAAGTGTGAGGTAAGGGTAAAAAATGTTTTTCTAATCCTAAATTTTATAATTCTAAATCATTGTTTAAAAATTCCTTTTTATTGATTTTTATTAAAAAAAATTATATTATTCACACAGAATAAGTGAATGTACGTTATAATTTCTATTTTTTTAGTACTTTGGTGAGCATAATTTCACATCCTATTAAAGTATAGATTCAACGATTTTTATAGATCTAGAGAAGTTATATTTCATAGTAACTTTGAACCAATCTAACTTAGTTTTTACTCTAGTTTTGTTCTGTTTTGAAATTTAAATTTTATAAATTAATGTATATGTTTACACTTATATGAGATGAAATTTTGGAAACCAAAGGTATTTATTCAACAAGAAAAGAAGGGAAATTTTTTCCAATGATCTCAAATGAATAGAGCATCTACACCATGGGAGTAATAGTTTAAATTCTGTGATTTTTCTACTTAAACTTGAAAATTCACTTCTTTGTTTTAGTTGAAATAAATGGTTGGAAGTTGCCTTTTAATAAATTTTGTATTCTGAAATCATCTTGTTAAATCTGTTGGTTGTTGCTTCCTTTTTTAATACCTTTTTGTATTGAAATTCTGGTGGGTATGGTTATTATAATGTTTTACTAAAAATCATTTTTGAACTTCAAATGTTAACATGAATCTACATTAAAATCCATGAATATGTGTTGAAGTTGTTAATATAGTAACTAGTGGGTATCATTCATGCATTTTGTGTGATTGTTTGAACTCTATGTTCTTCATTTCTTTTGCTTTTAATATATTAGTTATATTCTTTGTTTGTAATTAGATAAAAAAATTCTTTATTGTTACAAATTGATGCATATATCTAATTAATCATTTCTACCATAGGACGAGGTGGTTGGTGTTGGTTCAAATGCGGGCACATTGGAATGCAACCGACAAGAAAGGGGGAACATCCATTCTTGGTAATGGGCATCTATGTGAACTTCACTTCTCAGTTATTGGTTTTGATTAGAGTGATATTAACATATTATTTTTTTCCCATGTAGTTTTACAAACATAAAATAAAAATTTCATCATAGTTTTATGGTTCCAATTCTAAATTTTTTTTTTATGAGATGAATTCTACGGTACTCAATTGTTGTGCTCGATATGATTGTATCACCTTATTTCTTCTATAAACCTTTTACAGTTTGATGAAGATAGGGTGCAACTGGTGATGAAATTTTTGAAGCTCTAATTTCTAATAGTTGAACATTTCAAAACAATACATTTTCCTCTCAAGTAAACTTTGATTTGTGGTTCTTGCATCTACTATTTTTGCAGGATACATGTTTGTATTCAGGCACATAAACACAAATGTATTTCTTATCAATTATTTATTCTCTACATAATTACTTCTGATTTATTTTGATTTTTTTTCTTTATTTCTTGTAGGTAAAATATATCCTTAGGGTGAAAGAGAAATATGCACCCAAAGTAATCTTAAGGCACCATTTTGTATGATGGTAACATTTTGGTATGTTCATTTATTTCTTTTTACCATACTACATCATGTATGTTGAGTGGGGTCTTTAATTTGTGGTTCTTGCATCATATATTTTGGTCTTTTGTTATATTTGTTGAAAATAGTCATTTTATGTCTTGAAGTGTTTTTGATAATATCTTCGGGATGTATTGAAGTATGATAGGGGGATAGGTGGAGGGGGGCAGGGGGCAGGGTGGAGGGGAATAGGGGGGGCAGGGTGGAGGGGGGTAGGGGTAGGGGGCAGGGGCAGGGGGAGGGTGGAGGGGGGCAGGGGGCAGGGAGGGTGCAGGGGGGTGCAGGGGGGATGCAGGGGGTGTTGTGCAGGCTAAGGGGCTGGGTAGAGGGGGGCAGGGGGCAGGGGGTAGGGTGCAGGATGGAGGGGTCAGGGGGCAGTTTCTCCATACCATTACTCCAATTATTTTTCTTGTTCTTTAATTTTGGGTCACTACCCATGCCTTTATCATACATGTATTTAGCTTTTGGATATTCATCTTCATTTACCATATTGGAGGTGATGATAACCTTCTAACTTATTGAAATTTCCTCATCGTCATCATAACATAATACACGACTTATGTGTGTAAATTTATCCATATACTATCTAGGATAAGATTGTGACTCTATGGAGGACTTATTCTTAGTAATCATTGCAGCAGGTACTTTCGTGAAACCCCATACTGATCATTATTTTTAGTAGGTAAGGGATTCTGCTGCAACTTATTTTGATGATCCTTGGGTGTACTCATATTCAGCGAACCTAGTGAGGTTTCCTTCCTGGATTGTTCCTAGATAGCTATGTATGAAACATGCATGAGGGGTCCCTCAGAATGTGTCATCATCAATTAATGATAGGTAGGAACCTACAAGAATTTTCTCCCATTTTTCACCACTTGAGAACCATGAGATGCAATCAGGTTAGGTAAAGCATCCTAAAAGCAACACCTTTAAGTAGGCATGCCATCAAATGTTGCCTCATTTGAAGTACTCCCTTCAAGACCAGCTACATTTGTATAGAGGTCCACATTGACTTTCTGCCTATTTTTCCCATTCGTGAGTATTTACATTAGGCTTTCCTACAAAGTTGCAAATACCTACAGTCCCTTGGATCTGTACAAAACATCAGGGAAAGGTGCCCCCAAAATACATGCCCCTCGAACTGAATGTTCTATCCAATGTTTATCTCTCTATCAGGAAGGGGCACATTTTCCTCATTCAAGGATTTTCCTGGGGGTGGGCCCTCTAGAGTAAATACAACACACTGAGAATAATCCATGTTTTTTTCATTAGAAGGACCATCCTAAGGTGATGTTGAAGTGATTAAGTCTGTAGTTTTCCCAATATCCTTCTACACTGATATAACCCCTATCGTATCCACATTATAAGGGACAGTGGTGTATTTTCTCTCTTAGTCATAGATTGGAATATTCATCTTACCGTTAAAACTTTCATAGTTAGAGACATCATTCCCCTTCATATTGTAAAAAGAACACTCCTCGTCCCTATTACATTCTGGAGAATGACAAAAAAAACATATAATTCATGTAGAACTGTGGTTTCCTTTCGTATTGAATCAGAAAGTATATACATTCATCTAGTTAGTTAAGACTAATTCTTATAGAATCATTATATACATGTCCACATTCACATGGGTTATCACATAGTGTCCAAACCTTGGGTTATCGGTATGTATATCCAACCAAATTGAGTTCCCCACGATTGAGAAAAATTCCCAAAAATTGTGTGAGTACCAATAGAGCTATCCAGGTAGGGGGAGGGTGTCTGGCAGGGGGAGGGGTGTTCAGCAGGGGGAGGGGTGTCCGGCAGGGGGGATGGGCTGTCCAGGCAGGGGGAGGGGTGTCCAGCAGGGGGAGGGGTGTCCAGGCAGGGGGAGGGGCTGTCCAGCAGGGGGGAGGGCTTTCCAACAGGGGGCAGGGCTGTCCAATAGGGGGAGGGGTGTCCGGCAGGGGGGAGGGGTGTCCAGCTGGGGGGAGGGGTGTCCAGGTAGGGGGAGGGGCTGTCCAGTAGGGGGGAGGGGTGTCCAGGCAGGGGGAGGGGCTGTCCAGCAGGGGGGAGGGCTGTCCAGCAGGGAGGAGGGGTGTCCAGTAGGGGGGAAGGGTGTCCGGAAGGGGGGAGGGGTGTCCCGTAGGGAGGGCGGGCTATCCAGCAGGGGGCGGGGCTGTCCAGCAGGGGGAGGGCTGTCCAGCAGGGGGGAGGGCTGTCCAGCAGGGGGGAGGGATGTCCAGCAGGGGGGAGGGCTGTCCAGCAGGGGGAGGGGTTTACAGCAGGGGGGGAGGGGTGTCCAGCAGGGGGGAGGGTTGTCCAGCAGGGGGGAGGGGTGTCCAGGCAGGGGGAGGGGTGTCTAGGCAGGGGGAGGGGTTGTCCAGCAGGGGGGTAGGGGCTGTCCTTAAGGAATGTCTAGCTGAGAAGGAGCATGAATAGGTGTAACAGTAGGTAGAGTAAAATGTGGCATCCTTATTAGTATATGTCATGTGTAACCTATAGGGTGAGGTCCGTAATGATGGTCCTAGACATGTTCTGGTTGTGTAAAAAATGTTGGGAACAATCTATTTTATATTTCTTGATTCATGTATGTTGGTTGTTGGTGGGGCTATCCAGGGGGTGCAGGGGGTGCAGGGGGTGTCCAGTGGGGTTGTCCAGTTGGGGCATGGGGGTTGTCCAGTGGGTTGCAAGGGGCAGGGGGTAGGGGGTAGGGGGCAGGGGGTAGGGTGAAAGGGTGTCCAGTAGGGGGAGGGGTGTCTAACAGGGGGAGGGGCTGTCCAGCCAGGGGGGAGGGGTGTCCAGGGTCTGGGGGGACTGGAAGGGGTGTCCAAGGTCTGGGGGGGACTAGCAGGGGTGTCCAGGGCTTGGGTTCTTTATATTTTTGTTGTGTGTTTTGGATTTCATTGAGGTGGATTCGATTCACCGTTGATGAAGGCTTACATGTGTATTCATAGGTAGGAATATGCATATATAAGTTCCCCCTTTATATATATTCACTCATGGCAGTATGAATATATATATTGGGGCTAGGTGTGCTTATATATAGATTTGAAAAATGCATACGCGTGTAAGTATAAAGGGGTACATTCAATTATAAACATATATCTAAGGCCCCCCTTGTGCATATTTGGACATGAAAATATGTACCTAGGGGCTAGGTGTCCTTACATATATGTTAAGTTGCATATGCATTCAAGCGGAAAAAAGGAAGATTCAAGTTGTCGTCATCAAAAGCAAACGCGCCTTGAGGTTGAGGTAGGGTCCCTCTCCTAGCCCATTTAATTCAAGAATGTTTTAAATTGAATTTAGTTGCCTTATTAATTTTTCATGTTTATATTAAATTGAAATTCTTGAATAAGTGTTAGTTCAGATAATTATTTCGTTTGATAAATAAGTCCTGGTTTTGTAATAAAACTCCTCCAACGGAGGTGCACTGTCTGTGAAAACTCACAGTGGTATACCTTTCTTTACATTATTGCATTGATGTTTTCCTTATACTTGATTTCATTGTTAGTCATAAAGCACACATCGTACTTGACCATTTTTATATACCTGTATGGGGTTTCCCTCTTTTTATTAAAACAGTTGTTTGAACCAAGACAATCTTTAAGTGCCATTAGACTTTTAAGATGGGTCCCATGTTTTGTGACCATGTCACATGGCATGTGATATTTAAATCCAACCAAAAGCCCAGTTCCACAACCCAGGGGTCCCACAATACCAGTAATGTCAGATTACATGTTATGTAACCTATGATTTTCCTGATCCCATGGGGTATTCCTCTAGGTATTCCTACACATTTCTAGATCTCCAAACCTCACCAAATTAGGTATATCAGGGGTCATCCAATCCTCTATTCATCACAGATTAGCATTCATTTCTTTAAATCATCTGAGAAACTATCCTCTCATGCCATCCATATCATCCTATTTGAAACTAAGTAGAAGATGTTGCCCCTTGTATGTCGTTGGACCGGGCCAACATGTTGTGGTCACGCTACGGTCAGGCCGCGGTCACGCCGTGGTCATGCCGCGGTCACGCCGTGGTCACGCCGCGGTCACGCCGCGTTCATGCCGCGATCACGCCGCGGTCACGCCGCGGTCACGCCATGATTTGTCCCTAATCCAGGACGACACCCTGCGGCGGTTACTCCTCCAGGACGACACCCTACGGCGGTCACGCCGCGGTAATTCTTCTTTTTCTTCATCCTCTTCACATGTTGCCCGAACCAGATCATCCTCATCCTCTGCACATGTCATCTGAACCGGATCAGCCTGTTGTTATGGAAATTCAATGTCTAATTTTGGCTGTTTTAGAGGGAATTCCTTCAATAATTCCATCATCTCATGTAGCACTCATTGTAGGAGGATGATCACTACCAAGTTGAGTTTTAAAGGCTGCACACAATCTGTTTGATGCAATTCCAAAGAGGCTGTTCTATTCTAAGGGCCTATTTCATGCTGGAGTTACCACATTTCCCCCACAAGCTTGCAAAGGGAGGTCTGTTTAGGCCTATGCAAACAGGTCTTGTTTGTTATGGACAAAGATGCAACTGGAGATCTGGTTTTCTTGAAGAGTTTCCATGAAGGGTCTTCACTGTAGAGGAGACTAGCTCTGGTCTGTATTTGGTAGTTGCTTCCATGATGGTTCCCACAACCGTTTGACTGAATTTCACACCAAACCAAGCCCTACTAGTGACTATTTTTCGATGCATTATAAAAATCCCATGGCCAACCCACCAAAATCAAACCAGCTATTCCAGGGCCATTTCCACTCTCCCTAAAAAAATCCAAACTCAAACCCTACTACAATTCCAAGCTCCCTCTTCAATTTAGCCATTATGAACTCCTTCCCAATCCCCCGCCATTTTTCAATCCACCTATGCAACCCATCCACAACTTGACCACCAATTAGGCCTACCCACCTCTCAACTTCTAAGCCACCAACCCCACATTTTCCACCAGGCATCCCACTTTAAAACCATTCCAAGCCTCACCCAATTCTAACTAATTAAACCAGACCCCTTAACATTTGAATCCCTCATCTAAATTCCTGTTCCAACTCACTTATTTTAGACCCAATCAGCCCTGCCACTTCATAAAAACAAGAGAATCCTACTTAAAATATAGTCCAACTTAGTTTCCTTCATGCTTTCCCCCATGAGTCCACAGTCTCACCTCAACCAAATTATTAACCACCTAGACACCTGGAAGCCACAAGAGGAGAGAGAAGGTTTATAGATTTTTTTTGTAATATTTTATTCCATTGGAAGAGAATTTGTTGGATTCTGCCACTTGTAATGAGGTACTTAATTTCCTCTCCCTCTTTCTTCCATTAAATATTAGACAGATCCTATGTAAAAAATCATTCTACACCTCCGGGGAAGGAACTCTCAGCTACCGTTCTTCTTTTATTCTTCCTGATGATGAATAAAATTCCCCAAGTATATTTGGAAAATTTTATTCATTTTTCTTCATTTACCTCTTCTTACTTACTGCTGATTTCAGCAGCCAGATTCGGTCTTTTAGCAATAGCCCATGACATCCATCCGTTGTCTAGGGGGTCCAGTGGGGGGGTCTGTCCTGGGGTGTCCAGGGTCTGGGGGGCTGTCCTGGGGGGTCTGTCCATGGGGTGTTTAGGGGGTCCAGTGGGGGGGGTCTGTCCTGGGTTGTCCAAGGTCTGGGGGGGGTCTGTCCTGGGGGGTCTGGGTTTGGGGGTGTCCATGGTCTGGGGGGCTGTCTAGGTTCTGGGGGGGTCTGTCCTGGGGTGTCCAGGGACTGGGGGGGGGGGGGGGCAGGACTGGCAGGGGTGTCCAGGGTTTGGGGGGGTCTGTCCTGCGGTGGGGTCTGTCCTGGGGTGTCTAGGTTCAGGGGGCAGGGGGGCAGGGGGCATGGGCAGGGGTGTCCAACAGGGGGAGGGGTGTCCAGTAGGGGGAGGGGTTGTCCAGGCAGGGGGAGGGGTGTCCATCATGGGGGAGGGGTGTCCAAGGGGGTGGACCAGGGGTGTCCAGGGGTGGTGGTCCAGGGGTAGGGGTGTCCAGCAGTGGTGTCTATTGCTGGTATTCTTTTCTGGACTTCAACAGATTATGCAAGGACTCGGAAAATGGTCCTTCAACAGATTATGCAAGGACTCGGCGAATGGTTCTTCCACTTCTTCCTCTTCTCCCCCAAACTGTAACTCTCTCTCTCTCTATACTGCTTGCTCTCAATAAAGAAATTTACCATTGTACCTTCTTGTTTTTCTCCTCTCTCAATTTTATTCCTAACAAAATGTGTGTCCTCTGTTTCTATCAACATTTAGCACACCTTCTATACATCTTCAACTTATATTCCTTCCACCTATTTTGCAAATAATGTGTGCCAGGAAATTTATGTTCTGTGTTGTTCTCAGTGGTCTGCAAACTTAGGTTCTGTGAACTGAAATGTATGACATAACATAAGTTTGTGCTTATGCTCTGTATAAAAAAATTCTATTTTGTGCTTCTCAATGCACCTCCAAGTCTCCCATTCTTCTTCAAATATCTTCCATAAACTTCATTGATCAATCAACATTCAAATATAAAGTGGCAGAGGTGTCTAGGGGGTCCAATGGGGGGGGGTCTGTCCATGGGGTGTTTAGGAGGTCCAGTGGGGGGGGTCCAGTGGGGGGGTCTGTCCTGGGGTGTCCAGGGTCTGGGGGGTGTCCAGGCAGGGGGGTGTCCAGGCAGGGTGGAGGGTGTCTGGGCAGGGGGTGTGCAGATGGGGGGCAGGGAGGGGGTGTGCAGGTGGGGGGCAGGGGGGGTAGGGGGTGTGCTGGGGCAGGGGGATGGGTGTGTGCAGGTGGGGGCAGTTGGGGGCAGGGGCAGGGGGCGGGGAGGGGGTGTGCAGGTGGGGGGTAGGGGGGTGTTGGGGCAGGGGGGACTGCTGCAGGGGGGTGTGTTCAGGGCCTGGGTGCAGGGGGGCAGTGGGGGTGCCGGTGGGGGTGGATAGTGGGGGTGCAGTGGGGGGAGGGGGACCTGGGTGCAAGGGGTAGTGAGGGGGCTGGGTGTAGGAGGGTGGGGTGGATATAGGGCTGGGTGCAGGGGGGGATGGGGGTGGGGCTAGGGGCCTGGGTGTAGGGGGGTAGTGGGGGTGCGGGTGCGGGTGGATAGTGGGGGGGAGGGGGGAGGGGGACCTGGGTGCAAGGGGTAGTGAGGGGGCTAGATATAGGGGGGTGGGGGATGGATATAGGGCTGGGTGCAGGGGGGATGGGGGGGCTGGGGGCCTAGGTGCAGGGGGCATTGGGGGTGCAGTGGGGGGTAGGGGGACCTAGGTGCAAGGGGTAGTGAGGGGGCTGGGTGTGGGGGTGGGGGCTGGATATAGGGTTGGGTGCAGGGGGGATGGGGGGATGGGGGGGATGGGGGGGCTGGGGGGGCTGGGGGCCTGGGAACAGGGGGCAGTGGGGGTGCGGGTGGTGGTGGATAGTGGGGGTGAGGTGGGGGGAGGGGGACCTGGGTGCAAGTGGTAGTGAGGGGGCAAGGTGTAGGGGGTGGGGGCTGGATATAGGGGTGGGTGCAGGGGGGTGGGGGGCTGGGTGCAGGTAGTACTGGGGGTGCAGGGGGGTGTCAAGGGGGGTGTCCAGGGGTGTCAGGGGGGTTCTAAGGGTTTATATCCAGAGGGGAGAGTGGTGGTGTGTAAAGGGTTGGGGGATGTTCTAAGGGGGTCTGTCCAAGGGGGAAGGGAGGAGCTATAAGGGGTATGTCTAGTGAGGGGGTGTGTAGGTGGGGGGCAGGTTCTGGGGGGGTCTGTGTTTGGGGGGGCAGGTTCTGGGGGGGGGGCAGGGTCTGGGGGGGCAGACTGGCAGGGGTGTCCATGGTCTGGGGGGGGGGGGGGGGGTCTGTCCTGGGGTGGGTTCCAGGGGGGTGTCCTGGGCGTGTCCTGGGATTTAGGGGGTGTCCAAGGGGTGTGTGCAGGTGGGGGTGTCCTGGGGTGTAGACTAACTTACTTACATATCATTATTCAATTTTAGTTCTATATCATGTAGTATAATTATGAGTTCATATTTCCTCATGAACTAAATATTTAGAAGTTAAAAATAATCTGTATATTTTAGTTGGATTACTATAAAAATAAAGATTTATTGTAACCATGAATTGAGCATAAGAAAAATTTATGAATTAAACTACTTTTACAGTTAATTTAGTAGGTTTCATTTGTATTGCAAGAATGCTAACTGAATTAAATTTTGTAGGGGGAAGGGAGGGGGTGTGCAGGTGGTGGGGGGGTAGGGGGTGTGCTGGGGTAGGGGGGGCTGGTGCGGGGGGGGGGGGGGGGGGGGGTCTGCAAGGCAGTTGGGAGGAGGGCAGGGGGGGTCTGCAGGAGGTGTCTAGGGGGGTGTCTGGGGGGTGTCCAGGGTGTGTCCAGGAGGTGTCTAGGGGGTGTCCAGGGTCTATCCAGGGTGTGTCTAGGGGGTGTCCCGGGTGTGTCCAGGGGGTGTCCAGGGGGTGTCCAGGGGGTGTCCAGGGGGGTGTCCAGGGGCGTGTCCAGGGGGTGTCCAGGGGGTGTCCAGGGGGGTGTCCAGGGGGTATTTTTTTATGGATTTGGATACCCTATAGCCACGGTTCTAAACCATGGCTATTGGTTTATTGCCACGGTTTTTAACCATGGATATAGACATAATGCCACGGTTTTAAACCGTGGCAATATATTATGTCCGGCCTTTAGTATAGCCACGGTTTCAACCGTGGATTTAGGTATACAGCCATGATTTAGAACTGTGGCTATAGGTCTCGGCCTATAGTTATGCCAAACTTAGCCACGGTTCGAGGAACCGTGGCTATTACCTATAGCCACGGTTTGAGGGCCTATAGCCACGGTTTAGAACCATGGCTATAGCCTGAATTTCCAGTAGTGTGAAGATCATAGAATATAGAGATAAAGTCCTTCAAAATAATACAACTCACCTAGTCATAGTAGTTTGGATACAGCATATGTATGAGGATGAGACATGGGATCTCAATGAATCCATGCAGTAGGATCACCATCACCAATTTTCACCTTAGTTTGTAAAATTTAATTTCAACTATGAAATATCCTTATGGGGGATGAATATAAGGATACAAAATTTTATCAACGAAATTTTCTTTCTTTTAATTTTGTCATATTTAGTAATTTTTTATAAATCACATGCATGACATGATGAAAACAAAAAAAATTATTATTTTAATTTAAAAATTATATTTTAGGATAAAAATATCCTTACAAAATTAATGTATTATAGTTTTAAAAAATAGAAAATAATATATCAACAGAAATATTATTTGGATATGATCAATTCCTTAGAATAATCACTCTCATGAATTACACTATATAAATGGAAAAAAATATTAGTAATGTAAGATGAATTTTGAAAATGAAAATATATAACTATGAGAGAAAACATATGTGAATAAATAATGAATTAAATATTAGATATTTGTATGAATTATTCATATTAACGTTACAAATCAGACAGATGGAATAGTATATAGATTATAACAATGAGAGGGTATGGCAGCTGCCATCAGAACAAGCCTGTGTATACACGAGAAAGCCTAGCCGAACAGTGATGCGAAGGTGGAGAGCTGATTTCACAATGAAGATGCTGGGGTGGAACAGTTCCAATTAGTTAGTCTGGGTTGTATGTAATATTTTAAACCTATGAGAAATGAATTCCTCTATGGCCTATGGGCCATGTAATATTTACACCTATGGGCCTTGTATGGGTTCCACCTCATCAGTTTAGAGGTGGATTATCAAAATCAATAAAAAATAAAGGCCTTCAGGCCATTAGAGGAATAGTAATATGACCATTAGGAACAGTAATTTCACCTTTAGAATAGTATTACCACTTATGAAAGTGGAAATTAATATATAGGTGTCTTATAAAATTAAAAAATATATATATTTATATTATTGAAAAAGTAAATAAATGTTTTTAAAATGATAAATTAAGTTTTTGCATTTTTTTAATAAATAAATTTTTCAATTTCAATTTGATATCATATATAATGATATAAAAGAAATATTATTTTCATAAAAAGGATTTACAAATTAATATTATATTATATTACAGTGATGATATATTTTTATGACACCTCATGTAATTTTTCAAATGGTAATAAAATTGATCAAAATAATAAAATTGATATTTTTTCAAATAAATGGGGATCCTATTTAAAAATTAAATATATAATATTAAAAAAATTATTTGTATAAAGTTGATTTTTTTGAAATACAAGGTGAAAAATGGTGAGGGTTACTTTTGGTAATTTGTCAAAAAAAATTGATGTTTTGGGGAATAAAAAAATATGATAAATTACAATATTTAGCATTATAAGAAAAATAAATGTTGTTTTAAGTCATGGATTATGTAAGAACATGTGTTTTTAACAAAGTAACACTATTTAATATATTTAGTCACAATATACAATATTATTTTTAGAATTGATCCAAAAGTATAAACTAATGATTATAATATTAAAAAATTAATCTCCCCCCATTATAAATACCACCCTTCACAACCCATACTCCTCACACATTGTAAGACATTTTGTTTTTCAAATTTATACCCTCATATAATACTAATCCTCTCCCCACATCCTAGTTCCTCTTATCTCCCCAAAATACCAATTCCATGTCCCTTAAAGAGTGTTTCAAAGCGACGACATTTAAGAGTTAATATTCTCATAGCACCTCTTAAGTAAATTTATTATTCTCCCTTATCCTCACCTCCATCAACCAACATGACATAATATCTCTAGGATCATTTATATATATATAATGTAATTTTATGATTTTTATGTATTATATATGATCCATCATATTATTTTCTCCTTTTATTTGAAAAATGAAACCATTTTCTGTATTATCTTTGATCACTTCCTTTATGGTTGAGGATTTCACATTCACAAATTATTTTCTTATGGATGGTCTTGAAAGAATTATTATTATTAATAATATAATAATTAAAATATTATAACTTATTTAAAATTATTTAATTAAAATATATACATATTATTAAATAAAACAATACTACATCATCGTGGTTTGTAAAACCACATAAATGAACTAAATATAAAACATAAACATTATTACTAAATAAATCATCCATATGGTAGAGAACAAAAGAATATTTTCAAAACTTTACATTTTTTGATTGATATTAAAACCATATCATTTAAATTTTTGTTTTATAGTCCCATTTTATAAGAACAAAGATAATTATCCACAAATAAACCATCCTTTGAACCATTAAATGAATACCCTTAGAAAACAGAAATTTTTCATTACATTTTAATGAAATGGTTTTAAATGAACATAAAATAATTAAAATAAATCAAATATATATAGAAAATGTTTTCAATTATGTAATTAATGAATCTAATTTTATTATCACCGATATCATGTTTATTCAAATAATGATTCCCAAACATAAGGTAAGAGTTCTCTTTGAGCCGATATTTACTTTGGGTTATGTATACTCTCTCTATAACTAATATTATATCTATATTTTTTATTTAAGGATTTTTAATTCTATATATATTACTATTACATACATCCCTATCTAATTATCCATTGATAGGATAGAGAAATACATGTCTTATATTCATTTCTCGGATGCCTTCTTTAATATCTAACCTGATTAAGGGGATACTTTCTAACTATAAATAATATTATGTAATAATATTTTAAATTATTTATTACCATTAATGCTTTTATTAAATAGTGGAATATTTATTTAATAACAATTCTGGTTTACCTTTTTTTTAATTAAAATTCCAAATTTATTATTTATCCGAAAGTTTGTAACTAATTACTTATATCTACATTTGATTGTAAATTTCTATACCCAATTATTTAAACAATCTCATTAAAAAAATTCCCAATGAAAATCACATTTTTAGACTTATTCTTATTTAATCATATATGAAAGAAAAATATATTTAATTCCTTATTATCTTAAAAAAAATTATGAACTATACTTTTATTATGATATGAGGAATGATTTTGAAACCCATTTAATTCCTTGACAAATACTTTTGTTTATGAGTTATTATTGATGTACTTTTTTGGCACACATAATCATGTACAAGTTATAATGGGTGAACCCATATAACACTCCAATACATTGGATAATGTTTTTATCTTGTGATATGGTAAATGAGTGATTGAGGAGTAATCCTAATCAATAATGGAACTCTATCCACCACATGATATTGTCTTATTAGTTAGCCATAAATTATGATTATGTCATGTTTTTTGTTTCTTCCACTTAATAATGTCTCCAAAATCTTATAATAACATAGGATTACTCATGTGCCTTTTATCTTATGATATCATGTTATTCTATTTTACTCACATGTTATGCTTGGTTTTCTTATTTAATCCTTTCCTATTGTTTTTTATCTCCCACCGATTACAATAGGTCTGGGGAAGGGGATAAATTCAACAAAAACCCTTCTCTTCTGTAATAGGAAATAACATAGTGAGACTCGAACCTGAGACCTCACTGAAACCCCAAAGATCCACTAGTAACATAGATAGACCCTGGGGGAATAAGCTCACCCATATTATGTATGTATTACCAAAGTAATCCAATGCAATTAGAGGTGCATTAATTGATTTTGGAGATCATTTTTGAGAATAAAAAAAGACATTTTGTTGTAGATTCATTTTGATGTTTTATGTACATTGTCTTGCAAGTACACTATGACTATCGATCCTTTTGTTGTGTATTTTAGATATTTGTGTTAAAAATTATATAATATCTTGATTTAATGTCTTGGGTCTCTATATATACATATTTTTATAATATTATGATGGTAAAACTATCCAATATATCAATTTTATAATAGTAGAATAAAGGTATTTACATAAGTATATCACATCCTATGGTTTATTTCAATAAGGTGAAGTCATATATAATAGTGTATCCATTTTCAAAAACATATAATGTAAAATGAATAAATTCATAAATTATAGAAGAGTTATCTTATCATATAACATCTAAAAAATGATGGTTATAGATTTGGATTTAGTTTAGGTGGGAGTGTGTTAAAAGTTTGTTCCTTAAACCAAAATTAAGGAGTACTTTTCAATTACTAGTTCATATATAAATGGAATTAGGCATGATTAATTCTTAAAATAGAATTATTATTACATATTTATACACTGTTTAGTTGGTAATGAACTTGGATTACATATCTTATAAAAAAATTATACAAATTCACATCTATATGAGAAACTTGAAAAATTATTACACAAATCTCATTCATATATCCTATGGTCTAGATAAATCGTAGTGAAATGATAAAACTAATGATTAAATATCAATTGATAGAAGATCATATTCTTTGATACATATTCTAATGTTTTTCATACTTGGTAATTTTAGTTAGAGAAGATCATGATTATTGGTTTATGAACAAGAAAATAACTTGTCTCAAGAGTTCATTGATGATACCATCAATGAACATGTTTATTTGTATCTCTATGTGGTATAATTTTCAATGTTTATTATTTTATCACATTCCTTGATATATTATAATAACAATGAATTTTTATTGTGGTCATGGAGATAGTATTGTGCGGATCAATGATGGCATGAAATTGATTAAATGATCAATAAATGATTTATCTATTATATAAGGAATAATATGTATTTAAAAGCTTTATTGGAATAGTATTACCTTGAATAAATTCATTGGTATATTAGATAAAGGAAATCTATCCAACATAGTGAAAGAAGTTAAATAATTCACTACTCGATGATGAAAAAATATATGTAGCCAATATTATTAGAGATCAATTGTTAAAAATGTTATTTAACATGATAATTATTCTTATGAGGTTTTTGTAATTATTTTTTATCATTATATCATTAGGGACTGTGATGTGTTAATAGATACCACTCTTGGATTTTTAATATGCTTCACTATACATGACATGAGGACTTAGAGGTAAATACCCATTTTGTACATATATGTTTATGTAATTTAGATAAATTACAGTTTAGGAAGAATTGATCCCCACATGTGGGGGATGATAGACATCCGAGAGTGAATGATGAATGTAAATTAATCATATTATATTATTCCAGTTTTGAATATTAATATTTTAATTTATTTCTCAGTGTTTTAATGAATCAGTTAAGTTAAAATAATATAATATAAGAAAAATATATCTTTTAATGAATATTATTTTTTATGGATCACTAAAAAAATTTATGATAAGTGATCTATGTAAATGTATCTTTATTCATCACATGGAATTTAATAATTTCACGGGAATGTAGTGAAATATTTAAGATATTTATGAAAAATTTAAGTAGTTATTCATGTAATCTTTCTCCGGTTCAATATATTTAACTAAAATAATGTCTTAGTTTATTTTTCTTGGAGTTAAAGCTAACTATTTAATATATTTTTTGAGAAATCAATACTATGAGATGAATTTTCCATTATTTTGCGGATCCTCTCTCTTATGATCCCATATCTTATGATTATTGATAAAAAAACTAATTTATGAACATGAATAGATCAATCCATTAATCTCATATCTATTACACATCCTTGAATAAAACCAAGGGATGTTTTGATCCACTTTTTTCATCCATGATGGAACATAATAATTGAATAATGGTGATCCAAAAGCTCTATGTTCACATAAATATTATTCAGCGGGTCTCTAACATGGTTCCTCTGAGATACAACACATGTATGATAATTATATCATTTTTGAGCTTGAAAACTTATTGATGCATGATTTAATACTTGGTATTCATAATTAAATTAAATTTACCAGTTCTATTGGATATTTTAAGAACTCGTACTCAAAATCTAGTGTTATGAAACATATCTGAATAAAAAAATTTATTTTACCATTTTAATGATTTTGAAAAGACTCGAGATCATTCAATTTGTATCAAAGTTTATTAGTAAATATTCTTTTCAAAATTTAAATATAGTATTTTATAATTTATATAGATTGATTTGATATAGTCCCAACAACAATTATAGTGCATCAAGAATAAGAAAATTTGACAAGAAATAATCATTCAATGATTGATACTTAGTTATATTTTTTTAATTAAAAAAATATAAATTAAAAATAATTATCTAATAACAAGTAAGATATAATTAATGGGGGAGGATTAGAATAAGTGGATTTATATAAACACATTCTACGTATTTTAAAAAAACTACTATGTGTAGGAAAACCATTTTCATTGACTTGAATTTAAAGAAAATAAATTAATTTTCTTTATAATGGTTAATGCTAGTTACTCGTCTTTTATACCTACCACCCATTAATATTTATATATATATATTCATGCCAGTAAATGTGAGGTTGTGTGATTTTTTTAAAAAATGAAAAAACCAAAAATATAATAATCATTGGACAATGTGAAAAATCAACCCACACTATCTACCATATTCCTAATATGAATCATTGTTCTCTATGACCCACTAGCTCAGAATCATGATGTGTTGGCTTATCACTACCAAAAATTTCCAACATTACCTGATTGTATGAATCCATTTTTGGCTCCAAGCATAGTTTGAGGCTAAACAAATATAAAATATTAGAAGAATTTGTTTAAAAAATGATATAAAATTATTCCAATTTATGAAAACCATTATAGGCACCACATGATATGATGTTTATTAATAAAAAAATATTTTAAGAAATATTAATGCATTAGAAATTTCCTTGAATACAATTGTATCTTATTTAATTTTAATTATGTGATTTTAATGTATATTTATTGATCAAGAGTTAATATTAACCCATGTTTTTTGGAATATTTTTTTATTTTTTTGAATATTGTAATTTGTGATTGTTCTATAATAATTAATTATTAAATATCATTTATAGACAATATGTATGTCATATATCCATCCCTAAACATATAAGGGTATGTATGTCTCTCTGTGATTGAAATCAATATCGTATTTCATCTCAACCATCCCCATTGGTATATGAGTATTCACCAAAAAGATCATTGGAGTTTGTGATGATGCAATTCATGAGGTGAGGTGATATAAAACAAAAAGAATGAATACATGGGGGGAGGAATGTGTGTAATCTCAAGGCAATGTTTGGATTAATGATTTCCCCTAAGGTATTGGTTGATCTATCATTCTACTAATGAATAAACCATTATAATATTCTTGTGATCTCAAAGTTAATGATTTGTTTTTTCATTCATGGTTAATTAAGATATTTTGAAAATTAATGTATGTTATACAATCACATAAGATATTTAACAGGCATGATAAGATTAAAAAATTCATATTTAATGCTTTCAATTTTTATAGGGTTATTTTTTGGGTGATATAACATATTTACAAGCATGATAAATTCAATCATATTTCATTTACAAGGAAAAGGTAAAAAATTATAGAATCCCAAAAACTAAATATAAAGTCATAAATTTCTTCCATAACTAGAATTATAGTGAAACCATAGGTCTAGGTGGTCATCAACAATAGTTTGTGGTACTTCCACAATTTGGGCGTTCTAACAAGTGTGGGGGAAGAATTAAATAAAATTAGAATCATATAAGTATACATATATACTTTTATATAATTTTTGAAGTATGTATTGAGAAAATCCATGTTAAGGATTCATATAATTTTATACTCCATTGAATTCATCAATGTTCCATAATTTAATTTGGTTGCTCAGTTAAAATCCTACATTAAACACTCATAGTAGTTCCAATTAAATAATTATTTCAATAAATATAGGATTAAGTATTATTTCCAACTACAATACTAATGTTGTTTGGAATTTTGAATCATTTCATTTCGAGATACTAGGATTTGAATAAAATAGTGGAATACATGAATGATTATCAAGTCTATAATGTTTAAATAATCGTAATCCAGAAAATAAAACAACTTGTATAATGTCTTATTTTCCATAAAAATGGAAAAAATACCATATATTTATAATGACCAATATTAAATAATGAACACAAACATACTGATACTAATTATGAAATGTGTTATTAATACTTGTTCCTAGTATAATGATATTATTGGAAATTTTATGTACTAAATTCTCAATTATCCAAAGGATGAACTCAATAAGAAAGTGAATGTGAAATGGATTCTTGTGGTAAACATATTTATTATTCATTTAATTAAAACACCATTATGTTATGATCAATGTCTAGTGAGTTTCAAAAGTGACATTTGGACATTGATGCTCACACCATGTTGTCTCAAATCTATCGATTTTTATAAGAAAAATTATATAATTAAGTTATTTATATTTTCCAGATACTGAAAACATTTAAATTAAAATTTGAAATTTAGTCTTGTCCTCATATTCTCAACATGATAGAGTATATCAATTGATTAGTATAATTGGGATACAAGTTTAATAAAAGTATTTCTATACACCTCATTATCTTATCATAATAATCCAATTACTATTGTTTTATTGAGAGTTATAAAATGATCAACATGGAGAAACCAGTTAAATATCTTTATTATTAGGTTCACCATATACATAATAACCTAGATATATATAATTCATACATTATTTTAATGAACATGATGAAAGAAATAGTGAAATGTCTAATAGAATTTATAAACCAAAATGTAACATTTTAATTTCCTTCTATGAAACTAATGATAAATAGGGAGATCGTTGTGCATGAGGATACTTGATTTGCATATGGAAATATTGTTCACTAGAAGAGAAACTACAATGAATTTAATTATAATTAATCAAAATATTTTATTTGATGTATATTCAATACTTAGTGTAATATTCATATTTTACTTTTTGTTTAGGTATTCAATACGTGACTTATATATTTGTATTAAAATGGTTGAACTAGGTAATACTATAAATATTATAAGTTCTGAGTGTATAATAAAGTTGTTAGTATAGTTTGACTCACATACCAACTAGAGAAGCTAACATCCTCACATTTTGAATTGATATATTCTGGCATTGGAAAAAAATTATTTTGAAATTTATTTTACAAAAAACATTATATGAGTGATTATTTTTGAAAAACTTTAGGTATTATTTCATATAAAAAATAAAGCAGTTATGAGATACCATGCATGATTAACACACTAATTATACATGAATTAGAGATATCCGATGTTGAAAATTATTAATGAATATAAATATAAAACTAAAATAATACCCTATCATGATATAATAGTTCTTAATTCAGAATTACAATAATGAAGTGTCAATAATATATCAAATATGGTGATTAGAATCTTCTATGATAAACATACTAGGTATGAGACATAACTAAATATATTGTATAGTTAAAAATAATAAATTTTGTTTTTATGGTGATAAATTAAAAAAATATTATATAATTTTTTATTGGGTTATATTTGATCTATTTTAGTTAAATATATAAGTAAATTAATATCAATCGTGATATTCTTTTATGATATTTATGTAATTTGAAAGTGATGTAATAAAAATTCTTAGTGTGAAGATAAATTATACATCTTTGGAGTGTGATGGAGAATATCCTCAACAATAATGCATTAACAATTAAAATATAAAGTGGTGTTAGTAAAAAACTAACATTTTCATATACACATCATAGTCATTATATAATGAAAAGTAGGATCCATAGTGAGTATTATAATTATTTAATTCCTTTTGTAATCCTTTTCAGACATGCTTCTCAAATAGTATAGTTAATTGTTATCCCCATACCAACTATAATGAAAAATGGATATCATATAGGTTATAAAAATATTAAAATCTATTAAGTTTAGAATTTAGGTTTTATTTTGTGATGTTTATTGTAATGGATTATATTAACAACAAACAGAAATCAAGAGAAATACAAATTAAATCATAGTGAATTATCCTATGTTTCATGGAAAATTACCGTCTCTTTGATATAATATTTTTACATAAGTTAATTTTTTTATTTATTTATGAGGGGAGAACATATATATTTGAGATATATGAGGTAATATTTACTTTTATTATGTAAAATACCTAGATGAAAAAATAGTTTTAAAAGGAATAAGTTCAATAAGATATCATGTAAACGGAATGTTCTAGAGACACATACTCAAAAGATAGATGTATCCAACGATTAGAGATTTTATAGTTCCCAGTTAGGAAATACATTTTTTTATTAAAAATATTGATTATTTATCCTATATTAATTATTTAATTTAATATAAAAAATAATGGAAGGTTGATATGAATTCAAAAAAACTAATTCAATGTGAAAAAATCATGTTTAAATTTTGGTAATTTCTCAAATTTATTTAATCCCCATTAGGTTGGAATGGTAATTAATAAGATATATGGAAATAGTTGGTATCATGATTATCTATAATAAAAAAATGGACACAAAAGGATTATGAATTTCTTAATTGATGTTATAGTACATATATCGAAAAGGTAAAGAACATATTATATGGAATAATTCATGGGATAAATTTTACAATTTTATCATGGCATTAATATCTCTATGAAAAAAATTATATAACATAATAGGAGATTAAATTGGTGATCATATCTCTTTAAGATATATATATTGGATATATTGAATATGCATTGTTATATAAAATATTTTATATATGTATTATATATATTATGGATAGAAAATATCAAATAAAACTAGGATAACAGTTCTAGGAAGTACTAAGATATATCCAATAGTTCATTTTGAAGTACTAGGGATACGTACTTATTGTATTTAGAATATGTGAATCTAGTTTTAAAGATGACATGAACTACCCTTCATAATGATTTATCTAAACTATTATCAGAATTAGGCTATGTAAACAAGTAATGAAATCTAATTAATGATAGTGGTAGCCATATAAATAAATACCAAGTATGTTGTATCATCATATATATTTACGGATGATTTTAAACATAAAATAATTTGTTTAGGTCATTGTTATTTTATACACTAGAGCTGATTTTCAAAATATATGTTCTGAAAATATGAATATAATGGTAGTATCCAATATGATAAAATCATAAAAGTTGAGAAAATGATTATAATCATAGATATAATCTCTTGGGAGAGTATTTCTATAGAATGTGAAGTAATGTATAATAGAGTATCAATGAATGAAAATGTGGTATAAAAAAATTATAAATATATAACTTAGTAGAATAATGGTCTTCTCATGAGATAGATAATGGTTCATGGTTAGAAAATTTTATATTATATAAGTGGGTGTATTGTAGAAGTGGGTTCCATATACCCAACGGAAGTTGTGAATCCCAATTACAATATCATAGTTATAGAGAGTCATCCATGGTACCATATCAAAATAAGAGTGTTATTACTTTATCATATACTATTTATATGGAAGTTCCCTTGGTTTACATGTTAATTAAAAATATTGTAATAGTTTCCATATATGAAGAGATCCTTGGGATATTGTGATGTTAATTTTTAAAATATGTATTATGGTATAGTTACATCATTATGATGAAACCCTTATCATGTTTTAATATCAAATGTTGGGGGATTATGAGCATGAGAAATTATCATATCATATTCACTCTTAGAGATCTCATATAGTATTGATCCTGAGTATGGGACTACTGATAGGAACACCTCATGTTTTAGGTGTCATTTGATGTTCTCATCCATGCACATGTGTATTGGTATGATGAATTTAGAAAATTATTAATCTATATACCTTAATCATGTTATTCAATGTATAGTGAAAACCATGAAATTTATCTTATAGTGAGGAAACATACAATTGGTCTTTCAATGATTGTATTACATTGATTAAATTAGAAAGATAATATTTTTATCATTCAAACAGAGGAAGAATTCTTTGGACACCTATATGGGATAACAGTGGATTAACATAATCCATGAACATGTAAAATAAATAATGTATATCAAATATCCAACAAATTATAAGAAAAAACATTAAAGGATAAATAAACAGTGTGTGAATCCTCCTTTATTAGATATCACATGAAAAATAGAATATATTACATGATAACTGATCAGAGGATGTTATTTTAGATATTAATTTTCTTTATCAATTTTTTAGAGAAGATGTGACAATATATACCAACCTTTGTCTATGAATATGATTCACTATTATAAAGATAATCACACAGAAGGTTACATATAAAATGAATCCAAAAGGTCCACCAATTCCAGGTAATAGGGGTTTAGGATGAAGTGGGCCCCATATTTTGAGACGTACGATCACCTGAGTGTAAATGATAACAATTAAATTAATCCAATTATATTTATAATGTTTATAATAATGAAAATTTAATCAATTAATCAAGGTATTCCTGAATTATTTAAGTGTAAATAATTAAATATTAGAAATTTTTTCTCTTAATGAATATAATTTATTCAAGGATCATTAAAAATATTTGGTATGAACATGATGAGTTAATTGATATAAATTAACAAAATCATATTTAATAATTTTATGATTTAGTGGTGAAATATTCATATAATTTTTGACATGCATCATTATTTATTCATGTTTTTTTTGTGCTATTTTAAGGGGATTAACATTTTTATAGGATTAAGGGAAATTTTGGAGAGTTAATACATAGGGGATAAGCCCATTTTGTTCCACGAATAGTATGGATGAATCTAGATATCTTCTCTCCTCTATTCCATCATTTAACCCTTCTAATGAGATAATAAAAAAGAATATAATGATCATATAAATGCTTCTTTGTTGAAGTGATTCCCCATTATCCACACAATTTAATGTTTAAGATAAATCAGTTGTTTTTTTAGTAAAGAAAATGGGAATTAATAGAAAAACTGGGATCCTTAATTGCATATGTGGGTGATCTAAAGATAATATTTTATAGTTCATTTGTGCCATGATACATCGACAATGAGCATATCTTATCAAAGCAAGATGAATTTATGCATCATTCCATAGTTTATATTTCTAATACTTACATTAATTTCATGATATCCATGGGATAATGTTATTTATGGTATTTTGGATACAATTTTATGACATAAATCAAGACTAAAAAAATTTAAATATAAGTTTTTACACCACTAAAATTGCCCAATATCCTCTAAAATAATTTGAATGATACTAAATATAATTCTTCATATGATCATGACTTGGTATCCAATACCATATAAAATCATATACCATAGTGTATACCCTACCACTAAGTAATGACCAATGATTTATTTAAAAATATGAAAAAAATTCCAACAAAAAATAAATACATTTAGAGATTATGAAAATCATCACTTCCCTATATGAATATTCAATTGAAAAAAAGGGAATTCCCGAGAGTGGCCTTTTCAAACCCTCCACACTTGAGAACCCCCCCTCTCCACGAAGAGGTCATCCGGAGATGCCCCAGCTGGAGAAGAGTCGTTGTCAGCCGAGATGACATTGCGTCCCACGGGGTAACACCTTGATCAGCGATGGTTCGACACAGAAATCCGTCATCCAGGTGAAGTTCACCCATTCTACCCACCTGTTGGGACACCGGGTGACACGGCAAGGCGAGCGGGGCAGGGGAGCAGGAATTCCCCAAAGAGTGGGCTCCCGGGAATCGAACCCTAGACCTCATCGAACACTGTTGTCATGGTCCTCAACCCTATATGAATACTTCTAAAATATATTAGATATAATTATCATAATTAGTCTCAAATTTTGGAAAAATGGACTTTACTAAAATTTATTCAACATTCCAAGGTCTTATTTGGGACCCTGTGGGTATCTTTTGTCTGAAAAACCAATGAATTACTTAATCAATAATTATATTTAAATTTAATCCTCTAGAAAATCATTATCATTCTTAAAGATACAAATGACTCAGACATGATCTCAGTAAAATATTCAAATATATCCATAAGAATATCTACATCATAATATGAATCTATATAAACCATATGAATTCTAATATTATCACTTTTTTATGGAATTGACTGACTAGTAGACATATACATGTATATATAGTATAAGACAACTCATACATTTATAACTATCTAAAATAAAACAACTTGTTTAAATGAATAATCCAATGTTTTCATTCTAGTAGTTATTCACTTCATGTGACACTCAACTAAGCATGGTAATTAATTTCCTCAGTCTAATACAATAAAAAACCTAGATGTATTTTATTTTCATACAAGTTGAAAAATTCCATCTCAATTATTCTCCCATCGATGGAATGATCAAAAACATACTCAATACCCCTCAAGTTATCTAATACTTAAGGATTTTATAAGTATGGTATAATAGAATAAATATTATCATACTAGTAATCTCATGAAAATCGTGTTTCCCAAATTTATAATAATCATTTTCCATTATTGATGCATGAAAAATAAATGATTCTAAAGAATGGAGACACAAAATCATGAAGATAATGTATTTTCTTAATTTGGAAAATCATTTTGAAAAAAATATCATTGGGTATTTTGATCTCTCTATGTACTCAGAAGGTTGATCCCTAAATATTATATGGTCCCTTAGAAATCATGCGGTCTAAGGATTTATTAGAGATCTATATTTGGGCATCCCTGTATGCATAATACCTATTCAAATTTCATTTTTCCTTCCATTCATGACCTAGTAAACCCCACAACACAATTTTATATTACATATCCAATGTCCTTATAACATAATGTTAAACTGAATGAGTTTGTCATGTCACATGGAAATGTACTATAACATTCAAAATATGTGGGTTTTATTGTTGTTACAACAACAAAAATTATACTTCACCTTGAGGTACAACCCTAGCATCACTATATATTTACATAGACTTTAATGGGGATATATTTCTCAGGAGATAACCCATGAACCTTTCTCTAAGGATATAATACATGAAGACTCTTCTTATTGGGTTTTATATCCAATGTTTCAATGTCATTCCTGGAAATAAATACCCCCTATGTATCATCATATTTTTTATAATAACATATATACCTAAAATAATCATTATTCTAGTCAGTATATATTCTTGTAATCTATGAATATGCATACTCATTGGTCCGTATTCATGTTGAAAACATCCATAAAGGGCTTATTATTTCTAATTCCAACACTAAACATTCCTAGTAATACATGGCCTAACAATTCTTACTATATAATGTAAAACATCATGGGTTGGTCCTTATTATATGACCCTAAAATATGAAATAAAAACAATTTTGTTTTGGATTCCTATTTTTTAGGATATATAAGATATCTCCTCGAGACTCAATCCCACCTTTATAACGTATCATGGCTTCTATGATGGTGATAATACTCTAGGTAGACCATTTGTATGGATTGAAAATATAAAAACATAATACTAAACAACACATAGTAAAAATAAATGATAGAAAATATTTGATGCACACACATATTCATGTCAATTTCTAAAATTGATTAATAGATAATAAAAATTAATCAAATATTATACAGGTGATTTTGGAATGATTAGGTATCATGAATTAATTCTATAACAGAGTACCATAGTAGGAAATAATTTCTCCCCTAAATGGTTAAATAATCATGACCTCCCATCCTATTGACCAATATGAGTTCCTCATCACTAATAGAAAGAAACATTAATGATATTTACCATTAGAATGAATGCCCATTAATAAATATCATATCATATTTGAGGGATTTGTTTTGTGTTTTTGGTTCTATTAATAAAAGCTATTAAAGACTATTCAAAATAAGAATTTCAACCTAACATAATGATTATGAAACCATTCTCATTTTCCAAAAATCAAATTTTGGACCAATTCCAATTTTTGGCCAAACAAAATTGGTATACCCAATGAAAACCCATAATTAATAATGAATTATTTTCCCACACAGTAGGTTATTTTGTTTCACATGTTTCATGAAAAAAATGATGAACCGAAAGTGAATCATTAAAAAACTAAATGTGTTTTCATGCACTAATGGAAAAAGATGGTCTAACTTGTGATTATTTGTGAAATTTTACTGATTTGAAATCTTTTTTGTATTTTTTTTATAATAAAAATATATTTTTTTCATGATTTATCTTTGATCTAATGTGATGGAATTTTCACCCACCCAAAATTCTCATGATTCAAATTATTCTAAAGGACGCAAATCACTTAATATTTAGTATAATATGTCCATTCCAATACCTATAATATCATGTGGTAAATGCAATGGTGAGAGAGTAATGTTAAAAAGATCCCATTTTCCCCATAGAAGATACATGTGAGTGTCTCCCATCACTGAATATTGTATGATTATACAATCAGGTGAAATAAATAGTGAGGCTAGTGTCATTTTTCGACACAATGAATTTCTTCTAGAGTTTATCTATAAAGTGAAATCATTAATACCTTCCACGTATTATGAAGGTAAATTAGGAAGATTATTATGATCTCACTACTACTTAGGGTTTTCATAGAGGTCTCCTGGTTATCTCTACTACAAGCATTGTGAAACCAACACCTCTTGGTAGCTTGATGAGGAATCCACTAAGAAGATATCCCCATCAGTAATCCAGAACTAGACCCCTAGAATATATATCCCAGTGTAAAAACGTTCCATCCACATGTATTAGTCTCATATCCTCAGTCCCATTAAATATTATATCTAGTGGAAAATAAAAAAAACATATAAGTAGAAAAAAAATCTCATTTATGACCCAAAAGAGTACATGCATTTCCCATTTGAATCCTAAGGGCATACACATATTCCTGCCCCTATAATCAACGACAAGTTGAATATGCCAAGGACACATGGAGGATATGATATGGTACATATCCTTATTCATACTAAAGAACTATAAAATATCCATGTTCTTAATATAAAATCGCATCAACATATATTGGTGTAAATAATAGATTATGATAATATTCCTACCCTTATCCTATAGGGATCTCAATAGATATTGGAAAAATAAGCATTATCTAGTAGTCCTCATACCCTGATGATCACCGTAGTGAAGGAATGTATTACCTCTCCCATTAGTTTTGAGGATGTTTTTCAATCTATAAAGATGGAAACTCTTGATTGGGCCTATATTACCACATTATTCTATGAGATGAGTTTGTATATCCTTATAGTGACACATAAGTAGTCATACATTCTTACTCCCCTTCTTCTTGAAGAAGACTGAATAAATTGATCTATAAATAATGAATGGTTGGAACATATTCCTTACCAATATAAATTAAACCATTAGTATAATTTTTTATAAGGTAAGGGACAGTTCCATATTACTGAACTGAACTAATGTGGCCATCAACAAACTCCATTAACTACCTGAGGGCCAAATGAGAAGGCTCCTATCCAATAAGGTAGTTAGTAGTCTTACCTAAGAAGAGAATGTAAAATAAAATCACATGAGATGAATAAACTGACCAAAAAAACGGCCCATATTCATATAAAGGTCAATTATATCATTATTGAGTTGTTACAATGCCTATGCATGGTAGCCCATAACTCTATAGTTTATATAAAAGATGGAGAGGAATTTTTATCCATAGAGGACCTCCCAGTGATACTCTGATTAGTAGTTTCAAATTTCCACATTAGAACCCATGATAAGAAGTTTCTCCATTTATTGAACATACTCCCAGGGTGCCTTCGTACTAGTTAGAATTTGAGGGAGTGAGGTTAGTCTTGTCGGTAACCTCAATCACTTTTTTTTACATCACCATTATCAATGATTCAGTTCAATATCCATGATAATAAATCAAATGAAAAAAAAACTAAAATGGTCATGTCATGTGGAAGTATTTTATCCATGGATGATAAAGACAGCATGAAAATGTAGAAATAAATAAAAATGGATATCGTCAAGACCATGTCATGGCCCATCACATTACATTGACTCAAAATCTTGGAGGATACTTAGAATTACTATATTCCCTACTTTGGACATAAATTTTTATCAACCCTTTATTAATTAAAGTCTACAAACCTCCATTATCAAGGGTTATAAAACCATATACACTTGGTGAAAATGCTCTATATTCAGATAAACTTTACCACTTTATCATTATAAAAAAAACTAAGGTCATAGAAACATGAAAATTTTGTATCATGCTTGTATCAATGGTTTATGAAAAAATCATAAGATTATCATTGACGCCTCATCAGACTCGTGTGCCTAGATATGGGGAAATAATATTGTAATTTCGTTATTGTATTCGATTTTATAGGATCCATTATTATCCATGTTATTTTTTCTATCCAAAAAACCCTTTTTCCATTAGGATGTGAAAGTGACGTGACTGATGGGAATGAACCATTTATAAAATAATATGCTACGAATTTAATGAGTTCATGATGGTATGTTATCCATGAATGGAAAAACCATGTCAATAGGAAAACCTATAGGGGTGGGATTTTCACATTCTAATAATGCATTACACCTGGCTCATGCTTGAGTGAAAGAACACCGGATGAAGAAAACCACATTGGCAGCCACTAAGGAACCCACCTGGTTGAAACCCTAGCCCGAAGGTACCCCCCACTCCATAGATCATTAATCCCATAATAGATCCATGATATTATATTGTTGGAACTTCTATTTTTCCACCTATTAGGTCTCGGGAATTTTTAGGCACCTCCTCAAAGAGGTAGGTAATTTACATGGTGATCAATGATCTCTAACAGCCAGTTCCTACACCATTCCAACCATTAGGTGATATTACCATATCATTAATGGAATTATCAATGAGAGCTTTTTATATTACTTTAGTATATCCATCTACATATCAATGTATTTGGTTAATCCTAAAAATAATGTCATACCTCGCACAGGATTCAAACTGAAGCATTCCACATGGAAATGAGATCCTGAGGATGTGGTTGATATACTCTTTGAATACAATATCAAGAATGATATGTTATTATTATACATAATAGATTATGAAGTAATTATTAACACTAAGTATATAGTAGTTAATATTTTAAATATCAATATAGACCATACATAATGTATGAGACATTGATGTTGATGCACACAACCAAGAACCAACCGCCAAAGATGCATTCCACACCCAAAAATGTGAAGAAACTATGACCACTAAATATTAAAGGCGGGCGTAGAAACATCTACCTTTGAAGGATTAGTTTCTACAACCTCAATTAAAATTCAATAAATAATAAGGTAAATGGGTGATTATATCCTCATAACCACTCAAATAGTTTTAATTCCTCTTCGATAAAAAAATATCCTAAAATGTTATACTAGGATCAACCATATAAAATGAATCAATATTGTATTACTAAAATAGAATATTCCTAAGAAAAATAATATTCAAATGGAAGAGAACATATCTCATCCAACATATAAGGAACCCCCCCCCCCATCCCTCTAGAAAAGTGTCACAAAATCTGGTTGAATCATGGAATAAGACTAGTGCACATAATTTAATTTGTTGAACAATATTTGGGATTTCCTCCACTAAGAAAATAAATTCCAACATATCATGATTTTTATCAACACAACTCACAAACAGGGATTCAATAGGAGTTTTATGTAGGTAAACACTATAAAAGTTCACTATGTACCAACATTTAGGGAATACATAAAATTATATTGCCTCCTGACCACATAAGCTCCATAATTTCTCTTTCTATTCAATTGAAATCTTTAGAAAGATTGTCTTAACTATTACAACATGATTTGAAATCCTACCAAGATTGGTTAGATTCCGCTCCTCCTCCACCCAATTCCATGATTCCAAACATTTAACCTGTAAATGATCAAGAGATATGGACTAGAAACTATCATATTTTGTGTCATAGGGTGGCCCTATGAGGGGTGCAGTTGACCACGAAGTTGAAATAATACTAAAGTGTTTTTTAAAATCCTTGGTGGGACCAACCATTTTCTAGTATTATGGTCTTCAAGATGAATCCATTATACGATATAATGTCTTTAATATCTAATTTCATTACAAATTTATCTCCATGATAAATTATATTATATTTTACGATCTAAGAAAATGAAAATATCATAAAGTTGAGAGGTCCTTCAATTTAATCACCCAGATATAAAGGCCAGAAATACTCACTGACCATTCATCCCCCATTGGTTAAAATACTAGAAAATTTGTGTAAAGAATATATATGATGAGATATAGACATTATTGATCCTATTTAAATAGATGTTTTTTTCAAGAGATTATAGACACTTCTCAAAACATGGAGGATTCCATTTTATGAACAAAGGCAAACTCAAAATTTTTTTTACTACATTTGTAAAAAGGATAGGTAAATTAGAATATATTACCATTATCCTTAAACAAGAATTGGAAATTGAAATAAAACCCATACATAATTCATATCACTCAAAACCTCTTACATAATGACAAAAATAACAAAAATATCCTTCTTCTAGATAAAATGAATGAACATGTTCACCCACAACACAAGGACTGATGAAACAAAAAATTATTCTTTATGAAAATAACAGGCTTTAAGATACATTAACATAGCCATAGACAACAATATCCTCAAGTTGGATGAGTCCATGAAGCATGATAATGTTTAACATAATGATCAACCTAACTATTACCCTTATGAAAGGATGTTGGTCTATACTATCCATAAATTATTTATCATTATGAAAATTATCTAGAAAATCATCAATTATGGATAGTTACAATTGGAAAATCTACAATAATGTTAGAAAACAAATCTACTATAAAACCATATTAAGATGTTGATTGAGATGAATTTTTTACTATACATGAGGGAAATTTTGTTGACTTGATGATGTTAAATATTGTTTCCTCTGGAAATGGGGATAACCTTGTTTATTTAAGGTTCAAACTTTCCAATCGGTTTCTAACGGGTTTGTTCGTAGAACCAGACACATCCAATGATTCTATATCTATTTGGACATACTTTCCAATGGTAGGTACTCATTAGTTGTGAACCGATGAGGCTCAAGAATTTGCATTGGTCAAGAGGATGGGAGGTCAGACTCATCACACCTTTTTTTTGGGGGGGGGGATATTGTCTACTCCGGGACTCTCTTTATAGATTTAATTTATGTTCGTGAATCCTTATTAAATTACCAAGTATGAAAATGATATTTCCTTTAAATATGACAATCAATGATTTGTATAAGAGATTTAGAGAATATTTTATATGTATTCGAGGTTCTTCATCAATAGAGAATCATCTGTATTTGGTAGAGATTCTTAATCAATGGTACCCTTCAACACATTATATAGAAATCTCTTGGTCATTATGAAAACCATACTGGTTTTAAAGCTATTCAGTGGGGCAGTTGAATATTATTTTCATTCAGTAGGACATGGATTATTTTAGAGTTGGGATCGTACCCGCAGATGGGCTACCGATGTATCTTTGTTTAAAAAAGTAATCAGAACCCATGTATATTGAGTATTAAGATATAGTTTAACGTCATATGGGACAGATGAGAATTAATAGATAATAGGCTCGAACCTTTATAAAGGCTTCTTATGCACTCTACTTTTAAGGTAGAGATCAAAGTCCACGTAGTTTGATTAAGAATTGTGGGACTTACGTATGATTAACGGCTCAAAGAGATGTGTCGTGGTTACTTTTAGACTCTAAGATCATGTGATTCATGCTCGGTGTGAGAAACAAGAGGTGTCAGTATACCTAATGATTTTTTCCACAAAAGATGCAGTCACAAGGAATGATGTGGGGATTATATACTTATGACTACCCAGAAAGATGAAGATCAGGACTTACTTCAGGGAAAACACATAGGAACAAGGTCCATAAAGGTATATGTGATTTATGGAGATTTGGATACTTAACTTAGGACTTAATCCTGAGAAGGATACCCAAATGAACTGGGGATTACTCTTGATAAGGAGTCCTAGGTTAAAGAATTTGATAATTTGGGGCTTAATCTTGAGAAGGATGCCCATATTTGGGAACTCGAGATTGGGGCTTACTCTAGAGGAGGATGCCCATTTTAAGGGAACTTGGACTAGGGATTACTCCTAAAAAGGAGGCCCGTGTTAGGGAATTATTATTGGGACTTACTCTTGAAAAGGAGGCCCAAATCAAAAGGGAATTATAATTGGGACTTACTCCTGAGAAGGAGGCCCAAAGTTTAAGGAGATTTAGGACTTAGGTCTTACTCCTAAAGAGGATACCCAAATTAAAGTTCTTCTCATCTTAAAGGATGAGGTTGAATGAATGAAATCTATAACCTTAATGATGTAAAGACATGTAAGTCACTAGGTTTTGAGAGATGTTCCATAGAATTCCTTTTAGATGAGGAATCCAACAGAGGAACCATGCTATAAATGACTTTGAAAAGGGTTTCTAATGCTGAATCTTGAATAGGAGAGGTGGATTTGAGGAAAATAGTTGAATAAGCAAGAGGGGCACCCAAAAATAGGTAGGCGTGCAAATCCTAGTCGCTCAGGTATACCTGTGAGACACTTAGGTACTTGCGCACCGGTCAACCCATAGGGTAATACTTGGGCTAGGCTTGGCTCAAGCCCTTATAATTATCCCTAAAGGATTCTAAAAGAGAGGTGTGCATGTTCTGTTGAAGGGATAAGGTGGTGCGCAAGTATGGCCATTTTCTCTTATGGGTTAGACACTTAGGCGCACAAGTGTTGGTGAATTTCAACACTTAGGCCTTGTTACCCCTATTTAGGTCTTCTATTATAGGTAAGAAATTGCCTTAGAAGTGTTCGAAAGACTTCAAGTAGAGACTAGGGTGCCGAGAGCTTCAATCTTACTTTTGGAATTTTTCATCCCTGAAATGGGGGGCCCACAAGGGGTATTTATAGGCTACTGAAGACCATGGGAGAAAATCAAATAGGGCGTGCAAGTCACATGCGCGCCCAATATATGGCGCGCAAGTATACTTGTGTGACCATGATGAAACTTCTGCAGCCCTTACATAATCGAATCCTATTTCATGCCTTTGTCAATTTTTGATGTTTCTTCAAAGGATGAATCTCTTTATGCTAAGGTATTCCCCTTCTTCAGTCATTAGACTCTATGACGAAAAAGAGCATCAACAAAAGTCCCCCATCAGAGTTGGATCCGGAAGGAAGGAGGATTTGACTCTAAGGTAAAGAAGAAAACCAAGGATGGGCGGCGCACAAGTTCTTATCATGGAGGTAGTGGCAGGCATGTTCTGAGCGCGCAGGTGAGAGTCGTGTAGGCTTTAGCGCATAGGGGTGCGGCCTAGCCTATAAATATTCACCCCATTCTTGCGCTATGCACCTGGATTTGAACGCTTCTGAGCTCTCGCCGCACAAGTTGCTCTCATCACGCAAGGGACTTGTTTTCCACGGTTTCATTGCTTCTGTTTGGGTCATGCTTCTGAAGAGGTATTTGTACTTGCGTTGTGATACCTGCGCACCAAAACTTGTGCGACACAGTTATACTTGCATGACAATATTGGACTTTCATGCCTTAATTCCTTATCCATTTTTCCACTTTTATTCACAAATTTTATGAAAAATAAACTTACTTAAGAGTAAATTATTCGACCTTTGTGCAGATTAAATGGATCCTAGAAGAATTGGAATGGCTGATGAACTGGAGGGCAAGCGAATTGATGATATGATGAACATTGTCAGCCATGATTACTATGATATCTACGAAAACACTCTTCTAGATTTGGAAAAGTACTTCAAGAAATATCATCGTAATTTTCCATAGAGCATCTACTTGCCTCTATGTGGGCTTGGCCATCTGCAAGAAGTCAACATTCTAGAGGCAAAGAATTATCTTCCACATTATTGGTTTCAGACTTACACCAATTTTGCTTTAAAAAATGTCTCAATGGGAGGATCATTTGTAAATACTGGAATAGTGGAGAAGGCCTATATAATGCATCATAACCCCTATGCCCCAGATCTGAAACCTAACAAGCTTGAGCTGCAACAATATTGTTATCCTTCAATCTTCCAAAATTCTTAGATGGATCAATCGAAAGGCTGGAAGAAGAGTTTGGACTTCTATCCTGGAAGAGGTGTGAAGCCAACTTGGATGTGGGCATATTGGGTGCGAAAAACCTGTGCAGAGTTTGTTGAGGATCTGAAAAGAGCTACAATATATGAAGTCGTCTGATCTGGGCAGACATGTGTCTACAAAAATGATGAATTTTTTCCGGAACTAATCAGCCGCTGGAGCCCAAGAACCATTTATTTCCATCTGACTCATGGAGAAGTAGGCATCAGTTTGTGGGATGTCTACAAGATCTTGGGGGGATCCAATTTTGGGTGATAGGAATGATGAATTCATCCCTCCCAAGGCGAATTGGAATAATTCATAGAAGACTCCGGCTTTGGCTCGGGAATTATTGAAAATTTTCTACAAGATCAAGAATTACAAGACCTCCAAAACTCATTCTAGAAAGGATATTCATCCGGTGGAGTGGATAGATATGTTTCTTATGAAAAAGTTGGTGAAGGGGCACACCTGTAATCGTCCTACTACTTTCCCCAGAACAGAGAAGAGGGGTGCTTTTGGCACATTCTGGCCGACCCTAGAAGCTTGAGACTTTGAGAAGTGGGGGTATGAAGTGGATCATAGAATCCCAAAAAAGACCTATATGGTGGGATTCTTAGCCATGTGGCTTACTGTTTATCTACAGCCAGTCAGGGATTCGAAGGGAGGCATCAGGCTAGGTACCTTCGTTGTGGTAGCCAAGTTGGCTGAGAAGAAAATGGTTGGGTTGGCCACCCCCATTTTGGAAAAGATTCACAAGAGCTTACTTCATATCTTTATGGGTAAGTCTCCTTTGAGAATAGTGGGACCATTCCATGTTTTGTGGGGATGGATCGCCACTCATTTCAAGACATATGCTGTACAGAATGGAGTATAGGTTCCTAGAAGCTCTTCCAGGCCATCAGTGCAGGCATATTCTGGAATTGCTCTGTTAGCTCTCAACATCTATGATATGAAGGTGAGGTAGAGCATGTTCAAGGAATTCAATTTCTTTTCTTATGGAAAACTACCAACCGGGTAGTTTGTTGATGATGGAACAACCAACCCAGAATTGAGGTTGTATATTCTAGCTTGCAGAGATGGTGTATTGGCCACCAGGATTGACGGAGAGATTGTATGTGAGGCCTATACTCTATACAGATTTTCACGCCAATTCAAGTGTCTGCAGCAGACTGTTGTATCTTCTCCTGTGCATGTTAGGTCAGATCATCATCTGATGGTTTCCTAACAACTATGGTTGCTGACATCAATGGAGAAGACCGGGGTAGTGTTTGATCTACCCGTTGATAAAGAGTCGAGTAACTTGACTACATGGTATGCTGAGAACTGGATGGCATCATACTCTGAAGGGGTGATGAATCATCCAGTTCATAAGGTGGGAAAAAAGAAAAGAATTGTATAGAAAGAAACCCTTCATCTAGAAGGTGAAACTTCCCCACCTGGAGCTGATTCACCAGGTTCCTCACCTAGGACTGACTCGCCAGATTCCCAAGATGGGGATGATGAGGCACAACATGTGGAAATACGGCCTCCTTCCAGATATAATCCTCCTGTAAGAATCAAGAGACCCACTCCATCGACTCCTAGTGAGTTACTACATAGGGGAAATTTAATCGTCATTACTTTATAGAGCAACAAATTTCATTTTCTTATTATCTATATGTAGTTGCAGGAGCTGGGAAGAAGCTGAAGTCTAAGATTTTAGGACCCTCCTTGCAGCCTTCTAGTACACAGGTTGAATATCTATGACCAGAGGCTGTCTAGATATAGTGAAGTTTATATTGCGATGATGAAACTGCCTGGATGGATCTGTGCAAGGGGCTACAAATCCCTGGAATAGGGAATATTCGGGCTTCTACATATATCCATTACAAGTATAACTACGATGAGGTGTGGGCTTACATCATAGAGCTGGAGATGCTCATATATGCCACCGATGATTCCATTCCTGTCACTAAGTGGGTGAAGGAACTGATAGATCATGGGGACACTGAGGGGACTAGTGCTTCCAAAGATGAGGAGTGGCATGATTATGTGGCTCCTGAATATGTAAGCATCTTTCCTTATTTTTCTTTGAAACTTTATTCCATTTAAAGATTTTTTACTCAAGGAAATTATTTTCTTTATCCTGCAGCTTGCAAAGAAAAGAACTACTGAGGTTCTTTCACCACAATATAGACCTGGTGGTACTTCCATTGGGGTTACTGAAACTCCTCGCGAACCGGGTGAAATATCTCCAGGCCAGCAATCCATGGATGAGGAGTTAGATATGGATTTTCATTCTCCATTTCTTGTATTTTGAGATGATGATTTTATCACTCCTAACAAGCCGAAGAAGCAAAAGCATCGAAGGAAGAAGTACACAGCTAAATGTTTTATCTATAGTGGTAAGACCTTCGGATAGTCATGAGTCTTAACCCATAAAATTATTTCTCATACTTCTTGGTATTGCATGGGCTTCTTCAATTTCTCCAATAAGGGGGAGTACTAACCCTCCATTGAGGACGACGGAGTGTGCTGGTGAACAATCACATGTTCAGGCTGACATGGCTGCTCCTAGAGAAGAGCCAACTTTTGTTCCCAATATCCCTCCTGCTGCTGTTTCAAGGAGAGAAGAGCCCACTTCTGGTAAATTAATAATGCTTCATAAGATGTTGAATGAAAACATCAACTGAATTCCATTCTGTGATACTTTAGGTTCAACCCTGGCACTGGAACATTTAGCGTCCCCTGCAACTAAAGCCGCAATTTTATCTAAAGAAGCTGTTCGGGGTCAGAGGTCGTAGAATGAGGGTCGCCAAGAAGACATATCGAATGCTCCCACTGGTGAGACTAACCAAGAATCTGATATAACATTGGATTAAATGATGGAACTTGGCACGTGTTTTGAAGATTTTTTAGATCATGTTAAATTACCATGTAATTTAGAAGATTTTGGACGTGATTTTTATTCTTTGTCCTGTTAAAATAACATCTTATTACATCTTTGACAATGATTGGTTAAAAATGTGCAGTTCCATCTGAGCAAGCTGCTGAAATGCCAATGCCTAAATGGGGTATGGACAACACTACTATTATAGAGACACTAGCTCAAGTGGAGCTGAACCCGGTAGAGCTTCCTGAAACTCGTTCTGAAAATCATGTTGAAGCTAGGAAAGACAGGGAGGAGTCTTCTCCTTCTTTTGATCTATTGTTGGGTAAGTGATAACAATATTTGTGGTTGTACTTAATTTTCAATAGAACTTAATCAACTTTTTTCGTCCTTTGAAACTAACCAATAATATTCAATTGACTATGCAGGGTCGTCAATTTTAGTGGCTAGATCTAGAGGAGATGCCTCATCTTCAGACCCAATGGGAATAGAAAGTGGAATAACAAGGGTAAGGGTGAAAGTAGAAGAACATGGCACTTCTCTAAGTGCATTAATCCTAGATTATATTCCCTCTGTGATAGTGATGTTGAGTCAAACTCAGATGTACAAAAGGTGCTCCAATTTTCATGACACAAGGCATGGCAGAACATATGGAAGATCATATCTGAAGTGCCTATTGAGGAGCTATCTTTGAAGATCCCGTGACTATCATCCCTATTCGTCATGTTGGGACTCTGTGGTTTTGGATATCAAGAGATCCATGCCATGGTGAAACAAGTCATTTTAAGGAGGGAGTAAGAGCAGAGGTATCGTCAAGACCTGACCAGAGTGAGGCTTTTGGCCAATATCAGTGAATTTGAAGCTACGATGTCCTGAGATGAGGCTGATCATGCTACCAAGTTAAAGGATCTAAAGAATAAGATCAAGGAGAAAGTTGTCCAGCAAATTCACCTCTAGTAAAAGTTAGATTATGTTACTGGGGAACTTTACCAGCTGAACAATTCACTAGAAGGAGTTCAAAAAAATGGTATTATATCCATCGTTGAAGCCAAGAAAGCACTCCATCAAGCTGAAAAGAGTGAATCTGGTCAATTGAATGAACTTCAAGTGGCTACTGATGAATCTTGGGATGTCGAAAATCAAATGAAGACTTATGTTGACAACCTCTTGTAGTTCTTGGAAAAGAGAAGAGACTCTAGTCTGTGGATGTCCTTCTAACTTTTGTGCATCAATGAAAGAAACTTTAATCTTCAATCATTTGTGCATGCCATCTTTTTCTACCTGTGTTAAAAATTTTTTCACTTAAGCAAATAGGCCTAGTAAGCATGGTTTGATTTTTTTTAGGATTATAAAAAAAATCCTACAAACTTTGAGTCTTTTAATTGATCAATATTACCTAAATCATACAAATTATATGTTTAGTGAGATAGGACGTGATTTTTTGTTCAAAGTTCCCTTGTATTTTGTGTGCAGTTTAAAGTCAAGCATGTTGGACATAAGGCTAATGTTTAAGGTCGAAATAGCTTTGACCGAATGGATTAAAATTGATTCAATTCCCTGATAATTTATCTGAAAACATATTACCATATTCAAGTATGAAGAAAAATTTGTAAACTATGACTTAAGAAATTTTGAATCTAATGAATGATATGAAAAAAAGGGCTAAAAGGGATTAGAATAAGTATTTCCCAAGAATGATGTTACCACTATTTAACAAACCCATAAGGGGGTTGAATTATACAGGTCCACCTAAGGGAATTAGCTGTATAGTCAAATAATAGCATCTTTTGGCTGACATTTCTGTTATGTAGACTACTTATGCAAGGCTGCCTAAGGGCACGTGTTGCATAGTCAGGCAAAATAACTCTCAGAAAGTTTACTTTTCCATTCCGAAAATGCCAGTGATTGTTTATGGAGATTCAAATTTTCCATAGCACAGAGTCTGCTATATGGAGAGAGGTACTTGAATATGGAGAGCATATTTTCAGTAAAGATTGTCTAAGAATTAGATGAATTTCACTCATGTGAAGGTCTGACCCAAACGTAGGGAAGGGAAATATAAACCATAGACTTGAATACTTCCAGATCATGAAACAAATTATGGGACAAATATGTTAAGGATGAATATTTTGTAGATCCCTACATATTTTCATTATGACAAATAAGGACAAAAGAGGTTTACCTCCCAAGAATAAATTTCCCACTATTTGAAAAACCCGTTAGGGGGTTGAATTATGCAGGGCCACCTAAGGGTATTGGCTGCATAGTCAAATAATATCATCTTTTGGAAGACAGGTCCATTATGTAGACTATTTATGCAAGGCCGTCTAAGGGCACGTACTGCATGGTCAAGAAAAAGAACTTTCGAGAAGCAGAATTTTTGTGACCATAAGTCAAGAAAAGGTTTATGATGATCTGGAAGTATTTAAGTTTTGAATTATGACACATCAAAATGGGCATTGTCCAATGCATGTTGAGATACACAGACCGATGCTAACCATAATCATGTTGTGTGTTTGTTATAAACTTGATGTGACTAAAGACTAGGGTTCTCATACCACATTCATGTTTTCATAGGGGACTTTTCAGCCAAGGGACTGAAAGTGGAATTTGGGGTTAGGCCCAATGACTTGGGGCTGGATTCGAGGGACACTAGAACGTTCCTACATATCCCATAAGGGCGGGAATCAAGATTCACATATTTCTTGAAATACCCTCTGTACAAATTTGGTTCATACAAGTGAAGGATGAAAGGGAACCTTAGTGCAATGATGGATTGACCCAAGATAAAAAGTTCAAGCATTTCCATGTATGCACGTAATCTTTGGAATATAACATTATTGGAAATCAGTGTAAATAATGATTCCCTCTCAGGTGAGGGTATCAAAGAATGTTGTAGTTTATTGTCATACAAAAAAAAGTGAAAATAGTTTAACGTCATATAGCAAGGACGATGGTGAACCAATGTAAAAAATATTGGCTCTGGGGGCGGTTTCATGAATCAACATCGTATGAGACGGAGGAGAACCGATGTAAAGAGATTGGTTTTGGGCTTGAACCTTAGGAGGTTGCCTACGTACCCAGCCTAGATGTTAAGGATCAAAGTCCGCGTAGTTCGATTTAAGAATGAATTGGTGATCAAATTGTTCTTGAGGACAACGACTTAAAAAATTGTATCAGGACTTACACATGGTTAGCGGCCTAGAGAGGGTGTTATGGTTGAAGTTTACTCTAAGATCCCATTGTTCATACTTTATGTGAGAAACAATAGGTAGCATCAACCTTAACGATGCACAATTTAATGTCGTGTAGGACATATGAAGGGACTATGCAGTTTAAAGTCTTGCAGTGAGGACTATTGGTGCTATAAATTCTAGTGTCATTTAGCAGGGACAACATACATTTAACGTCATGTAATATGTATTAAGGGACTTTGTTCAGTTTTACATCATGTAGGATGAATGAACAGTATAGTTTAATGTCATGTAGGACAAATATAGGGACACAGTTTAACGTCATATTGGACGTGAACACAGTTTTGTGTCATGTTGGACAATAAGGGTGTCCTATAGTTTAGCGTCCTGTATCTAAGACGATGGGGACAATACAGTTTAACATCATGTTGGATGAAAGGGGGACTGTGCAGTTTAATGTCATGCAGTAAAGACAAAAGAGGGGTTTATAGTTTAACGTTATATAGAGAGGACGACATAATTTAACGTTGTTTTGGATGAGTGTTGCACATTTTAGCGTCATGTAGCTAAGACATTGGTTATGCAGTTTAATGTCTTGTTGGACATATTAGTAACTTTTCCATAGTTTAACGTCGTGTTGGATGACACAGTTTAATGTCATGTAGGACGTTAGTGCAAATAGTTTAAGGTCATATGCATGGACCATGAGTTTTATTTGTATTATACAAAATATTTCTTCATATATGTGGCATTGGTTGGAGTCATGATGAGTTATCCATCCATTGAGATTAAAGAATAAGCTCCATTGGAGTAGACCTTGTGTATTGAGTAAGGTCCTTCCCACTTTGGCTCAAGCTTGGGAGGTTTCTTTCCTAGTATCATTGGAGTTCTGAGAACCAATACCAATTCTCCCTGAATGAATGAATGAAGACAAACTTTTTTGTTGAAAGCTTGTTCTATTCGATTCTGATATACTTCCAAGTGGTGCAAGGTGCACAATATTTTCTTACATAATCATTCCAATTCATCTAATCGCTTTTGAGATTGTTCATCTGTAGATGATTGATCACAAATGGATACTCTGAGCGAGGGTAATTGAACCTCAATGGGAAATACTTCTTCTGTTCTATACACCAATGAATATAGAGTTAACCGCGTTGCAGTGCGGGTGGTGGTCTGATAATCCCATAAAGCAAGAAAAAGTTTATCAGGACATGAATTCTTGTCTTTATCCACCATATTTTCAAGTATGTTTGAAAGAGTCTTGTTGAAGGATTTTATTTGGTTGTTGGTCACTGCCTGATACTGAGATGAATGATTTGATTCGATGTTGTATTCTTGATACAACTTCCTTACCTCGAATTAACAAAAATTGGTTCCATTGTCCATCAATATGGTATGAGGGACACCAAATATGGTAATGATGTTAGACTTGATGAATCTATCAATTCTCTTAGAACTAACTTATTTGAGAGGTATTGCCTCTACCCATTTGGAAAAGACGTCAGTTGTAGTAAGAATGTACTTAAACTGCTTGGATGTAGCCGAAGGGTATGGTCATACTACATCCATTCCCCATGTAGAAAATGGCCATGAGTATTTAGCAGTATGAAGAAACTATGGGGGTTGATGAATTAAGTTGGAATGTATTTGGAAATAATGAGACTTCTTGGTGAAATCAACACAATATTGTATCATTGAAGGCCAAAAGTATCCAAGCCTTCGAATTTGATCAGATAGTCTATGTCCAGACTGGTGGGCACCACAGACTCCAGCATGTACTTCTTTCATGACAACCATTTTCTTTCCACCATCAATGCATCTGAAGATAATTCCATCAAAACCTCTTTTGTAGAGAATTTTCTCTAGGTGATATGGGCTATCATAAGGAGTAAAATTGACCACATGTTTCTGGATTTTTTCTTTCCCAGCTCTATCAGGTGGAAGTGTTCCATTTTGAAGGTATTCCCTGATAGGTGTTATCCATCCTATATTATGACCATATGGTTCATAAATGGGACTAATTTCATTGATTTCCTCTGTTCTCGTTTGAAAATAAGGTGAAATTGTACGACGGTGGGTAATACTGATGATTGTCTCATCCCGGTTTGGATATACCAGAGTTATGGCTATATTATCCAGTTCATCAGCTTGGGAATTTTGTGATCATGGGACATTAGAAAATGTTGGTTCCAAAGGAAATTCTTCCATTAACTCTCTAATGTAATCATACAAAGGTATTAACTCTTCTTTTCTGATGGCATAATTCCCATAGACTTGTTTGATTACTAGGTCTGAATCACCTTTCACTTTTAAGTGACTCACTTGTGCTTGAAGCGCCAACTCTAATCCTGCAATGAGAGCTGTATATTCGGCTTCATTGTTTGTACCGCCTTCCTACAATAAGAAGGAATAAGGTAACACTGCCTTTTCCAGGGAAATAAGCACAATTCACGAGCAAACTTTATTGAATTTAGGATCTTCCATTTTCTTCCCTGTTGGACTTCTGGAAGAACCATCAAAGTACATTTCCCATTTTTGAAGACTATCTTGAATATAGAAGACTTCCTCATCAGTAAGTTCGATATCTAAAGATTTATCTTCTACTGAAGGGTGTTCAATAATGAAATTAGCTTGATCTTGGCCCTTTATTGCCTTTTCAGACACATACTTAATATCAAATTGCTGTAAAATAACTGCCCACCTTTCCAGATGTCCTGTAAGCATTGGATGACTAAGGATAAATTTGAGCGGGTTATTGCGAGATACCAATTGGACCTCATGATGTTTCAAGTAGTGTCTCAACGTTTGAACTGCAAATATTAACACTAGGCAGCACTTTTCAATACTTGAATATCGGGTTTCTGCTTCAATCATAGTCCGACTGAGATAGTAAAGGCTATTTTCATTCCCAACATCATTCTTCTAGGAAAGGAAGGCACCCAATGATCTCTCTAAAGCTATCACATAAATAATAAGTGTTCTTCCTTCAACAGGTGTCATTAATACTGGTGGACTCCAGAGATATTTCTTGAGAATATTTAATACTTCTTGACATTCTTCAGTCCACTGGTATGTGAATCACTTCTTCATCAATTTGGTGAAGGGTAAACTTTTTCCTGCCAGATTGGCGATGAAACACCGAATATAGGCTAAGATTCCTTGAATTCCTCTCAATTATTTAAAATTTTGAGGAGGTGACATACCAAGGATTGACTTTGTCTTCTCAATATCGACTTTGATACCACGATGGCGTACGACAAAGCCAAGAAATTTTCCTGAGGTTACCCTAAAAGCACATTTCAAGGGGTTCATCTTCAAATTGTGTTGTCAAAGTTTGTGAAATAGGAATTCTAAATCATCCAAGTGATTAGAACATTGTTTGAATTTAACCACCAAATCATCCACATAACATTCAACAAATTTCCCTAAAAAGGGTTTTAAGATATATTGCATGGAACTCTGATATGTTGCGCCTACATTCTTTAGTCCAAAGGGCATCACTCAATAGAAAAACACACCCTGAGGGGCTCTAAGAGCTATATATTCTTCATCTTTTGGAGCCATTCGGATTTGATTATATCCAAAATATCCATCCATGAAGGAGAGTGCTTCATAGCCAGCTGTTGTATCAATTAAGAGTTATGCAATCGGAACTATAAAATCATCCTTAGGACAATGCTGATTAAAATATCTTCAATCAATGCAAACTCTAATTTTTACATTCTTCTTTTTCACAGGGACAATATAAGATAACCTCTTGTGATATTGAACTTCTCTGACGAAGCTATCTTTGATAATCGTATCTTCTTTAGCTTTAATTTTGGAAGCATAAGTTGGGTGTGTTCTTCTTGCAGCTTGTTTGAATCCTCAATGTTCTTCTGGAAAACCCAAATGATTATTAGCAACATCATGATCAAGCCCTTGCATTTCTATATAATTCCAAGAAAATATATCTCAATTTTTCTTCAAAAATGAAATATACATTTCTGTCTTTTCAAGGTTCATGGTCGCACTAATTAAATTGGGGAGTGGATCTTCTTTTGTAACCAGATTTATTTCTCTGAGTTCATCCACAGTGGTGGAGATACCCTCTTCAAATGCTGGAGGAGCATCCTTGTCATCTTCCTCTTCTTCTTCAACATGTGTTACTTCTTCTGTTTCTACTTTCATAGTAGATGATGAAGCAGAATTTCCATGATTAGGAGAGATGTTAAAATTTGAACATCTTGAAGAAGAGGCTTCCATTTATGACCCTATTGATGATGAAGGGTCTTCCTTGGGTAATAAAGAAGAGATGATAGATTGAGAATCAACATCATCATCCACCTCTGACATTGCCAAAACTTCTTCTGGCCTGGTTGGTGAAGTATAGACTTTCTGGATTTCAGTGGATGAAATGAAGAAATCTCCATTTGAGGATTCATCATTGTTTGGTGAATCACCACTTTCTCCCATGCTGTCTGGCTTGATTGTTGTAATTGACATTATGGATGTTTTCATAAGAGTACTTGGATTTGGGTCTATCCTGTCAATTTGACTAATAGGAAATACATAATCTGTACTCACATGTATGAATGGGTTTATTGGAATCTTTTCCAAACCATATGGAGCATTAACCTTGGTAACCTCCCTTATTGTGGATTTCTCCTTACCTTCCATGTGATAGAATTCTACCTCAATGTTTTGAGATTAACATGTTTTGAATGGGTCCTTATCACCATACAATGTCCCAATTTGACCATTGAAAGAATATTTGAGGCATTGATGGTATGATGAAGGGATAGCTGCATGTTGATGTAACCAAGGTCTTCCAAGCAAAACATTAAAGGTTGTATCTTGATCAACAACCATTAAATCTGAATTGGATACAAGGTCTCCAAACTGAGTTCTGAGTGTAACATCGCCCAGTGGTTCTTGATCATTTGTATCATATCCTTGCAACATCATAGTAGAAGGAGATAAATCAGATTCTTTGAGGCCCAATCGATGAAGTGTACGAATGGGGATGAGGTTGACTCCTGAATCATTATCAATGAAATCTCTTCAGATGTCCACACCATTGAACTTTCCACATAAATAAAAAGGTCTAATATATCCATGCAAAAAATCATACTAATCTTAATCTGTAAAGGATATCACTTCATGGCATTCTGTAGGATCATTATCTACATGGTAGACTTCAGCCGCAGCAATTTCAGTTGCGAATTCTTGAGGACTTGACAAAGCTTCAATGAGTGCCTCCTGATGATTCTTTGATAGTTTCATGGCATCCAAGATTAATAACATGGCCGGTACATGGGACAAATATTTCAATACATCATATTTTTGATCCAACAGTCTGCGTTTCCCAACAGGAACATGTGGTTTTATAGGTTCCTTAGAAGTTGATGCTTTGGAAGTAGATGCATCTTGTATCAGGGTAGGTGTTGGAAATAATCCTTCTAGCTTCGGAAGACTGGACCAAATAGGTCTATTTACTTGCTGAGAGGAATAAGGTGGAACCTCTAACCGATCCTCCAGAATAATTGTTCCAGGACTGAACCTACTATTGGTGGAAAAAATTTCTTGTTCTTTTTGAGCCCGCTGAAGGGCTCTGCCGCGATTTTCTGCTGCATATACAGTTCTAGCAGGGGTAGGATTGGAATAGTGGTTTCTAGGATATCCATGTCTTCCTCTATATCCCAGACCTCTGGAAATCCCTCTAATTCCTCTATTTAATATAGGGAACTTAGGTTCATTAGGATTGAAATTGTGACTAGCATAAGGATATGTTAAATGAATCATATTAACAGAACCAAAGATCAACTCTTCTTCAGAGGAAGACTATGCCTGATTAGCCGATTTAGGCTATTCTATTTGGTGGGGTGGTGCCCGTGGCTTTGATGTAAATGGAATAAAATCACCCAGAGTTAAAGACAACATGGTATTTGACACGATCTCATCTTCTTTTGACTATTCCTTTTTATTTGAATTATACTGATTCTTCGAGGATTTTCCCTCTGATGAAGAGGGTTTTGCAGTGGCATTCGTAGCAGAAGACACAATTGGTTTCTTCAATTACATTTTCAAAATGGCATGAGTTCAGTTGATCATTTTTCTGACCATCCAATCATCATATTTATGCACATTTTTGTTTTTTACTTCCTTTCACTCGCCTTATTCCTCTGTATTTTTAGTAGTAATACATCCTACCTGAGATGAAAAACCTTTTAGTTTGACTTGTCCTAAGTCCACCATCTTTTACAGGAGGTCTTTGAAGACAAAAAAATCTTGAATGGGATGCCCCAACATCTGATGAAATGGGAAATAGTTGGGACGGTCTTCATCTCCTTCCTTGTTCAGGCTTTTGGGCCTTGAAATTGAACCAAATTATTTTTGAGAGCCGAAATGATGTAACTAGGAACTTGTTCATTTAGGAAAGAATAAACTTTACTCTTCAGATCCTCAAATTGTTTTCATCTTTGATCTCTTTGATCATCTTGATGAAACGACCTCTGTTGTTGATGCTCAAGAGGTGGAGCCCTTTGATAAGATGAAGGTTTTGAAGTAGAAGCAGGTACTGGTTCTTGTTTAAGTGTAACTATAGTAGCCTCTACTTTACCCATTATGCTTCCTAGATCTGATGGAATTACACAAGTTTTATCCTTAGTCTTCATAAAAGTGTATTTAATCTGCTGACCGATCGAAGTAAGGTCTCGAAACCCTCGTGTGTATTTCACAGGGATCAACGGTGTGCATAATTCCTCACAAAAATTTTCCACACAGATTGGAAACAGCTTTTTTTTGAGGGAGTGCTAAACTTAGGGAATATGTTAATCCCTTCCAGCGAGTAATGAAATCTGAAACCCTTTCATTCTCCCTTTTCTTACAATTTGTAAGATGAAAAACTATTTTCTTTGTAAATGTTGAGCTGAATTGAAGAAGGAATCATTGACGGAGATCCTCCCATCCAGTAATTGACCGAGATTGCAATCTTGTATACCAGATAAAAGAATGCCCTTGTAATGACTATAAAAAACACCTGAGCTTAACTACTTCTTATTGCTGAGGGGTTCTCATCATAGGATCGAAATGAGAAACAAAATGTGTTAAGTGTAGATCTGGGTCTCCCGAACCATTAAATATTGGGAATGTGGTACTTGAAAAATTTGATGGGGGAGGAATTGCATCAACCCATTCAGGGTAATCTCTCTTCTCCGGTTGAACCGGTGCACATTTTCTTTCCATAGCTTCCAACTGAGCTGTTAATGACCCAATGGTAGTTATTAACTTTTGAGAAAGATCCGATTGAGCTTTGACTTGAGCAGGTGCAATAACTGGAGCTTGGACAAGTGTGGTGGCTGGTACTGCAACTGAGGATAATACCAATGGTTGTTTTTGCAACTGACCCATAAGATTAGATCTGTGAGGGTGTACTAGTAAAGTAGGATACTCTTGATCCATCTCAGTAGCCACAAAAAATTCCCTTGGCTGATTGACTCCAGCATGCTTAGGAGAAAGACTACCATGAAGTAGTTCTACATTCAACCTCCTTAATTCCTTCATTTCATCCACTTATTGTGTGAATATTTTCTCTAGTAAGAGTGATTGACCTTCTCTAGAGAAAGGTTATGTAAACTTATTCTTTACTTTCCCCTTGTTGGACGCCTTTCGGAGAGGTGGAAGTTGGTTACTTGGATTAATACCTTCATTTTGGGTAAGCATTTGGTTTCATGTATGCACACCTTCTTAATTTGCCTCTGCGTACATAGCTCTTGAGCAGGAACTTCCTCATCTGATCCCTCTATGTGAGCCTCATGTTCTGGAGGATCAGCAACAATGACATTGATGACATTTATTGATGCATAATGCATTGCATCCCTTCTATCGGAATTTCTGCGATATTTTCTTCTTCCATGTCCTTGATGAGACACTGCCTTCTGTTGAGTTGATCCCTCAGGATATTCTTGACGAACCATAATTTGGAGGGAATCTTCTAATAATTTAGCTCTTCATTACTCTTGGGGCTTCTTCCCTAATCGAGAGAATACTGACTTTATCTGAGGAAGAGATTGAGGATTTAAAAAATTCCACAGTCCTGTGGACTAGGGATGTTCCTGTTTAACTCCTTGAATCCTATTTGTTGATTCTGAGGGTTGGGTTAAAAGAGTCCCCGGTCTAAAAAGCTGGGGTGGATCTTGAGCTAATATATCTAAGACTTTCTTAAAAGATCTTCTAATATTTCGGACTTTAGTCTGGAAATTGGCTGGATGCATTAACCTACATCCACTCAAATCACCTGGTTCAAATGAATGTTGGATGATTTTTGACACTTTTTTCAGTTGATAATGTGCACGCTCTAAATGAGAGGCTTGTTCGATTTTCTCGTTTTCCTAATACAAGAGTAATTCGACAACTTGTTCTCTACATGCCTGACTTTGAGAAGAACTAGTTGAGGCATGTTCTTGAGCGAGCCTTTGATTACAAACAAAGCCAATTGGTTTTGGCTGGCCATGGGAAATAACATTGCATGAGACTATTTTTGGAGGTCTTTATTGGTTGGAGAGTACAGTGAAATGTAATTCTCCATGAACACCCCATCCCCTGATATGAATACCAGATGGGGAATTGGCAATTAACTGGTGCAATATTCTTAGTGTGCCAAGGCATGAATGTTAAAGGGCTCTCTACTGCTTTTCAGCTTTCGGATATCGAGAAACTGAGAGAGATGCTAAATCAATTTGGAGTTGTAACCCTTTTATTATCTTGACCTGATTTTCATATTCATCATAAGATAATATTTTATTTTTTAATTGACAAAGAATTTTCCACATGTTGAGACAAATATCTTGAATTCAATCTTCTGTCAACATCTCTGGAATGTCATACTGAGAGTCAGCCAAACACCAAAACATAACTGACACTCACCTTTTGCCAGTTGTTTTCTCATATTCAGCACTTCCTCTTTATCATCCAGTGCATATTCTTATACCTAATCAGACCAGAGCTAGTTATTCCTTATTTCTTCATCAGATTCAACAAGATTGGTAGAGAATTCATTTATTAAACTAAAAGATGAATGACCCAGGGGTGGTTTGGAGAATGACCTACACCCCGGGCTATCATCTAATTGAGAAAGTATTTCACCTACTAATGGTAAATCATCAGATATGACTGGCTTCACATTTTCAAGTGCCTCAACATAAGAGGGCTTTCTCATTACTAAATTTTTCATTAGAGCATTTACAAGGCAATGTGAATTACTACTACAGAGAGTGCTTTCATAAATAAATTCACCATCATGGGGAGGACCACCATGGTGGGTTATAGTAAAATATGAAACCTCTTGCTCCTTAGTCTTCTGGCCACGCAGAGGGTTATCGTGGCTCTCATCTAAAGATGATACTTCGAGATTGACTGAACTATCTTGAACCAAGCCTTCATGAGGAAGTGTCTTATGAAGACGATCAGAATTAATGTTCCCACTACTGGGAAATGAGAAATTAGAATCTTGAGTTGTAACTGATAATTGTCTGAGTGCATCAAGTACTTCAGCATCGATCAAGGCCTTATTACAGATTGGATCTTGGTTTCTTGACTGTGCTAGATGGGTCTTCTTCTTAGACACCTTCTTACTCACTTTAGGAACCACTTGTTGAAAAAAGTGGTTATTATGGGAATGTGTATGTGCTTTCTTGGGAGAAATAGTAAGGTTAGGCTGATTATCTCCACTCAAATCAAGTGTATGTGCCTGACTTGGTTGTCCGTGTGACATGGGGGAGTATGCCCCCACAACCCTCTTGGACTGGAACAGAGGTGTGTGTCTGTTCCAGACTGATATGTTGATGTGTCACTCCACTGGTAGGGACAGATTTTCATTTCTTTCCCTGTGATGCTACTGAAGCTGTTATAATATTCTGGCAGGCATCCAGAATATGAGCAGGGATTTGCTTCTTCTCTTTCACCATTGTCAGAATGTACTTGGTGAATTCAGCTGCCAGAATGGGAATATACATTCATTCCATGCTTGGAGTAGTTGTGTGTTCCTACTCCTGTCCTCCTTTTCTTGTCAGTGAGTTCTGACAGTACTTATGTATGGGGGCAGAGAGTTGAGTCTGCTCCAATTTTGTCGTCGGGGCTTTCCGACTGACTTCTCTGAGTGCTACCAAACGAGACTGTTGGAAGGCTTGATTAACATTATCATGTGTATGTGCATGCTGTGTATTCCTTATCATGTATGGTTGACGATTTTCTTTCAATACTAGTAGATGAGACTGCTGACAGAATTTTTGATTGTAAACAAGTGTATGTTCCTGTTTATCAGTTTCCACCATATCCAATTGGCGACCTTCTTTGGTTGTAGTCAGACGAGCCTACTGATTAGCTGATGAGTTATAAATAGTTGTATATGTATGCCTATAATACTCTGCCAGAATTTCCTGGTGGGACTAGTGGGTTGCGGCCAAACGAGTCTTCTGGACAGCGAAATTAGAACGGATGGGTGTATGTGCCCGCTCATTGCTTGCCATCAAGTTGTCTTGATGGACTCCTCTGATGGGGGAAGAAATAAGAACCTACTACCTGTTGTCCGGATTTTTCCTCTAGCGGTTCATCTTATATACTCAGGTCTAAGGAACCTTAGTCGAACCCCTGAAGGCGATAACCTCATCATGTTGAGGGCGCACTGCCGCACGAGTCTAGCGGCGATTGTTGATGGGGTCCCTCAGGAAGGACTCATGTCTCCTTTAATTAAGGCCTTAAGTGACCTTCTTATTCACCTCCCTAGAATATGGGAGGGACTGGTGATTGCATTCCAGGGATAACAACCTGAAACTATAGGAGATGGTGATTGGCACCACCTGCTTCTTGATCACTATTCATCGCTGTCCGGGCAACCAGGGTGAATTATTGACTTGGAGGGCTTGTCGAGTAGCCTCCAAAGTCGGAATGGTACCATGTCGACGATATTCTTTAACCAGTGAATTTGATACCCAGCGTTGAAGATGCTGAGTAGGTGATGTCATCCTCACAGGGGATGACGATCCAGCAGGAGTAGCAGTAGAGGTATTCACAGGAGAGGCATTCACAGGTGTGAACATTAGAGAAGCCATTTTTGTAATGCAAAAGATCATGGAAAAGAGTGCCTGTTTGATATAACAGAAAAAATCAAGATAATTTTGGACACTATATCTTTTAAATGAGCACATATGTTATTGATTATTTTATTGGCCCTCTTATTGAGTTTAAATAGGGGCCTAACAAATAAGTAAAACATAATTTTAACTTGGTTAAGGATTCACGTCGGGTTCACCATTTTTTGTTTCCTCTGGAAATGGAGATGACCTTGTTTATTTAAGGTTCAAACATTCCAATTGGTTTCTAATGGGTTTGTTCATAGAACTGGAAAAATCCAATGATTCTATTTCCATTGGGACCTACTTTCCAAATGTAGGTTCTCATTAGTTGTGAACTGATGAGGCTTAATAATTTTCATTGGTCGAGAGGATGGGATGTCGGACTCATCACACCTTTTTGGGGGGGAATTAATGTCTACTCTGGGACACTCTTTATAGATTTAAGTTATGTTTGTGAATCCTTATTAAATTACCCAGTATGAAAAAGTTCATTCCTTCAGATCTGACAATAAATGACTATTATATGATATTTAGAGAATCTTTTATATGTATTCGTGGTTCTTCATCGATAGAGAATCATCTGTATTTGTTAGAGATTATTAATCCATGGTACCCTTCAACACATTATATAGAAATCTCTTGGTCATTATGATAACCATATTGGTTTTGAATCTACTTAGGGGGCACTTGAATTTTATTGTCATTCAGAAGGACATGGATTATTTCAGAGTTAGGATCATACCCGCAGATGGGATACCTAAGTATCCTTACTTAGAAAAGGAATCAGAACCCACGTAGTTCGAGTATTAAGATATATTGTAATGTCATGTGGGATAGATGAGAATTAATGGATGATAGGCTTGAACCTTTAAAAAGGCTTCCTATGTACTCTACTTTTAAGGTAGAGATCAAAGTCCATGTAGTTCGATTAAGAATTATGGGACTTACATATGATTAACGGACCAAAGAGATGTGTCGTGGTTACTTTTACACTCTAAGCTCATGTGAGTCATGCTCAGTGTGAGAAACAAGAGGTGTTAGTAAACCTAATGATTTGTGCCACAAAATATACAGTCAGAAGGGATGATGTGGGGCTTACATATGTATGACTTCCCAGAAAGATGAAGATCAAGACTTACTTCAGGGAAAGCACCCAGGAACAAGGTCCATAAAGGTATATGTGCTTTATGGAGATTTGGATACATAACTTAGGACTTAATAATGAGAAGGATTCCCAAATGAACTTGGGATTACTCCAGAGAAGGAGGCCCAGGTTAAAGAATTTGAGAATTTTGGGTTTAATCCTGAGAAGGATTCCCATATTTGGGAACTCGAGATTGGGGCTTACTCCTGAGGAGGGTTCCCATTTTAAGGGAACTTGGACTAGGGCTTACTCCTGAAAAGGAGGCCTAGGTTAGGGAATTATGATTGGGACTTACTCCTGAAAAGGAGTCCCAAATAAAAAGGGAATTATAATTGGGACTTACTCCTGAGAAGGAGGCCCAAAGTTTAAAGAGATTTAGGACGTGGGGAATCCTCCTAAGGAGGATGCCCAAATTAAAGATCTTCCCATCTTAAAGGATGAGGTTGAATGAATGAAATATCTTACCTTAGTGACATAAAGACATGTAAGTCACTAGGTTTTGAGAGATGTTCCACAGAATTCCTTTCAGATAAAGAAGCCAACAAAGGAACCATTCCATAAATAACTTTGAAAAGGGTTTATAAGTCTGAATCCTGAAGAGGAGAGGTGGATTTGAGGAAAAGAGTTGAATAAGCATGAGGGGAACCCAAAAACTGGTAGGTACGCAAGTCTTTTTGTGGCGCACAAGTCCTAGTCACATAGGTATACTTGCGCGACACTTAGGTACTTGTGCGCTGGTCAACCCATAGGGTAATACTTGGGTGAGGCTTGGCTCAAGCCCTTAGAATATTCCCTAAAGGTTTCTAAAAGAGTGGCACGCAAGTTATATTGAAGGGATAAGGTGGCACACAAGAATGGCCATTTTCCCTTAAGGGTTAGACACTTAGGTGCGCAAGTGTTGGTGAATTTCAACACTTAGTCCTTGTCCCCCCTCTTTAGGTCTTCCATTCTAGGTAAAAAATTTCCTTAGAAGTGTTCAGAAGACTTCATGTAGAGACTAGGGTTCCAGGAGATTCAATATAACTTTTGGAATTTTTCGTCCCTGAAATGGGGGGCCCACAAGGGGTATTTATAGGCTACTGAAGACCTTGGGAGAAAATCAAATAGAGCACACAAGTCAACTTCGCGCCCAATATATTGCACGCACGTATACTTGTGTGACCATGATGAAACATGCACGACCCTTACATAACGGAATCCTTGTTCATGCCTTTGTCCATTTTTTATGTTTCTTCAAAGGATAAATCTCTTTATAATAAGGTATTTCCCTTCTTCAGTCATTAGACTCTGTGACGAAAAGTAGCATCAACAAATATAAATGATCATTTTGAAACCATTCAGAGGGATCAAATCAATCCATCAATTATGGACGCAACTGCCATTGAATTATTCAAAGGTTCATGACCAAATACATATAATTAAGGTTGGTGTAATTAACAAAAGTAGAACAAATAATATTAATAGGAAGTGTGTAAGAATATCAAATATATCCAAACACTCATGTATTTAATTTACTTATTGTAAATATCATTAGAATTTCACCACAAAATTGATTCTTCATCATAAGATGAGTCACTTTCTATCTATGAAAATTCTATTAAATTGGAAGACCCATTATCTAATGAAGAATAGGTTTATGAACCCAAGTTACTTGTATATAATTAGGGATCTAGGGGAATATTCCATATCTTATAAGGGAATACGGGGGGAGACAATCACAGATGAGTTCAGTATTTCAAATACTTACCCTCCCCCCCAAAATAATATATATCTATTAAAAACTCAAGGGAAACAACTAATGTTATGGAAAAAAAAGAACATGCATATTCCCATGAATCATTTATAGTCCTTGCAAATAAAATAATCTTACGTGAATGATTAAATTTGGTAAAACATTTTTCTAAGATCTATAATAAAAAAAATACCACTCACTTATACCCAATCACAATACCCTTCTTCATAATGTTCCTCAACCCTAAATCCAAAGGCCAATTTAAAAAAAACCCAACATGGGAAATGGTTACCTATGGTAAGGAAATAAAACATCCATAAAACAGTATACTATCCTAAACAATATCAACCATGGGTATTAGTAACCTATAAAAATATCTTAATGAATATCCTATTAAGTCCCTTTATAGATCCTTGATAACTTTAGACTAAGGTTACTATAGGAGAGTAGTATCATTCCATGATTTCATTAGTATAATTCCATTCAATCATCTCATTTAGAGAGAAAGACGAAGTGTCCTCAATCTAGAAATATATCATACCTTTGTGTATCATTTTAAAACGTTAAAATTTTAACATGTTTTGATCCCAAATTGACAATAACTCAGGGATAAATCTTATCCTACATTGAACACTCTGGTCGTTAGATTATAGTGAATATGACTTATCTCTCTAAATAATGACCATTAATAGTTATGAAAAATTGAGAAAGAGACCCATGTAATGATCAATACCAAATCCAAATTCAATAAACTTTTATATAACTCTAGGATCATAGAAATATAGAACTAAATTCAATGTTCCTCTCATAAAAAATATCTCTACAACCACACAACAATACCTTTGTTACAACATCACTACATAAAGTACCCTATCAATGGAAGAGTTGGAAAACTATGAATACACAGTTCCCCATTGTAATCTTAAAAATTAGAGTATGATGGAGAAGGTTTCTAATAGATGAAATGAAAAAAATGATGTTAGAATGTGATATATGATTCAATTCACCCAAAGATCTAAGAGAGGCCCCAACAAACCCTTAAAACATACTCAGGGATGATTATATATTTCATATCAATATGATAGTGGAAAAAATCTTCTATATATATTATAGATAGATCAATGTTTTAATTTGTAATTTTTATCACAATAATAGTTGTGTCAATATTGACAGGAATTCCAAAAATAGTTCTTCAGATTCATCTTGAATATTCATTGGAAATGTGCATCATTGTCAATATCAAAAGAAACCTCCACATCATTGGATGAGGTTGAGAATAACCCTATTCCATCTCATAAATATTTGGATGTTAGTAATTCTTCAAAAATTTGGTATAGTTGATAATTGGGGGAGAATAGTCAAAATAAACTGAATAATACTTATCAAACAATAGTTATCTTAAGACTCGTATATATATTCTATCATTCACTCAGGATAAAAACTTTCTATCAATTCCCTACATTCTTGTAATCAATAATTCATCTTCCAATTCCACAAAATATTAAGTAGAGGAAGAATAATTTGATGACGATAGTGATTCCCATCCATAATTTAAGGAAGTAATATATACTACTATTGATGAACTTATAAAAATAAACATAGGTATGGGACCCTCAACCAATGTTTATCAATTCCACCATACATGATTCAGAGTATAAAATTTTTATTTCATTATTGATGTAACACCATTATGTGTTTTCATGGAATTATAAAGAGATTATTGGGATAGATATTGGTGAGTAAACTTATTATCTGAGATTTCTGGATGATCATCATAGATTAATGTAAGAAACAAGGTTGATATACCGATCACATAATGCTAACGCTAAGACCAATGTTCATTTTCTGATTATATATAAAATTATTATGAAATTTTAGTACCTAAATAAATTTTTAAGATCACCCATGTTAAGAAAAAAAGTTTGAACACCATGGTTTTCATTGACTTATGTATCTCAACTGGAAATTCTTGAAGGTTGATTTAATTGTCTCAATGATATAACTCTTGATTGATGTGGGAAAATTCATTATACCCCATTCCATCATTGATGGGTACACAGGATACAATCACACCAATATAGACCTAGATGTTAAGGAAGAAATCACTTTCATATACCCTTGAGGGATTTATTGACACCATTTTATTCTCTTTATATTAACAAATTCAGGGAACACATACCAATGTGACATGAATTTTGTCATAAAGTCCATTCTAGGAGAGATCATAGAATGTTATGTCAATGATTTGGGGGTAAAAACTAGAAAAATATAAGATCATATCATAGAACCATAAATGGTCTTCATTAAATTGAAACATCACATCTTAAAGGTGAACCCCACAAAGTTTTTGTTCAGTATAACATTATGGAATCTTCTTAGCTTTAGGGTATTCCACAACAGAATTAATGTCTACAGTGAGAAGACTTATGAGATCCTTAAAATAATTCTTCCAAGAAACCATAATGAGTTGAGATGGTTTTTGGGTTTCCTTAACTATATTATGGATTTCATATCTGATCAAACTATAAAGTGTAACACCTTCACAAGAATAATGAAAAAGGTATTCACTTAACAATTATATAAATACAACAAAAAAATCATTGAGACCCTAAAGTGATATCCTATATACCTTTCAGTCATATAGCTACTAGTAGAAGGGAGGAATCTCATAATATATGTGGCCACAATGAAATACTCTTGGGGATCCCACATGAAAAAATAAATTATACAAGAAAATAAAATTGTCTCTTTAATCATTTTATGGCCATTATAGAAATTGTTAGATAATATTCCAATATCCTAAATAATTTCATATCATTGATTTTCAAAGTGGAAAATATAAGTCTTTAATTAAAACATATGGAGGTCTACATGGTCCCCCACATAGACTCTCTCAAGGAAATCATCAACCATATGTTGCTGACTAGGAATTTGTTTTTAGAGGTAGTTATCTTACAATAATTCTACATCTAGTTCATGTCATCAATTTAAATCAAAGGTTCAGTGCTACCTGATTTTCTAATAGTACATCATAAATTGAAAATTAAAATAGTAAATGTTCAAGTGCCAAAAACACGTGTTTTATATATCTATGACACTCCTCAGTCGTTGGAGATGTAATTTTAAAGTTTCTAAAAAATTATAAATAGGTGAAATGTGATTTATTTAAATCTCAATAGAGTTAGTCTAAGGATTATCTTTTCCCCCAAACTAGTTTGGTTCCACTCATTCCTTTATACTATATAATGGCTTAAACAATAATAAAACAGAGTAAAAATATATCATCATCGGCTTAGTGTAAGCTCTGCAGCTCCTGGTATCTAATGTGAATTTCAATGATGACCCCAAGCTGGTGATTAAGAAAATTACAGGTTAATATTCCATTAATAATAAAAGGATGGATTATATACTTATACATGTATGGGGTATTATGATAAAACCCCCTTTCTATCAAACACTGAGTCACATCCATCATTCATATAATTACCATGATGATGATTTATCCAATTCCAACAAGCCACTAGTTGATCCTAAGAAATATGACACAACATTTCTCTTCACACACAATGTAGTGCTAGAAAAATGAGTTGTTTGACTTGAGAAATATTTTAATGTCTAAATAATAGAGGTAGTGATACCTATTAAACATAAAATTATCTCTGTACACATTTCCATATGTGTTCATTTCTTAAAATATGAAGAATTCTCGTAGTAGATTTATGAGTTAGACCAGATTGAAAAAAAAATATTTTCCAGACACCACACAACCTAGAAGTCCATCAGAACTGGATTGCGTGAGAAATAAATAATAAAGATCAACTCCACTAATTCTTCATGAGATATTATGTCCTCTCCATGAGAACATTGATGACACTAGAGAAGAATCCCACAGTGTTGGAAGAAATATTGGTGGGACATAATGTTATACATGAGTCATATTCCAATTGATATTAATCATTGGATACGATGGTTTGAGAAAACATTAAATCCATGACCAATGTAATATTTATCAATAAATAATTTTCATGATTCCACATAAGATGTAAATTTCTTGACATCATAAAGTTAAAATATGAATTTTTTCTATGACACATGACCATAAGATGTTTGTCACCTATGTCTTTTTATCATGACCACAAACAGCATGGAAGGATGTCCCTATAGAATTAAATTAAACTATATAGTGTATTTACACATTGAATGTCCTTAAAATATGGCTTGGACTAGTCTAAAAATTATTATTGTAAACTAAATTCCATAATAGGTTAGGATAGTATGACTCTAAACTACTAAAATTATACCATTATCTATGTTTGTGTTCTCTCTTATATGAGATAATGTTCAATGTAAAAGACCATGATTCAAAACTATCCTATAATAGAGAGAAAATATTCCCTTTCTACTTCTTTTAATCAAGATATATTGATAGATTTGATGTCGGATTTCGTACAAATAACTATGTGTTAATGGATATCGTTGTTTATAGGGCACATAGTGATAATAAAATTAGTTATTTCATGCCCAACCATCAAAATTAAAAAATTACATTATGTAATGACTTGATCTATATAGGTAAAATTTTCTATATCTTCAGGTTTTTATTGTCATGAACCCATAATTTGTCCCAAAAATCATAGTTTTGTTAGCCCGTAATGAGAAAAAATCACCTGTACTCATATATGATGTCGACTAATGTGAAGTATTTATTATTAAGAACCACACATGGCTTCATTATTGTCCTTATATGATACATAATGATTCCTAAAGTAGTTATAATAGGACCATAAATAATATTATGGGGGAAATACCACCCTTTCCCTAAAAAAAACCCGGTCAACACAAAGTCCCTTTAATTTTTTATGGCAACATTTGACGGACCAAACATCATAGAACATCTGACAAAAAAACACCCCTTTTCTATTATATGAGATCGGAATACGTAGGTAATATATCTCAATAAACAACATGCGTCTCTATTTATATTCCTATTAGATATGTAGTGACATCATGATCTTCAATCCTAGGCGCAACCATGTATTTCATTATTAAATAATTCCATTGTATAATTATTCCTTAAAAATATAGGATCATACCCATATTAGAAATAAACGTGGAATGATTACTATCCTCATTTGATAAATAGTGACTCCTAGATATCTAATCAAAGGGAAGAAAAAAATTATGAATGAAATTCATCCCGAAAGTTATTATTTTGGGCCTTTTCATCAATATATCATCTATCCAAAAGTGATGTATTATGGTGAGACCTAGTTTTTTTCCCATTGCATGTGTGATTGGTATATTTAAGAAATATCGAAGTGATAAGTATGGTTTGACCCAAAATCCTATAGTATATGTATTTAAATCATAGATTACCTACCCTGGATCTAGCCATGGGGTTTTCCCTAATACCGGACCCGTATTGTTTAGGCCATGGTTTAGGAGACCCAACCTCATGTAACCCTAAATTATGAAAACTATCCCCCAGATAAAATCATTCCATTCAAGAGTAACCCCTTCTTAGCCACAAAACACTATCTATTAAGGCCTCATGTCCCTATCTCATGATATTAAACTACATAAAACTATCATAGTATTATAAAGATAAATTATATGACACTGAGTCCACCAGATAAGCCCTAAGTAGACATATAACATCCTAAATTTTATAGTTGAAATATCTAATATGAGATCCTTATTTGTGTAATAATTATTGGAATATGGTTCCTAACTACCATTATCCTACCCTAAGGTAAAGATGCATCTATTATAAAATCTGTTGGTTTCAAGTGATGAACACCAATGGAACCTAGATTTCCATTTTAAATTTTCATTAATACTAAACAAATATGAGATATATATTTGTTATAAATTATTTCACACATATAGTGTGACTCACAATATCTTATAGGTCCCATATAATCACTCTATCAGGTATAATTATGGTTTGAATAACCCAAAATCTTTGGAGGTACATCCTGGTCACATGAAATTAAACTGTATAAAAAATTCTATTGTATATGACCTCACTATATTTTTGGGATGTCCTATTAGTGACACATTTTTTTCCAATAGGATATAGAAATCCATTTAATAAATTTTCATGCACTGAACTGTGTCTAGATGAAATTCTCGCCCTTCTGTATAAGAGATAGATCTATATAAGAGTATTTATCATCATGTTCTTCATCCATGAACCTATGCTGAAGATGATTCCCCCTATAGATATTCTCTACCAACATTGTAAACTCAATTTCATAACTACATATTTATTGATTAGTATATATATAGTATACATAGTGATTTTAGGATTACATATAAAAAGAACACATGGATGTTACATAAAAAAGATCCTTCCTCTCATTCATAATAGTTTGATCTATAATGTATATTAGTTTTAATATTTTTTTTCAAACCAAAACTAATAATGTGAAGGATAAAATATTTCCACATACCTATGTTGGAATATCCATTCCTTATATTGGGTGCTTTCCAAGGGCCTATTACATTAAGATATTTTGTAAACTATGTGTTTATTGATTCTTGTTACTTTAGGATATACAGTGAAACTCAATTCTCTCATTTTGGACCCATCTTCAACCATTGAAAATGTGAACAACCCCTTTATCATTTTGTATAAAACTATAATGAGATAAATAATAATTTCATTCCTTACACATGAAATCAACCAGGGCTTATGGATTGTCACAAAACACTATGTGAGGAATGATAAAAATTCACTATCCTCTATATAATTAAGATTCATACAGGGGACCCTACAATAGATTCATTCCCTTGAAATGTACTACAAAAAATTACCCACACATGTATATGAGTTTTACCTAAATTACGTTTATTTATCCATCTACAAGGACCCAAATAGTTATGTATTTGATAGTCAACTGAGATATCATGATCCACCTAACCCATTTCATTGGAATCCCCTATCCCTATGTAAAATATTGATATATATATATATAGACTATCATCCTAATAAAATATATATTTCTAGTTTTTTATCCTAACAAAATGCATAGTGGAATTGTGATATAAAATCATTGGACCAATAATGGATTCCCATAAAATAATCACATCATCCCAGTGTCTAGATCCTTATGATTGTGATGGAACCTCTCTATGGGTCCAATACTGACAAACATACTTATAATTTATCACACAACTAAAAATATATAGTCCTCTATATAATGGCCCTTGTCATAGGACATGAAGTACGTGATACCCATTTCTTTTTTATATGATGTTAAAATGAATGAAATGTGGGTCTAGCCAATGTCACCAAAAGCTACCCGGGGAAGCTCAAACTGTATGAGATGAATGATTTATTTAATCACTACATTCATACACGAGACTGAGATAAGGGAATTCAATACTTTGTTATAGAGCCCCTTTAATCCCTTCAAGTTCATAGTGTTTTTTTCTCCCACACATATAGTTAACCACAGCATGGCACATCACCTTTTTCATAACCATGTGGTTACTTGAATATTTGATTTCATAAATATTATCAATTATAGACAAAAAACTATGATAAGGTCATTACATATAACACATGAGTTAAGCTTGTATAATGAAAGAAATAAATATATCTCCCCCACATGATGTTAATATATGTTTTGTGGGTCCTTATCGAATGGCAATAAACTACATGACACCAAAGTCTGATTCAGATGATTTTAAAATGAATGAATCCCAAGACATTATTGAATTATGTTAAACTATACTGATCATCATCCACTCTGACACCTTGTTGAATGACTACAACATCGTAACCATAGTCATCTAAAGTATAGGATACTTACACTGCCTTTTTTAAAATTCATTTTCATAATAAAAACTTCATGCCTTTAGTTTCAGAAATGTCAGTTGTCTATTCATGGATATGAGTAATAGGTGGGCATAGATTCAAGGGCACCACTACATGGATATGAGAAAATTCTGAAATTTTTCATTTTATATCCACCCCATTCTGGCCTACCAACCCAAGGCATATTCATACTGAAAAATTGACCTCTAATATTTATATTACCTAAAAACACTACAACCAAACCCATCATTTGAATGAGTTTAGTTGAAATCCCTTCATCTTATTTCCATTTTCATCACTCCTAACACAGAGACTATGGTTCATGATTTACAACATCATTATTATCCATTTAAATGGATGTTAGATAACTCTTAGAATTTAAATCCTGGTTGGAGTATTGTGTCACACCCCCTTTCATCTCCTTGGTATGACCGCTATGAACTTAAAAGTTTTACATTACATGTGATATAAACTATGTTATTATAGGGATCATTAATCATGGTAGGTTTTCATTGGATAATATCATATTAATTATCTTACCATGAAATCAAAATCATGTAATCATAAATTGAGACCCTGTATGGTCCCAAACAAAAGAACATATACTTATACAAGAAGAGACATACAAATTTTCATTCTAAAAACTCATATAATGGATGCTAATAAATTTTAATTTATATCATGTTAATCACTCTTTATGGGGTTTATGAAAAAGAATGATAAAATCATCCTTGAAAAATCATGTTGGTTTAATATATTAAATATGTATGTTGTCATTCATGATAAGACATCTTATTCTCATTTATTAAACTGTCAATTTTTTTTTGAGAATTTACTCATGAATCTATTTTTATATATTTATCACCCCTAGAATTATTTCAATACACATAGTAATAACATTTAGTGTTTTCCAACACTTCTTGAATTTCATGTTCTCTATGGAACCACATCATAAAATTGTTTCATGAATTATCACCACTCTTGGGATGTTATGACATTATGTGAATCAACATAGATATCCCACTTATAGAAATATTGGTAACATTGGTTGATTGGTATAAATGTAAAATCATTGAATGGATAACAACACAATTGACTTTTCTCTTTTGAAGTGACGCATTAGGGTTGTTTCTGTTTATGGGTAAATGTTCATTATAACCCCAAGCACTATTTCCTGAAGTTATATAACATGTCATATCCCTTAATAATGGTCATCCAAGTCCCATCAGTATTCAACTCCAATTTATTTACACATTATTATGATGAAATTTACACTTTTCATAAAACACTAACTTATGGGGATCCAAATGTCCTCGATTTTACACATTCATGAATCATGCACACATTCAATGAATTATTATGATATCCTACTCTTATATACATCATATATGGGTGTTCATGACCAATGAAGACCCAAATTCTTATTGTTGAGATACTCATCTTGGGAAATGGGTATTGGATAAAATAGTCCTTATTTTGTGAACTTAAATAGAATGAAATAATGGTATTATCTTCATGACCATAAAATAAATTCCCCTTTTTATTCAATTATATATGACCTAAAAAGTTGTAAATATTTAGTAAAATATATCAGACCTAAAATATCACTAGCCCATTTTTTTAGAACCATGAACCTAAACTACTTTCAACACTTCTCACAATATTCTATATCTATAACACTAGTATCATTAATTCATGTTTGGTCTATTATCCCATGTCACTATACTGACTACCCAAATTTTTACAATGTTATAAAACCATAAACATCAATAATATATGGTACACATTTTTTGGCCTTAAATTCTAGCACACATTAGTATTATTTTCTTGACCATGAATATCGTAATTAAAAATGCATATAACTCTTCAATTTGAAAACACATAAAAGGAAAACATGAATAAAATAAATTCACCACTCACATTACATGAACTTTCATAAGATTATGTTAAATTATAAAAATCTAAAATAAAAAATAGTGAAAAATTACTTAGTTTCAAAACCCATAATGGGAGGCCTAAGAAATATTCATGTTCCTTCCTGCTAATTCATCCCAATATGAGGCTTGGGAAAAATTTAGGGTGATATAAAATTAGAATTAAGGCTTTGAGGGTCCCCAATTTTACCCCATATAGATTAAAAAATTTCTCTATGGGCCCCTTGTCTAAATAAATATTTAAATCATTCACCCTAAATCCATATTATTTTATGCAATACTTATTTCATATTCCCCCTTTTTAGTCCTTATCTTGCAATCTAAATCATCATCCAAATGAACTAAACATAGTGTATCACGATGATATTTTTTCCTATACCCATCCACGAGCCACACTCTATAGGAAATCATCCAAATGATAAAATTCTAGTGCGTAGTATTATTATTTCCGCCAACTCTCATATGAGATCCATTTATGGGAAGTAATTTTTCAAATGGACCAACTCTTGTGTATAGTGATGATATTATTATATATACACATCACGATGTATAACTAGTGGTAAACACCATAGACTTAAATAATTCTAGGTTCATGATTGATTTTTTTATAAAAGTTCAATTCTTACATAGATTCGAATTATCATTAGATTTTCCTATGAATGTTTCACGTGAAAACAAGGAGTAAAATATAGAGTCAAGATATTTTAAAATAGTAAAGGAAATTTATTTATGAAAAAATGTTTTTTTTATTAAAGAAAATTTAAAATTAAATAGGAATACCCATAACATAAAGAATATCATTAAGTACAATTCATATTAAAGGGTATGTTAGTATCATAAGACATACTAAAAAAATTCCTAAACCATTTCAATTTACATAGACAACTAGTCATCCTAATATATGTGCTTGGATAATATGATTGATTTAGAATATATCTAAGGGATTTTAATTTTATCCATGTTGGTTTCATAATCATTTTAATTTATGATAACAAGAATGACTACTAGAAATCCTTAATTTCATTATTCATGTAGGATATAATTTCTTGAAGGCAAAGCCCTTGTTGGATAGGTTCCTCATTCAATGCCCAATTTTAGTCAATTTTTCTAATATCTATGATATACATGTGATTTAATAATTCATTAATCATGTAATCCTTAATTATTTTAGTAGTTAATAATGAATCCACCTAATAATATTTCAACATTGGGTCCTCTTGGTTCTCTTAGATTCAAATAACATCTTTTAAGGCATTTTGAATGGATTGATATTTGAATACCCTTTGTCCTAGAGTTGTAAACATGTGACTGAGTATTGGAAAAATCATTGGTAATTTATATAGAGGGGTTTGAGAAATAATTTTTTTAGGTTATTTCACACATAAATATATGAGTGAGAATACAAGAATTGATCACCTGTTAGTTAGATTTAGTGTTTTTTTTAATGTGGAATATATTTTGGCACTTGATTAACTAGAAAGTTTCTAGCCCTAACATCCCCCGAAAAATGCTAATGGCTAGTTATCTAGTTATCCAACCACTGTAACCTATTGAGATAGTAAGAAAATTTCACGTTATATTTATACGACTTAAGGAGATGTTAACCAGTTCAATTGTGCAACACCCATCAGTAAATAAATAGACAATATCTCTAATATGTGATAAATTTATCATCACTATTTTATTTAGGGACACTGCCATCACCCACCACCATTTCATTGCTACAAATAATTGTGAGAGTTCATTCCAACTAAATCATACCCTTCATTGGAGTTAGTGATCGAAGATGAATATCTCATATATGTAATGTTGTAATTTCATCAAGACTTCCCACAAGAAAAAATAACAATCAACTTGATATAGAGTAAATATTAAGGTATCATACCATTGAGTAAAATTACACCAAAATTAGTGAACAATGACCCATAGTATATAGTTTTTTCTTAAATATCAATCAAACCATAAAATGTATTGGATGGAATAGGTAATATGATTTATGATTTTAGATTCCAAGATATCTTGGGAGCCTCATGGGATATATTTTCCACTACTCACTTGGGAACTGTTCACATATGGATCCCTAATAAATTTGTAGGAATAATTTTATCTTAATGGGGATCTACATAAAATAATAGAATTTTTTTCACTATCAATGACCTCGAATTCCATGATATTAATGTTTTAGGATTCTGCACACCCTATATTAGTCTTGGGTCTAATGATTGAAAACTTTTAACATCTGGAGTGAATAACATATATCATTTCATTTAGGATTCAATAGCTAACATGAACATAGATATCCCTATGGTGGCATAGTATTGGGAATGTGATGAACATTTTATCTAGTGACCTTTGAGGACAAGTATTTGAATTAACATATTAGTAATGAGGTAAAAACATTGAGATAAAAAATTAATTGGATGATTATACTGTCTTTATCAACCTAAATAAATATGAGCGGCTAGTTCACATGCCCCTACCATTTTCAAAATATCTTTTAGGTATATCACTATGATAAGGGTCATTTATGGTTAGAAGAATGCTATATCAATATTAGAAGCTGGAATCCCAATTTTCTATGATGTATTAGGATATCCTTCTTCACCAAAATTCCCATTTGATATGCATCGATAGAATTATCCATACCCCCAACTGGGTAAAATAATGAATGTTGAGATTATTGTTCCTCTCTAGTATCCTAAAGAATAAAATACAAGGATATTGTCTATAAACATGAAAAAAAATCTACAAACAGTAAATACAAGGATATTTAATATCACTTTTAGGGTTCTTGAGCTTGCCTCTTCTTCCTATGTTTACATTGTATGAGTTATAAGTATTTCATACATTCATATAGAATGATAGAAGCAACCATTAATCAATTGAATGATGTAATAGCGGTCCTGGAGATAATTTTTATTTCACCATTATGATATTACAAGGGGTTGTACATTAGTGATGATATAAACCCAATACATATAGAATCCTTATTTCTTTTGATGATAGGATCATGATTCACTGGTGGATAGATACCCCATTTAGGAATCACATTCCCTTCATGTAAATAAATGGTATTTATCATAAGGAATATATTGTTGGGGGTTACCCTTGGGATTGGGGAGCACCTCTATTGTTGGGGGAGTAACACCCATAGGGCTCACCATCATCCTCAACCTATACTTGAACCATATACTATAAATGAAAGGAAGTTCCTTGTTAAGATATAATACCCATTTGTTCCCCTTTACCAATATAGTAATATCATTATTTGTATTCTAGTCAACTACTACATGCCTACTAACTAGTTTTAGCCTCTTTACTTCACCCGACCCTACTACCTGATCCTCTCATTCATCATCAGTTTCAATCATTAGTAGTCCTATTACTTTAATCATGATCCTAGACATCAATACATTGGTATAAGATCATATATAAGCCCTATAATAGTCAAAAACAAGATCTATGGGGACATATCTATATGTTAGGATGACCTGAAAACCAATCTCATACAATGTGGGCATTATCAAATATTGGAAAGAAACTATGTAACATCCCAGGTAAATAAAGAATAAACCATTTTAATATTTATTAATATTAGCTAATTTAATATTAATTTTACTTTAAAGGGGTTTCTATGTTCGATAGCGTACCCGATACGCAACAAAGAGTTTCATTGAAATCTTACGTTGTGCACTAGTAATAAAATATTATTATTTTAAATGGTAGTTAACACGTAGTCGTTGTATTGGCGGGAATGAATAGAAATAACTAAAATATGATTATATATGTGTGTTAAATGTTTTTACATTTATCCAATAAAGGATAAAGGCTTAAAATATGAAAAGAATTCAATTTTAGGCATAGATACTCTAATATTCACTAAAGGTCCACTTATCGCCTTTTGATGGCGAACCGTCATTAAATATAGTTTTGGTCACTCTTATACATTTTATTGGAACAAATAAAATTCTTCTTTATAATCGGGACATCAAAATTTTCTTTGTGTAAATTTTTGGTATTTTTCCGATAAAGTTCATTTTTAATGAATAGTGAAAAATGTTGTATTTTAATTCAAAACCCCTTTTTAATCTAATTTATTAATATGATTAGATTATATTTTTAATTGGTTTTAAATTGAAATTAGAATATATTTTTACTATTTAATCTAATAGTGGTCATTGGAATTAATTTCACTTTGAAATCGGACTTAAACTAGTGTCAATCTTTTGGTACATTTTGTTTCATAAAAACACGCTATTTGTTTTGACAGTGGGAATTAATTATTAAATTAATTAATGAAACTTATATGTTTTTAATTTTTTAAAATAGACATCATTTTTGAATTCAGAATATCAAATATATCTTAGGGTTAATTTTTGGTATTTTTCTGAAAAACTTCAATTTTTGATAAATAGTGAAACCACTTAGTGGTACTTACAAAACTGATTTTTCATTTAAATGAAATTTTACCACCTCTTTGTTTTGAATTTCAAAAATCCAACATACATGGTTTTCATTAAGAAGTAAAATGTGGTTCAATTGGATTAAAATAATTTTTTGGTGAATAGTAACTTTTAAGTTTTTAATCGCAATTAGAGGTAATTAGTGTAATTTAAGGTAAAAATAATGTTTTAATCATATGAAACGAACTTGACACATTTCCTACCCTTATTTGATGTGTCATGGCCGACCATTACAATCCATGGGTCAACTTGAGGACCCCATGGAGCCACTTTGGTAGGAAAATGGCATTAATATCTTTTTATTTAATGTTAAAATAAAAATGTCACAAACATGTGTTGTTTTACTAAAGCAATTTTTAAATGGGGTTATACAAGTCATATTTTCTAGTATAAATATTTATTAGAAATATAAAAATATTTTCTACATCATGATATTTTTTTATAATTTCTAGACATTAAAAAAATTAAATTATTTATGACACCATGATGATGTAGTGATTACCTCATTATTTAACGATTTAAATAAAATGAAAAGATAATGTAAAATCTAAGACCTAAACTTGTCAAAAACCTATTGGATGGGTGGATTTAGAACTCTTATCACCTTATCCTCAAAATATATAATTTTGGGACCTTTAAAATCCAAAAAGCATTTTATAATAAAGTAAACTTTTATAACTTTCCAAGAGTGCCCCTCCTCTCCGCTTATAAAAGGCCCCCACCTCTACCACCTTACCCACACCTCTCAAGCCTTTGGCTCGGCCAACCCCTGAAAATTTTGTCTCTCCAAATCCCTATCTTACTTCTAGAAGCCTCACTTTGGGTAGAAGTCTTTACAAGGAAGCCTTTGAGCTCAAATCAAAAAGAGTTACCCTATTTAAAGGTAGTGTCTTCACTTGTGTTCTTATGTTTTATTTTGCTTCTCCAACCCCCTAAACTCTTTTAATTCCTTTATTTTGTAAAAAAAAGTATCTTAAATATACTAGGATGTTGTTATGAGAATGATTATAGCTACACCTACACACACCTTCATCCAATGGTTAAAGAACATATTGTTTCTGTGGTTGGCGATTTTCATCTCACGAAACGATGATTGTTCAATCTTCTTTTAACACCTTTCATGGTGGCCATTAAGATGTCACTATATTTATATATGATATATGTTATGTTTATGTTTTCCTTATGCTTCTGTATTTTTCATTTTTGGGATACCTTTATGGTTTCCATTGTCGGTAAACACGATAATTTCATTTTAGGAAGTGCGGACTATCACCCCCTCAAAGTGATTTGATTGGTTAATACCATATGTGGGACATATAAAGGATGGAGTTAATGTTATTATATATTATGTTATAATTTAATTATAATATAACCGTATATCATTATGATTTCACTCCATTAAATACGAAATAGAAATGAAAGTAGCGTCCATGCGTACGTACGGCTTACCGTCTCCATGAACGCTGCATTTCATTTCATACCTCTAAATGTTATGTACTATTACAAATACATGTATATTCTGGATATAAAAGATATATATGATATCCAAATCATGAATATCATTCTGGATATAATGAACCTTTGACCACATAAATAACATGTAATTGTAAGAAGCCCATTTTTGACTTAAGTACCAAATATCGAAAAAACAAACTTTATTAAATTAAATGATTACATAATGTTTATAACATGAAAATAAGTTATATGAAAGGAATAATAAACTTTAAAAAGGTTCTTAAGCAAGTAGAAATTAACTTTAGTTTATTATTCGAGAGATTAAAGAGCAATCGAGTCACGTCGGACACGATGTAAGGGACTTCGTCTCAATCTCCTTTCATTGAGGCATATTTTGTTCTAATACAAGGATTTCTTTTATACGTTGTATAAACCCCTTTGACTTTTAATTTTATACAAAAGGAATATTTTTCTATGAAGCATTTTACAAAATTACAAAAAGGAATGTTTCTTTTAACGTACACGGTGACAATGACCTTTTCCGCCACCGCGAGTATTATTTGGTCTTTGGCTTCCTCAACAAGCTGTGATGTTTTTTTAAAATGAAATAAATACCAAATACTCTTTTATGTATTTTGGTATTGAAAATGGTTTTTATAATGGATTTGTTATGTCAATATATTTAAGTGATATATTGTGATCAAAGTGTGGAAATGTTTTCTTTCCATTATATTTGTTTTATGTCTTATGATTTTGTAATGGTACTTGGACATTTGACGGGTGGTTACATGATAAACCATATGACGGGTGGTGCCGTGAATACCAGGATGGGTGGTTACATTATAACCTCCAATGCATTGGGTATGGAAGTCGGCCGTATGGCTATTCCATTAAGTGATATGTGTGGAAGTCGACTGGATGGTTATTCCACTTAAGTATGTTTACGTCCCAAGTTACCTTTATATGTTATGTATTCTTTATATGGGTTTTATGGTAATCTTTTGGTTACAAAATGGTGAGTAATGATCATTTATTCAGTGAAGTGTTTTACTACTTTATAAAGGTGAAAGGTATTACTTTGATAAAGTATACATGGTTTACTTGTTGTTTTGAAAAACTAACAGTTTTCATTCTTTGTGTATCCCTTACTAAGATTTTTATGCTCCCCCCAAGTTTTTTTTTGAAATGTTTTCCACAGGACATAATGTGGAATAGGGTCAAGGATGTGATCAAAGAAAAGTCATGCTTTCTTAAACATGGAACTAGAAATGACCTTTTTTTGGAGTTCATGTTTTGAAAAAAAACTTTATTGAAGTGTCTACTGTGTAATCTTTTGAGATGTAATAGTTATGATATAATTCTCTAAAACTCTAAACCTGAAAAGATCCTCAATGGGAATTATTTATTTAATTCAATATTAAGTAATGATTAATTTTGGGGTCTTATAGTTGGTATCAGAGGTCGGTTTAGACAACTTTAGGAGTTAGAAAATTGTTAAATTATAAATTAATTTATTGTATGATTGAAATGATATAGCATTTAAAAATTACCATGTTGCTTCCCCTAAGATATTTCTATGATAAGAATGGTTTTCCATATAGGAAATAGAGAATCTTTTCTAGGAAGGCATACAAAGTATAATGACCTTTTGAATCAGCAACTAGAGATGGTCGGAATCAGAATTGAGCATTTTACTGCACTGATGGCTCAGTTGAATCAGGAGTTGAAAAGAAGATTGGTAAATGCTACAGTTTTGGCACTTCCTTCCAGAAATGGTGAGTTTGTTATCTAAAATTATTCTTCATTGAAAGGACTTGGTTGTGTCCTTATGTAGAATGATCAGGTAATTTCATATGCTTCACGTCAGTTGAAAACTCATGAGGTAAATTACCCTACACATGACTAGGAATTAGCTGATGTTGTTTTTGCTCTAAAAACTTAGAAGCATCATTTGTATGGAGTAAAGTGTGAAATATATACTGATCACAAAATTTTAAAGTATATACTTAATCAGAAAGAATAGAACATGAGACATAGGAGATGTCTAGAATTAATCAAGGATTATGATTGTACAATTCATTACCATCCGGGAAAAGAAAATAAATTGGCTGATGCTTTGAGTCAAAAAAGTAATGATTCATTAACAATGCTACATTTGGAATGAGATCCTATGGTTTTTTATTTGATGAACTTTGGCATAGAATTTGTTGGTGTAGGAAGTTCTTCTATTTTGTTTCAGGTATCAGTGAGATCATCTCTATCAGACTGAATTAAGCAAGCGTAGAAGAAAGACAGTGGGTTGTAGAAAAAGGTAGAGCTGGTTCAGAAGGGTAAGTTGCCTAAATTTAATATTGATAATGATTGTGTTTTGAGGTTTGGGAAGAGATTATGTGTTCCTGGTGCTTCACAGTTGAAGAATGAGTTGTTATGTGAGGCTCATAGTTCCCCATTTTTAGTTCATCCGGGCAGTACTAAGATGTACATAGATCTGCGGGAGTATTACTGGTGGGATGGAATAAAAAGAGATATTGATGATTTTACTATGAAGTGTTTGACTTGTCAGTAGGTTAAAGTAGAGTGGCAATTTCCAAAAGGGATGCTTAAACCTTTACCAGTGCCAGAGTGGAAATGGGAAAATATATCCATCGACTTTGTTGTGGGATTACTGAAAACATCACGAGGTAATAATGCAATCTGGGTTATTGTTGATCGCTTGAATAAATCTGCTCATTTCATTCCTATTCGAGATAGTTTCTCTCTAGATCAACTTTCTCGATTGTATCTTAAAGAGGTATTCAGGTTTCACGGAGTTCCCCTATCCATTGTATCTGATCGTGATCCCAGGTTTACTTCTAACTTTTGGAAAGGCCTTCAGAAGTCATTGGGTACTGAATTAATTTTAGTACAGCTTTTCATCCTCAATCAGATGGGCAGTTAGAATGAACAATTCATACTTTGGAGGATATGCTACGTGCTTGTTCTTTGGATTATCAGAGAAGTTGGGAGCAACATCTTTCTTTGGATGAATTTTCATATAATAATAGTTTTCATTCTAGTATACAGATGGCACCATTTGAGGCATTATATGGGAAGCAGTGTCGAACTCCAGCTTTCTAGGATGAAGTGGGTGAAAGGAAGTTGATGGGACCAGAATTGCTAGAAGAGTTGGAAAAAAAAGTTCAGCTGATACAGAAACACATGAGAACAGCTCAGAGTAGGAAGAAGAGTTATGCAGACAACAGGAGGAAGGATCTATCTTTTGAGGTAGGTGATCTTGTTTTTCTCAAAGTTTCACCATGGAAAAGTGTGATGTGATTTGGTAAGAAAGGAAAGCTGAGTCCAAGGTTCAGTGGACCATATGAAATTCTGGAGAAAGTTGGATCATTTTCTTACTGAGTGGCTTTACCTCCAAGTTTATCTCAGGTACACAATGTTTTTCATGTTTCGATGTTGAGAAAGTATATCCCAGATCCATCTCATGTTTTGAGCCCAGAGGTAGTTCGGTTGGAAGAGAATATCTCTTATGAAGAACAACCACTCCATATTTTTGACCGAAGAGAGCAAGTGTTGTGAAATAAGGTAATTCAATAGGTAAACGTTTTGTGGAAAAACCATATTTTTGAAAAGGCAATGTGGGAATCTGAAAATGCTATGAGGGATAAATACCCCCACTTATTTTGATAAGTGAATAAAATTGCGAGGATGCAATTCCCAAAAGGGGGGAAGGATGTAACATCCCAAGTAAATAAAGAATAAAACATTTTCATATTTATTAATATTTTCTAATTAAATATTAATTTTACTTTAAAGGGGTTTCTATGTTCGATAGCATACCGATACGCAACAAAGAGTTTCTTTGAAATCTTACGTTGCGCACTAGTAATAAAATAATATTATTTTAAATTGTAGTTAACACTTAGCCGTTGTATTGGTGAGAATGAATAGAAATAACTAAAATATGATTATATATGTTTGTTAAATGTTTTTACATTTATCCAATAAAGGATAAAGTCTTAAAATATGAAAAGAATTCAATTTTAGGCATAGATACTCAAATATTCACTAAAGGTCCACTTATCGCCTTTTGATGGAGAACCGTCATTAAATATAGTTTTGGTCACTCTTATAAATTCTATTGGAACAAATAAAATTCTTATTTATAATCGGGACATCAAAATTTACTTTGTGTAATTTTTTGGTATTTTTCTGATAAAGTTCATTTTTTAATGAATAGTGAAAAATGTTGTATTTTAATTCAAAACCTCTTTTTAATATAATTTATTAATATTATTAGATTATCTTTTGAATTGGTTTTGAAGTGAAATTAGAATATATTTTTACCATTTAATCCAATAGTGGTCGTTGGAATTAATTTCACTTTGAAATCGGACTTAAACTAGTGTCAATCTTTTGATACATTTTGTTTCATAAAAACACGCTATTTGTTTTGACAGTGGGAATTAATTATTAAATTAATTAATGCAACTTATATTTTTTGAATTTTTTAAAATAAACATCATTTTTGAATTCATAATATCAAATATATCTTAGGGTTAATTTTTGTTATTTTTCTGAAAAACATCAATTTTTGATGAATAGTGAAACCACTAAGTGGTACTTAAAAAACTGATTTCTTTTGTTTAAATGAAATTTTACCACCTCTGTGTTTTGAATTTCAAAAATCATACATATACAGTTGTCATGAAGAATTAAAATTTGGTTCAATGGGATTAAAATAATTTTTTGGTGAATAGTAACTTTTAAGTTTTTAATCACGATTAGAGGTAATTAGTGTAATTTAAGGTAAAAATAATGTTTTAATAATATGAAATGAACTTGACACATGTCCAAACCTTATTGGATGTGTCATGGCCGACCATGAAAATACATGGGTCAAATTGGGGACCCCATGGAGCCACTTTTTTAGGAAAATGACATTAATATATTCTTATTTCATGTTAAAATAAAAATGTCACAAACATGTGTTGTTTTACTAAAACAATTTTTAAATGGTGTTATACAAGTCATATTTTTTACTATAAATATTCATTAGAAAGCTAAAAATATTTAATACATCATGATATTTGTTTTATAATTTTTAGACATTAAATAAATTAAATTATTTATGACACCATGATGATGCAGCAATTACCTCATTATTTAATGATTTAAATAAAATGAAAGATAATGTAAAATATAATACCTACACTTGTCAAAAACCTATTGGATGGGTGGATTTATAACTCTTATCACCTTATACTCGAAATATATAATTTTGGGATCTTTAAAATCTGAAAATAATTTTATAATAAAGTAAACCTTTATAACTTTCCAAGAGTGCCCCTCCTCTCCACTTATAAAAGGCCCCCGCCTATACCACCTTACCCACACCTCTCAAGCCTTTGTCTCGGCCAACCCCTGACCATTTTTTCTCTCGAAATCCCTCTCTTACTCCTAGAAGCCTCACTTTGGGCATAAGTCTTTCCAAGGAAGCCTTTAAGCTCAAATCAAAAAGAGTTACCCGATTTAAAGGTAGTGTCTTCTCTTGTGTTCTTATGTTTTATCTTGCTTCTCCAACCCCCTAAAATATTTTTATTCCTTTCTTTTGTAAGAACACCAGTATCTTAAATATACTATTATGTTTTTATGAGAAGTATTAGAGCTACACCTACACACACCTTCATCAAATGGTTAAGAAAACATACTGTTTCTGTGGTTGGTGATTTTCTGCCTCACGAAACGATGATTGTTCAATCTTCTTTTAACACCTTTCATGGTGGCCATTAAGATGTCACTATATTTATATATGATATATATTATGTTTATATTTTCCTTATTCTTCTGTATTTTTCACTTTTGGAATACCTTTATGGTTTCCATTGTCGGTAAACACGATAATTTCATTTTAGGAAGTGCGGACTACCGCCCCCTCAAAGTGATTTGATTGGTTAATACCATATGTGGGACGTATAAAGGATGAATTTAATGTTATTATATATGATTTTATACTGTATTTATAATATACCCTTATATAATTATGATTTAACTCCATTAAATACGAAATAGAAATGAAATCAGTGTTCATGCGTACGTACGGCTTATCGTCTTCATGAACGGTGCATTTCATTTCTTACCTCTAAATGTTATGTACTATTATAAATACATGTATATTCTGGATATATAAGATATATATGATATCCAAATCATGAATATCATTCTAGATATAATGAACCTTTGACCACATAAACAACATGTAATTGTAAGAAGTCCATTTTTGACTTAAGTACCAAATATCGACAAAACGAACTTTATTAAATTAAATGATTACATAACGTTTATAACATGGTTATAAGTTATATAAAAGGAATAATAAACTTTAAAATGGTTCTTACGAAAGTATTAATTAACTTTAGTTTATTATTTTGGAGATTAATGAGCAATCGAGTCACGTCGTACACGAGGTAAGGGACTTCATCTCAATCTCCTTTCATTGAGGCATATTTTATTCTAATACAAGTATTTCTTTTATATGGTGTATAAACCCCTTTTACTTTTAATTTTATACAAAAGGAATCTTTTTCTATGAAGAGTTTTACAAAACGACAAAAAAGGAATGTTTCTTTGAACGTACGCGGTGACAATGACCTTTTCCGCTGCCGCGAGTATTATTTGGTCATTGGCTTCCTCAACAAGCTGTGATGTTTTTTTTAAATAAAATAAATACCATATACTCTTTTATGTATTTTGGTATTGAAAATGGTTTTTATAATAGATTTTTTATGTCAATATATTTAAGTGATATATTGTGATCAAAGTGTGGAAATGTTTTCTTTCCATTATATTTGTTTTATGTCTTATGATTTTATAATGGTACTTGGAAATTTGATGGGTGGTTACGTGATAAACCATATAATGAGTGGTGCCGTAAATACCAGGATGGGTTGTTACATTATAACCTCCAATGCATTGGGTATGGAAGTCGGCCATATGGCTATTCCATTAAGTGATATGTGTGGAAGTCGACCAGATGGTTATTCCACTTAAGTATGTTTATGTCCCAAGTTACCTTTATATGTTATATGTTCTTTATATGGGTTTTATGGTAATATTTTGGTTACAAAAGGGTAAGTAATGATATTTTATTCAGTGAAGAGTTTTTACTACTTCATAAAGGTGAAAGGTATTACTTTGTTAAAGTATACATTGTTTACTTGTTGTTTTGAAAAACTAACAGTTTTCATTCTTTGTGTATCCCTTACTGAGCTTTTTATGCTCACCCCAAGTTTTTTTTTTGAAATGTTTTTCATAGGACATAATGTGGAATAGGGTCAAGGATGTGATCAAGGAAAAGTCATGCTTTCTTAAACATGGAACTAGAAATGACCATTTTTTGGAGTTCATGTTTTGAAAAAAAAGGGAAATTTTTAGAAGTGTCTACTGTGTAATCTTTTGAGATGTAATAGTTATGATCTAATTATCTAAAACTCTAAACCTAAAAATATCCTCAATGGGAATTAATTATTTAATTCAATATTAAATAATGTTTAATGTCAGGGTCTTATAAACTGTTATGTCCATTTCTTCTCATATAATGTATGGAGGAGTAGGGAAGTGTTTTTTTAAAATATTTAATTAAAATATAAATCTAAATGGATAATATCCATTACACATACTCTACCCATCAATTATAATTACAATTATTTCCGATGGAATGTGTGTTCTGGTTTGGAATCACTATTCCCAAAATGTTTTGAAAGTAATTTTTTATAGAACTAGAAACACTAAACAAGTCATCATTTATAAAAAATATATATATTTACTAATGTAATATTTTTTACAACATGTTTCACCCCCTCATTTAGTCCCTCCAATATCCAATCACCCTCTTCTTTTATTCCCTCTCCTACCACTCTCTTCCCATCGCAACTACCCTCTCTGATTTCTATAGTTTCAAAACCTCAGCTCATCTTCCTTCCAGTTTTTCCAGCGATTTCTCCAGAATCAGCCACTCATTTCTAGAGGTTCCACTGCATCCTGCAACTCCATCTTCCCTAATTCCTATATCTACTCAGTTGTGAAATTATTACTCTATCTTAAACTCTACCGATCTCCTCCTCATTGCGAGTTGCCTATTTCGAATCACCTGTTTGAAAACCTCCACTGAATACTCTTCCTCTTAGTCTGACAATTTCACCATCATCAGCCTTCCAAATTTATGGTCATCATTGCTTCTCCATATTTTATCTTCACCTCTTCAGAAATCCTCAGTTTAGGGTTTGGTAAGATACACCTTTTGGCCTCCAAAATCTTGGGTTCCAAGTCTGTTGTGCTCAGCTATCGGGGCTCCATCGCTGTCGACTACCTTCAATTTATTCTTGTACTTCTCCTATGGTTACTCCTACATCATCCACCGTCTTGGATATTCCCTCCATATTAGGCTATACATGCATCTGTTTCATCCCACTGTGACAGTATCGAGATGCCTATATCTAGATTCCCATCTCTCCTCATATATCCAACCAGGCCATCCTCTTTGACTAGGTTTCCGCCTCATTTCATAACGACCTGCATACAAATGGCCAATATTCATCACCTACAATGGCCATTGACTCCTTTTTTATAACTAATTTATTATGTTGTTCCATTCCAGTAGATTTTCACTCATCTGTCTATTTCCCCTTCCTTGATCATTGGTGGAGTTTAATCTAATATTCAATTACCTCCCCAATGATTTGATGTTTTGCAGTGATATATGAGGTACAACAACATAGATTTTCTGGTGACAATGAAATTGGAAACTTGAGGATTCATTCAGGAAAAAATTCAGACAATAAATATGATATCACAAATTCCTGCTCACAGATTATCTTAAAGATTCATGATGTTTATTCTCCAAACAAGGGATGTGGCATGAATTATTCATTTTGAATTTTTTCATTCATTCTTCTTCAGTTTTTATGTACATATGATTGTAGATAATATTCAAAATTTTGATTATATCTCCAACACCTTGTGGTGAAATGTCAGCTATACCCAATTTGGAAAATACCAATTAGTTTGCGATGGACAAGTAATGTTTAAATTGGATTTTTGTAGAAAAAAATAAAAAATATTTTTGTTTCTTCCCAAGATGTATATTGATATCTTTGTAGAAAAATAAAGCCTAGATTAAAGAAATGTTTGGAGGACCTTCATTACAATATGGTGGTAATGAAACACTCCCATATGAATGTTTTCCATTTAAATTTATTTGGCTCACATAAGAAAGAATCTAAAGTAGTTGACATCTTTCATATTGTAGATGATGTTTCGAAGAGAATTATAAAGAATGTAATGAATCACTAACATGCATTCAAGAACCAATTGTTACTCTAGTAAGGAGTCTAATGATGGGAGAATAATTTACTATACCTAATGTGGTAACTCCATTCGTATCATGTTCAGACCCTGAAACCTCAATTTTTTCATCAGTTGGGTTTTTACAGGAATAGTTTTTGGTATAGAGTGGCTTTGGATCAATTATAAGCAATAATATTTTCTAATATATTACATTTCATTAATGAATTCATCTTACTATTTTTTATATGATATATATTATCCATTATGACGTCTTTTTCTATGGTAGCTTCATTATACATAGAGGCAACAAAAATGGGTGAATTGTACCACCAATTGAAGGTTATTTTGGTTTTATTTTCATTTATTTCTACCAATATACTGATATTTTTTCCTTTATGTATTTTTATGTTTGAATTCTATTGATATAATGAAAATGGATCTCATTAAAGAAAACGTTCTTGCATGGAAAATTGATGGTTCAATTAATGTTGGGACTTGGAAATCATGGACTTCTTTATATGTAATCTCAATAAATTTTCCTTGTGGATTATCAATTTTAGATTTTCATATCTCTATGCGATGTATTTAATCTTGATATTAATGACTGGGAAATAGGGATGGATTTCTTTCGATCTATTTGATATATTGGTTCAGGATCTTATCCTTATACTATATGCTTCTCATTATTGGTTAAAGATAATATAATGTTTCAATTTATTTTTCCTCCTATAGCCATTAATGTCTCCTGGTCTATTACCATCACCTTTATGTCTCTATATTGATTTTAGTATATTGATGTTGCTTTTTTGATAACATAATAGTGATTGACAATAATTGTTAGATGCCTTGATTTATTAAGGGAAATTGGAATTTCTTTATCTAAAACACTCTCTTTTCCCTCCCACATGCCCCTCCCCTTACTCTTTATACATAAATATTTACATATATATATATGATCATCCATGCATTTATTTATTCCAACCTTCCATGCCAAAATATTTTCATGTTTATTGCAGATGGAGAATCATTAAAATATATTTAAGCAATCAAAATTGGTTGAGTTGATAAATAAGAAAATTTTCAGAAAATTCCATTTCTAGTAGAATCCACTATCTTTCTATAGGATTGACTGATGAATATTCCTCCAATGCCAATGCCTGAAAGAAAATTCCTTCTCTAGAGTTTCATCCTTTTATCCCGAAAACTCTTCAAACCACTTTGTCCTATATACTGATAACATTCTAGAAGCTTCAGTTCAGGTTTCTTCTACTATTCACTCATCTCATAGTCATAATAGAATAGTCTTCCATGTCATCAGTGATAATAATACATATGGTGGCATGAATATGTGGTTTACGTAGAACCATGTTTCCCCTAAAATTGTTGATGTCAAAGGTATTCAACATTTTTCGGGTCACAAGAATACAGTTTTATTTTATACTATCTTAACAAGGTGATAAAGATATAAATATATTTATATATAAATATATCTATACTAATGGAAAAATATGTTTTCTTAGTTGTTAATGATGTGATTATGTTTTTGGATTTTTTTCATCTAATTATTTGAGAAAGATGCGGTTGAAAAACCAATATCATGTTGTTCAACATCTACATAGATATAAATTTATGTTTGAGATAGAAGTCGCCTAAAACAATTGACCCATTCCTTCTTGATGTGAATCATCTATTTCAGACATATGTTGACCCCAAAAAGGTGAGTAGAAATAGATTCAAAACAACTTCTATTCTGTTTTAGGTATAAACAACATGCTACCCTGCAAAAATTAAATTCTAATTTTGTTTATTATATTTTATAATGTTTGCATTAATTTTTTTAAAATTCTTGTAATTTGTTATTATTTTCAAAATTATTTTTTCAGTATGATCATTATTAATTTTCATATTTTTCATAATATTTAAGTGGATTATTATTTAGGTTTCTTTAATCTGTTATATTTTTGCATTATTTTTTAACATTATATTTATATTTGTGTATATGGATATGTGTTGTTCATTTAACAAACTTTTTTTTGGATTTTATTAGCTTATTTACAGAACATCTATATAGATACATATATGTTTTTTGAATCTATTTCCCTTTAATTCTCCGATAGTCACCCAAAAACTAGAACACTGTTCATGTGTATTTTATTTTACTCACAAAATCTAGATGCCTTGGGATTTAAACGATTTACTTCTTGGATAGGTATTCAATAAATATGGGTTGGTGGTTATTTAAAGGGTCATTAATTAGTTATAAAGAAACCACTCATGATGGGTTGGCATTGAAATAATATCCATCATGGAAGAAATCAATAATTAATTCTCTACTCTTGATTACTAAGTGATGCGATTGTCCCATTTTTAATTTGATGTTGCATCGGGAAAAAATTGCAAGGATTTATTTGGTGACATAAACTTTTTTCTGGAGTGGCTGGATTCTACTAGAGTTGTAGGTTTTTACTATGTCCTGGAATGACTTGTTTCTATTGTGTTAAGGAGTGGTTGGTTTCTACTATGTCTAATATTCCAAAAACATAGGTTACAACCCTTACCTATAAATTGTTTTAAATAAGGATGTAGATTCTCAATATACAAGAGGGGGTGAATTTTATTCATTAAAAAAATTAATGGTGGAAATTTTTAACAAGGTTAAACAAGGAAAATTCACAAAACCTCTTAGTTCTAAAAACATGCTTGATTCCGGAAATACGGTTCCAAAAATGAAACTTAATAAAAGTTTACAAGGAAAAAGATTATACCTTAAATCATATAGAATTTAATGAATCAGATTATACAAGTAGAAGAATCTATAAGATAGTTATACTTTACTTTATGCTCAAAATATAGCGGAATACAAACTTGAAACAATACATGTAACTTATAAGAAATATTTTAACCAAAAGAGTAGGGTATCCAATAACCTTGGATAAAGGTCCCTTGATATAAACTTTCAAGAAATTAAGTCTTACCCACACTAGGATATTCCCTTGATATGAATATCAGAGTCTATCTATCTATCCCCGCAATACCTCAAACTTCATGTTAGCCAGCACCTCTGTCTTCTTATCCTCAGAAGCCCTCGAATGTACTCAGAAACATTTGGAGTCACACAAAGAAATTCTGAACAAGATTTTCAGTATGAACAATGCATTAAAGTCTCTCTCTCTAGAAATCACTTCAGCATAATGTAATCTCAAGATTGATCAACATATGAGAGATAATTCAAATGAGCTCATATTTATAGGCACATCTTCAACAGTTGGAACCCTCCTCCAATAGTCATATTCTTTTTTGAATTTCAGAGGGACCTATACACATGTAACTCAAACAGCAATTTCTTAGTAACAGAAAGAAAGACATCATTTTATATCTCAAACAAGAGTAAGTAAAATATTGTTGCTCAACGAGATTTAATTTTTTAGAGTCTATGGAAAAATAGTATTCAGAGTCTAAGAGAGTAAACCTTCGGAGTCTATGTTTTAAGGATATATGGATTCTATTTTTCAAGGAATTCAGAATCAGAATTATATAGATTTCAGAGTCTAAATTCTAATTAATTCAGAGTTTGAATTATGAAGAATTCGGAGTCTGAATTATGAGGGATTCTGAACTGGAATTATGAGAAATTCAGATTCTGAATTCTAAAGAATTCAAAAGATGAATTCTGAGGAATTTGGAGTCTGAATTTTATAGAATTCAGATTCGAAATTTTAGAGAATTCAGAATCGAAATTTCAGATAATTCAAATTCTGAATTTCATAGAATTCCGATTCTGAATTTCAGAGATTTTGGATTCCGAATTTCAGAGAATTCAGATTTTGAATTTCAGATAATTTGAATTCTTAATTTCAGAGAATTCGGATTCTGAATTTCAAAGAATTTGGATTTTGAATTTTAGAGAACTTGGAACATAAATTCGGATCCTAATGTAGAATACTCTATATCTTAGTATTTATAGAATTCCAAGGTTTTATATGTGGAACTGAATTTTTACATATGAATTAAATGAGTTAGACTAAAATATGAACAACGAAAACATGGTAAGGATAAATTTTCCTTGGGGATGGAAAATTTTCCTCATTAATAAAAATCTTAGGGAAAATGAAATTTACCTTGAGATATAGTGTTTGTGATTTTCAAAACATGAAGGAATCAAAAAGTCATAATGAAACATTACTGACTCAACAATCTCCCCCTTTTTGTAAAGCACAAACATCCTTACAAAAAAGAATATAAGGGATTAGAAATTTTTATGGTTTTGTAAATAAAAACTAACCTACCTTTACTTATGGATTAAAGTGAATAAAACTAACTCCCCCTTAGGCTTTAGAACCACTAAGGATCGTATTCAAAATTTTCTGAATGAGATTTTTTATTTTATTACATACAAAAATATTCATGATGAAAACTCCCCCTTAGATGAACTCCCCCTTACATAAGGAAATTTCGGCTTTACTAAGTATTATGTTTTGACAATACATTCTCCCACTTTGTGATTTTCAAAATCAAATAAAGGGAATGGAAAAATAAATATGGTACCTGAAATATTAGTACTAAACAACCAAAAAATATAAAGAGAAACTAAAATTTCATTCTGTTTGAAAGAATTTGAACAAGGAAATTTATACAACAAAAGACCAGATTTGGAAATGATTATCCTTCCTTCATTTTTAGGATCAACTTATTCACTATTGTTTTTAATTTCTTGAGCTCCATGTGATCCTCTTCTGCACGCATGAGAAGCTGATCCTGATCTTTTGTTTTCTTATTTAAGGATTTAATTTTTCTACCTGAACCTTAAGAGATTCTGCATGGGCCTTCAAAACATCTTCTTCCTTATCAATCTTCTCTTCAATCTCAATTCTGAGATCCCTTTCCCTTTTCCAACTCATAGAAACTGATTTTAGATTCCCATTCAAATCCTTAACTTCTTGCTTCTGAGAAGTCTATTATAGAGATATCTTTCCCTCAAAACTATTAGTGAGATCCTTGATCTTCACATCATCATTATCAAAAACATCCTTTACACTTTATCGAAATTCATCAAAGATTATCATCTCTTATATTGTATTCCTTGATCATATTGTTATCTTTTTGGCATGATATTTTATGAGGCTTATAGATAATGAGAATAGTCTTGAAGTCTGCCTCGAGTTTGACCCACTTCTCCATTACCATGGATACTAAATCCGATTTTTGATTTAGTGAATGTTGAAGCATTTGGAATCTCGATTCTATACTGGGAAATATTGGAATAGTCCCAACAAACTATTTCAATGACTGAACTATAAAGTCATGTCCAATATAGGATGATTCTGAATACGAGACTTTGGTTGGTGAGGATTTCTTTTCTTATTCAACAGCCTTCCTCTTCAATGAAACACCAACTTCTTTCTTTTTTAGCACAACATTGCTAGGTGTATCCTCAACCACCTATTTTCCATTATCATCATTTGGAATGAATTATTCTTAATCAAGAGATTCATGTTCACTATCTGACAGCTGAACAATTTTGTCTTCATCAACTTCTTCCTTCTCAGGTCCTGCTTCATCATCCTCTAGGTGAATGAAATATTTATTTATGCTTTCTTCCCAAGATAATTTATTTACATAATCTTTACCCTTCTATTCATCCTTCCCATGAGGTTCAATATTTGAGGATATGGCTTGAGAGGTTCGAAATGATAATTTCTCAAAAGTTTTTTCCTTCTCATGATATTACTCTACCTTCTTTAACACATCTTCAGTGTCACCACTACCTTCATATGCTTATTCTTCTACTTCTACTTCTTCTTCATCTTCATCTACTTCTTATTGATGTTTTTTTTTGGAATTACAATCTTCTTTACCAGAGTCTCAGGAAGTGATTCTTGTAGAAATGATTCTGGTACCAGAAAATGTTCAGAAGCTTTCTCAGTTTCCTTGATAAGGGATTGGACTATCTCATATTCTGATAACTTCTTCTCCTGCTTCATCTCTTTCTATTTCTTCTCAAGATCTTTATCAACATTTTCTTTCAAAGCCTTTTCTTTAGAAGGATCCAATCCAAAACAAGGGTCCCATGCTTTCTTGTTCTTTTTATCTTCTATACACTTTGCATCCACTTCATCAGTATACGTCTTTTATTTCTCAGTCTTCGATGGTGCCGACTGACATTCCTTAGCCACCGAGGTTTTTTCTTTCTCTTCTGACTCCTTGGATTTCCTCTTCCTTCCACCCTTCTTAGAGGTTTCAGCCACCTCTAGATTTTTTTTATAGAGCTTCCACTTCTGCTTCCGACAAATCCTAAAATTCTATGGATTGACTATTAAAGCAATTCTTCAGCCTTCTTAGAGTATCAACACTCAAAATAATCACCTTACAATTTCTCAGCTTAGAACTGCAAGGAATCTTGAAATACTAAAGAAAAAGAACAATGATATTTGAAATAATTTCTAGATACATGATGATCTGGGACTTCAAATTCCAATTCTTGATATTTTCAATCTTAACCAAGATATACTTGACCAGGTTAATATTTCTAAGTTTCACCAATAAATCCAATATATACATAACACTATTCATTACATTATCTTTATCTCATTTTCTCAGTATAACGAACTCTTGAACCCACAATTAAACAATCTAAAAGATTGTAGATCGATTTATTATCTTCGGTGTCTTTACCTCAGAAAGACCAATGCAAGATTGAGATTTTTCCATATCAAAGGAACCTAATACATAAGGTAGTTTGTGTGTACAGAACTCAGCTTCCCATTCATAAGGAATAACAATCAGACCAGTTGCCTTGCTATAAGAAATAGAATATGTCTTCCCATAACTCTAGAATGAAAATTTATCTCTTACTCCTTTACTAAAAAAACTTATTGTCTCCTAGAATTCAACCACCAACTCTGGATAAACTAGAACCTGTTTTATTGGTTTCAATATGGAAACATTCCCCCACCCATTCAGCTTGATATTGTTAGAGATAATTTAATCATTCAAGGAAAAGTAATTCGGATGAACCAACCTTTCTCTATAAATTTTCCATGAAGATATTTCCTTTACAAATGAAATTTTGTGTTATGAGATGAAGCTTCAGGAGACATTTATAACTGAGGAAACCTTGAAGATCTAGAATAACCTTAAGTAGGAAGGGAATAGCATTATCACAAAAGATCTTGGAGTTTGATGTGGGACAAGATATCTGGGGCCATTTTTATAGGCTTTGAGATGACAGTTCAGCTTCCCTGATGGATCCAACAGTTGAACACTTTCTGATCAGATCTGACGATTGAAAAGATAGTAGTAGATGGAAATTTGGTCCAATCCGATCTTTTAAGGTTTTTAGAAAAAATAATCGCATTTAAGAAAAAATAAAATGAATATGAAAATTTTTTCTTAAAACAAAAAAATAGCAACAAGTAAAAAGGTTGATTGTGAAAACTTAGGAATAGATATCCTACATTTCAGATTACTTATGGAAATTACTTGTAATGAGGAAAAATATTCTTAAAGAATATTTAGATACGAAAATATTAATCACCAATAATTTTAAATGTGAAAAATGTTAACCATGAAAATTTTTTATAACAACAAATTATAACTATGAAAAATTTTATGTATGAAAAATTTAACTATGAAAAATTTTGACTACAAAAAATTTAAACTATGAAAAATTTGAACTACGATAAATTTAACAATTTATAATTTTGACGACAAAAAATTTAACTATGAAAGATTTTAGTTACAAAATATTTTCATTACAAAAAATTTTAATTATAAAAACTTTTATTTATGAAATATTTTAATTACAAAAAAAATATTTCATTATGAAAAACATTCATTCTAACTATCAAGCAGATGTACTCCCCATATGAAAAGGATTTTCTTACTGTAAAGAGATTGGTTTCAACAAGATGTTAAAAAGGAGGATTACCATATAGTTATCATTCCTAACTTCTATTAAATATATTCAAATCTATCATAGGGTATAGATTTTGTGAAAATATTAGCATGTTGATCTTGCATTATGATAAATTGAAGAATGATATCTCCTCTTTGTGTGTGATCCCTAAGAAAGTAATGCTTAATATCTATGTGTCTTTCATGAGAGTGATGTGTATGGTTTTTACATAGGAAAATGACACTATCATTATCACAATAAATTTGTGTTTTGGTAAAACTCATACCATATTCTGGAAGTGTGTGTTGCATCCACAATACTTGAGCACAACAACTTCTAGATGCTACATATTCAGCTTCAGCAGTGGAATGTGTTGCTGAGTGTTTCTTATTGCATAACCAAGAAACTAATGAATCTCTTGAGAAATAAAATGTTCCAGATGTACTTTTCTTATCCTTTCTAAATCCCTTAATGTCATAATCTGAATAAATTTTTTAAAAAAAGAATTTCCAGAGGTATAAAAGAGTCCTAGATCCATGGTTCCCTTTATGTAGCAAAAAAATATTTTCACTAACTTTAAATGAGATTCCTTATTATTAGATTGATATCTTGCACATAAGCATACTTAAAAAATTAAATCTGGATGACTAACTATCATGTAAAGTAGACTTCCTGTCATACCTCTAAAAGATTTTTGATCTACTGGTTTTCTAGTTTCATCTAGATCAAGTGAATTTGCGGTACCAATGGGAGTACATATACTATTATTGTTATTATATCCATACTTTTTAATAATATATTTAATATACTTATGTTAGGATATATAGATCCCTACTGGTTTTTGAGAATTTTTAAAACCAAGGAAAAATGTTAAATAACCCATCATACTCATTTCGAACATAGATTTCATTAGATTCGCAAAGGAATTAGTTAAAGATCGCTAAGTTGCACCAAATATAATGTCATCAACATAAATTTTAACAATAAAAACATTTTTATTATCTTTCTTTATAAAAAGTATTGGATTAGAATTTTCCTTTAACATAATTTTTTTGAAGAAAAAATATTGTTAGTCTATCATACCAGGCTCTTGGGGCTTGTTTAAGTCCATATAATGCTTTGGTCTATTTAAAAACATTTTTAAGATGTTTTTTATATTCAAAACAAGGAGGTTGTTCAACAAAACCATCCTCTTGAACATAATCATTAAGGAAAACACATTTAACATCGATTTGAAAAGGTTTGAAATTGATGAATGCTGCAAAGACAAGTAAAATACAAATAGATTGAAGTTTAGCTACTGGTTCATAGGTTTCTTTATAGTCTATTAATTCTTGTTGATTATATCCTTTATCAACCAATCTAGCTTTATTTCATACAATGATTCCATTTTCATCACACTTATTTCTAAAGACCCATTTTACTCCAATAATTGAAGTTTCATATGGGAATTCAACCATGGTACATAATTTATTCTATTACAATTAATTTAGCTCATCTTGAATAGCTTTTATCCAATAATAATCAAATAAAGCTTCATCATTGGTTTTTTTTCTAATTGGGAATGGAAAGATAGATGTTTTAATTCATTTCGTAAGGACCTTATAGTTCTTACAGGTTGATTACATCACCAATGGTACTATCACTAGGATGATTCTTTAGAAACAACTGATTTGGGTTTTCTAATACATGTTCATTAACATAGGGTAAGAAATATTCTAGGTTAAATGATTCGGTAAAATTTTCATAAACATTTTCCTTGTCAAAAGGATCTTCTATCAATGGTTGATAATCAGTTTTTGAAAACACATTTGAAGATGTAGGTTGAGGTTGTTTAAAAACTAAAGAATTAAATTCATCAAATTTGACATGTATTGTTTTATTAATAGTAAACTCATTTTAATTAAAAACTCTATAAGACTTAGAGGTTGTGGTATAGCCTAAGAAAATTACTTCATCATATTTTCATGTGAATTTGGGTAGATTATCATCAATATTTAGAATGAATACCTTGCAACCAAAAAACTTTAAGTAGAATAGTCTAGGTTTTCTACCATTCCATAAATAATAATAAGTTTTATTAATTGAAGGTCTAAACAAAACTTGATTTATAGTATAGCAAGCATTACTTAAATCTTCATCCAAAAAATGTTTGGCTAATGAATATTCACTCAACATGATTCTAGTTATCCCTTGAAGAATTATATTTCTTCTTTCAACAAAACCATTTTATGGAGGTGTTCTGGGTGCTGAGAAGATATAAGTAATGCATTTTATACTACAAAAGGTTTCAAAATCAGAATTTTGAAATTCTCCTCCATGATCACTATGGATAGTTATCAAATGATGGGTTTTCTCATTTTTAACATGGTCTAAAAAACATTTGAAATAAGAAAAAATTTCAGATTTATTTTCTAGAAAATAGTCCCATGTAAATCTAGTATAATCATCAACTAAGAAAAATAAATAATATTTGCCTCTAATGCTTCTAGTTTTTGTTGGGCCAAAAAGATCCATATTCAGCAACTATAATGAATCAGTGGTTGGGACTTCAATGACTAATTTAAAAATTGATTTATGTTACTTTCCATATTTATAATGATCACAAACTTTTGAAGAATCAAATCAAAACTCTGTTAGATCGTTAACTACCCTTTTCTTGGAGAGTTTCCATAGGTTCCTAAGGTTACAATTTCCTAACCCTCTATGCCAAAACCAAGAATGATCTTCCATTTCACTATGTCAATGTAGGTCTTGGCTCCTAAGGTCTTCTATGTTTAATGTGTAATCATTCTCTTGCCTATGGGTAGAAAGAATATACTCTGCCTTGTAATTGTGTACTAAGAACTTGTCATTCTTAAAATTCACAAGGTAACCTTCATCACATAATTGAATTATGCTAATAGGGTTGTGATTAAGACCCTTAACAAACAAAACATTCAAAATCAAAGTTTTTCCAAGAAGAACAATTTTACATATACAAATAATATCTCCCTGATCATTATCCCTGAATGTTACTTTTCCTTTTTTGTCTTGATAATCTTTTCAAAGAAGTTTATGTTACCATTCATGTATCGAGAACATCCACTATCCATGTGCTATGTATTTATGTTGGTACTGCCTTTAGTTTCTTAAAAACAAGAGTGTTAGAATTTCGGAACCCAAACTTTCTTGGATCTGGAAACTTCAGAAAGAAAAATATTTAGAATCCACATTTTCTTTGAAAAATAAGTTTATTAAAACCTAAAGACTGTGTTTTGTTTAAGGAATAATTTTTTACCCAATTCCCACCACACTGAAACATAGTGAAGAATAGAGCACTCTGAGGAACAAAATAATTGTTACTAAAAATCTGTTTTGAATTAGTATACCCAAATCCAGAATTATTCCTTAGAGGTCAAATTTGGGAATACATCTTATCAAAATTTTCCTTACCTAAGGTAAATATTGAATAACAATTCCTCAAGGAAAATATTCTTGAATTCAATATAATAACTAAGTTCTTATCCTAAAAAACATTAGTTTTATTACTAGAGTTAGGATCAAAAACATTTTTCTTAGAACTTACTTTCTTCTAGATCCTTAGAATGTTTGTCCTTCTCAGAATTAATTTCCTTAATATTTTTTAAATACTTTAAAAATAAAGGGTTTTTTATCAAGATATTTTGAAAGATATGATATTTTTTATAAAGAATAGAAATCCTATAATTTTTATTATCATGCTTTTTCTTGACTTTAGAATTTTTATTCTCAAGGAGCTTAGAAAACCTAGAAACTTCTTCATAAGTTGGTAATGTATTATCTTCATAAAAAATTATTCTTCATCTAAAGATTAATAATATTTAATATCCCAATAATTATAATTCAAGGATACATTTTTTATGGATTCAACATTGTGTACCTTGGCCATTAAACCATTATTTTCAATATGTAACATGGAATGTAAACCAAGATAATTTTGACCAGAAGATTTGTACTATGAGGATTCATTAGAAGAGTCACCACCACTAGCACTACATGTGTCATTGAGTTTCAGAACATTCTTAGGATTATCCTTAAAGTACTTCTGTCTATTCCTCTTGGAATGACTTTCCTTTCTATATTTTCTCATAAGCATAAAACAATCTTTCCTTATATTACATGCTCTTTTTCATTCATAACAAGTGACTTCAGATTCTTTCTTGTCCTTTCTTACATTTTTGTTATACCTATACTGAAAGTCCTTCTTTCCAACTATCATGATCATCCTTCAAGAAAGATTATCTATTAAATTCTCAAAATGATCACTTTTACGAGATTCAGATAAAACAATTACCTTCTTCGATTTAGATCTTGTAACTCTCTCAGGAGCCTTGAATTTCATATGATTAGAGGCAGTTGTAAAAAAACACTTCAATTCCCATTATTCTTCTTAACATTGTCATCATACCTTTTCATTCTAGTCTCATGTTGGAGAAGAGTTCCAAAAATATCAGCAAGAGTAATCTGTGAGACATTACTATTATCATCAATTTCTATTCTCTTTGGATCCCACTCATTAGGCATGATATCTATAATTTTGTCCACAAGTTCCTCATCATCTAAACCTTTTTCACCTATGGATTTTAAACTGTTAACAATGTTCATAAAGATTTGTTTTACCTTATATAGGTTCTCCATTAAAAAAGGAAAAAACCATGATACTCAGCTCTAAGCATAGCTCTTCTAGTTTCAATAACATTTAATGTTCCAAAATGAGTAACTTCGTGCTTATTCCAAATACAATTTGTTGCTTCACAAGAAGAAATATGGCTATATATATTTCTGGTCATGGAATAAAACAATGTCTTGAATAACTTATAGTTAAGTTGGTATGCTGACTTTTCTTGATTAGTAAAATAACAGGCTTCCTTATCATGAATCTTGTATTCTCTAGTAAGCATTACAAAGTTTTTCACTCTAGTGTTTATAACAAAAGTCTTCATATGATCTCTCCAATATTCATACTCATTCCCATCAAATATATGTGCTCTATTAGGATTAAGATTGTAAATAAAACCAACATTCATTCCGGCCATCTCAAAGGAAAAAATATTTGAACACAAACTTGTTAGTAATAAAAGTTTGTAAACAAGGATAAAAAATATCCTAAGCAAGGAAAATATAGAATGAGGAAAAACTTGTCCAAGAAAAAATATATGTGAATATATGAATTTTAGAGGCCTCCTCTAATACCAATTGTAGGATTGAAATAATGATGTAGATGAACAATATACAAGAGGGGGGTGAATTGTATAATTTAAAAAAATTGGATCTTTTATAGATGGAAATTTTTAACAAATTTAAACAAAGAAAATTCACAAGACATCTTAGTTCTAAAAACATGGTTGATTCCAGAAATATGGTTCCAGAAATGAAACTTAAGAAAAGTTTACAAGGACAATGATTCTATCTTAAATGTTATAGAATCTTAAAAATCAGAGTATACAAGTATAAGAAAGTATAAGATAGTTATACATTCATTTATGATCAAAATGCAGCAGAATACAAACTTGAAACAATACAAGTAACATGTAAGAAATATTTTAACCCAAAGAGTAGGGTATCCAACAACCTTGGATAAAGGTCACTTGATTTGTACATTCAAGAAAGTCTATTTTACCCACACTAGGGTAATCCCTCGATATGAATATGTGAATTTGTCTTGCGATCCCCACAAGCCCTCGAACTTCAATGTAGTTGGCACCACTGTCCTCCAATACACATAAGCCCTCGAATGTACTCAGTAACATTCGATGTAACACGACGCAATTCTGAACATGATGTTCAGCACAAATAATTAAAGACTCTATCTTAAAAAATCACATTAGAATCATGTAATATCTAGATTAATCAACGTGTAAGAGCTCGTTCAAATGAGATTTTATTTTTAGGCACATCTTCAACTATCTTCTCCCTCCTCCAATGGTCATATTTTTCCTTCAATTTCTGACGGACCTATACACAAGTCACTCAAAAAATGATTAGTTAGTAATAGAAATCAAGATATTGTTTTATAACTCAAACAAGGGTATGTAAATTATGGTTTCCCAACCAAAGTCAATTTCTCAGAGTCTAAGGAAAAATAGAATCCAGGGCCTAAGAGAGAAAACCTTCAGAGTCTATGCTTCAAGGATATACAGATTCTGTTTTTCAAGGAATTCAGAATTTGAATTCTATAGATTTCAGAGTCTGAATTCTATAGAATTCGGAGACTTAATTCTAAAGGATTAGTAGTCAAAATTCTGGGGAATTTGGAACCAGAATTTTGAAGAGTTCATAGTCTAATTTATAAAGAATTCAAAACCAAATTTCTAAGGAATTCATATTATGAATTTTTTAGAATTTAGATTCTGAATTTCAAGAAATTGGATTCTAAATTTAAGGGAATTCGTATTATGAATTTTAGAGAATTTGGATTCTAAATTTCAGAGAATTTGGATTCTAAATTTTAGAGAATTTAGATTCTTAATTTTAGAGAATTCCGATTCTAAATTTCAAAGAATTTGGATTCTGAATTTCAGGGAATTCGAATTCTGAATTTCAAAGAATTCGAAATCTGAATTTCAGAGAATTCAGAACCTTAATTCAGATCTTGAAAAGAAAATAATCTATATATAAGAATTTATAGAATTCTGAGGTTTTTTATGTGAAACTGAATTTTTATTTAGAATAAAAAGAGTTAGTCTAAAATATGAACAATGAAATCATGGTAATGATAAATTTTTCTTAGGGAAGGAAAATTTTCATCATTATGAAAACTCATAGGGAAAATAAAATTTACCTCAAGATAAAGTGTTTGTGATTTTCAAAACATGAAGGAATGGAAAATTCATAAGGATCATTTATTGACTCAACATAAACTATTTCCTATATTGGTTCATATGTTCATAATATTGTATGTTGGTGAGTTAAGAAAAATTTCAAAAGCTATGTCTGAGAGTGTATGGTTTCTAATGTAGTGGCTAGTTTCTACAATGTCCTGGAGTGGCTAGTTTCTACTCTTTTTAATATTCATCAAACATATGTTACAACCCTTACCTATAAATTTTTTCCTACATTGTGTGGTATGTTCTACAGTGTTTAATATTTCACAAACATAGGTTACAACCCTTACATCAAAACTATTTATTCAGGTGGCTTGTTTTTTCATAATATTGCATGTTCATGAGTTGAGAAATGTTTCATAAACTATTACCTAGAGTGGATGGTTTCTACTGTGTCCTGTAGTTGCTATTTTCTTCTATGTTTTATATTCCACACATATAAGTAACATCCCTTACTACTAAACAAAGTCCTGGAGTGTCCTTTATGTTAATAATATTGCATGATCCTTAGTTGAGAAAATTTTCATAAAATTTGTTCTCATTACTTTATTCCATCATATCCCATCCCATTATCAAATCCCTCTTCCATTTGTTGATAGGTATACTATATTAGGATGTTCTATGCCTTTAGTGCATGCTAAATACTTGTTAGCCTAGAATTGATCAAATAAACTTCTAAGGCAGACGTGGGAGAATCTCAAGAGAGCTCATGCAGATACTCAAGGGATGCATATGGGTGCTATTCAGGTGATCCATTCATTGAATTCTTGATTTATAATGTTTTTAAATCATCATGTTATCTATTTTAGATGTTTTAATTTTTATGTTAATGAAATTTCTTTTTTTTTAAATGAGGAATCATTTTATTTGATTAGAAGCAATTGGGATTGATTTTTATTATGCACATAAACATACATTTGAGTATACTCGTATTTTATGTCAACATTTTTTAATAGTTTTTTAGTTTCCCATATGTATTTCACATCCACAAGAAAAAAATTGGTTTACCTAGATTTTATTTCAAATGTTTTTTTTTCAAATGGATCATAAAATTATTATACCGTGTAAGGTTTTATCCTCTAAATTTGTTTTTTCTATTATAGTTGCATATTCTATATTAGGTTTATTTTGAAAATTATCATTTATATTTGTTGGATTACAATTCTTAATTATAGGAATTTATTTTATATTTTTTATATTTTGATTCATATATATATATATATATAATAATGCATTTGAATAATGAGTTGAATTTTTTTAGTAATATCTACTAGAATTATAGAAGTTATACTACATAGCTTTGAGAATCTTAATTTGAATAAATCTATATAGTTTCTTGTATTATTTGTAAGATTCACATTAAAATGTAGTATTTTTAATTTTCTATTGTATTACATTTCTAGATTAAAACCAATATGATAGAAGCTGAATTTTAATTTATATAGCTTAAGAATAGAATGCATATATTTGAATAGTGAAATGTTATATAATTTTTGTATTAGATATATTTCATCAGCATAATGATTATAAATGTATATAGATGATAAATAATCATAAATGAAATCAATAATGCGTGCATCTTCCAGATTAAAGAGTATATTGCACAATGTTTATATATTATATAACCTTTTGTAAAATACATAATACTCTATATATTTTGAAAAATGAACATATAGATTTTACACATTATTTTATCAATAAGATATGTGAATTACATATGGGTATAATATATATAAGAAATATTGAAATTGTTTACTGAGTATATTCTTATATAAATACTACTAATTGTTTTCACCATATGTCTGAAATCTTCATGCTCTAATGTTAATACTTATATTTATTATTTTACATTCACATTATTAATATTTCATTTAATTATCCTTATTTTTATTTTTAACCCTAGTGAAGAAATATTACAATGAGATTTATCTTCCACCAGGTGTTGAATTAGAGCTTAAATATTGGAAATTTAACCCCTTCAAGTAATTAAATGGAGGCATTACATTGAAGGAAGTAAACTTGGATAAATCTACAGTTGGGGATGTTTGATCTGTATCATTTTCCAATATCATTTTTTTCATTGAATATTAATTTAATACATTTATAACATAAATTTTTTTGTTTCTATGTATCATAAATTTCTTCATATAGTAACAAAATCATTATTCAATTTTTTTGAATGTATTAGTTTGTTATGTGAGAGATATGTATTATGTGTTAACTATTATATACTATTTATTCTATAGGTTTGACTTTTACTTTTTCATGAGGATATTATGGCCTCAACTCAAACAATAATTAGCATAATGATTAGAATTTGAATTATCTGTTGTTTTCATTCATGTATATGAATTCTTCATACTGAAAATAAAATTATATTCTTTATAAATTATCTTAAATGTTTTCTATTATATTTACAATGTTCTACCAGTTATGTAACTTTAATTTCCATAATATGTACTATTAATTTGTTATTTAAATATAATCAATGTGAATGTTCATTTTTAACTTTAAAAAATTGTATTTTTATTGAAGATAATCACTGATCAGTATCACTATGTGAATACACGGGCGAGTACTAGTTATTTCCAAAGGTAGGTTCTTGTTAAATATTTCAACCCATGATGATTTAGAAGTCACATTACTATAGAGGATGGGAGGTCGAGCTCATCATACACTTCTGATTGGAATTATTGCAAACTCCTGGACTCTCTTAAATATTTAAGATATTTTCATGAATACATATTAATTTACCAAGAATAATTTAGGTTTCCCTGGAAATTTTCAAAAAATTGTTAGCATGTATTGAAATCAGAATCATTTGTATATATTCAATGTTCTTCATCAATGGACTTATATGTATGAATTTGAGGTACTCCATCAATGGTATCCTCTCTTATACTAATTTGAGATTATTTATTCATTATTATAAAAATGATGATTTTTAAATCCACTTACTGTGAAACTATGAAATTTATGGTCATCATGGTAGAAAAAACCACTCTAAAATTTATTTTCATCCATGGAGATGAAAATTTACTCTAGAGTTTATTTTTATCTAGGTAAACATAGGTTTCTTGAGATTATATCATCATACTAAGAGACATATGTTGTTTTTATTTTGGGATCAGACCCATAGATGGGCTTCATATGTATTATTGGGAAATTTATCAGAACTCAAATAGTTTCATGCTACCTAATTGGAAACATCATACCATTTAAGGTCATGTGATAAATACCCAATCATTCAGTTTAACTTCATGTGGTATGTTCATCATGGTGGAAGGTTCCTATTATAATATTTGTGTTGTACATATACCTTATTAGACCATGGAACCTAGAATGGATATAAGTTTCCATGTTAGGTTATTCCCTATCCGGAATGTGGCTCATTGAGAACATAGTTGACTTTGGATGTTGGGATTGAACCTTAGGGATGATTCATATGTATCCCATTTGAATGGGAATCAAATCCCCCATAGTTTGATATGCCTCTTAGGGAAACATGTACTTTTGAGATTAATAGGTTGGGGCATACTTAAAAGGAGGATTCCCTTGCAACGTGGTCCATGAGAGATATTTTAACTCATAGAGATTTAGGGGGGCTAATTCAGTGTTTATTTTTAAAGAGTATGCTCAGATTAATTGAATTTGGGTCTTACTCATTAGTAGGATCTCCAAGGAGCTCGGGTCCTAGGTGAAGGCTTCCTATGTATCCCAGTGATGGTGGCAATCAGATTTCTATTAGTTCATTCATTCAGTAGAATTGTGAGTGTGTCCCAATAATGAAAATCATCTAAGACCATGATAGTCAAGATTTGTGTGGGAAACAGGAGGATGTAATAAATTTAAGCAATTAAACATGCTATCTCCTCTGATGATGGAAGAGGCCTGGCCTACGATGGAAGAGGTCAGGTGACCATTGGAGAGGTCGTTGCTATGGTAGAAGAGGCTGAGGCAATGAACCTTTACTCTATTCATTTTACATTAGAGGAGGGTCCAATGTTAGGAAGGAGTGATGGTGAAGGATGTATAGAGGACTAATAATGAAACATACAACATGAAATTAATGGGGATTACACTGGGATGGATTCCCTAAAATGGGTCATATAGTGGGAAGGGAGACTTATCATTTTTCCTAAAGGAGATGGAAGTGTGATCCATACCCTACCTAACAGGGACCAGAGGCTTTGGGTACTGTTGATGAGAAGGGAAAGATAGAGTTTTATCCCCAAAATACAAGACTGGGAACTCCTCAACATTGTCTCTAGGGTAAGGATAAATGTGACTATAGATATTCAAATACACATACAACCTAAGGACCCTTTCCATATGGTAGAAAATTTATGGGAAACCCCTAACCCTAGATATCCAAATCCAAATAAGATACACACACATTTTTCCCCCAAAGATTTGATAAACCATGAGTACTTGGTGGAGGTTTCCACAAAATCCCATTCAAAAAAGGGTGCTAATAAATGAGAGACCCTATAGTGAGTGGCTTTGAAGAAGGATTCATGAAATCCCTGAGTAGGATTTTGGGGTGAGGTGAACCAAGAAAAGACACCCAAGTAAGTTCCATGCAGGTATATGGAACACAAGTACACTAGGGTAAAATAGCTTCACCTTAGATAATGAACAACCTATATTAATAGACATGGGAAATACAAGGAAAAATCCTTCATGATTCTTCACATGTATTCCCTAAAGTGGAGAGAGAAATGTCCAATTTGACGAAGGGTGGTAATGTAAGTGTTCTCAAATTGGGGGGGGTTCAATGAGTCATGCAAGTTTTTTTTAATACTTGGATAACCTAAGTCTCTCTAGACCCCTTTAATTCAATATCTTTAGGTGTTGTGAAACTACCATAGAGGTTTTAGAGGACCTGGGAGAAGCACTATGGATTTCATTGAAGGAATCAAGCACAAGTAAATTCATACGTAAAAAAGAAGTTATAAAGGTTATATTTATCAGAAATATGGTACCTGGAACAATGATGACATGGCACACAAGTGATTTTGTGGTGTGAAAGTCAGTGGTGCACAAGTACTTGTGAATTGCTGGTGATTCGAGCTACCATGGGTGATCTTGTTTTATACACTTTGAAAATTTTGATATTCACCACATATTTTATCTTATTTGTTTCTCTGTAATTTACCTTTTTCACCTTTTCATCCATGTGATTGAATGGATTGCCAACAAAATCCCCCATTACGGATAGGATCCAAATAAAAATTATGGTCTAATACATAGGTAAAATGGGATGAAAAAGTAAAAGGGTTGCACATGTTGCTGGGTTATCACACAAGATGCAGGCACACAAGTAATCTTCATTTTCTATATGTGGGGGATGCATTTCAGATAAAACCAAAAAGTATCTAGAATATTCAGCTCACCGCGCACAATCATAACACGCCAATGTTTATTTTTTCTTATTATTTTCTTGTACGCATATGTACATTATGTATAATCATGTGCGCCCAACATTGAGTGACATACTTGCGTGCCTCATTGCCTTTGTAAAATTATATTGATGTTTTTGAATATTTTCAAATGGAACCTACTATGAAATAAATTTGATATTTCTTTGTAGGTTCAAGTCGATCTCAAGAGAATTTCAACTGTTAATTAATTGGGTATTATGTGGAATGAAGACATAGTGGAGATTATAGGGAATGATTAGTAAAATTTCTAGGACACTACTCTTACTGATTTAGAAAAGTATTTCATGAATTATCACTGTGAATTTACCAAGAGTAATTATCTGTCATTGTATGGTTATGGTCCTCTACATGATGACAACATACCAGATTTTAAGAACCATGACCAAATATTTTGGTTTCAAGACTACAAGCTCTTCTCATCTTGCAATTTTTCTCTTATGGTCACATATATCAAAGCTAGAATGGATGCCAAATCTCATGTTATGCATCACATCCCATATGCACCAAATTTGAAGCCACACACATTAGAACTGAAGCCACATACCTATTTTCCCATCTTCTGAGATTCTCAGACAGTTCAATTGAAGGGTTGGTGGAAAATTTGTGGCTTTTTCCCATGAGGGGTTTTAAACCCACATGGATGTGGGCATTATATATGTGAAAAACTTGTGTTGAGATTAAATATGATATGAAAGGATATAGAATTTTATAAATCAATGTGTGTAGGTAAAACATATGTGTATATGAATGATGATTTTGTGCTAGAGTGACTAAGACGATAGATTCCTGAGTTGAATTCTTTCTATATGATTCATAGATAAGTGGGAATCATCTTGTGGATTTTTGAAAGATTTCTGGAGCTCAGATACTCGGAGATAAGTTTGATGAATTAATTCCTCAAAACATAACATAGACTGATGTCGAAAAGACACCATCTATGGTATGTGATCTACTGATGATATCTCACTAGATCAAGACTGAAAATCCACACACATGAGTAGATATTAATCCAATGGATTGGATGTAAATATTTATGGGGAAGAAGAAGGATAAAGGTCCTACCTACATTAGTCCAACTTTTTGTCCCAAGGAATAAAATATCGGTGCACTCAGCATAATCTGGACAAGACAAGAGAATGATTGTTTAAAACATGAGGTTATGATGTCAACTCAAAAATTCATACCACGAAATTCCTTGTTGGTTTTCTTGTCCATGTGTATCAGTGTATATTAGTTGCCTATACAGAATTCCAAGGGAAGTGTATGACATTAAACAATTTTAATAGTGTCCAAGCAGGAATAGAGGAGTACGGTGGGGATGGATACCCATATTTTGGAAAAGATTCATAAGAGCATGTTTCATATTCATTGAGGGATGTCTCCTTTCAAAATTGCAGGATCATTCCATGATTTGTGGAGATGCATCATGACTCACTTCAGAACCTGTGCTATGAAGAGTGGAATCTAGATCATAGGAAGTTTGTAACGTCCATTTTTTTCAATCTTTCTCTTGTATAATGTCTCTGTCCCTAACACCTATTGATATTAATACATTTCTGAGTATGTTTAATGAGTTCTACTTATTTTCTTGTAGGAATCCTCCTACAGGAATAGTGGTTGGTGGTGGGACAACCAATTTAGTGATGATGGTGTATATGGTAGCTATGATGGATGGTGTACAAGATTCATGGATTAACATTGAAATTGCATTTGAGGCCTATAATTTTTTATTGATTCACATTCCAATTCATGTGTCTTAAAAAATTACTATATCTATTATGATGCATGTTAGACTTGAACAACATCTCATGGTTGCTCGACATCTATGGTTGCTAAAAATCGTGGAGAGGACATGGGAAGTGATTAATCTCCCTATACTTGATTTTGAGATAAAAATGACTATCTAGTATGTTGATACTTGGGTTAGATCATACCCTGATGGGTTACTAAACAATATTTTTCCTTGGGTCGGAATAAAGAGAGGGTGTATGAAGGAATCATATCATTTGGATAGTTCATAGTATTCATCAGAGGTTTATTCCTTAAAGTCATAGGGTGAGGATAATGAGGCTCCATGTTCACCAAAGCTACCTATTGAATGATACAATCCATCCACCAAAATCAAGAGAGTTTCACAAGAATCATCGATCAATGTTTTATTGATGAAGTCTAGTCATCATCACCCAGAAGAACGTTGGGAACCTTTTTTCTCATCATCCATCTATAACAAAAGGGATTGGGAAGCCCGTCAAGTCTATGTCTATAAGACTGTATTCATATCAAGATCGAATTTATTCTGAGTATGTATGACCAGAGGCTATTTAGTCATGTAAGAATTTATTTTTTAATGATGAAAATATGTGGGAGCTTTTATGAGAGCAGTTGCATATTCCAGGAATAGGGGATATTCAGACTCTATCTAATAGTGAAATTGATAATAATCATGAAAATATAAGAATTCATATATGGTAGATGGATTTTCTTATATATGAAATAGAAAATTCAATCCCCAACATAATACAAGTGAATGAAATGATATATCATGGAACCTCTGAAGGGATTGGCCATGTATCTCTTGAGGAATGGCCTGATTTTGTCAATCCTAAAGATGTATGCTTCCTTGTATTCATATTCTTTTTTATTTTATATTTAAATTTAGTTGATATATTAATAATCAAGATAAATACCATCATTACATTGTAGCTGACTAAGGAAAAATCTACATAAGTTCCATCCCAATGGTATAGCCCTTGTGGTACTACGATTGGGGTTTCAGAGTAACCCTATGAATCAAGAGAGATATCTCCAAGATGAGAGGCCATGGAGGATGATATGGTAGGAGGATTATGGTTTCCAATATCTATTTTTTTAGATAATGATGTTCACCCCACAATAAGGCAATGAAAGAAAGACACTGAAGAAATAAAGCTGTAGCATAACATTTTATCAGTAAAAGTATGCCTTTATTTCTATATTAGTTTCATATTTAACATAAAAATTGTTTAATATTATTTTATTGAAGGAAATTTCACAATTTTTCCCCTTATTAATTTTAAGAATGATCCTTTGGGATGAACGAAGGGTAATTCTGACTAGGGGAAGATTGCCAATAATGAAGTGGCTCATTTGACTAAATAGGTATATATGCTAGTGAAAAAAATATATGATCATGACACTACTCTTTTGACTCCATCTATGAGAGAGGGGGTATCCGGTGTGTTATAGGTTCTTCATGAGAATATATACATAACAAAAACTTACTTATATTTTTGTAATACTTAGGTTTATTACATGCACTAGAAAATATGGTGTTGACTAATGTTGTCCTGATGGTTATCACTAAGGAGGTTTTTTGGGGACTAAAGTCATCCATGGAGGGTCAATGAACAACCGCTCCAAGTAATCCCATTAGTGAGACAAACAAGGGGTTTGGGACTTCATTGGATGCTATGAAAAATCTTTACATGTCATCTAAATAAGTACTGGAACATATTAATATGGAAAATACTTATAAAGAATTTGAAGCTACTAAAATAGAACCAAATTGATGTGAGATTTTATTATTCATCCAATCAATCTTTTAATTCTTGATTTCATATCCGTAATTGGTTGGAATGTGATGCTCCATATAAATAATCTACTACAATGAATGTGTCTGGAAGAGACGTTGACAGTACAATGAATCCCACTATTGTGGAGGAGCTAGATCAGGAAACCTTGAAACTGAAAATATTCATCTGGATCATATAGATAATCCTAAGAATGTTCAATAATGTATCCCCCACAATAAGGTACCATCCAAAAGTGATGAGGCTGGGGATGTTGGGGAGGATTATTCTCAGGGTGATAACATATTATTAGGTAAGGGTTACCAACCATTATGATTATGCCTAGTCTTTCCATTATTTTGGAGCTAACCATGGCTTTGATGTTTCATGTAGTATTATCTGTTTCAATGGATAGGTCTAAAGTTATAGCTTCTACATTAGATCAACCAATATCAGGAGGTTATGCAGACACTATTTATGAAGGATTATAATATGGCACTCTTTTATGTTCATGAGTCTTTAAGGTTTTCCCTCCTTATGATAATGATTCTAAATCAGATCCATAGTTTCAGAAATCTTTATTCCTTATGTGTCATAATTCTTCGATACATATACATAAGATTCTCTTCAAAACACCATTTGGGGAACTATCTTCGTGAATCCCATGGGTCTGTACTCTATTGAATATGTTAGGATTTGGAGGTTTATATTATTGTATAATACATAATTTAGTAAAAGAGACCTTTACGAGGTAGGAGAAAATGAACAAAAAATGATAGTACCTAATAAATTCCAGACTTCTTGCCATCATTGATGATTTACAAGTAGCATTTTTCAATATGATGCTTGTAATACTACAATTTTGGAAACATTTAGGCAGTAATAAATGGATATGAACATTCAAATGTTTCATCTTCAGTAGGAGTTGGAAACTACTACAACATAACATGAAAAACATAATTAATCGATAGGATCAACCAATATAATAAGGGTAAAAATCCATTTTAGATTCTATGTAAGAGCATTATCAGACCAAAGAGGCTATGTCTTATCAATTGATGAAACTTATATAGGCTTATGATAGGCTCAGGTGTCCATTCAACATATGGAAATCTATGTTTATGGCCTCTTGTAAATTATAATGTAGTGACTCCAATTTCAGGATGTTCCTCTAGGTACATTTTTTTACTCATAAATGGAAAAAACTATTTCTAATAATATATGTATTCATCTCGATTTTTTATTTGTAATGATGATGTTGATTTCCATGACATTACATTTTCATACCATACAATCATCATTACACTTATATGGATGGAATGCACTCTATTTTTTACCTATGATAATACACCTAGTGAGATTAGTTTTCCTTTTGATAGGTTCATATGGGAAACCCTAAAAAATTGTGTCTTTTAACTTATTAATTTCTTGATATTTCCTAGAACATACAGAGTGTAGGTTTAGTAATCTGAGACTTGACATTTATTAAGGGTTCCCTTTATAGTTTTTTAGCCTGGTGATTACTATGTCACTTTTTATGGGAATTTTAGTTTCATGCGTGTAGAACTAATAAATGTAATGTTTTTGGTTAAATTGATATGACCATGAATTTTGAAATTAGAACACAAACAAATATTAATGGATAGGAATTTCATGATATATTTTATTTTAGATATTTTCAAGGGGATTGATGAGTCATAATTTTTATGGTCACCAAATATAAAAATTTAAGCATACTAATAGAGGGGGTCTCATCCAAGAATGAAGTAACCACAATTTGGAAAAACATGTCATGGGGGCTATATTATGCATGGCCGACAAGGGCATTTGCTGCATAGTCAAATGTTTGAATCCTTAGTCTGACATGAAAATTCTGTAAACTTTTTTATTGAAGGCCAATTGGTGAACATGATGTATATTACAGTAAAGGAGTATCCAAGAATTCTGATAGTCGACTATTGATAAACATGGGTTTTAAGATTGGTATTTCTCAAGAATAGAGTGGGTTTCATTGCCAAGTAAAGGTGTCTAAAACTAAGGGGGTCCATCTGTGCAAATATAGGCCCTGATTGAGGATCCATTTTGACAATAATTTAGTGTATGAAGAAGGGAATATTTGTCCAAAATGATATTTCTGATATCATTCTATCCAGTTTAATATCATATAGCTTGGACATTATGTTGTTCAGTTTCTAGTCATCTTGTAAAGACACTATGTTGTGAAGTTTCAAGTCACACAGCAAATACATAAGGGATTTTTTTTAATATGATATAATGTTTAAATATATGTCGAAAAAAAATATTCAATGCAGTTTAAGTAAACTAGAAAGGACATTATGTAGTTCAGTTTCATGTCATGAAGTAAGGACATTAAGGGATTTATTGTAAAATGTTAAACAATTTTAATTCATTCAACAAGGACATTATGTGGATTTAATTAAGGGTCTTTAGCATTAACCATAGTTTTGATTATTATCCAATTCTTGGTAATTCTTATAAAAGGTGCTACAATATTCAGGTATGAAAAGAACACATTGTATCTATGATTTGGGAATTTATGAATATAGAGAATGGCATTGGAAAAAGGTCTAATGGAATTTTGAGGGGATCTCTATGAAGAACTAGGTTTCCTATATTTGAAAATCTATTATTGGGTTGTATTATATAGGGATAACTAGTGAATGAGTTTCATAGAGAAATAGTGTCATCCTTTGGGATACATTCCCATTATAAAGGTGAATTATATGTAAGAACAATTATGGAATGTAATTAATAGTCATGAAAATGTTCTCTAAATAATTCTGATATTCTTTTAGTCAAAATCGATGAATTTTTTATGGAGATTTGGAAAATACCAAGCATAGAGTCTAGATTTATGGAGAAAATTACGTGAATAAAAAAGGGTTCTTTCTAGTTGTAATGTTCAAATAATTGAAGAAAAAGGGTCTCTATTAAGGTCTAACTAAAATGTAGGATGTATGGTTCTTTTAGTTTTAGATCATATGAATAAGACCATGATATTATGGATACAATGAAGGATATTTGGTTAAATTCCCCAAGTAATTCTAATATTATTTGAACATATGGAAAGGTAAAATAAAAACCATGGTCTTGGAGACTTTCATGTTTGGAGAATAGATATGAGACAAATACAAAAAGGATGACTACTTTAAATTGTAGGTTCCTGCATACAATCATTAATGAATTAAGGGATATAAGATGATTCTCTAAAGAACTAGGTAACCACTATTTGAAAACCCCATTAAGGGGATTATATTATATAGAGTCAGCTAGGGAATGTTCTGCAAATCCAAAAAATTGAATCCTTTGTTGGGAAGGCCTATTATGTGTCAATGTATGCAAGGACACTTAGGGGAACATACTGCATAGTCAAGAAAAAGATATTTCTTGTATCAGACATTTTGCCACCAAAAACCGAATAAAGCATATGACTATCGGAATTTATCAATGATTATGAGTATTGAATGTGAAATGGGTAATTTCCAATTCACAGGTGAATTATTTCAACTGGTACTAGCCATTTGATGGGAGTCCCTTACATAGATCATACTCATATGAATAATGGGGGCACATTTTTGTTTCCTTTATGGGTTCTCTAATGTGAGGGCACAAAATAAATGTTCATGTATAGATTTTGATTGTATGCAGGAGAGGTGATGTTTTTATTCATCCCATGGTTGGGTCTCAGATATAAGGCCTAGTTTTCACTACTAATCCCAAATGGAATGAGAATCAATCATATGTAGTTCTATGAATATTTTCCATTTTAACATCATGTTGTAAACACATTATCCATGAATATTATTGTATTAAAGAGAGGATGATGAATTTCACTATATAAAATAGAAATGGAATTGTGGATCTATATAGTTTTATGTCATGTGTTATGTAAGTTAGGTATCTTGACATGAAACATCAAAAGACAGTATTGTTGAACTATATAATAGGGTGTAAGAATCACTATGTATCTTGATAGAGGAGGAATCAAGCCACACATATTTCTAATAGATATGAGTTCAAATGTAAAATGAGAACTTGTATTGGACTTCCTCATGTAGACTTAACTCATACATATGAATGTAATGGATTCTTCATGTAGTGATATTGTTGGGTCCAAGATTGAAAATCTAGACGTCACTATGTATCTCATAGGAATGACAGTAAATCCACATGTAGTTCTTGAATAAAGGTCTCTGTAGTTTATTGTAATTCATTGAGGACATATAGAGTTTCTTTTAAAGTCTTAAAGCTATGAACACTAATAAAACCAATAGTAATTGAGACACCTTATTTATGCATATAAGCTCTTAACCAAACACCTTATCTGACATTATTTGTGCTCAATGTGAGAAACAAGAATCAGGAAATGTTTCTTTTACAACATAATGGCGTCACAAGTGAAGGATACGAGTATAATGATTAAGTGGTGCCTGAGCTAGGGTATATGACCCAGATTTCACTACATATCTTATCAGATCAGAAATCAAGCCACACATAGTTCTCGAAATTGTTCCCCAAATTGAAAAGTGTTTGACATGGTGAAGAGGTATTTTTTATGATTTTTAATATGATTGTTGGGCATATAGTAAGAAGTATAGGAATTTCCATGTATCTTATTATAATAATAATCCACTCACAAGTCCTAGAGGAGATCCCTATGCATATCTAACTCATGCATGGGGAAAGGATGGGGATTCTATTCCAAAATCACTATTGGGACCATGTTTGGAGATCCAGGTGTCACTATAGTACACATTGTGATGAGAATAAAGCCACGCATAGTTCTTAAAATGGGATTCAATATACTAACTAAATTTTAATGTGAGGAAGGGTTTTCTTATGTCATGGATGTTCCCGAGATTGGAGATCTGATTATCTCAATGTATCTCAGTGAAATGAGAATCAAGCCATACATAGTTCTTTTCATGCAATTTATCATTATGCAATAAGCACGTAGGTGACCTGATGTGAAAAAAACAATATGGCTATCCTAATGGATAATAATTCGGCATCATTATGCATCTTTACAAGGGAAAGAATTAATCCACACTTAGTTCATTAAGGTTCTCCCCATCTTGTTTTGATTCATATGCAATTGGGTATAGTGAATTTTTCAACGTTTTGGATGGAAAATATATACTGGTTCTAGGTTTCACTATCTATCATGTAGGGTGAAGAATGAAGCCATGTTTAATTCTGGAATTGTTCCATGAAGTTTTATGCCCTCTTATAAGATCAAAGGTGATCCAAAGTGAAAAGACAAAAATATTATAGATGGACCTGGGGATAAGACCCAAGTGTCACTATGTATCTATTTGGAATAAAAATCATCCCACATGTAGTTGTTATGGAAGGTTCCCCACATCAATTTAATGTTTATGTGAGAAACGATGGTTTTAATACTTTCTAGAATGATGGTCGGGACCAAAATAACTGATGGTATAAGAAACAATCCATATTTTTTGGAAGGGTTCCTAGTATAGAATTAACTCATATACACGGAAATGGAAAATTGTTCCCTTTTTATTTATGTATGGGTCCAACATATGAGATATGGGTGTCACTAGATATTTCATTTGAATGAGAATAAAGCCACATGACTTTCCAGAAAAGGGGTCTCTTTACAGATCTGATTCATACACCGGGAGAAATGGGGTTCGTCTGCCACTAAGGAGTGGCAATAATGGGAGTAAATATTATGAATAAAATACACTCCTATTTTAATGGACAACAACGAATATCAATTTATGGTATCTTGGAAGATTAAATATCCTTAAACGAATAATATGTTAATCATGCATATTAATGTCATGTGGTGCAGTAAAATAGTGTTTTGTAGTTTCATGTCATGCATCTAGGACATCATGTCATCCAGTTTAACTTCATTTGACAAGTAAAAAAGATGATACATAATATAACCTCATACCACATAGGCGTATATAGTGATATGCAGTTTGAATTCCTACAACTAGGAATTTTTATTTGCAGTTTATAAAAATACAAATAGTATGTACTTTATTCAATTACACAAATTACTTCTTCAGGGACATTGCATTGGTTTGAGTTGTAGTGAGTTATCCATACATTTAGATTAAGAAATATGATCCTTTAGAGTAATCCTTATGTGTGGATTAAGGTACTTCCCAATTTGTCTCATGTTTTTTAGAATTCTTTCCTTGTATAATTGGAGTCCTAAGGACAAATACAAATTCTCCTTAGAGGAATGAATGGAGGAAAATTATTGTGATGAGAGATTGTGCTATTAAGTTTTGATTGAATTCCACATGATTCAAGGTATAAAATATATTTTCTTCAAATCTCTCTAGATCATCTAGTCCATTCAGAGACTAGTCATTGGTAGATAATTGATCACAAATAGAAACTCAGAGTGAAAGTAATTCAAATTTAATGGGAAGTTCTACAACTGTTCCAGATACAAATGAGTATGGACTTAACCATGTTGCAGTATAGGAAGTTGTACTATAATCCAATAAGGCATGAAATGGTTTTTCAGGTCATGAATATTTATCTTTATCCACCATTAATTGGAGTATATTGGACAAGGGTTTGTTGTAAGCCTCTATTTTTCCATTTTCCACTGCATGATAGCGGGATGAATGGATAGATTTGATATTGTATTTCTGATATAACTTCCCTACCATATAAGAAACCTTTTTTTCATCATTATGGTGTGAGGGAATCCAAATATGGTAATGATATTAGCACTAAAAAGGAAAACAATTCTTTCATCCCCAACTTCATTGATATGTATTACCTCATCCCATTTATGGATAAAATTGGTAGCAGTAAAGATGTTATTGAACATCATTTACATAGATAGAGGATATGATCTTGCTATATCCAATCCCCATATATGTAATGGCTAAGATTATTTCAATGTATGTAGTAACTGTGGGGGTTAATGAATGAAGTTGGCTTGAACTTGGACGGGATGACACTACATAGTGAAATATATGCAATTCTACGTCATTGAAGGCCAAAAGTATCCAAGCCATCAAATTTGATTAGAAATCATGTACCCAGATTGGTGGCCCCCACAAATACCAACATGTACTTATTTTATGATAGATGTGGTTTCATTCCCATAAATGCATCTGAGGATAATTCCATCAAAGCCTTATCTATAGAGCATCATCTACTGATTTGGGCCATCATAAAGAGTGAAATTAACTTCTCATTACCTAACTATCCCTTTTATAACTTTATTTGGTTGAAGTAATCCATCATGGATATATTGCATGGTGGGGGTCATCCATCTCATTTTATGACCAAATGGTTCTATAATGGGACTAATTTCATTTATTTCTTCTATTCAGATTTGAATGAAAGGTGAAACTGTATGACAATGAGAAATGATGATGATTGTCTCATCACAGTTTGGATCAACTATTGATGTGGCTACATTATACATGCATCATCTTGGAAATTTTGTGACCAGATACATAATTCAATGTGGGATCAAAGGGAATCTCTACAATTAACCCTTAGACAAAATCCCATAATGAGATTAGTTTTTTTTGGGGTACAATATCCATTGCTCTGTTTGAATAAAAATTTTGAATCTCCCTTGACCTCAAGGTGATAAACAAATACAAGGAGTGATAAGTCATGTCCCGCAATTTAAATTTGGTATTCTGCCCTATTTTTGGTACCACATTCTGATAATATTAAGGATTATGGAAACAATGAATTTTCTCAGGATATAAGTAAAATTCAAAACCCAACATTGTTATGTTTACACTCTTTCATTCTCTTCCTTGATAGACTTTTGGAATCACCATAAAATTAAATTTCACATGTTTAAGGACTATAATTAAAAAATAATATTTCTTCATCATGAAGTTAATTATTCAATGATTTTTCTTCCACAAATGGTTGTTCGGTAAGGAAGTCTGCCAATGCTTGGACATTCACTACTTTCTATAGAATTAAATTTATATCAAACTGCAATAGAATAACATCCCACCATTATAAATGTCATGCCAACATAGGGTGACTGAGGATAAATTAGAGTGAGTTATTGCGAGAGAGAAAGTGAACCTCATGATAATACTGGTAGTGAGACATCTTCTAAACTGAAAATATTAATTCTATGTATCTTTTCTCATCATATGAATATCAAATATCTGCATAAATCATGGTTTGATTAAGAAAATAAAGATTTTTTTATTTCATAGAGTCATTCTTATACACCAAAAAGTTTCCCATTGATTGCTCCATGGATTTTACATACAGAATGAGCTATTTTTCATCAGTATATGGCATCAGTTCTGGTGGAATAATGAGTTAATTCTTGAGGCTATCAAATGCTTTTTAGCAGTCTTTGGTCCATTGATATGTGATCACCATATTCATGAATTTGGTGGAAGTAAAAAACCTGACAGCCAGGTTGGATATGAATCACTGAATATAGTCCAAGATTTCTTGATGTCCTCTAATATCATTCATGTTTCTAGGAGGGGAAATTCCATGAATGGACTTAGTATTGTTAGGAACAACATTAATGCCTTGATGGCATACAAAAAATTCATGAAATTTTCCTGAGGTTAACTTAATGGTTAATTTCAAGGGGTTCATCTTCAAATAATGTTGTCGAATCTTATTGAATATCATCTCCATGTTATTCATGTGATTATAATTTTTTCTATAGATAACCACTATATCATCGACAAAAAAAATTATAAATTTCCATAATAAGGGTTTGAAGTTGTGGTTCATTTCAGATTGATATGTCGCACTATAATTCTTCAAGCCAAAGGGAATTACACGATAGAAAAATTTTCCATGAGAGGATCTAAAGGATTTAGATTCCTTATATTCTAGGTAAATCAAGTTGTTTATATCATGATTAATGATCCACGAATGAGATGTATTTTTTTCCAGCTATTGCATCATTCAATAGTTCTATTATTGGAATTAGTAAATAATTTTTGGGAAAATGCAAATTTAGATCTCTGAAATCAATGAAAAATATTATGATACCATGATTATTTTTCACTAGGAAAATATTGGATAACAAATTTGGATATTTCACCTCTTAGATGATGTCAAATTTTATAAGCATGTCGACATTAGCCTTAGTTTTGGAGGTGTGAGTTTGGTGTGTAATTATTGATGCTTCCTTATATCTCTGATGATCTTTTAGAAAAACCTAATGATGGGTGTTCACCTCATGGTAAATCACTATCATCTCTGTGTTGTTCCATTAAAAAATCATGGTGTTGCTTTAGAATGGAAGAATACACCACTTTATTTTCAAAATTCATGGACACACTAATTAGTGTGGGACGTGGATCTTCCTCTGTACAAAAATTTATTTCTTTGAGTTCATCCACAGTGGTGTAGATTCCTTCTACAAATGATGGAGGGGAATCACATATGAATTTCACTTCTCCCTCTTGTTCATGTGTTTCTTCTTATGCCTCTTCTTAATGGGTAGGTGACGAAGAATGACATTTAGAGCTAGGGGTGGAGTCTGTATTTGGACTTCCTAAAGAGAAGGCAACTATATATTTTCTAACTAATGATGAATTGTATTTTCTTGCTCTAATGGAAAAATAATGGATTTATAATCGGCATACAAATCTTTTTCCATTAGTGAGACAATTTCTTCTAGCTTGGCTAATGAAACAGAGACTTGTTGAAATTTGGTGGATGGAATGAAGACATATTCTTTTAGGGTTTCTACATAGTTTGGGGACTCAATTATTTCTCTTGAACAATCAGGCCCATTTTCCATTATTTATATTATGGAATCCACTGAATGAGTGCTTGGATTTAGGCCAACCCTTTCAATTTTATTAATGGGATACCCATAATCTACTCTGATATGATTGAATGGAGTAGCTGGGATATTTTCTAGACCATCTAAAGCATTTATTCTATTCACATCATATTCTGTGGAATATTTTCCCTTTGTGTGATAGAAATCCTCATCAATTCACAAGGATTCAAAAGTTTTGAATGGGGCCTAATCACCATTCATTGTACCCTTTTTATAAGTGACACCATTTTTAGACATTGATTATACAATGAAAGAATAACCACATGTTGATATAGCCAAGGTCTCACCAATAAAATGTTGAAAGTTGTGTCCAGTTGGACAACCATGAACTGTAAATCAGATATGAGATCTCTAAACTGAGTTATGAGCATAATGTCACTGAGAGGTTATTGTTTATTCTTATCATAACCATCTAAAATAAAAGTGGAGGGAGACAAGTGGGATTCAGTGAGTCCCAATTGACAATGTGCTTGTATTAAAATGATGTTAAACCATAAACCATTGTCAATGAAGGCTCTCTAGATTTCAATATCATTGATCTTTCTGGATAGATAAAAGGGTTTGAAGTGTACATGTGTGACAACATCCTCATCCTAGTTTCTTAAAGATATGACTACATGGAATTATACATGGTCGTTATCTATACAATAAAACTTTGATGTATCCACCTCGGTTTCAAACTATTGATCGATTGATAATGCAAAATTAAGTGCCTCCCAGATATCCTTTTACAAATTCAGAGCATCCAAGATTGATAGCATTATCGATTCATGGGTCGGTTTATTCAACACATATTACTACTAATCTAGAGGTATGTATTTTCAAGTATGGATATTTGGTTTTTAATCAACCACAGAAGCTGATACTCCTGAGGTAGATGGACTATTTGCTGATGCATAAGATGGATATATTTTTTCTCTTATTAGATTATATTGGCTAGGTCTGCCCACTTTCCAAGGAGGTGGTGGTATATCCTTTTATCAGTATTCCAATATGATCATGTCTATGAAGACCTATCATGTGCTAGAGAATTCACTTATTCCTTCTAAGCCCACCGGAGGGCTCTCCTGTGAGTTTCAACCGTATAAACTATTCGAGTAGGGGTGTAATTGAAATATTAGCCTCCAGCATATCCATGTCTTCCCATGTATCCTCAAACTTGACAAACTCTTCCCCCAGTTCCCCAATCAGGTGTGGGAAACTAATGCTCATAATAATAATCATTTTCATAGGGATATTTTATCTGAATAGAATTAATGGATTCGAATATAAACTCCTCATCTGATAAAGATTCTACCTGAAAAAATAATTCTTTTTGTACCCTTTGGTTGGGTGGTGTCCATGCTTGTGATCTGGTTGGCATGAAATACACTAAGGTAAAGGACAATAATGGAATTAAAAAACACCCATTTTCAAATTCATCATCATTATTCTTCTATCCAGGCTACTTCATTGAGGACTGGCCTTCATAGGATTGAGATTTTCAATAATATTGAATTGCAATAAATGAAGCAGTAGGACACACAATTGGTTGTTTCAATTTTGTTCTCATAAAGGAAAGTGTTCGGTTGATTTTTTTTAACCATCCAATAATCGAATTTCTAATAATTCTTTGTTTTTACTTCCTACCACTCACCTTAAATATATAGATCGATAGCACTAATACATGATAACTGGGATGGTGAAATTTTTAGCTTATTTTTTCCAAATTCTACCATCATTTATAGGAGGTCCTTAAAAACAAAACAATTTTATATGGGGTACCCTGACTTTTTAAGGAAGGGGAAATAATATGGTACATCCTTGTATCTTTATTTATCCTTGGAAACTAAAATAAGTTGTTTTCTAAATATGAGATGATGTTTCTAGAGACATGGTTATTTAAAGAAGAATATATTGTGTCATTAAACTCTTCAAACAATCTCTTCCTTTGACTGTTTTGATCATCTGGATGAGGCAATCATTGTAGCAGTTGCCTAGGAGGTGGATCTCTACCGTATGATAAGGGCATTGAATTAGTAGCAGGTACAAGGGTTATATTAATATTGTATATAGGCCCCTCTAATTTTACTATTATTCTTCCCATAGCTAATGAGATTCCTCAAGATTTATCTGTAGTATCTTTTATGTATTTTTCCTCCAGTTGAGAAATCGATGCTAGATCACAAAACTCTCCTATATATTTCATAGGGATTAATAGTGTGAAAAAATCATCATGGAGATTTTATATTGTAGTGGGAATAATCTCTTCTTGAGGTAGCAGTATATTCAAGGAATATTTTAATCAATTACATTGATAAATGAAGGATAAATATCTTTAATTATCCATTTGCATTTAGTTTTTGATATCAAATACTATTGTCTTCTAAAATGTTGAGCTAAACTAGAAAATAATTTCTGGCGAGCATCTTCCTATACAGTAATCTATTAAGACTAGAAGCTTATATTCAAGATGAATTTTATCCCATACAGTGATTGAAAAAAACAACTAATATTTACTTCCTCATGTTTTTTAGGGATCCCAATATTGGGATCACAAAGGAAGACAAAATGTGTCAGTGCTCCTCTATATCTCCTGAGCCATTGATGATTGGAAATGTGGGATTCCCAATTTTTGGAGGAGGAGGTTTGGGATCTACCCATTTTGGATAAAACTTCTTTTCAAGGACTATTTCTGCACTCTATCCTTTTTTATCTTCAAACCAATTCATCACTGAGTCAATGATGTTTATGAGCATTTATAGAATATCTGGTTGAGCTAGGACATGAGCTGGTGCAATGAATGGAACATAAATATGTCTAAAGACTAGAAAAACAATAGGTGGTGGTGATGTTTGTACCTTCCATGGGTAACCAATAGGGGAAATCCTGTAAGTATGTGGATAACATTGATCTATTTGTACAAGAAATGAAGGTAATTCATTATCTACATTGGTAGTTGCATCAAACCCGTTTTATTGAACTTATATTACTAGATGTGCAAGCTAGGGATATCTTTTTGGAGCATGTATGGAAATAATGATACGTGAAATTTACCCTACAATGATTCTTCTCACCTCCTTCATCTCCTCATATTGATGAGAAAATATTTCCTCAAGTGAATGGGATTGGATTTCTCTTGGGGATAGGTGATACATTGTATGACCTTTACCATTTCCCTAATTAGGTTCCTTTTAAAGGGGTGAAAGGTGATTATTAGAGGTTATATGATGTCTTCCTTATCATAAGGATGGTCAAGTTTACATTTTTAAAGACCCAATATATATAATAGTGGCTAACCTTATGGTCACTCTTAAGAAAGTTGTGTTGAATGCACGAGTGGTCGTTCCAAAAATCATTCTATGTTTTTAAATATTCTGAAAATAGAAAACAAAACTCTAAAAAACACTAATCAGTTATACAAAATAGAAAATATGAAATAGTGAACGGATTTAAGAGAAATATTGATCGAAAATCCTAAAAACACAGAGACATGGGATGAAAAAAAGAAGAGGAAGTATGCATAGACACAACACAAGGCACAAAACAAAAAAATGACACAGATGACAATAGTCATTGTAAACAATGCCGGAAACAAGTTAATATACCCTCTGCTCCCTATCCTAGTTTAACTTAGGAAATTAATAAAAAAACTACCACCACTCAGTGAATGTATGAAGTCTTAGATCATACACCTCCCTCGCTTAGAAAATTGAACACTCAATCATTGATGTTCTTCAATACATAAGTGTTCCTCTAAAATGCATGGTGATCCACTCAATAAAGTCATTATGGAAAGTAATTATAACAAGACATAATGATTCCACTAATATATTTACATTGAAAAACCTATTTACAACTATCATTACAATAAATCAAGAAAGGAAGGGGATAAGATACCAAGAAAAAAAGTAGCCCATCATCCTACACAAGATTTTACTCTAGCTCAATCTAACTCGTAGATGTGATCAATTAAGGAAAATAAATAGAAACAATGATTGACCAGATGATCAGATCTCTAAGGTGCGCTGGGATTTATAATCTAGATTAAGACCCGCAAATAAGATCACCATTTCTGGAGATTCTATATCACGTCAAAAAATGAAGAGAGAAGAACGAAACATAAAATAACAAATAAAACAAATTTCACATAACAAACATGCAGCACAATATATTTCTAGACAATAATAAAAATAGAAAATAGATAATGAGTGTGGGATGGACGAAATGGAGGTGTGGGAACCCATCTTCAGGTCAAAGGTGATCCCCCAGTCTAGTGAAGTGGTATGGAATGGCCCGTGGATGGTGGTGGAGAGTCGTGTGGAGTCTCCCCCTTCCTCCTATTCCTCCTCTCATTCCTATAATTATCCCCCCCTATATTGTGGGAGGAGTCATGCTCCTCTTATTAAGAGATGAAAATAGATAAATTATAATGATGACCTAATAGACCAGAGATCCACATGATGTGCTTTTATGAGCACGTCACCTGGTTTTAAGTGAACTCTCAGAGAGTGTACCCTGCCTTTTGCAATAAACTCTATATTCCCTGAATTTTTTCAACTACTTAAAATATATAAAAATAATAATAATAAAATATTTTTTATAAAACCTAATACTAATAACATAACTATTAAAACTATTAAAACAATTTATAAATAATCTTTTACTTTATTATTATTATTATTATTATTATTATATTGATAGAATATAAAAAATAAAAAAACAACAATGGAGGAGGGGTAGATGAGGGTTCATGTACATGGGGAAAAGGTATAAGTCAGATGGGTTGCCGCTCTTTGGGATTATGAGAACCTCCTATGACACGAAGCAGGGGGTCTGAGACTACGGAGGAAGCTAGGGAGGACGATGGTGGAAGGTGCACATGCAGGGGGCTTGGGTTCAATCAGTGTTGTGTGGCTGGGAAGAGATATGGCTATGGTAGCATGGAGTGGGTGCTTTGGCCGATAGGGTGGAGGTGGCACTATGGATCTGAGGTGAGATCTCAGGGATTGTTCGAGGAATGTAATGATGTGATGATGTGGGGTTCAATTTGGGCGAAGGGGTATCGAGCTACAACAAACATAGGTTGTGAGAGATATATCCAGTGAACTCGAACTGGAATCAGGTGTGGGTTGAGGCAAAGATATCTTGTAGGTTCAGAACATTGTGTTTCAATTTTCTATTAATTGGTGTGATGTTGCTGATAAGATTCTATGGTACTTCTTTCCTTCTATTGATTCTGTTGGTGTGAATTTCTTTGCTGCTGTGATTTCATGATGTTGTACTTTGTGTGTTTCTGCTGTGTTGTTGTTGCGGTGTTGGAAGGGTGAGATAGTGGGTGTTGAAGTGTTTTGGGGGGTGTTGGTAAGGGGAGACAATGGAACAGTGAGAAGGGGTGATAATTAAGTTTGAAACGGTTCCACCATGACACAACAAGGTAAAAAGTGGAAAGCATGGGTGGGGAAGGAGATGCAGGCACCATGAAGGAAGAAGTTGCACTGTAAAAGGTGGTAATGGTGGCACTGTAAGGAGGGAAATAGTGGCACCGTGAAACCTACAAAACATACACCACACACCAAAAATTAAAATAATTTACTGAAACTAAAAAAACTTATAAACCAATCAATTTAAATAACAAAAAAGAATTAAACTACTAGAGAAAATTAATTAAAACAAAGTTAAATAATAACATCAATTGTGTATTTTCTAAATGATTGAATTTATTTTGATCAAATAAAATATTTTAAAACAAATTAAAATAATTAGTGTTATCAGTTAATCAAATAATTTATTAATTAAAGAATTAATTAATTATTTAATTAAAGAACAAAAATATTAATTGAATGAAATTAAATTGTTAAAAAAAATTAATTTTTAAAATAATTGAAAATAAAAATTATTTATTTACTTAAAAATTAAAAATAAATAATTATTTAATTAAATTAAATTAATTTATAAAATAATTTTCTCAAAAATATTGAAAAAAAATAAAAGAGTTAAAAATGAAAGTTAATATAATATGGATTATTGTATTTAATGGTTATTTAAAATAACACAATAACTCACCAAAATATAATATTTAAATAAAAAATGATTATTTAACAAATTAATGTACAAGAAAAACACACCAAACAAATTATTTTATAAAAACAACATTTTGGTATTAAAAATCCAATGAAAATACAAAAAAGGATGTGGAAAATACTATGAAAACAAGGCCACATCAAACTCTGCCACATAAAAAAATTGTTTTCCCCCAAAAAAATACATTCCTTTCAACTTAAAACAGAAAGATGATTGTGAGTTTTAGTTCAAAAAGTGTAACATTAATCATTAACAATAGAGGAACATGACCAACCAATTGGTTAGGATTTTCAAAGGTGTCTAAAAAAAGTGACTGGTTTAGCTTCAAAATCCCACTGGAAGTCAATAGCCTCATACATTCATACACTGACATGTTTTTCATGCCTCTTATACGCACTCATTAACTATCCTATGTCAATTTCCAATTCAGGTTCTTTTTCAATGATTTTTGATAGATTAGATGAAGTGGGACTAAAAACATAACCAAATGCTCCTTCCATTCTCAATTTTTCCTAGGTTCTAAAAATTAATTTCCCTTAAATTCATCACTTTATTAATTCAACTCAATTGAATATTAACCAAGTCAATTTCTCCCTTTTTCATTAGGGATCAAAATTCTCATTACCATAATGAGTTCATTTTTTTACAAGGGTACATTATTTTAATTTTTTCCCTACCAAATTTCATGAACATAGCACTGTGCATAGCACTTATTAAGATGGAAATTGGAATTAGTTATTTATAGAAATGCTCCTATTGCACCTTGTCTCAGATACTCACTGTGGGATCCCATTTTCCCATTTTACTCATGTTACAAAGTACTTAATTAATAATCAGTTGAGTTAAAATCCTAAATTGATTGAATATAATTATTTTTCAAAATGTTAGTCCCTAAGGTTCTTGTGAGAACTTTTAGTTACCCAATGTCATGAAACACATTCCATAAAACCTATCTTATCACACTCTCATCCCCAGTTTCAAATAGGCAGATACATTGATATAGTGAACAATTCCACTCAGAAGTCACTCAAACATAACATTTTCTGACTAACTGAAACACTCAACATTCAGTGAACTATTATCCACCAAAAATGATAGATTTGAAGTACCATTAAACCTTTGATGACCCAAATATGGTAAAAGAATTTTAAAATTTTATAAAATTATGATTTTTTTGAAACTTTTGACTGTTGTTTTCTAACAACTTCAGGTTCAGGAAAGGGGAATTTGAAGTGACAATAGAATGACCCCTATCCCAACACATAAAAACCAACATTTTCACCAATATTCTATTATATGGTGAGAGACAGTAAATTAAAAAATATATTTTCCTTTCATCTTTAAAGGGAAATGGAGGGGTAGCTATGAGATTCCAAATAATAATAATTTCATTGCCGCACAAAAAGAGAATGAAAAGAAAAACAAAAAACAAACAAAAACAGAAGAACCCAACCTCAAAAACCATCACAAGGAAAATAAAATAGTTATATTCCTAAAATGTACATGATTTGAATTTTTGGGGTGCAGATAAAATATTTAATAAATGTAATTCAAATAGTATCTTGGTTAACAATAGTGTCTAGAAGCAGCATAAGAAGTATGAGAATAAAAACAGTGTGAGGAGAACGTTTCAAAAAGCAGCTCAAAATACATTTTCAACTCATTAGATTTCCTCATACTACCTCCCAATCAGGAAAAAAATTTATAAGATTCCAAAATTAGTGGGAATACCCCACACATAATTCATAAGATCGCTCTAAATGATTCACTTAATATGAAGGATTTAAAATAAACACTCCCCTAAATGTGAATCTCCTCAAATTTACAAATGTCTCCCATTCATTACCATGTGTGTGAACTCTATCAGCTCAAGTGTGGCACTTACATGATGAAAAATTTTAATAACATTCTTCGAAATTTTATATTCAAATAAAAAACCACTAAAAAGTGTAAGATAATGTGTTTTATCCATTAATCCAGTGAGCTAGTCCCCTGGGACTTGAATGATAACCACATGGAATCTACTACCTATTTAATTTCATAAAGGAAAACCACACTCAAATAAAATATAGCATGAAAAATGAAAATCAAGCAGAAAATGAAAAGAGATAATCATGGGATAACCCCTACGCAGTGCAGTATTTTGACTATCCACAGCTAGAAAATCCTTTAATCAACCCCAGTATAATGGGGGATTTAGCTTCTTGATTAAGAACCACTAGGTGTGATTCCTTCTAAAATCAATCACTTGCCATCTTTGGAGTACCTTGTGTTCAGAATCATGCCATTCCCCCTTCTATGAAGTGAAGTACTTCATGTTGAATGGTGGGGGAGAAAATAGGATATAGGGGTATTGGCCCTCTTCTTCATCTAATGGTTGAGCATGAAAAGGTTTTGGGAATGAATATATTGGATGTGACATATCCTTTGGTTCAGCCCAAAAAAATTATTATTTAACAAGAGAAGATGTTTCCTCATCCACTATTAATCCTATGCATAGCCCAAAAAGTTCCTCTTAAACACTAACTGCCATACTGGAAACTTCATCCAGAATTCAATGTTCCATTAGCTTTTCAGGTGTAATATCAAATTCATCTGTCTCCATGAAGTCAAAAAAGTTAACCTCATTCTCAATAACTACAATGTGAGAAACATATTGTACATCAGTTTGATAAAAAATCCAAAACATGTTCTTCAAATGTGATTTCAAATCCCTGATGTAATGCAATTTGTTCTCCTGGTAAAGAAATGATCATGAAAAAATGTCTATAGAAGGAGGAGGGTTGTCAAACTCATCCACCCTTTCTTCAAAATAGATGATCAATTATGTGGTGTCTTCCAAGTAAAATGAATGGATGTCATGTTCTAGGTCATCCAATGAAAACAAGGAAAAATAATTAGACAATTTTGTACAACAATTATCATCAAATGAAGTACATGAAATAAAATGATCTCCTTGTATGTGTTTATCTTCTTCTATGTACTCACATCCCATGTTATGACATCTCATGAAAACAAATTAAAGATATAGCTTACTAAAATAAAGCAGCATATCAAAAGGCGATCTGTGATGAAAAATAGGCTACTCCAGCTTTGTGTCGCTCCTTCTGTTGCAACTTTCCCTTCTTCAATATTTCATTACATAAGGTGGAACATCATTGGATTTTTGGAGAACTATCATGCTCTGATCCTCTGGATCCAAGTAAGTAGGTCCTAGGAATTCCGTGATTCTCTTTTAACCAACATATCTTTCTTGGTGAGAGGATTCCCCTCACGACCCCTCATAATTTTATTGAATCAGAACACATATTGTTGTTTGGTCTCATGTGTTACAACCTTTGTTGCTTCTTAGAGGTCTCGTGTTGGACAACTTTGTAGCCAAAATTGGAATAATTCAACATCCTCATACAATGTCTGAACATAATAAAAATTAAATAAATCATCATCATAATAAAATAACATAATATTCATTTATTTTTTACTTATTTTATTTATTTATTTTAATGTAAAACGGAAAATACCACAAAAGAAAATGTTCATTTCCCAGCAATGTCGCCAAAATTTGATATTGTCCTTGTGACAAGGATGGTCAAGTTTAAATTTATAATGACCCAACATATATCACAGAGGCATAACCTAAGGGTCACTCTCAAGGAAGCAATGTCGAATGCATGAGTGGTCGTTCCCAAAACAATTAGATATTTTTCAATATTTTATAACATGAAAACACAACTCCTAAGAAAAAAAATAATAGGTGTTGAAAACACAAAAAATATGGAACAATGGATGGACAGAGGAGAAACAGATATGGAAAAGCGAAAAAAACACTGAGAAAAAGGACGAAACCAAGAAATGGAAGAAAGTGTAGAGACAACACAAGGTAAAAAACAAACAAATGACACCAAGACCCAAAAGATAAAAGTTAGTGTGAACAATGTCAGACCCTGGTTAATCCACCCTATAATCCCTATCCTAGATCAAATTAAGAAATTAATCACCAATATCCAACCACTCATTCCATGTTTGATGTCTCATATCATACACCTCCCTCAGATAATAAAATTGAACACTCTAACAAAGAAGTTCTTCAATAATCAAGTGTTTCTCTGAACTGCAAGGATATTCACTCAGTAATGTCATTCTGGAAAAGATTTATATCAAGATAGAATGATTCCACTAAGATTGTCACATTGCACAACCTATTTCAAATTCTCATTTTGAGAAATCGAGAAAGGAATGGGATATGATATTAAGCAAGAAAGTAGCCCATTTCCCTACACAATATTTTTCTCTTGCTCAATATAACTCGCACAGGTAATTATCTAATGTGAAGAAAGAGAAAATATGATCTCCATGGTGATTGGATCTCCAAGGTGCATTAGATTTCATAATATGGATCATGCCTTGAAAATTAGACTCCTATTTTTGGTGATTCTAGATCGCGTCAAAAAAATGAAGATGGAAGAATGAAACATCATAGAAAAAATAAAACAAAATTCACAGAACTCATAGGCAAAACTATATATTCAAAGACACCAATGAAAACATAAAATAGAGCATGAGTGGGGGATGGATGAAATAGAGGAGTGAGAACCCATCTACAGGTTGAAGGTGATCCCCTGGTCAGGTGAAGTGGTATGGAATGGAGCGTGGTTGGTGGTAGATAGTCGTCTGGAGTCTCCACTTCCTCCTCTCCTTCCTAGAATGATGCACCCCATAGTGCGAGAGGAGTCATGCTTATCTTATTTAGAGATAAAATTAGTAAAATGAAATTGACAACCTAACAGACAACAGATCCACGTGGAGCACTTTTATGAGCACGTCACTAGCTTCTAAGTGAACTCTCAGTGAGTTAACCCCGCTTTTTTCAACAAACTCTATATCCCGTGCATTTTTCCCACAAACATCTTCCATTATCACCACCTCCACAAGCAGCCCCCCCCCCCTCGGGAAAAGTAACAAAAATGAAACACGTAAAATAAGATAATTATACTTAAAGAATTATATATATACAATTTACTAATATCACTACATAAAATTAATAAAAATACTTATAAAAATATATGTTTTCTAAAACCTAATATGAATTACATGACAATTGAAACTATTTAAACTATTTATAATTTATCTTTTACTTTACTATTGTGATTATTATTATTTTATATTATATTAAATGAATATAAAGAATAAAAATAAAAATAAAATTGAGGGGGTGGATGAAGGTTGGGGCGTGGGGGGAAAGGGAGAAGGTGGTAGGGTCACGGCTATTGGGGAATAGGAGTAGTGCCGGCGACACAGAGTAGGAGGTCTCGGACTGCAGTGAAAGCATGGGTGGACGACGGTGGAAGGTGCGTAAACAGGGGGCTAGGGATCAGTCGATGTGGCATGGAAGGGAAGAGCTCTTGCTATGGTAGCGGTGAGGGGGTTCTTCGGCTGGCAGGGTATAGGCATCTATGAGAAGCTAATGGGAGGCCGCAGGGTTTGTTCGAGCAATGGAATGATGAGATGATGTGGGGTTCGATTTGGGAAAATAGGTGATGAGCTATAGAAAACAGAGGTGGGGCGAGGTAGATCCGGTGATCTCGGACTCGAATTAGGCGAGGGTTGAGGAAAAGTTATCGGGTAGGTTCAGATCTTGGGGTTTCCATTATCTGTTTTTTAAAATGATGCTGCATATAAGATTATATTGTACTTTCTTCCTTCTTGTGATTCTAGTGGTATGTATTTCATTGGTGCTGTGATTTCTTGATGTTTCGGTTTGTATGTTCCTACTGTGTAGTTGTTGCGGTGCTGGAATGGTGAGACAGTGGGTGTTGAGGGGTGCAAGGGGCATTTGTAAGGGAAGACAGTGGCACTGTGGGGAGGGGTGAGACAGCAAGTGTGAAACTGTGTCACCCTGACCCAACAAGGGAAATAGTCGCAATCAAGGGTGGGGAAGGTGACACGGGCACCAGGAAGGCAGAGGTGGCACCGTAAAAGGGGTTAATGGTGGAACCATAAAGGGGGAAACGATGGCACCGTGAAACATGTAAAACATACCCCAAACACCAAAAAATAAATGTATTTACTAACACTAAAAACAAATTAGTCAATCAATCAGTTGAATTAACAAAAATAAATAAAAACCAGATAAAAATAAATAAAAAAATGTTAAATAATATAATTAATTATTAATTATTTAAAAGAATGAATTTATTTGGATTAAATAAAATAATTTAAAACAAAATAAAATAATTACACTTATCAGTAAATAAATTAATTTATTAATTAATGAATTAATTATAAAACATAAATATGAATTGAATAAAATTAAATTCTTAAACAAATTTAATTATCAAAACAATTGAAAATTAAAAAGTTTTATTTACTAAAAATTTAAAAATAATGAATTAATTAACTGAATAAAATGTTTTATAAAATAATTTTCTTAAATGGAATGAAAAATATAAAGAAGTAAAAATGAATGTTAAAATAATGAGGACTATTTCATTTGAAGGTTATTCAAAATAACACAATAACTAACCAAAATATATGATTTACATAAAAAATGAATATTTATCAAATTAATGTACAAGTAAAACACATGAAAAAATTATTAAATAATAAATAACATTTTGGTTTTAAAAATACAATGAAAATTCCAAAAAAGGGATGTGGAAAAGACTGAAAAAACTACCACGTTAGTATACCAAAATTATGGGAAATACTCTAATTTTGCGTTTGCAGACCTCCTTCATTTTCATCAGGGTGGATCACATTATTAATACAAAAATAATCTTATGACTCCCCTAAACTAGACTTATTTTCTAGAGGATCTTCTATAATGGAATTATTGACATTCACGGATTTATAATGCAATGATGGAATTCTGTGTGTATCTTTGGGCGATCTCATTCTATTTCACCCTCAATGAGATAGTGTTATCCTATTTGATGGCTCCATAATAACTATTTGATAGATTGTAACTTGCTGGGTATCCTTGGATTGTTCATTTTTATGTTCATTTTGCGGGTTCTTCCCTAATCGGGGGAAAACTGACTTCTGCGGAGGAGGGAATTAGGAAAGTGAAAACCCCATAGCATTGTGGGATGAGACTGTTCTTATTATTCTTTCTCAACCCATCATGATCTGTTTTTTTTTGGCTTCGATGGTTGGGTTAAAAAATCTCCCAACCCCATGCGTTGTGGTGTCTCTTGAAATACTATGTCGAATATCAGCGTAGTTTCTCTTCTGATTTTATGATGTCTAGTCCAAACATTGGATGTCTGCATTATCCGACACTCACATAAATCACCTACGTCGGATGAACATTGTTCTCATTCAAAAATATATAAATTATTTTAGTTGAAAACCTTTAAGAAGTAGCACTACTAGATATTCTCAAATGCTTGATGCAAAAGTATCTCAACAACCTACTCTCTTCTGTCCAGACATTGGAAAAAACTGGTCGATGCCAATTCATAATGAGCATGTCTCCAGTCAAGAACATGATCTATCTATTGTAACTATCCTGAGTCAATAACATTCTATAAGGCAACATTTGGAGGGTTTTTCTATTTTTGGATTGTAGTGAAGTGAAATGCCCAATTTTCACACCATCCTTTGACATGAAGACCAAATGGGATATCTGCGAATAACTACTACAACCTCGTTAATGCATTTTGAAATGCACGTTGATGGGCCTCCTATTTCTTCTCAATCATTGGATGTCATGAAACCTAGATAGATTTGATGTCAATTGGGAATTGAAACTCTTATATTACCTTGACATGACTTTGATATTCATCATACAAAAATACTTTGGATTTCATAAGATGAAAATTCTTCCATATGTAGAGGTGGATATCATGAATACAATCATCTACCAACATCTTTGGAATGTTTTATTGAGAGGTGACCAAAGGCCAAAACATGACAATTATTTTACCCTTATCCCATTTTCTCCTCACGTTAAACATATCCTATTATCCTGTTACTAGAGATTTATCAACTTGGTTGGACCCGAGTGGGCACTTCCTAATTTTTTTACCCCAAGAAAAGGGAACATTTTGTGTTTATTCAATTATATTAATGAAAATGATCCATGGGAGGTTTGGAAAACAACTGTCCACTTGGGATGGATTTTGGTTTAGAAATTATTTAACATTATAGCAATAAGGATTCAAACATGGATGACCTTATGTTTTCAGGAGACTGAAGACAAGAGGAATTTCTTGTTACTACACTGTCAGTTCAAGAATTCTCTTGAAAATGTGTAACAAAACTAGAAAGAGAACTTTTTGCAGTGAATACCATCATTGGGAGGACCACCATGGTAGATTACCACAAGGGATAAATCATCTTTATCCTTGGTCTTCTGGCTGCATGGAGGGATGACTTTGATCTCATCTAGAGATAGGTTTTCAAAATTGACCAAATTATCTTGGATCAATCCGTCATGATGAAGTGTCTGATGAGGTACTTAAGAATTATTGCTCATACTCTAGTAATTTTGTAATGGGAGGGTAGTACCTTGAGATACAACAGATTAATTTTTTAGGGTTCATGAACTCCATCATTAAGAGTATCTAGATCACCAATCTAATCTTGATTTTCCAACTATGATTTGTGATACTTCTTATTAGACTCTTCTTACATGTAGTAGGGGCCACTTACTGGGAGAATTGGTTATCATGGGTAAGTGTATATGCCTACCTCATAGTGGCCATTTGAATAGGCTGATTATCTCCAATTAGAACAGGTATATATACCAGATTTGGTTGTTTGTATGATATCGGGGAGTGTTCCCTATACCCTTCCTAGTCTGGAATAGATGTTTGTATCTACACTGAGATGAAATGTTGATGAGGCATCCCATGTATGGGAATGGAATTATTCGTTCTTCCCTTTGGTACTACGAAATTTTTCATTATCATATTTTAGAAAGCTTCCGGGATATGGTCTAGAATTTGTGTCTACACTTTCTCCATTTCCAAAATGTGTTTCGTGACATCATTGGTCAGAATGAGAAAATACATACATTACCTATCCATAGCAGTTGCCTGTACCTACTCCTATCATCCCTTTCATATTAGTGGATATAGATTGTACTCATGTGTGGGGAAGAGAGTTGAGTCTACCCCATGTTTGTCGTTGGAGTTTTCCCACTGACTTCTCTAAGTGATTCTAAACGAGACGGCTAGAAATCCTGGTGAGTGTATATAGGTGTATGATCCTTACAATTTTCCACTTCATTTGATTTTTTTGATTATTTGAATGCATCCAGGCAAGACAGTTGGAAGGGTTGATGGATTCTAGCAAGTGTATGTACTTGATGGTTGTTTGATGCCAAGCATAATCCACAAACGTATTTGAGTGCTTCTAGATGAGTAAATTTTTAGTCTTGATAGATTCTTGAAACTATATGTGTATTCTAGCTACTTGCCTCCACGAATGGTCAACTATATTCATTTAATTAAGCTAGACGATACTATTGGCATGTTTGGTGCTTCTAGGTGGGTGTATGTTCTGCTTGCAAACTTCCACAGAGCTTAGTTACTAAGATTTCTTGAATGTAGTCAGATGAGTCTGATGACTGGTTGGTAGATTGTAAGAAGGTGTATGTGCCTTTTAATAAAACTTAACTGGATTTGGATGGTGGGATTGGTTGGGTGCCTCCAAACGAGTCTGTTGCTTGGTAGAATTAAGGCAGATGGGTGTATGTGCCCATTTGTTGTTTGCCACAAAATTGTGTTGGTGGGTTCAATCGGAGGTAGAAAAGGGAGGTGCATACTCCCTATTAGTAATCTATTTTCCTCAGTGGTTCATATTGAATTCTCAATTTTGAGGGTCCTATTTTGGACAACTGAATGTAATACACTCATCATGTTGAGGGTTTTCTGCCGTGCGACATTGGAGATCATGATTATTGGAAGGAGCCTTTGGGAAGGACCGATATGTATTTGAGATGAGGCCATGGGTGGAATCTTGGTCAAACACCCCATAATATGTGAAGTATTTTTTATTATGTTATGGGGATAAGCTCCAGAAATGGTTAAAGATGGGGGATGGAACTATCTTCTTCTAGACCACTGGTAATAAGAGACCAGATGTTCGGGGGTTATTATTGATCTGGAGGGCCCATCAGGCATCCTCTATGGTTGGAATTGAACTGTGTTGATGATACTATTGAATCAATGCATTAGAGACCCAACATTGAAGATGATGAGTTAGTGATGGATTCCTTCAAGTGGACAAGGAAATAGCTTAACCAGCAACTGAGGTATTAATGGTAGTAAACCTTAAAAATCCAATTGGAATGAAGTGTCTTTATGAAAGAAAATTCCTTTATAAATGAAAAGTATAAACAATGAACTCTAGAAAAGTATAATCCTTTTGGATGAACTAATGCATGATTGGTTTCCACGTATGGATCTACTTTATCAATAGACAGGGGTATGGAAAATGGGTAACACTATCATCTTGCTTGAGGATTCACATTGGGTTTACCAATTTTTATTTCCCTCTAAATGGGTGTTCTGGTTAGGAATCACTATTTCTGAATAGTTTCAAGTGGATTTTTGTATGAAAACAGAAACAACCAATGTTTATGTATCCTGTAGGATCTTATTTAAAATGTTCTGAAATCATTAATGATTTTGACCCACGATATGTAAGAAATCACAGTGGTCAAGGGGATGAGAGGTTGGGCTCATTGCACACTTTTGTGGTGAATTGGTGCCTACTTATGGAAACAATTATAAATATAAGATATTTTACTAAATCCTTATTAATTTACCATGAATAATGTTGGATTCCATGGAATTTTTAAATCAATTATTAGAGTATATGGAAATCGGAATAATATGTATGTATTTGAGGTTCTTCATCAATGGAGATATCTTTGTGTATTTGAGGTTCTTGATCAATGGTATCCTCTCATATACTACTTAGATATTCATTAGTAATTATTATGGGAATAATGGTGTTTTAATACACTCAATTCAGAACACTAAAATTTAAGGTCATCTAGGTATATTAATGTCAATCTAAAATTTATTGTCATCTAGGGAGACCAAAATTTAATCTAGAGTTTATTATCCTCAAGGTTAATAGAGGTTTGTCTGGATATCATCATCATCAAGGGATATAGAAATTGTTTTGATGTTTGGATCGAACCCATAGATGGGATTCCAACATATCCTTGTGAAAGGAATCAGAAACCAAGTAGTTTAGTGCCACATAATGGAAAACATCATACCTTTTAAGGTCATGTGGATATGACCCAACCATTTAGTTTGACATCATCTAGAAAGGACATATATGAAGAATGTACATAATCAAAGCTTGTTGTGGAACTTCTTACTAAACAACCCAATGAAAAATGAATGGATATAAGTTTCCAATTTTGATTAAACCCTATCTGGAATGTGGCTTAGAGAGAACATGGTCGATTTGGGATTTTGGTTTTGAACCTCGGGGATGCTTCCTTTGTATCCCATTTGGATGGGAATCAAAGATTACATATTCCAATAAATCACTTTGGGAAGCATTCCCCATTGAGTGAGATTGGTTGGGGCTTACTCCTAATATGGACTCCCATAAAATAGGGTCCAAGGGAGATGTCTTAAATCATAGAGATTTAGAGGTTCTTAATTCAGGGATTATTTTGATGTAGGATTCCAAGATTAAGTGGATCTAGGTTGGACTCCTGAAGAGGATATTAAGTGGGGTTTATCCCTAGTTGAAGGCTTCCTATGTATCCTTGTTATGATGGGAATTATTGTTATCATAGTTTATTACTTCATGTAGATTCTGAGGCTGTTGTAATAATTACAAACCTTTAAGCCCACGTAACTCATGCTTGGTTTGTGAAATACAAGAATGTGAAATATTCAACAAACCTAAAATGCTTTCTACTGTGTTGATGGAATAGATTGGGCCTATAGCGAAAGAGTCCAAGGTGATGAAGTGAGATTTCATGGCTACGGTGGAAGAGGATGAAGAAATAAACCATCCCTCTATACATTTAATATTAGATTAGGGAACAATGTAAGGAATGAGTGGAGGTTGTGTATGTACAGAGGAGTAATAATAAAACCTCTTACGTTAAAGGCTATGAGATTACACCATGATGGATTCCCTAAAATGGGTCTCATAGTGTGGAGGGAGACTTATCATTTGTTCAAAAGGATAAGGAAGTATGATCCTTACCCACCCTACTAGGGACTAGAGGTTTCAGATCGTAGATATGAGAAGGTCAAGACATAGCCTTATCCCCAAAATCCATGAATGGGAACTCATAAAAATTGTCCATGGGGTAAGGGTCCATGTGACCATACATATCCAAATCTACATACACCTCAAGGAACCTTACCATATTGTTGTATTACTATTGGAAACCCCAAACCATAGATATCCAAATCCAAATGTTAAACACACAGATGTGACTTTCCCAAATACTTGTTAAATTATGAGTTCTTAGTGGAGGATTCAACATAATCACTTTTAGGAAAGGGATCCAATGAAGGAGATGTACATTCATTAGTGGATTTGAAGGATGCCTTTTGAAAGTCTTGATTAAGATGAAGTAGTGAGGTCAACAAATAAAGGGTACTCAAGTAAGAGGCATGTAGGTATTTGGAACACTATTAAACTTGGGAGAATTGTTGGAACCTTTAGTGAAGAAAAAAATGGATTATAAGACTTGGGTGACACATGGATAATTCCTTCAGGAGTCTTCATATGTATTCCTTGATGTGGTGAGTGCAACATGCAATTTAAAGAAGGATAGTCATGCAAGTGATCTCAAATTATAGGGGTTGGGTGAATGAGCTCTATATGTGTTGTTAATTTTTAACACTTCGAGAACCTAAATCTCTCTACCCCCATTAATTCCCTAACATTTGGAGTCATGAAAATACCTTGGAGGTTTCAAAGGACTTGGGTGAAGCACTAGGGTGATCAGAGCAACAATCAGTCTTTTGGGAAATTTAGGCATAAAAATGAATGCCCCAAAGTTCTATTTAATGGAAAATATGGTACATTGAATGATGTTTACTTGGTGTGCAATTGATGGAGGTGGTGCGCAAGTGGGTGGTGTGATGATTTGGGCTACTTTGAAAGATCCAATTTCTTACCCTTTCCAAATCATGATATTCTCCATGTATTTTCTCCTCTCATTTTTATGGCATTTCCATTTTTCATCATCTCATTCATGTGATTGAATGGAGTGTCAAAAACCATATTTCAATTACATATAGATATTAAGTATTAATTTTCATCATTGGAATTGGTGGAATTTTCTATAATAGCATTTATAATCACTAGTTATGGTGTAAAATAAAACATTCTTCATGGTGGTTCAACGTGGATTTTTCATTGAACTCCCGTAATAGATAAGGATTGATCATTACAAAATATATGGACGGAATGAAGAATTGTGTATCTCTTGGTTGTGTTGGAATTGATATCCTCGTATATGTTCTAAAATCCAACCATATAGAACTTTGGAAGGGTCAAAATCTAGAGTTGGGACTTCACCTAATGGATATATCCTAGAAAGTTGTATAATTTGTAAAATATTTTCATCACCTGGTTAAATCACCTCAATTTGGTTAATTGGTGTTCCATTATAAACATCCCCACCCTATCTCTAGCATTTTACACATTCACTATGATATGGTACCCATTGATGAATATCAAAAAGAATGTTTTCATATGTTCCGGTCAATCAACTCTAGGGATAAATTCTATACCCTAGGTGGTGTATTCCCATTCATTCAATATTGAAAAATATGCACCTAAATGATTTTGGGAGTCATGTAATGGAAAATTACTTTTCCTTTTCACCTTGGGATATTGACCAATCATCTTAATTAAATTATTATCCTAATTATTAAGGTAAACATCAATCATTGAGTGAATTCCATTCCTCATAATGACTTATTAAATCTTGAATAATTACCTCACTAATGTGGTAGTCTTTTATGAGTTATACTAGATTTTAGAAGATGTGATGAAATATTTGTACATTTCTCTAAAATTTATAGGATTTTATGTCATCTATACTATATATAATATTTTCTAATTATCTCTGTACATCATATCGATTGTGTCTATGTTTTGAGTCTAGTTTTTGGACATGTCCAGTATGATATAATGGTTACAATGGAAGAAATATATCAAAATACATGCTACCAATTATAGTAAAACAATTATAGGATCCCCAAAATACTATGTATAGCTATAGTTCACCTAGAAGGGCCATCTCCAATCTCAATACATGGGAGACTATAATATGAGTCTCATATGGATTTTTAATCAAACATATGATCATTCATTTACCTCATTATGATCGACACATAATTTTTTGTGTCTGTTTCTAATGCACAATTATTCCATAAAAATATACTAAATGGTTACCAAAAATATATATTTAAATTCATCCTCCTAAAATAAATTTAACATTACAAAAAATTTCACCTTAGGAATATTCTAATGATATGAAATTTTGTTCCTTTCTAATTTTGCATCATGTAGTTCAAGGATTTGTGCATTGTCTAAAAGACTGAAAATTTTCATGGGTATCATGTATGAAGTTGGATATGATCATATCTGATAGCATGGTGTGATACGAAATAATATTATGATCATGGAAATATTTGTTTTGGTTATAAATTTTCTTATTCTTGATGCGGCAGTTTAGGTAAAATGTCCTTGAGTCATTTTCTCAAAAAATAATAGAGGGAACAAGTTACAAAAATTTGTGGAATTATATTGATTAATGTGTTCAGAACAATTGAAAAATAATATATTATTGAATTCACCATGTGAATTGTCTATTTAACTACACTTAACATGAGGTTGACCATTTGTATCATAGGCATAACTACATGGGTGACATGGACACTTCCATGTCACGTGGTTGACCACATGGACCCTGAGATCTCCAAGGAACCACAATGTCAATTATATGGAAGTGGAATTTTAAGGGGATCATTGAGTTCATAGAGAAGCTCCTATGTATGTGGAAGATTTAAATTCCCTAAATAATTATATGTAAGTTCAAAAGTTTTACTTTGAGTTAATAATGAAGAATGAATGGTCCCAAGAAACAGATTTATGGCAGCCTAGAAAATATTGTACCACATGAGAAATATATGATCTTTTAAAACATCCTTAGATATGACTCCTTTTCATAAAAAATTGATTATATTTTAAGGGAACAATATTTTGACACTGAAAAATTAAACTATTCAAAATAATTGAGATTTAAAACAAAGAAAAGTCAATATTTTTATGATTTGATGTAGTATATTGAAAAAAAAAACCTATAACACCTAAAAGACTCTATGAACTCATGAGGTTGATCCTTGATGATGGTCTGGTTGCTTTGTCCATAATGTGATCTAACTATACTGTGATGGATCATCATTAATGACACACTATGTAGTTCCTTGGACACAATGTTTTCCAACCATCTAGTGATAAAGAATTATTTAACAATTCCCTATATTGTCCTTGAACTGCCACCTGGATGAACCACATTGTGTTGGATCATAGTTCAAAAACACTTCTCATCACCCATCGGCAAACTGAATAACCAATTTTATGGTGTTGGATCATCCTTCCATGATGATCTATGAGGTCATCTTAATGGATTTTGGAAAAACCCTCAATCAAATCTTCTTGATCATGTTGAGTGGTATCCACTTCTTCTAAGAATCCACTTAATTAATGTTTCTATACATAACAAACATCCTATTCAAAAAAAAACAACTACTAATGGAAATATATTTATGTTTTATAGTGTATTGAGTGTGATAGGGTCAATGTGATACCATTCCATCCCATAATACAATTTTTAGGTAAACAGAGGAAGGTAAAAAAACTTCTAAGAAGAATATATCATTTGATTCTACGCCTGTGTTGACTTAGTCTAAGAGGCTAAGCCTAAAGAGGTTGATTACACGGGGTTGAGATGACCATGTAGAAGAATGGAATACCACACAGTAGCCTAAAAATATTAAGGAAATTGATTCAAACAACATGAGTTTGATATGACCTTACAAGAGTAATGATAACCACATGAATGCTTAGGTGACCTCATGAATGTGAGGCCAACCAAACATGGTTGTGATGGAATTTTAGAAGGAATTTCAACCTCACAATAGCCATGTAGACCTCTTGAGAGGTAGCCCAGCCACATGAGTCTATGGATAACATTCAAAAGCACGGATGACCCCATGGTGGTCCAACTAACCACATGAGACCTAAATGACCCCTGGAAATTTTTAAAAGTGAGACAAACCATGCATATTAAAATCCGACATTGTGGAAGAAATAATATAAGGTCTTCTCCATTAGACCCACTTCACATTATCACTATTTAAACAAGGTTACATCTAATTTAGGAAGTATTACTACCTCTAAAATTTTTCATCTAGAAAAGGAAATTTAGTCCTCCCACAAGGCTATCCGTCAGTATGGTCAAAAACACGAGATGGATAACATGAATCTTCTTCCAAGTACAAATGATATATATATTCTGAGAATATGAACCAATGAAAACCCCTTAGATCTTGGATTCCATTGTTAAAATTAATCTTCAGGTTGTCAACCCAGGGAGGTAAACACTCAATGGAGTCATTGTCATTGGATTCCCATGATAAATGCGGTTCTTATGGATGAGACAATGGATTACTATCTCATAGACCACTGATATATTTATTCTCTATACTACAATTCATGACTGATCGGGTATCCATCTTGGAGTAATCATCTTGTATTTAATAAAGGAGGATAAAATCTTGACTATATGCACCACCCTAAACAATAAAAATGCATAAAGGAAGTATTATGGGATTCCCACTTATGCATGGGACTCAGTATGGTTCATATTGTACCCAATACAGTTCTATTTAATGACACCAATAATATGAAAATGATATTCACAAAGGGTTTCCTCTGTGAAAAAGTTCTATCAGTATTTAATTGAATTGACTTATGTGATAGGCCAAAATTTCTGTCTCTTTTTTCTCATATTGAGAATGAACTTTATGGTATTATAAATATGAATTATTCATACCATTATCATCATAAAAATTCCTATATCATGGGAAACCCTTCTAGGTTAGTCTCAAATGAATCATTCCATCACTAATAATCCAATTATAAATATTTATTAGAGAGATGCATCAGGTAATCCCTATATTCATAAGCCCCAATCAAATCTATGTTTTCACCCATTTAATTACAGATTTGTTCATGTATAATGACATTTGACTCCATGAAAAATGTCCCTATGGATCATCATTAAACAAACATTTATTTTTTGTATAACATAACCATAAACTGTTTCATTTGAACTATGTGGTCTTTGATTCCCATTTCGAAAGGATAGGAAGGATGCCTCATAGATGTTATAACATTACAAAATTAACCATTTAGTTTCATTCTTCAAGGGGACACACTCCATATGAGATCATTTATTGCCCTTTCTCCTAGGCCATGCACTATAGAGATTCTCTTCATCAGGTCCAACCCCTAATATAACAGTGCCCCTCCCGGAGGCCATACTCCCAATACATGTCAATATCTATCCTCTTCTTGGATGTATCCATAAAAATATTTTACTTAAAATCAATTGTGAATATTTATTTTATCCATGTCAAACCATCCTTATCAGACCGTATTCCCATTAATAATGGTTATAAGTGCGGCTTTTGTGTAAGTGCCTCACTATCAATTACTTGGAATCATTGAACAAACCTTCCTTACCACACAACATTAAACTATATGGTTTGGTCCATATCACATGAACCTATAATGTTTAAATAAAACCATGTGGGTTTGGATTCATGTTCATAATGGATAGTTAAGTCACATCATCTTGGATTAATTCCACCTCTATAACATCTCATGCATTATTAAACATCAATGAAAATACAAACCCCTAATTGTATGGTTTTAAAGAATAAAACATTAAAACTAAATAAAAAATTGATAAAAGTAAAGATAGAAAACTGGTGATAGATACATATGTTAACATCTATATATTTCAATGATCAATAATTTAAATTGGTATAACCGATCACATCCTATAAATTTGGGAAGGAATTTTGAGGCTGAATTAAATCTATTAGACATTCTTCGAGTCTGTAGTAAATCCCCAAAAATATTTTAATGAGGTTGAACACCATTAATCTCAATTTGTGTGGGTAATTAATTATGAATTTTGCGAAAACACAGAGACTATGCACCTTTTGCAATATTGTACCAAAGAAACATCTATTTTCATAGATGTTTGAGTCATTGGGTGTTTTAAATTACATTAATAAACACTATTGGAGACTACTTGAAACAAGAATCATGGTCCAACTTGATGATTGTGTATGAATGATCACACTCAAAAAATCAAGAACACAACCAAAAACTATTTAGGTAAAATACCCCCTAATTATATTGATGATCATATAAAATTCAATGTGATATACTATATCAGACTAGTCAAGATAATATGTCATGAATTATTATCACATGGTTTTTTTTGTATCACGTCAAACAAATTATTGCAATATAAATATTCTACTCATACCAATATTAATACTTCATCACAATATGTAATACATTATGATGATTATCAAATAGGGAATACTCAAAGTCATACTTTTAGGGGATCTTATTATCCAACTATTCATGTAATATAAATTAAAAACACTTGAATGAATGATAAATGAATATTTATTTTATTATATAAACATGATATAATTTAGAAGTGTTACATCTAATATCTCATGTATCATACAAATAATTATTCTTATGTTTCCTCAAAAAAATATCTTAACATTTCTCCTTTCAATGACCTCAATGATGAGATTATATTTGAGAAATGTGTATTTAGATATTTTCAAGGTCCAGGGATCCATTTCTTATAAAATAGATCTATTATTGTGACATTGAAGCTTAATTTTTCAATCAATTCTTTTAACATCCCAAGATCCAAAAATGACCATATTGATCAAATAAAATTTCTATATTTCATTTTATGTAGTGTTATACTATGATATATATTGTTGGTTTCACTATGGTGTCTTATTTAGTACTATTATAGAAATTTAATTCATTGTTTAAGGATAACATGAAACATGATGGATATTTCATTAAATATTTATTGGATTAGAAATTAGAATCAGTGTAAGCCCTTAAAATGAGATCATATTCCCCTCATAAAGGAAGGAATACATACATACTTCTTCATATATACATAAATATATTCTTGATTTTAATAAAATCATTCTCACCAAGATTTTATTGATATATACTAATCATATTGAAATAATATAAAACACCAGGTTGAGTATATAATATATAATACATTATTGATACTATTTTTGATGCATAAGGAAACTTATCCATCATTTCAAACTCATTAAAAGGATTTTGAATCTTCATTATATTCATTCTATAAAACACTAGTTAAGACCCCTCCAATATATATATATGCTAAAATGAAATAACACATTACTAAACTAAATGTTTTTACTAAATCCAAGAAAACTATTAGATCTATCAATGTAAACCAGTATACAAAATATTTTGGACTCTTAACCCCCTTTTTTCATTGAGGATTATTTTCCCAACCACATATTTACTAAATGTAAGAAAGGTTCATAAATATAAACAAGGAGTATGTCATCCAAGAAAAATGAAGAATTTTCAAAAAACACCTTCAGTATGTAAGAATTATTTTTATTTTAATTTAAACAAAAATATTTGATTGCATTATCAAATAGTATTTTAAACTTTGAAAATATTATTTCTATCTATAAATGGACTATTAAAACATTCAATCCTTAATAGACTCATTATCAAATTGTATACGCTTAGGATGTTCCATATACACTCACTTAACTAAATACCCAATAAAGAAATATTTTTTAAAATCTATCTGATACATATCATAATCATGATGTGTTTCTATGTTAATAAATATCCAAATTTACTTTATCACCAAAATTGGGGAAATGTTTCTTCATAATCATTACCATGAATTTGTTAACCCATTTATTCTAAGTTAGACTTATATGTAGATAATATACCATCAATGTTAATTATATTTTAAAAAACCAATTACAACATATTGATATCACCCCATTAAATGAAGACACCATGTTTGAAACATGGTTAGTTTTCAATGAACCCAAATAATACTTCACATAATTTAAAAATTTAGTGAAATAAAAACTTTCAATTTCCGCTCAGTAGTTAGTAGGTTCACCATCTATAAATTTTTTTTAATTTCTAATTTCTATAAGATACCTATATCTATTGGTATCCTATCAAATATCTCTAGAACATCATGGTTTTTATGTATCCTAAGAAGTTTATTAATCCAAAAAAATTATAGAACATTATAAACTTAATTATATATAAAACTTCTTATTTTTTTATGTCAATATTTTGAATGTTCAATATTTATACCACTAACACCTCAATATATGTGTTTAGTTTAAAAACAACACCATATCAAGGAAAAAAAATTTATGTTTAGTAGGATTATCAAATTAATATCCCTAATCCCTATAGAATAACCAACAAAGAAGATATTTTTTGATTTGAGGCCATTTTTTATATAAGATAAATGTAATATATTTTTTTGATAACCCCAAATCATCATAAAATGAAATTTGGGATACTTCATAGTATATATATCAAATTCCATTTTGAATAAATTAGATGAATCATGGTTGAATAAGAATGAATTAGTTTTCAAATAAAATCATCAGCATTGTATAGGAAGGTCAAACTAACTAATCAACAATCAAACCTTGTACAACATGGTAAGATTCATCATCTTGGATACACCCTTAAATTATAGAGTTATATGAAATGTGAGTTTTGAAAAAATTACATAGTCTTGTAGACGATTATTCAAATTTTTATATATGAGATTACTATCCCATTTTGATCCTCAAATTATAATACGTTTCTCAACCTTTTTTTACACAATGATAGAGTGGTGAAAACATAATTAGGTTATCTTGAATAGTGGGTGTGAGACTACTGGATATTAGAGGGGATTCAAAAGTATGTTTCAGAATATGATATAAAGGAATGAAAATGATGATCTTATGAAATGATCTTGGGATGCGGTACTGATGCCATATTATTGGGAAATGACTGAGAAGATAACACAGTCATAGAGGAGTATAGTAATTTACAACATTTATTTTTGTAAATATAGAAATTAGTGAAATTTTTAGTGATGGAGTATATAATAGATGAATTTCTAACACATGAAAACAATCAATAATTATATTTTAATTTGGATAGATATTTTCTTCCACCTTAGGTAGAAATTTTTTAAAAACCCTTCTAAATTTTTTTAATATTTTTTGGATTCATTTCATCCCATGTGGTAGAAATAACTTTAGACAGTGAAACGTTTTAGGTGAAATAGAGAGAAAAGACCCACATAGAGTGAAAAATGTATATATTAATTTATTTCTATTAGAATAGTTTTAGCTACTATAGTTGGTGATGAAATATAGTGAATACATCCAGGGAGGTTGTGTACAGAGTTTATTTATTGATAATACCTATGAGATGAAGAAAATATATATAATGGAGAGTTATTTCCAACACGTGGTTGTTTGGGAGATTCATCATATAGAAAGTCTATTTATGTACTTTTTTGGGATGTAATGAGTACAAATTGGGGAGTCTGTAGTAACCCAAAATTTTATTCATCATGATTTTTGGTTAATTTTATGTTTTAGAGTCCCAAGAACACCCTAGTGGTGTAATGTTAAATTTTCCATAGTAGTCTGCCTCAACTATTTTTTGATGATTCTGTTGATCTTAGTGTGTAGTGCTTACCATTGATACGAGACTTTATAAATTCTTAATGTTATTAATTTTATGGTATTATTAATATTTATTACATTAAACAATATTTTTTATGTGATAATAGATAGTGATGTCTTTGCCTGGTATTTTTTATTTGAATCCTTATAATATTTTAAATAATATTTTTGTTATGAGTGACAAGGTCAACATGGAGTTTCAATCCTTTTAGATCATTTATATTGATATATTATATGTAATATATTATTTTAAGAAAACATATATGAATTTTTTAATAAGATCATTTATCTCAATAATAGAGCATATAATGGAAACAACTATGCCATAGTTGTGTATAGAATATGTTTTTCACCTTAAGGAAGGTATAATTTTATCCTACACCTCTAGTCAATGAGATTGAGCGTTGAAAGTTTCATTTACATAACAATATTTAAATTCTTGTGTTTTTAAATTTTGATACCTATAAATTTCTATTAAATCCGCTAGTATATATTCTTTATAGGGTTTGTTGAAATTTCTTGACATAAACCCTAGATCGATAGAGATCGATAGAGGGAAGGAGATCATCAAACAAAGGTAAACTATTAGCATAATATCTTGGATGGATCTATAATTAAATCTATGACCAAATCACAAACTGATGATTAACCACACCTGTTATAGAAAAATTATAAATTGCATTCCATTTTTTATTTATTAATTTATTTATGAAGTAATGTATTTATAGAAAACCAATTCTATAACTCTATTATTTTGGCCTATTATAAAATTTTTCATGTTATATTTAATGTACTAATATGATTCATAATAATTGATTATATAGATGTTTTTATGTGACCATTTTGACCATTATATATTATGTTATAGGAAATATTCATTTTATATAGATGGAACAAGTGATTTCCCTTATACTAGGGACATACCCAATATAGCCGATTTAATGGAGCTTCTAAGGTAGATGTAATAACTAGGTTTTACCCTTGGCTAACCCCAAGCTAAAATTTAAAAAACGAATAAAAAATAAAACTATTTATGGGATACTTTCAAGATTATTGAGATCACAAGACAAAACATGTTCTCCAAATCACCATAAGAATGCCCCACCCTCACACACCATACCCTATGGGTGTATGCCGGTTTAGTGAGGTGTTATGTATCATGAAACTAGTAGCATGAATTTTTATCTTTTCATTTTTAAGGAAATATTTATTATATATTTTTTATTTTAATTATTTCTTTGTAAATTATAAAATAATGATATTGATAAAAAAATATTTTGATTTGATATAATAAAAATTATATTTTTTAGAATTATATATTTTAAATCATGACACACATTTTTTATGAATTTAGTAATTTTTGAAATAAATTTTATTTTTTAAAAATATATTTAGTAAATAATTATTATTTAAATGTAACTAATTATATAATTTTATAATGGTAAAAAACTATTTTTGAAAAAGACTATGTTTTTAAAGCAATTAGTATTTTTATTGAAGAGTGTAAATTATAAAATATATATTATAATTATCATAAAATAATTAGTATTTTTGAAATCACCAATTCAATATTATCCAATGGGGAATTTTTCATAATTTTATAAGTCATTCAATTTTTTGGGTAAAAATTCAATTTGATGTAAAACAATTTTTTGTATTATGATATCAAAATTTCTTAAAAGTTATGTAATAAATAATATAAGTGAATAATTGATAAAATATAGGTATCCCAATTAATAAAATTTGTTTTTAATCCATTTGGTTAATTTTATAAATGCTTAATCCCATCTTAAATACATATATTGTTTTTAGAGTCCAAAACCAATGCTCAGAAATTCATATAGAACTAGCCTCTCTTTTTCAAAAAAACCCCACCCAAACTCCAATTATTCATTACAAAAAAAAAATATCATGAATTTAGCTTACATTTCCTTCTCTATATCCATACCATATTGTTCTCAATCTCTTAATAAGCTCGTCACATGATTTTAGAAGCACCCTCTCAGGGTAAGGTATCCTCTCCTTCTCCTCTTTATTAAATAACCATTATTTTATAATTCCTATTGATTTCAAATTTTTCTATCGTAGATATTATTTAATAAAAATTATATTATTATCCATATTATTTAAAAGTGATTAGAGATACATTTTACTCTCATAAAACCCTCATATGAATATTAATGTGCCCCATTATGCTACCAATATTTTGTTGTGATTTTCCACTAAAAACATTTTAGTAGTGAATAACCAACACCATTTAAACTCATGTGTATTCACCTATATGCACCTATAATTGCATATTTGGGTAATTCAATTTACTTATCCATAATTAATTAATATTAAAAATTTATTTCATGAAATTAATCCTTTTTTTCATATGATCTATTTGGCATACAAATGCGTGTACATGATATGAATGTGATGGGTGGGACTAGAATTAGATATCCCTCTAATGATTTTGGTAATGTTTTTATCTCATTAGTTTCCATGTATGGTGAACATGAGGATATCCAAATAAAACTATGTTAATTTCTCTCTACGTCTATCCATTACCAATGTTTATGATTTCCTATTTTATGTTGTTTTCATATTATCATGTTGACTTTATGATATCATTATATATCTTGCTTTAGTGTTCACGTTTATCATTATCAAAATTCATATGTTTTATTATTAATCATATTTAATCAAATTTTCTAAATCACCTTTTTATATGATTTTATTGTTCCCTTACTAGGCGGTATTGATCACCCATTTATTATATAGGTCCCTAGGTTATCCCATGCAGTTTTAGAAGAGCAATGAAATTTTAAGGGAATGTTGTTGTGTTTTTAAATAATGTCATCATAATGATGTTTCTAGTTATTATGATTTGTTCCTATTCTTCCAAATACACTAGTCCACATGATCATATGATATTGTATTATGTGTACCTTTAAGTAATAAATCATTACTTATGGTGTATGAAAATACATGTTGTCATACTTGGTATTAGAGGAGTGTCTAATTAATTTTGGAGTTTATGATTATAAATCCTTATTTAAAACATAGGGGGTAGAATAAACATTGTAAGAAACAACTATATTATGGTAAAATATATTTCTAGTGGTTTCAATGAAAATAAAACCCCTTTATGAATACTATAAGTTGATGTAGCTATGAAAAATATTTTATGGGTAATAATCTCAAAAAGTATACATCAGGATTGTACATGACCACCCCCAATTGAATGATAATGAGGCCTTTAGGAACACCTATTTTGAAATTAATGGGTGATAACATTTGGTAATTTAACAATAAATTATGAACCATTATTAATCAAACAAAAATGAAGAAAATTTTTTATGTTTGGAAGTAGACCATGGATAACATCGATTGAAACCTATAAATACATATGTTATCGAATGTATCTCATTTAGGAGTTATACATTCATTAATTATAGATTCATTTTTATATGTTCAATATATTAAAAAAATTTATCCCAATTTTTACCTTTATTATTTTCATTGGTTTGAAATATATGGAATGAAGTCAACAAAAAATGAAAGGAGAAATGTGCTAACTTCAGAAACAACATTCTCAACCCTATGGGATATAGAAATGAAAAATTCAGGAAAGAAATTTAAATGACATTAATTTACAAATTTAAACATGAATCAACTGAAAAAACCAATCATCATAAGTAAAAGAAATATGAAATTAATACCTTTAAGCAACAAAGGACATTGATTTTGAGTTGATCCTCTTATCCCTTTACCATGGAACAATGGAAAAACTACATTGAAAGTATATTAGATATCATTAAATGTTTTGATCAAGATAAGGTATTAGTAGATATTTTTTTTGTAGAAGTATAATTTTAACATTGGTGGATGTTGATAGAAAATATGAATCACATGGAAAAATGGAAAGTGACGAAGTGTGATGATTTCTAGAAAATGTTTTCCAATAAATATTTTACTTACAATCTTGAACTAAATATATAGATGTATTTCTATATCCTCATGATAAAATATGAAAAATGTATTTGGGTGTTTGAGGAGAACATCATAATAATTGGATGAAACACCAACATATTTCTTATCTCTAAATGAAGTATTTTTTACTGCTTCTCTAGTTGTCTAAAGATGATTTTACGAACATATTTTTTAATTCTAGTCTCGAAAAACCTAGAGGAAATTTTCAAATGTTACATAGAAGCCAAAATGGGGATTATATGATCTCGGTTTGAACCAAGGATATTATTTGCTCTAAATTATGAATGGTTTGGGTTTATTGTCAATCCACACATGAAAGATTATGGAGTTTTCAACAAAAGGGATCTTACAATTCATGTTAGAAATAACATAGATGGCGACATCATTTTATACTATTCTCTAAATTTTTGGAGTCCATAATATGAAGTATGTCTTGTATAGTGAAAATAAGAATTCCTTAAAGACATTAGAAAAATATAGTAAAGGCATGATTTTTGAAAATATGGGATTATCAATTTTTTTTTGTAAATTATTAAAGAATATTCACAGTGATATATGTGACATTAATGAGTATTGTAAATTATAAAGAATTGAATCATCTTGAATAGTGAAAACTATCTCCATTATTATGACAATCAGAGAATCATGACCGCATAATGTTTTAATGTGATGCATCGTGACAACATCAAAAGACAACGAAGCATCATGAATGGATGAGCTATGTGAAGTTGGTTTTGAATGATATGTAAAATTAGTTAAGTGGTGGTGGACCAATTTTAATGGTTGAGCCAATTAATATAAGGCGACCCCTCTTCATCTCACACAAAATTTTTCAATGAAAATTTGGAATCTCTATGAATTTTTTAATCTTTGGGTACTCCATGAATTTATATTTCTATGTGATCATGATCATCATGAAATTACATGTTGAGTATTGATTGATGCCAATGGTTTGATAAATGAGTGACTCACGATGATGGCATATTTCATATTTAATATGTGATATTTTCCAAGGTTTCTTCTTCCCCTATAGAAGGGTTCATCGTGATGGTTGATAGATTTGTAAAGGAGCATCATGAAAAGTTGATCTGATCAATAGGTTTATAGTGAATAGGAATTTTAATGTGCATAAACTTAGGTATATAGTGAAATCAGAGTCTGATGCTATAAAGGGACAAATACATTAATGACAATATGTTGAAGTGGAATTCAAGTCAATAAACTGAGTTAGACTTCGCCCAAGGTAGGAAGCTAGGGGATTGGAAATAGGTGTTTGGAGGGATGAAATGTTATATCCCTACAACCAGTTAAAGGTAGTGTTCATGGAACAAGGTGACTGTATCTGAACAACTATATTCCAAAACTAGTGAAGATTAATTGATTTAGGTACCACCAACACAATGTAATTATATGGTACTTGGACTATCCCTTAGTGGCGACCCAATGATTTTTTTTGTGTTATATCTTTGAATGTGAATTTTTTATCAAGGAATTATTCAAACAGACATGTTTAAAAATTTCCTACAAATGTGGGAAGAAGATTTAGTGCTTTAAAAGAAAATGTTTTTCCCATAATTTTCCCCTCCACTCTCAAAGTGATTTGGGTCTTACAATCTAATGGGTCTCATGGTTCTAGAGATAGGTATTTCTTAATGTATTTTAATTCTTACAGAATAATGGGGGAATCTCATGGGGAAATAATTTTGAACAATGTTATTTTCAAAAGTAAAGGAAGATGTTTCTATGAAATTGCATAAAGAGGAAAATGGATTTTTATGTTTTTGATGGAAGGGAACATTGACATATAATTTTGATGGGAGAAATATACCAATTTGAGAGAAGAAATAAATTCTTCATTCAACACTTATCCTATTGTGAAATGTTTTATCTTCAAGGAATAATGATACGATGTGACCTAATGCATTATGTCAAGGTTTTCTGATAAAAACATACTGAAACAACATTTATAGTCTAAATTTAAAGGTATAGATTATATAGTTGCAACTATAAATGTTGATCCTAAAAATTATGTTGTGGCAGGTACACTAGGCATTGATTATAGGATAGAAAATATAAAATTTGATTCTAGTTGTAAGCATTATTTTTTATCACACATGTTTAGTAAAACTATTCAAAAACACCAAAAAAATTAATGTAAGGATACAAATGAAAATGATAAATGGGGAAATAATTCCATCCTAAATATATTACTCCTCCTATGTCTATATTTATGCGATGGTCATCTTAACAAAAAATATTATACCCACTTTAGATGAATTCGATGATATTATATGCATGGAGTAGCTTTCATGTTATAGAGCCAATATAAATATCCACCAAAATGAAATCAACCTTCATATCTAAAATTACCATGAAATTTAATACTTGTGAAAGGAGGAAGATGAATCTCATATAGTATGATCATACCATCCATGGTTTAAGTCTATCTAGCTCAACTGATTAAGACTATGTAAAAGGTCATCCTTGAAGACATGCCCAATATATTTGAAATTAATTATGTATTTCCTAAAAAAAATTCTAGTCATCCCCTGTGGTTTATGGATTATTTCTCAATAAAAATATTACTTATATATTTTTTTGATATCAAATAATCCATATCAAATGGATACATTTAAACATATAGAGATGAAGATGAAAATATAGGAGAACCGAGATAAAAGGTTTATACACTCATGTGCTTCACTATGTTGTTCAGCAGTCTATGTTATCAAGAAGGATGGGTTAATGATCCTATATTTTGGTTATCATGAGATCAACAATATATTGATAAAGAAAAAGAGTCCCTAATGATGGATTATAAAATTGTTCCACTAACTAGATGGAGTCCAATACTTCCCCACAATGAATATTAATTTGGGTTAATATCAATTAAAGGTTAGTAAGTATGGATTTCCTAATAATTAACTCTATTCATAGTATGGGTACAAAATTCCATAGTGATTCCATTTAGTTTACCTAATTTTCCATCTTTAATCATGGAATTAATGAATATATTTTTCAAGGATTACCTCAACAAATTAGTAGAATTATTTATAAACTATAAATACCTCAACCCATATAGCCTAGTACTAGTGATTAATTTTAAACATTGTCTTTAAATATAAGTGATAAATTACTAAATCACAAAATAGTTTAGTAGTCTTGTTATACTAGATGCATGCATAAATCCCATATTACATCGAAAAAAAAACAAATTAAAACATATTTTTTTTAGGAATATCGTTATTCCCTCTAGGATATCCATCCATATCATTCATAGTACACTTCCATGATTAATGGGAAAGGAAAAAAAATATGGATGAACTCAAATTCATAGTAAGTGTTACACACATCAGAATCTAACATGTAATGACAATACATAATCATTATGGAAATGTAAATAACTTAACACACATGCCATTTAATCAATATACTAATAATGAAATGTATCCATAGATCATTTCAATGTGAAAATATCTTTGATAATAACATTTATTAAATGGTAAATAACTTAAACACATTCGAGTTAGTAAATAAATTTAATTTCATAAAAAAATAAGGCATAATAAATATATTAATGTAAATGATTGAAACAGATGGAATTTAATTAATACATAAACAAAAAACATCATCCACGGATAATATCAATGAATATAATCTCATGGATAGTAATTATTGAAATATAAATTAGGAAATTGATTATTTTTTGGACATCTGGGTCTCATGCTTCATGATACCTCTACCATCAAGGCTGTATAAAAGAATGTTGAAAACTATAAGTAAAAACCCATTTTAGGATAGCTTAATGACTCGCCTCATGAGACTATTAATGGGTCAAGGGGTATATAATTATAGTCACCGCCTATCACTTCATGTCTATATAATTCCTCCCATTTTAAACGATTGAATAAATTCATGAAAAATATTCCATATCAATAAATATATTTATTGATTAGATAATAAAAATTTATCAATAATTACCTAGTAAATAAAATATCATTAAAAGTAAACACCATATGTATAAATTTTATATATTTTATCCAAAAATAATAACTATGATTCAAATAATATGTATATTTTATGATAAATAAAATGTATAATGATCATAAGAAATTGAATGTTTAATTATAATAACTATAAAATAAACTGAGAAGTGATTTTTAATACAATCATTACCCAAACTAATTATAAACCATCCATAGAAAGAATATTTATGGTATCAATACATCTTATCCCCATTGTAATATAAGTAAAATTAATGGTTGCTATCTTTGATGAATATATATATATATATATCATAAATTGTTTTTACACACAATCTTATGGAAAATACACTTTTCCCATTAAAAATCACTTTTAATTTTTTAGGATAATATTAGGGAAACTATTTTCTTCAGAAATATAAATTTAAATGTGAAAATAATGTTTCAATAGATTGATTTTCTCAGTAAATGAGAAATATATACCATTCTGTATATGTTTAAATAAATACCCCTTTCACCTTTATTAATAAATGTAAAATCTATTTTTATAGGAAATGATAGGATGATTCATTTTAATTTTTTTTATAAAAATAAAATCACGGGTAAAGTTAATAAATAAATAAATAAATATGAAAATAGAAAAACATTTTTAGAAAACATGGTTTTTGAATAAAAAGGATATTCAACCAATCGATGACGTAAAGTTGGATCTTCTTAAAAAATTATCAATAATTTTAAATACTAATTAGTAAAATGTGGCACTGTTAATTGAAAATATCATGAATAATTATTGGATAAAATATATAAATGGATTTATTTTCATAGGTATTTCAGAACCAATCGGGTGTGGAATTTTGAAGGGGAGAGGAGAGGGAATGGCCTTTTTGAAGTGGGGGAGAGGACACCAACGATAATTTTGAAAAGAATAAAGTTTACACAATTGTTTCAACATAAAAAATCCACTAAAATTGATAAAATTTGAACTTTTGATATTATAATTTCAAAATATGGCTGTAAAAGGGACTTATAAAAGTTTATCGGTTATTTTACCTTTATCTTTTTAGTTTACCTCACAACAACCCCATTTATACCATATCGTGTTAAATAATTTTTACTAGTTTCAATATTCATTATGGTCTATGATTAAGGTAAAATTATATTATACTATAAATTATTATGATTTAAAATACAATATCTATTTTACCTAATTTAATTCCATTAAGTGAGAAAATTTAGTTTCAAATAAACCCCACAGATGTGTTGATTTTTTTTCATGAAATGCATTGTTCAATGAAATTATGGCCTTATAATAACTATATAGGGAGTAATAATAATTATATAAATTTTAAATTAAAAATATATATTCATATATATAAAACTTAGTTAAATAATTCCTCATTATGGGTGATTTATAATAATTATAATAGTGAATCATTATGAAATTTAATTTTTTTTGAGAAAAATATTGTTTCAAAAACAAAAAATCATATATCAAAATCAAATATAAAATTTATTACATTTAATTAAATGAATTTAAATATTAATAAATACTACATACATTATGTTTAATCAAATTTATATAATAATTATATAATTACATTTCTCAATTTTTTAAAATAAGTTACAAATTTTCAAAAATTCAGTACATTTCACTACTTGCTGAATAAATAAATATTTTCAAAAATATATATTAAAATTTCACCCTAATTAAATTTTTATATGATTATTTAATAAATTATGTTCATTTTTTTAAAAATTTTATTAAATTATTAAATAATAATTTTAAATAATATTCATAAAGCCTAACTAAATCAACTTTTAGAATAATAAAATTTTTTAGAAAAATTTATTTTTCATTGAAATTATCTTTATTTTAATTAATAATAAATCTATTGAAAATTCACAATTTTATATATTTATAATTTTTATACCTTTTATAATCTAGTTAGTCTTATTCATAGCTACTAATTTAATGGATATGTTATAACAATATTTTATTTAATGTATCATTTAGACTTGTGGTTTTGTGTTTTGGAAGCCATCAAAGTGGTTATAAAAAGAAATATATCAGTTTATTGTGGTGTTACATTCCAATAAAATATAATTTTTACATTTTATATAAACTCTCAAGCATGATTTCTTCTTTTTAAATCTCATGGTGTTATATTCTCCCCACCATTAGTAAATTTTTTCCTCGCGATTGAGACTTGATCTCTATAATAAAGATATTCATATTGAAAAAACCATTTTTGAAAAAATCAAATAAAAAAATTGTTATTAAAACAAACTATAAAAAATATTGAAATGTAATTAAATAGTTCATTGTGAATAAAACATAACATATAATACAATTTGGAATAAAAATTTGTGTTTTGAATACATGGACAATGAATAAATGGGTAACTTATTATAGAGAGTGGTAGTGTTTATTTATCACAATAATGTGGATGATAAATAGAATGTTGAATTCCTAAAAACACAATTTTATAATTACTTATAATACCATGATTCTTGAGTAACGATCATAATGTGATCATGTTTTTATTTCAAGATCTTTTTTAAAACGATAAGAAGTATTTTATTATCTAAGACCATAAGGAATTATATTCACTTGATAACCATTAATTTTGAATGAAAAAATTCATCATTTTGTTTTTATTCCATAAATTTACACTTTAAAAATTACTCCAAGGACTGAGTACAAATTATTTTATCACTAAATTACTAAAATTAACATTCAATTGATCATAAAGTCCATAAATGACTGGAATTTGTTTCTAGATGTCTCTAAATAATAATCAAAACAATAATGATTTGTAAAATATATTATAATGTATTAATCTCTAACCCTCAACTATAAAAACCTAATTTTCCATGTAACATGTATCCATAAGATTTTTTATACAAAAAAATCGTGCTAACTAGGACCCCACATCAGCCAATGGAATGTTTCACACCCTTTTCAATCATCGGATGTGGGTTCAAGGCCCCTAGGGGTTTCACCTGGAATATGGGTTTTCCTTTTTTAGAAATCTATATTAAAAAATTCCTATAATGTTCCCAAAGGAAAATACTCCATAACAATTTCAACATTAAAGTTACGATTAACCTTAAATGTCACCAATACCATTACAATTATGTCCAAAAAATTTAATGACATTCTTCCTTAAATATAATGTTTAATAAATCCCATAATAAACCCATGTGTTTTACTCACATATATTTTTTTCTTAAAATATCCTTAACCATCTTAAAATATCATCACATAATACTTTGAAGGGGTATTTATTTCTTTAAACTTATGAGTAACCATAGAAATATCATCCAATTGGATTTATCATAATTACCAAATTGACCTTATTATTCAATAATAACATGACTAGTTCATGATCTAGACACTCACTAAAAACTGCATAATGAGAGAAACAATAATTGTAGTGGAAAAACTATATAAATATTTATTATATGTCTAAATCATGAAAACATCTTTTAAATATAAGACAACATATGTATAACCCTATTCAATCATTGGAATAATCTGTTCAAATACTTTGTAATGGTTCATAAAGAAATATTGAATTATCAAAAGAACATCACATAGAAGATTCAAACTAGTTGTGTAGTAAGGTATTATTTCAAGTTCCATGCACTGCTCGAATCAAGTCTGAGGTGCCTTTTTTATATTTTTTACCCCAAGGTACATCTATTACAGACCCTCTATTACATGTAGTATCTAGAAAGGGATTCATTTGATAGAAAATACACATAATCCATAACATAAAAAAAACATTTAGATTTTATTATGTATTTATCCTCAATTCTATTATAGGCTTATGCTTCATAATCTATGTTTTCCTTAATCTATTTCCCAAAGTTTCCTATAATATTTGATAGATATGAACTGTAAAAACTCCAAACTAATTAAACTAAATATGGTGGTTAATTTAATACTATTGAATTACATATAAGTTATCACATCTCAAAGGAATTAATAGTTTATTATTTTTGGTAAACTAGATAAAAACATGATTCCCAAATTACATTTGAAAATACATATTACAACATATTTTATTAGAAAATCATTATTCCCTCTATTATATTCCTATATTTCATTCATAACACACTTCCTTGAATCATAGGAATGTAAACAAAATATGGGTGGGGAAAAATACTTTGTAAGGGTTATATATATTAGAATCTATCATGGAACAATAAGATAAATTAATATTTAAAGTTAATTAACTGAACACACACATCATTTAATCAATAATATGAGAATTAAATACATCAAGAGATAATATTAATGTAACAATTTCATGGATATTAACTATTATAGAATGAAAAAAATAAGAACACATGAAATTTAATCAAATTTTTGACTATCTAGAATATATGTGAAATAAATAATATGGATAGATAAACAACTAAAACATGTTCCATTAAATAAATTACTAATAAAAAAACTAAAACCATGTAAAATATCATTGAATATAATCTCATGGATAAGAATAACTAGAATCTTAATGAAATAAATTTTTAATTTCTATAGGTCGTGATCTTAGGAATCATTATACCTCTATTATCAATAAAATTCAAATTAAAGTTAAAAAATTTTGGTAAGAACACATTAAATGTAATATTAATGATTTGACATATGATAATACCATTTCATTAGGGGTTATATAATTAAATACCCCACCCATCACTACATTTTATAAAAATTACTCATAAATCAAATTATCAATTTAATTCATGAACAATATGCATTATCATTAAACATCTGTATTGAATAAAGATTAAAAAATGTTAATATTCAACTAGTAAATAAAATACTTCCAATGTAAATAACCATATATAAAAATTCTATATGTTTTCAGAAATAATCATATCCATGATAAGAAATACAAAAATTTAAGAATAATATAACATTATATGATCATAAAAAAGTGAATGTTTTAAGGTAATAAGAACAAAATAAATCAAGAAAGTCATTTTTAGTACTTTCATTGGAAAATTTGATCATAAACCATACATTTAATGACAAAATATGGTATCATTACATCTTGTAAAAATTGGAGTATATGTAAAATAAAGGGGTTTTTAAGTTGATTAATAAAATAATCATAAAGACATTCCCAAAAACATTCTTTTTGAAAATAATTTTAACACTTTAAAATGAATTTTAAAACAAAAAATATCAATAATTTTAGCAAATCAATTTAATATTATTATTTTTATTTTAAAATAATATTTAATAAATTTTTTGGCCATGATGTCACAAAATATTTCACATGCTTTATACATAAAAACAATGATTCATTTCAAATTTTGGTATTAAAAGTAAAAAAGTTTATTTACTGAAAAATTAAAGGAAGAATAATTTTATAATGTTTTTAATGAATCCATCCATTTCTAAAAATTACATATAAAAAATCATTGTAAAATATTAATACATTTTTGGAATCATATTTAGAAAGCATAGTTTTGAATAAAACTGTTATCTGGATGAATAGATAAATAATTTTATATTTTCATAAAAAATTATCAATCAATTTATGTAAAAAGAATATAGAATAGAATTATTTTTAAGGACCTTCACTTAAACATTATATAATTTTGAGTTATGTCATGAATTCATATTGTGGATATTTTCAGGTTTAGAGTTTTGGAGAATTTTGTGGTAACTATTACAAAAAAACTAAAATTTATATAATGTGGATACAACAAAAATATATTCCATTGATTCCACAATATAAAATATTTAAAAAATAAACATGATTTATTTTCATGATAAAATTATTATTGAATTCTTCCTCTCTATTACCCATACTAGTATTCTATGAAAAACATTTCAAAAACATGGGATGAGTATAAAAAGATCAGTAAGTAATACAAAATAAGAAATAAATCCTCTAATAAATGAATATTATAAGCCCATTATTTTTATTCACAAAATCTTACTTTAAACTCATAAAACATGAAATTTTTAACATACCTCATGAAATCATAATATTCCTGAAAAACATTTTATAAATCGTAAATCATACAGGTACGTTGTGGAATTTATATCATACATGAATTGTTGCTTTCACAACTACATCATGAGTAACCATCATGGTTACATTTGGAATACCCATTACCTCATATTCCTTATATATCTTAGAAGAAGCCTTAACCATTGTCTCAATCTCATTTATAAGTGAAGTTGAGAGATATAACAGGCTAAACACCCTCAATTTATCATCAAACCACCCATATACATAATCAGTACCCAAGAATCATAACTTAATCTTAACAGAAAAAATAAGCATGAAAAAATAACATTTCCACATTGCAATCACAAGAGGCCATTTCATGATATTGAATTAAGCAATACTTTATCAATACCATTTTCAATACCAAAATACAAAAAAATGGTATATAATTTTTATTTTTTCTTTTAAAATCATTACATCCTATAAATGAATCCAAATATCAAATAATGGTTGTGGTGGAAGAAAAAGTAGTAATAACCATGTATGTTAAAAAAACATTAATTTTGTATTCTAGTAAAATTCTTTGTATAAAAATATTCATTTTTAACTCCATTTAGTGAAATTAAATTCCAAATGGGTTTATCATACACCATATAAATGAATCTGTTGTATAATATCAAATTATGACTCAATGAAAGGAGATTGAGATGAAGTCCCTAACCATGAGTCCGACTTTTCTCCTAAGTTCTTAATTTTGATTAAAAATATACTCAATATAATTTCAAAAGTCTTGAAAAAAGATTTGTAGAGACCCATAGCTTGACGTACATAGACATTACATTACTTTTGTGGAATACTTAATAGATGAAAAAAACAGACACCCAAAGACCGTATTAGTTTACTGTCTTTGGAAACTCGGAACATAATATTCTAATCATGGTGAAAGATCTTCAACATCTCCCATAGAGATCTCCCCATTTTGTTTTCTTACCTAAAACATTTTATATCCTGGGGAAAAGAAAGCATATAAAGGGTGATCTCAAATGCTCAGTAAACCATATACATTTGAATTTAAAAACATGAAAATAATGTTTAAACATAAAAATCATGAGCAATGACATAAAACATGGTAGTATGTAAATTATAGATCATAATGGAACATTAATCATGCTAAAATAGCATGGGGAATAAAACATGTAATTGTTGCAAACCATTTATCACATGATATGATTTCCATAGTAACCAAGGCATTGCTGCTAATACCATTATAGTGGAGAATGTCCCTTACTGAATCGAGTTCACTCCTCGTTCCAATCCTGTATCACTGAACCAGATTAACTTGTCATTCCAGCCATGTCAATCTCATGAGATATAAATATTAACCCAGTGCATTGGAGGGAGATATAGGTCCCACACATCTCATAATGAAATCATTATTTTGTGTACCACAAAATAAACATACATCATTCCTAATAACCCAAAGAATTAAATGGGTTTTATAAACAACATCCCATCATAACATAATCCATATAAAAGAAATGGATATCATTTCATCATAAGAAAAATCAAACCATGTAAATAATAGAGACAATATACTTGAAACATAATCATACTAAATAATGTCATCTTAGATGGAAAATAGTTTTGATAAAACACTTGAAATGAATTCTTGAGGAAAATATTCTTTCTTCTTCAAAATCATTTTCTTTTATCAAAATTTTATGAAATTTTAAAATAAAATGATTTTTTAAAAAATAATCAAGAAATTTTTTATAGGAATATTCATTTAAATAATTCATTATGAAAACATAAAAATCCTTTCACGTTGTATAAGTTAAAAAACATTCTTCTCGTACTTTTTCTGGAAAAGTCAAAAGGTACCTTATTTAGTATCCAAAGGAATGATTCCTTCCATACAATGTGGTAAAAAGTCAACAAAGGGTAAAAATTACTTTAAACATACCTAGAAGAATAGTAAACATTTTATGAAAACATTTTTAGAAAACACAGACATGGATGATAAACATAACCCCAGTAAATACTTACGTATAAGCAATCTCAGATAAAAATGAGATTTGCAAAATTATCCCTTACCATTTATGATCAGTGAAGTTATACATGTCATAAAATAAAGAAAATTACATTCATATTTAAATATCATATCCTTCATAATAAAAATTATAAAACATTCATGGAAATCATAAATAGCATACAAAAGAAATAGGTGGTGATTAAGGCATATGTCTCACAGAAATAAAAGTGAGACAAAATGACCCCTTACATTACGTCCAATTTCTTCTGTATGTGTCCGATACTCTTGTATAGTGGGTTTAAATATATTATTAACATGTATCAGAACCATAACAATATTTATGATTCGCTTACCACTTTATTTTACCAGCTATTTTTTCAATTCCATGTTAAAGCGGTGTTTTGGGTAAAATTATTTCATTTATCGTACATGTTTTGACTTTTAATTCTTAATATGATTACATAGATTATGATTACATATTACTAGAATGTAAAACATTATTTATATAATATATATTCATCATATAATAGATCAATAAATGGAATGAGAAACACCATTCATGGATACGGTAGGCTGTACGTACCCATGAACACTGTTTTTGTTTCATTATTAAATTGAATTGAAGTAAGTAAATAACATATAAATAAATATAGTATCATTAATATGTAATATATTTCGTGATTATTCAATATATATACTTTATAATCATTCTTTAATGGTTAACATAGAGAATGAATCTCATCGCGTCGTGGAGACGGTAATCCGTATGTACACACGAGTGATGATATCTTTCTTATAATTATTGAATAGAATTGAAGTTGATGATAGAATATATCAGAATTTTTATCATGTTATAATAATTATATATAGTTATTCTTTACACCATTATACCCATACAAGTAAGGTGGTGGTGGAAAACATATTACACCATGGCATGGAGACGATAATCCGTACGTACGCACACGCGGTGATTTCGTTTTCTGTAGGATGGATAGAAGATGCAATAGGGTTGGTTCATATTTATAATAACATATTAGTATATGAGTGATACTGGTGTAATTACCTTATTATGAAACAACGATAGAAGATGAAGTAGAAGAAGAAATGAACTTGCAAGAATCGGTAAAGGATATTACCTCTTCTTCGATGAACCTCTTCTATACCTCCTATTAGAGCACTAAAGATGGTATTTAAAGAAGACCAGTACCTATAGCATGTTTCAAGGGAAGTGGAGAAGAGAAATGGGCAGGGGATGTCTGAGCTTGAAGTCTCAAAGTTTTGTGAGGAGGAGAGGGAGGAGGTGCACTTTTATAAGTGAGGAGAGTGGCACCTTTGGAAACATAAGAAATATTAATTTATAATAAATTCAAACCCCACTTAAAATCATCCAAAATGATTAAAATTTGAAGATAAGATGATATAGGGTTGTAATATAATCAATAAATAAAATTTAGACATTATTGGAATTTATTTTAAACCATATCAATTTGATTCATCCTTATTTAATCTATTTAAATTTATTTATGGTAATAAAATTTTAATTTTTAAATTATTATAAATACATAATTATGTGTTGTGAATTTTCCATAATTAGATAAATTATTAAATTTTGAACCATATAATTTTTAATTTTTAATTTTTAAATATTTTTTGTGATTTTTCAACAATTTAATAATATGTTATTTATATAAAATATCAATAGTGTCAATTTTGATACTATTCAATTATTTGAATTTAAATAAAATAAAAAGAGAAGATATATTAAATATAAAATATTTAATAGATTACTAACATGTCATATGCTTCTAGAAAATTAGCGGAGCACATTAAATAGTTCAAATAATATTTATTGTAATATTCTTAAAACCATTTATTTGATATTTCTCTTAAAAATATAATTACTATCACATTTTTGTATAATTATTTAATATACTTATTTCTTGCATAAAAATTAAAAATAAAATCCTATGATTAATATATGTCTATTAAACTTCATAATAATAATTTTACTCGAATTTATCATCATTAAATCACAACATTTTAATTGTTATATTTATTATGTTATGAAGGTGACAACTTTGACATTATTAAAAATAAAATAATATAAATGTCATAATATCTTTTATATGGCTCAAAATGATTCCAAAGTCGACCCTTGGATTCTTATAGTATATATATACTCGACCAATAGGTTTTGGTCATGTTTGTGGGCCTTTTGATGGGTATTATTACTTTAATAAAAACTATATTATTTATTTTTCACTAAGTAAATAATATCTGCATCATTAATGTATAAGATATTAAGGTAATTAAATATCACTTAAAAATTACAAATATATTACCATAACAAAGAAAAAAAAATTAGATTTAATGTGAGTATTTATAATCAAATTTATATTCTGTATTACCTTATATTAAAAATACTTCAATTATTAAAGTTTGAGTGAGACATATTTCACTTTCATTATAATAAAATAAATTAAAGGTCTTAATCATATCCCAGTGGGTTCCTATGGATTCCATTTCGACCAAAATATTCCTTAGGATGAAATATAATCATCCAGTTATATTAATACAAGTGTTAGGAAATTTTATAATATTAAATTTCACCTTAATTACCCGATTTACCTTTAGCTATGGTAAATAAAATTTACCGTAGTTACTATTCATAGTGCCCAAAAATAAAAAGTAGCCTGTTAACATAATTTGTACCCACTGATTCCAAATATTGAATCCATTTTTTCAAATTCAAATCACAAAATTTTCAGAAAGTAATTTCAAATTAATCCCGTTGATTAGAAAATGAGTTTTTAAAAGTTAAAACATTACAAAAGATTGAAATAATTTTACCTATGAATTCAATGTAAAATCAATGATATTGACATAAATTATCTTAAATGGTAAAAATATATTCTATTTATACTTTAAAACCATTCAATATTATAATTTAACCATATAAATTATTACGATGAAAAAAGTAGTTTTTAATTAAAATATATTGTGTTTTTAATATTCATTAAAATATGAAAGTTATCAGAATAATATGACAAATTTATCCAAAGTAAATTTTTATAACCTTATTCCATAGAAGAATTTTATTTTGTCAAATTGAACATATAAAAATTTCAAAAATGAGATTTTATGTGGGTGCTCCATCAAAAGGCGACAAAAATACATTTTTTGAAAAATACTTATTTTATGTGAAAAATTTATTTTGTTCTCGTACCTTGTTCTAGAAAATGTGTAAGATGAATAATAATGTTATAAAATTCAAAATTTAGTTAATACTTTTCATAACGGCTAGTTTATAATAATATTATAACAATATATCATTGTTTAGTGAAACCCGATATTGCGTACTACACACACTATCGAGGAAGGTCTCTATTGAATGTAATGCATGCCAATTCAGGGCTACGTGTAGTGGATGCTCCCTTTGGTGGTGTGTATAAAATAATCAAAACTAATTTCATTTGTACATTAAAAAAATCTACACTTAATTTTGCGTAGAATAATTTCTAAAAAACGAACTTGAAATTGTGTGTAACACGAGCCAAGAATAGTGTTACGTATACAAGAAGATAATATGGTTTTGTGTATAGTACAATCTAATCTTGGTGTAGTGTAAAATAGAAGACATAAAATAAATTAAAAAGAATATATCTCATAAAATATCAAGGAGTTACATTCTACCCCCCTAAAAATGAATTTCTCCCTCGAAATTCGTTGGGGTTATAAATCATTTACTACTTGAAAGTTTAATTCATAGAAACCCACATCATAAAAAGGAATACAAAATAATAATTTTAAAATGGAACATTAGACATAATAGATACCGAAAGTAACTCATCATTAGGTTTCCACATAGGAGAATATAGGTGAAAGTATGGATATGGATGAGAAATCTAACCACTATGTTTGGATGAAGAGTGGTAGAGAACATGGCTATAAAAGAGCCAAAAATCATAAAACCATAAATTTGTGATGATCTAAGGTACCATATGATTCATCAGATCTGAGGTTACTAGGAAAACATTTTTGGTTTTCAAGATCATTTCCCTAATGTTAAAAAATTAAAATAAATACTTACTTGATTTTTGTACAATCTCACTGTTGTTTGTGCCTTGAACAATTTCTACTTCATCTCTTAAAGAAATGAAGTTGAATTTGTCTTCCAAGAAGTGTTAGTAGATCATTAGATAAAATGTTAGGTCATTCCGTTTGTCTCAAACATATGTTTAGAAAACGTTATATACATAAGTCCATCTTATGGTGAGATTAACCATATATGATTCAAAAATGGACATATACTTCAACTATCATACTGCTTAATAAAATAAAACTAGTTTCTACTGACCTGGGACTTATTATAGGCTAGTGGTAGGTGATAAAGGATTGTCACACTTTGGTTGTGGGTTTGATTCCCGCTACCTTGTTGGATGCGATGGGTTTTAACATGTTCTACAAGTTGTCCCTTTTCATAAACTATACTATTATAACATTCAAGAAATAGAATAAAAAAAGTTCTATACTTAAATAATACCATATGATGTCCAACTTAATATATTCCAACCTTAATATTTATAAAAAATACATCCTTCCAAACTCATAGTATAAAGAGAATGATTACTAAAAAGGTAATATAGAAAGCACATGAATACCATCATTTATCCCTCATATATCACAAGATATATCTTGTTCTTCCCATTCCAAACATGTGAATACATTAATCATGTATTCTCTTGAAACATTAATTACCATAAAACCTTGGTGAAAACATGAATTCTGTCAAAAGGCAACTCTTTCCACATACCAAAATCCCAAAAATATTATATACTAAAACAATGATACCACTTTGTCCTTATATCAATCATGAGATCATGAATACTATCATACATATTATTTTCTTCTTATCCCTCCATTATGCACATATCATCTGCTTTCCAAAAATATTTCAAGCACTTTTCATGGTTACCGGTAGCATATTCTTATGGAAAACAACAATGGAACAATACATAGATATTCTAATATAACATAAAAGTACCTCAACAACATTATTCTTGAATACCAATACATAAACACTTCAATCCAACCTCTTCAATGATTGGAATGGAATATGTCATTCATCGATTTAGAAGTAACCTCTTAGGTCAGGGCATTGAGTTGGGTAATGTCCATGTTCTCCACAGATAAGACATTGGACTCCATAATAGTCTATCACTATATGACCCTTTTACCCACATAGATAACATCTTCCCCCCCATTTGAGGTATTCCTCATGGTTCTTCTTCCCTTTATAAATCTCAATATTCTTTTCTCTATGCTCCTCGCCATGCAAACAAGCATAAAAGTCCATCTTCCTCTTATTCAATGAATTTGGAATACCATTAATGTTCACCTTGTAAATCATGTATCACGATGTCTGATTTGGCATAATCATAATATCTTCCTCTTTAAGCATTACACAATTTCACTGCTCATAGTCGCCAATTTTTCCATCAGATTCAATGTTAACCCAATAACTTATGGTTCCCTCCATTAACTAAAACCAGAAACCATTGTGTAAGAAACAGTTAAAATAATGAGGAACCACATAATCATAAAAAGTCACTTATAGGATGTATAACATATGACACCTTCTTTAACCTATGATAGTATATGTTCACCCTAGGTTATTCATGATTGTCAAAATAATTCTAGGACTATAACCTATAGTTATACTAAACCTTAGGGACATCCCTGGACATACCATATAAATATTTATAGGGATCTAACTAAAGTTTTTGCATCTTAGTTTCCAATGGTTAACAAAATATTTTCTCTGATACCAACTGTAGATACCCATAGCTTCCCATACATAGAAATTATATTACTTTTGTGGAATTCTGAATACATGAAAAAAATAGACGCCCAAAGACCGTATTAGTTCAGTGTCTTTGGAAACTCGGAACCTAATCTTCTAATCATGGTGAATGATCTTCAACATCTCCTATTAAGATCTCCCCGTTTTGTTTTCTTACCTAAAACCTTTTATATCCTAGGGAAAAGAAAACATATAAAGGTTGATCTCAAATTCTTAGTAAGGGTAAGCATTTAGAAAATAAAACAAACCATATACATTTGAATTTAAAAACATGAACATAATGTTTAAACAAAAAAATCATGAGCAATGACATAAAACATGGCAGTACGTAAGGCATAGATCATAATTGAACATCAATAATGCTAAAATAGCTTTGGGAATAAAACATTTAATGGTGGAAAACCATTAAGCACATGATATGATTTCCATAGTAGCCAAGGCATTGCTGCCAAGACCATCATAGTGGACAAAGTCCCTTACTGAATCAAGTTCACTCCTCATTCCAGTCCTATATCACTAAACCAGATTAACTTTAAGTTCTATCCATGTCTATCTAATGAGATATAAATCTTCACCCAATGCATTGGAGGGAGATATAGGTCCCACCCATCTCATAAAGAAATCATTATTTTGTGTGCCACAAAATAACCATACATCATTCATGATAACCCAACAAATAAAATGGGTTTCATAAACATCATCCCATCATAACATAATCCATATAAAAGAAATGGATATCATTTCATCATAAGAAAAATCAAACCATGTAAATTATAGAGACATTATAAGTGAAACATAAACATACTAAATAATGTCATCTTATATGGAAAATAGTTCTGATAAAACACATGAAATGGATTCTTGAGAAAAATATCCTTTCTTCCAAAAAATCATTTTCTTTTTTCAAAATTCCATGAAATTTTAAAAGAAAAAGAATTTTGTTGAAAATAATCATGAAATTTTGTAGATTAAAATTCATTTAAATAAGTCATTATGAAACCGTAAAAATCTATTCATGCCGTATAAGTTAAAAAAACATTCTTCTTGTACTTTTGCCGGAAAAGTCAAAAGTTTCCTTATATGGTAACCAAAGGAATGATTCCTTCCATACAATGTGGTAAAAAGTCAACAAAGGGTAAAAATTACTTTAAAAATACATGGAAAAATATTAAACATTTTACGAAAACATTTTTAGAAAACATGGAAATGGATGATAAATATAACCCCAGTAAATACTAACGTATAAGCAATCTCAGATAAAAAAGAGATTTGCAAAATTATCCCTTACAATTTATGATCAGTGAAGTCATAAATGTCATAAAATAAAGAAAATTACATTCATATTTACATATCATATACTTCACAATAAAAATCATAATACATTCATGGAAAGCATAAACACCACACAAAAGAAATAGATGGTGATTAAGGCATATTTCTCAAAGAAATAAAAGTGAGACGAAATAATCCATTACCTTATATCCAATTTCATCCCTATGTGTTTGAGACTCCTTTATAGTGGGTTTAAACATATTACTAACTTGTAACAGATCCATAACAATATTATTTATTCACTTACAACTTTATATTACCCGTTCTTTTGTCAATTCAATGTTAAAGCAGCGTTTTGGGTAAATTTGTTTCATTTATCATACATGTTTTGACTTCTAATTATTCATATGATTACTTAGATCATGATTAAATATTTCCATAATGTAAAACATGATTTATATAACATATATTTATCATATAATAGATCGATAAATGGAATGAAATATACCGTTCATGGAGACGGTAGGCCGTACATACTCATGAACGTTGTTTTTGTTTCCTTATTAAATTGAATGGAAGTAAGTAAATAACATATAAATAAATCCAGTATCATTAATATGTCATATATTTCATTATTATTTAATATATATAATTTATAATCATTCTTTAATGGTTAACATAGAGATTGAATCTCATTGCATGGTGGAGACTGTAATCCATACGTATGCACGAGCGATGATATCGTTCTCATAATTATTGACTAGATTTTAAGTGGATGATAGTATATCTAAGAATTATTATCATGTTATAATAATCATATATAGTTATTCTTTACACCATTATACCCATCCGTGTAAGGTGGTGGTGGAAAACAGATTACACCACAGCGTAGAGACGGTATTCCGTACGTACACATGCATGGTGATTTTGTTGTCCGTAGAATGGATAGAAGGTGAAATAGGGTTGGTTCATATTTATAATAACAGATCAGTATATGAGTGATACTTATGTTATTACTTTATTATGAAACAACTAATGAATATAATGTTGAAGAAGAAATGAACATGAAAGAATCACTAAAGGTTATTACCTCTTCTTTGCCGCACCTCTTCAAAACCTCCTCTTAGGGCACTAAAGATGGTCTTTGAAGAATACCAAGACCTCTAGTATATTTCTAGGGAAGTGGATAAGAGAAATGGTCAGGGTTATCAGTGCATGGAGGATCAAAGTGGAGTGAGGAGGAGAGGGAGGTGGTGCCCTTTTATAAGGGAGGAGAGGGGCACCTTTGGAAACATAAGAAATTTTAATTTATAATAAATTAAAACCCCGCTTCAAAACATACAAAATGACTCAAATTCGAATAATAGATGACATAGTGTTGTATTATAATCACCCAATAAAATTTATACATGTTTTTAATTTATTTTAAACCCTATCAATTTTATTTAACCTTATTCAATCTATTTACATTTATTTGTGGTAATAAAATTCTAATTTTTAAATTATTAAAAATACTTACTTATGTGTTGTGAATTTTCAATAATTAGATATATTATTAAATTTTAGACCATATAATTTTCAATTTGTAATTTTTAAAAATATTTGTGATTTTTAATCAATTTAATAATATTTTATTTTTATAAAATATCAATTGTGTCAATTTTGACACTATTCAATTATTTGAATTTAAATAAAATCCACAGAGAAGATATATTCGATCCAAAATATTTAATATATTACTAAAATGTCATATCCATAAATAATATTAGTTTAGAACATTAAATAGTTCATATAATATATATTTTATATTTTTAAAACCATTTATTTGATATTTCCCTTAATAAAATAATTACTATAATTTTTTTGAATAATTATTTAATATACCTATTTGTAGCATAAAAATTAAAAATAAAATCCTCTGATGAAGATAAGTATATTAATTTTCATAATAATACTCTTAATAGAATTTATCATCATAAAATCACAACATTTAAATTGATATATTTATTAATTTATGAAAGTGAAAACTTTGAAATTATTAAAAATAAAATAATATAAATATCATAATCTATTTTATACAACTCCAAATGGTCCCAAAGTACACCCCTGGATGATTATGGTATATAAATACTCGACAAATAGGTTTTGGTCAAGTGTGTGGGCCTTTTTATGGGTATTATTACTTTAATAAAAAGTAGATTATTGATTTTTCACTAAGTAAATAATTTCCGCATCATTAATGTATAAGCTATTAAGGTAATTAAATATCAGTTAAAAATTAAAAATAAATTCCCATAACAAATAATAACAATTTTTATTTCAAATGAGTATTTATAATCAAATTTATATTCTATATAACTTTATTTTAAAAATACTTTAATTATTAAAGTTTGAGTGAGACATATTTCACTTTCTTTAAAATAAAATAAATTAAAGGTCTTATTCACATCCAAGTGGGTTCCAATGGATTCCATTTCGACACAAATATGACTTAGGACAAAATATAATCATCTAGTTATATTAATACAAGTTTTAGGGTAATTTTATTATATTATATTTAACCTTAATTACAAGATTTACCTTTAACTATGGTAAATATAATTTACCGTGGTTACTATTCATAGTGCCCAAAAATAAAAAGTATCCTATTCACATAATTTGGAACTAGTGATTCCAAATATGGAATCCATTTTCCCAAATTCAAATCACAGAAGTTTCCGAAATTAATTTAAAATTAATCCCGATGTTAAGAAAATGAGTTTTCAAAAGTTAAAACATTGGAAAAGATTGAAATGATTTTACCAATGAATTCAATGTGAAATCAATGCTAATGACATAAATTATATTAAATGGTAAAAATATATTCAATTTATACTATAAAAACATTCAATATTATAATTTAAGCATAAAAATTAATACGATGAAAAAATTTGTTTTTAATTAAAATATAGCGTGTTTTTACTATTCATTAAAATATGAAATTTATCAGAATAATATGAAAAATTTATCAGAAGTAAATTTTTATATCCTTCTTCCATAAAAGAATTTTATTTTTTCAAATTGAACTTATAAACATGTCAAAAACTAGATTTAAAGTCGGTGCACCATCAAAAAGTGACAAAACTGCATTTTTTAATAATACTTATTTTACCCGAAAAAAATTATTTTGTTCTCATACCATGTTCTAGAAAATGTGTAAGATAAATAATAATGTTATAAAATTAAAAATGTTGTTAATACAATTCATAAAGGCTAGTTTATAATAATATTATAACAATATATCATTGTTTAGCGAAACCCGGTAATGCATACTACACACGCTATCGAGGAAGGTCGCGATTTGCGTGTAATGCAAGACAAGTCAAGGATGCGTGTAGTGGAAGCTCCCTTTGGTGTTGCATATAAAATAATCAAAACTAATTTCATTTATACATTAAACAAAATCTATACATAACGTTGCATAGAATAATTTCTACAAAACGAATTTGAAATTGTCTATAACACGAGTCAAGAATAGTGTTGCGTATACAGCAAACTAATACGGTGTTGCATATAGTACAAGTTAATATTGGTGTAGTGTACAATAGAATACATCCATGAAATTAAAAAGAATATATCTCATAAAATATTGGGGTGTTACAATTTTCATGTTTATTATTCCTTTTATATCACTTATTACCATGTTATAAAAAGATTATAATTATTTAAGTTTACATCATATGTTTCATCGATATTCGATACTTGAGTCAAATATGAACATGGTTTTGATGTCACTAGTCTATGTGGTCATAAGTCCATCATCTCCAGAATATTATTCATGACATAATAATAAATTTTAGACATTAATCATATTATTTAAATAAACCCAATAAATATTGTTATGAAAAATGTACAACGTCATATTCCTGGAGATGATAGGTTTTATGTACGGATGAGTAAATGTTTCATTTTTCATTGATCATTATGGAAAAAGGTAATTGTTATATTATCTTTCCGTATTTATAATAATAATATTATCATAATTGTAATAAATTGAATATACTTATATATATCATTTAATTGATGTGGTTAATAAAAATGATTCACATCACTTCGTGGACGTGATAGTTCAAATCTACGAATGAATGATGTTATTGTTTTTATGTGCATGGAAGGTAAGAACATAATTGAAATATTATTATTTTTAAATGATAAATGTGCAATTAATATTACATATAAATATTAATTCCACCGTTATAACTGATCATGAAAGACAGTAATGGAAAACAAACTAAATCGTTTTGTGGAGGTCATTATTCACACGTACGAACAAATAATTAATTCCTTTCCCATTTGATAGAAGTTGGGATGATTTTAGTTGATGAAATTAATATAATAAAATCTCATTAAATTTATTATACTTGATTTATTATTTCCCTAGGGATGAAAAATATTTAATTGTAGTGGACGAAGAAACCAAATGAAAACTCTTAAAAATGATACCTTTTTTCAGTTGATCAATATTGAATAACATCTTAACACCTTTAAAAAGGTATATCTACCCAAACTAAGGCCTCATGAATGTGTGGATGGATACAAGGAATATTTTTGGGTAGATATTGTCTAAAAAACTCATTTTAAGTATGAGTATTAGAGAAAAGAGGGTGCCATTTTATAGGAGAGAGGAGGGGAACCTTTGGAAACTCTTATAATATTAAATTAGTTTTAATTAATATTTTTGTCTAAATGATTCTGAATTAAAATATATAGAATATATGATTATTATATTTTCCAATCATTTAATCCAATAATTTTTATCCTTGTATTGATTTTAATCTATACAATATCTCTTTGGTTTACCAATAATTATTCTATTTTAATTTTAAAAGTAGTAACAACATTTTTATTATTAAGAGGATATTAATTTTACTTAAATGATATTAATTTCCAATAATTGGATTCATAATTAACATTTACACATTATCATAGTCAATTTATTATTTTAAAATTTTTTTAGGATTTTGAAATAATTTAATAAATTACTATTTTTATAAAACATTAATTATGTCAATTTTAAAACTATTCATTTTATTTAATTTAAATAAAATATAAATAGAGAAATAAAATTTGTATGACACAAATCATGTCACATTTTATTTATTTTTATATTTATAATATCATCTATTTGAGTCCTTCATTAACCCAGAAATCACAACAACATCATTCTGTCATAATTTAATTTAATTTTATAATGTCTAAAAATTAGAAATGAAATACCATGATGTATTAAATATTTTAATATTTATAATTAATATTTATATTCAAAGATATCGCTTATATAATATAATATTAATATTGTTTTAGTAAAAAGGTATTTTTTATGACATATTTTCTTTTACTTTAAATTATAAATTTTAAGTGTCATAATCACACCCAAGTGGCTTCCCAAGGCCATATTTTTGTGCCACGGATTTTCTTAGAAGCCTATATCTCTTAAAATATAATTATGTCAAGTTATATGGTACTTTTATATTATTATAATATTATTATTACCCTTATTTACATGATATACACTTTAACTATGGTAAATGAAAATAATTACTATTTTTACAATTCATAATCTTCCAAAAAAGATACCTATTTACATAATTCAGAATGTAGGATTCCAAATATAGAGTCTATTTTAATAAATTCATAACACAGATGTTATAGTAATTGATTTAAAATTAATTCCCATTTTCAAAATGAAAAAAATGGGTTTTCTAAAAGGAAAACCCATCCATTGATAGACCTGTGTTTGCATCAAATTTCAATGTGAAATTTTCTCCAATGACTATAATTGGATTAAATGATAAAATAATATTACAATTACACTTTAAAACCAACTAAAAGGATAACCTATATATATAAATAAATTATATGAAAATGTCATTTTCAATTAAAAAGCATTATTTTCACTATTCATTAAAAAACAATTAAAAAAAACAAAAATTCATCCAAAGTAAAATTTTAATTCTTGATTTCAAAAAAGAAGTTTATTTTTTAAAATAGAACATATAAAGGTGAAAAAAAATAGTTTAATATGGGTTCCCCCTCAAAAGGCAGTAAAACTACCTTTTAGAAATATTTGAGTATTTTATAATTAATACTAGAGTTAGTATCATTTTATGCCTCTATAATTTATTGGATGAAGGTAAAAACACTTAATGAAAACATTTAAAAATAATATAGCTACTTATGTTAATTGATACCAATACAATGACAATGTGTTAACTACTATTTAAAATAATTATATTAATATTAAATAGTTTTTCTTTATAACTCAGTCCTGTGGGAAATGTAAGATTTCAGAGAAACCTATTGTTGCATGTTGAGTATGATTTCACACATAGTGTCCCCTTTAAAATACAATTAATAACTAATTCATAAATATTAATAGATATGAAAATGTATTATTCTATATTTACCTATGATGTTACATCCTCCCTTTGAAAATTACATCATTGTAAATTTAATTCAGGGTCGGTAACTAAGGAATGAATTTTAAAAATACCTTCATTGAAATAACACATCGGAAAATGAGTCAACAAAAATTCCACTTTAAAATAAATAAAGGTAAGTACAAAGGCTACCTAAGATAAAAAATACTATGACTCCATGGAAGAAAACATGGATATAAAAGAAACATTAACTATTATGTTCTAATAGAGAGTGATAGAAAACATTATCATGAAAAAGTTTACAATCAAAACCCTAAATTATTGATTGGTTGAATAGTCTATGACTTCACAGTATGATAAGTAAATTGAAATTTTTTTTATAATACTTTTAATAATTTTATGAAAGTATTTTTCTACATGGAATATGAACATAAGGAAATACACTTACTTGAAAATAAGAGTTTAATACTATAATAAAATACCACCACAAACTAAACTTTTTTTCCAAATGATGAGTATTTTGGATGATTTGTTTTCCTCATAAATCGCTAGAATTAACTTCTAGAGAATCACCTAATCCACAAAAGATTAATTATTTAATCATCATGTATTGAAACATTAACCAAATCTAAAATGTTGGGTTAAAAAAATAATTCCCGAAATATAATAAACATTAATAGAAGAATGAATAATTTAAATCTCCAAAATTCAGATTTAATACCCAAATTACAACCAAGAAAATCCAACATATAACTTTCCTTAAAATTCCTCAAATAATCAAAACTAATATTGAAACCAAAAATTTAGAAGAATTTGATCACATAGTCTTCTAGGATAAGTTTTTACATTTTTTCTCCAAATAACATGAAGTAATCTTAAAGTCTCACAACAAAAAGTAATTACCTTAATCAAATACTCTCTATTTTAGGTTAATCATTTCGATAAATAACCTAAATCACCATGACCTTAAAAAAACATATATTTTTTGAAAATAAAATTAAACTATTAATGCACAAATAAAATCCCATTATATTCAATTTTCCTTAGGCATATAGGGTTCCCAAAATAGTGAACATCCTCCAAAATAAAATTTATCACACAATCCCCAAATCATTTTCCTATACCGAGTATATCAATTTGATAAAATCTATATTATGAAAATTAACATATTCTAAATTCATTTACTAGTTTAACTAAAAATATAAAGTCATAATGACTAGGGACATCACATATTCAAGTAGTAGGTGATACATACTTGTATCCCTTAGATTGTGGGTTCTATCCATATAACCTTTCAAGAATAGATGATTAGTCACCCATCCCACAAGTTTTATTTTTTCTAAAACTATATCATTCGTATAAAATACTCCAAATATGAGATAAAATCTCCAAAAATAACAATAAAATGTTTTAACCATAAATGTTGTCTTATACCTCTCATTTCTATCCCAATGCATAATGACCTCAACATCTTAATTCATGAAATCTTATATATATTAACATATATTTTCTTTTCTTTTATTTCAACTCTAAATGATTTAACAAAACTATTATTATAATTGAGAACATCTTACATTGATCATGTTTTCCACCGTGTTTTATCTTTATTTTTTTCATGTAGATAAATGGTTTACGGATTGCAACTATGATTTAAAGATACTTCAAAATCACTTGATTCTTTGGTCCAAATACACATTTTACATCTTGGGTCATATCAGTGGTCTTAGAGAAATAGTTTGGGAAAATAATGTTGTATGACATATAATTTCAATACATCAGACAAGACATGGTTTTTATAAAACATTCAGACTGAGTTTGAGTTGAAACTTTCAATCAATAGTCCTTTTAAAATTCCATAATTATATGTTCAAAGGATATATTTTAAATATAAAATATAAATATAGCCTATAATGGTTGCCTTCTTCACTAGTTTAATCAATGTCATATTATGCTTCATAGTCTTGTGATAAGTTAAAATATATAAAAATTATTTGATAATATTTACCATTATTAAAATATAAGAATAATTTGATAATATTATTTTATTAAAAACAACCCATAATCAAAGATGGTATCAAGGTATGTTAGAGGTGTTGGATATCTCAAACAAATACTTGCAAGTGAGTTGTATGTTTGAAAGTATTTCAGAATCTTCCTATCATGACATTGCAATAATTATTGCATGAAAGTCATCATAAAGAAATAAAAATGTTGTTTGAGATCCTCATACTTCCATCTAAAACCCAATTTAATTGATTGGAAAATGTTACAGAACAAGGATTTAACCAAAATAATAGTGATATAATGTTACTATATGTTTATCCAAAACTCCTAATCCCTAATGTTGTCTTTGAGGACCTCTGATACCAACTGTAAGGAACCATCCTTAAATATTACATAATCTTGAGTTATGTTATGAATTATCATTGAAAATATTTTTAGGGTTTGTGTTTTAAAGAATTATTTGATATCTATTACATAAAAATCAAATTTATATAAAGTAGATACAAATAAAATAGTATCCATTTATTCAGTAATATTAAACATTTTAGGAAAATTTTATTTATTCTATTGAAAAAATTATTCTTAACATCTTCCTTTCTATTACCTATCCTTTTAAAATATGGAATAAATTTCAAAAACATGGTTTGAGCATAAAATAATCAATATGGAATATCAAATAGGTAATAAAATAGTCAGTCCCTGAAAATTTTAAACCCATGAAAACATTCTCACAAAATCATAATTTTCACCCATAAATCATAAAATTTTTAACATACCTCATGTACTTATAATATTTTTGAAAAAATTCATAGAAATCATAAGTAATAAAGGTAACATTTGGAATCTATATCATACATACATTGTAGGTTTCACAGCTACATGGAGAGTAACCTTCATAGTCACATTTAAAGTACCCATCATACTATATTCCCCAAATATCATAAGATAAACCTTATAAATTTCTTCCATCTCATTACCCAATGAATTGAAGGGATTTCACAGGCTCAACCACCCTCATTTTATCATGGAACCACCCATATACGTAAATAATTCCCAAGAACCATAACATAATCATAACACATAAAACAAGAATAAAAGAGAAAATAACAGTACCTCATTGGAATAAAAAGAGGTCATTTCAAGATGATTACATAATCATACTTTTATCAAAAACATTTAAAAAAAACATAAAAAGGGAATATTGTATTTATTTTTAATTTTAAAACATTACAACTTTTATAGGAAACCAAATATTAAAAAATGGTTGTGATGGCAGAAAAAGTCATTTTCACCACATACGTTGAAAAACATTACTTTTTTCATATAATAAAATAAATTATAATAAATTGTTCCATTTGAAAAACATTTAATGAAATTAAATTTCAAAGGAGTTTATTATACATCGTAAAAAACAAAGTGGTGTATAATATCAAATTATGGATCAATGAAAGGTGCTTGAGGCAAAGTCTCTAACCTTAAGTCTGACTTGTCACGTGCATTATTTATTATCAAAAATAATAAATTGAGGTTAATTTATAATTTCTTGACAAAATTTTTCAAGTTTATTATTCCTTTTATATCACTTATTTTAATGTTCTAAAAATTATATAATTATTTATGTTCATATCAGATGTTTTTTTGATATTATGTACTTGAATCGAAAATGACCGTGGTTTTGATGCCACTAGTCTATGTGGTCAAAAGTCCATCATCCCCAAAATAGTATTGATGAAATATTCATTAATTTTATATATTAATAATACTTTTTAAATATAATCATTAATTATGATTATGAAAAATGAACACTGTTTTATTCAAGGAGACTCTAGGACATAGGTATGCTTGAGTAACATTTTCATTTTTCATTTATCATTATGGAAATATAGTAATTATTATTTTTCCTTTCCAGAATTAAAAAATATTATTATCATTATAATAATTATTTAATTAAACTTATACATATCATCCAAGTGATGTGGTTAATAAAAATGATTCACATTTCATTGTGGAGGTGAAAGTTAACACGTATGCAAAAACAACATTATTATTTTATTTTTCATGGAAGGTATGAAAGTAAAAGAAATATTATTATTCTAAAATGATAAAAATTTAAATAATATCACATATGAATATTAATTACATAATTATATCCTAACATGAAAGACTCTAATGGAAAATGAACTAAATCGGTTCGTGGAGGAGATAATTCACATGTAAACACAAATGAATAATTCTATTCCCATCTGATTGAAGTAGAGGCGGATTTAGGGGAGGATATTAACACAATAACATATTAGTATATTTAGTATACTATATTTATTATTCAATTTTGTAATAAGAAAATTTAATCAATGTGGAAGAAAAAATAAAATAGAACCTCTTAAAAAATTATACCTCTTATTCAATTAATCATATTTTAAGAACACCTTAACACCAATAAGATGGGTGTTCTGAGTAAAGTAATGCCTCAAAATTGTGTGGAGGTTTTCTAGAAAGAGTTATATGTAGAAATTGTACCATCAAAAAGGCTATGGATGTGTGAGTATTAGATAATAGAGGGTACCTTTTATAGGATAGGGGAGGGGCTCCCATGGGAATTATTAAAATATTAAATTAATATAAATTAATATTTTAATCAAAATTCTTCAAAATTAAATTATGTTTAATATTAAATTATTATTGTTTGAAATAATCTCATATAATAATTTTTATTAATGTATTTGTAAAATTTTAAATCTTATCTTTTCATTTTACCCTTAATTATTCTCTTTTATTTTTAAAAGTGGTAACAACATTTTCATTATTGAGAGGATATTAATTTTACTAATATGAGATCAATTTAACATAATTTGACACATAATAAACTATTAGAACTTATCATATACACATTGTAATTTGAAAATATTTTTATGTTTATTAATGTATTAAATAAATTACTATTTTTATGTAACAATAATTTTGTCAGTTTTACACTATTCATTTTATTGAATTCAAATAAAATATAAAAAGGGTGATAAATTCTAAAAAATAACTTAATAGTCTTCTAAAATTTCATATTCTGCTAAAAAATCATTGTTGACATAAATTATGTCAAATAAAATTTATTTCAATATTTATAATATCATTTATTTGATTCCTTAATTAATAATGAAATCATGAATCATCGTTGTGTCATAATTAATTTTAGTTATTAATTGTATAAAAATTATAAATAAAATACAATGATGTAGGAAATATTTTTATATTTCTAATTAATGTTTATTTTAGAAGGTATAACTTATATAAATTAATATTAAAATTTTATTATAAAGAATATATTTTTTTGTAACATATTTTCAATTACATTAAATTAAATATTTTATTTTTCAGAATCACACTGAAGTGGCATTTAAAGGCCACCTTTTCATCCCAATGGTTATCTTGGATGTAAATATCTCATTCAATAGGATTATTACAAGTTTCAATGTAGTTTTATAATATTATAAAATTATTCTTACACATATTTACCTTATTTACCCTTTAACCATGGTAAAAAATAATAATTAAAAAGTTACTATTCATTATGTCCCAAAATAAAAGGGTCTTATTTACAAAATTTAGACAATTAGATTAAAAATATGAATCCATTTTTTTTAAATTTAAAATAGATAAGTTGCAATAATTAATGTAAAATTAAATCTTTTTGTCAAAACATGAACACATCTTTTTTAAAAGTAAAAACCATCAAAAGATTTACATGTGTTTGTATCAAATTTCAATGTTAAATTACCTGAAATGGCTGAAATTGGTTTACATGATGAGTTTTTTTTATAATTTATCTTTCAAACCAATTAATTTGATAACTTATCTATATAAATAATTATAAGAAAATGGATTTTTGAATTAAAATGCTATATTTTTACCTATTCATTAAAAAAATGAATTTTCTAATAAAAATACTAAAATTAAACCAAAGTATATTTTGATATCCCGCTTCTAAAGAAGACGTTTATTTTAAAAAATATAACCTATTAATGTGAAAAAAGATGAATTAAAAATAGTTCTCCATCAAAATGTGGTATATCTATCTTTTAAAAATATTAGAGTATTGTATGCATTCAACTGGATTTATTCTCATTTTAAGTCTCCAAAATTTATTTTTTGAAATAAAATAAAATATATACATTTGTAAACATAATGCAGTTATATTTTTCATTCCCTCCAAATAAAAAGGCTAGGCATTAATGACAATTTAAAAAAACTATATTATTATTTCTTTACATTTTAGTATAACTCATTCTTGCGTTAAATATAAGATTTTGGAAAAACCCATTGTTTTATATTGGGTACACTATCTCACATAGTGTCCCCTTTAAATTAAAAGTAATATATAATTCCTAAATATCAACAGATATAAAAATTTATTAATCTATAATTACCTGGGATGTTACATATTACATGAATTTTTCATGAATATTCTTAGTATAGTATTAATAAATTGGTTTATTATAAAATGATCAAATAATTTTCTTCAATGGAAATTCATGCCTAAAAACTCTAGGCTAAAATGACATTGTGACATAAATCATTTTCTAGATTGGTAAATTATGAATCATAAGTCCCATGAAGGTAATAAATTAAAATGAAACATCTAATAACATTAATATAAATATATAAAAAATACAATATATCATCATGGTAATAGATACACCTCCAAAATGAAAATAGGTGTACGAAATAACATATTTACCAAACAAGAAAATTTGAGACAAAAAACTTATAAAATGATCAAAATTTTGATATGGGAATTAATAAATTAATCGATTATATTTATCAAATGTATATATAAATTAAAATTGTGGAAATAAAATAAAATATAATCATAATTAATTACAAACAAAATCATATAATATCAGTGATAATGAAGAAGTAATATAGCCAAATGAAAATAAATCGAGTTATGAAATTATTTTCCACCTATTAACTTTCATGTAAACCCCAATTTGATGAAATAATTAAATTATATGCATAAAATAACATGTATTATAAAGGATTTGTCTTATTAAATATAAAAGGGATTATATATTCATCATGTAAAATAAATTAAGTTCATAACAATAAATATTCTTTAATGATAGAAAATTGAGACAAAATCCATTACCATAGGTATCACTTCCTTATTATATGTTGAAAACCCAGGATTAATGGTTATAATAAAGTTACTAATTTAGATAAAACCCCTATTAATTTTTATAATATCATAAATCATTCTAATAACATACTGACAGCTATTTATTATCTATATTTTATAATTATTATTATTTGGTGTGTTAATTTCATTGTTTTCTCGTGCATGTTTTGGTTTAGTATTTTATTACATTGAATTTTATTGTGGTTACATAATACATACAACTAATATAGTGATATAAATATAATATATATTAATTATATAAATAATTATGTTAATCTATATAATAGAAATATATAAAATGAATTACAATGTTCATTGAAATGATAAGTTATATGTATGAATAAACTTTGAGTCTATTTTCGTGATGAATGGAAGAAAAGGAAAAAATATCAATTCACCTTTAAGGGGTCATTATTATTTAATATAAGAAATTTATATTAATCAATTCCATCACTAATATCATCCATGTGATAATAAAAATAAAAACATCTCACATTGCTATGTGGAAGCGGTAGACCACACGTATAGATGAGTGAAATTATTGTTTTCTAAATTTACTAAAAGTTAAGATGAAATTTGCGATATTAAATTTATTGAAGTATTTTTAGGTCATAAATATCACATAAATTCATTAACATTATTCTTATTAACATCAATATAAAGCGTAAAAAGACTAATCACATTAGTTCAAAATGTGACCGTCAAATGAACACACAAGAAAAATTTATGTATCCCACATGGAATGGAAAATAAAAAGATAAATTAGTTATTATAATTCCATAATTATAATAATTTCTAAAATATCATATAATTATTTTAATTCAAAATTATTTCCATACTTTAATGGTGGTGATGGGAAATGAATTACATCGGCTCGTGAGGCGGTGTTACACAATATACATGATAGATGGTTTCATTTTCCATTTGATGGAAGTGGATATGGATATATCTTATTAAATTAAAATAATAAAATATGATTATATGAGATATAATATATTTATTATATTTTCATTGTTTAATAATATTTTATGAATTTTGAATAATAAGTAAAACAAAAAAAATGCATAGTTAAAAACCATAATATGCTTCGATCAAATTCTTTAAGTTTAACCTAAATACATCCTATATTTTATTCATAATCTCATAATGTCTTACAAGATGTGTCTTGAGATGTAAGGAATTTAATTTTTTAAATATTTTTTGAGAAAATATTTTTTTGATGAGTGAAGTGAAGAGGGGTGTGGTAACCTTTTATAAGTGGGGGAGAGGACCCATAATGTTTTTGTGAAATGAATAAAATATACCTATTGTCAAATGAAAATTCCATAAATGGTTTTCATTCTAACCTATTAGGTGATATTGTTTAAATATATCAATAAAATACGAATTTGTAATGTTTTTAGGTCATTTTAACCTTTATATTTTTAGTTTATCCCATAGTAAAATCATTTTTACCGTAATAGTGATAAATTATATTTACCATTATACAATTCATTAAGGTAAAAATAAACTTCAATTAAAAAGAAAATATAAATTATTATGATTCCAAATATGGAATACATTTTACCCTATTCAATTTAATGAAGTGTAAATATTTATTTTTAAATAAATCACATAAAAGTACTGGAAAATCAATTTTCAAAAAATATAATTTTTAATGAAAATATGGAATTATATTAAGTCTTTGAAAATTAATAATCATTATATAAATTTAAAAATATAGATAATTATTTATAAGAAATAAACTTATTTTATAATTTTTCTTATTCGGGGTTATTATAGTTAATTAAAATGAGGAGACATTATGTACTTTAAATCTTTTTTTTAGAAAAACATTTTTTGAACATAAAAAATAAACTTATACTAAAATAATGAATGGAGATGTTTAAGATATAATTAATTGTATTTAAATGAAAATAAATATTACATATGTTACTTTTAAATAAATTTTAAATAATAATGGTACTTTTAAATTACTTAATTTATTAAAAAAATGAGAGTTTTACAAAAAATATTTTTTTTTTCACTTTTCATCGAAAAATCAATATTTTCTGAAAATTACCAAAAAAATACTGAAACATAATATGATATTATTATTATGAAAATGAATTTAATTTTTTTGAATAAATTTTCTAGAAGTGGTAAAACTTAATTTTGAATTATGTGTACAAAGTGCAGATAAATCCCCTTTTAGAAAAATATAGTTCTTTTAAAAAAATTCTTTTTTAATTATAATGATTCTAATTTTCACCACTAATATATTGATATCCCATTTTTTATTTTATATATGTTTAAACCATATAAATTTAATAATTTACTAGTTCTTATTCCTAACCAGTAATTTGATGCTGAGGATATAACGATATTCTATATCATGGTATAGTTAGACTTGAACCTATATTTTCTACAGTCTATCGAAGTGATTCTAAATAGATATATATAATAATGTGATAGGGAGTTATATTATTATAAAATCTTAGTGTTTCAATTTATATACACTGTTGAATAATATTTCCCTTTTAAAAATTATTATGTGTTACATAAAAGATATTCTTAACTACTTCAAAAGAATGGAGAATCATGACGATTATTTGAAGGAAACACTGATGATCTTATTGAAAAAAAGTCATATGATCAATATTTGAATTGTGAGTTTTACAGGGATAAAGCAACATTATCAGGGTATGTTATCCTTAGAAAAACGTTATCTATGTACCCTTAAAAACAATGTAAATTGAAGGATATATTAGACTAACATATCTAATGTAATTCCATAGTTTCCTTAGATTAGTTGGGTATTGTCGTTGATTTGTGAGAAATATATCACAATTTTCAAACATAATATCCAATATAACTCAGAAGAGTGTAATTTTTTTGGGAATAGTTAATTAAAATAAAGATTAAATGATTTAATTAAGTGGATAATATCAACACATGTGTTCATATTAAACACAAGTAGGGATGGATTTGTGATCTACAACGATGCATCCAAAAAGGTCATGGGCTTTATACTCATTTATGATGATAATGAGATTGAACATAGTTTAAAACAACTGAATATACATGAGTTGAACTATCTAAATTGTTATTTAGGTTTGGATCCAGTGATATTCATGTTGATAATTTGGTGGAATTATCTCTATGGGAAGAAGTGTGTGTGTGTAAGGACCCAGCCATAAAGATATCATATTCTAGTGAAATTCGAATTGAGATGAATTTCATTATTTTCCAATAATATTTTAGGTTTAGAGTTTTATATATTTATGCTAAATAAATACATCATAAAATTATATATTACAGTTGGACAACTATACTCTGTATCAAACTTGTTACACTAAGTGATGGCATTTTGAAATGAAACACGATTTTTCATGAAACACCTTGAAAATTTTCGTCATGATATCTTCTTTGTCCCAAAAAACCTTTAAGTCCTATGAGATTTTTGTTAAACATGGAATGAGAAAAAAAATATCAGAAAAGTACATAAAGAAATAAAATCATTATTCTAGTGAATATATGAATATCATTTACTATTCATTGATAGAATAAAACAAATCACTTTAACATGGAAAACAAACACAATTTATACTTCATGAAAATAATGAAAATCCATATCTATAATGAATCAAATAATTAACTTCTTGAATCATTATCATATCTTTATAACATATATTATAGATATCTCACCTACACATGGAGTAACCATCATAGTTAAATTTGGAATAACCATTGTAGTATATTCCAATTATCTCTTACGAGAAATATAATCAGTTAACTTTTTCCAATTACCTTATGAATTTGAGATCAATAATAGGGTAACATAACGTAAATTTGTAATGGAACCAACCATCCTCATAAAATTGTCTATGTACCATGAAATAATCTTAAAACAAACAGGTTGTATAATAAAATGATTAAGGAAAATAAATTTTGCAACACCCTAATATTTCACAGTATGTTATCTCTTTAATGTAATTAAATAGCTTCTCTTGCTCACAACACTGACTTGTCTTGAGTTATACGCAAGATTTAGTTTCTACAAAATAATACATTAGTATTATAATTATGCAAATGATCTATTTATTTATCAATTACATATTGTAATATGAATAGAAATAAATAAATTTTAAATGATATCTATAATTATTCCATATAAATAATAAATATTTATGAAATTTATATTTTTTTATAATAGATATATATTTTGAAAAACAGTTTTCTTAAAATAACTACTTTTTATATCCTTTTGTAAAAAATTATAAAATTAATTTTAGACACTCCTAAAAAATGAATTTGGTAAAATAGACTTCATTTTTGAATTTGGAATATCAAAATTATATTAGGTTAAATATTTGGCATTTTTTTAAAATCATTCAATTGTTTTATGAATAGTGAAAAACACTACATAGTACATAAAAACCAACTTTTTTCATTTAAATAATTATTTTTAATTAAAATTTATTTTAAAGTCAAAATATATACACAATATATATTACTCTAATGAACTTCATTTGAGTCATTTTAATATAAGATTATATATAAAAAATTTATTGAACTTTTTAACTTCATTTACCCACCTTTTAGGAACATTGGAAAATTCACATAAAATATAGTTTTACTACTTCTGTGAATTTAATTTCCAAAATTTGATATAAATTTTTGTCATCATCTTGTAAAATTTTGTTCAATAGGATTAAAATAATTTTTTGTGAATTGTAACCTTTGAATTTTATTTACAACGGTTAAACGTAAATATTGTAATTAAAGGAAAAAAATAATATTATAATAATATAAAATTACCCTAACACATGTCCTAATTATTTAGGATAAGTGTTTCTCAACCAAAATCTACCTTATAACAAAAATATGAACCTTTTTGATCATCTTGGGTTAGATTAGGACATTTGTTATGTTATATTTAAAGACGTGTTAGAAGTATTCAATTCGAATTTTTATAACTAAACCATTTTTAATATAGGGTTATACATAAAATAAATTATACTATAAATATTCATTATAAATATAAAAATATTTCATACATCATGGTATTTTATTTATAATTTTGATATATTATATAATTAAATTTATTTATGACTCAATGATGATGCAATAATTACCTTATTAATGAATGATTAAAATAAATGATATTATAAATATGAAAATAATTGTAATTTGATCATTTTGATTCCATAGACAAATATTTTTGGATAACATTGATATAGGAGGTATGATTTAATACAATTGGTGTGAAGGGATAAATTTTTTATGACTTTAACAAAAATCAATTACTAAATAGAGTCAAAATTGTCAAAATGAATTCTATTTTTTAAAATGATATAAAAATAATAAATAACTAAGATTCAACCAACTAAATTAGATAATGATAAAAATTTCATTCATTATTCACTTGAGCTTCCGTTTGAATTTTATAATAACCAAATAAAACATATAATATAAAAGTACAAGAAGACATGTTAAGAGTTAAAATGTCTAACTAAGGGTTAATCCCAAATGATATGGATAATTTTATAACCTAAACATGTTTAAAACCTATTGGTTTAGATTATTCAACCATAATCATATTATATTATAAATAAATAAATTTTGTGCTATTAGAACTGGAAATCATTTTATTATAAATTAATATTTCTACATTTTTTCTAAAGTATCCCTCACCTCTCTTATAAAACGGCACCTCACATTATTTTTAATTCACACCTCCAAATCCATTTGGATCAGCCAAACCATACCAATATCTCCTCCAAACATCCCTAAGATCAACCTATATTCCTTACCTTAATATGAATGACAACTTAAGGAGCCGTTTTGTTCAAATCAAAAGGAAACACCTGAAGAAGAGGTAATTATTTTAACACCTCTTCTAAAGTTATTTTCTTCTTATACTTATCCTTTATTTTTTGTTACCATAATAAATTTAAAACTCTAGTACCATATGAATTCTGATATGTTATTATAAATATGATAAAAACATATTCATTATTCTATCTATCCTATGAATGATAAAGTTACTATGCATGCATACGTACGCCATACCATCTCCACATCGTGACCATCAGTAGAATGATATTCTCGCTTATGCGTATGTACTGCTTACCGTCTCCACGACATGATGAGATTCATTTTCAATGATCACCAGACAAGAATTTTAATAAAAATATATATTGATTAAGTATGATATATATGAAATAATATAAAAACTAGAATAATATATATTTATGTAGATAAATATATATCATTTACAGACATCCATACTATACGATAAGAAAATGGACGCAACGTTCATGCGTATGGAGGGACTATCATCTCCTTGAAGGGTGTCTCCATTATATATATATATCTATTATAAATATTTATATTCTTAATATATATGATATATAAATCATGTTTTATATTTTGTATGTATGTAAATCATGATCTAAGTGATACGATAATGAATAACAAATTAAAACATGAATGATAAAGAAAGTGATTGTTACCCAAAATGTTACTTTAACATGGAAATTATTATTAAAAGGGTAGTATATATTCCTAAATGAATCATATATGATATTATAAATATGAATATGGTTTTAGTAAAGTTTAATAACATAATATGTTAATTATATGTGAGGTTAAACATACCCTCAACTAATGGAATGTATAAGGTAAGGGTTAATTCCTCAATTTAATTATTATCTGAGTTGTTGATGTGTAAGTATTTACCAGGACATATTTGTCATAAATATCAATGATTTATAAAGGATTTTACAAAAGGATTATTTTTAAGGGAATACTTAAATTAAATAACATTTTAGATGTTTTGAATATTTTTCTAAATCATTCTCATTAGTGACCATTTTTCAAAATGGTTTTAAGGATTTATTTATATGGATATGAATGTTTTAAAATTATAATTTCATTCAAAAGTTTCATAGTGGTATGGGAAACTTTGATTTAAAAATATATTTTAAATGTATTTCTTTATAAACTCTGTTAATTTTAAATGATTTCATGAAAAATGGATATTTCTACCAAATTTTTTTACTAATAATTTTCAATTATGTCAACATATTTTACTAGATATTATTCTTGATTGATGATTATTTATTATAATACAATATTCCATCTTGTATTGCATGATTTATGATATGCTTGACTGTGGATGTGCAATTTTTATACCATTCATGGTTTTTAATTAATGTATTGACATTTATTATGTCGCAACCCCCTCCCCACAAAGTGTACCCCTCCAGGGACAACAATGTGAGAAGGGAGATAATGACCCCCGAGTCCCACCTCTAGTAGGCCCCGGGTTGGCGACTAGCACCGAGGGCATAATAAACACACAAATGGGAGACATTGACCTCTAAGAGAACACATGCAGAAGAGAGAGATTAGATAGACAGTAGTCAACTCCAAATCAAAACTGGAATATAAAAGAAACCCAAGTGCATTTATAAAATTTCATGCAAAAGTACTACAAATGGAAGGAAAAAACTGCAAGTACCCAAAATAAAATAAAAACTACAGCAACCACAAGCCCGAACAGCTCCTACAACCCCAAGCTAGTGGAAACCAAATTGATCTCCAACCTGCTCTAAGTGACATAAAAAACATTTTATATATACATAGGGTGAGTATAACAGTATACTCAGTAGGATCCTCCCCGAAGCCTCTTGTGAAAAAGTAAACAAAGCATGCTAAAGCACAGTTAACAACAAGTGAAACTAAACCGTCACCTAAATAGGTATACTATGTTCCCAACCTCACGATGGATACTCTCATTAAGTAACGCATACAATAATATAGCATAAAGCAAGGCATATCAATGGTACCCCGATACTACTTCCCAACTGGTTTGCGGCTTTGCCCCAATATCGCACGTCCTAAGCAACTCTCTCAAAAAAGGCTTGCTCGCAGACACCTGGGCGAAGCACCACAATCTGCACCTCATGCACCATAAAGGCTTACCCGCACACACCTAGGCGAAGAACCACACCATCCTCACAACCAAAAGTAACCAGGTAAGGATCCTCAAGCCATCACAACCTATACACATTACACCTATAGTAGTCCATAGGATACTATATCCAGAATATATGTTTATGAAATAACCACAAGCCATTACAGCCCCCTACACACATATATGGGGAAACTAACCACTATGCCTGTTGGCACAAGTTTCTACCAAGAGAAGAGAGCGGGGCCAAAGGGGGTAGTCATCCATTCATCCTCCCACTGGAATGTTGGGGAAAACACCCCTAGGGATCAGAATCCCTACGGTGTTAGTTTCCCTTACTAATAGGGTGGAGTAGTGTATAGAGACATAAAAAGTATAGAATATATTATATCTTACAACCACACTATGGGCATTACCTAGTCTTAGACCCAACTGCAGCTAATGTCTCTCAGAATCCAGGCTTCTACCTCTAAGACTAGGTATCCTATAAGCACACAACCATTTAGAGAGCTTTATTAGATAACTTCATTCCCTTATTATCAGTTTCCGTGTGTGTTAATTAATTATTTAAACATTAACCATGAACAGTTCCACATTAAGTTCCATTACCATCACACCCAAAGTCAGCTATTATTTCAAAATTACAACCACATCATTATGTTCCAGCAACCCCATCCCCATCGGTTAACACCATTTATTCAAAATTTCATTACAGAATTAATTTCACATATTCCAAGGCATTCTAGAAAATCATTTTATGCTACTAAACACAAAGGGTCTCAACACGGTGAGTAGTTATACTACTCGTCGAGTCTTTGCCGCCTATAGTAAGAACCTCTACCCATCCTCCCATGATAAGCTAATCATGGAAAGCAAGTTGCATACCCTGCATGTATTCACGTCTTTCAGAAGAAGGAAAATCAAGACCAGCTGCCTTGAGTAGTGGGGAAATGTAAAGCAGATAAACACCCAATAAGAATCAGTAAGCATCCAAAAAACACATCCATCCCATTCCATCATCCCTGGTATCCTCCATGACACCCACATGCCTAAACCAATGCATCTTGCCACTCTAGGCAACATCTACTATCACAACTAATAACCTCAAAGCCCCCACATATCACAATAGCCATCCAGGATCACATCACAGTACAAATAGTAGGAAATAACATCACCTCAATTGGTCTCTTGGCCCTTTAACAAACAAGAGGGTAACTCAGAACCCTTTATGGAATTATCAAACAATCAGTTCTTTAATCCATATTGAATTAACAGATTTTTTATTCGAATGTTCCAAATTTGGGAAACCTAATTAGTATGATATCAAAAATAAATAAACATTCTTACTGCACTAATTTGATTAACATCAAATTATAACTCGAAAGAGATTTGTCTACATTCCTCTTCATCTTTAGCCAAACAATTATCAATTAATACCAATTTACATTCTTCACTAATTTCCATCAAGAATGAACATCAAAGCAAAACAAGCATAGATATCACACTATCTAGAAAAATAGGAGGCAATAACATATGATCGATATCAATTTATTTATCCAGTTAATATATTTATTATGTTAATTCCATTATCATCCAGTAGGATTAAACATGATAACAATACAGTTGCACGTAAAAGAAAGAGAAGCAACAAATACCCTACCTCAAACAGTTCCTCACGTTCTTTATCCACACAACGGGTCATGATCCTCCTCTCGCGACAACTGCATCCACCCGAGGATGCCACGGTACGACAACACCAACCAAACCCCACAAAAAAACCATTAGAATCATGGAGATTACATGCTATTAAAAGGAAGGGAGAAACAAGAGAAGATGATCCCAAAAGGAAAGATGATAAAACATACCTTATATGGAAGATTGGCCAATACAACTCGGTTGCATCCAAAATAGAGCGGAACCAATCCAAGGAGTAAGGTTTGATTGTGAAACTCCTATAGGAATTATTGAAAGGTTCTAGAGTCTCATAGAAAATAATAAAGAGGAAGAACAAGGGAGGATGATATCTTGTCCCTTTTGATGATTTAATAGGGCGACAATTTAAGATACACTTAATTCTCCATTAAAATCGGATCACATTAACCCACACAGTTTGACCAAGTAAAAACATCCCGAGCTATAAGGATAATTAATATAGGATTTATGGAATTTTAATCGGCCTTAAGAGTCCTTAAAATAAGGCTTTAAATGTATTTTACGTCAAAGGAAAATTCAAAGGGGTGAAACTATAGGAAGCTGGAAACACTGTTCACATACTCAAAATTTAAAAAAGGAAAGAAAAGGTCACTATTAGACCTCACCGTTAGAGGTTTCTGATAGACCTCACTATTAGAGGTTACCAATAGACCTCACCATTAGAGGTTACCGATACACCTCACCGTTAGAGGTTACCGATAGACTTCATCGTTAGAGGTTACCGATAGACCTCATTGTTCTGGAAACACTATACACCTACTGTTCTGGAAACACTGTTCAAGTACACCATTAGATGGTCACTGTTAGAACCTCACCATTCTAGAAACACTGTTCAAGTATACCATTAGAAGGTCACTATTAGAACCTCACTATCCTGGAAACACTTTTCAAGTCCACCATTAGAAGTTCACTGTTAGAACCTCACCAATAGAACACTGTTCACTAAACCTCACCGATAGAACACTATTCACTGAACCTCACCAACAGAATACTGTTCACATACCATTACTGTTCATAAAACTGGAAACACTATTCACAGAACTGGAAATTTAGCAAAGTGTTGGGGATAAGTCACCTTGACCTCCCAGAACACCTCCAACACCACATTTTCAAAGTAATGGACTGGAGAGGTCAGGGCCATTACATATTATTATATTTTTAATATGAATTTGTATGTTAGGATTCAATTTTTTCATATGAGGAATGCATTGGAATTAGTATGTGGCAGTCGAGGCCCGCTATATCCCCTCGATGCATCGGTAGGTCTCACGAGACAAATGAGTATCATGGCACAAGTCCTTGATGTAATATTTTTGAATGGTCTTTGTAAAAATCCTTAACATAGAAGTTATTATGTCTAGAATTTTACATTACCTCATTATGAGATCAGTTATTAGATGGGATTATTCGACCAAAAGAATATCCATGTGCATGTTTATTTGGAAATGTTTGATTTATTTTTCCCTTATTATGTTCAATTTTATGTTTAATAGAATGTTTTTTTATTCATCTTTACTTAAAATCTAATAACATATGATGAATTATTTACCCTTATTGAGAATCTTAGGTCACCCCTTTATTATAATTTATTTTTCTAGGAAGCTAATAATTTTATTATGATTGATATACATGGTTAATCGTGGGGAATAATAGCATTCTCAAAGGATTATTTTATGCTGCATTTTGTGTAAGAAAGTGTAATGTAGCATTCTTGAATGTATTATATTTCCCAAGACTTATAAACTGAATTTTCCTTTGGGAAGTCATTCCATGTAATCATGGAAATGTATTAAAATAATTCATTGGCTCTGAAAATTTGGATTCAGGGCATTACAGTTGCTATCAATGGAAGTTTTGCAATAACTTTAGAAACCATATTTAGATAATATCTGTTTAGAAAACATAACCCTATGATAGAGTTTGAGAATTAGTATAGAATAACTTCCTAGAATATTGGTAATGTAGATATTATATGGTCTTTTAAAAATACATCCCTGTATAGATAAAACATGTGGACATGGTTCTGTCACATTTGTACCTAGGGGAGAAAACTATGACAAGGTGTTTTGGGCCTGACTTAGGGTATCCTAGTACATGAAAACAGACCTTACTCTGATCCTGGTTTTTCACTCTTGGGGGATATGAATAAGATAATTCAAATACTCATTACAAACCATTAATAAATATTTGTGATTAAATATGTCTCAAATAATTCATTTTCATGATGATGATATTAGATATGAATATTTTTTTTATTTTATGATGAAGTATTTCAATTGTTTAGAATCATGAATTACGATTCATAACCTAATATAGTGTATGAAATTGTGTATAAATGATGCCTGATAGAAGGAATAACGACCCCACCAATGAAAATCTTTCAAATAGTAATAATGATCCAATATTTCTTGGTCTTAAGCCAAAATTTTGAAGGGAAATAACCTCCAATGTATTATAATCATATGATGAAATATTATCACATGTTAATAATATATTTAAAGAATTCATTGAGTCCTACGGCTTTGAAGGGAAGCCATAAAAGAAGATGATGGGAGAGAGAATGATGGTTAAAGGGAAGAATGGAATGAATCATTTTCCCATTTGTGATATCTATAGAAAGAATCACCATAGGAAGTGCTTGAAAGTACTGGGTGTGTTTTATAAGTATGGAGAAAAGGGTCATCCGAAAAAATAATGAAAGGGGATGATAGAAAAGACTAATATTCAATGTTTCAACTATAGAAAAATAGGGTAATTATGCAAGTAAATATCATAAGATTCAAGGAAATATATCTCCGAATAATCAGAGGGATCAAGGTCAATCATAATTTGTTACAATAGTCGACGTGGAATAATTAATGTATTTGTTTTTTTTTAATTTACGAATTATGTCATTTGAGTGTTGTATCAATGATATAATAGTTAAATGAATTATAGAAATAAATAATGATTGTACTGAAACACTATTTCATTGAGGATTTGAGATTGTATGGTACTTTGAAAAGTGACTCAATAAAAAGTTAAACTTTTTTGGAAAATACATGGTTGAGGGAAAGATAAACCTTAATATAGTCTTAATACTGAGTTAGAGATTTTATAATAAGAGATGATTGATTTGGATAAATTATATTGGATATTATTGAATTCATAGGAAATAATTAATTGATTTTTTATTCTATTATTTTTTGCAGTTTTCAACTTTTTTGGATTTAAGAAGTGCATCTAGTATTCTATATGGAATAATGGAGCATAAATATATTCAATAAGGTTTTATGGTAATTCATGTTGTAACCATGTTTTAAAAGAATACATGACGAATGTATTAACATGTTATTGTGTGGAGAAAATAGATATTTATTTTTTACCTCCCATATAAATTTTCAGACAGTGAGATTGGATATAAGTATTATAGATAAGCCAAAAGTATAGAATGAAGTAAGTTGAGCAATTTATTTTTTGTTTGATGTTAACGTATAATTTATTTGATACATTGACTTTACTATTGGATTTCAGAAAACATATAGATGATTAATGAAATTATTGTGGAACTTATGTTATATAAATTATGCTTCAGGTATTAAAAAATCATTTTTGAACTTTCATTTTAAAGTGTATGGGATGAAGGGAAAATAGATCGAAGTTCAAGAAATAATGAGATTATGAATATGACAGGAAATGAAATAAAGTTTTTTTCTTGATAGTAAATTCATCACTCCTATTAAAAAAAAATTATCTGAAAATTGTTTTTATCATAATATCTTATGTTTTGTTGAACCGATGATACTTTAAATTATCACTGATTTATGGCTTTTAGGCCATCAATTTTACATTTATTGTCCACTTGTTTATGATTGATGAAATCAATCACCCTCTATAAATATTTATTTTTTTCACTAATTATGTGTCTTAAATTTCCACCAATATTATCTTATTCAAAATCCTAATATGTTAGTGAAGTTTTCATTTCCCTTTCCCTATTATTAAGAGTAAATTTGATTAACCCTATTTTCAAAGTGGGTTTTCCACCAAGGTATTTTCTATTTTCAACCTTTTTACTTTGGAAGAACAATTTCTTATTATAGGGATGTAATTTTTTGAAAGAGGGGAGAATTTATAACCATAATATTTCATAGTAAAATATTAATTTAAAGTAATTTAATAGCTTATATTGCACACAACACTGACTTGGCTTGCATTATATACAAGATTGAGTTTCTGCAAAACAACACAATATTACTATAATTATTTAAACGATATATTTATTTAACAATTAATTATTATAATATGAATAATAATAAATAATTTTTAAATTTTATTTATAATGTTTTGACATAAATAAAATATATTTATGAAATGTATATGTATTTTTAAAATAGTTATATATTAAAAAAAACTATTTTCTTAAAAGAATTACTTTATATATACTTTTTTGAACAATACTAAAATTAATTTTAGACACTTATGAAAATTGAATATGGTATAATAGACTTCATGTTTGAATTCAAAATATCAAAATTATCTTTAGGTGAATTTTTAGTATTTTTCTAAAACCATTCATTTTTTTTGAATAATGAAAAATACTACATACTACATAAAACTTCCTTTTTCATTTTAATAATTATTTTTTGTAAAAAGTTATTTTAAATTAAAAAATATACATAATAGATATATTATTCCAATGTGAATCATTTGAGTCTTCTTATAATAATATTAGATATATAAAATTTTATTGATCTTTTTAACGTCTTTCACCCACCTTCTAGGCACCTATGAAAATTTGCATAAAACTTATTTTTACATCTTCTGTGAATTGAATCTAAAAAATCAGATAGACACGGTTTTCATCAGTATGTAATATGTGGTTCAATAGGATTAAAATAAATTTGGGTGAATAGTAACTTTTGAATTTTATTTACCACGATTCAACTTATATATCATAATTAAAGGTAAAAATAATATTATAATAATATATAATTACCCAAACACTTATCCTACTTCTGTTGAATAATTTTTGTCAACTAAAATCAACCATGTAAAAAAATATGATCCTTTTTGATCCACTTGGGTTAGATTAATTCATTTGTTATATTTTATTAAAAGAAGAGTTAAAAGTGTAAAATTCAAATTTTAATAAACAATGATTTTTAATATAGGGTTATACATATGATAAATTATTATATAAAAATTCACTATAAATATTGAAATATTTCCTACATCATGGTATTTTATTTATAATTTTTATATATTATATAAATACATTTATTTATGACACAATGATGAGGCAATAATCACCGTATTAATGAAAGATTAAAATAAATTCTTTTATAAATTATAAAATAAATTTAATTTAACATTTTGATGTCATCCACAAATTTTCATGATGACTTTGACATATTAGGGATTCGTTAATACCTTCAGTTTGATGGAATCATGTTTTTATGACTTTAACAAAAATTAATTACTAAATAGTGTCAAAATAGAAATAAATAACTTTTTAAAACAAATACATTTTATGAAATGATATAAAAATACTAAAACATAATATTATTCCAAATGACTTAGATAATGATACAAATTTCATTAATTAATCTATTTTGGTTCCCCTCACATTTTATAGTATCTAAACTAACCATATAGTATAAAAATACAAGAATACATTGTAAGAGTTAATATGATTAACTAAGGGTTAATCCCAAAGGATTAGGATAATTTTATCACATAAACATGTATAAAAACCTGTTGGTTTAGAGTATTTAGACTCATCCCCAACCTATCCTCAAAATAAATCGATTTGGATCTATTAGAAAAATAAATTCATTTATAATAAATTAATATTTCAACATTTTTTCTAAAAATCCCCTCTCACCTCTATTATAAAGGGGAACCTTCCTTTATTTTTAATTCACACATCCAAAACCATTATAATCATCCAACCCCTACCCAAATATCCTCCCAAATTCCATTATTTCAACCTAGATGAATTACCTTGATCAAAAAACCACCCTATAGAGACCTTTTTTCAAATTAAAAGGAAACACCCAATGAGGAGATAATTATTTTATCAACTCATTCCAAGTTCTTTTCTTATAATACTTCCTCATTATTTGTTTTAAACATAATCAAATAATAGCTATAGTACATTATAAATACTGAGATTTTATTATAAATATGATACAACCATATTCATTATTCTATCCCTCCTATGAATGACAGAGTCATTATGCATGCGTACATTCAGCTTACCATCTCCACATCGTGGTGTAGTTTATTATTCAACACTAAATTATTTAGATGAGTATAATAATAAGTATAGTTAATTTAAATAATAAATATGACATGTTAATTATGCATTATATATAATATACCATACAATTAAACATGTTTTCACCATCAATACAATAAAATTTTTGCTCACGCAGACGTACAACTTACGGTCTCCATGACGTGATAAGATTCATCTTCAATGATCACCATTCAAGAATATATATATATATATATATATTGATTAATTATGAGATATATGTAATTATATTACTAATAAAATAATATATATTTATTTAGATAAATATTTTTATTTAACTTACTTCTATATTATACGATAAGAAAACAAAAAAAATGTTCATGTGTACGTATAGACTACCATCTCCATGAACGATGTTTTTATTTGATACATATATATATTATACATATTTATATTCTGAATATATATGATATATAAGTCATGTTTTATATTATTAAAGTATGTAAATCATGATCTATGTGATACGATCAAGAATAATAAGTTAAAACATGAACAATAAAGAAAGAAATTACTACCCAAAATGTTAATTTACATTGGAAATTATTATTAAAAAGGTAGTTTAATGTCATAAATGAGTTATACATGACATCATTAATATGAATATGGTTCCGGTATAATTTAGTAAAATATTATGGTAACTATATAGGAGGATAAATATACCCTCAACTAAACGAAAGTATATGGTTAAGGTTAATTCCTTAATCTCAATATTATCCAAGATTGTTTATGTCTAAGTATTTACTGGGACATATTTATCATCCATGTCCAATTTTCATAAAATATTTTTCAAAATGATTCTTTTTAAGTGAATCATTAACTAAAACATCCTTTAAAATGTTTTAAATATTCTTTTAAATCTTTCTCATTAATGTCAATGTTTTTAAAATGGTTTTAAGGATTTATTTATATGGACATGAATGTATTAATATGATAATTTCTTTAAAATGTTTCAATGTGGTATGAGAAATTTTAATTCTAAAATATATTTTTAATGTATTCTTTTATAAATTGTTTGACTTTTAAATGATTTCATGAAAAATGGATATTTATACAAAATAGTTTTACTAATCATTTTCAACTATGTAAATATCCTTTTTTATATATTATTCTTGATTGAGATTCATTCATTTTAATACAATATTACATATTGTATTGAATAATTTATGATATGTTTGACTATGGTTGTGCTATTTTTATACCATTCATGGTTTATGGTTTAAGTATTAACAATTAGTATGCTAATTTTAATACGAATGTTTATGTTATGATTAAACATTTTCATTTGAGGAATGAATTGTACTTAGTAGGTGATAGGTGAGGCCCACTGTAGCCTATCGATTCATAGATAGGTCACATGAGAGAAACTAGTGTCTTGGAATAACACATTGAAAGAATATTTGTGAATGGTCTTGGTACAAAGCCTTGACTTAATATTTATTATGTATGACATTATGCATTCCCTCATTATGAGATTAGTTATTAAATTTGATTATTCGACTAATAGAATATCCATGTACATGTTTATATGGTAATTTTTGATTTATTTTTACTATATTATATTCAAGTTTATGTTTAAAGGATTTTTTTATTATACATATTTCCTTAAAAGTTTATAACTTCTATTGAATTATTTACCCTTATTGAGCATCTGAGTCACCCCTTTCTTATGTTATATTTTCTCAGGATTTCTAGAAGTGTATTATGATTGATATATAGAGTTATTATAGGGGAATAAAGGGGTTCTCAAAGGATTATTTTTTTCTGCGTTTTATGTTAGAATGTGTAATGTAACATTATTTTATGTAATCTATTTTCCATGAATTATAAACTGAACGATACATTGGGAATATATTCCTCATAATCATGCTAGTGTATTAAAATAATTCACTAGATTCAGGCATCTCGAGTTAGGGTGTTACAAATTTTTACTTTTGAAATAAATTTTCATTATTTTATATCCCCACAATAATAAAAGAAAAAATGGGTTTTTTATAAAATATTAAAGGAATATTCAAAACATTAAAGAGTAATGAATATGGAAAACCCATTCATGTTTTATAAGATAAAATTTATTACATTCAAAAATTTAAAAAAATAGTTGAATGAGTATCATTAAAAAAGTGTTTTTTTGGAGAAATCCCCTAACATAAAACATAAAAAAGATCTTTTTAAAAAAAATAAAAAACTCACATTTAAAAAGATTAATGTCAATATAAATAAAATCATCATTTGTTTAAAACATGGATACAAAAGAGAAATATTTTGATGAATAAATCATGAAAACATTTAAACTTATATTTTAGATAAAGAGTCCCTTACATTATGTCTGAAACATCATGTATATTCTTTATATTACTAATTAATAAACATAGGTTAATTAATACTTTATTGAAAATAATTTTCTTATTTATTATTCCTTTCATACCACTCATCTAAATTTATTATACAATTACTTATTCATTTATGTTCATGTTAGACGTTTTGATGATATTCGGTACCTTAGTCCAACTTATTTCAGAAATATGACTATTTTCAAAGAAGATATAATTTCATCATATCATGTGTAATATTAATTAAAAAAATATTATTTTTATAAATCAATTATTTTTTCTCAAACCATAAAATGTGGTTATGAAAAATGAATTGTGATATAATCACGGTGATGGTTGGTCATAGGTACGCATGAGTAAAATTTTCATTTTTCAAATATCATTAAGAAAAGAGGGTAAATATTATTTTATATTTCTACAATGATTACAACTACATTATTATAATATTTATAATTTATATATATTCATGTGATGTGGTGATGAAAAATGAATCACATTGAATCATGTAGGTGATAATTCACACATATGAACGAACGATGATATCATTTTATTATGCAAGGAAGGTAAGAATATAAATGATATATTATATTCTAATAATTATACATAACAAAATATATAAACATTAATTCCTTCCATATAACCATTATTCAGATATTATGATGTAAAATGAATTAAATCGGTTCATGAGGTCGTTGTCTGGTAGACACACAAATGATTAATTCTTTTCCCATTTTATACAAGAGGATATGCATATAACTAATTCCCTTAAAATCATAATTCCTTAAAATATGAACAATATTTTATATATTATTTTATCATGGTTAAAAAATAATTAATAAGGTGGAAGAAGAAACAAAACTAAAATGTGTAGTTGAATATTATTCCACTTCTTCAAAGAATTTTCTTTGGTTAAAACCATCAGTCCAATAACAGTTCTGTTATGCCAAAATAATTCCACTAGAATGTGGGTAGGGTTTAAAGGAATTTTTTTTAGTTATTTTTAAAAAATATATTTTTATGTGTGTTGAAATAAAAATAATTTGTTCCCATTTATTTTATTGAGGAGGGGCTCTCATGGAATTTGAAAAAATTTTAAATTAAAAAAAAGTAGTTTGCTATTAAAAATGCATAAAATTAGTTTATTTATAATATAATATGATTATGGATCAATATAAATTCTCTAAATTAATATATTTATGCATTAATTTTGGTTTTAATCCTTATTTTTTTATGTTAAACCTTATTTAACACCTTTAAATATTACTATGGCAACATGGATTTCTACTTGTTGAGGGATAATATAGTTAATAAAAAGTTCTCAAATAACAAAAATTGATCATAGATGAAATTTTATACCTTATAACAATAATATTAATTTATTTAATATTTTTAAAAATTTTATATCCTTTTATATTTTTTAATTTATTTTAAAATTTCATTAATGTCAATTTTGAATCTATTTATTACTATGAATTTTCAAAAATAAATAGATCATGAAATATTAATAAAAAATCTATCAACACACCACCTATATTTCACTTTTATCTATATAATTCTTGTATGAATTTAATTATATAAAATTATATATATTACCAATTTTAATATTATTTATCTGGTTTTCCTATTAATAAAATAATGACACCATCAACATTGTGTAATCAATTAAGGTAATTATTTCTTCACTAAAAATTAAAAATAAATTTAGAGTATAGATAAAACTCTTTTGTTGTTATATTAACTATTTATAGATGAATATATCTTTTGAATAATTCTATATCATAAATATTAATGTTATAAAAAACATTGGTATGAAATCATTGACATTTCTTTAAATAAAATATTATAAACATCATATTAAGTTAAAAATGGACACCAAATACCATATATTTCAATAATTATTTTACTTGGACAAAAATTAACCATTAATTAAAATTGGGTCATGTTAAGGGTTATTTTATAGTCCATATAAATTTATTTTTAAAGTAATATTCCATGTTTATACTTTATCGTAATAAAAAAATTTCCAAGGTTACTAAGCATATTTTTGAAAAAAAGGGTACTATTTACTAAATTTGATACTTTTTATTAAAGTTATTGAATCCATTTTTTCAAAATCAATTAACAGATTAGACATGATATAATTTATAGTTAGTCTTGTAGTCATGATGAGAAATTGGGGGTTTTAATAAGAAATTGTTCAAAAGTTTGAAATGTTTTTTATCCAAATTCAAAATGAAACATTTTCAAATAACCTAAATTATAGTAACAAATTAATAATTAATTTATTTTTTTTTTAAAGCCATTTTATAGAATAATTTAATATTATAAACTAATTATAAGAAATGTTAATATTTAATTAAAATGTGGCATTTTCACTATTCATTGAAAAATGAATCTTATAATTACAAATACAAATAATTAATACTATGATAATTTTGACATCCCAATTCAGAAAAGAACCTTTATTTTTTCAAATCAAATTTTCAAATGTTTCAAAATATAGTTTCAACACAACTACAGCATCAAAAGATACAAAAAACCTTTAGAAAATTATAGGTTTTTTTGTGTAAAAATAGATTTATTTTTATATCACATCTTAGAAAATAATGATTTTAAAACATTGTATTGAGTATAATATATATATATATATATCATTAATATAACCCAAAAGTGTTATTTTTTTATTTTTTATTAAAAAACTCACTTGTTCTCATTTAAATAGTTTTTCAAAAAAATATCACCTTTTATTTTCAAAAGTGTCTTATTTTAATTTATAATTAATTGTTAAACAATGGGTTAATTATATATGCATGTGGAAAAATATTTTTATAATTCACTTAATCCTTTTCATACCATTCATTTAATGGCTTGGTTATAATGACAACATCTAAATAATTATTATAATTAGCTCCTCCATTAAGCTCAACATGGAATATCATGTACGCTATAGAACATAATGTTTCCTTCAGAAATATCAAGGTGTTACATTATCAAAAATTTAATAAATTATGACTTTTTAATTTAAAAATGAACTCGGTAATCAGGGTTCAACTACTAAAAATACCTTTCTTTAACTCCCACATCAGAATAAGGGTCAATAAAAAATCCATTTGAAAAGAGAGAAATAAAAGCAAAATGGTCACCAAAGATAACACATTCCATGGTTTCATGTAAGAAAAAAATGACATGGAAGAGAAAAAAAACCATCAGGTTCTGATGGAGTGTGATATTGAACATGGCTGTGAGAAAGGGAAAACTATAAATAAATGATGGGTTAACAGGTCATCAAATTAGTAGTAAGAAAAGTTAATGGATAATGTGTTTCTTTTAGGATCTTATTCACAGGGATAATGAATTATATTACTACATAGAATAAGGACATAAAAAATTTACATAACTGAAATGTATAGTTTAATCCTTTAATCATATTACTCTACAATATCATCTATTTATATAATAAACTAGTACTCAAGATTAATGATAAGAATTAGTTTCAATTTTTATGAATCAAAAAAAATATAACAATATATTATACCTATCATTAGAAATTAACCAAAACCCAAATTTTTAGGGTAACATAATTTAATTCCAAAAATATAATGTACCTTTATATAATGTTAAAATAAATTAATCTCCAAATTTCAATAGAAAAACTCATTATTCAAATAGATCATTCAATGAATAAATATCCTTAAAATTCCTCATAATTATTCTAGACTATTATTAAATTCCAAAAATTAGAAGGATTTTATCGTATAGACTTCTAAGAAAGTACTTACATTTATCAGTGAAAAAAATAAACTAATCTTAATGAATTATACCAAAATTTAATTTCCCTAATCATATAAAATCCATGTTTAGAAATCATTTCCCTAAATAACCTAAATCACAATATAACCATAATAAAATTTTATATTATTCTAAAATATAATTAAATTATTATTTCTGAAATAAAATACCACATTAATATATTTTCTTTAATCATATATGGTTTCAAAAATAATGAATGTCTTCCAAAATAATAAGAACTTCATAATTCACAAATCATTTTTCAATCCTATGGTTGTCTATTTGATAAAAAAATATGTTTCTAAAATGATCACAGACTTTATCTATTTGTTAAATTAAATTAAAAAAATTGATAATAACTTGGACATCACATAGCCCCATGGTATGTTATACACACTAGTTACCCTTTGGTTGTGGGATCAATTTCTATAGCCTTCTCAAATGCAATGGGTTGTCAAATAGTCTTCTGGTTTTCATTTTTTCTAAATATATATTATTTGTATAAAATTACAAAAAAATATGATAAAATCCAAAAAAATAACAATAATATATTTACACAACAAATTTTCTCTCACAAAAATCATTTTTTATCCCAAAAGTAATCCATAAGTACCTCATGAATGATTGTCTCCAAATATATCATTAGTATCCTAAATATTTCATTATATAAAGCCTCTAAAAAGGTTTATATTACATTGAAATTAAGATCCACCAGCAAATTATAAACACATGATGATATCCATAACTCAGAATAATATATCATTGTCTCCAAATTTTCTAAACCCTTATCTAATACCAACTATAAGGACCTCACCTTAGACATATCATATTCTCATGACTTTAGATTAGAATTTAATTTCTTTCTTTCCAAAAGGTATTTTAGGTTTATAGTTATTAATAATTAGAAAAATAATTACATTATAAACTAATATATTAAAATTGAACACAAATATTAAGTATATGTTTTGTTCCACCTAAGGAAAAAAATTAAAAAAAAACAAGTTTTATTTTCAGGACACAAATTTAATACATTCATCATGAAAATTTTACTTTACCCAATCGATATTTATGTCTTGTGACCAAAATTTTAATAATTAGTATGAGAAAAAAACCTCATTAATTGTCATAAATTAAGAAAATAATAATCCCCATGGAAAACATGAACACCCATTTAATGTTTTTTTAGAGAATAGAACAAATCATTTTCACATGAAAAATATACACACTTTCTACTAAAATTAATGAATTAAAATCATTATCAATCATAAATATAAAAATTAACATAGGTAAAAACATTCATATAAGTATTACATATACTTTATCACTATATACCAAATAGTGAGTAACCATAATATTTAAATTTGGAATGTCCATAAAAAATATATTCTTATACTCTCTTATGAGAATAAAAATCAGTAAGTTCTATCCCACTAACTCATGCATTTGATAGATATAATGTGCTCAACCACCCTTTCATTCTAATAGAAACCAACCAACCCTATAAAAATTCTTAATATTCATAACATAATGATAGGACATAATTCATGTATAATTGAAAAATTCCTTAGTAAAATAATTTTTCCATTATGAAATCATTGTTCATTTTTTAAAATCTGTTAAATCATAAATAAAAAATTGTAGTTGAAAATAATATTTAAAAAATTTAATTTAATCTTGAAAAAATATGGATTCATGAAATAATTAAAATCCATTCATTGATTATACATTAAAAAGATATTCCTTTTTTTAATTTTCTAAAAATAGTTGAAAATGTAACATTAAAATAGTTTTTTAAAAATAAATTCCCTTACAAATAAAATGAAAGGATCCCTTTTATAAGTCAAACAATTCACATTCTAAAACATTAATGTACATATAAATACATTAGTAAAAACCATTGTAATGATATGTACATGAATGGTAAATAGTTATAAGAATGAATAATAAAACCATTTAAAATGATAGTTTGGTTAAAGAGAACCTTACCTTGATTCTGACTCATTGCATACATTATTTATCTTACCAAATAATAAAAATATGTTATTATAAAAATTATTGAAAAAATAATTCCAATTTATTATTCCTTATGTATCACACATTTATATGTTATATACAATTACTTATTCAGTTAAGCTCACGTCAGATGATTTGATGATATTCAGTTCATATGTCCAAAATTTCTTTGGTAAGTTGAATTTGGACAAATATGTCATCATTACATCATATAAAAAATAATATTTATGAAATAATTATTATTTTTATACATCAATTATAATTTGATATATAACCATTAAACATGGATGTGAAAAATTAACTACATTATAATTAGAGAGATAGTTTGTCACACGTATGTATGACTAACGTTTTTATTTTTCATTGATCATTGTAGTTAGAAGGTAAGATTTGTTTTATATTTAAATAAATTTTATAATATCACTAATATCATCTTAAAAAAATTAAATTTACCTATCATATAATTGATGTTATTTTCTGATGAAAAACAAATCACATCTCCAAGTGAAGGAGATAATTCATACATATAAATGAACAATGTAATAATTATTATGTGCAATTGTGAAAATGTAACTGTTAAATTATGTTTTAAAAATGTTTCATTCACAATTATTATCATATGTAATCATTAATTACAAAACTATAACTATCCTTTATAGAAATTTATTGAAAACAAATTACATTGGTTCACGAGGAGGTAGTCCGCTATACAACCGAGAGATTAATTTTGTTCCAATTTGATGGAAGAATAGATGAATATGGATAAATATATTATCATAATAAAAAATAAGTATATGTAAGAAAATTGATTTATTACTTTATCATGGTTTAATACTATTTGAAGGAGGTAGAAGAAGGAACATAACTAAAATGTGTAGTTGAAAACTATACCTATTCTTCAGATATTCCCTTTTTTATAACATCTTAAGACCAATAAAATTTGTGTTCTACCTAAAATAATACCTATTGAATATAAGTATGGATTATATGAACGGATTTTGATATGGATTTTCTAAACTATAATTATTTGGATGTGTGGTGAAATGAGAATAGGGGTGTCCTTTTGTAAGAGAGGGGAGGGGGCTGATGAATGTTCAAAAAATATTTAGTTAATATAAATTATTTTATATTCCAAATGGATCAAAACTAGATTATTTATAATTTTGTATGATCATGAGTCAAAATACCTTAACTAAATTTAATTTAATCAAGGTTTAACTATTTTTTTAATCCTTATCTTTTTGTATTTACCCTTATTTAACCCATTTAACTCTTAACATGACTACATGAACTTTTTCCCTACTAATTGTTCGTATAATAATTTTAAATTGAGAGATAAACAGAAATGGGTAATTGATGACATGTTAAATTTCAACCAATTATTTTAACAATTCTAATTTTTTTAAAAAAATATATACCAATTAATAATAATATATATATATATATATGATAAAGGAAAATTTTAACACTATTCATTACTATGACATTTAAAAAATTAAATAAAATAGTATATGTCAAAATAAACGATTATAATACATCTAAAATATAAAATTTCATCTATGAAATTAATTTATGACATTATTTTTAATAAATAATATTTATTTTAATAGTTTTTATATCTTTTATTTTATTTTTATATTAATAAAATAATTACGGAATCACTGTATTATACAAATTTAAAGTAACTATTTATTTACTAAAATTTAAAAATAAATTTATATAATGAAGGTAAATATTTTATATTTCATATTACTATTTATATATTATGATATATTATGAATAAAACTATATAATAAATTTTATAATTATTAAAAATGTGTGTATAACATCATTCAATTTTACTGAAATGAAATATTAAAAATATCATAATCATTAAAAATAGAAACAAAATGCCATATATTAGAATAATAATTAATAATGGAAGAATATTAATCATTAAATAAAATTTAGATAAGTGTAAGGGTCATTTTGTAGTTCTTATCATTTTATTTTTAACCTAAATTACAAAATCAACTCTTTACCACAGTAACAAAAATTACCATGTTTGTTATTCATATTGAACAAAAATAAAAGGGTAATATTTAATAATTGTTTATAATATGATTCCAAGTACTTAATACATTTTTAAAAATAAAATTCTAATAATTTTTATATTTTATTCTAAAATTATCCCCACACACATGACGAGAAAACAAGTTTTTTAAATAAAACTGTTCAAATGTTTAATTTTTTTACCAAATTCAAAATAAAAATTATTATAATGACCTAAAATGGATTAATATATGTTTTATTTAACTAATGATACTTTAAAATAAATTTAATATATATATTTACATTATATATAATTTACATGTAAATTAAGTTTTTGATTAAAATTTATTATTTTTCACTAATCATAAATACTAAACATACCAAAAAAATACCAAAAATTCACTATAATATAACAATTTCATTAAAAACCCTAAATTTATTTTATTTTTTCAAATAAAATTTATAAATTCATTAATAATTAGTTCTAAAATAATTGAGTCTTCAAAAGGTGGTAAGGATGACTTTGAAAAAATACATCATTTTATTGGTAACATTGGATTTGTTTATATATCATGTCTAGAAAACATATATGATGAGAGTTATTCATTAGATTGAATATATTATATAAATATATATCTTTCATTAATATAATCACAAAGCTAGATTTTTCATTTGATTGATATAAAACACACATGTGTGTTTATAAATAGTTTTTTTAAATGACTACCTTTTATTTAAAAAAAAATTATTTTTATTTATAATTAATTGGTCTCTAAAAAATTAATTATATATAAAGCTGTAAAATATACATATATAATTATGTTAATCTTTTTTATACTCGGTATTCTAACATATAGGTTATAACTCTAACATTTAAATAATAATATTTAGTTTGTTTAAACATGATCTATTGTATCATGTATGTTATCGAACATAGTGATACCCTCTAAAAATATTTGGATTCTATGGTCTAAAATATATAGAGAGCATAAAATACACAAGTTTATATTCACATAAAATGATCTCAATATTTTCCAATGACGGTGGTTATAGATGATCAATAATTATGGTTATTCAATCTATTAGAATCCTTGGTTGGTGAAAAAAATGACAAATGATCAGAGTTGAAAGTGTATTGTAACCATATCCAAAATGAGGATATAAAGGTATCTAATATTATTGGACACGAATAGAATAGAAATGGGAATAGTAAAATTGACATCATCTTATAACACTCAAATAACTACCCAACCTTCCATTCTTTAGAGGATCAAGGAGGCCTATAAATATGATGAAGTGATATAGAAAAAGATTTTGAATATTAGGGTGTTCAAATTTTATAAAGATGGAATTTCAAGGATTGTAACTAAAATATTTTTTCCATCAAAAACATATCTCAAAATTAATCTTTTGTGTTATGTGTATATATCATCCTTATCTATTCATTCTAGAATAAATAAAATGTATAAATACCTGAAAAAACTTTTGGTATGATAATATAAATAGGGATATTGCTAAATTTATATATTGATGCATGGTATTCCTAAAACTCAATGTTAAATGAAATATGTCTAAGGGTATGATTAAATAATTCAGCATACACATACAGAAATTTTAAAAAAATAATAATGGATTTTAACACAGGACACCACATGAAACCTAAAAGAAATAACTCCATATGGGTGTTAGTCGAACAATTAACAAATTAAGCTCATTTCATTACTATGGAGAGGGATTTTTATCCGAAAAAACACCCCATGATATACATTATATATGTCTTAAGACTACATAGATTTTCGATATCTATTATATCTAATTGATATCCACAGTTTACCTAGTGGTTTTTAAAAAGCCTTCATCAATCATTGGATGCTGAGCAATGTTTAAGTACTGCTTATCACCTATAGGCATATCATCAGCATGAGATAACCATTAAAACACTTGAGGATATATTGAGATCATGTTCAATGCATTTCATAGGATGTTAGGATCATCACCTTCCCCTATTGTAGTTTTCACATATAAATATTTTATATTCTTATATTGAAACGGATCTTTGTTAGCCTTTGTATAAGAAGTGGTATGAGACTCCAACATACTATGGTGAATTTAGAGAATATAAGATGTAAGAAACTTTCTATATACAAGTGATGACATTGAAGGTTTAAACCACTCAGTTTCATCTATGATCCACACAATGTTGATAGAAAATATATGTAGAAAATTATTAGAGAGACCAATAGTTTTAGGTCAGAGATAAATTTTTATTTCGTATATCACTATGGAGTGAAGTCATGAGGTTTTGGAAGAAGTAATTCATAGTCACAAATACATCCAACCATTTTGTATCCCTGATCATTTCATATCTATGACGTATAAAATAGCACTCCCACCAAACTTATCTCACATATATGATGTCTTCCATGTATACATTTTTAGGATGTAAATACCATACCCACACATGTATTGAATTTAGAGGTGGCACATTTGGGGAATAATCTTTAATGTGAGGAGTATTTTTTGGAGATCTTATATCATATAGACTATGTTTTATAAAACAAGACAACTCACCTAGTCAACATACTATGGTGGAACCACATGTTTTCAACAGAAACATGGGATATGGAAGTGGAAATGAAACTGAAGTCCATCATCTATTTTAGTGTATGAAATTAAATTCATAGAGATAAATTTTTGAAGGGGGTAAAAACGTGACAACCCAAACTTTTATAAATGAAATTTCCTTTTTGAATGAATAAACTCTTTATTAAGTATTAAAGATAGAGAAAAAACATGAAATACCTATATTATTTTTTACAATTATCAATTGTTTTCATGTTTTATTTAAAATACGATCATGAATCAAAACCATTTATAATATATCCATTATACAATGACTTATTTGATTATTATATACTAAGGGTTATGATAATGTAAAATTTCACAAAAAAGAATGTGATGACATCGATCAATAGGATTTTACACTATGAATCCCATTTATCAGAGATTCTAAGGGATACGGGATCACTGAGATTTTCCCCTAACCAATCCCATGATAATAGTTAAAAATTTATGAAATAAAAAAATCTATTTATAGGATAATTTCAAGAATATCAATTTCATAATGCAAACTATGTTCATTGAACCACCTTATAAGTGAACCATAATAACAAACCTTACCCATATGGAATATACTACTATAATAAGATGTTTTGTATCATGAATTAAGTAGTATGAATATGTATATTTTCTATATTAATGAAATAATTATCATATTTAATCATTTTTATTATTAATTTTTAAATGATTAAAATTTTAATTTGATTAAAATTATATTATGATATGTTAAATCTCAATTTTAATTTTGTGTAATATTTATTTTAAATTAAGATAATATTTTAGATGAATTAAATAATTTTATAATTATTTGGTCATTTTAAAAAAATTTCTTATAAAATATTTTTTCATTAAAAATATATGGTCATATAATTATATTATTTAAATTTAATTTTTATAAGGGTTAACAATAATTATTAATAAAAATGATTTTTTCAATGAATACATATTTTTATTTTATGTGTAAATAATTATTTTTTGAATTATTATGAAACAATAAATATTAGTTTTTAAATAAACACATCTATATTATCTGATAGATATTTTTTTCATATTTTTATAAGATAGTTGGATTTTTCTGTAAAAATTTAATACTGTATAAATATACAATATGTATTAGAAGATCATAATAGAAAAAAAGTTTTTTAATAAAAACCAAAAAGTGAATCCTAAATAAAATACAAGCCTCGAATTTAAAATATTTTTTTGAAGTTATTTTATTTTATTTTATAAACTCTTAATGATTTATCAAAAACTAATATCATATTTTATAATTTTCAAATCAATTCATTATAAACATGTCTCTTTTCTACATCACCAAGGGTTATATTTTAAGTTACATCATTCGTGGATTTATAAAATATTATAAATACATCCACTTTTTAGAAACCATGTGACAAAACCATGACATTTTTTGTGATTTTGAGTAATTTATCAATTACTATCCAAAGCCAATGTTTAGTAATTAGTAAACATTTTCCACTCTTTTAGAATAAAATTCCCAAATCCTCCAATTCATGTTTAATAAAAACAATCTAATCTCAAATTTTATCTATATTTATCTCTATATATCCCTCCCAAGGAGTTACCATGATCTTAAAAGACCCCTATAATGCTTTTAGAACCACCATTTCTAGGTTAGGGATCCTCTCTATATCCTCTTTATTAAAGAACATTCATTATATTATGGATTTTTATTTTTATTTATACGTGTTGGAATATTATTTAATCATAACTATCAATATAATTTTTTTATCTATGTGATGATATACCCATTTATTTGTCATTAAACCCTCCTATGAATCTTCGTATAACCCTATTATACTATCAAAATTATCCACTGAATTTCCATGCCAGTCATTTGTATAGTGAATAACAATCCCCATTCCACTAAAGTGTATTATCATAGATATAAATATCCATAATTGATTATGGAATTCCATGTATATAACCCACACTATTTATTCATTGGAATAAATATAATGAAAGACATCCTTTTGTTGTAAAATCATGTTGTCACACTTATGAATGTACCTGATATGAATATGAATGGTGAACCTATAATTTTATGTTTCTCCAATGCATTGAGAAATGTTTTTATATCAGGAGATAACATCTATGGTAAATGGTAGGTTATCCTGATGACATTATGTTATGTTATGTTTAATATTATCCTTGACATATCTATATGATATCATGTTTTATGTTGTTTCAACATTACTATGTTAAATTTATGTTATCAGGTTATATTATGCTTCAATGTTCATGTTTTTTTATTGTATCCCCTCTTATGTTACCTTGACATGACACTTGAATCAAATATACTAAATTACGATAAGTTATTTCTTGATTATTACCTTATTAGGATTTATAGATCACCCCTTCCTTATGTATGTCCCCAAGGTAACCCATAATTTTTTAGGAGAGGATTATAAATATAAGGGGTTGTTATAGAGTTTTTAAATAATGTTTTTGTACCCATGTTTCAATTTATTGTTCCATATACCAAATTTCTCAAAGGCAATATGAATCATGAGTTGATGGGATTTTTTTATATGTTATTTTAATTAAAAAATCATAAATTAAGATATATTAAAATATGGGTTTTCTTGAAACCCATATATTGACAATAGAGAAATGAGGTAGTGATTCTCCATATACCTATGGATTTTTATTATTAAATCTAACAATTAAATATGTTTTTCTATCATTTTTTTCTAATTGAAACCCTAAATTTTAGAATTTCTATCTCATTCTTTTGTTATTGGTCATTACACTAAATCTATGGGGTGGATTTTTATCCTTTCTGTTTTTTTTATTTTTATTGGAATGATTTTTAAGGGATCTATAATGTGCAATGGTTAAAATAGTGCCCCATCCATCTCAATCATCTCTCCCTACTCTTTCCTCTCACACCCACTCTTATCCCCCCTATATCCTTTTATCATCTAGATGGTAGGTGATTTTCAATTATAGAATTGCGTGATTGTGGAACCATGGGGAAGTGGAGTGAGGGGAGTGCATGAATTGAAGGAGAAGTGAGGTTTTATGAAGTTTGATTCATGGATAGGACTGTAGAGAAGCGATGACACAATGAGAAGGTATTATGAAAAATATGACATGGTGATGAAGGCATGTGGATGAATACAACGGTGGGAGGAAACCATGGAATGGGTAGCAGAGAGGTTGTTAGGAGAAATAATGTTGTGTTAGTCATTGATCTGTGACCTATATGGAAAACAACACATCATCACACTTATTTTGGGCTGGACCAGCCTAGACTATGCACTAGAAAATTAATGGGCCAAACCACTTATGCTAGATGAGTGAGTGGGGGCCACCATTTGGCCTCATCCCAACATGTTTCCATACTATCTAGGTAGGTTGGGTCTCCTACATGTGACAAGGTGGGACATTGCACTATGGAATGTGTGGGAACCACACACTGATATTTCTATATTCCACCATTCACATAGGGATCATGTGTATGATAGGAGAATACACTTCCCCATCCAACTTGATAGATGATTCCACAGGGATTAATTTTCACCTATATGGGATGTTTTAATAATATTCTCACCATGTATTGAATTCAATAAATAATAGCCCAGTATGAGAATATTTTCATTATGATCAAATTAGAGTGGAGTTTTTTTTTCATATGAGTCCATTTACAAAGTGTGATATATAGTTTCATTAATTATCCCTGTAAAGATGATATTTTTTGTTTAGGAAACATGGTCATATCATACTAGTGTCTAGATGAGGATACCCCATAGACTTTTTGGCGATATATACCCGACCACCAACTTGGGGTGGTCATCCATTAGGTTGACTTGAGATCAGTAATTCAAAAAATGATTTTTTAGGTTCCCCAAAAAATACAAATAGAGTTTGGTTCAACCCCACATACTTATGATTCGATTCCTCTATCAAAACAGTTATGTGATCCCTAATACATAGTTCTCCAATCGACGGGGCATGGGTCCTCAATTTTTATACTCAATGAAGTGCATAGGTTTTAGTAACATGGTTTTTATGGTACTAGGGTTTAGTATTCCCTTACTAAATATTTACCCTCAAAAAATTATGAGACACCCCTTATGATCTAGAATTATGATGATATTATGGAAGACAGAAATGTGTGATTCTCCCATGAAGGAAATTATAAAATTAATTTGGAGAGTGTACACTTTAATAATTATAATAAAATGATCGAAAAAGGTTGAGAACATCTGATAATTTTAGTTTGTTTACTCATCTAGTTCCCTTGGTTTTCTTTTGGATTATGAAGCATAGATATCTACGTTATAGTTCATATATATTTTAATACTCTCTAAATCCCTAGTTACTCATGAGATTTATAATTACATGGGTTATAGATGAAAAGGATTATGATTTTATACATTGTGTAGAATAATAGTCATAGGGAATGTACAAATTTTCCATCATTTTCATTCTCCTGGTTACATTAATATACTAGATTTTCAGAAATTTCTTTTATGTATTTTTTTTGGATTTTAGGAAATCCACTTGAGTATGTGTATAGTTACCCATGCACATTACATGTAACCAAAATAGTTGTGTATATGAAAGTGATACATAATTTATAAACAATATCAATGGATTTGGAGCAGACCGGTGTAGTTTAATGATCAATATACTCAATTCATGGAATGTAATTATGGATCATAGTCTTCCATGATAGTGGTGGTGGCCATTATAGAAATTTATTTGTCATGGAGTTGAAAAAATAGGGAGTAACCTTTCAATGCCATAGGTTTATCTGATTAAAGTGTTTCAGATTTAATTTTTCTTTGGAATTTTTCAATATGTTGTTGTATTTTCAATTCATGTCTCCAGTATATAATATATATAGCTTATTTTCAACAATTTATGTAGTGGGTAATTCTAGTAATTTTATCAACTAGAGATATGTTTATATTACATGATGATATAGACTGAGAAATCCCTTAATGTGTGATATACCTACTTGACGATAACGACTAGTCCCTATATAGATACCCATATATACAATAGTTAGTAAAATCTAGGGAAATTTTAATAATTTAAATGTGGGTCCCCAATAAATGTTTTTTTTGATAATTTACATTAATAACTAAATTTCAGGAGCTATTCCATATTCAAATGCTGTTTTTTTGGAAATTTTTGGAAGTTTGGGAGGTACTTTGGGAGATTGAGTTAATGTGGTAGAAATGATGGTGTAATGGCTTGAGTATGTGGAAATAAAATTTTTGAGTCATTTGGGGTATATAAGTGTTGAAATAGAGTGGTAATCTTGCCTAAAAACATATCCAAGCTTAAGGATGTTAATAACCACTATTTTTTTAGTGATAACATGTTTTAGGAAGGCATATTGGTGAAGAGAATAATTGGGAGATTTTGGAGTGATTTTTTTTTATTTTTTGTGTTTCCTATATTTATCTAAATATTTATTAATTATAAAACCTTAAATATGTTTTTCCTCATTATAGAAGAATGTCACACATCATAGAGAAGAGGAAATTATTCTTACCTAGGAAAAAATATTACATATGTTTTTTCATCCATGTGAAAAAAACTTACATATAATAAAAATATTATATAAAGGGATGAATTATCTTACAAAAGGAAATGATATTAACGATGGAATATATTAACATATATATGAAATTTTTCAAAAGATATAAAACTTACATATGGAAATATATATATATTATATAATTATTTTACAGAAATAAATATCCATACATATGAAAAATATATTACACACTAAGGAAATAATTTTATGTATGAATATTTTCTAAGGGGAAGTATCATATATATAAATTAAGATTTGTTACATATTGGATTTCTTATATAGAAAACATATTATGTAAGGGTAATATATTATTAATGGGTAAATTATGTAATGTGTGAAAATTTTTATATTGGAGAATATATTACATATGAAATATATCATACATATTGATTTCATTCTTGGAAAAAATATGTTATGTGTGGGAAAATCTACTATTCATGGAAGATTTTTATCATAAAATTATCTTATCTATTGAAATTATGTTACATATGAAAAATGTAATGTGAGAAATATTTGATATATTTAAAATATCTTATGTGTTAGATATTTTTCTAAGGAAAATATCATATTTTTTAATATAAATTAAATATCATATTTTTATATGAAAAATATATTACGTAACGATATCTCACTATAGAAAAATATATTATATATGAAAAATTTAATTATATATGAATTAAAATATATAATGTATTAGATTTTTTGTAAAAGAAATATCATATATAGAATAAATAAGTTATTAATTGGGGAAAAATTTTAACACATGAAATGAATATGTTAGGTATGGGGTTTTTAGAATGGGAAAACCCCTAGGTATTGAAAATATGTTATATATATTTTATTATATAATGTAAGAGGTGGATATCATATGTATAGCTTTTTTTAAATGATTTGAAACTTATGTATAATAAAATATTGTACAAAACTCCCAAAATATTACATATTAGGTTTTACCTAATGTATTAAACATACTTATATAGTAAAATATGAAATTTATGAGTTTTTTTAGTGAAAACCATACGTATTGGCCTTATATATTACATAAGGAAGGGAAAATATTAATTCTAAAATGAATAAATAATTAATAATTTATTTATATACATATGGTATCATAGGGGGTGATATGTATATTATTTTTTAGATGCGTATAGAATTTTTCATTTTTTTACCAATTAAATTGTGTTTACGGATTTATTTAAATACCAAAGAGAGGATTAATAAACTTATTAAAGAAAAATTTGTTTATTTTTCGTAAATTTTTCAATGGAGATAAAAAAAATAAGGATATAATCCCACCTCTACATAGAATATTCATATATTCATCATTTATTAAAATATTCATGTGTAATTTAATCTTAGACATCTTTAGAGGCGGGTCTAATGCATCGTATTTAATATTTTTTTTCTTCCACTCGTTATCACTTTTAAATAATTCAACTTGAACTATGTATTTGGTGAAAATTCCAGTGGTCATGGAGGAATCATCTTAACATTAAGGTGTTCTTTCTTAGCATAGCTAAAGGATGTACTTGGTGGATGATTAGACCAATCATCCTACAGATTAAAAGATGTAAACTTATTCACTAAATTAATTAAGAATTAAAGTATATTATATAATATGAAAATATTAAATAAAAGAATATACTAGGAATTTTTTCAATTTTATGACTGAATGGATTTCTAGGTTTTTGTGTCCCCTTTTCACAAGAATGTGACCACTTAAAATCACATAGCGAGTGATTCCATGAATATTCCTGATATAGTAATTTTGAAATTAATGATAAAATGTGTTTTTGAAATGATTGTAAATTGTTTCATGAAATTTTAAATAAATTTATCTGGGATTGGGACCTCTTATTCAAAGATTATAGCTGAATGGGATGTATATGATTTAGTGAGGGAATTTCAGCTTACTTTTAAGTTGAATAACTCAATTATTGAAGTATATAGCCCCTTCAATATCTCCATATGTATATTTATTTTATTTGTCATGACCCATCCTCGGGGCCCGTGCCGTGACTACCCCAAGCCCGCCTTCCATAGGCCAGGGGCTGGCGACTAGCACCAAGGCGTATATCTCGGTAAAAAGGGAAGGCATTGCCCTTGTAAAGTAAACAAGCACCACAGAGTAAGGAAGCGGAAAAAGTAAACACTAAGTAAAAACTGGTACAACAGTAAGTGCAGAAAAGTAAAGGGGGCCGGAAATACAAGCCCAACTATAAAGTACAACTGAAAGGGGAAAAACAGCTACTGAAAGAAAAAGCTGCAGCATCGAGTCGTCCTCTAAAAGTCCCACCTGGAGGGTGAGTACAGATAGCCTCCACAGCTCCTCGACCCAGCCGTCCGCTTCGAGTACGTCCAACCCAGTGGTCCACCTCCAGGTACCGTCCTGCTCTGCAAGCCTCCACCACGATCAACGCTGTCCGTCATCTGCAACCAACACAACGTAGTGCGGGCATGGCCCGTGCAGGGGTGAGTATAAGCTACTCAGTAGGGACCCCGAGACCCCCGATGGTCTCCCAGAATCCACAAAGGATAAACCACAAAGGAAAGATACAATCACGAGGTAACATCCGACACTGCTTAGGTCTATGCCCATACATATACCTAAGTTATCAATTCTCACTCAGCTCCAACATCCGAGCTCAAGTACAACCCAGTCCACACAGGAAAGTAAAACGTAAATCCACACAGGATAGCACAACACAATCCACAAAGTAAAGAAAATCATAATCCACATAGGATAGCACAATACAATCCAAAAAGGAGAGCAAAACAGGATTCAGCTCACACATGTATACTACTTCGAATGACGATAGAGATGATCACTGATCCATCTAAGTCGTCGGACCCACAAAGGATCGATAGGTACTAACCCCCGCAATGACCCACAAAGGATCTGACCCACAAAGGATCGATAGGTAACTAACCCCCGCAAAGACCCACACAGGATCGGGCCCACACAGGACCTATAGGCACTGGCCCACACATGACCGCTGAGTGCTGACCCACATAGGATCGGACCCACACTGGATCGGTAGCACTGACCCACAAAGGATCGCTGAGTGCTGTAGTCGTCGCCGTCAAATCCACTGAGGATCTCTACACAGTCGTCGTCGTCACAACAGTAGTCACAGCCAGCTCTAGGGTTCCCGCACACAGCAAACTCGTTTCGAAGGGTCCGCTCCATGAGCCAAGAGGCTGATACATCAACTGACACATACTTCAGATTTGATGTATCCAAAAGTTCTGTATCCTCAATAGGAACTCAACGTCGCAGATGGCGCGTCAATCGGACGCCTAGTCTGAGAGTTATTGGCTTTTTCGTCCTAAGGACCCGGTTGGTTTTTAAGGCAAAACCAACCCGACCATACTCCACCAGCGTCTAAACCTCAGACGGAGTATGCCAAAAGATCCATCTCACCAAGAGGAATTTGACAAAGCTGACGGTACGTCAATCGGACGTCCGAAGCTCAAGATATGAGTGTTTCCGCTCCGAGGGCCCGGTTGGTTTCGTGTACGAACTAACCTGGCCGAATCCAAAGTATTCCAAAACCTTGAGTGTGATATACCAAATCGACCGTATCGATCCAAGGATCTCATCGACGCTGACGGCGCGTCGTTCGGAGTCCCGTAGCTCAAGGTATGATCAAAAGACCGAAAAGGTCCGGAAACGGGGGTTCTGGGCCCGGACCGACCCGGCCCAACCCCCCTTGGGTCGGCCCGAACCGGGTCGACCCGACCCGGGTCCGGGTCCGACCCGGTTGGCGCGACCCGGCCCGACCAGGCGGCCCTGCCCGACCTGGGCGCGACCCGGCCCGGCTCGGCTCGGCCGAGCGGCCGAGCGGAGGAAGCCGCGAGGGGCGTGTTGCCCCCGCGTGAGACGAAGCCGCGACCCCACGTGGGGCCGCTCGGTATCACCGGATGCGGCCGGGCCGCCGCGTCCCTGCCTTCGGTTCCGCGCGGCCGTGGAACTGCCTCCCCCCGCCGCGGCTGAAGCCGCGACGGCTCCGTCCGGCGGCACACCGGTGGAGTTCGTGGGCCACCAGAATTGTTCCGGTGGTCCGATTCCATTCCCGTCTGCGCTGTAGCTCCTCCCGGGTCCCATTATTCACTGCGGAATTAACAAATCATCTCTGTGGCCCGCTTTGTCATCATCCGCCGTTCCGCACATCAACGAAGAACTGCGGAGGGTTGTCGGGCAGTGTTTGTTTGGCCTGCACCCTCCGCGTTAAGTGATAACAATCGGGAAAAATGATCAACATATGAAAACATAACAAGTTACAATTTTAATAAATTAAAATTGCACTTTGATCCCAGGCTCTTTTTTTAGAAGGAATCAACTATGGGAATAAAAATATTATTTTCAAATAAAATACATACCTCGCCGTCGCCATCGGATGCGAGTTCGTCGCGGAAAGAGGTGATTGTCGCGCCGCGGAAGGGCGTCACGTCGTCGCGGAAGGGCGTCGCGCCGACGATCTCCGAGGTTTAAAGGAAACACACAGATTTAATTATAACAATTAAACCCATGTTAAGGATAAAAACCACAAAGGAATTTAAAAGTTTTTTATAACTCCTACCTCAAGCAGATGTTCAGATATTTGTTGTGGAAGAAGGAACGTCGCAGAAGAATGTCGGAGGAGGAGAATCATTGGCGTCGCAGAACGCGGCATCACATCGTCGATCTCTGAGGGTTCGGCGTTCTTCGTCGCCTTTCGTCAAAGGCTGGCGTTCTTCGCGTTCTTCGCATTCCTCACGTTCTTCACGAAGAAGGAGGAAGATCTTTAGAGATTCTCCAAAGGTTTAATACAACATTCAAAAAGGAGGTGTGTTGGCCTTATTTTATTAACATGACAACAAAAAGAAAACGTGTTAAGAAATGAACGAAATTAATTCATAGAATTAATTTCAACGAATAAACCACCCAATTAAATAGGTGCATTTAATTGTTTAAGAAAACGCCCTAGTTGACTTTTATTTAATAGGGGTTTTCGCGGGTGCATTACTTAGCGGAAAAGAAATGGTGGGGTTCGTGCGGGCCCCACATCACAAATATCCTACCAAGTGGGTAGGATATTTTGAATTGCACCATATCCACTTCTACTCAGTTTAAGAAGCTTAAAGTGGCTTTAAGCGGCTTTAAGTGAAATAAAATAAAGTTTGTCGCACTACATTATTTTATTTCTTAACTTAAAGCCCAAAAATTAAAAACCACACCTGAGAAAACGCAACTCCGGAAGAGGCGTTTCTAAGCAAATACCGGCGTTGCGATTCCATCGGTGCCCTCAGAATTCGATTCTGAGCAACGGTTCAAAAGTTAGAAAAACCCGCCCGTTCGTTCACTGAACGTACCCGAGCCAAACTTCCGAAAATGATTCTGGGCACACTGGGCCTCGGAATCAGGTGCCGTCAAAAACTGCGTTCTTGTAAAATTCCAAAGAAAATTAAGAAAAAAATTTCCTTGAATTTTACGGGTCTTTACTTCACTCCCACCTCAGGGCTTTACGTCCCCGTAAAGATACATCATAAACTAGGGGAACAAATGTGGGTACTGAGCACGCATCTGAGCCTCCCGCTCCCAAGTGCTCTCCTGGAGGTTCCCGTGCTGCCATCTGATGCCTACTAGAGGAATCGATCATCTACGTAGGACCCACTCCTGTCGATCCTCGATCTCCACCGGGACCTCCGCAAAAGTCTCCCCATCATCAACGTCTAGCTCCCCATGGTCAATGATATGTGTCGGGTCGTGCACGTATCTCCTCAGCTGAGATACGTGGAAGACATCGTGCACCCGGTGCAACTGAGGTGGTAGAGCCAGGTGATAAGCCACCTCACCGATCCTGCTGAGGACCTGGAATGGTCCGATGAAGAGTGGAGACAACTTGCTACCTCTGCCAAATCTCTGTAATCCACGTCGAGGTGAGACACGCAAGAAAACGTAGTCGCCATCCTCGAACTCTAGTGGCCTCCGCCTCCTGTCAGCTTAAGACTTCTGCCGGATCTGAGCTGTCCTCATCTGCTCCTGCATGACCTGGACCTTCTCTGTCATGGCCCGGACCATCTCTGGTCCCACAAGTGCTGACTCCCCAGGGTTTATCCAGCACAAAGGAGATCTGCAATGTCTACCATACAACACCTCGTACGGTGCCATCCCGATGGTAGAGTGGTAGTTGTTGTTGTATACGAACTCCACCAAGGGTAGGTGGTCCTCCCATCTACGACCAAAGTTGAGGAAACATGCATGAAGCATGTACTCGAGAGTCTGAATGGTCCTCTCTGTCTGACCATCCATCTGAGGGTGAAAGGCGGTGCTCAGACGTAGCTGCGTCTCGAACGCCTCCTGCAACCCCTTCCAAAGCCGGGAAGTAAAGCGAGCATCTCGATCGAAGACGATAGATGATGGCACACCGTGAAGCCATACAATCTCTTGAATGCAGAGACGCCCCAAGCTCTCCACTGAGCCCTGCTCTCTGATGGGTAAGAAGTGAGCCGACATGGTGAGTCGGTCGACAATCACCCAAATGGAGTCATGACCTCTGGAAGTGCGTGGAAGTCTAGTCACAAAGTCCATAGATATCTCATCCCACTTCCACTCCGGGACCTCCAAGGGCTGTACCAAGCCTGCTAGTACCTGATGCTCTGCCTTCACCTGCTGGCAGGTGAGGCATCGAGAAACGAACTCCGCCACAACCTTCTTCATGCCCGGACACCAGTGTTGTCGTCTGAGATCCTGGTACATCTTCGCCACTCCAGGATATACAACTAAGGGAGAAGTGTGAAACTCTCTCAGCACTTTCTACCGTAAAGTGACTGGTACCAAGGTACATCCTCTGAAAAGGATTTCGTGCTCTGCTCCAAGGGAGAATCCATTAGGTGCCTGTCCTGAGGATAACTGCGCATGCAACATCTCACAGTCGGCGTCCCCACGCTGTGCCTCTCTGACCCGCTGTAGTAGTGGAGGAGTGACTATGAGAGACTGAAGGAAGGTTGCTCCATCTCTATGCAAAAAGGATATCTGTAAAGCAGCTAGCTGCTCTGTCGCCTCCTCAAGTAGCTGAATGCCCGTCCTCCTACTGAGAGCATCGGCTACCACGTTCCCCTTTCTAGGAGTATAGACTATCTCAAAGTCATAGTCCTGAAGGAACTCGAGTCATCGCCGCTGTCTTAGGTTCAGTTCCTTCTGTGGGAAGATGTACCTGAGAATCTGATGGTCAGAAAAGACTGTAAAGCGCTCTCCCATCCGGTAGTGTCGCCATGTCTTCAGGGCGAAGACCACTGCTTCTAACTCCAGGTCATGGGTAGCGTAGTTCTGCTCATGCGGCCTCAACTGACGTGATCCATAGATGATCACTGCCCGCTCCTGCATCAGGACACATCCGAGTCCGGTCCCTGATGCATCGCAGTAGACTACGTATCGTACTCCCTCCTTAGGCAACCTCAAGATAGGTGCGCTGGTCAATCTCTATCTCAGCTTTTGGAAGCTCTGCTGACATCTGTCTGACCACACAAAGGGTTTCCCCTTCTTCGTCAAAGATGAGAGTGGAACCACAACTCTGGAGAAGTCTGGCACAAATCTCCGATAGTATCCAGCTAGTCCCAAGAAACTCCGCACCTCCGTCACGCTCCTGGGTGGCTCCCAAGCTAGCACTACCTCGATCTTCACGGGATCCACCACAACTCCCGCCTCAGAAATGACGTGTCCCAAGAAGTGGACCTCACGTATCCAGAATTGAAACTTCGAGAGCTTTCCATAAAGCTGGTGCTCTCGGAGTGTGTCTAGTACAACCCGCAAGTGGTAGGCGTGCTCCTCCTCAGTCGTCGAGTAAATCAAAATGCCGTTGATGAATACTACGACAAATAGATCGAGGTATGGCTGAAAGATCCTGTTCATGAGGCCCATGAACACTGATGTAGAATTGGTTATGCCGAATGGCATAACCAAGAACTCATAGTGGCCATACCGACACCTAAATGCCGTCTTCTGCACGTCCTCGTCTCGAACTCTGAGCTAATGATAGCCTAACTTGAGGTCTATCTTCGAGAACCACCGTGATCCCTTGAGCTGATTGAAGAGGTCGGCAATCCTCGATAGTGGATAATTGTTCATTACCGTCACCTGGTTCAGGCGACGATAGTCGACACAAAGCTGCAAGCTCCCGTACGCCTTCTTGGCGAACAAAATCGGGGAAGCCCAGGGTGAAACACTGGGTCGGATGAATCCCTTGCCCTGCAAGTCCTCCAACTGTACCCATATCTCTTGAATCTCGGTGGGGGCCATCTGATATGCTGGAGTCGATATTGGGGCCGTCTCGGGGTACAGGTCAATATAAAAGTCTACCTCTCTGCTAGTAGGTAGTCCTGGAACGTCATCGGGAAAAGCGTCTGCATACTGGTCCACCACTGCAGGAAAACTAGGACTCTGCACATCAACAGCTCCTAGGATGAGGCTAGCCAACTGATGAGTGTTGGGTTGTCCTCTCCTCTTCGGAAGTCCATCCTGTACTGCGAAGGCTCCCTTTTCACCGGTGAAGGTGAACCTGCTCCCGTCGGTGTGCACACATCACATCTTGCGCCTAATACAGTCAATCTGTGCATGGACTGTAGATAACCAATCCATGCCCAAGATGACGTCGTAAGGCCTCGACGCCGCTACAAGAAGATCCCAGCCGAAGCTCTCGCCTCCTAGAGTAATCTCACACTGCCGGCACCAGTGCGTAATTGTCGAGTCTCCTCCCGTAGGAGTCTCTAGCCATAAGGATTGAGCCAAAGGCACTGTCAGAATCTCTGAGCTCCCAAAAAGGGCAGTGGCTATGAAAGAGTGACTCGCTCCTATGTCTATAACAACTGCAGCAAGGGTGGAATAGACACAGATCGTACCTCGAATCATCTCGGGCACGCCGTGGTCGTAGGCCTCCGCTGCCAGGAGCTGTGCCCGTCTCTGCCCGCTAGCTCTCTATGGTTGGGGTGGACCTCCTGGTGGTGGTGGTGATAGAGCCTCAAAGCGTCGACCACCACCTGCTGCTTGGACAGCTCCTCTGCCTCGCCCGCCACCTTCCTGCGGACCGCCACGGTCGAACCTCTTCCTCTGCCTGGGGGGGCCCTCAACTGTCTGCTACTCCTCAGCACGGTGGTTCGGGTAGTCACGAGCCATGTGACCCTGTCCGCCGCATGTGTAGCAGGGCCTGCCTCTCGAAAGACTGGCTTCGCGCTGTGTGCCCCGCACTGCTGAGCCAGTGTCCTGAGGCCGTCTGCGTGAGGGTCTGGTCTGCCGGGACCCCTGAGTCATCCGTCGACTGCCTGCGGTGGAAGACTCTGCTACGTGCCGCCCTGCGGTAGGTATCGCCGCAGGAGAAGTCTCAGCAAGAAAGCTCTCGATAAAAAGGGATCGCTCTAGTACTCCGGCCTGATTCGGAATGCTGAGGGAGATCAGCGATGCCCTTATCTCGTGTCTCAAACCTTTCTCAAAGGTACGGGCCCAGAAGAATGGGTCCTGTACCATGTCGGTCGAGTAGCGCGAGAGATCGGTAAATCTCGCCGAGTACTGGGTGACCATCAAGCTGCCCTGCCGCAACTGAAGAACCTCCTGGATGCGTACCGCACGGAGGGTGGCCGAGATGAACTCTGAGCAGAAGAGGCCCTCAAAGTCTGTCCAGATGAGAGATGCCTCATCGTGCACCTGGAGCATCAAGCTCCACCATCAGTCCGCTACCGCGTGCAGTAGGCTCACTGCAAGGATCACCATGAGGTCTGTTGGTGTCCTCACTAGCCTGAAAACTCGTACCACTGCCTCCAGCCAGTCCTCGGCTGCCTGGGGGTCCGTCTCCCCGTAGAACCTGGGCGGTCGCTGGCGCTGGAACTCATGCAGTGCACTAAGGCGACGTGTATTGTCAGCGGCTGGGGCTGGAAGCATCGGTGGCTCGGCGGGTAGGGGTACCACCGGTGCCTCAGCTGTCTAAGGGCCCTGCACCAAGGCCTCATCGCTCGACGGACTGTCGTCACATACAACTATCAGAACCCTAGCTGGCTGCCGTCGTGGGGCCATCCTAAAAAGAAACAGGTGCACCACAATAAGAACAGTATACCTGGTGAGATGATACAAGTAATCACAAAGAAAACTTGAAACACACATGCAATCAATGTTTTCGTGCATTAAGTCGGAAATCAGAAGTCAGGATCCTGGTGTACGGATACGTCGGCCGCCGCACCAACACTGGGTTCCCTGGACTGATAACCACACTCAATACGCTTAACACTATTTCTTCACATAGAAGAAAGATCAAAGTCTGTGGTAGAACCGAACTCCTCTGATACCAATTTGTCACGACCCGTCCTCGGGGCCCGTGCCGTGACTACCCCAAGCCTGCCTTCCATAGGCCAGGGGCTGGCGGCTATCACCAAGGCGTATATCCTAGTAAAAAGGGAAGGCATTGCCCTTGTAAAGTAAACAAGCACCACAGAGTAAGCAAGCGGAAAAAGTAAACACTAAGTAAAAACTGGTACAACAGTAAGTGCAGAAAAGTAAAGGGGGCCGGAAATACAAGCCCAACTGTAAAGTACAACTGAAAGGGGAAAAACAGAAACTGAGAGAAAAATCCGCAGTGTTGAGTCATCCTCTGGAAGTCCCACCTGGAGGGTGAGTAGAGATAGCCTCCACAGCTCTTCGGCCCAGCCGTCCGCTTCGAGTACGTCCAACCCAGTGGTCCACCTCCAGGTACCGTCCTTCTCCGCAAGCCTCCACCACGATCAGCGCTGTCCGTCGTCTGCAACCAACACAACTTAGTGTGGGCATGGCCCGTGCAGGGGTGAGTATAAGCTACTCATTAGGGACCCCGAGACCCCCGAAGGTCACCCAGAATCCACAAAGGATAAACCACAAAGGAAAGATACAATCACGAGGTAACATCCGACACTGCTTAGGTATATGCCCATACATATACCTAAGTTATCAATTCTCACTCGGATCCAACATCCGAGCTCAAGTACAACCCAGTACACATAGGAAAGAAAAACGTAAATCCACATAGGATAGCACAACACAACCCACAAAGGAAAGCAAATCGTAATCCACATAGGATATCACAACACAATCCACAAAGGAGAGCAAAAGAGGATTCCGGTCACACATGTATACTAATTCGAATGACGATAGAGATGATCACCGATCCATCTAAGTCGTCGGACCCAGAAAGGATCGATAGGTACTAACCCCCGCAATGACCCACAAAGGATCTGAACCACAAAGGATCGATAGGTAACTAACCCCCGCAAAGACTCACACAGGATCGGGCCCACACAGGACCTGTAGGTGCTGGCCCACACATGACTGCTGAGTGCTGACCCACACAGGATCGGACCCACACCGGATCGGTAGCACTGACCCACAAAGGATTGCTGAGTGCTGTAGTCATCACCGTCGAATCCACTGAGGATCTCTGCACAGTCGTCGTCGTCACAACAGCAGTCGCAGCCAGCTCTAGGGTTCCCGCAGACAGCAAACTCATTTCGGAGGGTCCGCTCCACGAGCTGAGAGGCTGATACATCAACTGACACATAGTCCAGAGTTGATGTATCCAAAAGTTCCGTATCATCAACAGGAACTGAATGTCGCAGACGGTGCGTCAATCAGACGCCCGGTCTGAGAGTTATTGGCTTTTTCGTCCGAGGGGCCCGGTTGGGTTTTAAGGCAAAACCAAACCGACCGTACTCCAACAACGTCCAAACCTCGGGCTGAGTATGCCAAAAGATCCGTCTCACCAAGAGGAATTCAACAAAGCTGACGGTACGTCAATCGGACGTCCGAAGCTCAAGATATGAGCGTTTCCGCTCCGAGGGCCCGGTTGGTTTCGTGTAAGAACCAACCCGGCCGAATCCAAAGTATTCCAAACCCTTGAGTGTGATATACCGAAAGGACCGTCTCGATCCAAAGATCGCATCACCGCTGACAGAGCGTCGTTCGGAGGCTCGTAGCTCAAGTTATGATCAAAAGACCAAAAAGGTCCGGAAACGGGGGGTCTGGGCCCGTACCGACCCGGCCCAACCCCCCTGGGTGGGCCCGAACTGGGTCGAACCGACCCGGGTCCGACCCGGTTGGCGCGACCCGGCCCGAACAGGCGGCCCGGCCTGGTCTGGGCGCGACCCGGCCCTGCGGGTCGGCCCGGCTCGGCTCGGCCGAGCGGCCGAGCGGAGGAAGCTGCGGGGGGCGTGTTGCCCCCGCGTGAGACGAAGCTGCGGCCCTGTGTGGGGCCGCTCGGTGTCACCGGACGCGGCCGGGCCGCCGCGTCCCTGCCTTCAGTTCTGCGCGGCCGTGGAACCGCCTCCCGCTGCCGCGGTGGCTCCGTCCGGCGGCGCGCCGGGGCGCCACCGGTGGAGTCCGCGGGCCACCGGAATTGTTCCGGTGGTCTGATTCCATTCCCGTCTGCGCCGTAGCTCCTCCCGAGTCCCGTTCTTCACTGAGGAATTAACAAATCGTCTCTACGGCCTGTGTTGTCGTCGTCCGCCATTCTGCACATCAACAAAGAACTGCGGAGGGTTGTCAGGCCGTGTTTGTTTGGCCCACACCCTCCGCGTTAGGTGATAACAATGGGGAAAAATGATCAACATATGAAAACATAACAAGTTACAATTTTAATAAATTAAAATTGCACTTTGATCCCGGGATATTTTTTTTAGGAGGAATCAACTTCGAGAATAAAAATATTATTTTCAAATAAAATCCCTACCTCGCCGTCGCCGTCGAATGTGAGTTCGTCACGGAAAGAGGTGATCGTCGTGTCGCGGAAGGGCGTCGCGTCGTCGCGGAAGGGTGTCACGCCGACGATCTCTGAGGTTTCAAGGAAACACACGGATTTAATTATAACAATTAAATCCATGTTAAGGATAAAAACCACAAAGGAATTTAAAAGATTTTTATAACTCCTACCTCAAGCAGATGTTCAAAGATTTGTCGCGGAAGAAGGAACGTCGCAAAAGAACGTCGCAGGAGGAGAATCGTTGGCATCGCGGAACGCGGCGTCGCATCATCGATCTCTGAGGGTTCGGCGTTCTTCGTCACCTTTCGTCGAAGGCCGGCGTTCTTTGCGTTCTTCGCGTTCTTCGCGTTTTTTGCGTTCCTCGCGTTCTTCGTGAAGAAGGAGGAAGATCTTTAGAGATTCTCCAAAGGTTTAACACAACATTAAAAAAGGAGGTGTGTTGGTCTTATTTTATTAACATGCAAAAAAAATGAAAACGTGTTAATAAACGAACGAAATTAATTCATAGAATTAATTTCAACGAATAAACCGCCCAATTAAATAGGAGCGTTTAATTGTTTAAGAAAACTCCCCAGTTGACTTTTATTTAATAGGGGTTTTTGCGGGTGCATTACTTAGCGGAAAAGAAACGGTGGGGCTCGTACGGGCCCCACCTCACAAATATCCTACGTAGTGGGTAGGATATTTTGAATTGAACCCTATCCGCTTCAACTCAGTTTAAGTAGCTTAAAGTGGCTTTAAGCGGCTTTAAGTGAAATAAAATAAAGTTTGTCGCACCACATTATTTTATTTCTTAACTTAAAGCCCAAAAATTAAAAACCACACCCGAGAAAACGCAACTCCGAAAGAGGAGTTTCTATGCAAATACCAGCTCTGCGATTCCATCGGTGCCCTCGGAATTCGATTCCGAGCACTGGTTCAAAAGTTAGAAAAACCCGCACGTTCGTTCACAGAACGTACCCGAGCCAAACTTCCAAAAATGATTCCGGGCACACCGGGCCTCGGAATCAGGTGCCGTCAGAAACTGCGTTCTTGTAAAATTCTAAAGAAAATTAAGAAAAAAATTTCCTTGAATTTTATGGGTCTTTACATTATTAATATATGATGTGACAAGTGACCTCACCAATATTTTATGATAAAAATTAATTTTAAAATTTATTATTGCACATTAACCTTCGATATGGGTTTAAATGAGGTATGTTTCATAATAATCCATAGACACTATTTTGGTGGCCTTAACTAGCGATATTGTCTAGATTAATCATAAAATATGGTTTGTGGAGCTTATGGACCATAGAAGGTCACGATTTAGTAAGGAAACCTAGTGTCCCTTGGTAAATGTTTCATTACACACATTATTATAGAGGTGAGTGTTGATTAGGGATTTCATGGGGTAAGTAGGCTATGAAGAAACAACTAGATAATTTATAACCTATGAACTTGTTGATTCAATCATGGGATGAGTATTCCTACCCCAATAGTATGTGAGGACTCGAGTGGGTATACAAATGGTATGATTATGTGTAGGTTGGGAGTGAGGGGACTAGCATATTACATGGAATGTGACATTAAAATTATTGCAACTTGCAAGAGTGATACTAGTGTGGTATTTATTATATTCATGGTGTGGAGATAATATAATTATGGTAATACTGTAATATTTCATTCTTTATAAGTAATGGGAATGAACCTAGGGTTTGGATTGAGGTGGAGGAGTCCATGTAAGTCGTTTAAATTTTGATTAATCTTATAAAATGTCGATGGATACGCTAAACATATGAAGACCCTAGGAATATTTTTATAGAGAGGATATAATGGGTATAATACATATGTATGAGTGATACATATAGATTGTGAAATTTAGATGCTATCATATGAGATAAGTGGTAGGTTCATGCATATAGTTAACCCCTATGAGTATCTTGACAAAAGATTGAAAAATGGGACTCTCTTCCCTTGCCAAGATATATGATATATTATAAGGCATGTGATATTACCCTTTGTGAGATATTATTGGGTATCCATTAGTCCCATGACATCTAATATTAGATATTATTGGTTGGGAAATGGACCGTGATGTTTATATGAGATATCACATGATGGATGATGGCCCCCGATGATTAATATCCAATATATTATAAGGTAGAAACTATTATCTTTGATGATATATTATTAGGTGTAGATTGACCTCCAATGATTTATATGAGATTTTAGAAGGTAGGTGTTATTCTACTAGATGATATTATAGTTGGTGGATGTTATTCCCCATGATACAATGAATGAGATAGTATGTGGTGGTTATTATTCCCCATGATTAGATTTCATGGTGGTTTTCTCTTACCCATAATTTTATATATCAAGGATCACTAGGTTGACTTCTTTTCTCAAATGCATGTGTTATATATCTGAAATTATTTGGGTTTGTTGATTTTTTCAAGGAGTGATCCTATATAGAAATTTATATATACATATGATATTATGATGTACGTCATGTATACCATTGATGAATATGTGATATGATCAGAGACATATAAAATTTCTTAAAGTATGTACGGTCTATCCCAAACATCACCTTATAACCCACATATTTATAATATTATTTATTTATGCTCTGCAGTTTATTTATTTTATATGAATATCATATAGCGAATACACTACATTACTGGTTATATAATTAATAATGGGTGTGGATCCCTACTTAGTTTTAGTCACACCATTATTGGTTGTCGATAACACTATGATACACCAAAAAAACTTCATTGTCCTCATGTTCAGGTGTGGAAGATACCTCGTGTTAGTTGATATATTTGGACAGATTAGATGGATTCTATAAATTGGAATGTGATAAAGATTAAAGATGTAACTACAGCCTCATGTATTTTATTATATTATTTATTTTAGTTTTAATTTCGGATTTTCCAAGTGGGTGATATTCTCGGATGTGTTCTTGTATGTTTTTATATACATTTCTTATAGCATGGTTGTGATTTATTTATTCTTTGTACTTTGATTATTATTTTTGGATGTTGTTTCATTATTTATCCCACATTATTATACTGATACGTAGTTATAATTTCTCAATTATTACAAAATAGACACACACTAATAGTTAAATTACTTTTTAATAGAGGGAGATATGCATGAGGTTATGTAACACCTCTAGTAAAATTGACCCAAACCCTCACTTCCAATTCCATGGCTAAAAATACAATCATTACATTTATTGATATCATATAGATAAATATGATGAAAATTTTTCTGTAAAAAACAAAAAAAATAAAACATAAATAATTGATCATGTACCTACCAAAGGACCTTTTAGGTTTATAGTTTTTTGGGAATTAGGAAAAACTCTTACTTAACAATAAATGTGTGATTAAGTTATCATTTTATTATTATACCCAACTTTTCTTATAGCCCAATATGTTTTCAACATATCCCATAATATTCTTCCCAGACAAAACATTTATAAACATAGTTTATTAAAATTTATTTTTAATAACCATGTGAAATTAAAGATATAGTAAACGAGACCTGAAATGATCAATAATGGAAAACATAATCATTAACAATTGAATTTTATTAGGGAACATAATATGAGAATAAGGGTATGATGACAGAAGTGAAATGGATGAGAATAATATAAGATAATTAAAACCCATAAAAGTGTTTATAATTTATAATTATAAATGGAATAAATATGTCACATTTTACAAGATTCATATAAATCAACAATTGGCATCCATGTCAAAATAATCACTGAGTTGTAGATATTTTATAATTCATTGAAAATTTTAAAATGATTAAAGGAATATGAAATCATAAAAAATTTATCATGAAATCACATAACTAGATAATTAATATATCTATTTGGAGAAATTTATAACTAGTACACACCATCATATATTAAATGTTATTTATAATCAGGAATCATTTGCATCTCATAGAAGTAGTAAGACACTTCTATATCTTAGGAGAAACTTCCATATAGTTAACTTTGTGTAATTACCCAATAAATTAGTGGTCTATAATGGAACAAAAAATCATATATTGTTTAATGTCCCCAAAAAATTTAGTGTAAATATCCAATCCCACTATAATCAATAATTTCTATGTATCATATTATAAAATAGAACACATGAATTCATTCATTATATCACAAATACCATAGATGGATGTTTTCATAAAAAGTAAATTATTTTCTTAAAAATATATTTAAGATGACATCATAAAACATTTATATAAATGGATTTTATGGTGTCATATGATCATATACTTAGTGAATAATTCAAATCATTAAATTTTGTATATATAGATTTAAATTTATTGAAAATAATCTTTGAACTTTTTCTTGGAAAATAATTGAAAACACAATTTTGTTTTACTGCATATAAAAATTAAAAATTCAAAACAAAATAGGAGAATAATTTCCCTTAAAAATATACATGGAAAGGTTTAATGTATTATTTATAAAATAATAGTTATGGTGTCAAGAAAATAAAAAAATGTAGGAAGCATTATAAATAAATATTATATTCTGATTTGGTAAAATGTTTCAAATGTTATACATATATAAAATGTTTTGAAATTTTATTAAAAAATTATTCAAAGAAGGCCATTGATCCTAGAATATAAATTTATAAAATAATTTATGTTTATAATATAATATTATTAAAATAATTTGAAAAAAAAGGATAAATATTTCAGTTAATATTTTTTCCAGACAATAAAATAACATTTTTAATGAAAACCCCTTTTATAGAATATAAAAAAAATGATTGGAAAGATAGAGTATAAGAAGGAAAATAAAATTCCATGCATATAAATATATTCATGATATTACATTTTAATCATCAATGTATATCCCAACTAAATTGATATTAGTTCATCAATTACACTATGTCTTAGAACATGATGCTTGATATAATAAACACTTGAAATTTGGGTAATACATGAATTGAAAATCCATTAAATTTAGTAACATGGCATGATTCTATATAATGCAAAAAATCCATGAAATAATATGTTTAAAAAAATTCATGGGGAGTTAATTATGTGATATTAATTAAATCGTAGTGTCTAACATGAATTATATATCAATGAATTGAAATTAATTCTAGGAAAACCTTTTCTAGTTTTTATAACATTTGAATAAATATTTACAGAAAGTGATAACATTAAAGGATCATTAAACATTAGGATCCATGATTATTTCATGATATATTATCTCTACAGGGAGCATATACACCTTATAAAATAAATTTGTTCAATAAATCAAGAAATGTCCCAAAGAAACTATATTGATATAATTAACCATTACAATATACCATATCACCCATGTTATAATTAATTAATGAAGTGAATATTTATAACAATTATAAATAAACATAAACCATGTTTATATTAAACATAATATAATTAGATTTCATTTCAGATATTAAAATTTCATTATAAATTTAATGATGTTGAAGTATGACATAATTGATCAAAATATAGTTAAGAAACCCCATACATTGAGTCCAGACAATATATGTATATCTTTTAACCCATATTTAAATATCATGGATCTCAACTTACGGAAAATTGAGTATGTATTTTAAAAATACTAACACCCATACAATGTGTCTAATGATTTAAATAAGAAGGATTTTTTTAGGGATTTGATGACCTAATATGATCTTGATGTGCGTGTATGGGATGAGGGGTGGTTCCCTTTTATAAATGATGAGAGGGTAATCCAAGGAATTACTTAACATATTATAATAGTATAAATTTATCTTTAAAATTAAAAAAAAATTATATTTCAAATATAGTAATGTTATGATTCTAAATCATATAAAAAATAAAATATAAACAATTTTAGGTGATGTTATAACCCTTCTCTATTAGTTTTAACCCATCATTAATCCTTATGAAAATTTATTTGAAATAAATGGTATCCACTCTTAAGGGTTAAGAAAGATACTAAAACTAGAGAATAAATCCATAAGTGTAAAATGGTTGATATTTTATACAATACCTAATTAAATTGTCCAAATATATTTTTTTTATGAATTTAAAATCATTTAATAAAATATTATTTTGCGAAAGATATAGCTAAATTCATTTTCTTTACTATTCCACTAATTTGACATTAAAATGATCAAGATAGTAATGGAATACAAATATAAACATGTATAACAAAACTAATATATTATAAGTAATAAAAAATATTATAACACTATATCACCAAGAAAAATATTACTTTTAGTATTTTAAATATTATTGACATTTTATTTGTATGATAGGAAAAATAATTATGTCAGTGTTGCAAAACTTTTTAAGTTAAGTATTCTATCATCCAAAATTAAATTTAAATTTATAGGATAAGTATATTCATAAATATTTAAATAATCATTTATAACAGATCATAACCTCTTTTTATACCTATGAAAAAATATTTTAGATATTAGAACAATGTGAGTGAAATTTGGTATTTATTGATTTCTTAAAACAAATTTAAAGTCAATATTAAATAAAAATGGCACAAAGATTCCATATCATAAGATATTTGATGACAATGTTCTGAATAAACTCACAAAATTTAAATATATATATATATATATATAATTCCATATCACATTACTTTTTTACATTAGTTACCCGATTTACCCTTAAAAAGGTGACATATCTTTTCCACAGTTACTAGTAACAGTAAAAAAAATAAAGATGAACTATTTAATTATTTTTGGAATACATATATAAAAATATGGAATCCATTTTATCAAATTAGATCCCATTAAGTGATAATTTACATTTAATATGATCCCATAAAACATGATGTTTTTTTTCCACAAAGTTGATTATATATATATATATATTATTCATACCATTGATTTCAATGAAATTAATTTGATAATTTAATTTTAAAATAACTAATTATATTTTAATATAATTTAATTTAAAAATAGTAATATTGGAATAAATGAACACAAAATACTATTTTCAATAAAAAAATAATTTTTCAATTTTTACTGAAAATTTAACAATTCAGAAAAGATAAAAAATTTCATCTTAAGATAATTTTATATGATTATTTCAAAAATTATATCCTTTTCATCAAATAAAATTTATAAGACTATAATAATGTTAATATAATATCCTCTCACTAAATGAAATGAAACTATTTTTTTAGGAAAACATAATTTTGAAACATAAAATGGCTTTAATATAAATTGAGGGGCTATTTGAAAGGAATTAATCAATAAATTTTTCTGATTATGGAAGTTATATATATTTTTTATAATTTAATTTCTCTTATTCATACATATCAAATCAATGTATAACTTATAATAATAATATAATAATAATTTTTCTTCAATTTTCATTTATGTTTGGTGTTGCGTGTCATATACAGTATCGAACATAGTTTTCATTTCAATATATTGGTGTATTACATCCCCCACTTTAATAATTAGTTTCCTCTAAATTTGATCTCTTCCTTTGAAATTAATGATTTTAATATCTGATATTCATTTTTTGAAAAATCACACAAAAAATGGTTAAAATGATTCCTTTTAAAATAGGTAAACATAAATATTAATGTCCTATAGAATAAAAAATAATTATGCTTCCAAAAAGTGGCATATTAGAAGAAATTAAAAACATGGACATGGAAGAGAAAATAAATGTCCAAATAAATATTTATATTAATAGGGAACATTGATCATATGAATTTGAACAATCATGGTAAAGTCAATAAAAAGAAAACCATAAACTAATGAGGTGTAAAAAAGACCATAAATTTAACATAAATATTTATAGGAAAGAAAAAATAATAATTTTCAATGTATTTTATCTAGATATAAGGTATCCTTTTAACATTAAGATAAAGAAAAAAATATATGGGAATTTTTTTTCAAAAAATAAAATTCATCGCTTTGGTTGTATGATTAGACAAGTTTTCACCACTATCTCATTGCACAATCTAAGAAATGATTTTCCAATATGAATGTTTCTTATTCTTAAAGCCGTAACATATAATACATCTTTTGATATGTAAAAAAAAATAATCTTATTATATTTTTTACAACTAAAATGTTTAGAACAATATAAGATAATTCCTAAAATGAATAAACCTTTATATTAACAAATAATACATTTTTTCTAAATTGTTTCACCACAATACCAAAGGTCATCTTAGATCATTCTTTAAATGAATTACACTATATCTCAATTAATTTCATTAACATCATCATTAAATAATGTTTCAACCTCAAAGGATATATCATAAATTTCAGATTACACTCAATAAAATATATTGGATTTCATCCCAAATAATCATTCATGTAAAATATAATGGTTATATATACATCAATCTAAAAAATATATTTAAAAAATAATTAGTGACCTTAAAATACCCACACTAAAATCCTAAAATGACATATATATTCAATTAAACATATTATCATACATAAATATAAAAGACAATGTTGGTATCTATAAATATTAAGTTAACCACATATGAAATCATCATAATCTATAAAGCTATCTAAAAAATGATATGATACAATCTATAAAATCCCTGAACCCATACTTTGATATGTAGTATTAAAAAAGTAATATTTACATTTATGTATTTGTTAACGATAGTCATGACCCAATATTGTCAATCTAAAAAATTTAAAATCAAATAAAATTATTATATCACTTACACACATAAGGACCTTGCTATTTTATAGCATTATAGAATATGAAACATGTCATACGTAACAATACCCATGTCTTTAAGTGATCATTTACCTACTATACCCTTATTTCCTTAATTCAAAATAAGTAAAAAACACCTACAACAAAATTCCTCACAAAGGAAATATTTCCAAAAAAAATTATATAACATTATTCAATATAACATGGGAAGATGGAAAATCTAGGAAGGGTGAGCTGAAATTCATATTTAGGGTAAACGAAATCATTTCAATTTGAATGTAATTTTTGATCATAAGATGATCATATGGGCATGACGACATAAAAAATTTAATGACTATAATATATGAGAATTCATATACATCCAATTTTGGATTATAATTCATGATACATGGAATAAATATTCAACATGCCATAGGAGAAATATAAGTTAACAATCATGAGCCATGTGAAAACAATCATTGAGAAAAGAATCCATTAAAACTCATTACTTGAATTAAAAAACTATTTTTGTATCATGGAACACAAAAAATTCATCCTGAAATGACAAAAATATAAAATTCATATATCTCATTGAGTAACCTATAACTGGAAAATTAAGTTGTCTCATATGAGTAACTTATAATTATTTAAATGTATCAACTCATGGGAGTAGAACAATTATGTCATCTATTTGGAGTAACGTCAACCTTGTGACCTTCATATCATCACCAAAGGCTTTGGAGTTATATAAAGGGCTCACCGATCATATATATAACAAATTCCCATTAGTATTTTGGATCAATCCCCAATCTCATTTTCATTAGTAATTTTCAAAGACCATATCATGAAACAAAACACATGAATGATTTCATTTCATCATAACTATCATAGATAGATTTTACCTTGAAAATAAAATGGGATTCCATATAATATCTTTAAAACATCATCATAAACCATTCATGAAAGGTATTTAATTATATCATTAGATAATATCCTTATAAAATCATTTAAATCATTAAATTTTTTTATATAAATAAAAATATCATTAAAATTTAATTAAAAATGTGTCTTCGAAAACATAGGAAAATCCCCTTTTCACTCACTTCCTTTAGAAAATAAATATTTTGAAAATATTGACTAGATTATTGTTAAGTCAATAAGGTTTTCCTTATGAATTTTCCATTCCCTCATGTAATGGGGAGATTGACAAGTCATCAAGGTTTCCTTATGACTTGACCATTCATCATGTTTTGAAAATCACAAACACCTTATCTTAAAGCAAATTTTATTTTACCCCAATAGGAAAAATTTCCTTCCCTAATGAAATTTATCCTTAGATTATTTTCTTTGCTCAAATAAAAATTCTTCTAAGTGTATAATTTGGATTGAATCCTTAGAATCATATAATACTTAGATTTGAGGCATTCTATTTAAAACTCCAAAATCTGGATATGAACTCTCATTAAGTTCAACTCGGAATTCGGGATACGAACTCTCATGAATTTCAACTCCTAATTCTGGATACGAACTCTCATGATGTTGAACTCCGAATTCTGGATACGAACTCTCATGAAGTTCAACTCTGAGTTCTGGATACAAACTCTCATGAAGTTCAACTTCAAGTTCTTGATACAAACCCTCATGAAGTTAAACTCTGAATTCTGGATACAAACATTCATGATGTTCGACTAAGAATTCTGATTACAAACTTATTTAAAGTTCGACTATGAAATCTAGTCATGAATTCTGATTACGAATTTTGGATACAAACTCTTCTATGTTTTGACTCTAAATTCCTATTACAAATTCTGATTACGAACTTTTCCAAGTTTTGACTCTGATTTCTCTGAATAAAGACTCCAAACTCCTATGAGTTTTGACTCTTAATTATCATGAACTCTGACTCTGAACTTTGTTTGTTCAGTTTCTAAATTCTGGTGAATCTAGACTTTGAATTTCTTTGAAATTCTGACTCTGGATTTCTACAGAATTTAGGTTCCGAATTCCTTGAAAATAGAATCTGAATATTCTTGTGTTGTAGACTCCGAATTCAGTTTGTGTTGTAAACTCCAAATTCTGTTTTTACTTAGACTCTGAACTTTTATTTTGCTTTCATTTCGAATATTAGAATTTGGTTATACTTACACTCATTTTGTTATCAAATGATGTCGTGCTTTGAGTTATTAACATACCATTATTTGAGTGAAATGTGTACAGATTGCTATGAAATTCAAGGAAAAATATGACCGTAGGAGGATGGATCCAACCGTTTCATTCGTGCCTATAAATAGGAGCTCATTTGAAAATATCTCAAAACATTGAAACAACTTTGACACTGATCTTTGAAAAAGTGATGTTGAAGAGTTTTCTAAAGAGAGAGAGGCTATTATAAACTCTCAAGATTCATGTAGAATGTTTTCAAATTCTCATTCAAACTTTTCTTCATGGAAGCTTTCTTAGTGCATAGGTTTGATTACATTAAAAATCAGAGACTTCGGGTTGTGAAGTCAGAGGTGCTGATTTCCTTACAAATCGAGGGTTTGTGGGGATAACAAGAAAGATAATGATCTTAGGATTGAGGTCTTACCTGGGTTTGGGTAAGACAAACATTATTGAAAGTATAAATCAAGGGACCTCTTATCCAGGGTTGTTAGATACCCTCATCTTTGGGTTAAAAGAGTTTATACTTGTTACTTGTAGTTTTACTACTTTGTTTTTCTGCTGTATTTGTATTGTTGAGGAAAGTATAACGTTCTTATACATCCTAATATTTGTACTCTGATTTAGTTAGATTCTATACACTTTAATGTAGAATCATATCTCTTGTAAACTTTTGTAAAGTATCATTTCCAGAATCATTTTTCTAGAATCATGCAAGTTTTTAGAGCTTAGAGGTGTTGTGAATTTTGGTTACACAAGATTCCCTTATTAATTTTTTAAAGTATAAAAATTACCAACCTCTAGTATTTGTATCTCATTTTACATATTTGATCCTAAATTTTGTATAATAGAGTATATCATATTCATACGAACCATTCTAACAATTGGTATCAGAGCATTGGTTCAATTTGATTTAATCTCACGATTAGATTTAGAAAAGAATTTTCGGAATTACATTTTCCGGTATCATTTTTTTTCAGATTCATATATTTGGACTCATATAGTATGGATTTAGTTTTTATTAGAGATACTTTAACTCTAAATTTCAATGCTTAGGATATTTTTTTCCTTGTTTACAAACTCATACTACTAGCAAGTTTTCTTGAAAAAGATTTTCTTAAGAATGGAAGGTTTAAACGTTGGTTCCATAGATAATCTGAATCCTACCAGACCTCCTATTTTCGATTAAAATGATTATGAGTATTGGAGAGATAGGATGAAGAATTTTTTTATCAATACTAGAGTTGATAACTATATAATTCTTACTGGAGATTATAAGATTCTGGATAAGGAATTGAGAATCTTTATGAAGCAGGAGAAATCATAATATCAAGAAAACTTCAGAGTCAGAAATACTTTGTTGTGTTCCATGACTAGGAATATCTAGAGTCAAATATCATCATGTGAAGATGCAAAAAGTATCTGGAAGAAACTTGAAGTTACACATTTTGGTACATCCAAAGTCATAGAGACCAGAAGAGCTATGTTGAGAGCTGAATACCATAGTTTTAACTTAGATAACTTGTAAGCAAAGTACAAAAATGGTTTATGACTATGTTTCGCACGGAATCCGGGGATGACCTCCTGGGCGGGAGATTCAAACGTTCTGATCGGTTTCTAACGGGTTTGTTCGTAGAACCGGAAACATCCAATGATTCCACATCCGTATGGACCTACTTTCCAAAGGCAGGCGCTCATTAGCTTGTGGACTAATGAGGCTTAGGAATTTGCATTGGTCGAGAGGATGGGAGGTCGGACTCATCACACCTTTTTGAGGGGAATTATTGTCTACTCCGGGACTCTCTTTATAGATTTAAGTTATGTTCGTGAATCCTTATTACATTACCAAGTATAAAATGAGCTTTCCTTTAGTTTTAACAATCAATGATTAAATATGCAAGAAATTTAGAGAATCTTTCATATGTATTCGAGGTTCTTCATCAATAGAGAATCATCTGTTTAGAGATTCTTGGTCAATGGTATCCTTCAAAACATTTATATAAAAGTCTCTTGGTCATTATGATGACCAGGCTGGTTTTAAAGCCACTCAGTGGGGCACTTGAAGTTTATCGTCATTCAGAAGGACAGAGATTATTTCAAAGTTGGGATCGAACCCATAAATGGGCTACCTACGTATCCTTTGTTTTGGAAAAGGAATCAGAACCCACTTAGTTCGAGAAATGGAGTATGATGTTTATGATTTATGGCACAAAGATGAATTTCATAATTACTTTTACACTCTAAGCTCACGTGAGTCATGCTCGGTGTGAGAAACAAGAGGTATTGGTAAAAATTAGACAATTGTTCCATGAAAGATGCAATCATAAGAATTTGTTTGGGGCTTATGTATGGATGATTTCCCAGATAGATGAAGGTTTAGGATTTACTTTTAGGGAGAAAATCCATGAACAGGGTCCATAAAGTTATATGTGCTTCATGGAGATTTGAATACTCTAATCTTGGGGCTTACTCCTAAGGAGGATGCCCAAGATAGGAGGGGACTTATGATTGGGTTTTTACTCCGGAAAAGGAAACCCAAATCAAAGGTAAATTAGGACTGGTTAAGAGAAATTAAAGGGACTTGGGGCTTACTCCTGAAAAGGAAGCCCAAGGTTATGACTGAGTCTTATTCCGGAAAAGGAGACCCAGGTGAAGACTGAGTCTTATTCCTGAAAAGGAGACCTAGGTTAAGGGACTTGGGGCTTACTCCTGAAAAGGAAGCCCAAGGTTATGACTGAGTCTTATTCCTGAAAAAGGAGACCTAGGTTAGGGATTAAGGTTTGGGGCTTACTCCTGAGGATGATTCCCATGATTTAGAGAACTTGATTGGGGCTTACTCCTGAGGAGGATACCCAAGATTGGGAACTTTAAGAATTTGGGGCTTACTCCTGAGGAGGATGCCCAATTTAAAGGATTTATAACTGGGGATTATTCCTGAAAAGGAGACCCAGGTTAGGATTCTATCATCTTAAAGGATGAGGTTGAATAAATGAACTCTCAATCTTTGGTGATATAAGGATATTTAAATCACTAGGTTTTGAGAGATATTCCAAAAAATTCCTTTCATATAAGGAAGTCAAATCAAGAAATCATGCCATAAATGGCTTTGAAGAGTGTATTGAAGACTGAATCTGGAAAAGGAAAGGTGAAATGACTTAAGAGGGGTAAAAATGGGCAAGATGGGCACCCAAAAATATAGGGGCGCGCAAGTCTTGCAAGGCGCGCAAGTCTTCCGTGGGCGCGCAAGTATTGGTCGCGCAGGCATACCTGCGCGACACATGGTGTACTTGCGCGACTTTCAACCAGTACTGAAATACTTGAGCGACTCTTTTTTAAACCCTTTAGAATTTTCTTGAGGTTCTTCCAGAAAAGGGACGCGCAAGTTATATTTAAGGAAATAAGTCGGCGCGCAAGTGTTTGATGAGTTTCAACACTTAGGCCTTCCTTCTTCTCTTTAGATCTTCCGTTCTAGGTAAGAAATTACCTTAGAAGTGTTCCGGAAGCTTTGAGAAGAGACTTGGGCGTCGGGAGCTTCAATCTGAGTTTCTGGAAAAAGATCCTCCCGAATGGGGGGCCCACAGGGTCTATTTATAGGTAAAAGAAGACCCCGGGCGGTTACCGAGCGGTTATCACTTAGGTCGCGCAAGTCACTTGCACGACCTTAAGGCGTCGCGAAAGTAGACTTGCACGACCACTAGGCAGCACGCAAGTACTTGCACGACCACTAGGCGGCGCGCAAGTGTACTTGCACGACCATGAGGGAACTTGCGCGACCTATGGGAAATGTTCTCCTTGTTCATCCCTTTGTCGATTTTTGATGTTTCTTCAAAGAATGAATCACATTGAGCTCAGATATTCCCCTTTTCTGATCTTTAGATTCTGTGACGAAAGGAGCGTCAACAAAAGTCCCCCCTCAGAGTTGGATCCGGAAAGAAATGAGGATTTGAATATGAGGAAATTGAATACATTCAAAGGAAAAGGGGGTACGCAAGTCTTCAGGGCACAGAGGGAAGCGCGCAAGTGTGCTGGAACTTGACTTTTATTCAGAGTTCCTTTGTCTTTTGTGGGCAGTTTAAAGTCATGCACGCCGGACATAAAGGGGATAATGTTTAAGGTCGAAATAGCTTTGACCGAAAATGGATTAAAAATGGATTCAATTTCTTTACAATTTATCTGAAAACATATTACCATACTCAAGTATGAGGGAAAAAATGTAAACTATGGCTTAAGAATATTTGAATCTGAGGAATGATATGAAAAAAGAGCTAAAAGGCATTAGAAGAAGTAATTTCCAAGAATGAAGTTACTATTATTTAACAAAACCCGTTAGGGGGTTGAAATATGCAGGGCCACCTATGGGCATTGGCTGCATGGTCAAATAAATAGCATCTTTTGGCTGACAAGTCTGTTATGTGGACTGTTTATGCAAGGCCACCTATGGGCACGTGCTGCATAGTCAGGCAAAAGAACTCCCAGAAATTTACTTTCCTAGTGCTAAAAGCCAGTGAAAGTTTATGGAGATTCAAATTTTCTAAAGTATAGAGTTTGTTGTATGGAAAGAGGTACTTGAATATAGAGAAGATATTTTCGAACAAGAACATCGAAGAACTGGATGAATATCACTCCTACGAAGGTCTGACCCAAACGTAGGGAAGAAGAATAAACCATAGACTTGAATACTTTTAGATCATGAAAAAGGATATGGGAAAAATATGTTAAGGATGGATATTTTTTGCGGATCCCTACATACTGTCGTTTAAGACAAATAAGGACAAAAGAGGCATTCTTCCCAAGAATGAAGTTACTATTATTTAACAAAACCCGTTAGGGGGTTGAAATATGCAGGGCCACCTATGGGCATTGGCTGCATGGTCAAATGAATAGCATCTTTTGGCTGACAAGTCTGTTATGTGGACTGTTTATGCAAGGCCACCTATGGGCACGTGCTGCATAGTCAGGCAAAAGAATTCTCAGAAGCTTGACATTTTTGTGACTAGAAGTCATGAAAAAGGGTTATGAAGATCTGAAAATATTTAAGGTTAGGATTATAACACATAAAGATGGGTATTGTCCATTGTATATAGAGATACATAGGTCAATGAAAACCATAATCATGTTGTGGCTGGGTCCTAAATTGAAATTTTGGACTTCACTACGTATCTCATAAGAATGAGAATCAAGCCATACGTAGTTCTTGAAATGCAGTTTAACGTCGTGCAGGACGAAAGGATGAGTGATCTTAGTTTGGGGTCATAGAATTCGGACTATAATAATGAATACACAGTGTGTGTTTACATGAGGACTTTTCAGCCAAGGGACTGAACGTGAAATTTGGGGTTAGGCCCAAAAGACTTGGGACTGGATTCGAGGGACACTCGAATGTTCCTACGTATCCCATAAGGATGAGAATCAAGTCCACGTAGTTCTAGAATTACCCTTTGTACAAATTTGGTTCGTACATGTGATGGGTGAAAGGGGACATTAGTGCAATGATGGTTTAACCTAAGATAAAAAGTTCAGGCATTACCATGTATGCACGTAGTCTTTTGAAAAATGAAAACTGTGATTGAAAAATCAATGTCAATAATAGTTCTCTCTCAAATGAGGAAATCAAAGAATATTGTAGTTTATTGTCGTACCGGACAAAAGTGTTGTATAGTTTAACGTCGTATAACAAGGACGAAAATGAATCAATGTAATGATATTGATTCCAGGGGCGGTTTCACAAATCAACATCATATGAGATGGTGGTGAACCGATGTGAAGAGATTTTTTTGGGCTTGAACCCTGGGAGGTTGCCTACATACCCAGCCTGGAGGGCAAGGATCAAAGTCCGTGTAGTTCAATGAAAGAATGAATTAATGATCAAGTTGTTCTTGGGGACAACGATCTAATTAAAATGTTGTTGGGACTTACACATGGTTAGTGGCCCAGAGAGAGTGTTATGGTTGATGTTCGCTCTAAGCCCACGTGAGTCATACTCGGTGTGAGAAACAAGAGGTAATAACAACCTTAACGATGCACAGTTTAATGTCGTGTAGGATCTATCAAGGATTTTCTGTATAGTTTAGCGTCATGTAGTTAGGACGATGGGGATAAAATAGTTTAACGTCATATTGGACGAAAGGGGGACTGTGCAGTTTAATGTCATGCAGTAAGGACAAAAGAGTGTACCATTTTAATGTCATGTTGGACGAAAGTGCGAATAGTTTAAGGTCATATGCATGGACCGTGAATGGTGCAGTTTAATGTCCTACTGGACTTTTGAGATTATATAGTTTAACGTCTTTCCGGACGTGAGGGACTTTTATACAGTTTAGCGTCATGTAGTTAGGACGTCACAGTTTAACGTCTTGCTGGACATAAGGGATTTGCAAATAGTTTATGGTCATATACATGGACCAGGGATGATGCAGTTTAAGGTCATGCTGGACGGTTTATGGAACTTTTTCACAGTTTAATGTCGTGTGGGACGAAGTTGCAGTTTAAAGTCATAGTGGACCATTGCTGTATAGTTTAACGTCATATAGAAAGGACGAACTGGTGCTGCAGAGTTTAAAGTCATGTAGCTAGGACTAAGGTGAACCAATATTAGGATATCAGTTCTGGGGACTTTTTACAGTTTATCGTCATGCTGGACGTTGGAATCTGGGGATGACCTCCTGGGCGGGAGATTCAAACGTTCCGATCGGTTTCTAACGGGTTTGTTCGTAGAACCGGAAACATCCAATGATTCCACATCCATATGGACCTACTTTCCAAAGGCAGGCGCTCATTAGCTTGTGGACTAATGAGGCTTAGGAATTTGCATTGGTCGAGAGGATGGGAGGTCGGACTCATCACACCTTTTTGAGGGGAATTATTGTCTACTCCGGGACTCTCTTTATATATTTAAGTTATGTTCGTGAATCCTTATTACATTACCAAGTATAAAATGAGCTTTCCTTTAGTTTTAACAATCAATGATTAAATATGCAAGAAATTTAGAGAATCTTTCATATGTATTCGAGGTTCTTCATCAATAGAGAATCATCTGTTTAAAGATTCTTGGTCAATGGTATCCTTCAAAACATTTATATAAAAGTCTCTTGGTCATTATGATGACCAGGCTGGTTTTAAAGCCACTCAGTGGGGAACTTGAAGTTTATCGTCATTCAGAAGGACATAGATTATTTCAAAGTTGGGATCGAACCCATAAATGGGCTACCTACGTATCCTTTGTTTTGGAAAAGGAATCAGAACCCACGTAGTTCGAGAAATGGAGTATGATGTTTATGATTGATGGCTCAAAGATGAATTTCATAATTACTTTTACACTCTAAGCTCACGTGAGTCATGCTCGGTGTGAGAAACAAGAGGTATTGGTAAAAATTAGACAATTGTGCCATGAAAGATGCAATCATAAGAATTTGTTTGGGGCTTATGTATGGATGATTTCCCAGATAGATGAAGGTTTAGTATTTACTTTTAGGGAGAAAATCCATGAACAGGGTCCATAAAGTTATATGTGCTTCATAGAGATTTGAATACTCTAATCTTGGGGCTTACTCCTAAGGAGGATGCCCAAGTTAGGAGGGGACTTATGATTGGGTTTTTACTCCTGAAAAGGAAACCCAAATCAAAGGTAAATTAGGACTGGTTAAGAGAAATTTAAGGGACTTGGGGCTTACTCCTGAAAAGGAAGCCCAAGGTTATGACTGAGTCTTATTCCTGAAAAGGAGACCCAGGTTAAGACTGAGTCTTATTCCTGAAAAGGAGACCCAGGTTAAGGGACTTGGGGCTTACTCCTGAAAAGGAATCCCAAGGTTATGACTGAGTCTTATTCCTGAAAAAGGAGACCCAGGTTAGGGATTAAGGTTTGGGGCTTACTCCTGAGGAGGATGCCCATGATTTAGAGAACTTGATTGGGGCTTACTCCTGAGGAGGATGCCCAAGATTGGGAACTTTAAGAATTTGGGGCTTACTCCTGAGGAGGATGCCCAATTTAAAGGACTTATAACTGGGGATTATTCCTGAAAAGGAGACCCAGGTTAGGATTCTCTCATCTTAAAGGATGAGGTTGAATGAATGAACTCTCAATCTTTGGTGATATAAGGATATTTAAATCACTAGGTTTTGAGAGATATTCCACAAAATTCCTTTCAGATAAGGAAGTCAAATCAAGAAATCATGCCATAAATGGCTTTGAAGAGTGTCTTGAAGACTGAATCTGGAAAAGGAAAGGTGAAATGACTTAAGAGGGGTAAAAATGGGCAAGATGGGCACCCAAAAAGATAGGGGCGCGCAAGTCTTGCAAGGCGCGCAAGTCTTCCGTGGGCGCGCAAGTATTGGTCGCGCAGGTATACCTGCGCGACACATGGTGTACTTGCACGATTTTCAACCAGCACTGAAATACTTGAGCGACTCTTTTTTAAACCCTTTAGAATTTTCTTGAGGTTCTTCCAGAAAAGGGATGCGCAAGTTATATTGAAGGAAATAAGTCGGCGCGCAAGTGTTTGATGAGTTTCAACACTTAGGCCTTCCTTCTTCTCTTTAGATCTTCCGTTCTAGGTAAGAAATTACCTTAGAAGTGTTCCGGAAGCTTTGAGAAGAGACTTGGGCATCGGGAGCTTCAATCCGAGTTTCTGGAAAAATATTCTCCCGAATGGGGGGCCCACAGGGTCTATTTATAGGTAAAAGAAGACCTCGGGCGGTTACCGAGCGGTTATCACTTAGGTCGCGCAAGTCACTTGCACGACCATAAGGCGTCGTGCAAGTAGACTTGCACGACCACTAGGCAGCGCGCAAGTACTTGCACGACCACTAGGCGACGCGCAAGTGTACTTGCGCGACCATGAGGGAACTTGCGCGACCTATGGGAAATGTTCTCCTTGTTCATCCCTTTGTCGATTTTTGATGTTTCTTCAAAGAATGAATCACATTGAGCTCAGATATTCCCCTTTTCTGATCTTTAGATTCTGTGACGAAAGGAGCGTCAACAAAAGTACCCCCTCAGAGTTGAATCCGGAAAGAAATGAGGATTTGACTCTGAGGAAATTGAATACAATCAAAGGAAAAGGGGGCGCGCAAGTCTTCAGGGCACAGAGGGCAGCGCGCAAGTGTGCTGGAACTTGACTTTTATTCAGAGTTCCTTTGTCTTTTGTGGGCAGTTTAAAGTCATGCACGCCGGACATAAAGGGGCTAATGTTTAAGGTCGAAATAGCTTTGACCGAAAATGGATTAAAAATGGATTCAATTTCTTGACAATTTATCTGAAAACATATTACCATACTCAAGTATGAGGGAAAAAATGTAAACTATGGCTTAAGAATATTTGAATATCAGGAATGATATAAAAAAAGAGCTAAAAGGCATTAGAAGAAGTAATTTCCAAGAATGAAGTTACTATTATTTAACAAAACCCGTTAGGGGGTTGAAATATGCAGGGCCACCTATGGGCATTGGCTGCATGGTCAAATAAATAGCATCTTTTGGCTGACAAGTCTGTTATGTGGACTGTTTATGCAAGGCCACCTATGGGCACGTGCTGCATAGTCAGGCAAAAGAACTCCCAGAAATTTACTTTCCTAGTGCTAAAAGCCAGTGAAAGTTTATGGAGATTCAAATTTTCTAAAGTATAGAGTTTGTTGTATGGAAAGAGGTACTTGAATATGGAGAAGATATTTTCGAACAAGAACATCGAAGAACTGGATGAATATCACTCCTACGAAGGTCTGACCCAAACGTAGGGAAGAAGAATAAACCATAGACTTGAATACTTTCAGATCATGAAAAAGGATATGGGACAAATATGTTAAGGATGGCTATTTTTTGCGGATCCCTACATACTGTCGTTTAAGACAAATAAGGACAAAAGAGGCATTCTTCCCAAGAATGAAGTTACTATTATTTAACAAAACCCGTTAGGGGGTTGAAATATGCAGGGCCACCTATGGGCATTGGCTGCATGGTCAAATGAATAGCATCTTTTGGCTGACAAGTCTGTTATGTGGACTGTTTATGCAAGGACACCTATGGGCACGTGATGCATAGTCAGGCAAAAGAATTCTCAGAATTTTGACATTTTTGTGACTAGAAGTCATGAAAAAGGGTTATGAAGATCTGAAAATATTTAAGGTTAGGATTATAACACATAAGATGGGTATTGTCCAATGTATATAGAGATACATAGGTCAATGAAAACCATAATCATGTTGTGGCTGGGTCCTAAATTGAAATTTTGGACTTCACTACGTATCTCATAAGAATGAGAATCAAGCCATAGGTAGTTCTTGAAATGCGGTTTAACGTCGTGCAGGACGAAAGGATGAGTGATCTTAGTTTGGGGTCATAGAATTCGGACCATAATAATGAATACACAGTGTGTGTTTACATGAGGACTTTTCAGCCAAGGGACTGAACGTGAAATTTGGGGTTAGGCCCAAAAGACTTGGGAATGGATTCGAGGGACACTCGAATGTTCCTACGTATCCCATAAGGATGGGAATCAAGTCCACGTAGTTCTAGAATTACCCTTTGTACAAATTTGGTTCGTACATGTGAAGGGTGAAAGGGGACTTTAGTGCAATGATGGTTTAACCTAAGATAAAAAGTTCAGGCATTACCATGTATGCACGTAGTCTTTTGAAAAATGAAAGCTATGATTGAAAAATCAATGTCAATAATAGTTCTCTCTCAAATGAGGAAATCAAAGAATATTGTAGTTTATTGTCGTACCGGACAAAAGTGTTGTATAGTTTAACGTCGTATAACAAGGACGAAAATGAATCAATGTAAAGATATTGATTCCAGGGGCGGTTTCACAAATCAACATCATATGAGATGGTGGTGAACCGATGTGAAGAGATTGTTTTTGGGCTTGAACCCTGGGAGGTTGCCTACATACCCAGCCTGGAGGGCAAGGATCAAAGTCCGTGTAGTTCAATGAAAGAATGAATTAATGATCAAGTTGTTCTTGGGGACAATGATCTAATTAAAATGTTGTTGGGACTTACACATGGTTAGTGGCCCAGAGAGAGTGTTATGGTTGATGTTCGCTCTAAGCCCACGTGATTCATACTCGGTGTGAGAAACAAGAGGTAATAACAACCTTAACGATGCACAGTTTAATGTCGTGTAGGACCTATCAAGGATTTTCTGTATAGTTTAGCGTCATGTAGTTAGGACGATGGGGATAAAATAGTTTAACGTCATATTGGACGAAAGGGGGACTGTGCAGTTTAATGTCATGCAGTAAGGACAAAAGAGAGTACCATTTTAACGTCATGTTGGACGAAAGTGCGAATAGTTTAAGGTCATATGCATGGACCGTGAATGGTGCAGTTTAATGTCATACTGGACTTTTGAGATTATATAGTTTAACGTCTTTCCAGACTTGAGGGAATTTTATACAGTTTAGCGTCATGTAGTTAGGACGTCACAGTTTAACGTCTTGCTGGACATAAGGGATTTGCAAATAGTTTATGGTCATATACATGGACCAGGGATGATACAGTTTAAGGTCATGCAGGACGGTTTATGGAACTTTTTCACAGTTTAATGTCGTGTGGGAAGAAGTTGCAGTTTAAAGTCATACTGGACCATTGCTGTATAGTTTAACGTCATATAGCAAGGACGAACTGGTGTTGTACAGTTTAAAGTCATGTAGCTAGGACTAAGGTGAACCAATATTAGGATATCAGTTCTGGGGACTTTTTACAGTTTATCATCATGCTGGACGTTGGAAGTGCCACACAGTTTAATGTCATGTTGCTAGGACACAATATAGTTTAATTTCATTTCAGACAAATAAGGATCTTCTGTACAGTTTAGTGTCATGTAGGACATACTACAGGGACTATGCAGTTTAAAGTCTTGCAGTTAGGACTATTGGTACTGCACAGTTTAATGTCATGTTGCAGGGACAAAATAACAGTTTAATGTCATGTAGGACATATTAGTAACCAATGTGACAGTTTAACGTCATGTTGGACGATAAGGGAACTAACACAGTTTAACGTCATGCTGGACGATGAAAGTGCCACACTGTTTAATGTCATGTTGTTAGGACAAAAATATATTTTAATGTCATCTCGGACAAATAAGGAACTTCTGTACAGTTTAATGTCATGTAGATTGGACATAATATAGTTTAATGTCATCTCGGACATAATATGAACCTTCTGTACAGTTTAATGTCATGTAGATAGGACATAATATAGTTTAATGTCATCTCGGACAAAATACAGTTTAGTGTCATGTAGGACAATAAGGGACTTAACACAGTTTAACGTCATGCTGGATGATGAAAGTGCCACACAGTTTAATGTCATGTCGCTAGGACAAAATACAGTTTAGTGTCATGTAGGACAAATAAGGAACTTCACACAGTTTAACGTCATGCTGGACGATGAAAGTGCCACACAGTTTAATGTCATGTCGCCAGAACAAAATACAGTTTAAAGTCATGTAGGAAAAAATAATAGACCAATGTGATTGTTTTGGATCTGGGAACGATATTTTGTGTTTATACAAAATACTTCTTCAGAAATCTGGCATTAGTTGGAGTTGTGATGTGTTCTCCATCCATTGAGATTAGGGAATATGCTCCATTGGAGTAGACCTTATGTATTGAATAAGGTCCATCCCATTTTGGTTCAAGCTTGGGAGGCTTCTTTCCTGGTATCATTGGTGCTCTGAGAACCAATACCAATTCTCCCTGAATGAATGAACGAAGACGAACTTTTTTGTTAAAAGCTCGTGCTATTCGATTCTGATAGATTTCCAAGTGGTGCAAAGTGCACAATCTTTTCTCATCTAACTGTTCCAATTCATTCAACTGCTTTTGGGATTGCTCATCTGTAGATAACTGATCACAAATGGCTATTCTGAGTGAGGGCAATTGAACTTCAATTGGCAAGACTTCTTCTGTTCCATATACCAATGAATATGGAGTTGACCGCGTTGCATTGCGAGTGGTAGTCCGATAAGCCCATAAAGCATGAAAGAGTTTATCAGTCCATGACCTCTTATCTTTATCCACCATCTTTTGCAGTATATTTGAAAGAGTCTTGTTGAAGGCCTCTATCTGGCCATTAGCCGCTGCATGATATCGAGATGAATGGTTGGACTTAATGGTGTATTCTTGATACAATTTCTTTACCTCAGAAGAACAGAAGTTGGTGCCGTTGTCCGTCAATATGGTATGAGTGACACCAAATCTAGTAATGATGTTATACTTAATGAAGCTAACAATGCATTTAGAACTAACTTCTTTGAGAGGTACTGCCTCTGCCCATTTGGAAAAGAAATCAGTAGCAGTAAGAATGTACTTGAACTGCTTGGTCGTAGCTGAAGGGTAAGGTCCCACAACATCCATTCCCCATGTGGAAAATGGCCATGAGTATTTAGCTGTATGAAGCAATTCTGGAGGTTGATGAATGAAGTTGGCATATACTTGGCATGAATGACACTTCTTTGTGAAATTAACACAATCTTGTATCATTGAAGGCCAAAAGTATCCAAGCCTTCGAATTTGATCAGACAGTCTATGTCCAGACTGGTGGGCACCACAGACTCCTGCATGCACTTCTTTTATGACATCCATTGTCTCTTCACCATCAATACATCTGAAGATAACTCCATCAAAACCACGTTTGTAGAGAATTTTCTCGAGGTGGTTTGGGGCATCATAAAAAGTAAAATTGACCACACGTCGCTGAATTTGTTCTCTCTCGGCTCTATCAGGTGGAAGTGTTCCATTTTGAAGGTATTCCATGATAGGTGACATCCATCCTATAGTATGACCATACGGTTCAGGAATGGGACTAATTTCATTAATTTCCTATGTTCTGACTTGAACATAAGGTGAAATTGCACGACGGTGGGCAATACAGATGGTTGTTTCGTCCCGATTTGGATCTGTTAAAGCTGTGGCTATATTAGCCAGTGCATCAGCTTGAGCATTTTGAGATCTTGGGACATAAGAAAATGTCGGTTCTGAAGGAAATTCCGACATTAACTCTCTGACGTAATCATACAAAGGGATTAATTCTTCTTTTCTGATGGCATAATCCCCATTGACTTGTTTGATTACCAGGTCTGAATCACCTTTTACCTTTAAGTGATTCACTTGCGCTTGAAGCGCTAACTCCAAGCCTGTAATGAGAGCTTGGTATTCAGCTTCATTATTGGTACCACCTTCCCACAACAAAAAGGAATAAGGTAATACTGCCTTATCTGGGGAAATGAGCACAATTCCTAAACCAACTTTGTTGAATTTAGGATTTTCCATTTTCTTCCCTGTTGGACTTCTAGAAGCACCATCAAAATACATTTCCCATGTTTGAGGACTCTCTTGAATAGAGAAAACTTCCTCATCAGGGAGTTTGATATCTGAATACGTGTCTTCCACTGAAGGATGTTCAGCCAGGAAATCAGCCAGAGCTTGGCCCTTAATTGCCTTTTGAGACACATACTGAATGTCGAACTGCTGTAGAATAACCGCCCACCTTGCCAGACATCCTGTAAGCATTGGACGACTAAGGATGAATTTGAGCAGATTATTACGAGATTCCAATTGGACCTCGTGATGTTGCAGGTAGTGTCTCAGTTTCTGAACTGCAAAGATTAATGCTAAGCAGCACTTTTCAATACTTGAATATCGGGTTTCCGCTTCAAGCATAGTTCTACTGAGATAGTAGAGACTATTTTCATTCCCAGCATCATTATTTTGAGCGAGAAAGGCACCCAATGATCGCTCTAAAGCTATCACATAGAGGATAAGAGGTCTACCCTCAACAGGTGGCATGAGTACTAGAGGACTCAAGAGGTATTTCTTGAGAACATAAAATGCTTTTTGACATTCTTCAGTCCATTGGTAAGTGACTCCTTTCTTCAATAATTTGGTAAAGGGTAAACTTTTGCCTGCCAAATTGGCGATGAAACGCCGAATATGGGCTAAGTGTCCTTGAAGTCCTCTTAATTCTTTCAAATTCTGAGGAGGTGACATACCAAGGATTGATTTGGTCTTCTCAGGATCGACTTCAATACCACGATGGCATACAACAAAGCCAAGGAATTTTCCTGAGGTTACCCCAAAAGCACATTTTAAGGGGTTCATCTTCAAATTATGTTGTCGAAGCTTGTGGAATATGACTTCCAAATCAGCCAAGTGATCAAAACGTTGTTTGGATTTAACCACCAAATCATCTACATAGCATTCAACAAACATCCCTAGAAAAGGTTTGAAGATACGATGCATGGCACGTTGATATGTTGCACCTGCATTCTTTAAACCAAATGGCATCACCCGGTAACAAAACACACCTTGAGGAGCTCTGAAGGCTGTATATTCCTCATCTTCTGGGGCCATTCGGATCTGATTATATCCAGAATATCCATCCATGAAAGAAAGTACTTCATAGCCAGTCGTCGCATCAATTAAGAGTTCTGTAATCGGAACTGGGAAATCATCTTTAGGACAATACCGATTAAGATCTCTGAAATCGATGCAAACCCTAATTTGTCTGTTCTTCTTCTTTACAGGGACAATATTAGCCAACCACTTGGGATATTGAACTTCTCTGACGAAGTTAGCTTTGATAAGCTTATCCACTTCAGCCTCAATTTTGGAAGCGTAGGTTGGGTGTGTTCTTCTCGCGGCTTGCTTGAATCCTCGATGTTCTTTTGGCAAACCCAAATGATGGGTGGCAACATCAGGATCAAGGCCAAGCATCTCTATATAATTCCAAGCAAAAATATCTTTATTTTTCTTTAGAAAAGAAATATACATCTCTTGCTCTTCAAGGGACATGGCCGCACTAATTAAAGTGGGGCGTGGATCTTTCTCTGTACCCAGATTTACTTCTCTGAGTTCATCCACAGTGGTAGAGATACCCTCTTCAAATGCTGGAGGAGCATCTCTAAGATCTTCCTCTTCCTCTTCATCATGTGTTATTTCTTCCGTTTCTACTTGCAAAGTAGATGAAAAAATGAAATTCTCATGATTATAAGAGATGTCAAAATTGTCACATTTTGAAGAAGAAGCTTCCATTTCCGACCCTATTGATGATAAAGGGTCTTCTTTGGGAATCAAAGAGGAGATGATGGATTGAGAGTCGACATCAATATTCACCTCTGGTGTTGCTATAACTTCTTCTGGCCTGATTAGCGAAGTATAGACTTGTTGGATTTCAGCAGAAGAAATGAAAACGTCACCACTTATGCTTTCATCACTGCTTGGTAAGTTACCAATTTCTCCCATGTTGTCTGGCTCGATTGCCGTAATCGACATTATGGATCTTTCCATAAGAGTATTTTGATTTGGGCCTATTTTGTCAATTTGACTGATAGGTAACACATAATCTATACTCACATGTGAAAACGGATTTATTGGAATTTTTTCCAGACCATATGGAGCATTAACTTTGGTAATTTCCTTCATTGTAGATTTTTCTCTTCCCTTCATGTGATAAAATTCTGCCTCAATGTATTGAGACTCACATGTCTTGAACGGGGCCTTATCACCATACAATGTTCCAACTTGACCATCGAAACAGTATTTGAGACATTGATGGTATGATGACGGAATAGCTGCATGCTGATGTAGCCAGGGTCTTCCAAGCAAGATATTGAAAGCTGAGTCCTGATCAACAATCATGAAATCCGAATTGGAAACAAGATCTCCAAACTGAGTTCTGAGTGTAACTTCTCCCAGTGGTTCTTGTTCATTTTTATCATATCCTTGCAACATCACGGTAGAAGGAGATAAATCAAGTTCCGTGAGGCCCAATCGACGAAGTGTACGAATGGGCATGAGGTTGACTCCTGAACCATTGTCAATGAAAGCTCTTCGAACATCTATACCATTGACTTTGCCAGATAAGTACAAAGGTTTTATGTGCCCATGCACAACATCATATTCATCTTTATCAGTAAAAGATATCACTGCATGACATTCTGCAGGATTATTCTCTATGTGATAGATTTCAGCTGCAGCAATTTCAGCTTCAAACTCCTGAGGACTTGACAAAGCTTCGATGAGTGCTTCCCGAAGATCTTTTGACAAATTCAAAGCATCCAAAATTGATAACTTGGATGGTACTTGGGCCAAGTGTTTCAATATATCATACTTTTGATCAAGAGGTCTGCGTTTCCCAATAGGAATATGCGGTTTAGCAGGTACCTTGGAAGCAGATGATTTGGAAGCTGATGCATCTTGTATTGAAGCTGGCAACATCCTTGGTTTTGGCAGATTAGACTGATTAGATCCATTTACTTGCTGAGATAAAGAAGATGGAACTTTTAATCGGTCTTCCAAAATAACTGTGCCGAAACTGAGTTGGCCATTGGCAGAGGAACTTGCTTGTTCTTTTTGAGCTCGCTGAAGGGCTCTACCACGAGTTTCTGCCGCATATACAGTTCTAGCAGGGGTAGAATTAGAGTAGTGGCTTCGGAAAGATCCACATCTTCCCCTATATCCTGAACCTCTAGAACTTCCTCGGGTTCCCTTATTTGATACAGGGAATTCAGGCTCATCAAGACTGGAATATGAATCTGTTAATTGAATCATATTAACAGAACCAAAGATTAACTCTTCGTCTGATAGAGACTCTGCCTGGTTAGCCTGTTTAGGCTGTGCCGTTTGGTGGGACGGTGCCCGTTGCTTTGAAGTAGATGGCATGAAATCTGCGAGAGTCAAAGACAATTTAGGCTTTGCTACATACTCATCTTCTTCTGATTCCTCTTTCTTCTTTGAATTGCGCTGCCCTTTTGAGGATTTCTCTTTTCATGGAGGCTTTACTGTAGCTTTTGTAGGAGACACAATTGGATTCTTCAATTGTGTTTGCAAAATGGAATGGGTCCGATTGATTGTCTTTCTTACCATCCAATCATCATATTTTTTCGCAGTTTTGCTTTTGACTTCCTGCCACTCGCCTCCTTCCTCTGGATCTGTAGCGGTAATACACGCTACATGAGCTGAAGAACCCTTCAATTTGACTTGTCCCAAATCGACCATCTTTTGCAGGAGGTCTTTAAAGACAAAACACTCCTGGATGGGATGCCCCAACATTTGATGAAAGGGACAATAATTGGGATGGTCTTCATCTCCTTCCTTGTTTGGCCTCTTGGGTACTGGTAATTGAACCAAATTATTTTCCAGAGCTGAAATGAAGTAACCAGGAACTTTCTCACTTCGGAAAGAGTATGTTTTACTCTTCATATCCTCAAATTGTTTTCGTCGTTGATCTTTTTGATCATTTGGACGAAACAGCCTTGTTTGTTGGCATTCAGGAGGTGGAGCCCTTCGAGAAGATGAAGGTTTTAAAGTAGAAATAGGTACAGGTGCTTGTTTAAGCATAACTGTAGCAGTTTCTGCCTTACCCATTATTCTTCCTGGAGCTGATGGAATTACACGAGATTTAACCTTAGCCTGTATAAGGGAATCTTCAATCTGTTGAGCGATTTAAGTAAGGTCTCGAAACCCTCCTATGTATTTCACAGGGATCAATGGCGTGCGTAATTCGTCACGCAAATTTGCCACACAGATTGGCAACAATTCCTCCTGAGGGAGTGCTAAACTCAAGGAATACGTTAATCCCTTCCAACGAGCAATGAAATCAGAGACTCTTTCATTTTCCCTTTGCTTGCAGTTTGTAAGATCGAAAACTGTCGATTTTGGCAAAGTTGAGCTAAACTGAAGAAGGAATTTTTGACGAAGATCCTCCCATCCGATGACTGACCGGGATTGCAAGCTTGTATACTAGACAAAAGCTGGTCCTTGCAAGGTTCGCACGAATCATCTGAGTTTCACTGCTTCTTGCTGCTCTGGAGTTCCCATCATAGGATCACAACAAGACACGTAATGCGTCAAATGTTGTTCAGGGTCGCCTAATCCATTGAAAGTAGGGAAAACATGGTTTCCAAAACTGGATGGAAGAGAAATTGAATCTACCCATTCAGGGTAAAATTTCTTTTCAGGTTGAACTTGCGCCCGTTTCCCTTCCATAGTTTCTAACCGAGCTGTCAATGACTCAATAGTAGTTATTAACTTTTGAGAAACATCAGGTTGAACTTGGTTTTGGGTAGGTGTAATGAATGGAGTTTGGACAGACGTGGTGGTTGGTGCTGCAACTGATGGTAGTGCTGCCAACCGTTGTTGCGTTTGACCCGTAGGATTAGACCTCTGAGGGTGTACTGATAAAGGAGGATATTCCTAATCCATCTCAGTAGTTACAACAAATTCCTTTGGCTGTCGGACTTCAGAATTCTTAAGAAGAAAACTACTCTGAAGTAGTTCTGCATTCAACCTTCTTAATTCTTTCATTTCTTCCTCCTGTTGTGCAAACCTTTGCTCTAATGAGAGCGATTGACCTCCTTCAGAGGAAGGGTGAGAAGTAACCTGATTCTTTCCTTTCCCCTTATTGGATCCTTTTCGGATAGGGGGAAGTGGGTTACTTGAAGGAATACCCAGATTTTGGGTAAGCCTTTGATTACGTGTATGCACACCTTCTTCATTTAGGTCTGTGTGCGCAACTTCTTGAGCAGGAACCTCTTCGTCTGATCCTTCTGATTGAGCCTCATCTGGTGAATCAGCAGCAACGACATTGATGACATTAATGGATGCATATTGCATAGAATCCTTTCTATCAACATTTCTGTGATATTGTCTTCTTCCATGTCCATGATGAGACATGGAATTCCGTTGACTTGATCCCTTAAAAACTTCTTCGTGAACCGTTACTTGGAGAGAATCTCCTAATAGCTTGGCTCTTCGTTCCTCTTGAGGCTTCTTCCCTAATCGAGAGAATACTGACTTTCTATAAGGGAGGGATTGAGGATTTGAAAAAGTCCCCAGTCCGGTGGACTGAGGATGTTCCTGCTGCTTCCGCTCAACCCCTCGAATCCCATTTGTTGACTCTGAGGGTTGGGTTAGAGAAGTCCCTAGTCTGGCAAGATGGGGTGTCTCTTGACATGCTATGTCTGAGATCTTCTTAAAATATCTCTTGATCTTGCGAATCTTAGTTCGGAAATTAGCTGGATGCATTAACCTGTATCCACTTTTATCACCTAGTTCAACAGATCGTTGGATGATTTCCGAAACTTCTGTCATTTGATGACGTGTTTGCTCCAGACGAGAGGCTTGTGCAATATTCTCGCCTGCTTGATGTAGGAGCAATTCAAAAACTTGTTCTCTATATACTTAATTTTGAGGGGAACTAGTTGAAGCCTGTTCTTGAGCAAGCTTTTGATTAAGAACAAAGCCCATTGACTGTGGCCGGCCATGGGCAATAACATTGCATGAGACCATTTTCGGCGGGCTTTGTTGACCGGAAAGCACTGTGAAATGTAGTGCTCCGTGAACACCCCATCCTCTGATATGAACATCAGATGGAGCATTGGAAATTAACTGACATAATCTTTTTAGTGCGCCAAGGCATGAACGTTGAAGGGTTCTCTGTTGCTTTTCAGCCTTCGGATACCGAGAGACTGATAGAGATGCCAAATCAATCTGGCGTTGTAACCCTTCTATTATCTTAATATGATTTTCATAATCATCATAAGATAATAATTTCTTCTTCAAATGACAAAGAGTCTTCCATATGTTGAGACGAATATCATGGATTCCATCATCCGTCAACATCTTTGGAATGTCGTACTGGGAGTCAGCCAAAGGCCAAAACATGACTGGTACTTCACCTTTTGCCAGTTTTTTCCACATGTTCAGCATTTCCTCTTTATCATTAAATGAAGATTCTTCTACCTGTTTGGACCAGAGTTGGTGTTTCCTTGTTGTTTCATCGGATTCAACAAGATTGGTAGAGATATCACTATTCATGCTGGAAGATGAATGACCTAGGGATGGTTCGGAGAATAACCTGAACCCCAGGCTATCTTCTGATGGAGAAAGAGTTTCACCTGCCGATAGTAAAGCATCAGACATGACTGGTTTTACGTTTGCAAGTGCCTCGAGATAGGAGGGCTTTCTCGTCACTATATTGCCTTCTGAATAATTTTCGAGACAACGTGAATCACTACTGCGGAGAGGACTTTCGCAGCGAAGTTCATCACCATGAGGAGGACCGTCATGATGGGTTACAGCAAAAGATGAAATCTCTTTCTCCTTGGCCTTCTGACCACACAGAGGGTTCCTGTGGCTCTCATCTGAAGAAGAAACTTCAAGATTGACCGAATTTTCATGAAGCAAGTCTTCATGAGGAAGTGTCTGTTGAAGACCTTCAGAATTAATGTTCCCGTTATTGGGAACTGAGGGAGTAGAATCTTGAATTCCGACAGATAAATGTCTGAGGGCTTCAAGAACTCCAGCATCGAGCAAGGCTTGGTTACAGATTGGCCTTTGATCTCCTGACTGTGCTGAGCAGATCTTTTTCTTAGATGCCTTCTTACTCGCTTTAGAAACCACTTGATGATGAAAGTGATTGCTCTGAGCAGGTGTATGTGCCTGATCAGGAAAGATGGTCAGGTTAGGCTGACGATCTCCACTCAAATCAGGTGTATGTGCCTGACTTGGTTGTCCGTATGATATGGGGGATTATGCCCCATAACCCTCTTGGACTGGAACAGATGTGTGTGTCTGTTCCGGAGTGAATTGTTGATGTGTCACTCCATTGCTAGGGATAGATTTGTGTGTCTGTCCCTGAGATGATGCTGAAGCTGTTATGATATCCTGGCAAGCATCCAGAATATGAGCAGGAATTTTCTTCTGCTCTTTCACCATTGAAAAAATATGTTTGGTGACTTCAGCCGCCGAAACAGGGATATACGTCCATTCTGGGATTGGAGTAGGTGTATGTGCCTGCTCTTGTCCTCCTTTTCCTGTCAGTGAATCCTGACAGTACTCAAGTGTGGAGGCAGAGAGTTTAGTCTGCCCCCTGTTTGTCGTCGGGACTTTCCGACTGAATTCTCCGTGCGCTACCAAGCGAGACTGTTGGTAGGCCTGATTAGTATTAGCAGGTGTATGTGCCTGCTGATTACACTTCGCCAAACGCGGTTGACGAGATCCATCATATGTAGTCAGACGAGCCTGCTGACTAACTGGTGATGTATAAGCAGGTGTATGTTCCTGCCTATGGTACTCCGCCAGAATTGCCTGGTGGGATAGGCTTGATGCTGCCAGACGAGTCTGCTGGACAGCAGAATTAAAACGAACAGGTGTGTATGCCTGCTCGTTTTTTGCCACCAAGTTAGGTTGGTGGACTTCTCCGGAGATGGTAGGGATGACAACCTGCCTATTTTTCACCGAATTCCGTCTCTGGCGGTTCATCTTGCCTGCTTGGGTTCGAGGAACCTGAGCTGAATGCCTGGAGTCGGTACCCTCATTATGTTGAGGGCGCACTACCGCACGAGTCTGGCGGCGATTGTTGATGGGAGCCCTCGGGAAGGACTCCTGTCTTTTTGAACTAAGGCCCTGAGGGACCTGCTCATTCACTTCCTCAGAGTAAGGGAGTGAATGGAAATTGCGTTCCGGGGATAACGACCCGAAACGGTTGGAGACGGTAGTCAGCACCGCCTGCTTCTTGATTGCTGGCCGCCGTTGTCCGGACGACCAGGTAGAGTTGTTAACCAGGAGGGCTTGACGAGCGGCCTCCAGAGTTGGGATAGTACCGTTGCGACGGTACTACTTAACCAGTCCATTAGAAACCCAGCGTTGAAGACGCTGAGTTGGTGATGTCATCCTCAGAGCGGATGACGTTCCAGTAGGAGTAGCAGCATTGGTTTTCACAACAGCAGACCTCACAGTAGAGGTGTTTACAGCAGTAGTATTCACAGGGGTGAATTTAAGGAAAGCCATTTTGCAGAAGATCTTGAGAAAAGAGTGCCTGTTCCATTGTAACAGACATAATCAAGATGAATCCGGCTACTGCATCTTTTGGATGAGCATATGTCAATGATTCCTTTGTTGGCCCAAGGGGCATAACAAATAAGAAGAACATCACTTTAACTTGGTTAAGGATTCACGTCGGGTTCACCATTTTTGTTTCGCACGGAATCCGGGGATGACCTCCTGGGCGGGAGATTCAAACGTTCCGATCGGTTTCTAACGGGTTTGTTCGTAGAACCGGAAACATCCAATGATTCCACATCCGTATGGACCTACTTTCCAAAGGCAGGCGCTCATTAGCTTGTGGACTAATGAGGCTTAGGAATTTGCATTGGTCGAGAGGATGGGAGTTCGGACTCATCACACCTTTTTGAGGGGAATTATTGTCTACTCCGGGACTCTCTTTATAGATTTAAGTTATGTTTGTGAATCCTTATTACATTACCAAGTATAAAATGAGCTTTCCTTTAGTTTTAACAATCAATGATTAAATATGCAAGAAATTTAGAGAATCTTTCATATGTATTCGAGGTTCTTCATCAATAGAGAATCATCTGTTTAGAGATTCTTGGTCAATGGTATCCTTCAAAACATTTATATAAAAGTCTCTTGGTCATTATGATGACCAAGATGGTTTTAAAGCCACTCAGTGGGGCACTTGAAGTTTATCGTCATTCAGAAGGACATAGATTATTTCAAAGTTGGGATCGAACCCATAAATGGGATACCTACGTATTCTTTGTTTTGGAAAAGGAATCAGAACCCACGTAGTTCGAGAAATGGAGTATGATGTTTATGATTGATGGCTCAAAGATGAATGTCATAATTACTTTTACACTCTAAGCTCACGTGAGTCATGCTCGGTGTGAGAAACAAGAGGTATTGGTAAAAATTAGACAATTGTGCCATGAAAGATGCAATCATAAGAATTTGTTTGGGGATTATGTATGGATGATTTCCCAGATAGATGAAGGTTTAGGATTTACTTTTAGGGAGAAAATCCATGAACAGGGTCCATAAAGTTATATGTGCTTCATGGAGATTTGAATACTCTAATCTTGGGGCTTACTCCTAAGGAGGATGTCCAAGTTAGGAGGGGACTTATGATTGGGTTTTTACTCCTGAAAAGGAAACCCAAATCAAAGGTAAATTAGGACTGGTTAAGAGAAATTTAAGGGACTTGGGGCTTACTCCTGAAAAAGAAGCCCAAGGTTATGACTGAGTCTTATTCCTGAAAAGGAGACCCAGGTTAAGACTGAGTCTTATTCCTGAAAAGGAGACCCAGGTTAAGGGACTTGGGGCTTACTCCTGAAAAGGAAGCCCAAGGTTATGACTGAGTCTTATTCCTGAAAAAGGAGACCCAGGTTAGGGATTAAGGTTTGGGGCTTACTCCTGAGGAGGATGCCCATGATTTAGAGAACTTGATTGGGGCTTACTCATGAGGAGGATGCCCAAGATTGGGAACTTTAAGAATTTGGGGCTTACTCCTGAGGAGGATGCCCAATTTAAAGGATTTATAACTGGGGATTATTCCTGAAAAGGAGACCTAGGTTAGGATTCTCTCATCTTAAAGGATGAGGTTGAATGAATGAACTCTCAATCTTTGGTGATATAAGGATATTTAAATCACTAGGTTTTGAGAGATATTCAACAAAATTCCTTTCAGATAAGGAAGTCAAATCAAGAAATCATGCCATAAATGGCTTTGAAGAGTGTCTTGAAGACTGAATCTGGAAAAGGAAAGGTGAAATGACTTAAGAGGGGTAAAAATGGGCAAGATGGGCACCCAAAAAGATAGGGGCGCGCAAGTCTTTTAAGGCGCGCAAGTCTTCCGTGGGCGCGCAAGTATTGGTCGCGCAGGTATACCTGCGCGACACATGGTGTACTTGCGCGATTTTCAACCAGCACTGAAATACTTGAGCGACTCTTTTTTAAACCCTTTAAGAATTTTCTTGAGGTTCTTCCAGAAAAGGGACACGCAAGTTATATTTAAGGAAATAAGTCGGCGCGCAAGTGTTTGATGAGTTTCAACACTTAGGCCTTCCTTCTTCTCTTTAGATCTTCCGTTCTAGGTAAGAAATTACCTTAGAAGTGTTTCGGAATCTTTGAGAAGAGACTTGGGCGTCGGGAGCTTCAATCCGAGTTTCTGGAAAAAGATCCTCCCGAATGGGGGGCCCACAGGGTCTATTTATAGGTAAAAGAAGACCCCGGGCGGTTACCGAGCGGTTATCACTTAGGTCGCGCAAGTCACTTGCACGACCATAAGGCGTCGCGCAAGTAGACTTGCACGACCACTAGGCAGCGCGCAAGTACTTGCACGACCACTAGGCGGCGCGCAAGTTTACTTGCGCGACCATGAGGGAACTTGCGCGACCTATGGGAAATGTTCTCCTTGTTCATCCCTTTGTCGATTTTTGATGTTTCTTCAAAGAATGAATCACATTGAGCTCAGATATTCCCCTTTTCTGATCTTTAGATTCTGTGACGAAAGGAGCGTCAACAGACTATCATGAATAACTTGAAATCTATGGGATAAAAATTCTTTTATGATGAGTCTCTTGTTGATAATATCATAGATATCATTCCAAATGAATGGGAGTCCAAGAGGAAAGCTATTTATGAGAACAGGAAAGTCACACATATTTCCTTAGATGAGTTATTTGGAACACTTCTTTAGCATGAAACCAGAATGAAGAGAGATGCTGAAAATGTCAAGAAGAAGAATAGGAATGGAGGAGTTTCTTTTACAACCACTTACAAACATATGAAAGGCAAGACCCTAGAAAGAGTAACTAGATCAAAGTCAAATAATGTCATTATTCAGTCAGAATCTAGTGATACAGAAAAGTTAGAGAATGAATTAGCTAATCTTTCTCGGAGAATGAACAAGATTATAACTCTGAAGAATAATCAAAATAAGTACATAAAGAAACACTACAAAGATAAGAATGATGGAGAAGTTACTTGTTACAAATGTAGAAGAACAGGTCATATCAGACCCCATTGTCATTTTTTGATGAAGAAGGATAAGAAGGAAAGAAATTCGGAAAGGAATAAGAAGAAATTTTATCTATCAAAGCACAAAAAAAGTCTTAAATCTATTGATTCTTGGAGTGCGTGCTATGGACACTCTTCAGAGAGTGAATCATCTAAATATGATTTATCATCACAAAAGAATATGGTATTCTTTGATATACTTCTTTCCCTGATACATGTCTTATGACCAAGGTACGCTCTGTTGAGGCTTTGACAAATTTATCTCTTGATAAGAATTACTATTCCAGAAATAAGACTTATAATGAAGATACTTCATCTTTAGAAAATGAAGAACCTTCATACGAAGATGTATCCAGATTTTCTAAGTTACATGAAGCAAAAAAATTGTAAAATTTCTAAGAAATTAGACAAGGAAAATACTAGGGATAAAATTCTTACAAAAGAGATTTCAAATCTTTCTCGAGATCTTAGAGAAAAAGATGAGCTTTTAGAAAAACATTCTAAAGACCTTGAAGAAGAAAATTATTCTAAGGAAAAACATTCTAAAGATCTTATGAATGCTATTTTAAAGATAAAAGTTTTTAAAGAAAAATCTAATTCTACGGAAATGATTCCTAAGGATAGGAATTTAGTCATCAGACTAAAATCCAAAATATTTTCTCTTAAGAAGCTTCAAGAAAAATTTACCTCTGGGAAGGATAATTTTTACATGATGTATTCTCAAATCAAACCTCAAGGAAATACTACTGGATTAGGTTATACTCACCAAACACTAGTTTTCAAAAAAATTATTTTGATCCTTCAAGAGCCCCTTTTTGCACCAAGTGTCAAAGTGGTGGGCATTGGAAGAAAAATTTCTCTTTAAATAAAGTTCAATCTCTTGGGTTTCATAAAGCTTATTTTTCTAAATATATGTGGATACCCAAAATTTTATTGTCTGAAAATTCTATATCCAAGAAATTTTTGGATTTTGAAAACCTAACTTTTTCTTATTTTCAGGAAAATAGAGAAGGTACCAACAGTAATATGTGGTATATAGATTGTGGATGTTCCAGGAATATGACTGGTAAAAAAAAACTATTTTGAAAATATTATCAAGATGAAAGGAGATATCATTCTACAATTCATCGGAACACAAGATCAACTTACTGATATTTTCACAAAATATTTACCTTCCGATAGATTTGAAAACATTTAATAGAAGTTAGGAATGATAACCATGAGGTAATATTCCTCTATTAACTTTCTATTCAACCAATTTCCTTACAGTAGTAAACTCCTTTTCATAGGGGGAGTACATCTATTTTTTTAAAAAGTCTTATGAAAATTTTCATAGTTAGTTGTTTATAAAATTTCGTAGTTAGGTTTTCAAATTTTTGTAATGTAAATTTTCACAATTAGTTTTTCAAATGTTCATAATGAAAATTTTCACAATTAATTTTTCAAAAAATTTCATAATTAAAAATTTTTAGATAGTTTTTAAAATATTCATACTGGAAATTTTCGTAATAGAAATTTTCATAAGGGAAATTTTTGTAACGAAAATTTTCGTAATGGGAATTTTGGTAATAGGGATTTTCGTATTGGGAATTTTCATACTCATAATTTTTGTAATCAAGTTTTGGTACTCAGAGATTTTGCAATAAAACTTTTAGATATTAAGATTTCCATAGTGAGTTTTTTACAGCATGTTTTTCATAGTAAGTTTTTCGTAGTCAAATTTTATTCAAGAAGAATATCACCTATTATGAATAATCTTCCTAGCCAATCCGAAAGGTATGATTTCTTTACTTAGGTTTTCTTAATCATTTTCACTTGCTAATATTTTCTTTTATTTTTGGATTCGTTTATCCTTAAATACAAATGTTTTTTCTTAAAACCTCAAAAGATCAAATTTAACGTTTCCTTGCGTGTATGTTTTCAATCGTCAGATCAGATCAGAGAGTTTTTCAATTGTTAGATTGGAATTGGAAGTTTAAAGGTCACCTCTAACACCTATATAAAGGGGACCCCTGATCGTTGTCCCACATCAGTTTCCAAGATATCGCATCTCAAAGCTCTGCCTCCGTTCTTAAACCCATTACAAATCTCTCAAAGTTCCTCCAGTCTGAATGTCTGTAGAAGATTATTCCCAAGAAATGTCTACCGTGAAGAAAATTTCAAAATGGAAAGTATATAGGGAAAGTTTAGTGCATCCAAACTTTTTCAAGTACTATTCTATTATTTCTAAGAATATCAAGTTAAATAGATGAGAAGATGTCTACATATCTAAGGCAGGTGTTAAAGTATCAATTTATTCAGATTTACTCATAGTGTTTTATGAGTCAGTGTGATTCTGTAAGGATGATGGAAGGAAAAAGTTTTCATTCACGTCTTATGGAAAAACCTACAAACTTTCTTTCACCAAGGCAGCTATTTTAGTGGGATTATCCTATGAAGGGGAAGTAGAGTTCTGTTTCCGCAAATTACCAGATGAGAAAAGAATTTTTTTAAAGGTGAAGGCTTTGGAATCTCTTGAACTTTCTAATGCCATGACAGCAAAGATTTCCCATCCATCTTCTAAAAACCGGAGCCTTCATCTATGGGTAAAAGTATTTATAGTATCGATAAAAGGTGAAAAAGATACCCTAATAAAAGTGACATATATTTCTTAGATTTCTTGGTAAATCTGAGGAAAATAAATTTGATGAGGCATGATCTTATTACAATTCAGAACATCAAGAATTGAAATATAAGAGCCCAAATTATCATTTATCCTAGCTTACATTTAAAGATGATTGTTCGTTTTCTTGAATCATTAAAGATTACATGCAGTTCCAAGCCTCGGAATTGCAAAGTTATTATTGTTAGTGATGACACTATGAAAAAAATGAATATGGGATATTGTAAAGAGATAGAAGAGTTTTATTATTTTCTAGAGGAAGAGGCAGAAGCCATTCTGAATGATGTAGAAGAGGCAAAACTAATAAATAAATATGAGAAGAAAAGAAAATTGAAGGATTGGAAGCTAAGGGTGAAACTCTTAAAGTTAAGGAAGCCCAATCCGCACATCCTAAAACCAAGAAACAAAATTCTTATCCAGATTAGGTGGTTGCAAAATGGAGGGAAGATAAGGAAAAGAGGAAAGAAGGGGAGCCACAGTTCATCTTAGACCATGCTGAAGCTATGTCTTTAAGAAAGAAGACTGCTGAATACCTTGAAAAGAAATAAAAAGATAAGAAGATGAAGAAGAAAATTTCTGAAGCTGAAGTTGTACAACCTCTTTTGAAAGCCACAAAAGTAGCTTCTGGGAATATTCTAGTGCCGAAAAATTTCCTAGTTGAGCCATTACCTGAGACCCTGGGGAAGAATTTCTTTATTCCGGAAAAATATAAAGAGAAAGAAGTTATTTAAGAAGTGGAAGAGGTGGAAGAAGAAGAAGAAGTAGTATAAGAAGAAAGTGGTTATATAGATGATCTGATTAAGAAAGTTTAAGAATATTAGGATAAGGAAAACCCATCAGAGAAATTATCACTCTGAATATCTGAGGCTGAGTCCTTGAAGCTTTTCACTCCTGGAAAAGAAGAATAAAAAGATGGAAAGAAAGTTTAAGACAAGTAAGAAGAATAAGTAAATGAATTATTTGAGGAAGAAAGCTGTGAAAAGAACTTTATTGAGGAAGGAGCAGAAAAAGAAAAAATTGATAAAGATAGAGTTGTTCAATTATCTAATAGCGAACAAAAATCTCCTGATGAGCATGTCGTACCGAATATTGATAAGGGTAAGTAATTGATTATTGATTATCAAAGAAAATATATAGTGAATAGGAAGGAAGTTGTAGGAACCTCAAAGAGGAATATTGTTGAGCTTAAAAAACCACTCTCACCAAGTAATGTCTCGGATTCAGACTCATCTTCACTTGGTTATGATTTTGTGGAGAAATCTTTAAAAAAGATATTCTGTTCCATTCTGACTTTTACAACCATATATTCTAGGTTCCAGATACTCCAAAACACTCTTAATTAGAAATCAGATTCTGTGTCCATGGTAATGGACAAGTGTGTCAAGATAGAATCAAATTTCAAAACATTTCTTATAGGCTACAAAGCTCACAAGAAGTCATGCAAGAAGATATCTAGCTGGTCAAAGAGATTAATTAAAGAAATGAGTGAGCTTGATGAATTCCAAGATGAAGTAAAGGAAGATTTTGATATAGAAGATGGAAGGATCAAAGATCCTATAACTAGTTTTGAAGAAAATATGACCCTAGAGAAAAATACTTAGAATCAGCAGGTGAAGGATCTGAATGGGAAGCTTAAATCTATTGCTCAAAGCTAGAAGGGGGAAAGAGATCTCTAGATTGAGATTAAAGAGAATCTTGTAAAGAAGGATGAAGTTCATAAATCTTATTCTGAGGCTCTGAAGACTAAAGATGACAGGATTAAAGCCTTATAAAAGAAAGTTGAGGAGGAACACAAAGAGTTAATGATGCTAAAAACCTTTATGAAGAAGTTAATACCCACAGAAAAAGAAGACAAATAGACCTAATCCGATCTTTTTTTGTAATGTATTTCCTTGTAATTTTTTTTCCAACCTTAATGGAATTATGTTTGATTGTATTTTGTGTTATTTTGTACTAATATATCAGGTACTTTATTATTTTTCATTCTCTTAAACTCTTTTTGAAAATCACAAAGGGGGAGAAGGAAAAAGAATTATAAAAGGGAGAAGGAAAAATGTACAAGTGAAGAAGAACTATCCCTATGTAAGGGGGAGTTTATCTAAGGGGGAGTGCTCATTACGAAGATTTCCACATTCAAAAAAAATTTCTCATTCTAGAAATCTAGAATACAATCCAGAGAGATACAAATCCAAAGGGGGAGTTATTCGTATTCACTATTGTCTCTAAACAAAGGGGGGTAAGCTTTAATTTTAAAGTCTAGAAACTTTTTCTATGTTTCTACATTATTTTTCGTAAGGATGTTTGTGCTTTCCAAAAAGGGAGACATTGTTGATTCAATAAGGTTTGATTATTAATTTTCCATTACTTCATGTAAGGGGGAGATTGATAAGTCATCAAGGTTTCCTTATGACTTCATTGTTCCTCTTATTTTGAAAATCATAAACACCTTATCTTAAAGAAAATTTTATTTTACCCCTATATGGAAAATTTCCTTACCTAAAGAAATTTATCCTTACCTTGTTTTCATTGCTCAAATCAAAATTCATCTAAGTGTATAATTTAGATTGAGTCCTCGGAATCATATAATAATTAGATATGATGTATTATATTTAAAACTCCAAATTCTAGATACAAACTATCATGATGTTCAACTCCAAATTCTGGATACGAACTCTCATGAAGTTCAACTCTGAATTCTGGACATGAACTCTCATGAAGTTCAACTCCGAGTTCTGGATATGAACCCTCATGATGTCCAACTCCAAATTCTGGATATGAACATTCATGAATTTTGACTTTGAATTCTGATTACGAACTCATGTAAAGTTCGACTATGAATTCTAGTCATGAATTCTGATTATGAATTCTGGATACAAACTCTTCTAAGTTCTGTCTCCAAATTCTTATTAATAATTCTGATTATGAACTTTTCCAAGATCTGACTCTGCGTTCTCTAAATACAGACTCCAAACTCCTATGAGTTTTGACTCCGAATTCTCATGAACTCTGACTCCGAACTATGTAAGTTTAGGTTCCGAATTCTGGTGAATCCACACTCTGAATTTCCTTGAAATTCAGACTCCGGATTTCTACAGAATTTAGGTTCTGAATTACTTGAAAATAGAATCCAAATATTCTTCTATTTTATACTTTGAATTCAGTTTGTGTTGTAGACTCCAAATTCAGTTTTTACTAACACTCCGAACTTTTATTTTGCTTTCATTCCGAATATTAGAATTTGGTTATACTTACAGACATTTTGTTATCAAATGATGTCATTCTTTCAGTTATTAACTAATCATTGTTTGAGTGACACGTGTATAGGTCCCTCCGAATGTCAAGTAAAAATATTTCCATTGGAGGAGGGAGTCGATCGCTGCATCCACACCTATAAATAAGATCTCATTTGAAAAGAGCTCGTAACTTTGAAACAACTTTGACATTGATATTTGAAAAAGTTCTGTTGTAGTGTTTTCTAGAGAGGGAGGCTCGTATAAACTCTCAAACTTCATGCATAATGTTTTGAATAGCTTGTTCATACTTTTCTTCGTGTAGACTTGCTTAGTGCAGAGGTTCGATTACCTTAAAAATCAGAGACTTTGGGTTGTGAAGTCAGAGGTGCCGATTTCCTTACAAATAGAGGGATTGCGGGGATAGAAAGATAGATACCAATCTTCGAATTGAGGGCTTACCTAGGACTGGTTAAGGTATACTTTCTTGAAAGTATAAATCAAGGGAACTCTTATCCAGCATTGTTGGATTCCCTCCTCTTTGGGTTAAAATATTTTATACTTGATACTTGTAGTTTTACTACTTTGTTTTTCCGCTTCATTTGTATTGTTGAGGAATGTATAACTTTCATATACCTCCTCATATTTGTACTCTGATTTGGTTATATTCTCTATGCTTTATGGTAGAATATTATCTGTTGTAAAATTTTGTAAAGTTTCATTTCTGGCTGGAATCAAGCACGTTTTTAGAGCTTAGTGGTGTTGTGAATTTTGGTTACACAAAATTCCCTTAGAAAGTTTTTAAATTATAAAATTCACCCCTATATTGTATTTGTATCTCATTTTACATATTTGATCCTACATTGGGTATAATAGAGTATATCATACTCAGACATACCATTCTAATAATTATTTTCCTTGAAAATAATCAAGGAATATTGTAAAGGAATATTCGAAATAAATATTAGTTATGATGGCCGAAAATCCATTCATTTCATTAATGTTAAAAATAAAAATTCATTTCATCTTTTGTAAAGAGAGTCAAAAGTGACCCATACTTAATACGTAAATAAGTTTCTATCTAAAAAATTTAAAATAAGATGAAATATAATATAAACTAACTTTATAAAATAACTTATTTTTATAAAATAAAAATATTGATATATGTTAAATAAATTGGATGAATATTTTGGTAAAGAAACATTAAAAATATTAATATAATGTTTTTAGATAAAACCCTTTTTAAATCCTTTTAAAACAAAAAAAAACATTGAAATATAGAAAATAAGAAGATATTTAAAATAACATGAGTATAAAATGAGGTGTTATATTTTATTTTAAGAGTTATTGTATACTCCATGTAATTTATAATAGGAGAATCAATTAAAACATGTCTCAAAGATGGATTTTTGGGAGGAGAATCCCAAGAAATTCAGGTGGTGCGTGAATAAAAAATCCCTTAATCAAAGTAACATAACACGATTATGTAAAAATCATAATTTCATTGAAAAAATATTTAAAAAAATTCATGTAATAATAATTATAAAATATGATGTACTTCATGGTGCATAACTTGAACTTTGTCTAAAATATTTGAAATTATGACCATAAAAACCCTAAAAACATTTTATAGAATTTAAATAAATATATCCAAAAAAAGAACATCAAATTAACATTAAACATCATTATATATGATTATTTATAGATATAATATATCAACATGCAGAAATAACACCTTATAAAAGGTGGTAAATTTATAAAATAATTCATGTCTCAAAGAAACAGTATTTAGAAAATTACTCCTTTAAAATTGAATTTATATTTAATAAATGATTTGATTTTATGAAAAAATTTAAAATTATATTAATCAAGTTAAAATAGAACATAAAATAATCAACGGTAATTTTACATATAATCATTTAGAGATATAGTAAATGGTGTATAATTATAATATAATGAATGTAAATTGAATTAATAACCTCTGACCTCAAGTATAGACATTCTATGTATTTCCTTTGACTCTCACTATTTAAGGAACCACCATGTTATATCTACATAAGTACCATAGGGATGGTATTTTAGTAATAAAAACCTCTATAATGTATATATTTACGTTAATAAGATTTTTTTCTAGGTTCGGTTAGGCTAAGATGATCGTGAAGTATGAGAAAGAAAGGAGTAATGGTACCCATTTATAAGTGAAGTGAGTGGTATCATTGGAATTACATAAAAAAATAAAATAACATCAATTAATTTTTTTGTAATAATATAAAAATTGATATATATAAAATAAGTGACGAGGTTGAGTTTAAATACAATCATTCAAAAGAAATTAGACATTATTACGTGATGGTTTACCTATTATGTTATAGTTTTAACACCGCCCCATTATATAATTGTATGATTAATATTATGTCAAATTCCTTTACACATTATGGGTGAAGAAAATGATTATAAAATTAAAAGTGACTAAAAATGTTAAAAATTAGAAATTAAATATCATATTCTATTCACATGGACAACTATATGATTTTTATTAATTTTAAAAAAATTAACAAAATATTATCTAACTAGGATATGATTTAAGTCATTTTCTTGACTACTCACAAAGATTTAATTTAAGGACCCAACCTTAAAAAATCACATAACATTTAATTAAATTAATAATTCACATTGAGTATCTTTTCAGGTTTAGAGTTTTAGAGAATTATGATATAACTATTACATCTCAAAAGATTACAAAGTAGACACTTCTAATCAATTTCCATTTTTTTCATAAAATAAAAACTCTTAAAAAGAAACATGTCTAGTTCCATGTTTTAGATAGCATGTCTTTCCATGATCCCATCCTTGACCCTATTTATCTTTAATTCCTATGGAAATCATTTCAAAAACATGGGATGAGCATAAAAAGCTCAGTAAGGGATACACAAAGAAATAAAACATTAGATCATCAATATATAAATAACATAATAGTTTATACATATCTTATGAAATTATAAGATTTGTTAAATACACATAGAAATCATAAAACATAAAGGTAGCTTGAGGCATTCATAACATTCTTATGTAGGGAGTAACCCTCATGGTTACATTTGGAATAACCATCACAATATATTCCCTAAATCAATTTGGAGAAACCATAGAGTTTAACTCCTTTGCAATACCCAATTCATTGGAGATCAATCTCGGGCTCACCCATGCTTAGTTTATCACAAAAGAACCCGACTTCATAAATAATTCCCAAGAACCATAACATAATTGTATCACATAAAACATGCATAAAAGAAAAATAAAATTTCCACATTTCAATCACAACACATTGATATAATCAAAATTTTATCAAAACCATTTTCTATACCAAAACAATAGAAAATTAAAACATGGTATTTATTTTTCTTGAAAAAAAAGTTATGGCTTGTAGATGAAGCCGAAACTCAAATAATGGTCACGACGGCAGATAAGTCATTGTCGCTGCATACGTATGTCAAAAAAATATTCCTTTTTTCATTTAGTAAAACGCTTCATGTAAAAAGATTCTTTTTGAATGAAATGAAAAGTCAAAAGGGTTTTATACACCATATAAAATAATGTCATGTAGAAGTAGATAGATGCCTCAATGAAAGGAGATTGAGACAAAGTCCCGTACAAAGACAATATCCATCGATTTAGGATAAATCAATTACATAATTATGTGTGAAAAATATAAATAAACCCAATATAAGTGGATATTAAGTGTAAAACAATCCAATTCCATCAACACATATTCATATCATGACATAATCAGGAAGTAGAGGTTTATCGCAAAGAATTGAAATTGGGTTAAGAAGTTCCCTTACAGAAATTCGACAGCCTTACGACATCACTTTAAAATTCAGAAAAATGAGCTTATTAGAGATAAAAAGGGTATCTCATAACTTGGACATAAAATTTACGTTAATAAGTATATATAATAACATATCCCAACATTAAGAATATGTAAATTAAAAGACCTAAAAAAATTAAGTCTTTTAAAAAGAGGAGGGTGAAAGGTTTCCTTACCGATTTGGGTAACATTCAAAACGTACACCCCATGAAAGAAGGACAACACAAAATTGATTTAAATATGCATAAATGAAAGTATATTACAAAAAGAGTATAATAATGGGCTGTACATACAACACTCAAAGGTGACAATGACAAATATAACATGAATCTCACGGGAATAAATAGTGAGATAAAAACCCCTGACCTCATTGTAATAAATTGAGTCGTATGACCAAAAGATAATTAGAACCAAATAAATAACATAATGCCATGAATATAAATAGAATTATGATAATATATATCAAATTTAAGTACACAATACACCACATGCAATAAATAATTAGTGAACAATGGAAATCTCATGGAATTAAAAGTGAGATAAGATATCCCCTTATCTCAAGTCCGACTTGTCTTGTTAGTCTCTTTAAATTATTGAATAATAAACTTAGGTCAAATTATAATTTCTTAAGGAATTGATTTAAATTTTATTATTCAATTCATATCACATATTATCATGTTATAATAATTAGTCAATTATGTGAGTTCATATCATATGTTTTGTCGATGTTCGGTACATGAGTCAAAAATGAACTTGTTTGAAATGAATTGCTCATGTAGTTATAAGTACATCATATACATAATGGTATTAAAGATTTAAATATCATATATATCCAGTATATATTCATTTTATACTATTCCATAACATTTGTAGATAAAAAATGAAATTCACTATTCATGGAGACGGTAGGCCATACGTACGCAAGAACCCTACTTTCATTTCATTGTCATATTAAAAGAATTAAAACTAAATGAGACATATATATATTTTAATTAGAGTATAATATATATGTAATATAGGTAAAATAAGTTCATTAATTACATGCTTTATAAATTCCATGTTTGGCATGAACGAGTCACATCACTTGAGGGGGCGGTAGTCCACACTTCCTCATATGAAATTATCGCAATTCCACAACATGAAAAGCATAATGATGTGATTTGAAAATAAAATTCAGGAAAATATAGAAAAAATAAATACCATATATATCATATATAAATATAGTGACATCATAATGGCCACCATGAAAGGTGTAAAAAGAATATCGAACAATCATCGTTTCGTGAGGCAATAATTCACCACCCACAGAAACAGTATGTTCTTTAACCATTAGACGGAGGTGTGTGTGAGTGTAGGTAGAATAATTATCATACAAACATCCTAGTATATTTATGATACTGGTGTTATTATGGTATCAAATAATAAGAAGATATTGGTGAGTGAAGAAGGAAAAGAAAAGAAAGAAACTCGAGAGAAGACATTACCTCTAAATCGTGTAACTCTTTTTGATTTGATCTAAAGGCTTACGTGGAAAGACTTATACCCAATGTGAGGCTTATACAATTAAGAGAGGGATGTGGAGAGATAATATGAGTAGATTTTGGACAATCCAAGGGATTGAGAGATGTGAGTAAGGGGGTAGAGGTGGGGGCCTTTTATAAGAGGGATGAGGGTCACTTTTGGAAAGTCTTGAAATGTTACTTTATTATAAAATGGTTATCAGATTTAAAAGGTCCCAAAATGATATATTTAAAGGATAAGGTAATGAGGGTTCTAAATCCACCCATCTAATAGGTTTTTAGATGTGTATGTCTTAGATTTTACCTTATCTATTCATTTTATTTAAATCATTCATTAATGAGGTAATCACTGCTTCATCATGGTGACATAAATAAATTTTTTTATTTAATTTCTAAAAATTATAAAAAAATACCATGATATAGGAAATATTTTTAGATTTCCAATAAATATTTATAGTCTAAGAGATCATTTATTTAAACAAAATTAAAATTGTTTTACTTAGGTTTTACATAGTTTGGTAAAATTTATTTTCTTTAAAAATAATATAATAAAAGGTCATTATCACACAAAAGTGAGTCCATGGGGTCCCTAAGTTGGAAAAAGTCATCCCATGGTCGGACATGACACAACCAAAAGGATTTGGACACTTTTTGGGGTCATTTAATACTATCATGATATTATTTTATTACCCTTAACTACCATATTACTAATTAATCACGATAATTAAAGATAATTGTCGTCGTTACTATTCATAATGTCCAAAAACAAAATAGTCTTAATTATATAATTTGGAACATATGATTCAAAATATGGAATCCATTTTACGAAATTACAAACATAGAAATTAATGTAATTAATTTAAAAATAATTCTTGTGTCAAAACCAAAGACGAGTTTTGTAAGAAGTAAAATTTATCAAAAGATTGACTTGTTTTTACATCCAATTGAAAATTGAAATTACTTACAATGAACAACATTTCATTAGGTGATAAAAACATAATTCAATTAAACTTTAAAACCAATTAAAAGAAACATCTAACTATATAATTAAATTAGATGAAAAAGCAGTTTTGAAGTAAAATGCAGTATTTTTCACTATTCATTAAAAATGAACATTTGTTAGAAAAATACCAAAAAATTATCCAAATTATGTTTTATATTAAAAATTAATAAATTATTTCCATTTTAATCAATATTGAAGTTGAATTAATTAATTTTATAATTAATTCCCATTGTCAAAACAAATAGCATGTTTTTAAGAAACAATATTTATCAAAAGATTGACACTTGTTTATGTCCAATTTCAAAGTGAAATTAATTCCAATGACCACCATTGAATTAAATGGTAAAAATATATTCTTATTAAAAGTTAAAACCAATGAAAAATATAATCAAAACATATAAATAAATTACATTAAAAAGAGGTTTTGAATTAAAATACATCATTTTTCACTATTCATAAAAAATGAACTTTATCGGAAAAATAACAAAAAAATTACACAAAGTAAATTTTGATGTCCCGATTCTAAAAAAGGATTTTATTTTTTGAAATATAACATAAAAAATTGTCAAAAAGGGTATTTCAAATTATTTCTCCATCAAAAGGCGGTTAATCGACCTTTTAAAGAATATTAGAATATTTATGCTTAAAATTGGATTCCATAGCATTTTAAGCCTTTAACATTTATTGGATAAATGTAAAAAAATTTAACAAACATATATAATAATTTTGTAGTTAGTTCTATTAATTCCTTCCATTACAACAGCTAGGCATTAACTACCATTTTATTATATTATTAGTGTGCAACATAAGATTTCAAAGAAACTCATTGTTGCATATTGGTTACACCATCAAACATAGAATATCATTTAATGTAATATTAATACGTAATTCATGAATATTAATAAATATGAAAATTTCATATTATTTATTTACCTGGAATGTTACATCCTTCCCCCCTTTTGAGAATTGCATCCTTGTTATTTTAAAATTGGGGTTGGAAACTTTATTGACAACCCCACATCAGAAAAAGAGTCAATTAAACTGTCACTTTAAAAGAAAGAAAGAAAAGTAAAAAGGTAACCCGAGAATAGATACTAGGATTTCATGAAAACATGGATATGGAGGAGAAAAAAACCATAAAGGACTGATGGAGAGTGATAGAAAACATTATTAAGAGAAATTTAACCACCTGAAAATCACAAACTTGTGATGGGTTAAATAGTATTTGATTCTCCAATAAGAAAAGTTAACAGACAATGTTATTAATTTAAGTTAATTTTCATTAAGGAATTTATTTATGATCTTAACTAAAACATAAGGAAACATACTTACTTGTCATGTAGACTTTCATCTCTTCCTATATTTCTTACTCAAACTCAAATTTTCTCCAAAATATGAGTATTTAGGATGACTTGTTCACATTAAGAGTTATATAATCAACTTCAAGGGAATCACATAATCTACACAATATGAACTATATATTTCCCATATCTTCTAGACATTAACCAAATCCAAAATGGTTAGTACAAGATTAGATAATCCCCAAAAAGGATAATCTTTTACAAAATGAAAAACCACTCTTAATCTCCAAAATTTTTCAAACAAAACCCAAAGTTTATCAAAGACCAATCAATAAACTACTATCCATAAAATTCTTCAAATTAATCTAAACTATGATTGAAACCCAAATCTCCGATGGATTTAATCACATAGTCTTCCAAGATAAATCTTAACATTTATCTCCAAATACCATCAGTTACTCTTGAAGTCTCATATTGAAAAGTAATTAGCCTAATCACACATTCTCCATGGTAGGCTAATCATTTTCATAAATAATCCAAATCATCATATGTCCACTATAAAAACATTGATTCTTCAAAACTAAAATTTCAACCATTATTCCACAATTAAAATCCCATAGTATTCTATCTTCCATAGGGATATAGTGTTTCCTAAAAATATAGAACATCTTTCACAACAACCTTTATCACTTAATCACCAAAACTTTTTCCTATACTAAGTATATCCATTTGATAAAACATAAATTCCCAAAATCAACTTATTCTTATTACATAAAATAATTTTACTAAAATAATTATTCATACTAACCAAGGACTTCATGTAGTCCAGTGGTAGGTGATGCGCCCTTGTCGCCCTTTGGTTGTGGGTTTGATTCCTGTGGCCTTACCAGAAGTGATGGGTTGTCACCCATCCAACAGTTTGTCTTTATTATAAAACTAGAAAATAACCCAAACATGTTTTAACCTCAATCATTTCCTTATACCTGTCATTTTCATCCAAATTCATTAAGATCTCAACATCTTAATTCTTGGAGTCTTATTTCACCACCAGAAGATAAAATAAAATGATCCCCAGAATGAAGAACATCATACCTTGATCATGGTGTCCATTTGGTTTCATCGTCATCTTTTTCACATAGGTAGAAGGTCCATGCATTGCAATAATGATTTAGAGATCCTTTAAATTCATTTTCTTCCTCTATCCAAATACACCTTTTATAACATGGGTCATATGGGGGTTCAGAGAAAAACAGTTTTGGAAAATAATCACGTATGAAATAAAATTTCAAAACACCTTGATAAAACATTATTTCTATAAAATAGTCGGATTGAATTTGAGTTGAAACTTAAAATTAATGGACCATTTAACTACCATAGGTATGTCCTGAGAGACTATATTTTAAAAGAAAATATATATAGGTTGCACAAGGGTCTCTTTCTTCAGCACCTTTTTTAAAATCATAATATGCTTCAAAATCTTGTGATAAGGTAATACATTTCAAAATACCTTGATAATATTTAACTTTCTTGAAAATATTATAATATTGTGAAAATAGAATTTGTCTAAATACAACCCATGATCCACGATGATAACAAGGTATAGTGGAGGTGTTTGATATCTCAAACAACAACTTTCAAGTGAGTTGTATGCTAGAAAAAGCTTCACAATCATTCAAACATGACTTTACAACAATTATTGCAAGCATATCCTCTGGAAGAGATAGGAATATCATTTGAGATCCTCCTCCTTCCATTTGTAACTGACTTTAAATTATCTAAAAAATTATAAAACAATGATTTAACTGAAATAATAGAAATAGGGAAAAACCATGTGTCTAACAAAAACTTCTAATCCCTAAAGTTTTTTAAACCGTCCTCTGATACCAATGTTAATGACCCATCCTTAAAACATCACATAATCTAGAATTAAATGAAAAATTCACATTGAGGATATTTTCAGGTTTAGTGTTTTAGAGAATTTTGACATAACTATTACATCTCAAAAGATTAAAAAGTAGACACTTCTACTCATTTACCATATTTTTTCATAAAATAAAAACTCTTAAAAAGAAACATGTCTAATTCTATGTTTTAGATAGCATGTCTTTACATGATCCCATCCTTGACCCTATTCATCTTTAAGACCTGTGGAAAAAATTTCCAAAACATAGGATGAGTATAAAAAATATTAGTAAGGGATATAGTAAGAAAGAAAACATTAGATAATCAATATATACATAACATAAGACTTTTAACATATCCAATGAAATCATAATATTTTTTAAATACAAATATAAATCATGAAACATTAAGGTAACATGAGGCATTCATAACATTATTACGTAGGGAGTAACCCTCATGGTTACATGTGGAATACCCATCACATTTTATTCCCTAAATCTCTTCAGAGAAACCTTAGCATTTAACTCATTTACATTACCAAATGCATTGGAGAGCTATCTTAGGCTCACCCACCTTTAGTTGATCACGGAACCACCAAAATTCTTAAACAATGCCCATGATCCGTAACATAATTGTATCACATAAAACATGCATAAAGGAAACAAAAAATTTACACATTTCAATCACTAGATATCAATACAACACAATGATATAATCAAAAAAATTATCAAAAGCATTTTTAGTACAAAAATAAAATAAAATTAAAACATGGTATTTATTTTTCTTTTAAAAAAAGTTATGGCTTGTAGAGGAATCCGAAACTCAAATAATGGTCATGACAACAGAGAAGTAATTGTCGCTGCATACGTAAGACAAAAAAATATTCCTTTTTTCATTTATTAAAATTATTCATCTATAAATATTCTTTTTGAATGGAATGGAAAAAATTCAAAAGGGTTTTATACACCGTATAAAATAATGTCATGTAGAAATCAAAATATGGCTTAATGAAAGGAGATTGAGACAAAGTTCCATACAAAGATGGTATCCTTAGATTAAAGATAAATCAATTACATAATTATGTGTGACAAATATAAATATACCCAATATAAGTGGATATTAAATAAAAAACAATCCAAGTACATCCACACATATTCATAGCATGACATAATCAATAAGTAGAGGTTTAACCCAAAGAATTGAAATTGGGTTAAGAAGTTCCCTTACAGAAATTCGACAACCTAACGACGTCACATTAAAATTAAGAAATATGAGTTGATGAGAGATAAAAATGGTATCTCATCACTTTTACATAAAATTTATAGCAATAAAGATATATAATAATATATCCCAACATTAAGAAGATGTAAATTAAAAGACCTAACAAAAAGAAGTATTTTAAAAAGTGGAGGGTGAAAGGTTCCCTTACCGACTTGGGTAACCTTTGAAACGTACTCCCTAGGAAAGAAGGACTATACAAAGTTGATGTAAATACCCATAAATGAAATTATATTATACAAAGAGTATAATAATGGTCAGTACATAAACCACTCAAAGGAGATAGTGACAAATATAGAATGAATCTCACGGGAATATATAGTGATATAAAAACCCCTTACCTCATTGTAATAAATCGAGTCGTATGACCAAAAGATAATAAGAACCAAATGAATCACATAATACCATGGTTATAAATAGAATTATGATAATATATATCAAATGGATGTTCACAATACACCACATTCAATAAATAATTGGTGAACTATGGAAATCTCACGGAATTACAAGTGAGGTAAGAAATCCCCTTACCTCAAGTCCGAATTGTCTTGTTCATTTAATTATATTCATAAATAATATACATAGGTCAATTTATAATTTCTAAAGGAAATAATTTAAATTTTATTATTCAATTCATATCACATATTATCATGTTATAATAATTAGTTAATTATGTGAGTTCATATCATACGTTTTGTCGATGTTCGGTACATGAGTCAAAAATGAACTTGTTTGAAAATAATTGCCCATGTAGTTATAAGTAAATAATATCTAGAATGGTATTAATGATTTAAATGTCATATCTATCCAATATATATTAATTTTTTACTATTCCATAACATTTGGATATAAAAAATGAAATTCACCGTTCATGGAGACGGTAGGTCATTCGTATGCATGAATGCTACTTTCATTTCTTTATCATATTAAAGGAATTAAAACTAAATGAGGAATATATATTATAATTACAGTATAATATATATGTTATATATGAAACATAATTTCATTAATCGTATTATTTCTAAATTCCATGTTTGGAATGAACGAGTCACATCACTTGAGGGGGTGGTTGTCCACACTTCCTCAGAAGAAATTATCACAGTTCCACAACATGAAAAGCATAACGATATGATTTAAAAATTAGATTCAGAAGCATATAGAAAAAATAAATACCATATATATCATATATAAATATAGTGACATCATAATGGACACCATGAAAGGTGTTAAAAGAAGATTGAACAATCATCATTTTGTGTGGCAGTAATTCGCCACCCACAGAAACAATATGTTCTTTTACCATTAGACGGAGGTGTGTGTGAGTGTAGGTAGAATAATTATCATAAAAACATCCTAGTATATTGAGTATACTGTTATTATTATGGGATAATATAATATAAATATATTGGTGAGTGAATAAGTAAAATAAAAGAAAGAAACTCGAGAGAAGACATTACCTCTAAATCAGCTAACTCTTTTTTATTTGAGCCAAAGGCTTCTTTGGAAAGACTTATGCCCAATGTGAGGCTTCTAGGAGTAATAGAGGGATGTGGAGAGATAATATGAGCATATTTTGGATGAGCCAAGGACTTTAGAGTTGTGGGTAAGGGGGTATAGGTGGGGGCCTTTTATAAGAGGGAGGAGGTTCACTTTTAGAATGTCTAGAAATGTTATATTATTATAAAATGGTTTTCAGATTTTAATTGTCCCACAATGATATATATCAAGAATAAGGTGATAAGGGTTCTAAATACACCCATAAAATTGGTTTTTGACAAGTGTATCTCTTAGATTTTACCTTATCATTTCATTTTATTTAAATCGTTCATTAATGATGTAATCACTGCATCATCATGGTGTCATAAATAAATTTATTTATTTAATGTCTAAAAATTATAAAAAAATAACATTATGGGGGAAATATTTTTAGATTTTCAATGAATATTTATAGTCTATGATATCATTTATGTAAACAAAATTAGAATTTTTTTACTTAGGGGTTACATAGATTGGTTATATTTTCCTTTGTTTAAAAATAATATGATAAAAGGTCACTATCACACAAAAGTGATTTCATGGGGTCCCTAAGTTGGCACAAGGCATACCATGGTTGGCCATGACACAGCATAAAGATTTTGACATATTTTGGGGTCATTTTATATTATTATGATATTATTTTATTACCCTTAACTACCTGATTACTAATTTATCATGATAATTAAAGATAATTGTCGTCGTAACTATTCATAATGTCCAAAAACAAAATATTCTTAATTATATTATACGAAAATTATGATTAAAAATATGGAATCCATTTTACCAAATTTCAAACACATAAATTTTAGTAATTAATTTAAAAAAATTCTCGTTGTCAAAACCATAAACGGGTTTTTTAAGAAGTAAACTTTATCAAAAGATTGACTTGTTTTTACATCCAATTAAAAAGTGAAATTAATTCAAATGAACAATATAAAGTGATAGAAACATAATTCAATTAAACATTAAAACCATTTAAAATGACAATCTAACTATATAATTAAATTAGATGACAAAGCAGTTTTGAAGTAAAATGCAATATTTTCACTATTTATTAAAAATGAACATTTGTAAGAAAAATACCAAAAATTTATCCAAAGTAACTATGATATTAAAAATTCAAAAATTATTTCCATTTTACCAAATATATAATTTGCATTAATTAATTTTATAATTAATTCCTGCTGTCAAAACAAATTGCATGTTTTTAAGAAACTATATCTATCAAATGATTGACAATTGTTTAAGTCCAATTTCAATGTGAAATTAATTTTAATGACCACCATTGAATTAAATGGTAAAAATATATTATAATTAAACTATAAAACCAATTAAAAATATAATATATCCATATAAATAAATTACATTAAATGGAGGTTTTGAATTAAAATATAGCATTTTTCACTATTCAAAAAAAAATGAACTTTACCGGAAAAATAACAAAAAAGTACACAAAGTAAATTTTGATGTCCTGATTCTAGAAAATGATTTTATTTTGTTAAATATAACATAAAAATTTGTCAAAAAGTGGATTTAAAAAGGGTTCTCCATCAAAAGGCGGTTAATCGACCTTTTAAAGAGTATTAGAATACATATGCTTAAAATTGGATTCCTTAGCATTTTAAGCCTTTAACATTTATTGGATAAATTTAAAAATATTTAACAAACATATATAGTCATTTTGTAGTTAGTTCTGTTCATTCCCGCCATTACAATGGCTAGGCATTAACTACCATTTAAAATAACATTATCATATTATTAGTGTGCAACGTAAGATTTGAAAGAAACTTATTGTTGCGTATTGGGTATGCCATCGAACATAGAATCTCCTTTAATGTAATATTAATTTTTAATTCACGAATATTAATAAATATGAAAATTTCATATTCTTTATTTACTTGTGATGTTACATTTAATTTAAAGACATCAAGATAGTAATGGAATATGAATATAATATTTTAAAACAATACTAATATGTTATAATTATATTAAAAATTATTATTAAACACTAACATGCCCAAAAAATATTACTTTATTTTTCTACTACTTACAAAAACACTCTGTCGACATTATGTAAGAATATTAGTTATCTAGTACAACATTAAAAATAAAAATTATATTATAATGATAAATAAAAACATATGTTTTTTAAATTAAAATTTATAAAAAAAACATAACCACTTTTTATCCATATAAAAAATTATTATATATAATTACAAAAAGAGAGTTACAATTTTTATTAATTTTTTACTAAAAATAATATTAAGATCAATACATAAAGAAAATAGAACAATTTTTTCATATCATATAATATTTTAAGATAATAACTAAATCAAACTCATAAAATATAAATAATACAGGTTTTATATTTATTTTTAAATCATTATCAATTTACTTTTAATTGTAATTTAATGGCTTACCAATATTAAGGGGGAAAATATTTTGCAAAGTTACTATTCATAAGAACTGAAAATAAATTTGAAATATTTACCATATATGATATGATGATTAAAAATATGTAATCCATTTTATCAAATAAAATAACTATAAGAGGCATAATTTATATTTAATATAAATAATCAAAACATGATGATTAACAATTTTGTGAACAGTGTGTTTTTTTTTGAAAATTTACTTTATATGAAAATTTGGTAGAATATTTATTACAATGGAATTAATTATATTATGGTTAATAAAAATGAACTAAATAAATTTTAAAATAAATGTTAGTAAAAAATGGACATTGTAAATACTTAAATTTAAATGGTAAAATTCAATAAAATTTTAATGTTTTAATATTCATTGAAAAAATAGCCTTTTTAAAAAATTCCAAAAAAGTCACCTTAATATATTTTTTATAATGATTTAAGAAATTATATCCTTTTTATAACACATAATTTCCAAAATTGGGATAAATTAATTATAATATTTTCTCACGAAATGTAAAAAAACCATATATGAAGAAAATATATTTTTGAAGTATAAAATGTCTTTACGAAACATTTAATGCTAATTTACAATGAATTAATCAGCAATTTTTTATAGAGTAGACCATTATATATACATATCATAATTTGGTTACTACTATTCATAATCTCTAAATAAATGTCTTGGTTATTATGTTCATATTTAAATAATATTATTATCTTCATTTTTTATGCATTGTGTTTTTTGTCATATATGCTATCAAACATCATTTAATTTTTATAATATTGGGATATTACATATTATATGGAAACAATAATGACATCTCTGGAATGGGATTTCACAATGTGTTATTTTGTATTTTTTTCATTATATTTATGGATTATTTTGTAGGGAATAGTGTTGTGTCAACAATTTTAATTTACGTTGGAATAGTGTATCCAGAACAAACATTATGATGTGATGTACACGTTATAAGGGATAATGGTTTGATGTTCAAGGATTTAATTTATATGATTGAAATATTTATTCAAGTATTATGTGTGAATTTGATATTTTTATCATTTTTTGGTTTATTTATAATTGGTTAGCGGCATGTATACAAAAATCCTTTTTAGTTTTCATAATTCATATGACAGTCATGTGACAGTTTGTGATTGATATCACTGATGAATGATGGTTTATTTTTCAAAAGATTCAAAAATAAATTATAATTTATTTCTCAAAATTTTATATTATCTTAAAAATAATATATTTTCTTTATTAAAGGTCATGTCTATCATATAAAGGGATTCTCATTGATGATGATTATATATTTCGTCTGAGTAAGGGATGTGTAGTGACCCCTAGTTGGTTGGTATATGAACATGATGACTTTACAATAGTCTTGTAAAATATAATATTAATATATTTACTTAATGAGTAATAAATAACATATATGGTGTTTCCAATATACATTCACAATATCATTTTAATTAACCATAACATATTACTTTTTTTAAACAATACAAGTCATTATAGAATGATACTTTTATATAAAATAGAATTAAATCCTAATCCATGATGGGGTTGTCTGAAACATTGATTCTTAGAGATGATGGATTCACTAGAATGGGTGTTTAAGTAAGCATATGGTTCTTTATGGTTGTGGGTATATATGTATATATGAGAACCCATGTGGTTAGTGTTTTAGCACTTGAGTTTCTTTATGATAATTGATGTGAAATTGGGGATGCTTCCCATAAGAGTGTGACATATAGATAGATGATTTATTGGTTAAGAAAGAGATCCTTGTGACATGAGAGGTGAATTATGATATTTGTGAGTCATGTTATATGAATAAATAGTAGTACACACTCATATTCTCATTAGATATTTTTGTGATATATGATAGAAACCTAAGAGATGGGTTATTCATGGATTTTGATTCTACTCTAGATGAGAATAATGCATATAATATTTATGATTTTTATTTCTTCATGAGACTCCAATATGAATCAAATTTAATATTAATGTGGGAAGACATGATTTTTTGGTGATATAAAACCCTTATAGTTTTTTTGAGAATTACGGTTAGATTTTGAGGACATAGTCTATTGGATATATATCTATATTGGTTATAGGATTATAGATGGTTAGATCTAGAATAAGTATGATGTGTGGTGACACTTCTAGATTTCTGATAATGAATTAATTTTTGAGTAATCATATTATTATCCTTGATATTTGTCAGGTACCTCAGGCCTGATGAAATGGGGGAATTGAGTGTTATTCATTGGTAAAGATGACATTGACATGTAGATATAATGGTCAATGTTTTAATAACATGAGCCTAAGAATAATTTGACATGACTCGAGATAGTCCAAGTCATATGATATAAAAGGGTATTAGTGGGTGTAAACCTACTTGGTTGTAATTTATATTTTAAATGGGGGTTGTCGACAATTGTTTTAAAAGAAAAAATGTATCATGTTATACTGTGTGCATGAAGTGGTTTAAAAATATGGTTGCACTTGAAATGGATTATAGAATTGATATTATTGAGACACTTTTGTGTCAGCTTGATTGGCCATGTTTTTTATGATAATTAGACGAGATACACATATGGTGAGATGAAAATTCATAGATATAATATAGTACCATAGTAAAGTCTATTCAACCATCTCTTTTAATAGGGGTTAGTAGGATAAGTGATCATGGCTCATTAGTGGTGATAAACATGTAATACCAGAGTTTGTCAACATTATGTTTGAGGAGATATTTATTGAATGTTATATATTATTGAGAAAAATATTGGTGGTTTAAAAACATGGACCTTACAATTAGTACTTAATATTAGATTCCAGGAACAATGTGATTTTAGACCTTGTTGGGAGTTGGTTATGGTCTTGAGATTGTACTTTTATATATGTTATTTCATTATTTACACTGAATGGAAAATTAAAGATGTAGGTATTAGTCAATGTAATTGAGAATTGATCTATATATTTAAAAAATATTAATCAATAGATGAAAGATGACAGACACTTAGTGTCATCGGGTGTATAATTTGGTAAAATAAGATGTTACGGTCATTGGGATTCTATAATATTGAAAATATTGGGATTATGCCAACATGTTATAAAATGGTATTACATTTTTTATAGATGTGGTCTATAGTGTTAGAATGAGGAGTAAGATGATGAAATTTGGGTGATGATCGAGTGTGACACCAAGGGATTTTGGGTATGGTATAAGTAAGTGACTTTAAATAATGTGTGCAATGTTGGTAAATTAGAATTCACAGATCCCATAGGAAGTGGGACATGATGATAGAGTGGATGTAAATAATTAGTGCTATGTTTCATTGGTCAATGAGATTTTCAATAATAGAGTTGGTTTAGGTGTGAAATTGGCACTACCATAACTAGTGGGAGATATGAGATTTGGGATATGAAATTGGTCTTAGTAATTAATATATATCATGAGGTATAAATCAGGAGACTTATTAGATATGATAATTTTTATAAGGATGGGGTTGTAAATTCATTCATCTGTTTGGGAAAGTATAATATTGGGAAATATAAAATTTTGAATATTTATTTATTAAAAGGAGGTGTTTTTAGTAATTGGATTTAAAATAGAATATTTAGAGATAATAAATATTTAAAATATTTTTTGGACATGGTCAAATTTGTTGAAGGTACCTTGGGTTCATGGGTGAATGTGGGAGAGAGGTCGAATAATGGTATGAGTATGTGGAAATAAGAAATTTGACCTAGTAAGGGAGATTAATTTTTCAAATTGGTAGTGAATTTTGTATTAGAAGTTGAGTGTTATTGGGATAATAATACCTACTAATGTTATTTTTTTCTATGTTTTTTGATAAATTGAGGTTTCAAGAACAATTTAGAGTGTTTGTAGAGAATTTGGGAATTTTTATTTTTTATTGTCTTTTGAAAAAAATACAAAATATAATTCCCCAAATTTGGTTTTCATCATATGTGAATAATGTTATATATCACATGAAGGAGTAAAGTTATCTAAAAATTGAGAAAATATATCCCATGTAATGTTTTTTATTTATGTGAAAAATCATACATTTAATAAAAATATTATATAAAGGTAAGAAATTATATTATGTCCCAAAATTATCTTACCCATGGAAATAAATAACTTAAATATGATATTTTTTCCAAGAATAAAATGTAATGAAATGATTTATATATTACATAATTATTATTACAAATAGTAAAAACCATATATATACAAAAAAATTTATGCAGGTATCAAATCATGTTACTTATAGATATTTTTCAATGTTAAATATCAAATGTATAAAAGAAAACAAATTAAATATTGACTTTATTATAAGGAAAATATAATAGGTTTGTTAATATATCTCACATGAGGTAATTATGATACATGTGAATATTTTTTTAAAGGTAAATATCACACTATGAAATATATATTATCTATTTTTTCTTCTGTGGAAAAATATTTCACATTGGGGATAACATATTATGCATAGGAGATATTGATAAGGAAATCATCTTATGTATTAAAATTAAGTACTATATGAAAACATTCCTAAGAAAGGTATCTTATATATTTTAATTATCTTTTAAATTGGATATTTCATTATTGATATTATCAAATGTTTTTAAAATAAATTTGGTATAACATTTTTCCTATGAGAATTTTGTTTTGTATAAGAATTTCACTAATGAAAATATAATACATTTGAAGAATTAAATTATTTATAGATTTAAATATTCTATGAATTAGATTTTTCCTTGGTAAATTTAATATATAAGGAAAATATATTTTTTATTTGTTAATCCATGTTAGACATTACATGAATTCGTTATTTTGGGGTTTTTTCATAAGGATAAAACCTTATATATTAGATATATTTTATGCATTGTTTAAATATATTATATATAAGGTAAATATATTTCTTTGAAGGTTTCTATGAATTTAGAAACCTTAAATATGGGAACATATGTTATGAACCTCTCAAAATTTTGAATATCAGGTTTTTTCAAATATAAAAACATTATATATTAAGTAAAATATATTATGTATAATGTTTTCCATCGTAAAACCCCTATGTGTTACTTATACGTAATAAATTTGGAAGGAAAAAAATTTAATTTTGGAGAAAAATGATATTTTAAGTTATACAAATTCTTATATATGGGTTCATATGGTATGGTACAAAAGAGAACATTCAATATTGTTTAGAAAATTTCAAAATATGAAAAATTGAACAATGTTTCTAGAATTTAAAAAATATTACATAATAAACTAAAAAAATATTAAATGTAATTGTGGAAATATTTCATTAACTATATAATTGATCTTTACCACTTAAGGATATCAATAACAACTATAGTTCCCAAAGTGATATCTTAATAATTTTTTCATGAAGTATTGTGTTTGATTCTAGAGGCTGCATGATGTTTATCCAATATATAATTACTAAATTATTTGTCCCAAACTTAGACATGCGTGAGGATTAAACTAGATCATAGTCAAATCATTTAGAGAAAATTAGTATTCTACTTGAAATAACCTAATGGGATATTAGGTGAATGAATAGACTATTTTTCATTTGGAATGAAATATGTATGTAACTACCCGAATTTATATACATATTTTATATGTTTTGGGTGAAATTAGTAGATTAAATGAAATAATAAATTGATTGTTTTTATCAAAGATATTGTGGGATATTGATGGTGGTGCACACTAGTTTTCAAAAGGATTTGGCCATGGTAAATCACATCATGTGTTATTCCATAATTATTCCAACGATATTAAATTTGAATTATGTTTTGTAAAATATTATAAATTGTTTTGGGAATTATTAGAATAATTTTGATGTGATTTGGACCTTATATTGATTTATGGTGGTTTAATGGTCCTGTATTGTTTTTTATAGGCATCTATAAGGTTTGTTTTAAATGTACTAACTTTTCAAATAAGGTTGGGGCACTATTGAACATCTCCCAAGGTATATAATTTTCTTTTTATTGAATGTGATATATAGTCTCACTTATTATATACTATCTACCATTAATTGAAAAACAATTTTTTTCCCTTTCTCCTTTTCAATGGGATCAAAAAGTGTATTAAAACATTATAGACCCTCAAAAATAGTGTGACACCTCAACTATTAATGAATACGGATTTGATATTATTTGTGTTACATAAATTATATGGTCCCTATGTGCCTGTGGACATCCTTAGTCAACACAATAGACCTTGGAATAAGTTAATTTAGATAAATTATTCTAGATGAGAGTGTGGACTAGGAATCAATAACCCAAGTCAACCATGAAAAAAAGTGATATCTAAAATTTTTAGGGTGAGATGACATAAGAGTTAAGTGAGTGTTCATCCACTAGTAGTATGTGAGAACCATGGGTTGGTATACCCTTGGTATGATTATATATAGGTTGGGAGTGAAAGGACTAACCATGGACATGGGAAGTAATATGTGTATTATGTTTTGTCTCTATAGTGATGCTGGTGATGACTTTTTATGAGGCCTCTATGGCTATAATATGATTATGGTAATGGCGAAGTATGTTATGAACTCTAATAAATAGGATTGGACCTAGAGACTATAATGAGAATGAGGATCCCATGTAAGTTTTCTAGACTATTATTTAGACTATGGGGAATTGGTGGGTTCCCCATCCTTATAAAGACCCTAGGGAGGGTTTTTCTAGAGATTCTATCCTGGTCATATTCTTTATGTATGTAGTGATGAATAATGTCTGCACACATGACAAACCAACCAAGGACACATGTTAATGGTTTGGGTGTATAGAAGATCATTGTAAGGCTGATGACAAGATATGGATATATGGAACACTATCCCCCCAATATGAAATATGGGATATTAAGAGTTTAGAGATATTATAGTTGATAAGATATTATAGTGTGGGAATTATTCCCCCAAATAGGATATAAAATATACTATTGAGAATTTTTTATTCCCTAATGTTTATATGATATATCACCATTTGTAAAATCTGACCCAATAATTAATATTTGATATGTTATAAAGTGGATTCTATTCCCCTTGATGACATATTATTGATTGGACACTATCCCATTATGAATAATATATGATATGTTAAAGATTCAATGTTATTCCCCTCAATGGGATGATATAGGTTGTGTAATATTCTCCTTGATATGATGAATGAGATATTATAAGGAAGGTGTATACTCCTAGATAATATTCATATGTGGGATTCTCTTCCCCTCGATGTTATTTATATGATATTTCAAGGTGGTACACTCTTCCATCGTGCATGTGTTATATATAAGAAAATATATGGGTGGGATATTTTCTCCTTGAGTTATTATATATACATATTTATATATAAAATATATTTTTTGGGCTGAAAATACATCCCTATAATGAATATATGACATTATATGAGACAATAGGCACTACCAAAAGTGGGTATGGTAAATCTTCATTGTCACCATAGAACCCACTACTCAATAATATTATTTATTTATATTAATCTATTTATATATTTTATGATCATATGATATTTTTGATACATCAATTTACTAGTTTTTTTTAGGGATATCATTAGTGGGCCCTTTTGATTTTTACTAACACCCTTCTTGGGTGATAATGAAAATCATACTCCTAATAAAATATCATTGTATAATTATTCAAGTAAGGTATAGGCCTATTGTTTCATGATCTAGTGGGACAACTCATAATTATTCAAGATAATAGGTTGTGATGAGTCTTGGTGATGGTAGTAGAGCCTCCAATAGTTTAGTCCATTTTAATATATTATATTGAATAAGAAGGCTATCTAATGGGATAAGTGAGAATATTCTATTGCACTCCTTTGATATACTATGGATATTATTTATTATGTCAACATTATATGATTAATATTATGTATTTTTAGCTTATTTTATACTATTGTTAATTTTATATGAGGGCATAGTCTCTCCACTATAACTCCTATGATCATCGCTTCTACATTTCATCCTATGAAAAATGGGGAGGGTCCCTTATGTTCACATAATACCTCCTATATGTACACTATAACTTGGTTTTGATCCATGTAAATTACATAATGGACTATTTGGGGTAGGCTTGGGATGACACACATGGTGTACCACAGACCTAGGTGGGGCCTCAAGGGACTAGATCATGAAATTTTCCTTGTCAATAAACTATAAACAATTTAACTTATTGTTAATTCCATAAATAAATTCATTATCACATAAAGATCTTTTCCAAATTTAAATAATGAATGTAAATACCATGTGGTCTAAATATGATATAAAAACAAAATTTCTTTTTATGATAGTAACATTATAATTTTTTTTGTAATTCCAGAACTAATGTACTACGTATACTTATATCATCAGTGATGGCCTCTAGTGAAGTAGGAATTTCCCATTTTCTAACATGAAGCTAAAATTAATCTTATTTGAAAAAAAAACTGATTTTTCAAAATCTATACTTATTAGGAAAATATTTTGTGGAACACCAGTTATCTAATACCCATGATTAAAAAGTAATGAAATTGATTTTACATTATTCATATTTATTTCTTAGAATGATTGTTATTGAGAACATTTCTCTACATTTGTTACCAATCCTATATTATTTTATATTTTATACCAATAAGTTATCTCAATTTTATTATAATGATGCATTCCATAATATATAACAAAAAATTCTATGTTTCAGTACAATGTTTTGTATATTTTAATTATGAAATTTAATGAATATGATCTAATGAAAATAATAATCCCAGGAACCCTTACTTTTAATAGATTGAGATTCATAGTTTTCTAACTAATAATACCTCATATATGTAAAAATCACCACATAAGCTATCAAGGTAGTAATATTATCTAATAATATCACATATGACTCTTAGATAGTTAAATTGACAACTTTTTTCCTAACATATCTTATAGATAAACTCAACCTTATTCATCTGGTATCATACCACATAGAGTTTATTAGGAAATATTTTTTTCCAAGAAAAATAATAGTAAATGGTTTCCTAACTTAATGGATTATCTATATCCACCATACCTTACACAAGAAAATACATTGGAACAATGCTTTGGCATGATACTATCTAGCTAATAGATCATGGTTTTTTCATTCTTTTTCCTAATAAGTAATTTGACAATTTATAGTTGAGATGTTTTATTATAAACCCTTTCATTTAAATATATATCATAATAATATTAAATTTATAAGTTTGGAATCACTTTTAATACTTAGAAACTCAAATTTTATTCATTTTTTATGCATACTTATAATGATGTCATTATGTAATCATTGTTACATATACCATTTGAATGGCCCGAAGGCCTTCTTTTTTTATTTTATTATAGATAATCCCCCTTTTAATGGTTTAAGGGGAACCCGTACATAACCCGTAGGCCCAGGGCACAAGGCCCGACAAACTCGTAATACATGACCCGAAGGCCCAGAGGCATACCATGCCCAATACATGACCCGTAGGCCCAGCCCACTTGAACTGCCCCTCCCCATCTTTCTGCATCATTGATCACTTAGCTCCCCACCTTGCATTGCTGATCGACTAGCATTGCCCCGTACAAAGCTGCACGGTGCCTGGTCCCGATGGCGGCTGCCATACCCTCTCATTCTTCCAATCCGGTTAGCTCTGCATCTGGTGGCTGCTACTCCTGTTTCTTTGATCCTCTTCTGGGGCCTGTTCTGTGTGAACTGGGCTACTCCATGGTCTACGTGACCTAAAGGCCCTAAGGCCCGAAGTCCTTTGATGACCTGAAGGCCCTGGAGACCCGTAGGCACAAACCGGTGGCCCGAAAGCCCAAATCGGGTGAATAATTCCAGCTGCTACAGTACCGAATAGTAACTGCTACAGTACTCCTACAGTACTCAGAAATTTTCATCCACCTGGTTTTGAACCTGGGTCTCTTGGATGCCAAGAAGGAGCCCTTACCACTCGGGTACGGGCTCGTTGGCTTGTTACATCTACCATATTAATATGTTTGAACCATATTAATGTTTAACACTTTATAAAACTCGAAGTACATATTACATTCCATAAAATAGAATCCAAACATATTTATACATATCCAAATTCATATCATGAATAAGGTAAATGAACCCTTTTGTGTAAAGGGTAAAAATTATATAAAACTAACAATATCCACATGAGTAATATAGGAGAATGATATACCCAACTCTCACTTTAAAATAAAATTAATAACCCTCCTAACAAGTGGGAAGTTTGACCCAAGGTGCCTTTACCTAAGGATAATTTACTTATGAGTGATTTCAATCTCAGAATAATGCTAACCCATATTATTTATAACCAAATTGATAGAAACTAAATCTTGATTTGTCATTTATTTGTTGGAATTAGAATATTATAAGAATAAATTTGAGACATAAATGTTAAAATATATAATATGAACATTATAAAAAAAATTTAACATTAAAATTTAATATTAACAATTATATAAATGGAAAATTATATTATTTAAAAGGAGATAAACAAATTTGGACGTAAAATGTTTCAAAAATATTTTTTTAATTGATTAACATCACATGAATTAAGCTGTTTCTAGTGACGGTATAAATTTTTTATCAAAAATTATGTTTCTTATAAAATGTTTGCAATAATAATTACACCATTACATAGTTCATGACATATTGGAATTAAAAAATCAAAATATAATATAGAGACATAGGAAGCTGTTTTAAATTCAAAAAAAAATCATTTAAAAATGGCACTTTGGGATACCATGTCATTTTGTGAAATAGATTTTAAATTTTTTCTATGTTTTTGTGGTCCTTATGTATAATCATGATCATGAAACAAATAAGTCTAACCATGGAATAGATTATTGTCCCACATTTCCCTATTTTTCAGATATTTTAAATGATTTCTAAAATGAATATTTTAGGTTCTTTATGTCCTGATAAAGTAAAAATATGAACCAAAATGAAATTATTTTTTGAAGGTCGCATCATAGTAAAAAATCATTAATATAAATGTTTGATTTGTAGTGGAAACACAATGGTTCATAGGAATATTTTAATTAATGCTCTATACATATATATTCATCTTATTAGATTATTATTTTTAATTTATATAATATAACTTCTAAGTTTTCTATGAATTTTTTATACCTATTTGAAGTGAGAAAAAATTATAAAATACAAAACAAGGATACTGTCATGATAAAATATTTTATTAAAATGTTTAAATGATAATATATGTGGACCCATCTTTTAAATATATTGATCTTCATTGGATGTGGTTTTAAATGAGTCCATTGATCAATAACTAAGGGTTTTTTCCTCTAAGGGTATCCAACAATCATTAAAATCACTATACTCTTCGATAGTTCTTCCTTTTCTAAATAGTGTACTAGTAGCTCTTCTAGGAATATAATTGGGTAAAAGAGATATTGAGAAGGTTTTAGATATTAAATAATAATATCTAGTGTACTAAATGAGTAATATTAATATTCTTTTATATAGGCCTTCATCACTCAATAAAAGAGACACATTGAGTTATTGAATTTCAAATGTTTTGACGTAGTCAACTTTTAGCATATTCTCATTTGAAAATTCAATTTTTCTAAAAAACATTACACTCAATGTTTTATATATAAATCATTACATGATATGTCAATATGATGAAATAAATGTGATAAATCAAAAGAGGTAATATATTGAATTATATAAAATAATATTCATTTTGATTACATGTTGTGCTGTAAAATATTATATAAAATTATACACCATTACATAATAACTTCTACCAAGGCATGACCATAGTTTTAATGTATACAAATCAACACCATTAGTATTAATAACTTCTCTAATACATGCATTTTGGGAGTGAAATATTAAATTTTAAATTGGATTAGTATCCAATTCATGCACTAAATCCCCCCCTCATTTTTGGGCATGATAGAATGAAATGCCAAATATGTCGTTGAACTGTATCAATGCCAAAATTTTATTAATTTAAAAATTAATTTTAATGAAGTTAATATTATAATTATTATTTATTATTTATTTTAAAAAATAAAATTAGTGGATAATTATGAATTTACTTTAGATATTTTATTTTTTAATGAACTTTAATCAATTTTGATATTTTGGGTTTAATATTTTCAATGAAATATACATTTTTAATTGTATGGATTTTAATTTCAATAATATTGAATTATTAATGAAAATAACTCGTAGAATAAGTGTGATGATGATATTTAGGTATTTTTTTGGTAAATAATTTTATTTATATAACAAAATATTATATGATTATGTTACATTTCATTATTTCTCATCCACCATTCGTAATATTATATACATTTAAAAATATATTTTAAAAAACTGAAAAATGAAGATGTTATTATCTTCCAAAAATACATTTCCATTACTACTCTTATTGGAAAACCTTTCATGTTCTATGTGGTAAACATTGTCATTAACATTTTAAACAATAACTAGTCGGTTGATCTCTAATTGTATAATAATTGTTTCCCAATGAATTATGAAATTTGTGAATTACATGATTGGGATGATAAAAAGGGGGTGAGATATAAGTTGTTGCTTTGTTTAAATAAATATATTCTATATTTAAATGCTTGATAAATATATTATCATAAATCTAATAGAGATGATAATGGGGAAAAAATGTAATCATTTTAGGAAATATTCCTGAGACTTCTGGCATAGCTAAGACAACTTATTTTTTAGTGATAGTTTTAGAGCTCATAAAAGATTATTTTATTAGTTCTAAGACTTGAAATGTTAAAATTATATCTCAATTAATTTAATGTGATAGTCTATAATAACCTCACTACATAAACAAATTAGTCTAAAAAAAATTATTATAAAAATTGAAATATTGTCCTATAATTAACAATATATTTCCATTGATCCTTATTCATATAAAAAATTTACATTCAATCATTTTAACTTATTATAAATTTATATGTAAAATTCTTTATAACCAATTATAATCTCTAACCAACTTAAAAAATCCCTTTAATTGGTGACCTTCTCCATGGATTATCCCATCTATATATAGAAGCATGTATGTGTAATAATACAAAACCTTTATTTTATTAATGTTACATAAAAAATTAAACATAAAAAAAGAGAATAATGAATAATGTTTAAGGATAAAATAAATGATAATAAATAATACATAAATATAAAGGCTAACATAATACATAAATAAAATGCATTATCAGGTCATATAAAATGATATCTATATTTTACTAGTTTTGAGTATGTGCCACATGTTTTGAACAAACTATCACTTTCACACAAAAAACACAGACTTTTTTCCAAACCATCAACACAATAAGTCATAATTGACCATGGATGATTACTACATATTATATATTAATTACAAATGATTTCCATAATGTATCATGTCTATTTATGAATGTTTTATCATGTTTGAGTATGTGGTGTATATTTTGAATTAAAATGGGACTTTTAAATTTATAACATGGTCTTTCAGTTAGAACATCCAAAAAAGATATTAGATATACATTTGATTAATTCCTTTAATTAAATAACAAATTATTATTATTGTTTCAAAATTGTCATGATAATCTGATCATGTTTTATCATTTTTAAATATTTAAAGAATTTTTAAACCAAAAATACACCTTTAAATTGAGAAAATTCACTTTCAGTCTTATTGGAAACAATTTGTGTTAAATTTATGTGATTTGAAACATTAAATGTTATTAATGGAAAAAAATAAATTTTTTAGTGTATTATTATAATTGGTGCGTGATTGATTAGTTTTGACTATCGGACACATGTTTTGAACTAAAATCATATATCTAAATTTAGAAAACATTCATTCAGCAATAACAACCAAACATCAATTTGTATTGATATTCATTTAATAATGACATATGTAAAAAGAAGAATTAATCATTTTCATAAGGTATCATTAAATTGGATAACATTTGATCTTTTATGAGTATGTGATGAATGTTTTTAACTAAAAAATTTATCATTTTAACATTTAAAACACATAATTTCCCTCAAACCAACCACATAATTTTCTAGAGGGCTGGGAGAAAATATAATAAAGGCCCAAAATTAATCATTGGTATTCTTACAAAATATTGACAACAACATAGTTTTTTTATTGGTTTCGATTATGTGATTAATGTTTTGGATATTAAATTCCACTTTTAATCTGGAAAAACTCAATTTTAGCCAAACTATCAACCCAATGTGTTATTTTCACATAATGCTAATTACTCTATATAAAAATAAAACAAATTATAGTTATTATAAGTTATCTATAAATACCCAAAAATTTCAAGGATTTTTTTTAAATTCTTTGAAATTTTACGAGTCTGCAATTTCTGACGGCGCCTGATTCAGAGGCCCGACGTGCCAGGAATCATTTTCTGAAGTTTTGTTCGAGTATATTCAGTAAACGTATATTTGGGTTTTTATATATTTTGAATTATTGCTTGGAATTGAAATTTGAGGACACTGATGAACTCGCAGCGCTGGTATTCACTTAAGGGGACCTTTACCGTAGTTGCGTTTAGTCGGGAGGAGAAGTTAATTTTTGGGAATTTCATTAAACTAAATAAAATTATGTGTTACATATTTTTATTTAGGGTGGTGGTTATTTCCTCCAAAAGGAAGTTGTATTCGGGTCCCACACCACACAAAACCTCCCTTAGGAGGATATAACTAAGGGTGGGGCCCACACAAGCACCTAACTCTCCACCTCCCCTTTAACTACCATGAACCCCCCTTTTAAACTTCTAAACTTCTACTTAATGGTGGAGCCTCTCCACCTCCCTCCTAGTAAGTGTGACGATACAATTAATTAAAGTCTTCTTTAATTAATTTGGGGTGTCAAAAATTCATTTGAATTGTTTTGAATGCTTGGAAATATTATAATCTTGGAAGAGCCTTTTTTATTATTTTCGATTGGAAAATATTTTGAGGTGGAACCTTTGGAGAATTAGGGAGAGAGCCTTCTCTCCAACGAAGAACGCACTTCTCTCCAATGAAGAACGACGAAACCAACTTTGATCTTCATCCAAACCACAAGAGGAGGAGCTGCTCATGAGGAACGATGACTATGCTTTTTCCTCGGATGCACCCCGACATCAATGAACCAACGTCATCTTCGAATTCTCTTCCTCCGACGTTCACAGGAAGACACCATTCTCTACGACACCCGGCCTCTGCGACGCTCGTCTTCCATGGCTCGTCGACCTGCAACACTCTTGAAATCGAGGTTGGGGTTTGTCTTGTTTAAATTAAATTCCCATTCCTCGTTTTTATATGGTTCGACATTGGCTTCATGTTACCACCTTATGTGGAGGGAGCGAGCTGAACAAACATGGACTAATGACCCTCCGTTGTTTCTCTTTAGTTGATGACGGTGGTAGAACCGGTATGGCGTTGTGCCGTCACACCATGCCGGAGGAAGGAGGCCATGGGATGGAAGGAGCGGTGACAACCGGGGGAGGTGGCGGAAAAGGCATCCATGAGCTAGTTGCTTGGAGGAAAAACGAGGCCTGCAACTGTAGGCCACTTGTGGCCGAAGAACCGATCAACCAATCTGGACGATCTACTAGAAACCACGACAACCGCAGGTTCCACACGGAGGGAACCGCATCCCGCAAACCACAGGCTGCATGTTGGATGAACTGGCCTACTAAAACTGGCCGGATTGGAGAATTGATGCACCTTTTGGCACCGCGCTGTGGAGAACTACGGCCCGTTTCCACGGGCCGCTTTGGCGGGCGAACCCACCGGCCGCCTACCGGCCGGGCTAAAGGGAACCGCAGCGCCTACGGGCACCACGTGTGGAGAACCAGCGACCCGCTCAGGCCGGAGAGGACCAGCCATGTAGGAGGGGCGGTGCTGCTTGATGCCGCCATTTCAGAAAACAAGGTGGCCACACCTCCTCTCTGCTCGGCCAGCCGCGGGCTGGGACGCCCTTGCTTGGGCCGGGCCGCCTGCCGTGTAGTTCAAGACAGCCTCGCACGGGCCAGGCCACAGTGCCGGGTCGAGCTGCACCCCCCCTGGGTGAGCTGACCCTCCAGCTGGGTCGGACCAGCCGAGCCAGAACGGGTCGACCCGCCATCCCACTGGGTTTGACGGGCCGAGCCTGTTTCACTTAAACGTGAATATCTTCAAGACCGCGTGTCCGAACGACGCGCCATCTGTGGAACTAGGATCCGTGCGACGAGACGGTCCTTTTGAGATAATCTAAGTGAGTTTTGGACAAATTTGTAAAATGGTTGGGTTTGGAACAAGCGTAATTCCAACCGGGCCCCTAGAATGGAAATGCCGATAACTCTTAGATCGGGCGTCTGTTTGACGTGCCGTCAGTCGCATTGGTTTTCTTTTGATGAGACAGAAATTCGGGATACATAAACTCTAGACTTCATTATATTTTATGTATTGAACCCTTTTCTCAAGGAGCAGACCCTCCTGGAATCCAATGTGTTGTGTGCGGGAACCCTAGAGCTGGCTGCGACTGCGACCACTACTGTACTGGGATCCTCTGTGGGTTCAACAACGATGACTACCATACTGGGATCCTCCGAGGGTTCGAAGGAGATGACTACTTTTCTTGTATCCTATGTGGGTATAATAGTATTGACCTCTATACTTGTATCCTATGTTGGTATGACAGAGTAGCTGGTCTTGTATCCCATGTGGGTATGACATCATAGCTGGACTTGTATCCTGTGTGGGTCCGACAACTTAGATGAATCAATGACTACATCTGATCATCTCTATCGCTATTTGAAAGATGTATACCTATGTGAGCTGAGTCTTGACTTTCAATAATTATCATCGATGTGTTTGACTTTACTTTCTTGTGTGAATTTTGTTGTCTTGGGCTTGAGTGTTGGTACCGAACTGAGATTGATAACATAGGTATATGTATGGTCATATACCTAAGTAGGGTTGGTTGATACTTCATTATTTTATCTTTCCTTTTGGAAGAACTTTGGGGGTCTCTAGGTCCCTACTGATTATCGTTATACTCACCCCTGCATGGGCTATGCCCGCAGCTCGCCGTGTTGGATGCAGATGACGTACAACATTGACGGAGGTCAAGAGTGAGCCAGGACTGGACAATACCCAGAGGTGGACCACTTGGAAAGACATACACGGATTAGATGGATGGACCTAGGGTGCTGAGGTGGCCATCTATACCCACCCTTTTGGTGGGATTCCCGGAGGATGACTCAGTAGTTGTTGTGTTACTTTATTGTAGCTATACTAGCTTTTCATTTGTACTGTACTTTACTGTTGGGCTTGTATTTCTGGCCGCTTTCCATACAACACTTTCTTTATATACAATATTTATTTGTGTTTACTTCCAGCTATGTACTCTATTGTATTTGTTTAATTATTAAAGGCAAGGCCTTCCATTTTTCGGGAGTTAAGCCATTGGTGCTAGTCGCCAGCCCCTGGCCTATGGATGGCAGGGTTGGGGTAGTCACGACATGGGCCCTGAGGACGGGTCATGACATTATCATAGTAATTTGAGTTTGTTTCTTCATTATTGACTATATGATGCACATTTTGAATGAACATTTGATTTTTTAATAAAAAAGGAAAAAATTTATTCCTTTTAGAAACATTATACATTAGATTTACTTGACATTAATTTAAAAAAATCACAAATATATGATGAATCATTATCATAAAATATCACAATAATTAATAATATTTTACACATTTTTAGTGTGTTAGAAATGTTTAAACATAAATGAATATCATTTTAATTTTGTAAATATGAATTTTCAATCATTCTGACCACATCACCTGTTGAATTGAAATATGGAAAATTCATTCAGTGAAAAAAAGTTTCATAAAAAAGTTTTTACTAAAATATTATTGCAATACAAATGTATTGTCTTGGTTTGGACAATGTAACCCATGTTTTGAATTACTATACCACATTTAAATTGAAATCATGCAATTTAAATCATATTAGACACACTTGGTGTCATCTTGTCATGTAGTTAATTATTAAATAATTCAAATAAACAACTGATAATTTTCTAAAAATATTATGACAATAAAATATTTTTTTATATGTTTTGACAATTTTATTTATGATTAGAACAAATATATCACTATTAAATTGAAAATATAAACATTTAATAATAGCATCCACACCACATGTTAGATTTATGTGAGGTTAATCACTATATTTAATAAATAAATAATTGGTAATTATTGTTAACTACTATATAAATACATGTTGTTCTTCATTTATTTGAATATGTGAGATAGATTTTGAACTAAAATATATAAAAAATTAGTTCTAAACATGAATATTTAGTCATATCAATCATATAACATGTTAAAATGAAATAAAGTTACTTTACATAAATAAAAACTAAATTATATGTCATTATAATAATGTATCTTTATAATCCCTGCATGTTTTATTTTTTTCAACTATGTGATAAATGTTTTGAAATAAAATGTCGCATTTAAACTAAAACATTCACTTTCAGTTATATTAACCACACCACATGTGGGATAGGTGTGAAATTAAATCCTATCTAATAAAAGTGAATCATTTTTTATTTTTAACAAATATAAAAATAATACGAGCATGTTTACTAGGTTTTGATCTTATAACACTTGTTTTGAACTAAATTAAAACATGTAAATTGAAGACACATACCTTGAATCACATCATATATACCAAATGATAGATTTCTATTTGGTTAAATACTAATTTACAATACTAATCATGGATGTATTTACTAAAGCATTATATTATAATAAATATGTTTTCACAGTTTTATACATGTGACATACATTTTAATCTAAAATTTCACATTTAAATTGAAAATACAAACTTTTATTCAGATAGATCATTGAACATTTAAGATTGATGTGTAGCTAATTAATTCTTATAAAAAATGAATAAATTTTCATTAGATTAATTTATAAAGAAAATAAGATCATGTATGATCATTTTTACCTTTATAATACATGTTTTAATTTAAAATACAAATTTTAAATTAAAAAAAATACACTTTTGGTTTTGGAACTCATTCCATATGTTTCACTCATTTACTGTTAATTCTTGTATGTCACAAATAACACATTTATTGAATTCCTAAATTATCATCATAATCCAAGCATTTGACCTTTTTTTGACTATGTGAAATGGATTTTGCACTAAAATATATTACTTCTTAATATTGAAAACATGAAATTGTATTCATGTTCGACATACTTCATGGTAAAATGATGTTAGGTTAATTCTAACAAGTCAAAAAACAATTAATGGTCCTTTCAATAAATTATCATGACACAGAGTTTTTTATTCTATTTGATTGTGTGACACATGTTGTGAAATAAAATATCATTTTTTAAATTGAAATCGTAAAATATTATTAATCCAATCTGCTCTACATTTTGAATTGAAATGTAGTTACTTAATAAATGTCATAAATGACTCATCAGTATTTTTCTTAAGGTATCATAATAATTCATGATTGTTTTATCAGTTTTGACTATTTGGAACACATTTTTGAACAATAATATGATTTTTAAACATAAAAAAGGAAATTTATATCAAAATAATCACTCCATGTATCAAATTAGTACGTAGTCAACTCCTAATATTTTTTAAAGAAAAAACTATCTTTTAGATAAATTATCATGATAGTTTTTTTGTTATATTATTGGTAAAGACCCAGAAATTTCAAGGAATTTTTTTTCTTAATTTCATTGGAATTTTACGAGTGCGCAGTTTCTAATGGCACCTGATTCCGAGACCCAGTGTGCCTGGAATCAGTTTCCAAAGTTTAGCTCGGGTACGTTCAGGGAACGAGCGAGCAGGTTTTTCTAACTTTTGAACCAGTGATCGGAATCGAAATTCGAGGGCACCGTTGAAACTGCAACGCCGATAATTGCTTAAGAAGACCCTTTATGGAGTTGTATTTGCTCGGGCAGGGTTGCTAAAAAATGGATTAATTGAAGAGTAAAATAAAAATTGTGGAACAATTTTTATTTTATTTCTTTTTAAGTGGTTAAATCGTAAGGATGGAAGTTGGGTGGAGCTAACCCCCCATGTGTGGGAGTTGTGTGGGACCCACTAAAATATTAACTCTTGGTAGGATATTAGTGAGGTGGGGCCCACACGAGCCCCATCCCTTTAATTTCCCTAAACTTCCTCTTTATGTTGGAAACCCCCCATAAATGTGTAACACACCCACCTTCCCCTATTTATGACATGTCAACTCTCAGAATTAAATTGATAATTTAATGACATTCAATTAATTTAATTTTGAGTTTGAATTTTGAAGTTTTGAAAATGTATGGCATGTGTTAATAAAAAAAGCATTCCTTATTTTGTTCGGGGGGGGGGGGGGGGGGGTTGGGTGTTGAGATTTTGGGAAGAAAATACTCTAAGGTTGAAGAACTTCATCTCCTTCACGAAGAACGATGAGTCTATGACGAAGAACTCCGTCACCACAAGGAGAGATCACCGTGCTGTCTCCTCTCTTATTCGCAGCCGGTGAGTGACGCCTTTTTCAGAGAACGACGATGTGCCACATCCTTCATTGGGCATGCACTGATGACGTATACAGAGCCTCGTTCCACAACGCCGTCTTCCGCAACGTCGTTTTCCCGCAACGATCATCGTTCGACAACTCCTTGAGGTAGGGGTTTGGTTTTGTGTTCGTGAATATTATTTTTCCGTCCATTGTTAAATTCTTTAGCCGCTTGTTATCGATTTAATGGGAGGGGGCCGGACTGTACAAACACGGCCGACCCTCTTCCCCTTTATTGTTGTGTCTTGTTGCAGAATTTAATGGAGGAAACACGGTGCCATCGCACCATGCAGAAATGAGGGAACCATGACTGGAGCGGGCCGCAACGAAGAAGCGTGGCACCGTCACGCTGCGCCAAATCCTAAGAACCCGCGGCCAAGGTCGGGCCGTGGTGGAGGGGAGCAACACCGCCACGCCGCGCCGGAGCTTCAAGAAGGGCCGCAACCATGGCGGGCCACGGCGGAGGGTTGTGGCATCGTTGCGCCGCGCCAGAGCTTCAAGAAGGGCCTCGGCCGGAGCGGGCCGCGGCAGAGGGGTGCGGTGTCTTCGCGCGACACCGGTTGGGAAAGAGCTGTGACCTTTGGCCGCGATGGAGCAACAGGAGGTGGCCGACCTCACTTGCCGCTGGCACGCAAGAGGAAGCCATGACCTTTGGCCGTGGCGGTTCTGTACAGGGAAGGGCGGCCAGAATCACCGGCCGCCGGCGCTTCGGAGGGGCGGGACTGTGGGGTCCCGCGACAGCTGCACTGGCCAGCCAACTGGGCCGTCCGTTCGGAGGAGTCCGGGGGTCGTAACCCCTAGTGGCAGACAGGCGAGCCCTCCTCCACGTGGAGGGGCCCCCATTTTGAGACAAGGGGGGAGCGCCCCCCATTTTCCGCTCGGCCGAAACGGCCGAGCTGACTGGCCACGCGGGCCACGCCCGCGCCAGGCCGGCCGGCCGCGCCCTAATGGGCCAGACCAGGACCCGGGTTGGGTCGACCCTATTCGGGCCGACCTAGGGGGTCTTGAGCCAGGTCGGTCCGGGCCCAAAACCCCCTAAAATTAGAAATCCTCATTCAAAGGCCCATAACATGGGCTACAGACCTCCGATCGACACACCATCAGTTGCGATATGATCCTTGGATCAAGGTGGTAGTTTAGGTATATTATAATCAAGGTTTCTATGAACTTTGGGTATGGCTAGGTTGGTTCAAACACAAAACCAACCGGGCCCTCGGAGCGGAAACGCTTATAACTTGAGCTCCAGACGTTCAATTGACGTACCGTCGACTTTGTTGGATTCCTCTTAGTGAGACAGTTCTTTTGGCTTACTCCATTCGAGGTTTGGATGCATTTAGAGTATGGTCGGGTCGGTTTTGACTTAAAAACCAATTGGTCCCTTGGAATGAAAAAGCCAATAACTCTAAGACCAGGCGTCCGATTGACGCGCCATCTATCTCGTTGAGTTCCTATTATCAAGATGGAACTTTGGGATACATCAACTCCGGACTCCTTGTTAGTTGATGTATTGACCCCCTTGGCTCGTGGAGCGGACCCTCCTGGAATCGAGCATGTTGTGTGCGGGAACCATAGAGCTGGCTGCGACGAAGAAGACTTTCGAAGTAGGATCCCCCGTGGGTTCGACGAGGATGACTACCGTACTAGGATCCTCCATGGGTTCAATGAGGAAAACTACCGTACTGGTATTCTCCATGAGTTCGACGAGGATGACTACCATACTGGGATCCTCTGTGGGTTTGACGAGGATGAATACCATACTGGGATCCTCTGTGGGTTCGATGATGATGACTACTATACTTGGATCATCCGTGGGTTCGGCAGCGATGACTACTAAACTTGGAGACTACCTGGGTTCGGTAGAGGAGATGATTCAAAGGTTACATCTAATCATCTCCACCCCTCTTCGTAAATGGATACCTGTGTGAGCTGAGTCTTGACATTCAATCATTATCTTCGATGTGATTGACTTGATATCCTGTGTGGATTGGATTATACTTTCCTGTGTGGATTGGGTCATAATTTCCTATATGGATTAAGTTTTACATTTCTTGAGTGGACTGGATTTTACTTGAGCTTGTGAGTTGGAGCTGAAATGGATTTGATGGCTTAGGTATATGTATGGGCATATACCTAAGTAGAGTTGGATGATACTTCGTGATTGTATCTTTTCTTTGTGGTTTATCCTTTGTGTATTCACGGAGACCTTCAGGGGTCTCGGGGTCCCTACTGAGTATCCTATACTCACCCCTACACGGGCTTCACCCACACTACGTTATGTTGGTTCTAGACGATGGACATCACTGATCGTGATTGAGGCTTGTAGAGCTGGACGGTACCCGGAGGAGGATCTCACAACGAGTCGTTGCCCGGAGGTGGATATCACGTCGAGTCAGTTCCCGGAGGTGGATTTCATGAAGATTCGGTACCTAGAGGAGACGGGCGGACATGGAGTGCTGAGGAAAAGATCTGTACCTACCCTTTAGGTAGGAAGCCGGAGGATGATCCAGAAGTGGCATGTCACCTTTCAGCTGTTGTCCTTTGAGTTGTACATTACTTTCAGTTGTAGCTGTACCTTTCTTTTGGGCTTGTACTTCTGGACCCTTGTACTTTCAACACATTTGATTTACAGTTTACTTAGTGTTTACTTTAGCTTCCTTATTCTGTGGTGATTCTTTTCTTACATAAAGGCAATTCCTTCCCTTATATCAATTTTTACACCTTTGGTGTTAGTCGCCAGCCCTTGGGCTATTGAAGGCGAGCTGGGGGTAGTCACGGCATGGGTCCCGAGGACATGTCTTGAAAAATTGGTATCAGAGGAGTTCGGTTCTACCGCAGACCATAGGAATCTGATCTTTCTCTACGTAAAGCCATAGTGTTAAGTGTATTTGAGTGTGGTTATCAGTCCAGGGAGTCCAGTGTTGGTGCAGCAGCCGACGTATCCATACACCAGGACCCTGACTTCTGATTTCTGACTCAGTGCATGAAAACATTGATTGCATGTGTGTTTCAAATGTTTTCTTTGTGATTACTTTGTGTCAGCTCACCAGGTATACTGTATTGACCATTGTGCACCTGTATCTTTTCAGGATGACCCCACAATGGCAGCCAGCTATGGTTCCGAGAGAGTACTCGATGACGGCCCACCGAGCGACGAGACTTCGGTGGAGGGCCCTCTTTCTATGTTGGCACCTCAGGTGGTGTACCAACAGCACCACCACCTGTTAGATAGCAGATGCCACCAATTGTACTAGTGGATGGTGCACACTGATAGAGCGTGTTGCACGAGTTCCAACAGAAGAGGCCTCCATGGTTACGAGACGAGACAGATTCACAAGTAGCAGTGGACTGGATGGAGGCGATTGCTAGAGTTCTATGACTAGTTTAGACACCAGTAGAGCGAATGGTGTACTTAGATACTTGTGTTTCCCAGTGAGTGACCATGAGGTTGGTCTGTATAGTGAAGAGGCTTCGGTATGTGGACCGATGCATGAGATAGTAACTTCGGGTAGTGTGTCAGCTACATCACTTCCTGTTGGTTACCAGACACTACCAGTGGTACTGGTAGAGGACACCTGTAGGCTTAGTGCCTTACATGTTTCAGCACCATATAGACCTCAAGTTTCGAGTCAAGCCTGACTCACAGGTGGTTGAGGACTGGCTTTAGGAGGTGGTTGAGAGTCTTCTAGAGCTTATACAACTTTGGCAAGATGACATGTCGGTAGCTAAAAATTCATCAAGGCATAGAAAACCATTGCTGGTACTCGATGACTACGATGCGATCGATGCTTAAGGGCTCGGACTTCTAAGTGAGGTGTGTCTAAAGGATATCCGAGCCATCAATTCTTTTTCTATGTATTCCTACTTATACTAGGGTGCTGTAGAGAACCTTTGTGGTTGATAATTCTTTGGCTGAGTGTATGCAACCAGTTAAGGTTAGTAGTGGGAAGTAGGAAACTGGCACCAGTCTCGGAGACTTGGGTGTGTAAAATGTTTCAAGTAAAGGAAGTGAAAAGGACAGATGAATTTGAAAGGCATAAGACGTGGAAGCAGATATAGGAGAGGAGCATGGGGTGGTGAACAAATTGACATGTTGCAACCACCCGCCTTTGTAGTCCCCTCTAGGCTTAGGGAGTTGGAGGGTAGGAGAGAGAGTAGCTACATGCGGTCAAGGAGTGCGACCGAAAGGCTCTAAGGATGATTCGAAGTACGGACTGTGTCTTCTAAAAGCTGTCGTAACAATAGACAACGATATGAATCATCCCTTCCTTCCATGAATCTTGTCCCAGACCAAGAGTTTCCGGTTAAGCCGTTGACTTGACCCTCACGTCTGGAGATACCTTTGGGAGGAGAGTCGATAATCACACTTATGCTGATGGTGTGATCTGACCCTTGAGGTTAGAGTTTCGGTTGGAACCACTTGGTGGTAGAGTCGAGGCCTTACGACGTTAGTTTGAGTATGGACTAGGCAATCACAGTTCATACACAAATTTACGGTATTAGGAAAACGTCAGGATGGGCTTTCCTTGGTCAGCAAAAAGGAAACCCCAGGCAGCACCGGATAAAATCATGCATATGAGGGTGTAGCCGATCACTCCTAGGTTGTCTAACCTTACCCTCGTGTCTGTAAGATTTTTGAGTTTCAGTTCTAATCAAGAAATGGAGGCCTCTAGAGTTCGAGGATGGCGACCATGCTCTTATACGGGTCTCACCTCGATGAGGTTTATGGAGATGTAGCCGAGGTGGCGAGTTATCTTCGAGGGCCAACGGACCTTTCTAGGTCCTCAGTAGGGTAGGAAAGGTGGTTTACCACTTTACCTTTCCACCCCAGTTGCAATGGGTGCACGATATCATCCATGTATCTCAGCTAAAGAAATATGTGCATGACCCTTCCCACATCATTGACCGCAGGGAGTTGGACATCGATGACGGGGAAACCGTCAGCGAGGTTCTAGTAGAGAATGAGGATCGACAGGAACAGGTCCTACATCGATGATCAATTCCTCAGGTGCACATTCACTTGCAGCACGAGAACCTCCAGGAGAGCGCATGGGAGCAAAAGACTCAGTTGCATGCTCAGTACCACTTTTGTTTTCCTAGTTTGTGTTTTAGCTTTACGAGGATGTAAATCCCTGAGGTGGGAGTAATGTAAAGACCCAGAAATTTCAAGGAATTTTTTCTCTTAATTTCTTTTGGATTTTATGAGTGCGTAGTTTCTAACAGCACCTAATTCCGAGGCCCGGTGTGCCCGGAATCAATTTATGAAGTTTTGCTCGGGTACGTTCTATAAACGAGCGAGCGGGTTTTTCTAACTTTTGAAACGGTGCTCGGAATCAAAATCCGAGGGCACTGTTGAAACCAAAACACTGATAATTGCTTAAGAAGACCCTTTCTAGAGTTTCTTTTTCTCGGGTAGGGTTGCTAAAAAATGGATTAATTGAAGAGTAAAATAAAAATTGTGGAATAATTTTTAATTTATTTCTTTTTAAGTGGTTAAATCCTAAGGATGGAAGTTGGGTAGAGCTAACCTCCCATGTGAGGGAGTCGTGTGGGACCCACTAAAATCTTAACTCTTGGTAGGATATTAGTTAGGTGGGTCCCACACGAGCCCCATCCCTTTAATTTTTCTAAACTCCCTCTTTATGTTGGCAACCCCCCATAAATGTGTAAAACACCCACCTCCACCTCATTATGACATGTCAACTCTCACAATTAAATTGATTGTTTAATGATATTCAATTAATTTAATTTTGAGTTTGAATTTTGAAGTTTTGAAAACGCATGGAATGTGTTAATAAAATAATAATTCCTTATTTTATTCGGGGGGGGGGGGAGGTTGGGTGTTGAGATTTTGGGAAGAAAATACTCTAAGGTTGAAGAACATCATCTCCTTCGCGAAGAACGCCGAGTCTAAGACGAAGAACTCCATCACTGCAAGGGGAGATCGTCGTGCCATCTCCTCTCCTCTCCACAACCGGTGAGTGACGCCTTTTCCGAAGAACGACGACGCGCCGCATCCTTCATCGGGCATGCACCGACGACATATAAGGAGCCTCGTTCCGCGACGCCATCTTTCGTGATGTTGTTTTCCCGAGACGATCATCGTTCGACAACTCTTTGAGTTAGGGGCTTGGTTTTTTTTTCGTGAATATTCTTTTTCCGTCCATCGTTAAATTCTTTAGCCTCTTGTTATCGAATTAATGAGAGGGGGCCAGACCGCACGAACATAGCCGAACCTCCTCCCCTTTTTTGTTGTGTCTTGTTGTAGAATGGAATGGAGGCAACGCGGTGCCATCGCACTGCGCAGAAATGAGGGAACCACGACCGGAGCGGGCCGCGGTGAAGAAGCGCAGTGTCGTCGTGCCGCGCCGAAGCCGAACAACCCGCGACCAAGGTCGGGCCGTGGTGGAAGGCACGATGCCATCCTGCCGCACCAGATCTTCAAGAAGGGCCGCGACCGGGGCAGAGGGCCGTGGTGTCATCGCGCCGTGCCGGTCAGGAAGGAGAGCAACAGGAGGCGGCTGGCCTCACCGGCCGCCGTCAAGCAAGAGGAAGCCGTGACCTTTGGCCATGGTGGTTCTGTAAAGGGAAGGGCGGTTAGAATCACCGGCCGCCGGTGCTTCGGAGGGGCGGGACCGCGGGGTCCCGTGGCGGTGGCACCGGCCGGCCAACTGGACCGGCCGTTCGGAGGAGGCCGGGGGTCGTAACCCCTAGCAGTAGACAGGCGGGCCCCCCTCCACATGTGGGGCCACCGTTTCGAGACAAGGGGGGGCAGTGCCCCCCGTTTTCCACTCGACTGAAAGGGTCGAGCTGACTGGCCACGCGGGCCGCGCCCTCACCGGGACAAGCCGCACCGTCAGGGCCGGGCCGCGCCCTAATGGGCTGGACCCAGACCCGGGTCGGGTCGAACCGGTTTGGGCCGACCCAGGGGGTCTTGGGCCGGGTCGGTCCGGGCCCAAAACCCCCTAATATTGGACAACCTCGTTCAAAGGACCATAAGTTGGACTACATACCTACAATCAACACACCATCAGTTGCGATGTGATCCTTGGATCAAGACGGTCATTTCAGTATATTATATTTATGGTTTTGGAGAACTTTGGGTACAACCTGGTTGGTTCGAACACAAAACCAACCGAACCCTCGGAGCGGAAACGCTTATAACTTGAGCTCCGGACGTCTGACTGACATGCCGTAGACTTTGTTGGATTAATATTAATGATACGGTTTTTTTGGCTTACTCCATTCGAGGTTTGGAAGTAGTTTGAGTACGGTCGGGTTGGTTTTGACTTCAAAACCAACCGGGCCCCTGGAACGAAAAATCCAATAACTCTCAGACCGGGCGTCTGATTGACACGCCGTCTATCGCGTTGAGTTCCTATTGTCGAGAAAGAACTTTGGGATACATCAACTCCAGACTTCGTGTCAGTTGATGTATCGACCCCCTTGGCTCATGGAGCGGACCCTCCTGGAATCGAGCATGCTGTGTGCGGGAACCCTAGAGCTAGCTGCGATGAAGAAGACTTACATACTAGTATCCTCCGTGGGTTTGACGAGGATGACTATCGTACTAGGATCCTCTGTGGTTTGACGAGGATGACTACCGTACTGGGATCCTCCGTGGGTTCGACGAGGATGACTACGGTACTGGGATCCTCCGTGGGTTCGACGAGGACGACTACCATACTGGGATCCTCTGTGGGTTCGACGAGGACGACTATTGTACTAGGATCCTCCATGGGTTTGACTACCATGATGGGATCCTCCATTGGTTCGGTGATGATGACTACTATACTTGGATCCTCCGTGGGTTCGGCAGCGACTACTACTAAACTTGGATCCTACGTGGGTTCGGCAAAAGAGATGATTTAGAGGCTACATCTAATAATCTCCACCCCTCTTCGTAAATGGATACCTGTGTGAGCTGAGTCTTGACTTTCAATCATTATCTATGATGTGATTGACTTGATATCCTGTGTGGATTGGATTATGCTTTTCTGTATGGATTGGGTCGTACTTTCCTGTGTGGATTAAGATTTACTTTCCTGAGTGGACTGGATTGTACTTGAGCTCGTGAGTTGGAGCTGAACTTGACTTGATGGCTTAGGTATATGTATGGGTATATACCTAAGTAGAGTTGGATGATACTTCGTGATTGTTTCTTGTCTTTATGGTTTATCCTTTGTGGATTTAGGGATACCTTAGGGGGTCTCGGGGTCCCTACTGAGTATCGTATACTCACCCATGCACGGGCTTCGCCCGCACTACGTTGTGTTGGTTATAGACGACAGACATCATTGATCATGATTGAGGCTTGTAGAGATGGATGGTACCCGGAGGAGGATCTCACGACGAGTCGGTGCCCAGAGGTGGATATCACGCCGAGTCAGTGCCCGAAGGTGGATTTCACGACGAGTCGGTACCCGGAGGAGACGGATGAACGTGGAGTGCTGAGGATGATATATGTACCTACCCTTAAGGTAGGAAGCTGGAGGACGATCCAGGAGCGGCTTATCACCTTTCAACTATTGTCCTTTGAGTTTTACTTTACTTTCAATTGTAGCTGTACCTTTCTTTTGGGCTTATATTTCTGGCCCCTTGTACTTTCAGCACATTTAATTTACAGTTTACTTAGTGTTTACTTCTGCTTGCATACTCTGTAGTGATTCTTTTCTTACATAAAGGCAATGCCTTCCCTTATATCGGGTTTTATGCCTTTGGTGCTAGTCGCCATCCCCTGGCCTATGGAAGGGGGGCTTGGGGTAGTCACGACACGGGTCCCGAGGATGGGTCGTGACATTAGTTTTTATAATATTATAATTTTTTTAAACAAATATATATATATATATATTAAATTGAAAATTCATAATTCCATCCATATATTTAGAGCGTGAACAATTAAACAAAATATTTTTACATAATACATATATCCATTTATAGTGGAATCTCAAAACTAATCGTGATTGTAGGATATTGTCAAAAACTATATTTTTGTAAACTCCAACCACCCAAAAATGGAAGATGAGTTCCTTTAACATGATTAATATATTATTCATTTTAATTATCATTGATGACAATTTAAATGAAAAAAGATATGTTTATAAAATATAAAACATATTTTTTTTAGTTTGGTGGTTGTAGCCAATAAGAAATCACATCATTAAGTAGCATTAAAATATATAAATGATTGTTGTACACTTAAGAAAATTTTCATTCAATTTTATAATGAACTCAAAAATATATTACATATAAAAATATTTTAATTTCATATAATTTAAATAAATTTAACCAACTATTATAATCAATGATAATAAAAATATTTTAATTATTAGTAGATATACCATCTTATCATGATATCTATTAAATAACAGTTTTTTAGAAATGTTGTAATAAATGACATTTTTTTGATGTTTTTATTTTTTACATTATGTAATATAGAAACCCATTTCCATGAAACTTTTATATTTAATAATATATTTATATTTATATAATTTTACATTACTAATATCTTTCATTGCACATAATAACGAATTTAACCAAACATCGATATACCATTTAAATATTATTATTCAATATTTTCACATAGCCATTGGAATAGAGAATATGAATATGAATAACTAAATCATGAAAATGTATGTTTTAGAAATGTATAAAATTAATTTAATGTTTATCAATTATTTATAAATGAGAATAAAAAGTATTTTTAAACCAAGGAGACATTTTTCCTAAAAAATATTTGTATGAACACAATGTATTTTATGATAATAAATTAAATTGATCACTATTTATGGATTATTTTATTTAAATTTATATATTATATATTCCAAAAAATTTGTTAATATTAATATACTATTTTAATTATTCATAGTATAATAATAAATTTAGTTTCATAATTAAAAATTTATTTTTGTAAAAGTGGTACTCATTGAATTTGGTGCACTTACATTAAATTAATTTAATAAACATATAGGTAACTAATTTGTTAAAATTAATTAAATATTTATAATTTGTAGGTTAAAATTTGGTTAAAAGCCCCCAATTTATTTTTGGTTAGTATGAATAGTAATCATGGTAAAATTTACCACCTTAGTAAATAGTAAATTGGGTTAATCTGGATTTAAAACAAGTGAAAGGGCCATTATTCATCATCCTAATTATTGTTTTATTAAGATAATTATAACCTTGTAATCTTATGGTTTAAATTTACTTTTTTAATTTATATGTGTACATGGAAGTTCCCTTTATATTAATTAGAGCTTTGAAAACTACAAAATGTCACTCTATTACTTCTAGAATATATCATTTGTATTCACATAGTGTCAAAATTATGTAATAAAAATATATATATGTGTATTTCATTAATACTGAAATTAATTTTATTATGAAAAAATATTTCTAATTTTTAGATATTATATAATTACCTTAAATACTTGCGCAACACTAATAAAATTTTCTTTCATTTTAAAAAATATAAATGAATTTAAAAATATTAAAAGTAAAATTATATGAGTAATGTGTAGTGTTATAATTTATAAGATAAATATAACATATTATGAATTTTGAAAAATATTATATTATAATTCCAATTTTTTCTTTAAATCGTTTAAGTCAAATTAAATTAACTGTTTCAAAATTGATATTAACAATATTTTATAAAAATAATATTTAATTAAATTATTTAAAAATTATAATATATTGAAAGGAAAAATTTTAAGATAATATATGGTCTGAAATTATATAATTTTTTCATTAATTAGTCAATAATTAATTTATAAATAAAATTATAAACCATTAAGTGTGAAAAAGGTGTTACTGTGGTTGTATTTAAACTGGGATAATTAAGGGGTTAAACCAAAATATAAGGTTCAAAACACCATGTATATCTACCCATATTTTATTTTCTATGGTATTAAAATCAAATAATATATTATATAAGAATATATGACCATTTATGTGAATTAATCTATGGAATTACATTGTTATAATTAAGTCTTTTAAAAATTCCAAACATACCTTATCCATTCTTTAAAAAGGACACCCCTATATTCTCATATTCAAACCAAATTGTATATTCTATATGGAAACTACTGTAAAATATAACTTAAAAACATTATATAGGTACAAATATTCTATAAAGACAAACTCTATGATCCTTAAAAAAGATATTTAAAGTAATTATTTCATAGAATAGGTAATCACCTTAACTGATCAATATAATTATTTAATATTTTATTTTAAATTAAATAAAAAGAGGTTATTTATCATAAAATAATATATTAATTATCCTAAATATTTTTAAATGTTATTATGATTATGAAACAACAATTTTTGTAACGTCCCAGATCCGAGTGCCACTAAACGGGTGCCCCGAACCCGGTTGGCCACATGACCTCAAGCGCATTTCCCCAAATGCCAGAGGCTGCCGACTAGCAGTGAGGTCCCAGGTCTGATAGTGGGGAAACTACGCCCTCATTTGTCAAAGTGCAGCGCATCGGAATAGATAAATAGCATACAAAAAACGGAAGAGGTAAACAATATATATAACTGATAATAACAAGGAAACCAACAATCATATATACATATATATATATAAAATGCAGCATGTCGCTATTCTATAAAACAGGCAAAACATGTTACACTGTAATACAATACAACTGAAGTACAAGTACAGAAGCAAAACCAAAACAAAATAGCCGGTAGCATCGCAAGACTAAGCCTGGTCCCATGCTTCCCCACTCCTCAGCAGCAATCAAGTACCTGTATAAGGACTCTTTCCCTTATCCACACCTACAGAAATGTAATTTTTTTGGGTCGAAGACTTGACCCAAACGGGGTGTGAGAAATAAATCCCAGTAGGCACCCACCAAAGGCCCATGCCCAACTGCGTGAAAATATGCAACAACAGTGTTCCGTAGTCAAAAGCAATAAACTAAGAAGTACTCAAAAGTAACTAAATTTACCATTTATATTGCCATTTTATTATTCATTTAATCGTTCATTATAAGGAAACCACCACAGTGAATTTTTATGTAAACAGTCAGTGTCCTCAGACATGAAAACCCTTACCTTTAGGTAATCAGGAACGTAACCCGCAGGTAATTACCCACAGACATAATAGATATTTCCCTCAGGCATACAAAGTGTCGTCCTCAGGCACAGAGTCTATTGCCCATAGGCACGGAAGAAGTTGCCCTCAGGCTAAAAGATGCACTGCCCTCAGGCTAAGTAAAACAATTCCCTCAGGCTAAACAAGTAACTAAGACATTCCCAACATGTAAATAAGTAGTACACCAACAATTCCTCTCAAGGCAAAAGCAATGCACAAAATTAACATGGCATACCCTTGGGTATCCTGGCCAAACGGCTTAACAGAGGAACGCACCCCTGGGGTGGTCCTGGATCCAAAAAGTGATCCCAAAAAGCAGTTTATTATCACATTTAAATTACTTATAAAATTATAGGTATTTACTTCAACAAGGCCTCAGCCACACGACACCCCATTCATGGGCGCGTATCACAATGGTACACAAAATGCACATCAGTTGTAAATTAAACACCAATCCACCTACCTCGATCGCGCTTGATCGATATACGCAAACGATGCCTTCTGAAATGTCCAGGAACGTCGTAGATATGAGGTAAATGAACTCTCGTTCAACCTCAAATAACTTCCCTTAGAGGAATAATTGGCAAGAAACACGCAAGGAGAAGGAAGCTCTTACACATGCGGTTCTGACGAGATCAACGGTGGAAGAATCTGATTCTCGACGCATGATCGGGAGCTCCTCGAGGGTCCGACCGCCTCTCCTGAGCTCCTCCGGATTTCTAAGATTACTCTATGAACAGAGGAGGCTACTGCCCATTTTAAGTGAAAAAAATACACGGCGTGTACTTTCTATTTTTTAACTATTCCGTTGGTGGCTCCTCGCCAGCATGGCACTGTTCATCTATTGACATGAGTACACGACATGTATACTTATATACACGGCATGTACTGTCACCCAGCTGGACACCACCTTACTATTTTCCTACCGACTGACTACATGGAATGTAGTCAGTTTTTACACCCTTCATCACCAACATGGATACACACCATGTGTACTCATCCCACACGGACAAAAGTACATGGTGTGTGGAAAAGTACATGGCGTGTACTTCCAAAATTTTTGGATTTTCCCCAATTTTCTTATTTTTTTTAAAAAAACGTAAGGAAAGGAGAAAAGAAGAAACCTGTACCTAAAGAATAAGAACCAGGTTCTTACAAACTTCCCCCCTTAAAGCAATTATTCCCTGAATTTCCCTTCTAAGGGTGGTAAAGATATAGCCGTGGACAAATCCAGCCACTGAGCATGTATATCAGTCTCCCGCTCCCTGGTTTCATCCTGCACTCGGTCATGCTTCCATAGCACCTGTACAGGAGGAACTGACCATCATCTGAGAACCTTCATGATCCTATCGACGATACGAATCCAATGCTCCTCAAAGGGTGCGCCTATTTCAATCTCAACCTCCTCGAGCAGAAAGACGTGAGACAGGTTTGAATGATAGCGACGCAACTGAGAGACATGGAAGATGTCATGCATGGCTTGGTACCTCTGCAGTAACTGCAACCAATAGGAAACTAGCCCGACTCTCTCTAGAATCTCAAATGGCCCCACATACCTTGGTGAAATTTTACCCTATCTCCTGATCCGCCTGTGTCTCAACCTCAGTGAAACACGTAAAAAAACCTGATCCTCAACCACGAACTCCAAGGGTCGTCTGCGGCGATCAACATAAAATTTCTAACAAGATTGTGCGGTAGCCATCCGCTTCTGAATAAACTGAACCTACTCATAAGTCTCCTGCAGGAGACGTGGTCCCAATAAAGCTGCCTCACCTACCTCTAACCAGCACAAGGGTGATCGGCATGGCCTACCATATAAAGCCTCATAAGGTGTCATCTCAATAGTTGCCTGAAAACTATTATTATAGAAAAATTCGACTAGGGGTATATGCTTCTCCCAAGATCCCCAAAGTCTAGGATGCATGCACGCAGCATGTCCTCAGGCACCTGTATCGTACGTTCTGACTGACCATCGGTCTGAGGGTGGTAAGCTGTGCTCAGAAGCACCTGTATACCCAGTGCCCTCTGAAAACTCTGCCAGAAATGAGACATAAAATGGGCATCCTTATATAAAATGTCACACCCCGACCTAGGCGTGTGTTTTATTTTATTATTTATTTATTCTTAAATAATTTTTCTGGGGTCCAGGGTGAGTCTTAGATGAAATATTTGGGTCTATGTTAAAAAGTGTACGTTTTGAGGTGACGTCATTGGGCGCGCGAGTGGAACACGTTTTGGAAACTCTGCATGGCTCCACTCGGGTAACTGCGCATCCCATTGCATATTCCGTTGTCTTTGAAAAAATTGATATAAAATGATTTTTATTTAAAATGTGCATTTATCAGAGTGTCGTTTAAATTTTTATTGTGTTATGAATTTTATTTCTATATTATGAATACTTTTATTATCTTGAAATTTTATCTTCAAGTTGTCATTATTATCATTATAATTGTCATTCTAATTATTATAATTAAATTGATGTTAATAAATGCAAGTTCTAGAAACTATTTTATCATTGAATTATAAAGATTACTAGTTGATTCATTATTATTTATTTAGTAGGAGTTTAAGTATATAAATACACCTATATATAGATATATAATATTTTAGTTGTTTCTATTTATATATTTTATTTATTTTATTGATATTATTATTTTTATTGATTTGTTTTTTTCCTAACCCTAGCTCATGCCCTTTTTTCCCATGCTGCTATTCTTTTCCTCCCCGCGCTGCCACCCATCTTCCTCTCCCCTGCACACAGCACTGCCTCCTTTTCTTTCCTGCACGACCCACACCTGGCACCTCCGAATCCTACTCAACCCCCCATTTGGATCTCACTTGCTTAGCGGTGAAACCGGCGGCCCCCTATCGGTCTTCCTGTTGCCCCCAAGAAGCCCAGCACGATTCCACTGTTTTTCCCCTGCACCGTATGCTTTTCCCACCAGCACCTGGCCAACGTCCGACATCTAGCTCCTTCGCTGCGCCAGCCTCCCGCCGACCCTCCTCCCTCCTGGTGCAGTGCATAGCCTCCTTGGCCTCCCTCCTAATTTATGTTTCAGTGTACCCAGTCCTGGCCTCCCCTGGCATCCCCGTCTCCTTCTCCCGCACACAACTAGCTCTACCTCTCCTTTGTCCATCGTTGCACACCCAGCACGCTCGGAAGCTGCACCCCCTCTTTCCCCTCCTGCTCGTCCACTTCGTTTGGCCTCCTGCTACCCGGTGCAGCACCCCCCTAATTCCTGTTCTCCCATACACGACACCACTCCCTCCGGCCCTCAGCTTCCCCCTAGCTGTTTTTGAGAAAACCAGCCCCGTGTCCTCCCCTGTAGCATTGCCCTAGACCCGACCTCCCTCTCCGCCTGGTACCTGCACCCTGACGCTATCCCCACCCTCCAGCGTGCCACTACTGGCAGTGCCCTGACTCCCCTGTTGCGCCACACCCAGCCGGCGCACGACCCCCTGCCTCTTATCCTGCTCCCCACTAAAAGGTGTTTTTTGTTATGTTTTACTTTTATTTTTACTTTTATTGTTGTTATTATTATTATTATTATTATTACAACTATTCATATTACAATTATTCTTATTATTATTATTATTCTTATTCTTATTCTTATTATTATTATTATTGTAGTTATAATAATAATAATAATTATTATTCTTCTTCTTGTTATTATTACTAATATTGTTCTTATTGTTGTTATTATTTTTATTATTGTTATTATTATTATTATTATTATTATTATTATTATTATTAATTTTATTATTATTATTATTATTATTTTTATTATTATTATTATTATTATTATTCTTGATTTGGCATTTTCTTTGTTAGGGGGTTATCAACTTATGTTTGTTTTGGTAGGTTTTATTTGTTTTAGGACCCGAGAAGGGCGTTTCCGAGTGAGCGCCACCACCGCGCCTTGTTTCTGAGGTTCTGTCGTCGCCGCGCTTTAGTTTCAAGGTGAGCGTTTATTCCTGCCGCTTGGTTTTGAATGCTCTGGTGAGTTTTTGGATGTGTCCGAGTCCTTGATATTGATTATGCAGAGTCGTAGACTTTATCACGTGGTTTCAGACACACTTTTTGTCATCGCGCCTTGGTTCCGAGGTTGTTTTGTCGTCGCGCTTGATCTTGAGGTAGGTTCCTTTTGCACTGCTTTTAAAATTTAAGTTATATTATTTCAGGCTGCTTGCGCACCCTAATTGATCAAAATAAATATTTTATTAATTTTAATAAATATGAGGTAATATACGATAATTAATTTGTCATATAAGATAGTTAATTTTTAAAAGGTTATTTAGTGTAAAAAAGAGCCATTTATTTTATACACGACACATAAAACATCCTTTTGATGAGCATACACCCAATAATGAAAGAATGCATGTTTGTCTTTTAAACATAATTTATAGAATATAAAACAGAGTTCTGGTTTAATGAGAAATGATTTCTTTTGAAGCGTGAACAAGTACTTTGGTTCTTTTAAGAAGTTGTCTGGTGGGTTCTTAAAGGTTATTTGAAAAAAAAAACAAAATGTTTTGTTATGGTTTGGTTTATAAAAATATTGTCATTCCGTGACGTAGTGTTTTTGGGGTTCTTTAAATGGTTTTAAACTGGGTTTTGTCTCATAAAGAAGTTGTACCTTTCTTTGAGTAGTGTTTGTGAAATGCATTAAATACCCATTTGGCACTTTATGGAAAGAGATGAAAATGTTTTGATAAAAGCCCTCTTAGGACAACTCCCATGCCTTGGTCCCAATTGATTGTTTTGGAGGCCGCGCTTAGTGGCTCCCAGGTACGTGATTAGTTTAAAGGCATGAGATTGTTCCATAGAGTGACTCGGGGTAATGCTTGTTGTGCTTTATATATATATGTATATGATTGGATGCTCGGTTGGCATCATTTGGCTCACCCCTTTTTCTAACACTTGAGACATGGGAATCTGGCATATTGAGAGAATATTCTAAGAATGATTGCTGCACTGGAAGGTTATGGTACTGACCAATGGACCATAGTAGGTGGATATATTGGGTTTATTACTATGGGATTTTCCCTCGACCTGCCTGAGAGAGGATGGTTGAGCGTATTGTGCATTTTGATTTCATCGTGACATGTCGATAAGGATGATTTCTCATGTATTGGTGTCTTCTGGTTTATTCTCTATCTCCTAGGTTCACCCATGTCTATTCAGCTTTTATTGCTCACATGTATACCTACATTGCCCTTGCTGTATGTTTTACTTTGTGCATTCTGGTGTATTGTTTTCCTTGGAAAGTGATAAATTTCTTTTGATTAGTTTTCTAAAAATTGTTTTCAAATGAAAGTGTTTAATCCCCCTTTTACAAATTTGAAAACTTAAACATCATTTTCCCCTTTCCTGAAATGTCATTGACACTAATGAAATGAACCCGAATTTGGAAATGGCTAAGGGAAATGGTTCGTACTTTGTTTTTAAGTAAAATATTTATAAAAACATACTTTTATAAATTATAGTTCAAACTTGAAATGATGTTTCTTTTATTTTAAAGGTAGTGCATTGGGAATAGATATCGGGCTAGCCTACTGAGTTTTAATACTCACACCTATAGTTCTTTTCTGTTTTTAGTGTTTGTGCAGGCTATAGATTAAGTGTGCTCGCCTAGGGCGACGCTGGATCATTGAGTCGGAGACAGACCCGCAAGGTCACACGGAGTTTGTTTGGACGTCGTGTTTGGTCAGTTTTATTTTTCTTCTTTTCCCGTCTAGTCACTTTGTTTGGTTTATCCTGTCTGCCCTGCTCTGTATTATTTTCTCTATCTTATTTATTTATATTGGGAGAAATCATTCCCACTACCTCTATCGGTGCCTCGGTGCTTGTCGCGATCCTGGGAGGATCGGGAACGCCTCTCGGGCCCTGTCGCGGACCGGCTCGGGTGACCGGTTCAGGGTCGACCCGGGTTGGTTCGTGACAAAATGGTATCAGAGGAGGTCAGCTCTTAGCGACCTCACTTTTCAGAGTGCCCTTTGTTATTTGGGATGTCAAGGTAGATGAATTAGGATTGTCGGGACTTGAGGGGTAGATGTAGGAAGAGCGTCGCGAACTCTTGCCTGTACTGATCCTCATATTTCTAGGGGAAGTCTAGTTTAATTTTCTTATTTGGGTTTTTATGGAACGGTTTTGTGATTGGGATATGACAAAGGGAGTTTGGGCCACTAGTCCTCCTAACCCGCACGGCCTGGAAAGCCATGCAGAGCTAGGGGCATGGTCCAAGAAGACTCTCTTTGTCAGTGACGTGTTTGGCATATGGCCGCCAACCATATGGTCAAGTCACCCACTGACACTAGTCCCATGTTTGAGTTGTTTTGGGTTTCCCTTGATTTCTGAAAGTGGTTTGAATCAGAAAAGTTGGTTTTGAAAAAAAAAAAAAAATTCGAAATGACATGCTTAATTTGTAGATTGTTTTAAAAGAAATGGTATGAATGATTTGTTTTTAGAAAATGAAGTTTCTTTGTTTTGGCCTTGGTGTTCCTATGAGTGCTCACATGCATAGTGGTATGATGGAAATGTGGATGGATTTCTGGTATGGTGGATGGATGCCCGAGGTGGCATGAATACTGGCATTTGAGTGAGACTCTAAAGAATACCAATGGCGAGGGTTTAACCCACTAATCTTGTTTTTAATTAAAGATGTTTTCAAAGAGAAAAGTTTTGATTGTTATGGTAACTTTATTTCTTGTCATTTGAACTTATCACCCATGTAGTGTTTGATTTTGAGGATTTTATTCACTCATTGAGTTGGACTTGATTGGGTTTTTGACCTTTCCTTGTCCAGCGGTTATCCTTTTGAATCTTTGATGGGTGATCGTAGTGCGGTTGATCAACCTAAGGATTTTATGCTTGAGTTTCGAATGTTGGATCCACCTCTCTTTTATGGTCAAGCAGAAACATCCGTGGCAGAGGAGTGGATGCGGAAGATTGAAAGGGACTTTAACCTCATTGAGCTGCCCAAGTCGTTGAAGGTCAAGTTTGCGACCTTCACGCTTGAAGGTTCACCGTGGATGTGGTGGAAGTCAGTGTCTCGGAACAAGCCCCATCAAGAGATTACTTGGGAATTCTTCAAGGTTTTGTTCATTCGCCAATATTTCTCTGAGGAAGAAATGGTGAGAAAGGGGATGGAAATGTGTTGTCTGTAGCAGGGCGATGGATCCGTGTTAGAACATTTCCATCGCTTTGTGGAGCTAGTCCCTTATGATTCAGAGTATTCCATAAATGACCCCATGAAGGCTCGACGCTTCGAGGTGGGTCTCTGCCCTGATCTGCAGTCGAAGGTGTCAGAGTCCAACCTAACTTCTTTTGTCGATTTGGAAAGACAAGCTTTTCGTGTCGAAGCCGCGATGGAAGGAGTGCTCGAAGTAGTTCTCCCTCCTTCGATCCCTATGAGCAGTGGTGAAGATTCTGGAAAGGAAATGAGTAACCAAATGGAAGTTGATGGATCAGGTCGTGGAATCAAGAGGCCTCGGGATCTTTCATCAACCTCTTCGAAGCGAGATATTATTTTGTGTTATCAGTGTGGAAAGTGGGGTCACAAGAAGTCATCGTGCCCAAGCACTCCGAAGCCCTGCCGGGCATGTGGACGCTTGGGTCACTTGCGACGATTTTGTCGGGGCGTTGCAAGGAAGCGTCGCAGAGGAAGTTCTCGGAAGTAATGTGATGTAGGGTTTTTGTTAAAAGTTTCCGGTGTAAATTTCCTTTCAGTTTAAGTGATCTATTTTCGTGGCCTTTGTATGGGTGTTGTTTTAGGTTTGAAATGTATGGGAACTTCATGGGTCTTTTGACGAACCTTAGCTTTCAATGATGGTATGTTTTTAAATTTTAAAATCTTGTCCTTTGTTTTTGTTAAATCAAAAGATGTATGTATCTCATAGGGATTTTCAGAACCTGACTGCGAGGCATAAGATGCTTCATCCATCAGAGCTCCAGCCAAAAGGTCTTGGAGTGAAGCCGGCGCGTAGTCAGGAACCCCCGGGGGAAATTTTAAGGAGTCTGGTTAAAGTCATGCCTCTATCGTCGTGGTGAGATAGTTTTGGTGTTGCTGCTCTGGTTTCTCTGTCGTTGTAGTTTTTCTCTTGTCACAAAGCGCACAATGGACTTAACCCTCGCACAATGTTGATAATTGTGTATTGGATGCGAGGTGTCAAGTGGTGGTCTTGCGTGGACAACCCATGTAAATCGGTTGCGACTTTGATTTGTGTTTATCATGAAGTGATGGGTCGTGAGTAGTCGTCCGTCGTAATTTCAGTGATCCGATCATTGGGCCCTCCCTCTTCGCCCATGGGGTAAGGGGTTTTTTTGTTTGTTTGTTTTTTTGGTTAGTGCAGACTCTTCGGGTGAGATTTTATCCCTTCCGGACGGGATTAAGTGTTTAAATGTTTTTGCCATGCTTTTTATAGCTTAAGTAAGGCCCGGTTCTGGCCTAAGTTGGTTTTCTGGTTGGGTGCTAGTAGGTTAGTTCTTTATGGTGGGGAGACCCACCATGAGTCTCTTTGGATTTTCTCTTAAGTTTTTATCAAATGCTAGTTGAGTTCTTATGGTGGGGAGCCCGTTCAGGCCTTCCATCTGTTGGTGATTTACTTTGGGCAATGAGGTTCAGTCCCGCTGGTAGTCGGTGTGATGTCCTTGGGATAAGAGGTTGAATTGCATTGTGTGGAATCCTTAGGTGTTGATCGATCTTCTATGTAGTGTTGTGGCTTTCCGGGGGTGGAAATCATTATGGTGGGGAGAATTGTCACACCCCGACCTAGGCATGTGTTTTATTTTATTATTTATTAATTCTTAAATAATTTTTCTGGGGTCCAGGGTGAGTCTTAGACGAAATATTTGGGTCTATGTTAAAAATTGTATGTTTTGAGGCGACGTCATTGGGCGCATGAGCGGAACACGTTTTGGAAACTCTACATGGCTCCACTCGGGTAACTGCGCATCCCATTGCACATTCCGTTGTCTTTGGAAAAATTGATATAAAATGTTTTGTATTTAAAATGTGCATTTATCAGAGTGTCGTTTAAATTTTTATTGTGTTATGAATTTTATTTCTATATTATGACTACTTTTATTATCTTGAAATTTTATCTTCGTGTTTTCATTATTATCATTCTAATTGTCATTCTAATTATTATAATTAAATTGATGTTAATTAATGTAATTGCTAGAAACTATTTTATTGTTGAATTATAAAGATTACTAGTTGATTCATTATTAGTTATTTAGTAGGAGTTTAAGTATATAAATACACCTATATATAAATATATAATATTTTAGTTGTTTCTATTTATTTATTTTATTGATATTATTATTTTTATTGATTTGATTTTTTTCCTAACCCTAGCTCATGCCCTTTTTTTCCCACGCTGCTATTCTTTTCCTCCCCGCGCCGCCACCATTCTTCCTCGCCCTCGCACACAGCAGTGCCTCCTTTTCTTTCCTGCACGACCCACACCCGGCACCTCCGAATCCTGCTCAACCCCCCATCTGGATCTCACTTGCTTAGAGGTGAAACCAGCGGCCCCCTATCGGTCTTCCTGTTGCCCCCAAGAAGCCCAGCATGATTCCACTGTTTTGCCCCTGCACCGTCTGCTTTTCCCACCAGCACCTGGCCAACCTCCGGCATCCAGCTCCTTCGCTGCGCCAGCCTCCCACCGACCCTCCCCCCTCCTGGTGCAGCGCATAGCCCCCTTGGCCTCCCTCCTAATTTATGATTCCACGTACCCAGTCCTGGCCTCCCCTACCATCCCCGTATCCTTCTCTCGCACACAACTAGCTCTTCCACTCCTTTGTCCGTCGTCGCACACCCAGCATGCTCGGAAGTTGCACCCCACTCTTTCCCCTCCTACTCGTCCACTTCGTTCGGCCTCCTGCTACCCGGTGCAACACCCCCCCTAATTCCTGCTCTCCCATACACGACACCACTCCCTCCGGCCCTCAGCTTCCCCCTAGCTATTTTTGAGAAAACCAGCCCTGTGTCCTCCCCTGTAGCACTGCCCTGGACCCGACCTCCCTCTCTGCCTGGTACCTGCACCTCGACGCTATCCCCACCCTCCGGCGTGCCACTGCTGGCAGCGCCCTGACTCCCCTGTTGCGCCACACCCAGCCGACGTACGACCCCCCTGCCTCCTATCCTGCTCCCCGCTAGAAGTTTTTTTTTGTTTTGTTTTACTTTTATTTTTACTTTTATTGTTATTATTATTATTATTATTACAATTATTCATATTACAATTATTATTATTCTTATTATTATTCTTATTCTTATTATTATTATTATTATTGTAGTAATAATAATAATTATTATTATTATTATTCTTCTTGTTATTATTACTAATATTGTTATTATTGTTGTTATTATTTTTATTATTATTAATATTATTATTATTATTATTATTATTAATTTTTATTATTATTATTATTATTATTATTATTATTATTCTTGATTTGGCCTTTTCTTTGTTAGGGGGTTATCAACTTATGTTTGTTTTGGTATGTTTTTTTTGTTTTAGGACCCGCGCAGGGCGTTTCTGAGTGAGCACCACCGCCGCGCCTTGTTTCCAAGGATACGTCGTCACCGCGCTTTAGTTTCAAGGTGAGCGTTTATTCCCGCCGCTTGGTTTCAAATGATCTGGTGAGTTTTTGGATGTGTCTGAGTCCTTGATATTGATTATGCAGAGTGGTAGACTTTATCACGTGGTTTCGGACACACGTTGTGTCATCGCGCCTTGGTTCCGAGGTTGTTTTGTCGTCGTGCTTGATCTTGAGGTAGGTTCCCTTTGCACTGCTTTTAAAATTTAAGTTATATTAATTCAGGCTGCTTGCGCACCCTAATTGATCAAAATAAATATTTTATTAATTTTAATAAATATGAGATAATATACGATAAATAATTTTTCATATAAGATAGTTAATTTTTAAAAGGTTATTTAGTGTAAAAAGGAGCCGTTTATTTTATACACGACACATGAAACCTCCTTTTGACGAGCGGACACCCAATAATGAAATAATGCTCGTTTGGCTTTTAAACATAATTTATGGAATATAAAATAGAGTTCTGGTTTAATGAGAAATGATTTCTTTTGAAGCGTGAACAAGTACTTTGGTTCTCTTAAGAAGTTGTCTGGTGGGTTCTTAAAGGTTATTTGAAAAAAAAACAAAATGTTTTGTTATGGTTTGGTTTATAAAAATATTGTCAGTCCGTGACGTAGTGTTTTTGGGGTTCTTTAAATGGTTTTAAACTGGGTTTTGTCTCATAAAGAAGTTGTACCTTTCTTTGAGTAGTGTTTGTGAAATGTATAAAATGCCCGTTTGGCACTTTATGGAAAGAGATGAAAATGTTTTGATAAAAACCCTCTTAGGACAACTCCCATGCCTTGGTCCCAATTGATTGTTTGGGAGGCCGCACTTAGTGGCTCCCAGGTACGTGAGTAGTTTAAAGGAATGAGGTTGTTCCACAAAGTGACTCAGGGTGATGCTTGTTGTGCTTTATATATATATGTATATGATTGGATGCTCGGTTGGCATCAGTTGGATCACCCCTTTTTCAAACACATGAGACATGGGAATCTGGCATATTGAGAGAATATTCTAAGAATGATTGATGCACTGGTAGGTTATAGTACTGACCAGTGACCCATAGTAGGTGGATATATTGGGTTTATTACTATGGGATTTGCCCTAGACATTCCTGAGAGAGGATGGTTGAGCGTATTGTGCGTTTTGATTTCATCGTGACATGTCGATAAGGATGATTTCTCATGTATTGGTGTCTTCTGGTTTATTCTCTATCTCCTAGGTTCACCCATGTGTATTCATATTTTATTCCTCACATGTATACCTACATTGCCCTTGCTGTATGTTTTACTTTGTGCATTCTGGTGTATTGTTTTCCTTGGAAAGTGATAAATTTATTTTGATTAGGTTTCTAAAAATTGTTTTCAAATGAAAGTGTTTAATCCCCTTTTTACAAATTTGAAAACTTAAACATCATTTTCCCCTTTCCTGAAATGTCATTGACACTAATGAAATGAACCCGAATTTGGAAATGGTTAAGGGAAATGGTTCGTACTTGGTTTTTAAGTAAAATATTTATAAAAACATACTTTTATAAATTGTAGTTCAAACTTGAAATGATGTTTCTTTTATTTTAAAGGTAGTGCATTGGGAATAGATATAGGGCTAGCCCACTGAGTTTTAATACTCACGCCTATAGTTCTTTTCTGTTTTTAGTGTTTGTGCAGGCTATAGCTTGAGTGTGCTCACCTAGGGCGACGTTGGATCATTGAGTCGGAGAGCGACCCGTGAGGTCGCACAGAGTTTGTTTGGATGTCGTGTTTGGTCAGTTTTATTTTTCTTCTTTTCTTGTTTAGTCACTTTGTTTGGTTTATCCTTTCTGTGCTACTCTGTATTATTTTCGCTGTCTTATTTATTTATATTGGGCGAAATCGTTCCCACCACCTCTATCGATGCCCCAGCGCTTGTCGCCAGCCCGGGAGGATCAGGAACGCCTCTCGGGCTATGTCACGGACCGGCTCGGGTGACCGGTTCAGGGTCGACCCGGGTTGGTTCATGACATAAAATGATAGAATGAGAGACCCCATGAAGATGTACAACCTCTCAGATATACAACTTCCTGAGATTGTCAACTCCGAAGGTCTCCTTGATCGACAAAAAGTGAGATACCTTTGTGAGTTTTTCTACAACAACCCACAAGACATCATTGCCTGGAGGTGACCTTAGCAACCCAGTCCCGAAGTCCATCGCGACATCATCCCATTTCCACTCCAGGATGGGTAACTGTTGTAACAGTCCAGTTGGCCTCTGATGCTCTGCCTTCACCTGCTGACAGGTGGAACATCTCGTAACAAAACCAGCTATCTCTCTCTTCATACCTGGACACTATTACGGACACCCCAAGTCACGGTACATCTTGTTAACTCAGGGATGAACTGCCCAGACTAAATCATGAAACTCCCGCATCAGTTCCTCGCGTATATCCCCTGGAACCCACACTCATCCATGGAAATGAAAAACTTCATCATCGCCTATAGTCCAACCAGGAGAAGGGTCCTCACTGGTCACCAACTCCCATAGAACCAGGCCTTCTGAATCAGATAGCTGTCTCATCCTCACTCTATCCAGGAGGATAGAAGTCACAACTAAAGACGAAAGATAGGTCTTCCCCTGATTATTGTGCACCTCTGAATGCATCTCATAGAACAAAGCCATAAGCTGCCATTCACCACTGACCTCCTGCATTGCTTGTATCTAAGTCTTCTTGCTCAGTGCATCAGCTACTGCATAACCTTTTCCAGGTGTATAGGAAAGCTGAAAATTGAAGGACTGAAGGTATTCGACCCGCCTTCACTGCCTCAGATTCAAGTCACATTGAGTAAAGATGTACTTGAGACTTTTGTGGTCCGTGAACACCACAAAATGTTCTCCCAAGAGATAGTGTCTCCAACAGTGCAACGCATGAACAACTGCAGCCAACTCGAGATCATGCATCAGGTAATTACTCTCATGTGGCCTCAACTGCCGAGACTCATACGCAACTACTCGATTGCCCTGCATCAACACAGCTCCTAGCCCAATACCTGATGCATCACATTAAACTATATATCTCTTCCCCTAATATGGGAGTATCAGGATCGGTGCTGATGTCAACTTTCTCTTCAGCTCCTGGAAGGCTGTCTGGCAAGCTTCTGACCAAATGAACATCACACCCTTCTTAGTCAAACCCATCAACGACACTGCTAAGCGGGATAAGTCCTGTATGAAGCGTCTGTAGTAACCAGCTAGCCCCAAGAAACCCCGTATCTCAAACATATTCTTGGTATTTTCCTAGGAAACTACTGCTCTCACCTTCTATGGGTCTACTGCAACTCCTGCCTCTGAGATGATATGACCCAGGAAGTGAATCTGGTCCCTCCAAAAGTGGCACTTTGAGAGCTTAGCATATAGCCGATGCTCTCTCAGTGTACTCAATACGATATCAAGATGGGTGTCATGGTCGTGTCGAGTGTGAGAGTACACCAAGATGTTATCCATGAATACTACCAAAAAATATTCTAGATAAGGATGGAACACACGATTCATCAGAGCCATGAAAACTGCTGGTGTGTTCGTGAGTCCGAACGACATAACCGTATACTCGTATAGACCATACCTTATCCTAAAAGCTATGAGATGTATATCAGATGGTCTAACGCATAGCTGATGATATACTAATCTCAAGTCAATCTTTGAGAACACTCCTACTCCATGAAGTTGATCAAAAAGATCATCAATACTTGGCAAGGGATATCCGTTCTTAACCGTCAACTGGTTCAGCTTCCGATAATCCACGCAGAGTTTGAGGGTACCGTCCGCCTTCTTCACAAAGAGGACCGGTGAACCCCATGGAGAAGTACTGGGTCAGATGAAACCCTTTGAATATAACTCTTCTAACTACCTCTTGAGCTCATGAAACTCAGGTGTAGCCATCCTATACGGAGGAATGGACACCGGTGCCACTCCTGGCACAAGATTAGTAGAGAAATCCACCTCACGCTCTGGAGGTAGACCTGAAAAGTCATCCGAGAAGACATCCCTGAAATGATAAACCACTGGAAGGAAATCCTTCTGACAAGTCCCCTGGTCGTCTAGATATAAACTCGCAATCTAGGCTATGATACCACCTCACCCATGATTATCTGGCCTAGATCGACTTGCCTGAACATCCCACTCACCCTTGTATAGAAACTCTCTGCCCTTTGGTGACGTGAAACTCACCCTTCGATGGTATCAATGCACAATGGCTTGAAAGGGAACTAACCAGTCCATCCCAAGAATGACATCATAGCTCGTCATATTTAAGACATAGAGGTCCCAAAGGAAGTGACACCCACCAACCTCAAGGGGGAACTCCTTGCACTGACTCACACCAGTCGTTCTAGTCCCCAACGGAGTGTCTAGCGTCATAACAACAGAAGAAGAAGAAAAACAGAGCCCAAGGTTCTCCACAATAGGAACAAATATGAAACTATGTGTAGCACCCATACAAAAAAGTACTAAAGATACAACATAAGCTACTAGAATAGTTCCTCTGATAGTAGAAGGTTTGGGAACTTGCTCCTGCTGGGTCTGTTGCACTGCATATGTCTGCCTAGTGCCGCAGCCCTGTGACATAGCCTGGCTACCCCGAGCCGTCTCGCCCTATTGCCTCTAAGATCCTGGTGTCTGGATACCACAACCACGTCCACCATCCCTACCTACATGCCCTGACGTATTCCAGTTCCCTGACTGGTAAGAATTTGCTGGTCCTACCCCCACACGTGGAGTCTGCATAGAACCCCTCTCACTAGACACTGATGGAAACGCCCTGCAAAAGCACTGTAGATGACCCATCTTTCCACAAGCTCAGCACTCCACTGGGTCTCGTGGACACTGTGGTCTCTTATACCCCTCCTTAAAAACACTATTAGCACATGTCCTATCCACCTGAAACATTCTTCTAGTTGGAATTTCCACCCTCAGAGAATTCCATGTGTCTCTTCCTCTTGTCAGTAGAATTAGTACCAGAAACTGGTGCTGAACCACCCTGGCCCACACCACTAGCTTCCTACAGGTTCCTCTCTGTAATCAGCACCTGGTTTACAATATCATGTACTGTAGGCAACCTGAGAAAATTCACCAGTGCTCGGATGTCATATCGAATACCATCCTCAAAATGTCTGGATCTCAGCGTCTCATCGCCCACCAGTACGAGTGCAAAACACCGAAGATCGGTGAAACAAGCAGAATAATCCATCACTGACATAGCACTCTGCTGTAGGTTCATGAGATCTAGAGCTCTATCTTCCATCAGCATCTCTGGGAAGAAGAATTCATAGAAGTCTGTTGGGAAATATTCCCATGCCATGCCTCTGTGATGCTCTGACTGGGTGGTAATATCCCACCACATTTTGGCAGAATCACGCAACATATAAGTCACGAGCTTGACCCTCTACCCTGGAGGCATATCAAGGTGCTCGAAAATGGTCTACATTGACCCCAACCAAGACTCCACAGCATGTGGTCCGCCATCCCCTAAAAACATAGGCATATGCTGCTGCTGGAATATATAAGTCAGCTCGACCATAGATGTGGCAGCCGACGGTGCTCCCTGAACGGTATGCATGAACCACATAAAGCCTTCATGGAACTGTGCCTCTACATCTGTGTCAGGTATAATGACTGGTGCCACATATGGCTTTGCTGGTGGATCCACTGGTAGCCCATGGCCCACTATCTCTAGAGTATAATCGTTGTCTCTCTCCTGGAAAACAACGCATGAATGTCTCGGCGGCATGACACTACAAGTTCAAACACACACCTTAGATCAAGATTATCATAGTCTGAAAATGATTGAACCAGAAGGGGAAAAAGAGGAAGAAGGCATTTAATATTTGAAAAACAATATTACATGGCGTGTATATAGACTACACAGTGTGTACCTGACTTCACTTCCTTGCTCGGGTCCTTTTACACGGACAAGCCACACGACTCCCATTGAACAAAACTACACTACGTGTATATAATTTACACGGTGTGTATGGTGTAATTTTCCAACTGCCTGTGTCGTTTGTGACACAGCTGACTACTCGGTTTACACTACACGGCATGTTACACCCATATACGGCATGTACACTACCCCGTTTCCCAGCCACATGGTTAAGTTCACATGGTCTGCCCTCAGACACGACTACACGTCATGTCCCACAGGTACATTGCGTGTTCTAGACGAGCTTCGCCGACCCGTGTTGTTAGTTACACGACTGGATACATGGATCTTACTACACGACATGTTCCAGTTGGACACAGTGCATACACAAAAGGATTACACTAACCTGTGTTGTTAGTTACACGGCTGGTTCCCAGATCATACTACACGGCGTGTTCCATAATGGACATAGCGTGTATGTCCTAAGGTCTCCTCTATCTGTGTTTGTCAGTTACACGATGGACTCTGGGTCAACACTACACAGTGTGTACATGCGGTACACGGTGTGTTCACCCCATGAATTTTCCTTCCCCGTTTCCCTGCCCACACTGTCTATGATAGGAAAAGGACTACACGGTGTGTACTTAGGGTACACGGTGTGTACTCAAAAAGTTTTCTTTTCTTCCTGAACAGAAGAACATACATGGCATGTTTAAGGTACTACACGACGTTTATACTGGGTTTTCGGAAAGTATGCCTCAGAAACTTTTCTGGAACCCAAAAAATACTGAAAACCAACACCTAAGTTCCAAATTCCAGTCCTTGAGGGCCCATACTCCCCGCGAATCAAAGTTTGACATCTTATATGTGTTATAACTGTATAAACCATCAATGATCCACCAAATTCCGATCAATGATGGCCCATAATCCCCAAAAACCAATGTTTGGCATCCATTCTATAAACAGGCTCACACAATAATACCCCATCAAATAGCAGGTCTCTATCAATGCAGCTATCACAACAACATGATTTTACTAGCACAACATCTATCACAACAACTTGGAATGTCTAATGCACCTACATGACATGGAAACTATGCATGGAATGTGATTTCTAGCATGTGCCTAAATGATGCATGAGATGGAATACCCTCATCTCATCGGGTTGCAACTACATAGAACCCATGAATAAAATATAAACAACATAATAAAAAGTGCATCACCCTTCGGTGAAAATCAATTCAACTATAAAATTGGAAAATCAGAAAAATTGAAACAAGAGGTAAATTGGATTTTCCCTATACACAGGTTAGCTATTCCCGAGCACAACTTATTATCAACTATCATTCTCGTCCTATCCCTAACTAAGGCTCCAAATAGTAAGTCAAAGAAAAGAACCCCTTTGATACCACTTTGTAACGTCCCGGATCCGGGTGCCACTCAACGGGTGCCCCGAACCCAGTTGGTCACATGACCTCAAGCCCATTAACCCAAATGCCAGAGGCTGTCGACTAGCAGTGAGGGACCAGGTCTGATAGTGGGGAAACTATTCCATCATTTATCAAAGTGAAATGTAACAAAATTGATAAATAACATACAACAAGCGGAAGTGGTAAACAATATATATAACATAAATGGATAACTGATAATAACAAAGAAAAAAACAGTCATATATATATATATATAATGAAGCATGTCCCTATTCTATAAAACAACCAAAACATGTTACACTGCAATACAATACAACTGAAGTACATGTAAATAAGAAAAAACAAAACAAAACAGCCGGTAGCATCACGAGCCTAAGCCCAGTCCCATGCTTCCCTACTCCTCAGCAGCAATCAAGTACCTGTATAAGGACTCTTTCCCTTATCCACACCTGTATAAATGTAATTTGTTTGGGCCGAAGACATAACCCAAACAAGGTGTGAGAAATAAATCCCAGGAGACACCCACCAAAGGCCCATGCCCAACTGTGTGAAAATATACAACAATAGTGTGCTGTAGTAAAAATTAATAAACTAAGTAGCACTCAAAAGTAACTAACTTTACCAGTTATATTTCCATTTTATTATTCATTTAATCGTTCATTATAAGGAAACCACCACAATGAATTTCTATGTAAATAGTCAGTGTCCTCAGACACGCAAACCCTTACCCTCAAGTAATCAGGAACATAACCCACAGGTAATTGCACACAGGCATAACAGATATTTCCATCAGGTGTATAAAGTGTCTCCCTGAAGCACAAAGTCTATTGCCTATAGGCATGGAAGAAGTTGCCCTCAGGCTAAAAGATGCACTACCCTCAGGCTAAGTAAAACAACACCCTCGGGCTAAACAAGTAACTGGGCCATGCCCAATATGTAAATAAGCAGTAAACAGACAATTCCTCTCAAGGGAAAAGTAATGCACAAAATTAACATGGCATACCCTTGGGTATCCTGGCCAAACGGCTAAATAGAGGAATGCACCCCCGGGGTGGTCCAGGATCCATGAAGTGATCCCAAAAAGTAGTTTATTATCACATTTAAATTACCTATACAATTATAGGTATTTAATTCAACAAGGACTCATCTATATGACACCCCATTCATGGGCGCGTATCACAACGGTACACAAAACGCACATCAGTTAGAAATTAAACACCAAACCACCTACATCGATTGCCCTTGATCGATATATGTGAACGAAGCCTTCTGAAACGTCCAATAACATCGTAGATCTGAGGTAAAATAATTCTCGTTCAACCTCAAATAACTTCCTTAGAAGAATAATTGGCAAGAAACACGCAAGGAGAAGGAAGCTCTTACCCACGCGGTTCCAACGAGATCGACGGTGGAAGAATCTGATTCCAGACGCACGATCGGGAGCTACTCGAAGGTCTGGACTCCTCTCCCAAGCTCCTACGACGTTCTAAGCTTCCTCTGTGAACCGAGGAGGCTACTGCCCATTTTAAGTGGAAAAAAATACACAGTGTGTACTCTCAAGTACACAATGTGTACTTTCCATTTTTTAACTATTCTGCTGGAGGCTCATCGCCAGCGTGGCACTGTTCATCTGTCGACATGAGTACACGACATGTATGCCTCTATACACGGCATGTACTGTCTCCCACCAAGACACCACCATACTATTCGCCTGCTGAATGACTACACAGCGTGTAAACATCCACTATGCGGCGTGTAGTCGGTTTTTACACCCTTCGTCGCCAACATGGCTACACACCATGTGTACTCATCCCACACAGCCAAAAGTACACGACGTGTGGAAAAGTACACGGCGTGTACTTCCAAAATTTTTGGATTTTCCCCCTATTTCCTTATTTTCTCAAAAACAATTAAGGAAAAGACAAAATAAGAAACCCGTACCTCAAGAATAAGTATTGGGTTCTTACAATTTTCCACCCTTTTTCCAATCAAATGATAAGTGAAAGCATCACTCATTCGTATATATGACTTACGGTCAGCACATAGAGTTAAATTTATTTTTTTCATCACAATATTATATTTATTTATATTTTAATGAGTTTAATGTTCATATAAGCTATTAATAATAGAATTATATATCTATAATGATAATATCATATCTAGTTGTTATCAAATCCTTTGGGAGATGATAACGTCGTTCGTGAGTACGTTTGAGCTACCACCACCGTAAAGTGATGTGAATTTTTTTACATTTTTATTATTACATAGATGGTAATTATGCTACATTTTATGAATAAATATTATCTATTTGATATAACAAATATTCTAAAAATGTGAATTAATATTTACCTTTTTCTCATCCATCGAAAGATGAAAACAACGTTTATGCATACGTAAGACCCATTATTTCCATGAATGGTATAATTCATTTTTCATTCCCAAATTTTTATGAATGTATATAAATATATATATATTTAATATATATATATATATGTATATATTAGTTATATCATGATAATTATTATATAGGTAATGGAACAATGATAAATATTCAAGGTCTAAGAATACAAAACAAAAATATACAAGAAAATTCAATATATAATCATTTGAATTAGTGATTTTAATGTAGATTTTCTATAAAATTGGTTATAAAAAAATACTTTAATTAAATTTTGGTTGATATATCTGATAATGGACCTATAACAAATTTATAATAAACTTATTTTTAGTACATGAGATAAGGGGTTCATGTTATAATCTCATTGTTTATTGGTATTATATTTGATTAAGTTTTAATGATGAATATTATGATATGACTCTTATTGTAATAATTGTTTTATATCCAATAGTAATTTATAGAGAATAATTTTTTTTTAATTTTCAACAACCTATATACTCAGGAGGTTATAAATTTCTTTTTATGGAAATTCCAAATTATTTATTTCTTCGACCACAAATACATGTTCTTCTATGTCTATATTTCATAAAAATGTTTTCAATACTTTTTTAATACTCAGATATGATTATTTAAGAACATTTTTACCCATGTTTTAATTTTTAAAAAATTGTTCAAATGGAATATTCTGGTAATTTTATAATGTTTATACCTTTTAACCTTTTTATCTAAATTGAATAAGGAATGGTTTTTTTAAATGATAAAACATGAATGGAATTCACCATCATCATTATCAACCAATGATATTAAACATCTTTTAAATTCATATTTTTTTATCTTCTAATAAACTATTTTCCTTGATATTTTTTAAACAAATATATTTCAATAAAGGGTTTTTAAAATGAGAAAGTTATTTTTCTCTTGAATATTTTAATGATATTTTTTGTCATTTATATTCATCACTAAAACCCCTAATTTCACTAATTATTTATAGTTTATACGATCCATGGATTCCATTCTAATTATTTCTTAGGATGGTTAATGATTATGATGAAATGATGTTTATGAAACTTGTTATTCTTTCAGGTGTTATGCAATGTTGAAATACTGAAATGGTTATGAAACTAGTTTATTTTCCAAGGTTTATGATATCTTTAAATGATAATGAAACCAATTTATTATCATGGGTTTTTATATTATGATTTTTTAATGACCTTATTACACATATTGGTATTTCATTTATTATGTTAATTTTAGGACCTATGCCTCCATCCAATTAATTGGGTAAATAATAATATGTCATGACATAAAAAGGAATGGAATGGGGGGAAAACCTTGTTCACTTAGAGACTTCATCCACTATTGTAGTTTAGGGATTGAACATTAACTACTATGATAGTTTGAGGAGTTAAATCATTCTAATATGATTGTTTTGTAATTAATCCTTAACCACTAATGAAATGATTTTCTATACTTATATGCATGCCAAAAATCAGTGTATCATTCCTATTTTATGATCTCATGGATTATGATCTTTGATTCCTTTATGATCAATTTCCTATTAAATTCATTGATTTAGGACATGACTCAATATTTTGATATTTTATATAAAGGTTAGGGTTTTCAAATGTTAATCACATTATCTCATACCCTAATTCACATATTGTTTCTATGATCAATGATATCTCCATTGTTTACACTTATTAAGGATCACAACTCACATATTATTATGAATCCTTCCCTTAGATTATAAAGATATGTTTTTATTATTATTTGTCTTATAACAGTTCTAGTTTTGAGGATCTATGTGGGAGATTATGTTGTTCACTTATGAACTAGTTTTTCATGATTACAATTTTCCAATGGAACTAGACGTATATAATTATTGAATGGATTAGTACGGTGTGTAATGATTATTTATATATTAAGATGTGATATATATTTATGAAAATTATGGGTCTCTATAACTTCTATCAATAATATTTTTTAATTTTAATATTTTTATTATTGGTAGTACATTTAGTATTAGAAAAATATTTATATGCTAATTGTTAATAAATATTTTAAAAAAATTCTAATAACTCTCATAAATACCTATTTGGGGACTTTTGTATATGGATAGAATAAAATATCATTCATAAATATTCAAATATAATAATTATAATCAATGTGATAATATTATTTTTGACACTATTAGAACATTGGAAAATATAATTAATTTTTTTATATTCTTTTACAAAAAAATATTATTATTTAAACTATAATACTTATCCATTTATAAATTGAATAGGTGTTTATCATTCACATATTATCATCATACTGTATTTTTTATGATCAATAAACAAAAAATAATCATAAATAATCATATTAATGTATAATATAAAATATATAATTTACTGTGTTTTTGGTAAAATATTTAATAAAATTTGTTACAAATTCATAACAGAAATCACATGTGGCCAATTTAATCGAAATATATGCATTTGGTTAAAAATACATATCTACATGCTGTAAAAATTGATCACAATTATAGTACAATAAATCATAAACAAACTAAAAAAATTTATGTAATGAAAACATGAAAACATATGTTATATAATTATAGTTTTTTCTTTAACCATGTATTTTTTTATAAGAATGTTTTATAATATTTTATTTCTTATTTACACAATAAAAATTCATGGTGTTTTCTTTTTATATTTTAGTTTTCTACCATTGATGTTTTTACTATGGAAGTTACATGTGAACTAAAAAATAAAAAATATTTTCCCTATGGTTTTTTATATAAGTGTGATATACAAAACAATAGAAAATATGAATAGTGTTAAATTGAAATAAAAATAGTATATCAATAGTGGATAAATATTTTAAAAAATCTTTATGATGTCTACATTCATGAATGAGGCTCCAAAACATTCAATCATGTGAATTTAGTTGACGTATTCAAGATCAATCATGTCAGTAATAACCTCTCAAGACATATTTTATTAAAATTCAATATAATAAATACCTCCATTTTAGAACATTTTATATACATGAAGTTTTAATATTGATAAATGAAACATTTAAATTGGTGGGTTATTGATAGTGTCACTATGAATTTTCAATTTAACAGTTGATCTATTAGATTTTCTATACTCAACCTTATGCTTCCCCTTTTGAAATAAAAATCCCACAATAAAATACTTTTCTAAATTTCCATAAAAAATTTAATATAAAAAATAAATTTAAAATAAAAAACATATTTATCATCATGTTTCATTATAAGATTTATAATCATGATAAAAAAATTCTAATTTCATGTCTAAGTATGTAATTAAAATATATTTAATAGAAATACATAGCTCAATGCTCTACTCATGATCTATGTGAATCCATACTCTCACATTATAATTTTTTTTATTTTTTATGTAGAAGATAGCCTTAGATATTTTACAATGTATTACTTTTTATTTGGTGATACAAGGGTTATGATAGATGTGGATCAAAATATATTTCCTCTGACATAATTTTAGTATAATAATAAATTAGTTGATTAACATATTGAAAAAAATATTATAAAAACACAATTACCATCTCTACGGATGTAATTCGAGTGAAATGGATGGAATTAAAACCTAAATGGTGAGAACATTTTAGTTTGATTGTTTCTATGTAAATCCTTCTTAGTGTTCCATTAAATAAAGCTGGAATATTATTTCATCCATCCAAGTAATAAATTATTTAATAGAATCACTATGTACCACATATCATTCATTTAAATATTTATATATCTTTATTATTTTGATTTACCAAAGAATTCCCACGTTGATAGTCTATATTTGGCTTCTCTAACACACCCATATTATTTTGGATGAATCAAATGAACTATAAGAACTAATAATTATACTAATATGAATGATGAATCTTGTATACAAACCCACCAAAAAATTTTAAACAATAATAATTTTTATATAAAATAATTTTAATGATGATCAAAATTTTATTAATCTATACTTTCACATGATTCCTGTTCATTTTGTTTGTTTTCATATTCTATGTGCCCATTTTTATTTACAAAACATTAAATGGTATGGATATGGATTGAGATTCTAATTTATCAATGTATATATAAAAAACAAACATAATTATATTTTGTTTTATATAACTTACAAATATTTATAGAGATTTAAAGTACAATTCTTTTATTTTATGTGAAGTTTACACCATCTTTTATTTATTATAGATTCACAATGGTTTTAATTCCAAAAATTTATTTTCTACACACCTTTTATTTATATAAAATTAAAATATTTATTTCTAAATAATGAATACATATAATTTCAAATAAAATTATATAAATTAAAACGTGACCCAAATTCTTCCTACCCTTGATGAACACTGAATGTTTCCATAGTTTATTAGTTTGTGATGTGGGTTTATAATTTTAGTGGGGAACATTTAATTTTTCATTTAACACCCCTGATATTATATTAGGTTTGATATAGCTAAAAGTGATATATAAGTCATTCTAATAACCATCATTAGGAATATCATCCCATAGTCTTCTAATATAAATATACTCAATAAGAGATAATAGAGAGTAAATAATTTTTTAATTTTGAAATTTTGTTATTAAATAGAGGGTTTATACTATAAATTAACTCTAATATATTTAAAAATTATTTCCTTCAATGTGAGGGAAAATGTTTTACATGTCTGCATATCAATTGAAAAATTCATTCGAGAACTGATCATAATTGAACTTATGATTATGGAAATTTTTTAGTCAATAGGTTTACCACATTCATTCTATCTAACCTTGATTTTTTAGACCATTAATTTTTTCCTTAATAATTTTCACTAGAACTATCATGTTGTGATCAAAATATTGGTTTGTTTATTTATATTCTTATCCAAAACTTCTCACTCTTTAGTAATGAATTTATATAGTATTCTACAAATTTTTAGGTTATTTATCACCTTGATAATGTTTCTCACATTCCATCATTTTCTCAATTTCAATATCCCCAAAAAAATTTAACACAATATTGTTAGCATTATCTGGTTCATAATCCATTATCTATATAAACTAGTTAAATAATTATTTGATCATATGTAAATATTATATTGAATATATAATATTATGTGGAAGGAAATTATATATAGAAACACTATCCAAAATATATTTGACTTTATTATTAAAAGATATTTCAATTTAATGATTAGGACTTTTCCCCTCTAACATGAATCCAAAGGCCCACTCAATGGTCCTCTTTGAGATACAAGTCATTTTCTATATTGGATCCCCCAAAAAATGACTCTGATATCCTAAATAATAGATCATCTTAAATAGAACATTCTTATGATCCTATAGTTATTTGTGTCACCAGAATATATAACTATTAATTACATAATCAGTTAATCATCATACATGTACACTTGGACCACTGACTATCCATTTGAGTCATTAAGAAATTGAATTTTTGTAATTTATATTTATATTTAATACATTGATTTATTCATACTATTATGAATTTCCTTGTGATTTTCTATATATGGGTAAACCTACATTCTTTTATATAAAATCGAAATGTGAACAAGCTATAACATTATTATGGTAATAGAAATGACCTAACCCATTAGTCAACTGACTATAATGGAGTTGGTATAATACACAACATGGTAGGCCTTAGCCTTTAATAATATATACCATTAATATATACAACGTTACATTATAAAAAAACCCAATGGAAGTATATGTTTATAAAATATAACTAATTTCAAAAAATTCAATTCATTAGGCAAGAACTACTAGAAAACCCTTTAAATGAAACATGGGAAACCAAATACATCAATCATTCCACTGAATCCCAATGAACAAACAAGCTACTCTCTATTATATGTACTCCTTGATCACCATTAAGATACAATGATAACATACATGATCATGAAACACTACGATTCACCAAACACAACCATTTATTTTCAAGAATCACTATGTTTCAACTTTGATAAAGCAACACTAGCTCAACATCTACTCATAAAGTTTACAAAACTATGGGTTTTTTGAATCAAAATAACACGTATAATAACATGGCATATGGAGTGGTAAGTATAATCATACTCAATAGAATTAATAATAAACAAAACTAAAATTCAATAAAAAAGTCATCCTAACTACTGGAATGGGTGGTTCCTATAGGGGATATAATGAGGTAAAACTAAAAATCTAAGTGAGATCACAAATTTTGATACAAAATGGTATTTAGGGGGAAATAAGAACATTAATCCTTATAAGGTAAACCACTAAAAGTGTTGAGAAAATAGTTATTCTCATTAATATGATCTCTAATCCATGATATCCTCATTTCACGATAAATTAGTGCTTCTCAAAAAAGAAATGATTCTATAATTCTGGAAGGCGATAGACAGATGCAACATCACTTCTCAAAATAAAAAAAACTATATTTCTGAGAAAATAAATGATCTACATAAGTGTATTATAATCTGATTATAAATGGACATTACACCAATGGAAATAATAATTATTGAACCCACACATCTCTAATGTGTTCCCATTAGATGAGGGAGAACCCCAGATCAGATATAATAATAAGAAACTACTAATAAAAATCCGTACAATAAATCCATGTATCTTATATATATACATGTAAGGGAAGTTCATGTGATCATATTAGTTAAACATTGATTAATAACTCAAGTGTAGGATCATATACCTCTCTTAAGTTCTTTATAAATTTGGAATATTGACTCTATTAGAGGTCCCCACACCTTGAATGAGCTCTTTAGACATAGAGTATACTAACATTGTAGATAGAGTACCCCCATATCAATAAAATAGGAGGGAATATTTATCATATATGAAACATAGGCAGTGGATCATATACGAAAAATCCCATGTGGGTAAAAATTCAACCTATCCATAGATGGTGAGGGGAGGGTGTGTACTGATATAACTATATTTTATAGGTGGATTTCTATATATCATGTACTCTTGAAATCTAAGCATGATCCTTGAAATACAGATTCAATAAATAATTTTTTTCTTCACCACATCCCAAAACATGAACATTAATTATAATAGCACCATCATGTTCTAGATTAATAAACACTTCATATAGAATACTTATAATTCCAAATCCATTGTTAAACAAATAGATAAAACATTCATAGTATTTTGGAGGAGGTAAATGATGTGTATGTAAGACACATGGTGTGTATCCCACAAGTAGTATCATAACCATGTGTTGAGGAACCATATACCATGTATATGTTAACTACATAGCATATGGTGTTTATCCATTTCATGTGTAAGGAAAAATGGGCTTCTGGTTCTATAATTCCATTATAATATTAATTGATTAACTTGGTGTACATGATGTGTATCCAAGTATCACACATAGTGTGATATTAAAATATCTCAGGAACCCTAGAACCATATACTTTGATTAAATGGAATTTGTTCCTATATACTATGTGTCCTACAGTTTATTTCTTTGTACAAGAAACACCACTATTTGTACAGGCCTCAGTATAATCATCATTATCACCATGAATATCAACTGTATCATTATCAACCACATTGCCTATGGAAGACCCTTCAACAAGGACCAGTATATAGAAACCAAACACTATAAATGATGATTCTATATTTAAACTCTTTTTTCATGAACATATACATCCAAAAATAAATCCACTACATTTATATATTTGTTTTTACAATCATCAAAAATAAATTTTATGCAATAACCACTAATAATGAACTAGAAAAAAATAATTTTCTGAACTAATAATCATCCACACAAAAAACATGTTAATTAAATTGTCTAATCATTGGTTAAAAACAAAATTTCTATTTTGAATTTGAGAATAAAGGATAGAAAATACATTAAAAATCAATGTTAGAAAACCACGATGGATGAAATGAATCCAACCATCATTATTAAATGGAAAAGCCTATGAATTTAGAAGATAATCATAATCACCAACAAAAAAATACAAAAAATATTTAGAGATTAAATAGGTTATTAGGTAAGTGAAACAATTTGATGGTCAAAATAAAATTATCAATCATTAAAAAATCATGAAAAATTGGGAGATTCCAAAAATAATTATGCTCTACCTCATTGATAATCACCTTCGTTTCAATTCTATTTTCACAACTATATGATTTATTCATTTCTTTTGTCATATATATTCTCTCGATCCACAGTAAAATATCTTGATTGTGCCTCTATCTATCCACCATCCCCTACCTCTCCTTTATTGGGCTTTACCAATGACTAACATAATAGAAATCACATACCATGTAATAAAAATATTAAATCCATGATATTTCCATTTTATAACAACATAATTATAAGAATAATTTACTTTAATTAATACCATGGAAATTGAATACACTCAAGAGTCTCAATGGAAAAAATAACATAATTCATATGGCACAAATCTGTTTGAAAATCAACTATAAAATATGAATTCCCATATGAGTTCCAAATAATGAAATATAAGAATATCTAAAAAAATTCTAATGCATGGTGTAAAAATATTATTATATTTTTATTATATTATTTATGGGGATCTATGTCAATACCTTTTCCACACCATCTCTACCTAGGGGTAAACCCCATATTATGAAATGATGAAAACAACCAATTATTTGATTTTAGGTCAGTCTTTAGGGTAAAATCCAATTTTCACACCTGAGTAGGTCGAAATACCTAGAAAATTATAAAAAGAAACTATGTGTCACTCAAGTAAAACCTAGGTCACTATATTCTCCCCACTAAAAAAATTCTTCCTCAAAAGGATATAACTAGAACTATACAATAGTGGATTATAAGAAAAAATCCATGCCGAAAAAAACAAACCATCAAACAAACATACTCTTTATTTAGGTAAGAAAACTAAATACAACAATATCTTTAGAGGAAATACTTTTTCTAATCATGGTAGATACCAACAACATCCCATCATGAATAAATAATCCTATTGAAACATGAATCTAGTAATAGTGATTCTATTCGTGACTAAACACCTAAAAAATCATCACCTATGAATGTTTTCCAACCCCAAGGTGGGATAAATATTAAACAGATTCTCTAAATCCCATTTAATAAGGGTTCTTTAACTTGATTGATCCATGAGGTAGCACCTTTAATCCATACTTAATTCATGTTTTGGACAATTTTTTCATGGAAAAAATATTTCTACACCATACCACTACCTATAAAATTTTAATAGATCCCCACAATAGTAGTAGGGAAGCTCAAAGGGCCCCAAACTTTATGGATCATGGCTTACTCCTACAGCCACCACTGACCCACAATGATCCCACTATATCATTTTTAGCTTTTGAAAAAAATGATCCATCTTCTCAAGCCTCTACAAAAATAATCCATGAGAAATTTCCACATGCCTCATGATATATAACAAATTCACTCCCACACTTCAAGATGTCATTGTTTATTTTTCATCACCAAATATTGAATTCTATCAACGATAAAACTAGACTCAAAACCATTGTCAACCAACTAAGAAACATCAAACCAGTCTTCTCTAGAAGAAAAAATCCACCTGAATCCAAATAAGATATTAAAAAACATATTTATGAATCTTCTCTATCAACTTCATACCCCCAAAAAACAACCTCTTGATAAACCATCATCCAAAACCTATTGATAAAACTCCTCCTCTATTTCATAAAAAGATTTATCATATGATGTGTAAACTCAAGAAATATCACGAGAATTTACCCTCAATATACCATGATTATTATAGAATTATCAATTCTAGATGCCCATAAGGATACTCATATTGAGAATTTGGTATGAACAATTATCCAATTGGGGATATAGTTATAATTTTCTACACCTTCAAGGAAAACCATTCTGGATTACCTCTAAAATCATTTGTTCATATATGGTAACTTAGTTTTCATCTCCACCCTAGAATTCTCCATGCACGGGAAAAGTGTGAGTCACCACCATCGACTAAATGTGAGAATCATATCCATTTTCAAATAGAACAAACTACCTAATGATAAGTAATCTCATACTTCCACTGATACACAGACAAAAATTCCTGGGAAAAAAATAACCGACCAAAATATAATTACTATTCTACATTAATCTCCATATACACCAATAATCTAGCATCATGATAAACAATTTTATACACATGAATATGGGTCCCATACTTTGAGAGCTCAAATACATAATAGTATACAAAATAAATTTTCTCAAAGATAGATTTAGTTTAATACACCTAAAAATTAAAATGAACACATCATTCATAGTACATTGGTTTTTATATGACCAAGATTCACCGAAGGGGTTTACCATGGGTCACGTTATTGAAGTAACCATAATTTGGACAACATTCATTAGAAGGTGACATACAGATTATACACACAATGGATGAATCCATACTCACAAATTATGGGAAACTAACTTAATATACTAAGGCATGGATCCATTTTCTTTACTGAGGTGAATTTCTTACTACAAAAAAGATAGCCAACATCAAAAGCTCAATTTTCAACAAATATTGAAACCTAAAGTCAGTAACCATTTCTAATTGAGGTGGTTATCATTACAGATCATCTCTACCATAGAATATTTTTTTATAATAAATATTTTTTCCATAATAGAATCCTCACATATCATAAATATGTGATTGAATGATAGTCTACATTTGTGGATTCCCTTCGATTTAGTAAAATCTAGTTTAATTTTCCACTTGAATATCTAAATATCAAATATTTAGTACATGAAGAATAGGTAATTAATGTTCCAAATAGTAAAGGGTTCTGTAAATAATTTTCATGATCCATACTATAATTTATTAAAAGATACTTTTTATCAAAAATCATAATTTCTATCCATTTTTTATATCATTGGTTTTGAACACTTCATTAAAGAGTGGGTATAACCATGGGGAGTGTTGTAAGAAGAGGATCAACATGTTATTCTTTTCCAATAACTCTAACCCTTTATAGTTTTATGATAATAAATATCAATCATAATAGATAGGATATTTAGTTAGTAGGTTATTTATTTCACAAATTTCTAAAATGATGATGTATACCAATGAAAATGCATAACAAATAATTAGGTGAAAATCTAACCTACTCTAACAATTTAGGTGAAAATTTTTCTATAATCTGTTCCAACGCTCAGTCATCATTTCCTCGTAGGTGGTATTCCATGGAAGGATAACCAAAACCATTAATCCCTTCGTTTAGATTTTCTAACGGATCCACTAAAATTATATAACTACAAAAAAATACTTGTTTATAAAAACAAATTTCAATCCTAGTTCTTTAATGTGTACTCAATTTTGGTCACACTACCTTGTGAAAGGATCAAAGTATTCCATTTGAAATCATATCCATAATAACGCATCAAAAATCCATTAATGTAGAGTAAACCCACATTGAGTTTGAGAAATAAATCATCCACTAATAAATTGTTTTATTTTTTTATAATTTCAATACATGGTTTGAAATATAGAAAGTAAAAAATATAATCAAGATGGAAACATGAGTTTTATAATCATTTTGGTCCTCATATAGCCCGAGGATTGGGAACTCCTTAAAAACTCTAGATGCCTATGTTTATAAACACATGGCTTAATTAGTCGACCATTTTATCATCTAAACCCATAGAAACTACCTTGTAAAATATGAGAAATATATTAATTAAAGGAAAGGATAGAGAAATAACTATGAAGTATGGGTTGATAACACCTCTCAATAATGTCTCATAAAATATCTCGTCACCTCTAAATAATTGGTGGAGAGATATCTAACAATGTTAATTGAATCAACATGAACTCAAATCTATAAAAAAGATGACTATCAATGGGTAGAATCCATTATTCAATAGGGTGAACCAATAAATTATAGAGCATATCCATATGATCTTTTATATGAAGGACATGGAAAATAAAAACTGACAACAATATGATGCATTCCCCAACCGTTTTCACAACGGGACTCCACTCAATCCTATGATTAGTTGTCACCACAATTCCTTAGTCTCTCAATCACCACTACCACTACTGTATGGAGTTGTTCTAATGGATAACCCTAGGATAAAAACATAATAATGATTAAATTGATCTATTATATAGTTTTATAATTTAATATCCATGAAATTGAATAACTTTTTTATTTAATTAGTCTTCTAATTATATAAAATTCTCAAGTGTTCTGAAAAGAACCAAAATATAATAATTATTTAGGTTAAAACCCTATTTTAGACTCAAACAATCACATTGATTTACTATTGGAGATATTATAATTATAATCCCTATTGAAAAAATTATAAAAAACATTTATTAAATTATTCTTGAGTCTCCCCGTAAATTTATTTTCAACAATGGAACTTCTAAGGGTATAACCCATTATCTAAAACAACCAAAAAATGTATATTTTTCTGAGTTTATATACTAGGTTAGTTTAATATTTTCCCCGATTCATGTTCATATAATCTGATAATTCAAAAATGATTCCCTAGCTCACACATGTGAATATGATCTCCCTAATTTAAATGAAAATAATATTTTTTCTTCAAATTCATTCGCCAACAAGGCACATGTTGTGATGAGATTTTGGAAGGCCAATTCTATCCACATTAAATAATAGTAAATTTAATGTCTTCATCAAAAATATACCTATCCAAAATAAAACAATATATCTATGAACAATATACATTTCAAATAAATTAATACCCGTTTTATCATATTTCTCCACAAAAAATACCAAACTAAAATGTCTTGATTCATTTTTATTATTAATAAAATTTACTAATAATAAAACCAACATGAAATTAAATTATTTTAATTCATAATAAATTTATCAAACATAGGATTTAGAACACTTAAATTTTTTAAATGACTAATTTTTTTAATAAAATCAGTTTTCTTTATATATATATATTAAATTTTAAAATATATCATAAATTTTAACCTTGTCTAATTAATTTTTTTATAAATAAAATTTATTTTTTAATTAATTTGTTGAAAAATATATAATAATGTGTATTTTTAATTTTTCATAAAAAAATATTTTTCGGGTGAATAGTAGGAAATAAAATTCGTACTAAAAATAAAATTTTTATGACATTATCTTTATATAAATATGAAATAGACAAATATAATACCTTATAATTGGTCAAATATTTATTGAATAAGTAAAACTATATAATTTAAAAATATTATGTTTAATTTAGAAAAATAGTGAATAACATTTTAAAGACTTAAGTAATATTTTCCAATAAAAACATTTTTGGTATTTTCATTACATTAAACATGATTTATGGAAAATTATTTGTTGTATTTATTTTATATCCATATAATAATTTTTAAGAAACTAATTTATTTCATTAATATAAAAACCACTGATAAATTTATTCTTTGTTAAAATATTATCCTTAAAAATAAACTATTTCTAAAAATTTGTTTTTACAAGTTACGTGCACTAATGTTAGAATTATTTTTTCATAAACATAGATTTAATTTATGAAATGGATTTAATAGATTGAATAAAGAGGTTACACTTGTTTAATAAGGTCTTTTTTATTTTAAGGGGTGAAATTAAAATTACATATGAGAAAAAATGATTCCACAGAAAAAGCTAAAATTTTAATAAAGGGTAACCAAAAGGGTATAAGACCTAAAATGATAAAAAAAAATGTTTATAATTTAGTTTTTGAGTTTTTAATATGAAAAAAATTATCTAAAATATATTATTTTCCATTTTGGATTATTTATGATATGCGAAACATGTTCTCTCTCTATATTAATTTAAAATATTTAAAAATATTCAAATCACAACACTAATAATGGGGACCTCTACCAATCCATTCATTGCATATTTTTTAACATTCTAGGTAAATAAATAATATGACATTTTCACATTTATTAATATTTGTGAATAAAATGTTAATATTACTTTAAATGGAATTATATGTTCGATGGCGTACCCAGTACGCAACAACGAGTTTCTTTCAAATCTTACATTGAACACAAATAATATTATAATATTATATTAAATGGTAGTTAACACCTAGCCATTGTAATGGTGGGAATGAACAGAACTAACTAAAAATTATTATATATGTTTATTAAATATTTTTACATTTATCCAATAAATGTTAAAGGCATCAAATGATAATGAATCCAATTTTAAGTATAATTATTCTAATATTCTTTAAAAGGTCGATTAAACGCCTTTTGATGGATAAATATTTTTAAATCCACTTTTTGACAATTTTATATGTTATATATGAAAAAATAAAATCCTCTTTTAGAATCAGGACATCAAAATTTACTTTGTGTAAATTTTTGTTATTTTTCCGCTAAAGTTCATTTTTTTATGAATAGTGAAAAATGTTGTATTTTAATTCAAAACCTCCATTTAATATAATTTATTTATTTGGATATATTATCTTATTAATTGGTTTTAAATTTTAATTAAAATATATTTTTTCCATTTAATTCAATTATGGTCATTGTGTTAGGACCAATAGGGGCCTATATACCCTGAGAGGGGGGGGTGAATCAGGGTATGGATATTCTTTTTAGAAATTCTTCCTGCCCCACTGGATCTTGACCTCTTTATTACAAGGGTCACTTTGTTTGCTCTTATATGTTTATTATGACCACTTATTTTCATCTTTATCTAATGATGATGCTTTAAATGCAATGCATGGAAGCAAGTAGGCAGACACTGAGATTTTTACTTGGTTCCCCCTCACAGGGCTACGTCCAAGGAGCATACAACGGCGATGTGCCACTATACCAAATCCACTAAGGCTCACTGCAAATAATGTTCGGGCTAGATCACTTCTATGCCTAGGCTCAATGCCTTTACAAAGTTTAGGGTTAGCTCACTGCTTCCCAAGGGTCACTCCCTGTCCCTCTCCCTTTGGCTCACTACCAGTAGAAAGGATTACCTTCCTCCTCTTCCTTGGCTCACTGCACTTGGAAGGGATCCAATCATAGTTTATAGACATGTAGGTCTTTTTATTTTCATGAAAGCATACATCTTCAAATGTTGATAGATGCTCTTTTGAAGTTCAACTTTCATCCACTGCTGAATACCCCTCTTGCCCTGAAACACTAGGCAACTACATTTGGAAACACCTTCGCAAAGAACCCGACTTCGCGAGGCTCCCAATTTTGCAAATCTCAAACGAGCCTTCGCAAAGTTCCTTCTTTTTCACGAAGCACTCTCACGAATCTCAAGCCTTCGCAATGCTTAGGCCATCATGAAGCTCAAGTCATCGCAGAGCAACTCCACTCGTGAAGCTCACTGAGCCAACGTGGAGCACACAACCTTCACGGAGCTAGAATAGCTGTCGTGAAGCTTCTCTTTCGTGAAGAACACTGCCTTCACGAACTACCTTCGCAAACCGAGAGCAATGTATTTTCTCTGAAAATTCTCTCTTCTTCTCTCAAGGGGGTCAGACTTTATTTATAGGTAATTCCACTGACCCTCGACCCTTCCGTGCAAATTCAGCACCACATCATCGCCTATCGCGATGCTCTGAAGTTTCCCTTGTAATTCTGTGAAAATTGCGAAGCACCACAGTAATTTTCCGATCACGGAGCTCATCGTAAACACAGAGCATCACCGTCAACATTATTTCCTGCCTTCGCCGTGAAGATCCCTCATAAATCCCTTCACCGCTGTGATGCACTTCATCCTCTGCCTTTCGCAAAGCTTTGACGTAATCGCAAAGAATCACCACCATCATTCTTCTGGTCTTTGCGAGTTCCATACCATGAATCCTATATTCGTGAAATTCATGCCTTTTCCATATTAAAATATTATCTTCATGGATATCCACTTTTTACAATGCTCGCAAACATCCAAATTTTGGACCCCAAAATTTGGCAAACACTGGAAAACGGCGCCACCTTGTACTGCTCTTTTATACCACCTCCAGATCATCCTTTCCTTTTTCATCGTTCTTTGTCAATATGGATTGTCAACAACATCTCGGGAACTCGACAATTCACCATGGAAACCTTATTTGTCAACAAACACAATCAAACCAAAAACACTGCAATTCTACCTTGAGGGATTTTTTCACAACAATATCCCCCTTTGGGTTTGTTGAAAACTCTTCACAACTCTTCTCAGAATTATTTTCTACATGTTGATACCTCACTGAGTCTTCTTGCAGCCGCAACCACCATTCGCCTCTTGTGATTCTGATAGCATTCAAGGATTCACTTAACATGTACTCTAAACCCACATAAGTAATTCTCGGCATGAGAAACAAGAGTAGTATGAAAAGTTCATCAATGAATCACTTCATGTCAAACCCCAATTGTCGATTCCAAACTGATACCAATTGCAAAATTGATACCAATTGTTGAACCATTCTGATACCAATTGGTGATAGTTGTAAACCTTCTCTCATCATTCTAAACTGACTATTCTACTGTTAGAACGATCCTCAACTGTCGTGATATCTAGTCTTTCATCGATCACTTCTAGCATCATCAGATTTTCAATTCCACCCCTTTCTGCTCATAGCTTCAACACCTCTTTAGCCCTATTTCATGTGTTGTCCAAGCTAAGCTCTAGCTAAACATGTTCAACTAGCTTCAACTCCCCCTATCTGGATGCTCCACCTATCAGCTTCTCCCCATATCATTCATGATTTATCAAATCTCGACACTGTCTCCCCCTTGAAAAATCACTATTTTCTCCCCCTTTGTCAAAAAACCAAAAGGTGACTCCTTTCCAATCTGTAACAGAGTAGAGAACACATCAACACATCAAGAAAAAACACATCATACCTCGGGGGGATGGGGTATCTCTCTACATCCGCACGCTTTCAAGCACAGGGAATCGACTGAACTCCCAGAGCCAGTTGATGTCTCTCAAAATCTTCCTTGGGTAAGGCCTTTGTTAGAATGGCTGCAACCTGTAGCTCTGTAGACACATACTCCAACTTCACGATTCCCTGCTCAACATTCTCCTTGATAAAATTATATTTGATCTCAATGTGCTTTTTACTTGAGTGATGGACAAGATTTTTTCTGAGATTTATAGCACTTGAGTTATCACACAGGATTCTGATCGGAGACTTCACTTCAACTCCCATATCATCAAGCTGCTGCTTCATCCACAATAATTGTGTGCATGATTGAGTGGTCGTAATATACTCAGCTTCTGCAGTGCTCAATGAAATGAAATCTTGCTTCTTGCATAGCCAAGAAACACACAATCCGCCAAGATAGAAATAACCTCCAGACGTTGACTTCCTGTCATCCGCTGAACTGGCCCAATCCGCATCAGTATATCCCAATAATTCTGACTGAGTTTTTCCATTATACATCAAGCCGAAGTCCAATGAGCCCTTGATATACCAAAGTATTCTTTTCACTACATGCATGTGGCTTTCCTTGGGATTTCTTTGTTATTGTGCTGCTTGACATGTGGCAAATACAGTGTTAGGACTTGTTGCATTCAAGTATAACAAACTTCCAATGATTTGCCTGCATTCTGTGATATTAACTGCCTTGCCATCCTCATCTTTGAACAATTTCATCCCGGTAGCTACCAGAGTCTTCATCTCCTTGGAATTTCCCATTCCAATACTTTTCAAAACCTCCTTGGCATATTTGGATTGTGAAATGAATGTTCCATTCCTTCCTTGTGTCACCTGTAGACCAAGGAAATATGTTAGCTCTCCAATCATTGACATTTCGAACTAACTTTTCATGAATTCGGAGAACTATCTGCACTGAGCTTCATATGATCCTCCAAATATTATGTCATCTACATAAACCAAGACCATCATACTTTTATTACTGTTGTTGTTGAAATAGCGATTGTAATCAACTCCCCCACACTGGAAACCAAGATTCTTCAAGTACTGATCAAGCCTTGAATACCATACTCTTGGTGCTTGTTTCAACCCATACAACACTTTCTTCAGTCTGAAAACCATGTTATCATCCTCATGAATGAGAAAACCATCTGGCTGGTCAATGTACACCTCTTCCTCCAGAACCCCATTCACAAATGTAGATTTTACATCCATCTGGAACACTTTTATCTTCCTTTTCACTACGATGGCTAGGAATAATCTGATTGTCTCCAGCCTTGAAAATGGTGTAAATGTCTCATCAATATATATTCCCTTGATCTGGGAGTATCCCTTTCACACTAGCCATGAATTTTTTTGAATCACTGTTCCATATTCATTCATCTTGTTGTGATAGACCCATTTAGTCTCGATGACATTCTTGTCTACTGGCCTCGAAAGAATCTCCCATATCTGATTCTTTTCTGAATCATCAACAGTCACTTCTTCTCTCCCTGAGTCTCTTACCACTTCCTTACTTTCAGAAAAAAACTTGTCACTATGTCATTGTTCAATTACATCATTTCTTTGAACTTCTTCTCTCAGATTTTTTTGTTGACACACCTTTGATTTTCTCTCGCAGCTTCTTGGTATCCTGAAAGAAGTTAGCCAATACCACATTGTTAGAACTAAATAGATAAGCATGAGATGCATGATTATTGCTACTTATCCCTGTGTTTCTTTCTTCCCTCAATAGGAAACACCTGAGCTGAGTCATCCAATTGTTTCTTTCATGGCTCTTGCATCTGATTTTGTTATTGAATGCTCCCCCTATGTTATGCAAGACTTCCTGGGGTTAAGCCCATTGTTTATACCCATAACCATCCTTCTTCTTCTGCATCATTAATTCTCATCTTCCAATCGGCATTCAACCATTAACAAAATCTCTAAGCCTACTAATTTGGAACGCAGTGTAGGAAACAAGATATAAAGTTAATAACACAATCAATTCCTATTGTGCTCAGTTTCTCCCTTTCTTCTTCAAATCTGGTACCTGATTTGAACCAATTGAAACTATGGAGCATGTCACTTCTCCACTTGGCATCTTTAGATGCCACTTCCCCTGGGATTTTATCTCCCTAACACCTGAAATATATGAATAATCATTTAACAACATTTATATACATAGGGAGAGGGGATCTTATAGAATCCTCAATATGAGGATTGCAGTTGATCCTGATGGGTCAACCCTTTGATTTTTTCTTGCAGAGCATCACATTCCTTCCTTGCTTCTTCTGGGTGCCTGGATAACTTTAATTTCTCTGGACATATGACTAAGCATTCAACACCTGCATGCTGAGTCTTTTTCTGATATGAAGATTCTGCAGGCCTGGCCTTTCTCGCAATTTGCTGTTTAAACCCACTAGTACACATTTTTGTCGTTGATGTTCTACCAAAATTCCATTTTCCTTGATTATTTCTCTGAGCAAGAATCTCTTTTCTTTCCATCTCCCCTTGTTTCTTCCACCATTGCAAGAATCTTTCACCCTCATCCACTTTTCTCTCTAGAACACGACATGTAAATTTTTCAATACATTCATTGTTCATATTTCTTTTATCAGATGTCTGAGTCACCACAATCTTTTTCGCTAGTCTTGAGTCCTCTCTTGAATGTTCATTATTCTTTATCACAGCTGGAGTAGATCTCCCCTTAATCTTCCAGGTTTGTATACATTCTCTCCTTGAAAGCTGTTGTGAGTATGATAGAGGAGGTGATTGATACACCTTTCGTTCAGCTCTATGTGATTCCCCTAAGGCTCTAAGCTTATTCTTCTCCTTATCATGTTGTCTCCGAGTGTAGAATTTCTCATTATGCATCACTGGAGTTGAGAATATCCTTTTGAGTTCCTTTTAATTTCTTGCATTCTTCTTGCTGCAATTTCTTGACAAATGTCCATGATTAGAACATATGAAACATATTCTATTAAATGCATACCTCATTTCATCATCTATTTTCCAAGATGTTGATGCAGCTTGAGTTCTTCCTCTAACATTGAACTCCTGAGCTTCTTGACACATATTAATGGAGTGTCCCATCCTTCCACAGTAATAGCATCTTATGAATGCTTTCCTCTGAGAGAATCTTCTCTCTGATTTCACATGATGATTCTTCTTATTCTCAGATTTATCAAAGTTTCTATTTTCACAGCCTGAAATGTATTCTAGATCCTCTGAGCAGAAGGTTGATGTGTGGATATGAATCCCACATAAATAGCACATGTCATCAATTCTATTTGTAACTGTCCTCTTAGGCCTATCTCCAGTACCTATAGGATTTCTTTCACATCTGGAACTATTCACAGCTCTCTTTATATCCTACACAGGAGGGAATTCATTAAATCTGATACCAGTTGTTCCCAGACTATATGGTCTTTGAGCTGAGAAAATTTGTTCTTGCCTCTTTTCAGAAATATCGAATTTTCTTTTCAATTCATCATCACCTACCGAAGGATAATCAAATAGAAAGTGTAAGGCATCCTTCATTTTGGGCTTTCCTTTAGCATTGGATTTCTACTCTTCCTTCTTCACTGATTCGAGCTCTTCTTCCAACTTTTTAATCTTCGTATCCCTTGATTCAATTTGAGCATTGAGTTCTCTTCTGAGATTCTTTCCACAACTCATCTCATCTTCCAGTTCTCGTGTGAGCTTTTCTACCATGTCACCTTGCTTCACTACTTTCAATTTTTCCTCAGAAATAGATTTAGAGACAGATTCATTCTCTTATTGTAGCCTTTGATTCTTCTGAACTTTTTCTGACAACTGTGTTGCTAGATCATCATTTATAGCTTTAAGATTCTGAACTTCATCTGACTTTTGATCCTCTTTATAATCACCAACCTTTTGTTTTCCTTTCATTTTAGCCATATTTTGTAGTTCTTCACATTGAGAATCATTTTTCTCCTTTAGTTCAGTAGCCACATCAATAAGCCTTTGATTTAAGCCTCTTATCTTGTTGAACCCAATCTCCAATACTTTGATCTGAATATCTTTAGATTTGACTTCTTCATCCAGCTTCTGGTCCACTTTTTTTACTAGTGTCCTCCTTCTTGAAACATCATCACCATCAATTGTCTCAACATAACTTTGAAGTTAAAGTACTTCACTCATTCCTACATCATGATTGATTGAATCAATCTTTTCCCTATAAGATTCATCAAGGCCTTCTTTTAGTAAGCTGTTTGATTCTTTTAATTGAACAACAATTTTTCCATACACACTTCCACACTGAGGAATACCACCTGACTTCTGATTCTTCTTTGATGTTTTCCCTTTGCTATGGCATAGTATGATAAGAGCAGATTGGATCTTTAACTTGAGAAATAGAATGAACCAAGTCAGAGAAAACAAATCTGATAAAAGAAACCTTCCCTCTAATACCAATTGTTAGGACCAATAGGGGCCTATAAACCCTGAGAGGGGGGGGGGGTGAATCAGTGTATGGATATTCTTTTTAGAAATTATTCCTTCCCCACTGGATCTTGACCTCTTTATTACAAGGGTCTCTTTGTTTTCTCTTTTATGTTTATTATGACCACTTCTTTTCTTCTTTATCTGATGATGATACTTTAAATACAATGCGTTGAAGCTAGTAGGTAGACACAAAGATTTTTACTTGGTTCACCCTCACTGGGCTACGTCCAAGGATCATACAACGATGATGTGCTACTATACCAAATCCACTAAGGCTCACTGCCAATAATGTTCGAGCTAGATCACTTCTATGCCTAGGCTCACTACCTTTACAATGTTTAGGGTTAGCTCACTACTTCCCAGGGGTCACTCCCTGTTCCTCTCCCTTTGGCTCACTGCCAGAAGAAAGGATTGCCTTCCACCTCTTCCTTGGATCACTGCACTTGGAAGGGATCCACTCACAGTTTATAGACCTGTAGGTCTCTTCATTTTCATGAAAGCATGAATCTTCAACTGTTAATAGATTCTATTTTAAAGTTCAACTTTCATCCACTGATGAATAACCATCTTGCCCTGAAACACTAGACAACTACATTTGGAAACACCTTCGCAAAGCACCCTACTTCGCGAGGCTCCCAATTTTGCAAAGCTCAAACAAGCCTTCACGAAGCTCCTACCTTTTTGCGAAGCACTCTCGTGAAGCACTCTCGTGAAGCTCAAGCCTTCGCAATGCTTAGGCCATCGTGGAGCTCAAGTCTTCGTAGAGCGACTCCCCTCGCGAAGCTCATCGAGCCAATGTAGAGCACACGACCTTCACGGAGCTAGAATATCCACCGCGAAGCTCTTCTTTCGCGAAGAACACTGCCTTCGTGAACTACCTTCGCGAACTAAGAGAAAAGTATTTTCTCTGAAAGTTCTATCTTCTTCTCTCAAGGGGGTCGACCTCAATTTATAGGCAATTCCACCGACCCTCGACCCTTCCGCACGAAGTCAGCGCCACGTCATCACCTATCGCAAAGCTCTAAAGTTTCCTCCAGAATTCTGTCAAAATCACGAAGCACCATGGTAATTTTATGATCGCGGAGCTCGTCGTAATCATGGATCATCACAGTCAACATTATTTTGCGCCTTCTCCGCGAAGCTCCCTCACCAATCCCTTCACCGTCATGATTCACTTCAACTTCTGCCATTCGTGAAGCTTTGACGTAATCGTGAAGGATCACCATCATCATTCTTCTGGTCTTCGCGAATTCCAAACCATGAAGCCTCTCTTCACGAAATTCATGCCTTTTCCATATTAAAATATGATCTTCATGGATATCCACTTTTCACGATGCTCACCAACCTCTAAATTTTGGATCTCAATAATTTGGAAAACACTATAAAATTGCACCACCTTGTACTGCTCTTTTATACCGCCTCCAGACCGTCCTTTCCTTTGTCATCATTCTTTGTCAACATGGATTGTCAACTATATCTCGGGAACTCGACAATTCACCTTGGAAACCTGTTTTTTCAACAAACACAATCAACCAAAAAATACTACAATGTTACCTTGAGGGAATTTTTACCAACACATTGGAATTAATTTAACTTTGAAATTGGACATAAACAAGTGTTAATCTTTTGATAGATATTGTTTCTTAAAAACACACTATTAGTTTTGATAGTAGGAATTAATTATAAAATTAATTAATCCAACGTCTATATATTGAATTCAGTAAAATTTAAATCATTTTTCAAATTTTTAAATTCATATTTACTTTGGATAAATTTTTGGTATTTTTCTAACAAATGTTCATTTTTAATGAATAGTGAAAAATACTGTATTTTACATCAAAACTTCTTTTTCATCTAATTTAATTATATAGTTAGATGGTCCTTTTAATTGGTTTTAAATTGTAATTGAATTATGTTTTTATCACTTAATAAAATTTTTTAAATTTGAATCACTATTTAATTGGTTGTAAAATCATGTCAATCTTTTGATAATTTTTACTTCTTAAAAATCCATCATTGGTTGTGACAACAGGAATTATTTTTAAATTAATAAATGAAATTTCTATTTTTGGAATTTGGTAAAATGTATTTCATATTATAAATCAGAAGTTCCAAATTATTAAATTAATACTCTTTTGTTTTAGGAAATTACGAATAGTAACAACGGTAATTATCTTTAATTATCGTGATTAATTAGTAATTGGTTAGTTTAGGGAAATAAAATAATATCATAATAATATAAAATTACCCCAACATGTGTCCAAATTCTCTTATTTGAGTCATTTATGACCATGGGAATCTTTTTAGCAAACTTGAGGGCCCATGGAGTCACATGGGTGTAATAGTGACATTTATGACATTATTTTTTTTAAAGAAGAGAAATATAACAAATGTTTGTATATTCTAAGTAAAAGAGTTTTAATTTTGTTTACATAAATATTATATTATACTATAAATAATAATTGGAAGGCTAAAATGATTAACTACATCATGGTATTTTTTTTATAATTTTTATACATTAAATAAATAAATTTATTTCTTACACCATGGTGATGCAGTTATTACCTCATTAATGAATGATTTAAATAAAATGAAAAGTTAAGGTAAAATATAAGACACAAACTTGTCGAAAACCTATTGTATGGGTGGATTACGAACCCTTATCACCTTATCCTCTAATAATTTCTTTTTGGGACCTTTAAAATCTAAAAACCATTTTATAATAAAGTAACATTTCAGGACTTTCCAAAAGTTACCCTCCTCCATCTTATAAAAGGCCCCCACCTCTACCCCCTTACCCACACAACTCAATCCCTTGGATCATCCAACCTCTACTTATATTATCTCTCCACATTTCTATATTAATATTAGAAGCCTCACTTTGAGCAGAAGTCTTTCCAATGAAGCCTTTTTCTCAAATCAAAAAGAGTTACCTGATTAAGAGGCAATGTATTCTCTCGAGTTTCTTTCTTTTTATTTTCCTTCTTCACTCACCAATATCTTCTTATTTTTTGATCCCATAATAACAATAGTATCCTCAATATACTATGATGTTGTTATGATAAGGATTATACCTACACATACGCACACATCCATCTAATTATTAAATAATATAATGTTTCTGTGGGTGGTGAATTACTGCCTCACGAAACTTTGATTGTTCAATATTCTTTTAACACCTTTCATGATGGCCATTATTATGTCATTGTATTTATATATGATATATATGGTATTTATTTTTCTATATTCTTATGAATTTTATTTTTTAATCACTTCGTTATTCTTTTCATGTTGTGGAACTATGATAATTTCGTCAAAGGAAGTGTGGACTATCACCCCGTCAAGTGTTGTGACTCGTTCATGCCAAACATGGAATTTATAAATAATGTAATTAATGAACTTATGTTACCTATATAACATATATATTTTATTGCAATTATAATATATCTATGTCTCATTTAGTTTTAATTTCTTTAATATGACAAAGAAATGAAAGTAGCATTCATGCGTACGTATGGCCTACCGTCTCCATGAACGGTGTATTTAATTTTTTATCTCCAAATATAATGGAATAGTATAAAATGAATATATACTGGATATTTATGATATTTAAATCATTAATACCATTCTAGAGATGATTTACATGTAACTACATGGGAAATTCTATTCAAACAATTTCATTTTTTACTCATGTACCAAAAATCGACAAAATGTATGATATGAACTCACATAATTAACTAATTATTATAACATGGTAATATATGATATGAAATTAATAATAAATGTTAAATTAATTCCTTAATCAATTAAAAATTGTCCTAAGTTTATTATTTGGTATTATAAAGGAACGAACAAGACAAGTCAGACTTAAGGTAAGGGGATTTCTTGTCTCACTTTTAATTCCATGAAATTTCCATTGTTCGCCAATTATTTATTGCATGTGGTGTATTGTGTACATAAATTGGGTATATATTATCATGATTCTATTCATATTCATGGTATTATGTGATTTATTTGGTTCTTATTATCTTTTTCTCATACTACTCGATTTATTACAATGAGGTAAAGGGTTTTTATCTCACTATTTATTCCCATTAGATTCTTTCTATATTTGTCACTATCTTCTTTGAGTGGTGTATTTACTGGAAATTATTCTACTCTTTGTGTAATATAATTTCATTTATGGGTATTTACATCAAGGTTTTATAGTCCTTCTTTCATGGGGTGTACGTTTCGAAAGTTACCCAAATCGGTAAGGGAACCTTTCACCCTCCTCTTTTTAAAAGACTTATTTTTTGTTAGGCCATTTAATTTACATCTTCTTAATGTTGTGATATGTTCCTATATATCTTTATTTCTGCAAATTTTATGTCCAAGTGATGAGATACCCTTTTTATCTCTCATAAACTCATTTTCTGAATTTTAATGTGATGCCGTTAGACTGTTGAATTTCTATAAGGGAACTTCTTAACCCAATTTACATTCTTTGGTTTAAACCTCTACTTCTTGATTATGTCTTGCTATGAATATGTGTGGATGACCTATGATAATTTTACACTTAATATCCACTTATATTGTGTGTATTTATATTTTTCACATCTAATTATGTAATTGATATATCCTTAATCAAAGGATACTGTCTTTGTATGGGACTTCCTCTCAATCTATTTTCGTTGAGGCATACTTCAATTTATATATGAACTTATTTTATTATCTGTATAATATTCAATTTTGACTTTTAATTTCATTAAAAATGAATCTTTTTACATGAATCGTTTTTCTAAATGCAAAAAAGGAATGTTTTTGTCTTACGTATGCGGCGACAAGGACTTCTCCGCCGTCGTGACCATTATTTGAGTTTCGACTTCCTCTACAAGCCATAACATTTTTTAAAAGAAAAATAAATAAAATGTTTTAATTTTATTTTATTTGGGTATTGATAATGGTTTTGAAAATGTTTTGATTATATCAATATGCTGTGATTGAAATGTTGAAATTTTATGTTTTCATTATGCATGTTTTATGTGATACAATTATGTTATGGTTCTTGGGCATTGTTTATGATGTTGGGTGGTTCTGTGATAAACTAAGGGTGGGTGAGCCCTAGATAGCTCTCCAATGCATTGGGTAACGTGAAGGAGTTACATGCTATGGTTTCTCTGATGAGATTTAGGGAATATACTGTGATTGGTATTCCAAACGTAACCATGAGGGTTACTCCCTACGTAATTATGTTATGAATGCCTCAAGTTACCTTTATGTTTTATGATTTCTAGGTGTATTTCAGAAATCTTATGATTTCATGGGATATGTTAAAAATATTATGTTATGTATATATTGATGATCTAATGTTTTCTTTGTTTTTGTATCACTTACTGATATTTTTATGCTCATCCCATGTTTTTGAAATGTTTTTCACAGGACATAAAGTGGAATATGGTCAAGGAAATTTCATGATGTCTAAAACATGGAACTATACATGACTCTTTCATTCAAGAGTTTTTATTTTGTAAAAACAATGGAAACTGAGTAGATGTGTCTACTTTGTAATCATTGAGATGTAATAGTTTTGTCCTAATTCTCTAAACTTGTAAACCTGAAAAGATCCTCAATGTGAATTATTCAATTAATTCAAGATTATGTAATGTTTTAAGGTCGGGTCCTTATAGTTGGTATCAGAGGTTGGTTTAGATAACTTTATAGGTTAGGGTATTCTTTAATCACAAGTGACATTACCATAATGGATAAGATTTCAGAAAGAGTCATAGTTTTTTATATAGATAATTTAAACAAGGTTAAGATTATATAAATAATTATATCTTAGTATTTACCCTCCTCATAAGGTATTATATGATGATTTTATTGATATAATCACACTAACCTTTTTGGTTTTAGTAAATGGATGGATCTAACAGGAACCAAAGTAACAGTGGATGTAAAGAAAACTGTGACTATTTTCTGAATGAGAAACTGAATGATATGGGAGCTTCAATGATAAATCTTGTGGTTATTCTCAACCAACTATCTGGAGTCATGATTGACCACTTGAACCTTAGTAATTTTTATAAGGCATAAAATATGCGAGAAACAAATCCCTACAGAAGTTCAATTAATAATCATAAAGGTAAGTGTGTTAAAAAATTTATGTGTCATAGATGTGTAAAGAAACACCTAAGAAATTGTTTCAAAGGAATAGAAAGATGCTATAGATGTGGAAATCGATGTCATAAAGCAATAACCTGCCGTAGAAAAAAGAAGCATCCAGTTTACTGTAGGAAAGAGAAATAATCTTTTTCTAAAGGATCAATTGAATTTTTTAAATGTAGTGTGCATGGTCATTATGCAAACACATGCCCTACAAAAAAATTCTTGAATGGGATCACCAGGATCTTACAAATATTCAATTACCAATACCTAATGCCATTTCGATTGAGGATGGAGAAATTGATAATGACCAATGAAAGTTATGGATTTTTTCATAACATATGTTTTCCTATTATTGAAATCTTAGGATATTATTCATGATTTTGTTTATAGGAAAGATGTATTTTGTAATTAGTTGGAAAATGAATGGTTAATGTATCATGAATAACGTTGAATGAGTAAGAAGTCAACATATAACGAATTCAAGAGTTATGGGAGATTTTAGGATGGTGAAATTCATAAAAGTATTAAGGCTCTTTTGATGATTAGATTACATTAGAAGACATTTTATAGTATGTGTAGCCCTGATGTTTGACACATAAAAATTTTATTCAAGGAATAATTATCTTTTATTTTGTGGATATAGTTATAAAGAACCATTTAGGTTTATATGATCCTTGAATTTCAGGTAATTACCTGTTAATACATTTTGGTATACAAAATGAATGTTATTAGATAACCATGGGGGTTAAAATATGTTATGGTTATTTTTGATGAATTTATCTCTTATTGGGAATATTATAAAATTATGTAGTTTTTAAAAAGGGACAACACACAAACTATGTGGCAACCCGTCACTTCGGACGAAGCTGCGAGAATCGAACCCACAACCAAAGTGCGACTAGTATTTATTGCCAACCACTAGACTACGTGAAGTCCCTAGTAAGTATGAAAAAATATTTTTAGTTAGATGATTTTATGAATCAAGAATAATTTGATTTTAGGTTATCTATGGAAATGATTGACCTATCATGGTGGATATGTCATTAGGTTAATTACTTTTCAATATGAGACTTTAAGAGTAACTGATGTTATTTGAAGATAAATGTTAAGATTTACCTTAGAAGACTATGTGATTAAATCCTTCAGAGATTTGGGTTTCAATCTTACTTTGGATTAGTTTGAATAATTTTATGGATTGCTAATTATTTATTGGACTTTCTTGAACCTTGGGTTCTTTTTGTTGAATTTTGGAGATTAATAGTAGTTTTTATTTTTGAAAAAGATTATCCTTTTTGGTGATTATCTAATATTGTACTAACAATTTATGTTTTGGTTAAGGTCTAAAGAAATGGGAAATATATAGTTCATCTTTTGTGGAATAGGAGATTCTCAAGAATTTGATTATAGTTCTCTTAATGGAAAAATTTCATCCTAAATACTCATCTTTTGGAGAAAATATGAGTTTGTGTAAGATATCTAGTAAGAGATGAAAGTCTACATGACAAGTAAGCATGTTTTCTTATGATTTAGTTAATCTCATAAATAAATTACTCAATGAAAAGAAACATAAAACAGAATCGTTCTCTGTTAACTTTTCATACCGGAGAATCAAATAACGTTTAACCCATCACAAGTTTGTGATTTTTTGGCGGTTAACTTTCTCCTAAACATGATTTTTATCACTCTCCATCAGAACTTGACACTTTTTTTCTCTTCCATATCCATGTTTTCATGGAATCCTAGTATCTGTTGTCTCGAGTGACCTTTGTAATTTTCTTTCTTTCTATTAAAGTGATAGTTTAATTTACTCCTTTTCCGATGTGGGGATTTTAATGAAGTTTCCCAGCCCAATTTTAAAATTGCAAGGACTCAATTACCAAAAAGGGGTGAAGGATGTAACATCCTAGGTAAATAAAGAATATGAAAATTTCATATTATTAATATTTTTGAATAAAATGTTAATATTACTTTAATGGGAATGCTATGTTCGATGGCGTACCCAGTACGCAACAACGAGTTTCTTTGAAATCTTACGTTGCACACTAATAATATAATAATATTATTGTAAATGGTAGTTAACACCTAGCTATTTTAATGGTGGGGAAAAATAGATCTAACAAAAAAATTATTATATATATATTTTAAATATTTTTACATTTATCCAGGAAAAGTTAGAGTCTTAAAATATGAAAAGAATTCGATTTTAAGCATAAATATTATAATGTTCTTTAAAGGTCGATTAACCTCCTTTTGATGGTGAACCCATTTTAAAACTAATTTTTGTCAATTTTATATGTTATCTTTGAAAAAATAAAATCTTTCTTTAGAATCAGGATATCAAAATTTACTTTATGTAATTTTTTTTATTTTTCTGATAAGGTTCATTTTTAATGAATAGTGAAAATGTAACATCCCCGACCCAGAAACTACTAAACCGGTGCTCTGATCTGGGTAGTTACATAAACATAAGTGCGACTCCTCATATGCCAAAGGCTGCCGACTAGTAGCGGGGATCTATGGGGTCAAGTGGTGAGTATATACCCCCTTTTTATCAAAGTAAGCCACAACAGAAATAAACCAATAGCGGAAACAATAATCAATAAACAAGGAACATGTATAACAACCATTTACAACAATAAATATTCCATGTCCTACTACAAGTGCAAAAGTGAACAATATCCCAAATGAAAGACAATGACCAAAATCTCCAAAATGGTCCCAACTCCAAGTCCGGATCCTCCACGAAGTGCTACCCATGTCCACTCAACTATCTTGCAAGGACCCTTTCCCTTCTCTTGACCTGCAAGCATGAAGTCATCTCGGGTACCCAATGGTGGCCCGAGCATGGTGTGAGTACAATTCAGTAAGCCACCACTAACGGTGTCAACAAAATATCTAGTATGAATAGGTAGTGCATGAAAAAATAATATGAATGATAATTTCCACGTAATTATTTAAGGTGCCAATAAACAGTTCAGATCTAAATCCCCTTCCACTTCCATTACCATTCATTTCACAACAATTGTCATCACTTACCATTTCATCACATTAACATGGGTCAATCACATACATTATATTACATGGATCTAAGGCCAACAATCACATTCAAGAGGGTAAACACATTGTTATACTATCTCACTAGTAAAAACCCCCACATAGCAACCATATCCTTACCTTGAAGCCTAAGTCTAGGTGGATGCAACCGTTAGGAGAATAGAGCCTCAGTTCTCATTCCTAACACGTACATTTAGGGTGGAGTTCAGAGAATCAGTCTTCACTCGACCCGTGGGCATAGATCCTCAAGTCATACCCCACTCTACCAAGCCATGTGCACATGCTTATCTATATAAGTAAACATCAACCCACCTTACCATTTCCCTTCAGCAAACACCATTCACAAAAACCCACATGGGAATTTCTATTATGTCTTAACCCATTAACATATTACCATTTCAAAACATTTAACCATTCACCTAATTCCCATGTGTTATGCTTATCTCACTAAGCATTCAACACTAAACCCATAATCTATCCCATTATGGTCTTTAATCAGTTTACACATTAACCCATTTAACTCATTCATCATTTCCATAAATAAACCATTCAACCCATTCCAAATAACCATTCGGTTATTTCCATGTCTAGGTGCATCACCTTACTTCTATTACAAGTTCAACCAATCATGCCACCATGTTTGTCAATGGATCTACCATTTATTACAACAAGGTCACTTGTTCAATAACAATCCCTAAACCCAGGAAAAGCTGACAAATCCCATGGATGGCCCCAATTAGGTCAAGTCATTATCAATGAATCCCTTGGGGATCATGAGAGTTCCCATTTAATTTTTTTAAGCATCCTTTATTCTAAACGCATCCAGGTTAATCAAAGCTCATCCAAAGGAAACCATGAGAAAAGCCACACACGTATAAACCCACCATAAAACTATGGGATAACATTTGTAGACCACCTACCTCAAAACCGTAGTTGAATTCACACTCAATCAGGTCCATAGACCTCAATGCGACCAGACTTTGGAGCTTCAACCTAGAACTCACCCAAAAGATAGGGTTTTAGAGATTCAGAACAAGATGAAGAGAAGATACAAACCCTAAACAAAAAAGAGAAGAAAGGATGGGATTAGCCTTACTCGGAGCTTCGATCTTCATCCAACGGCTCCAAAAATGCCTTATAAATGAGGGAGATCGACCGCTTGGAGCTCTTGGGTGATTTGGTTTTCTCCTAGGGTGAAGAGGGAGGAGTGTAGAGGAAATCTTGAGTGGTTTCTTAAAATCTCGGGGTGGCAATTTCATAATTTTTCTCATCTTTAAGAGGTCGCACAGTTTGGACGCATGGTTTGAAAAACCGTTCACAAACCATGCGCATGCTACTATCTGGAGGAGGAGGTTTGCACAATTTTCTTGGGTAGGCCACACAGTTTTCCCCGGCCGTGCTCATTCTATGTGCCCTGGCTTGTCTTGCCCAGCATTCATTTCTTTCGTGCCCTGATCCCTCAAAACAAACACAAGACCTCACATACTTTTAGAAGACATCCCTTGAATCCCAAAACAAGGGATTCAACCAAAATATAATGAAAACACCCCCTTCCAAAAACTGGGATCTTACAATATCCCCACCTTATAATGGCTCGTCCTCGAGCCAAGTTTCCAAGCCTCATTGTTCCACCAAAGAGAAGAGTTCGGGCCACTAAGCCCGCATATCCGATTCCAGCTCCCAAGTTTCATTCTGAACATTCCCATGCTGTCATAGTACTCACACTAATGGAACAACCTTGCCTCACAAGACCTTTTCACTATGATCCACCACACAAACTGGATGCTCCTCAAAGGAATCATCAACCTCAAGCTTCACATCCTTCACGTAAACCACGTGAGATGGGTCAGGGAGATATCATCAAATCCGTGACACATGAAACACATCATGCATCCCACCATACCATTGTGGAAGAGCCAATCGGTAAGCCACTGGTCCTATCCTCCCCACAATCTCAAAAGGTCCCACATACGTGGGAGCTAACTTACCATGATTTCGAATCTAACGGTGACCCAACCTTGGCGACACCTTAAGGAACACTTTATCACTAATCAAAAACTCAAGAGTTCTACACCTCTGATCTTCATACGAATTCTACCTACTTTGAGCCATAGCCATATGCTTCCTGATTAACTTAACTCTATATAAAGTCTTCGGTATGACACATGGTCCCAACAACTCAGATTCACCAGCCTCTAGCCAACACAACGGAGATCTACATGGTCTCCCATAGAGTGCCTCAAATGGTTCCATCTGAATCATAGCCTAAAAACTGTTTTTGTAGGAAAACTCAACTAACGACAGGTGCCTCTCCCAAGAACCACCAATGTCCAAGAAACAAGCTATTAACATGTATTCCAACACTTGGATCGTATGCTCTGAGAGCCCATATGTCTTCAGGTGGAAAGTCATAATAAAAAACACCTGCGTACCAAGCGCCTTCTACAACCCTAGCTAGAAACACGATGTGAAACGTAGATGTCAGTCCGAAACTATGGTCCGCGGAACACCATTCAACCACACTATTTCCTGAACATACATCTCACACAACTGGTCGACTGTAAATTTCCCTTGAATCGATAAGAAATGATCCACGTTCTTTAACCAATCCAAAACCACCCAGATTACATTATTCTTTCGCGGTGTCCCCAGAAGACCCATGAAAAAAATCCATTTTTACATCATCCCACTTCCATTCCGGAATAGGAAATGGATGAAACAAACCACCTAGGCGTTGATGCTCGGCCTTCACCTACTGACAATTAAGGCACCATGCCACAAAGCTCACAACTTCCTTCTTCATTCCAGGCCACCAAAACTACCTTCGGAGATCATGGTACATCTTGGTCAAACTAGGATGCACTTCCCACTTTGATGCATGGAACTCACGCATCAACACTTCCCGCACAAACTTTGGCACAACCACATGATCACGAACAAAAACAAAACCTTCCACATCAACGGCCCAACCAGATGGTAGCTCCCCACCTTAAATATTTTCCTTCATGATCAAACCCTCTGGATCATCAAGATGACCTTCTTTAACTCGACTTGAAAACATTGACTCCACTGTTAGGGAAGCAAGAGTGACCTGACCACTCTCCTCCTGCACCTCCAGGTGCATCTCTGCAAATAAATCCATCAACTTCCACTTGGTGTTGGACTCCTGAACCACCTAATTCTAAACCTTCCTGCTCAGAGCATCAACAACATTTTTCCCTTTCCTAACATGTACACCAACTCAAAGTCAAATGACTGGAGATATTCAACCCATATTTGCTACCAAAGAATCAGATCTCGTTGTGAGAAGATGTACATTAAACTCTTATGGTCAGTAAATACAGTAAACCATTCTCCTAGCAGATAGTGACTCCAGCACTTCAAGGCATACACCGCTAAAAACAACTCAAGGTCATTAATGGGATAGTTCTGCTCATGAGGTCTCAACTACCCTGACCCATAAACCACAACCCGCACATCCTGCATCAACGCAGCCCCAAGTCTGACTCCGGATGCATCACAAAACATGATGTACTAATTAACCGGTTCAGGTATGATCAAGATAGGTGTGGTCATCAACCGCTTATTTATCTTTTGTAAGGTGTTCTAACAAGCCTCAGACCATTTGAACATGATTAATTTCTTGGTCAAGCAAGAGAGTGTTGCTATCGAGTGAGATAAATCTTGAATGAACATTCGGTAATACCCAACCTAACCTAGAAAACTCTGAACATCAGAAACACACTTGGGCTTCTCCCAAGACACAACTTCCTGAACTTTCTCTGGATACACTAACGCACCTACCTCTGAGATTATGTGACCTAAAAAATGCACCTCACATATCCAGAATTGGCACTATGATAGCTTGGCATTTAGCCGATGATCTCTTAGAATACCGTAGGCGATGTCAAGGTGTTGGGCCTGATTGTCATGAGTTTTTGAGTACACTAAGATATCATCAATAAAGACAATAAAAAACTAATCTAGATAGGTATGAATGATTTGGTTCATCAAATATATAAACACCGCTGGTCTATTGGTCAAGCCGAAAGGCATTACCACAAACTCAAACAACCCGTACCGGCTCCAGAAAGCTGTTAGCGGTACGTTAGAAGACCACACCCTCATCTGGTGATAACTTTACATCATGTTAGAAAACACAGATTCACCCCTCAATTGATCAAACAAGTCATCAATTCTAGAAAGATGGTACTGATTTTTCACCATCATCTGATTCAACTTTCGATAGTCAACACACAGCCTCAACGACCCATCAGCCTTATTTGAAAAAAGCATGGGAGATCTCCAAGGAGACATACTAGAATAGATAGACCCCTTAAGCTCCAACTCCTCAAGCTGAACCTTCATTTCCTAGAGTTATGTAGGTGCCATTCGGTATGGTGGAATAGAAACCGGCTCCTCTCCTGGCAGCAACTCGATCGTGAGATTGACATCCCTCTTGAGTGGTAACCACGAGAACTCCTCAGGAAACACATCCTGAAACCGATCCACCATGGGAGGAAAATTAGATTGTTCCCCTACCTCATCATCATAAATAATGAGACATGCCAATTGATCTGTGAGTCCACTCATCTGTTGAAAAAATAGCCCCGCATGCCCAGCTCGAACATCTCGTTCACTACGGTGGACATAAGCATCACCCCCAAGCGACCTGAACGATACTCTACGATGATAATAGTCAATGTGAAACTGATACAACACCAACCAATCCATTCCCATGATTAGGTCAAACCCTAACATCTCGAGAACGAACAAGTCCCACAAAAAATGATACCCACCAACTTCCAAGGAACATCCCTTGAATTGCTTGATATCCTCAACCTGCACCCCCAACAGGGTGTCAATTGACATAACTCCACACACCCCCTCCATAGGAAAACCCAACACCACTACAAGTTGACCAAAAAAAAAGAGTGTGTGGAACCTGTGTCAAAAAATGCACTAGAAAACGTAGAAGCTACAAGGATCGTACCTCAAATAGTTGACGGTCCGACCTCACCATCACCAGGCGCAAACTAAACTGCCTGAAGCTGACCTTCCCCTCTACCCTGGGCTCCAGGATGAGCACCCTACGCTAAACTACCCTGATGGCATGAGTGATCTTTCCCTGGAGTTCCACATCCACCACCCCTTCCAATACTTCTCGTGGAGATCCAGATGCCTGCCTGATACGGGGCATCAGACCCCCTTCCCATACCTGATACCTTATTTTCATCATCATGCTCACTCGTCTGCTAAGGGTTCTTTCAGAACCTCTGCACATTCCCCATCCTTCCGCATGAACGACACTCAACTAGAGGTCAAATACACTGACCATGCATATGCCCTGACCTACTACACTGATAATAGAACACCCAGTTCCCACTCTGAGAGGATGACCCTCTATTCTGACCACCTTTCTGGAAACTTTCCAAACGATGATTCTGACCATTGGTAGATGCACCACTAGTCCGCCCAGCTGGCGCGACAAGACCACCACCCGAAGTACCCTTTTGGTTCCCTTTAGAGATGAGTGCTAGATCCATCACCTCTACAAACCTCTTCATGTGGAAGATATTTACTTGAGACCTGATCTCATGTATCAACCCATCCTAGAAATGTTGTGCTACTACTGCCTCATCCCCTGCTAACACTGGGACAAAGCGTCACAAATCATTGAAGCGACTAGCATAGTCCATCACCGATAGTGATCCCTGAGTCAGGCTCATAAAAACTACATCCCACTCTTGCCTCAATGTCTCTAGGTAGAAATTCTCTAGAAATGACTCTTGGAAAACCTTCCACGACATCCCCACAGCCTACTCGGTCTGGGCCTGATTGTCCCACCAATGCCTTGCTTGGCCCTACAACATATAAACAGCCAACATTACTTGCTTTTTAACAGGGGTCTCTAGATGATCTGGTATTGTCTAGACAGACTCTAACCAGAACTCCACCACCTCCGGCCCACCCTCTCTGATGAAGGTCAGAGGGTATTGCAGTTGGAACTCCCTGGTCAGCTCAAACATACTCGGTGCAACCCGCCCTGGGTCTCGATCCATCATCTGCATAAGGCAAGCCAAGTTCTCCTAGAACATGTCTTCTCTACCTTCATTGATCACCACATTTTCATGCTCTTCTACCAAAGGAGTGTTCTCAGCAACATCCTCCCATATACCAACTGGCAACTGACATCGTGGCAGCATCTCTCAACATTGCCAAGCACGAGATTTAGCACGCATACCATAAAAGTTTCATGACTTCGCCAAAATCTCTTTACTAGCTACAACAACCCATTTTTATCTACTAATTCAAAGACATTAACACCTCAAAATCACCACCCTAACCATCCCTATCATGGGCCATGGTCCACATGGGGTAAACAACCATGAACTGCCACCAAACTCACACATGATTTTACAAAAACATTTTCCACTTCATTTCAAACCCTTATATTTCATTAAACATCATTTACCCACTTGTTCAATTTCATTCTTATCATAATTTCTTGGTTTCATGAAATGCATGATGCACCCTACTTTCCTACCTCACATGCCCACCCCGTGCGTGTGCATAACACAATGCATGTCACCTATCTCCCTAAATTCCTACAATGATGTAGGGATGTAAACCCTCATGCTGTTAAGGCCACATGCAAAATATCATAAAACAGTCACATCAAACCACATGTGCATCACCCAACGGTGAAATATCATCAACTATAACAACACACAACCAAGAACAACATTTCCCACCCAGGGTGACTTGGGTTTTCCCCCGTACATGGGTTAGCTACTCCCAAGCATGAGCTCAATTACCAAGGCCCGACACATATTAACCCATGGAAACCTATCCCAAATAACAAGACCTCAAAGAAGGAGAAGAAATACCTCCTATGATACCACTTTGTTACATCCCCAACCTAGAAACCACTAAACTGGTGCTCCGAGCCAGGTAGTTACATAGCCTTAAGCGCGCCTCCCTGTACGCCAAAGGCTGCCGACTAGCAGTGGGGGTCAATAGGGTCAAGTGGGGAGACTATACCCCCTATTATCAGAGTATTCTACAACAGAAATAAACCAATAGTGGAAAAAATAATCAATAAACAAGGAACATGTATAACAACCATTTCCAATAATAAATATTCAATGTCCTACTACACGTGCAAAAGTGAACAAAATCCCTAAATAAAGACAACTACCAAAATCCCCCAAATGGTCCTGAATCCAAGTCAGGATCCTCCGCCAAGTGCTACTCATGTCCACTCAACTGTCTAGCAAGGACCCTTGCCCTTTTCTTGACTTGAAAGTATGAAGTCTGCTCGGGTACCCAATGGCGGCCCGAGCAGGGTGTGAGTAAAAAACAGTAGGCCACCACCAATGGGGTCTACAAAATATCCAGTATGAATAGGTAGTGAATGCAAAAGGACTATGAATTCTCATTACCAAATAATTATTTAATGTTCCATTAAATAGATCAGAGCCAAAGCCCTTGACACTTCCATTAACATTCATTTCAGACCAACTATCATCACTTACCATTTCATTACATTACCATGGGTCAATCACATACATTATGTTACATGGGTCTATGGACAACAATCACATTCAAGAGGGTAAACACATCGTTATCATATCTCACTAGGACTAACCCCTACATAGACACCATATCCTTACCACAAAGCCTCAGTCCAGGTGAATGAAACCATTAAGAGAATAGAGCCTTAGTCCTCATTCCTAACCAATGTATTTATGGTGGATTTTGGAGCATCAGTCTTCACTCGACCCATGGGTTTATATCCTCAAGTCATACCCCACTCTATCAAGCCATGTCAACATGCTTATATATATAAGTAACCATTAACCCACCATACCATTTCCCTTCAGCAAACACCATTCACAACAACCCACACGGGAATTCATGTTATGCCTTAACCAATTAACATATTATCATTTCACATCATTTAACCATTCACCCAATTCCCATGTGTTATGCTTATCTCACTAAGCATTCAACACTAAACCCATAATCTATCACATTATGGTCTTTAATCAGTTTACACATTAACCCATTTAACCCATTCATCATTTCAATAAATAAACCATTGATCCCATTCCAAATAACCCTTTCGGTTATTGCCAAGTCTCGGTGCATCACCTCACTTCTATTTCAAGTTCAACCAGTCATGAAAACATGTTCGTCAAGGGTTATACCATTTATTACAAGAAGGTCACTTGTTTAATGACAATCCCTAAACCCTGAAAAAGCCGGCACATCCAATGGATAACCCCAATTAGGTCATTTCATTCTCAACACATCCCATAGGGATCGTGAGAGTTCCCATTTACATTTTTAAGCATTCTTTATACCAAACACATCCAGGTAAATCAAAGATCATCAAAAGGAAACCATGAGCAATGCCGCAGATGCATAAACCCACCATAAAACTATGGGATAACTTTTTTAGACCACCTACCTCAAAACCGCGGTAGAACACACACTGGATCGGGTCCTCAGACCTCAATCCAACCAGCCTTTGGATCTTTAACCTAGAACTCACCCAAAAGATAGGGTTTTAGAGTTTCAGCACAAGAGGAAGAGAAGATACAAACCCTAAACCAAAAAGAGAAGCAAGGATGCGATTATCCTTACCTGGAGCTTCGATCTGAATCCAACGGCACAAAAAAACTCCTTATAAATGAGGGAGATCAACCGCTTGGAGCTCTTGGGTGATTTGGTTCGCTCTTAGGGTGAAGAGGGAGGAATGGAGAGGAAATCCCGAGTGGGTTATTAAAATCCCGAGGGGGAAATTTCATAATTTTTCCCAACTTTAAGAGGCCGCACAGTTTGGCCACATGGTTTGACAAAATGTGCGCAAACTGTGTGCATGCAACTATCTGGAAGAGGAGGGTTGGATGGTTTACCTAGGCATGCCGCACGGTTTGCCCTGGCCGTGTGCAGGTCATGCACCCTAGCTTGTCTTGCCCAACATTCCTTTCATTCGTGCCCTGAGCCCCCGAAACACCCCCAAGACCTCACAAACTTTCATAAGATATCCCTTGAATCCTGAAGCAAGGGATTCTACCAAAACATAACAAAAACACACCCTTCCAAAAACCACGATCTTATAGAAAATGTTGTATTTTAATTCAAAACTTCCTTTTAATCCAATTTATTTATATGGTTATATTATCTTTTTAATTGTGTTTAAAGTTTAGTTGAAATATATTTTTACCATTTAATCCAATGGTGGTCATTGAAATTAATTTCACGTTGAAATTGGACTTAAACAAGTGTGAATCTTATGATAGATATTGTTTCATAAAAACACGCTATTTGTTTTGACAATGAGAATTAGTTATAAAATTAATTAATGAAACATATATGTTTTGAATTTGTTAAAATGGACATCATTTTTTTATTTGGAATATCGAATTTTCTTTGGATAAATTTTTGGTATTTTTCTAACAAATGTTCATTTTTAATGAATTGTGAAAAATACTGCATTTTACGACAAAACATATTTTTCATCTTATTTAATTATATAGTTAGATGGTCCTTTTAATTGATTTTAAAGTTTAATTAAATTATTTTGTTATCACTTAATACAAATTTTTTCATTGGAAGTAATTTCACTTTTCACTTGGATGTTAAAACAAATCAACCTTTTGATAAATTTTACTTCTTAAAAACCCGTCTTTGGTTATGACAACATGAATTATTCTTAAATTAATTACAGAAATTTTTGTGTTTGGAATTTGGTAAAATGGATTCAATATTTTGAATCAAATGGTCCAATTTATTTATTTAAGACTCTTTTGTTTTTGGACAATACGAATTGTTACGGTGGTAGTTATACTTAATTATCGTGTTTAATTAGCAATCGGGTAGTTGAGGGTAATAAAATAATATCATAATAATATAAAATGACCAAACATGTGTCCAAATACTTTTTTTGAGTCATGTCCGAACATTGGAAGCTTCTTATCGAACTTGAGGGTCCATGGAGTCACATGGGTGTAATAGTGACATTTATGACATTATTTTTTTTAAAAGAAGAGAAATATAACAAAGGTTTGTATATTCTAAGTAAACCAATTTAAATTTTGTTTAAAAAAGTGGTATCTTAGACTATAAATATTAAATTTAATTCTAAAAATATTTCCTACATCATGGTAATTTTTTATAATTTTTAGACATTAAATAAATAAATTTATTTATGACACCATGATGATGGAGTGATTACCACATTAATTAACGATTTAAATAAAATGAAAAGATAAGGTAAAATCTAAGACATAAACTTGTCAAAAACTTATTGGATAGGTGGATTTTGAACCCTTATCACCTTATCCTCTAAATTTATCATTGTGGGACCTTTAAAATCCGAAAACCATTTTATAATAAAGTATCATTTCAATAAAATTCAAAAGTGACCCTCCTCCCTCTTATAAAAGGCCCCCACCTCTACCCCATTACCCACCCCTCTCAAGCCCATGGATCCTCCATAATCTACTCATATTATCTATCCACATACCTCTATTTATCCTAGAAGCCTCACTTTGGGCTGAAGTCTTTCCAAGGAAGGCTTTGGCTCAAATAAAAAATAGTTACCCGATTAAGAGGTAATGTCTTCTCTCGAGTTTCATTATTTTATTTTCCATCTTCAGTAAACAACATCTTCTTATTATTTGATCCCATAATAACCCAAGTATCCTAAATATACTAGGATATTGTTATGATAAGTATTATACCTACACTTACACACACCTCCGTTTAATGGTTAAAGAACATACTGTTTCTGTGGGGGGAGAATTACTGCCTCACGAAACGATGATTGTTCAATATTCTTTTAACACCTTTAATGGTGGAAATTATGATGTCACTGTATTTATATATGATATATATGGTTTTTATTTTTCTATATGCTTCTGAATATTATTTTTAAATCACATCATTTTTCATGTTGTGGAACTGCGATAATTTAATCTGAGGAGGTGTGGACTACCGCGCCCTCAAGTGATGTGACTCGTTCATGAAAAACATGGAATTTATAAAGAATGTAATTAATGAACATATTTTACCTAGATAAAATATATATTATACTGTAATTATAATATATCTATGTCTCATTTAGTTTTAATTTCATTAATATGACAATGAAATGAAAGTAGCATTCATGCGTACGTACGACCTACCATCTCCATGAACGGTGCATTTCATTTTTTATCTCCAAATGTTATGTAATAGTATAAAATGAATATATACTGAATATATATGATATTTAAATCATTAATACCATTCTGTAGATGATGTACTTATAACTACATGGGAAATTCTTTTCAAACAAGTTCATTTTTGACTCATGTACTGAACATCGACAAAACGTATGATATGATCTCACATAATTAACTAATTATTATAACATGATAATATGTGATATGAATTGATTAATAAACTTTAAAGGTAGTCCTTATGTAATTATAAATTGACCTATGTTTATTATTCATGAATAAAAAGAACCGAATAAGATAAGTCGGACTTGAGGTAAGGGGATTTCTTATCTCACTTTTAATTCTGTGAGATTTCCATTGTTTGCCAATTATTTATTGCATGTGGTGTATTGTGTACTTACATTTGGTATATATTATCATGATTCTATTTATATTCATGGTATTATGTGATTAATTTGGTTCTTATTATCTTTTGGTCATATGACTTAATTTATTACAATGAGGTAAAGGATTTTATCTCACTATTTATTCCTGTGAGATTCATTCTATATTTGTCACTATCTCCTTTGAGTCGTGTATGTACTGACCATTATTCTACTCTTTGTGTAATATAATTTCATTTATGTGTATTTACATCAATTTTTTATAGTCCTTCTTTCATGGGGTGTACGTTTCGAAAGTTACCCAAATTGGTATGGGAAGATTTCACCCTCCTCTTTTTAAAAGACTTGTTTTTGTTGGGTATTTTAATTTACATCTTCTTAATGTTGGGATATATTATTATATATACTTATTTATATAAATTTTATGTCCAAGTGATGATATACCCTTTTTATCTCTGATCAACTAATTTTATGAATTTTAAAGTGACACCGTTAGGCTATCGAATTTCTGTAAGGGAACTTCTTAGCCCAATTTCAATTCTTTGGGTTAAACCTATACTTCTTGATCATGTCATACTTTGAATATGTGTAGATGATCTATGATTGGTTTAAACTTAATATCCACTTATATTAGGTGTATTTATATTTGTCACACATTATTATGTAATTTATTTATCCTTAATCTAAGGATACCATCTTTGTATGGGACTTCATCTCAATCTTCTTTTGATGAGGCATACTTCAATTTATATACAAACTTTTTTTATTAGTTGTATAATAAACCCTTTTGACCTCTAATTTCATTCAAAAGGAATATTTTTTACATGAATCATTTTACTAAACGGCAAAAGGATTGTTTTTGTCTTACGTATGCGGCGACAACGACTTCTCTGCCGCTCTGACCATTATTCGAGTTTCAGCTTCCTCTACAAGCCATAAATTTTTTAAAAGAAAAATAAATACCATGTTTTTATTTTCTTTTATTTTGGTATAGAAAATGGTTCTGATAATGTTTTGAAAATATTAATGTGTTGCGATTAAAATATGGAAATGTTATGTTTCCTTTATGCATGTTTTATGTTGGACGATTATGTTATGGTTCTTGTGAATTTTTTATGAAGTCGGGTGGTTCCGTGATAAAATAAGGGTGGGTGAGCCCGAGATAGCTCTCCAACGCATTCTGTAACATGAAGGAGTTAAATGCTAAGGTTTCTCCGAAGATATTTAGGTAATATACTATGATGGGTATTCCAAACGTAACCATGAGGGTTACTCCCTACATAAGAATGTTATGAATGCCTAAACTTACCTTTATGTATTATGATTTCTATGTGTATTTCACTAATCTTATGATTTAATGGGATATGTTAAAAAATTATGTTTTTTATATATTTATGATCTAATGTTTTCTTTCTTTGTGTATCCCTTATTGATCTTTTTATGCGCATCCCATATTTTTGAAGGGTTTTTCATAAGACATAAAGTGGAATAGGGTCAAGGATGGGGTCAAGGAAATGTTATGTTGTCTAAAACATGGAACTAGACATGACTATTTTGTTAAAAAGTTATTATTTTGTGAAAAAATTGAAAATGAGTAGATGTGTCTTCTTTGTAATCATTGAGATGTAATAGTTATGTCCTAATTCTATAAAACTCTAAACCTGAAAAGATCTTCAATGTGAATTATTCATTTAATTAAATATTGTGTAATGTTTTAAAGTCGGGTCCTTATATCATTAAATTTGAATTTCTTATTTAAAATTTTAGATATTTAATTCCCCTATAATATTTTTCCACTTACATTATCTAATCATAATAATATGTTAGAGTAAGCTATCCATTTCCAAGGATTTATCAAAGAGGGAACTCAAGTTCTCAATATAGGTACTAATCCTATTTTTTTAGTTTTATATTATAAATTACTTTTAAAAATATAATTCTATAATTCCTGTATAATGAAATTAAACTATTTTCTGAACTTACTATTATTATACTAAATTAACAATTATTAAAAACCTTTCACCTGTTTGATTAGGAAAAATGAAAATGTCATCTATGCGTGTGGGAAAACTATGACCTCTACAACGTAACATATCAAAATTTTCACCTATATCCTTTATTATATTATAAAAATTAATATAATATTATTAAAGAAAATAAATATATCAATATAATATCATTAGGATTCAAAAATAATGATATAATGAAAAAATAATCCACTTTCAAAACAATAATCCTCAACTTATTATGTTGAATCATATAAACATGCACACTAACTATTCAATCATTAAAGATCATGAAAAAAAACATATAATGAAATTATAACAGTATAAATTTTACAAAGATTCGTTTTTAGTTATTTACAGGATCTTGTAATGATGATCTTTATTGAGGAACATAGAACAATGTCACTATTATAAAACAATCCAAAACGATCAAGATTACTCACACCCGATATTTAAATTTTATTATAAAGAAATAATATACTATATAGAATTATTAAAATGTAAGTTTATATTAAAAATTATAGAAGAATATGTTTTCTAAATAGGTGATTAAAATAGTTATTTTTATAAGACCTCTGATCACTTTAGAAGAAGATATGAATTAATGTAATGATTTCATTATTACATTTTAAAATACAAGTTATCATTTCCCAATTTCCAATAAGTATAATTAATATATTTCATTTCATGATATTTTAATTTCCATTTAATCATATCCCAATTATTTTCTTTTTTATTCTCATTTTATCATTACCATAATGTGTTCTTCCAATATCAACTTATTTTATTGATTCATAATTATTTTTCTCTAACTATGGTTTTACATGATGTCTTTATTCCATTATATAAGATACAATAATTCCTTATATTGCATTATAATGTTATATTTTTAATTAAAATCACAACATTTATTAATTTATTTCTCAATAGTATATCATTTTTAGAATAATTCCTATATTATTTAACGAATGTTTCTAATTTTCTTATTTCCCACTTCCATCAATGTTCTCTTTTTTTGTGGAATCCAATTTACTTTTTACCTTGATAGATGTTAATATTTACCTTCCAATATATTAATAATTATAAATTTTAACTCATTTCTTTATTTAATGTTTTAATAATTTCATTTAAAAATATTTAAAAGGATTTACATGATTTTTTAATTATACATATCATCTTACACTCCACATTATATTTTTATAACTTTTATGTCTTTTAAATTATCCATTATCGAAGATTCTTTTCAATGGTTATAGTTTTCAAAAAAAACACACATCACCTTTATGGAAACCATTATTTATTTTAAAATAAATGTTATTGAATATTATTTTTAGATGTACTAATTTTCAAAAAAATAACCTCCCCTTTCTCAGATCCTTTAACAATTTTAAAATTTCTTTTAATTATGATTCTTTTTGAAAATTTATTATTTTCAAAATAATTTCAATTCTTTTTCTAGAAAAAAATTTTATTCAATGATCGATTATTTAAATCTGTTTTTTAAAACAATTGTATTAAAAATAATTCAACTATCTTTTGAAAACCATTATGTGTTTTTAGAGCTCTATTATTAAATATTCATTCTAAAAGTAAGTATGTTCAAAAATGTTTTCACATCACCATTTTAAAAAACCTTTAGGGTTGGTCCAAGATATTTTATTTATGAATTTTTTTAACGTAAGAGATTTAAAAATGATTTAACCTCACCTTTTTAAAAACTATTATTTCTTTTCAAAGCACTATTATTAAGTATTTTTTCTAAAAATTTGATTCTTCAAAATATCTTTAGTTAATATATTTAAACTAATTATATATATTTAATGATCTATTATTGAATATAATTCTTAAAATTATTTTTTTCAAAGACGTTGTCACCTCAACAATTTAAAAGCATTATTAATATTTAGGTGTATATTATTAATACTTATATAAAATATTAATTTTGGAAATTCCTTGTAAAAAATGTATTTTTCTACACAATAATATCAAGCACATCAAGTAAAATTTTCCGATCCAAGGGCTGAGACGATGTGGGATTTTAAGACTCTGTGATCCAAAATTTTTTATTTGAAATAAATTAAATATATTAATATCATGTGAACGTAGTTTTATAGAAAAATTATCATAAATATTAAAATCGAGTCTATTTTTGGAAATTTTATACTTCCTTTGAGTTCATAAAGAGTAATTTTACCTATTAATGACAAAACCGTTGATCACATTGGATGCCCAGGTTTGGAATGGTTGTGGGAACATTTTTAAACAAAAACATTAATTACTTAATTAATTTATTAAATTTAAAATGACATAAAATCATCTATATATTATTTTATATAACCAAATGATACTATTAGATGCATAACCCTGATATTTGACGGGAGATAAGGGAGGAGATCTTTAGAGGATAACAACAGATTGATGGTTTAGATTAGTGAAGCTTAGATTTTTTAGGCCAATGGGGTGTAGTTATTCCACTAATTATTATTATAGGAGATATTTTTTCATAAATGATTGATCTAAACACTAGGTAGGATGATTATTTTCCATTACATTATTCTCCATTGATTATCACATGACAAACATGAATCATCCACAAAAACATGGTGATCTGTGGGTCGATCTTGCTTAGGAGTTCAATATATAAGGAATTTATTTTGGGTTATTAAATTATATATATTAATTAATCATTATAATGCAATCTAATTTTGGTAAACCTATAAAATTGAGTATGTTTTTCTTTTTTTTGTTTAATGGATCAATCCATCAACTCTTCAAATGATTGGCATTGTAATTTCATTTGGTCGATGGTTTGAAAAAAACCAGATAGATGGTCATTGAAAAAACAATTTTATATGAAATATATCAACATCATAGGTTTGGAATAGTGATATAAGACCTAAAATATGGGTGATAAATAGTTATGAAATATTGGATCAGATCAAACATTCCTAGTTCATAGATTTTAGAGTTTAGATAATGTGGTGCACCAAAAAAGTTTTTCGGACTGACTTGGATAGCTGGAATCAGGATCTCTAGAAATGGTTATTTCATGATATATTGTTCTTAGAGCAGTTTTCCCTATTAGTACTTGAGTTTTGATTTTTTTCTAATTGTGATATATGTTTAAAATTTATAGAAATGTTGATGATAATTATCGAGTTTGGATTTTAGTTTAGAGACTATAATGTTGGTGTGACAGCTTATGTACCCATAGACCAAGACTCTAATAAGATTATTTTTTACTTGATACATGTAAACACTGGTTTGAGGGAAAAAACTGTACATTCATCATATAGTAATGGGTTGTGGGTTCCATGTATTTCTTTAGTTATCGCCCTAGATATACTCATTGATCATGGTGAATATTTTCATATTTTAGGATGCCTCAATGAATAAAACCTTCCATGCTTGTAATACATGATCAATATGATGATTCATTGAGTTATAAGTATTTAATATAGGGACTGGTATTGGAGGTGGTAACTCCCAGTGGATTTTTAGTAATACCTTAACTCATAGCTTAATAGTTAGTACCATAGTATTGGATGCGGATACATGCAAGATGACTACATTACTAGATTTCCATAAGTAGTGACTTATCATGTTTCATTTAAATCAAGACCCCCACAAGTGGCCATGAACTAGATAGAGGTAGTGATATATATTTTCCTCTATGTGAGGAATCCTAAAAATCAGACGGCGGTCCTTGTAGATATTCTTTTTTAGGTCACTGCTAGATGGTGGTGGATTCTAGTGACTTAGTCACCTATTGAGATAGCTCTCTCCTCATTAGTAATTTATTATATCTTTAGGGGAAGTTTTAACTATCCATTTTAGTAACAATTTACATCTAGGATATTCTTCATCTAAATAATAGAATCATAGTCATCTAAGAGTACTTGGTGTGGTTTATAGTTATTTCCTAAAACTCTCTGGATATGAATCGAGATCCATTTTTTCAAATAATAATGCTTCGAGCGAGGCATATATTAAGATATTAGAGAAAGAGTAGTACCTATTTAAATTTCCATCTATGCAAGAGTACATTAGAGATCCTACGTATTAGGGATCTAACTACAAGATAATACACTAACAACGGGTGTTGGAAATGGGAAACCAAGTGTTGATACTTTGACATGTGGTAGCTAATGATTGCATTATGGATCATGGAATGGGAGATGATCTCAAGATATGTAAATTGGTTATCAAGAAATTTTGAATGTCTTGAGTTATCCTAGAGATATTTGGTGCTTTGAGTATGATGATCAGGGAAATATTGTTCGAGATTATATTACCAGTCATATAGTTAATAGATAGATGGTCGATGGACCATCCAGATAGATAAAATGAAATAAGATGGGATTTTTTTGGGCGGTGTACATGTAAGTGGAGTGGGTAGAGTAGTATGAGGTGGTAGGTGATATGACCTATTTTCGCTACTTCCCCTTGGTGGTCTGTGTTGTTCTTGGGGAGCTGGTGGGTTAGGGAGTGGGCAACTACAGGTAGATAAGCCCTATGACCTAAATGCTCCAAGGATGATAATAGGTAGAATCAATTTAATTTCAATCATAGGTGTAGTAATAATATAAACATGATTGAATCATTCATTTCTTTCCACTTATCTGGTTTGAGAATTGATATTAGAGTTAAACCATTCAGTTGACCCTTTCACTTGGGGACTCTAATCAGAGGTCACTCATCAATCATACACCAATTTATATAGTGTGAACTGTCAATTTGATATAATGTATTTTTATGGGATATATTTTAAACAATGATTATTCCTTAAGATTCTATATGTGGTATGCAGTAGATACCCATAATTCATGCTTATATTGGATGCATTAGGTGGAGGATGTGGTGTGTCCATAATGATGGAACAAGATTTTCTTCTATAGGTGAAAATGAAAACAAGGAAGATCATGATGGTATCATACATAGGATAGTATATATGATTAATCACACATTGGATTGAATGGCCCTTGGATTAGTGAAATCTATGATCTTGGAGAAGCTTGTTATAACTGTGGAGAATGAGGACATATTTTCTAATGGAATTCCATGCTTACCAATAAACTAAATGTTTATCTCTATGTTTAATTACACCATATAAAGACCCTAATAACTATGTTATGATTTCTTTTGGATCTCGTACAAATTCTTGGACTAAGTGTGATGTTGGTGGAATTGTAGAGGATGAGCTTTGTTAGAACTAATGTATCACTATAGTGAACCTAGATATTATTTTTCAAGAAGGTAAAAAAATGCATTAGGTTTTGTGTAGATTTTCCTTACTAGAACTAGGTGACCAAGAATAATATATATGCACTAATAAGGGTTTATGAACTCTTTTACTTATTGATAGGGGCATAACGGTTCTCGAAGAATAAACTCATATATGGCTATCACTTGCTATGAGTACTGAATAAGGATATACTAATGATAGAATTTAGATTTCTTAATGGTCAACATGAGTCATTTGTGGTGCCTTGGGTGTGATGAAAACCCTTGATGTGTTCATGCGACTCATGAACAAGATCCTTCCACATTTCTTAGAACACATTGTGGTGGTATTCATCAATGATATCCTTGTGTATTTAGGGTCTGTGGAGAAGCACACCTGATAATTGAAGATAATCCATGACTAAATCTGGTAATAATATAATTATAGGAGGCTCATGAAGTGTTTTTTTGATTAATGGTGTCTGTATTCTAAGACATGACATATCAACATATGGTGTAGTAGTGTACCTAGTGATGGTTGTGGTAGTGTTATCTTGGGATCCACCAAAGGGAATGTCATAGGTGTATTGATTCCTTGTGTTTTCAGGATACTATAACCAAATATTTCCCAATATCTCTTCGATATCAAAAACCATGAATATATTGTCCCTAATGGGAATCCATTCATATGGATGTAGAGGTTTCATTAACATTTTTCGGAGTTGATGTAGATATTGAATAGTTCCTCCATCATGAGGATTCTAGAGGAGGGTGTCATGTATATAGTGTTCTATAATTCCATGAGGACTAGACAAAGTTGTGTTATAATGTAGAGGTAGGTAGTAATTTCCTATGGGTCTAGATACTTGATACCAATGAATATAACTACAAAACACATGATATAATGTTGGTAGTGGTTATCTTTACACTAATGATGTAGTGGAAATACATTATGGGTGAGCATTTTATCATTTATTCGGACCACTAAAGTCTCAACTATATATTATCTAATAAGGATATCAAGTTAAGATAGTGTTGATGGATACAATTAAAATTGGATAATTACATTTTTATAATGTATAATACTAGGAATTGGAACATTGTACAAAATAAACTTAGTATGGAATTATGTTCTCATTTGTTGTCCAACATTGTAGAGCAGTTAGCCTCCTTGCAGTTGTCCCTTATATATAAGGATGTTGATGCTTACCTTACGCTTAAGGATTTTACCCCAGATATTCTCTAGATTATTAGGGAGGCTTCGTAGATAGATATTGATTGTGTGACCCTACGTACCCAAATATCCAATGTACATGCTCATGAATAAGGTCTTGATGGTGTGGAGAACATCAACATTTTTGGAGAGGGGAAAACTGTACTATTGGAATCATGGGAGGAGGTGATGAGTAAGTTTCAAAAATCCACCATGGTTGTATATCTAGGTGTGGAGATTATGTACTTGGACGTCTGAATTCAAAATTAGTGGATTCAAATGAAGATCTATGTAGTAGTGTTTTTCTCATGTTGCCTCACATTTCAGTATGTGAATGATAAGGATGAGGTTATATATTGTTTTGATTATCCTAATGAGGTTCCAAATAGAATGTGGACTAGAATGTATATGGATATCACAAGACTGAATCCTCATATTTCTATAGGATATGCTTCAATATAGGTGATCATAGAGTAACTCACCATGTGGGCCGACATTCTATCAATTAGAGAGAAGAGTTCAGTAAAAATATTGAGATTCCATTGTATGTAGATGAGAGTTTGGATTTATGGAGTTTACTAAATTATAAATTTAAAACATTTTTCTCACTTCACATCATTATTATGAATAGTATTACATGAGGCATTTTCAATGTAGTTTCATTTGAGAACATCACGTCACTCATATACTGAATTCTAGATTTAGTGGGAAATTTATGGTGTAAAGGAAATAATTTAGGCTTGAATGGTGGTATTTGTAAAAATTTGGTAGGATAACCTTCAATTGTTGGATTTTTAATATAAAAATAGTTTCTATTACCCCATTTTTTTGGAAAAATTCAATGATTTTTTCTGGAGACCTGTTTTTTCAACACTATGTTGGACTGATCAAGGTGAGTCCCCACTCATTGGCTTAGAGTTGGTGTGAGCTATTAAGAGAAGTATTATATCATCTTAGAGAATATTAAAACAATAAAAATCCCTTATATGTTTTATATATACTAGCGAAGGAGGACATTGGAGTTCATGGAGAGAGACTATGTGTTCTCAAGGGTCTCACCTCCAACTTGATTGTAGATATATTAGTTGTGCAAGAAGATATCTTTGAGGATCATTGGACCTTTTTATATAATTCATCGAGTCAACAATGTGTTGTACTAATTTTCATTATTAATTTTGTTATATTGGCTGCATGATGTCTTCCATGTAATGCTTCTATAGGGATATGCGAATGAACCATTAGTTTTTATTGATAGGGGGGATATAGAAATCAAGGATGGAGATACCTTTTTGGAGTACCCAATAGAGATCAATAATTAGTTGTAGAAGATAAAATATAGTTATGTGATTATCTTGGTGTGTGTATGGTGCAAGAAAATTAGTCTTTAAGAGATCTATAGGAATATTGATAACCATATGCAAGCTCATCACCCACAACATTTGAGTAGTGCTTTTCTTGAATTCTGGGATGTAAATACCTAATGCATTGAGAATTTAAGGTCTCTTATTTTCTATGTAATTCTTTGGAATATATCTCTTTTTATTCTAAAATATTAGCTCTGAGAAGGAGTGAGACTCCATATCCTGGTGCATATGGAATTGATATTTGGAAAATATTAAATATATTAATACCATATCACTTAATTTTTCCCAAAAAAGTTAAACAAATCGTAATCATTGTATTGAATAAAAAATATGATGCCTCTATAAAGGTAATATAATGGGTTTTAACCTAGCTATGATATTACCTTGGAACATGTTAGATGTTTTGATTTAGAAAAGCTCTAGATGGATTATTAAATAAATAAATAATTTAAATTAACTTTTTTATTAAATTATCCAAGTAATAGATTAATCCATAAATACATATTTATAAAAACATTTTTAGAGTTAGTCTCATATAATTAAAATTTGAGATGAGAGAATAGAAGATATCATTTGTGGATGAAAACATGTTAAATGATTGGATTAGCACTACTAGGATCATCTATGTTAATAGAGATAAGGATATCGCCAACTACAATGAAATGAGATTGTTCTTTATTAGTGATTGGTATAAATTCTAGGTAGGTATTTCCCATTATTTTATTACCCATATATTATAATAAAATGAACAAGAACCAACCCAACCAAAAGTGTGACTCATGGGTCGATCCTATTTGGGGTTTGGGATTTGTGAAATTTGTTTTGGGTGATTAAATTATTTATCATCAATAACAATTAAAATAAGAATGAATCAATTTCAACCTAAAAAATGGATAGTTTATTCTAGAATCTATGTATTATGGATCTCTCCCTTTGTTATTCATTTGATCTCTATCATAATTTCATTTGGTTTTTGGTTCGACAAATAATTGGTGGATGATTGTTTATAAAACAATATTATATAGAATGGATTGACACCATGGATTTAGAATAGATATATATAGAATTTTAGTGGTGTGTGATGACATAATTTGTATATCAAATTGGATATGAGGTTCCTTGGTTCACGGTATTTGTTGTATGGCTAATGGGGTGCAATGGACATTTATTCCTAACTTATTTTGACTTCTATAATCAAGATATATATTGATGGCACATTCATTTTCAACTACATACCCAAACCATGATGATATTAGTGGATTGATCAGTAGTTTGATGAATGAGTAATGATGTGTTAATCATCCTGTAGAACCTAAAAATTTCTACGTTAAAAAACAAATAACTAATAACTACATTCTTTGTGGTCCATGGTTGTAGTTTTGGGGTTCTTTTGTTGAAGATAAGGATAACACATCATGTGGTCCCTATCACACTCTATGTGACCCATTCTACAAGCTCAACATGTACTATTAGAGTAAATGGGAAAGTACATGACTATAAAAAGAACCAACAATGAGGGAAGAAGGGTGTATATGGGTATGAACACCTATACAAGTTCACAACACCAAAGTACAAGGTCAAAACATGGTATACAAAGGCATGGAAAGATATATTGGTAGGGTGTTATCTGACCTCTACATACAATTTTCCTAGAGAATAAATTCTGTGTATTAGAGTATTGAATGTCGTTTGAGATGAAATAGAATGAGAACATTAGGGGTTGGGTAAACAAAAAACATACCCTTAGTACACACCATGTACACCCTATAATTCTATTTGTAGACCTTTATTTCTTCATTATTTTCTGGGTTTGGTTGAGAGATATATATTTTTCCTTTACCAAGATGGTATAATGAAACGTTATGTCTTCTACATTGTATTATTATCCCCTTTTTGTTTAAATTTTTGATAGAGTTCATGCACGTCTCTCCAGGACCAGGGTGAAATAATCTATCATTCCATGGTAAGGTTCCTGGAATATGCATGACCACCATGCATCGGGAATCAATCAATTATCTAAAAGGATTACCCAATAGGTGTTTTGAGACCGCAGTCACCCTTATTACCATCCCCTATATTGATTATGAGGTCATAAAAGATCTAGTGGGTAATTATTTGAAAGGCCAGATTATCTTCTGCAATTATATGAGGGTCATCAAAGATATAAAATCTCATGGAGTGTATTATTCTAGATGTTCATTTCTTGGGAACCTAAAACAATTTTAGGGGTTGATTTTCTTTTTTGAGTATATTTTCATGTTTATTTTACCACTATTATGATCTCAATATTCTTAATGGTTTATGTTTGTTTAATTTAAGTTTTCCTACAAGGTATTGTTATAATCACCCTCAAATGTTCTCTTCCCACATGTGTCATGCATTATGAAAATTACATACCTTTTGATGGAGTTTTGGGTGGACTAAGAGTAGGTAAAACATAGATATGGGCTAGAGAAAATAAGGTGTATACCAATTTTATATTTTTCAAAAATACCTTTATTTTGAGATGTCTAGAATTTTTTTTAGTTTTTTCGGGTATTTTATTTTTCCTTATCACCTTTAGTAAATTTTTAATACACTTTTGGTGGGATTTTTTATTGATTCAAACATTGGTATCAGTTTCATTATTTTAAATCTCTTCATTTTATAGGCTTTAGTATGTGTGTGCTTAAGTAAATATACAATAGATTAATGAATCAAATAAGTGGGAAATTATTACTCGGTGCTGGTTTCTATCTACTAACCAATTGGAGGTGGTCTTTGTGTAGTCACACTTAAATTATCAATGTCTACATGGGCTTGAGTTGGTTAGGTCATGAAATGAATTGTTTTTAATTAATCAGAGGTAATATTTTCAAATGTTTTTCATAACCTCTAATTAATAGAAATATAGGGATTTTTTTATAATGAATCTTTTATGGTTTATATTTAAACATCATATTGAACTCATTAAGTATTATTTATATGTGAATTAATTTTCCTGAAAAAACATTAAATTCACTATGAAATAGTCTTTTGGGTGATTGAAATTTTTGTTATCGTTGGATCTAGTTCATGAAGACATTTTTTTATTCCATTTAGAAATTTATGAAACCTATTTTATTTATATGGGTTCATTAGTATATTTGGAATAATTAGTTTCAACGGGCCTATATATGTATGGATAATGATAGGTGGGTTCTTATATCACAATATAATGAATTTGATATGGATTAATATCTCATGAGATGATTATGAGAATTGATTATTTATGTTGTATCTACTTTTACAATATTATAGTTTTTCTTGATCAACCTTGGTTATGGGAATCATGTAGTAATTACTATTCTTCTACGTTTATAATAATTATGTAGTGATTACTTCTCTATTATGTGAATAGTGTACAGATACCTTCCCAAATTTGTTAGTGGGAATCATGTAGTAATATTTTCTCTACTATGTTTATTGAAATCAGATAGAAATTCTTAGTCCACTATGAGAATCACATATGGATTTATGATCCACCATGTTATGGGATATAGGTAGTGGTTACCACTCTACTATGTTATGATTTAATGCCTATAGTAGTTAGATATTTTTCTATTGTTATTTATTTCAATGAAATTTCATGTCCATACAAATATGAATATGATCTCGGGATCATGTTTAGTATTTAATGATTACATACTAATTTTTCATTATATATGTTTATCCATTTGAGATTACATACCCCTCTATCATGACTTATAGAAAACATAGACGGTCCAATGTTCTTTTTAAAAAGGTATTTCTCTAGAACTATTGTAATTTCATATTTTTATGATCCAATCCATGACTACATATTCATGATTATATTCCCTTCATTAGTGTCTAATATCACCCTTTAATTAGGCTTTCATTACCTGGTTTAATAATATTTTTCTAACTAATGAAATGTCTCAAAGAGATTCTAGTATATTTCAATTATTGAGAAATATTAACAATTTTTGTAAAATAAGTTTATATGTAACTAGTCTATAAATACACTAAACCTTACATTTTTGGGATTGTGTATCATTTATGATATGTAATTTTTACCGAATAGAAATAGTGAAAATTAATGATCGAATCATCTCACTTCTGATCAATGCATGAGTCTGAATAATGTGATTTTAGCATCGGATTCAGTAGAACATTTTTATGGTGACATAGTTGGTAACCGATAAAAGATTAGTTATTTTAAATGTATTAGTTTAAATATTTTTAGATATTATGATGATACAATATTAGTGAATAAACTAGTAGTATCTCAAAGGGATAAGTATAAATAAGGGATAATGTCCAAAGTCTTGGTTAAGATGAGATTATGTTGTTATCCATGAAATTGCATCCATTTGTAGATATTGGGAAGTGGATGCAAATATAGAATAAATGAAACTATGGGTAGTTTCCTAAAAAATAATGGTTTGGTATCAAATAAATCATCAATATTATGCATGATGATTAGGATAAAGACTACACATCATGCTAAACACTCTTGAGGGATATTGTTTTGTTGGTTACGTTTTATTTCTCAATCCAAAAGGGATGACTTTTTATGTTAAGCAATTAGAATAACATGTTTGAGAGAAATCAACCTAAAGAACCCTGGATTTAATTAAGAGTGATTTTGGATGAAATTAATGATAATGTAATAATTTTTAATACAATGAAATTATGAAGTTGAATAATTCATGTTATTATCATTAAATAATTTAGTTATGGTGTAAATTGTTCCTCACAGATAATTAACCCTTTTGTTTTTATAAATTTTTAAATCTAGTAGGAACCAAGTTATTAATAGATGTGATTCACAATGTAGTTATTTTTGTAATGGGATACCAAATACTATTAAAGTAGTTGTTTAAAAATGTATATTTAGGCTCATGAAAATATCTATGTTTATGATTTAAAAATCGAGTCTTTAAAGACTTGCAAAAAAACCAAATATGTTAAGGATAGAGTTTCATAGAATAACTTGTGATAAAGTTGATGAAGGAATGTTTATTAAATTTCTTACATATTAAAAAAATGGTTTGAAGCATCCATGGGAATATATTATAGTATCAGTAAATTTTTCATGTGTGGAAGTATTGTCCATCAAGACTGTGATTTTTATATTGGAGTCATGAATTTGATCAATAAAATGAGGATGAAGAGTAAAAAATTCTACAAATGTTGTGAGTTTATGTATTATGAAAAAATGAAACTCGAACCAAATGGATAATGAGGCAAATAACCATCCCAATCATCCTAAATAATGTTAAAATGGAAATAATACATTATAGAAACTTCTAAAAGATTCTCATGAAATAGAAGTTAAAATGTTCAATCACCCTCCCCGCTAATTTTTTGGATATCCAATTTGTATGTAGTTTTAGTGACCCAATTATTACTAGGATGTTTTCTAAAAACATAAATTAGTCACCCCAATGATTTGATATTATAAATTAAAAACATATATTAATATTTTATTCCATGATAATTAATAAAGAATATCCTCCATGCATGTGTTATTGTCATTTATTATATGAATGTCATATAATTTCTGACATTTATTGTCAATCACCAGATAGAATCCATAGTAATAATAAATAGGGAAATCACATCTCATATATAAAACCAAATTATTATCACTTATTAGTGAATGGATAACTATGATATCTCTTAGAATAAGATTTATGCTGCCAAATACACAGAATATTGCGCTAAAATGATTAGAGAAACACTCAACAAACAGAATAACCAATTTTGTGGGAAGATGATATATTTATGAATTTTATTAATATCACTCTATAAATTATCCCTTGATTCATATATAATGATTATCTACCCTTTTTTAGTTTCACTACTATGTGAAAAATAAAATTGTGAAGTTTAAATTTATTTAAGGTGGAGAATGTAATACCCTAATATTTTGGAATGAATTATTTTCTAAAAAATACTATATTTGATAGTGTCTTCCACATGCAAAACCAAAATAAATTTAAATGATACTTATTTATAAAAATTAAAATTTAAGAATAATAATTCCTCTAGTAAATTAAAATAATGTAATAAATTATAAATTCCAACAATATTTAGTTAAAAATACTTCAATTTTTTAAATATGTATTTTTCAAAAAAATGTATTTTATTTCTATATCCTATTTTCAATTAAAGTTTAAATTTATATTTTTATGAATATGAAAAAATATTAATGAATTCAGTGGTTAAAAGTTTTCATTAGATTAATTTTTTCAATTTTCTTAAAAATTTGTTTTTGGGTGAATGGAGAGAAATACAGTTTCTACCAAAATTATAATTTTTTTGAATTAACCATTATTTAAGAAACACCCAAATGTGAATAAAACATTAATTGGTTAATAATGTATTTAATTAATTTTAATATACATTTTAAAAATTCTATATTGAATTTAGAAACCTTTGGATTATTATTTTCAATTCCTATGTAATATTTACTAATAAAAATGTTTTTTGGTATTTAATTAAATATTATTTATGAAAAATTATGTTCTTTTTCCTCAAATGAATTTTTTTTTTTTTATAATAAAAAAGTTATATCATTAAAAAAACATATATACATTTTTCGTACACCCAAATTTTAGGCTAAAAAACCTATATTCAATAAATATATTCTTTAAACAGCATATTCTATAATTCAATAATTAAATTTTATTACCCAGAAATTTTATTTTTTAAAATTGATTTCATTTTTTTAATAATTTGATAGAAATTATGTAAAACCTTGACCTTTTCTAAATATTTTTTAGGCTTATTTATAGGTACTCTTTTTCCTTGGGTTGAGTGATTTTTTTTTGAGTTTTACTTTGGGGTGTGACTATATAGAAATTTGAAAAAGGTGGATTAAATTAGGTAGTGGAAAATTGATCTATGGTTTACCCTAATCATGTACTAGACCCATAAAACCATGAAACATTGGACTTAGTGTTTTTTCATGGCTGTTTTACGGTTTTTCAAACTGTGGAACCTAAAATAAGAAATTGTGAACCCGCTAGAAAGGTATACGGTTAAGGTGCATGGTTAGAGAAAACCCTGAAAGCCGAGTAGTAAATCATGCATATTGGATTTTAATTTCTAGAAAATTATATTTAAAATTCCTTAATCCCCCATATTAACCTCTATTCATCACGAACTCAAACCCTAACAGATTTTCATGATTTTGGCTCCTTCCAAAAAAATTTGAAGAAATTTTTACCTATGTTCTTAAGGATTCGAGGATTATCTTAAAGATATGCACCCCTCCCAATATGATTATATCATTCCATGTGGTTTCCCTTTCCATTAACTTTCTTCTCCCACCTATTATAGCTTTGTTATTCCTTATTTATGGTGGATCTATATCTTGAATTGTTGATCTAGATTTATAATTTAGGGATCTTGATTCATGTGTTCATGAATTTAGGATTATGATCTTGATCTCATTCCATGTTATTATTCCTCTCAAATTGAGGATTTTTGTGAGTGAGTGTTTATCATCAAATTTTGGGAGGTGGTCATTAGTTCAAGTCACAAATCCATGATTGTAATTATGTGTATATAATTATTGATGTTATGTTGTATATTTATAAATTTAGTTCCTGATTGTGTTAACTAATTTTATGAGTTAATTAATTTAGGATAATATAAAATTGAGGGATATTGGTACTATATATTTGGAATAATTAACTGTATAATTTATTAAGAAATATTGATATTGTGAGTGTGAATAATTAATATTTTAATTAATGATGAGATATTTAGATTGTGAGTATATGTAAATGATTTTTTAATTAATAATGATATATATCGCTTGTGGGTATGAATTATTAATTTCTGAATTAATTATGAGATATTGGGATTGTTTGTATTAATAATTAATTATTGAATAATGTATAGGATATTGAGATGCTGAGGTTGAATATATAATTGTTTAATTAATTATGGATATTGGAATTTTGAATATGAATAATTAATATTTGAATTAATTATTGGATGTAGAGATTGTGATATGAATAATTAATAGTATAATTAATTCATATACTTTATGTTATAAAATAGTTATTTAATTAATTAATCGAATGATGGGTATGTGAAAATATAGAATATTATTGGTGAATTTATTAATTTGATTATTGTGTTTCGGACATGGTATGCTACATGAAAATCCCATAATGCGGTAAGATATTTTGAATTGTAACAGTGGGCTTAAAAATTGATAATTGTATGTGAGACAGGGCTGGATTCATCAAAATCCCATAGTGGGATATGATATATTGAATGGTAATAATGGATTTCACATGTGTTAATTGTGTGTGTGACATGGTATGCTACATCAAAAGTTAATAATGTTATAAGATTTGATGAATGGTAACAATAACATTCATATGTGGATAATAATAATGAAGGGAAACATGGGAATTCATTTAAATGATCTCCCATGAGGATAGTTTATAATTCAGAGAGGAATGAAGATGGTATTTAGAGTCCAAGTGTCCTCAGGAACCTAGGTGTTATGTTGTTAAATAAATAGTAATTATATATGTGTAAATTGTATAAATTATTACTTTTATGTTTTATTAATACAATTGCATACAACTATTATTGACTGGATGTTGTTTTAGACATAGTTGGATGTGGCCTACTGTGTTGTATAGACACCCTACTCAGGCTGGATGATTTGTTCTTGAATAGATTTCATGGTGGCCAGATAGGATATTGGTAGATGCCTCATGTTATATGAATGAGTTTTTGTGAAAGATGGATGCGGTGACCAGATGTGGATTGGTACCCTCTTGGGAGTTCTTAGTTTCATTAATTTTGAGTTTTATTTTGACCCATGGCATGTATATTAGAGTGACATATTTTATTGTTTAATTTTGATATTGTACATCCAGTTTTGGTCATCTTATGATACTGAAATATCATTTTTGTGAATAAATTTCATTTAGATATTTATTATTTATTTCAATTTGTGTTTACTCTAATTAAGAGGGTATAGTCTCTCTATGACTAATATTATATCCTCACCGCTAGTCGGTATCCTCTTGTGTATAGAGAGGTATGCCTAAGGCCACATGACTGACTGCCCGAGGGCATAAGAGTCTGGCTCCCTGGTAGAGATGTTACAAAGTAGTAACAAATCACATTTTTCTTTCCTTTTTTTTGATAATTTGGAAAAGGTATACCTGAGTCTATAATGTTTTGGGCATTGGTTATATGATCTAGCATGGGAATAGCTACCCTATTTATGGTCAAGAACCGATGTACCTAGGGTGTGATTTTTGTTATTGTTGTTTACAGTTAATGATGAATATTATTTCACCATGGGTGTCACACATATTGTTTGATGATATTACAATTTCATATATTTAAAGATAACCGACATGTTTCTTGGTATGGAACAAGAGTTTAGTTTTCATGTGTCATTCTAGGCACTTAGGATTATTGTCACATGAATCATTCATGGCACACATTAGAAAATGGGATATGGTTAATTTGTTGAACATGGAATATTTTTCCTTTAATATTCAATTGAACTAAAAATACTTGGAAATATGAAATTTATAATGATTTTATAATTATATAATAATAGAATAAATCAGTGTTTAAATGAGAAAATTGAATAATGAGAATCTGTTTACTCTTGTTAAGAAGGACCTAGGTGTAGGATGGTTAAGGGTAGTGATAGAACCCTATTTTTGAGCATGTGGTGGGGTTTGGGGAAAAGGATTATTATGGTATTCTATGTTTTCAGTAAATGTGTTATCTTGGGTCAAGTGTACTATAGATTGTATTTGGTATTTTTAGAAATATTCCTCTATGATGATTCTTGTTGAAAGGAATACATTAGGAAATGGATGGAGATGTTACTATAGTAGTAGAACCTAGGGAACCAAGAGTGTTGGGTGAGGAAGTAGGAGAGATATTCTATGAGAAATTTTTTCATTTCATACAATTTTTGGAAATGGACCTAGAGTGAGTTTTGAGGAATATTTTTGACTTGACATGATATTTCTAGTTCCATCACCCTCTTACTTTAACTGGACTGGGAGGACTTATGGGATATGAGGTCAGGATGGAGTCCATCCAGAATATCCCTAACAATTTGGATTCTTTTAATTAGATGTGTGTATAGTTGGATGATTATATTCAATGAGGATCATTGAATCATTGGTGTGATGTCTAGGAATATACTAGGAATCTGATGGTATAATATGGAATGACTTGTCAGTGATGTTATTAGTAAACTTATATCTAATGGTTATTATATAGGATATAGAGGATGAGTTTAGAAGATTAAATCATGGGATAATCTCTTTAATGTACTATGCTCAATGCTTTACATACTTACAGTTCTTTGCTCCATTGTTGGTATGAGATGAGACAACTATGAAGAGATGTTTCTATGATGGCCTTGAATGTAAAATCATGTCCCATGAAAACCTCATTCATTTAAATATGATCAATGAGAGTGGATGAATCTATCATAGTTGAGGGGAACCTAAGAGAGACATCTAGTGTAGGATTGGTGGTCCCATCCATATCGTCAGGAGGTGCAAATTTTGAGACAAAGAATCATCATTACGACCACATTTTTCTAGGTAGTAGAATGTGGAGTACACATAAAGATGAATCAACAACACTTAATCTTACTTGAGTGATACATGACCAATGTGTTTGGTTTGAAATATGCCATAGAAAGTTCCCCCAAGAATCAGTATAGTGCCAAGGATAGGGAAGGGTGGTAAATCTAAAGAGGATATACAGGAACCTATGATATATGGGAAGCAATAGAGATTCTAGATAGAGATGCATTATTGGAAGGAGATCTTAACCAAATCAGGCAGGTAGCTAGAGTCCTACTAACTGAGGTAATATATAAATTGGAACTAGTGATATTAGAAATGATTTCTTGTATTAGTATAGTGGTGTATCTTAGGGGACTCAAAATACATCAAAAGATGAGGTTCATGGAAGATACATCACATTCATACTAAACTTCATGATAGTGTGGCTAGACCATTAACAGTGAGACATTATATTCATGTAGATTCTATATTAGATAGTCCCTTATTTGACATTGGTTCCTCTCATAGCATTATTTCTACAAAACATGGGAATCGTTTGAGTGTGTAGGTCGAGTTTGTGATAGGATCATTAACGATATATACATTGTTTGGAGTATGGTCAAGAGACATCTGTTTGTGCAAGGGGATTTTTCAAAGTTAGGGAGTATCACTTTCTAGTTGATTTGTACATCCTCGACATGATATGGTATTACCGAATTATGGGAATGTACTAGATACTTTAATATTGAGCCCATATATATTTTTAGCTCAATAGAGTGACTTTTATGTCTCTTGATGGTGACAAGTATACTCACTATAGATAATGGGATATCTAAGATTGTCTTACAGTGCCAGTTCACCAACAATTGGGGGAGCATACCACCCAAGATAATAGTTTGATGCATGACAATGAAGGAGTGAATCATGGGATCTTTACACCATTAGTATAGTGGTTTCATGATGTCTTTCCTGAAGGCTTCATAGGGATTTCACCTGAGATAGATTTGTATTTTAAAAAGTTTATGCTATTGACTGATAATGTTTCTATTACACCATAGAAAATGGATCTGATGAAGATTCAATAATTGAAGACTCTAATTGTGGAGTTGGAGGATAAGGGCTTTAACTAGATGTGTACAATACCATAGGGATCAATAGTGTTTTTTTAATGAATTATAATGACACACTAAACTTCTATTTTTATTTTTGGATGTTGAACTAAATGGTTATGAAGAATCAGTATCCTCTTCCACATATAGATGATCTTTTTGACCAGTTCTGGGAAGTTGATTCTTATGAAATATAGAATTGAGATCAAGGTATCATCAATTAATGGTTTTGACATTGATATACCAAGGAAATATTCTATAATTAAGTATATATGATATGATTTAATTGTTATGATGTTTGAACTGACAAATACAATAGCACTATTTATGGACACAATGAATATAATCTTCCATCCATCCATGAATTGGTTTTTTTCTTTGTTTTTTGGATGAAATCTTTGTCTACACAAAGACTCATGACTATCATGACTATCATACTGACATTTTCTCGAGTACACTAAGTGATATTTGTAAATATTCCAAGCCTAATAATTATCAATTTTTGGAATGATCATTTACACTTCTTGGGTCACATCATCTTGAAGTATAGGGTGCCAATAGATCTAGATAAGGTGAAGGTGGTTTTTTATTGGGAGTAGTTAAAGAATTATTTTGATATCTTATTATTTATGTGGTTTGTTGGGTATTATCATAGATTTATCCAGACATTTCCCAACTGGAAGCACCTATTTTGGGATTGACCTAAAAATGAATAATGTTTCAATGGTTTGAAGTATGAGAGAATTCCTTCTTGGAAATGAAAAATCTATTTACATCAATATTAATTTTTATCCAACACGAGTTAGGTGAGAAGAATTTTTTGTTTTATGATTCTTATAGGATAATAATTGGAGCAATTTTGATGCAGGAAGATCAATTTGTGGTGTATGGGTCTCAGTTGTAGAGGGAACGGGAATTGAACTAACCTAGACACGGCCTCAAGTCGGTTGTAAATTTTTATACTTCAATGGATTGATAGAATTATCTATTAGGTAAAATGTTTACTATATATTTGGATCATGATAGAATAAATTATATCTTGCTAAAAATTTATTTGAATCTCTTATAGTGTTTATGTGTTGAGTATATATATTATTCTATTTTTGAGCTCCTCTATAAACCTGCAAAGGGAAACATTGTGGCTAATGCTTTGAGTAGGGAAACACAAACTCAAGAAATTCAGAAGTCTACTGCTAAGAGGAAGATGATGACCTTTCAGGATGATATTCACATTTTAGTTTAAGAGATTATGGAACAAATGACCCTTATATCAGTTTCTAGAGAGCATACACTATTGAGATAGATCTGGGACATATAATATGAAGATCCATATTTTTTGACATTGAGGGAAATCCTTGAAGTTGGTAGTCACCGTATGATTGAAACATAGATTAGGATAATATTATATATGTCATTAATTGACTTATTATTCTTATGATAATATTGGAGGAGATGATGTGTGATTTGCATGCCTTGAAGTGGGTGGTGCATCTAGGTTGGACGAAATTGTACTATTTCCTATGATAATAGTTTTGATGTCGAAGAATGAAAAAGAAGATATCAAGGTTCGTGATATGATTTTACACATCTTAATAGGTGAAGGATGAGCATCAATAATTTTTTGGTTTATTATATTAGTTACACATTCCAAAATGGAGGTGGGATGATATTAATGTGGACTTTTTGGTGGGTATCTTGAGAAGTTCTTTGAATAAAGCCACTATCTCTGTGATTGTTTATATAATGACAGAGGTAACACATTTATTTCCAGGGTTGGAGACTCTATAGTGGATTAGTCAGAGGAGTTATATGTTTGGAAGATTCTCTGTCTACATAAGGTGCCCCAAACTATAGTTTTAGACCATGCCTCATGTTTTACACCAAGCATCTAGAAGGTCCTATATAAGGATATCATTAAAAATGTTTTTTGAGTAAAATTTCCACCCACATATATATGGGTCGTTAAAGGTTACTATATAAATTTTGGGAAATGCTATGAGCATGTGTTCTTGAAATCAGTCGGTATTGGGAGAAGAACCTAGAACTTGTGGGGTTGTCCTATAACAACTATTTTAAATAATATATATTGATGGGACTATAAGATAATATTCATGTTAGTACATGAATATCAACTCTATGATGATTGGAGGAAGGTACATTATAGTAGCTGGTTATGAGACCCATACATGATATATCAATGTAGGTTCTGCTTATTTTGTTGAATATATAAATGATATAGGTTAAATAGAATTTTCATGGTGATAGATATCAATGACCCCTAGAGTTTATATAAGATGATTATTTATTCCATTTATAATTAGCAAGGCTAGGTCCCCATAGGATGCAGAGAGAGGGAATTCAAGCACCCATGTTCATTGGACCATTTGATAGAATGGTCAGAATCGATTTGGTGAGATAACATTGGCTCTTCCATAATGATATAGTGCTATGAATGATGGTTTCCTAGTGTCTCAACTCTAGAGGTATCACCCATACCCTTCTCAGGTAATCAATGTGGATGATGTTGAGGTTGAGATAGATGTGTCCTTTCATGAGAATATGATTCATGTGTTAGATCGTAGTGAGTTGGTGTTAGGGGAATGAATGTTCTCATAGTTCATATATTGTGGGAACCTGACCATGATTAAAAGGGAACTTGGTAGATAGATACGTATTTTAAGGATTAGTGGCCTAATATTTTAGACTCATAATATTTTTGATTCTTTGGAAGACATCCCAAGGAGAAGATATTATAAGGTGGGTGATTTTAAAGCCCCAACCTTTTTAGAGATGTATGAGGATCTTTTACAATTAATTTTTGTCCATGTGTTTTTTAATTTTATTTTAGGTTTTAATTTGAGTTGAGATTGGTATAAATTTGAAAAAAAGGGAAGAAAGAGGGTAGTGCATGGTTGGATCATGATTTTCTCCAACCATGCACCCTGGCCGAGCAAATACTGCAACCATGGACAGAGAGGAATATCATGGTTGGAACAAATATTGACAAACTATTTTACATGAATAAATAAATAATACACCCCTTGGAATAGGAATACTATTAAGGTTCACATTTAGGGGATACCATTCACCATGATTTGAAAAACATATTTATGATATTTTAGTCCCCTAAATATTAGATTTAATATTTTTTGGGCCAACATTTTTACCTTTATTTGGCCATAACTAGACCCATGTTACATTTTCATGACCTAGGATAATTCTAAATAGATTGGAATCCATTTTGAACTCAATTTTTTAGGATTCAAATCCTAGATTGAAGAAATGTACCCCTTCCTGTAAGAGGGTCTCATAAACTATGATTTCCTTTCCCATTCCCATTATTCTCCCATTTGTTGAAGGGTTTTTATTACCTATTTTTATTTGATATTGATATTATATTTTTCTTATAGATCTATAAATTAGGGATGATGATTCATATGATCTTGAATTTTGTTTTATGATCCAGATATCATTCTATGTCATTATTCTACTGAAAATCAAGATTTCCATTGGTGAGAATTTATCATCTAATTGAGCGAGGTGGTCTATAATTTAAATTCCATAGTATTGATTACGTTTTTGAGTATGAAATTTTAGATTTTATATTAGATGTTTTTAAAATGGATTATTTTTGGAATTTATTAATTTGGAGAATTAATTATTTTAGGAAAATATTAAATCGTGGGATATTGGAATTGTAGATTCTGAATAATTATTTATTGAACTAATTATTATATACTAAGATTGTGAGTATGAATAATTAATTATTGATTTAATTATGAGATGTTGAGATTGAGATGTTAAATAATTGATTCATTTGTTAATTATGATATGTTTAGATTGTGATTATTAATAATTAACTATTGAGTTAATTATGAGATAAAGATATTGTGAGATTATGAGTACGAATAATTAATTGTTTTATTTAATATGTGATATTGAAATGGTGAAGTTGAATAATTTATTGTTGAATTAATTATGGATATTGGAATTGAGAAATAGAATTATTAATTATTGAATTAATTATTGAACATTAAGAATATCAAATGATTAATTAATTATAGAATTAGTTAATGTACTTGATGTGATTAATTATTCATTGAATTAATTAATGGAATAATAAGCATGTGAAATAGTAGACTGTGATTAATTAATAGATGCAATAATTAATGTGAATTTTATGTGTGATACATAGTCTATGGTATCAAATACCCTATTATTTGATAAGATATGTCAAAAGGTAACAATGTAACTGACATGTTATAATTGTGTGCGGGACATGGTCTACTATATCGACATCCCAAACTGTGATAAGAGTTTTCTAATGTTGAAAATGGAATTAACATGTGATAATTGTCTGTGAGATATAGTATACATCATAAAAAGACCCTAGTGTGGTAATATATGATGAACGATAACAATTACCTTCAAATGTGAATAGTGATAATGAATGGTAATGTATAAATTTAGTTATATGATATCCCTTGGCAATTGTTTAGACTCTAGCACATGTCGATGTAGGTGTGGAGAGTTTTGGTATCCTCGAGATCCAGGGTGTTATGTGGTAAAATAAATAAAAATGTAAAAATATTAAATTGTATAATTTATTAATTTTTTATATTATTTATACAAATAAATACACCTATTATTTTCTATATATTGTTTTAGACACTGTTGGTGGTGGCCTATTAATTTTTATTCAAACACTAAATGAGATGCCTGACCATTACCTGAATATATTTCATGGTTGTGGGAAAAGAAAAAGAAAAATGACATGTGTTATATGGATGACTTTGGATATAGCATGGATGGGGGAACTGGTTGTTGTTTGGGAATCACTTGGGAGTTTTCTATTTCTATACATTTCAGTTGTATTTTGACATATGGAACATACATAAGTTTGACATAGTTAATTGGTCTTTTTTGATATTTCACTTCAGGTTTTGTTCATCTTGTGATATTGGTATTGTCCTAGTTATGGTAATAGATCTTTTAGTTATTGTAAATTTATTTCAACTAGGGTATTAATTTGATAAATTGGGTATATTCTCCACATGAATGATATTAGAACATTGATAATAATAGGAAACCTATGTCATACATGGTGGTGCACCAATGGTCATGTGAATGACTTTCTCAGGGAACCAACATGTGGCACTCATGTCCGGATGTTACAAATTATTTTATAAGGACCATCTTATTTATATTCTTTAAGAGTAAATTATTTTGATAATAACTAGTTATTGTGGGAAATATAAAAGGGGTAAATAGGGTCATCCAAAGCAGTAAAAAGACCGAAATGTTAAAAAATGATTCTAATTTATTAGTTGTGGGGTGTCCCAACCAGAAAAAATCTCCACAACAATATATTCTTTTTAAGAGTCTATATGAGAGGTGAAACATGTTCCCTCTTTATATTAAGTTTGCATATTTAGTAAAATTCCATTATCATAACTTATAATATGAACTACTAACCACCCCTTAATGTCCATGATAAATTTATAGTTCCCCTTGGAAATATTCCCTATTTACTTCCCATTTTTTTACTTACAATAATTTTTTTTCTAAATAAGTTAGCCTAGTATCCTTATTTATAATTAGTGCTCTAAGGAATTACTCAAGTTGTTATCCAAAGTAAAAATAATTCCCAACATTTCATTTCTAGATTAATTTTACAAATCAAATTTTATCATTACTTTATATTGAAATAATTATTGCTTCTATTACAAATTTTGTAAATCTACGGTAATATTCATTAACTCCATTTCCCCTATTCCTACCAATAACACTTTTTTTATTTTCTAAAAAATAACATTTTGGCTGAGTGGGAACCACACATAGAGACAAATCATAAAATTCAACCCCATATAAAATTCAAAACCAATAGGTAAATATAAATCATCCCTTCAAATTCAAAATTCAAAAACAGCACACCACATCATCTTGAACAGTGATCCACGAGACCAAACCCACTAAAGAAATATCAACAAATCTCTAATCGTCTAGGTATAAACCAATCCCTAGTAATTCAAAACCTCAAAAAGAAAAACACCACTGTAAAAATCCATTCCTAGAACTACAAAAACACATCTTTACCAAAATAAAAATACAAAAAACAAACACATGAAATTATGGGAGACCCTGTCGAAACATGACAAGCCTCAAGACACAAGAACCGTGCAAAGGGACCAAAGACTCGATCAAAATCATCAACACCCTCCACACTGGTGAGAGCATCCTGCCGCATCTTCAGTCATCAGAACAAAATGCTGGTGAGCCAAACCATCAATGAATGGAAGAAACTACAACCACTAAACAAGAACCACAAAAGTCCAAAGGGACTGATCCTATACAGGTCAAGACCCCTTGAGAACCATCAACCCCTCACCCATCATATCCTGAAACTCCTTACAATCCATCGCACTAGGATGACTGGGAGAGGAGCAATGGATGATAGATCCATATTAGAGGAGGATGTAGGCGAGGCCTCCACAACAAGCCACAAACAATGCCCATACTTCCAAAACCTTCCAGAATACTCCTGAATACCAATGAACATCATACAACATGCTTCAACAAATAAGGACCATTGCAGTGGAGCGAAGCTGACACTGAGTCCCCCTTCGGGAACACTGTAGACCAATCGAACGATGCATCCCAAAGTATTCGTAAAACCACCTCTACAAACTAATTTAGAAGGAGGTGAAGGAATATTAGGCTAGAGGAGCAGAAGAAGCAGACTAAGTCCTCAACATAGAGACTTATCCACACTGAGTCCACGATCCCCAATTGATGAAGCCACCATATGAAATAATAACTCCCGCAAAAACACCAAAGTAACAACGAACACCGGGAGAGAGAAATGAATAAAAAAATACCGGATGCAATCCAATAAATGAAGCTAATAGGAGTTAGAAAAGTGAGGAGGGAAGAAGGTGGGAGAGTGAAAAGGGAGAGACGATGATGAAGAATCGGCAAAAGCCCCCCAGATTCACCGATGAGGAAACCCTAGCATAGTGAGAGACAAGGACAGAAGACGCTTAGTTGCAAAAGAAGTCATTACCATCATTTCCCCTATTCCATTATGAAAAATGAATACATATTTTTTGCGGTTGTGCAGTCTATTACCTCCATGAAGTAACATATATAATTATTAATCTAGTTCAAATCTTCTTTACTAGACACACTACATAATTAGATCACCAACATAAATAAATACATAAATAAATTAATAAATTAATTAATAAATAGATGTAATATCACTTTTTATTTATTAATTACATTATTCTAAAAGAAACCACATTCATAACCACACACATTTGTTAATTATCACATGTTCATGTTTGGGCCGTTTTAGCTACCTAAATGAAAAATGTTATATAATAATATAATGGTTTTATAGGAGAAATTAATTAATGATAATATGTGATATAAATAATTATATAATTATTTATGTTTGGTTTTTTAATGGTGACATTTATATAATACTCATTAATTAAGATACTAATATTTGTTCATTAAAAATAATTAAAATATGCTCATTGTTGATTTCATCATTAAGGATCATAATAAAAAATAAAAATGAATGAAATTGTAACATTATAAAATATTATAATTAAACCCTTTTGTGTTTTTTATATGGGAATGATGAAATCTATGGCAATAACACATAATAATAGCACTATTATGAAACCAATTCAAAACGATCATGACTTTTAAAATCTGATATTCAAAATTAATAATAAATAACTAATATAGAAATAGAAACAAAATTTAATTTTTGTTTAAAAATGGTTATATATATTAATAAGGTTATATGATAGGTGATAATTTATTATGTTATATAGAACATCCATCACTTTAGTGAAAATATGGAATTAAGGAAAGGTTTTCATTAAATTATTTTCAAATCAATTAGAAACAGTTGATATTGTGAACAATATTTTATTTTATATGGCCTATTAACTTTTCCATTAATTAAATTAAAATAATTAAATTAATTTTTAGGATATGTTAATTTCAATTTAATGTTAACCTTATTTTTTCTTCTGAATAAAACATTAACATTATCATAAGGGGTTCTTTTTTACTCGACTTCCTTTCATAATTGAAAATCATTACTCTAAAACTATGGTTTTACAAGATAGTTTTCTAAAGTTATATAATGATACTATATTGAATTACCTCTACATTTAATGTAATATTTTTAATTCAAATATTCAAATTGATGAAATTCTTTCTGAAAATAATATTTCTGATGATAATAGTTTCCATGATCTTTAATAACAGTTTTCAATCCTTATCAAATTTCAAACATCTACCAATGTTCTAATTTTTATATGGAAACCCAATTATGTATTATCTATGATGACCTTTATATTTACCTTAATATCATTTAAAAATGAATTTTTTACTCTTGTTTTTATGTGTGTTTTCAATGATGTTATTTCCAAATTTTAAAAATGTTTTTCATCCTCTCACAATAAATGGTTTTATCTTCCACTAATTTTTTTGTATCCATTATTTATTTCCAAATATATATTTATTGAATATTATTTTTAAAAAAATGATTCTTCTAAAAAAAATTATTCTCAATTTTTAACCTTTATATCTTTTGAAGGATATATTAATGAAGATTATTTTTAAAAGTAAATGATTCCAAAAATGTTTTCACTTCACTTTTTTAAAAACCACTATTTTATTTAAATGATCTATTATTCAAGATTCATTTTAAAATTTTATTTTTCAAAAAAATTGAAATCATTTTTTTAAACCATTATTTTTTTATAATTCATTATTATAGAAGATACTTTTTAAAAGTATGTGTTTTCAGAAAAAAAAATATAATTTCACCTTTTTGAAAACCATTTTGTCTTTTCAAATGTATATTATTGAAGATAGTTTTTAAAAGTATGATTTAACAAAATTTATTCGAATAACCATTTTGAAAAATATTATGTATTCTCAATGATCTATTAATAATGATTATTTTGAAAACATTGAGTTTTGAAATTGTTTTTATTTTACCATTTTGAAAACATTTATATAATTTCAAAGATCTATAATTGAAGATAATTTATAGAAGTAATTTTTTTTGAAATATTATCTCTTCCTATTTTTTAAAAACATATGTATTTAAAAGGTTTTATTATTTTTATTTCATTCAAAGAATTTATTTAAAAAAAACTTATTTTGAATATCTTAAAATTATTATTTTCAAAAGTGGATTCTAGCCAATTATATAGGAAAATGTTCTAAAATGTTTTCAAAAGACTCGTTTATGGTTTAATTTTTATATTTATCTTCACCTAAAAAGGTCTTATTTCTTTGAGAATTTTGTTTCCTTTATTTAACATTTAAATTAAATATGAAATACCCTTTTGGGTGGTTGAAATATTAGGTACTATTTGAACTTGTTACTGAAGCCATTTTTATATTAAAACATTTATAAATATATGAAACCCATTTTCTTTCAAAGGAATCAGTATTTTAGGATAAATAAATGGTATCAAATGGTACATTTATTAATGGATGATTATAGATGGGGTTCTTTATAACCATTAATTCATTGGTTATAGAGTAATATCTCATGATATGATTATGGGAAAATTTTAATAATTTTATCTCAACAATTGAAACTAGGATGTTATGCATACACCACCATATTTATGGGAATCAAGTAGTGATTCATGGTCCAATGTGTTTATAAAAACTAAGTTGTTACTCTAACTCCACTATGTTTGTTATAATATAGTAGTTATTCCCACTCTACTATTTGAATCAGGTAGTTATTCTTACTCAACCATGTTATGGGAAACAAGTAGTGATTTTAACAATAGAATTTTATGATTTCTATGACTATATTTTTGTTATAGTTTAATATTATTAGTTATTTATACAAAATTCAGTGTATATATTCCTATTATTATTATTTATGGATCATGATTATTTTCTCAATTTTTTCACAAACATTTTAACTGTATATGTTATTTAATTTGGGATTTCATGTCCCAATATCTTGATATTAGGACATAACATATTATTTCATTTCAATTTTAATATTTTATTTCTTTCATGATCATACTTTCTCATATTATTACGATGTAATAATTCATTACATGTTAACGGGTTATTTTCCCTTATTAGTAATTTTGAGCCCATCGATTTATTATGGTATTATTCCCCAGCTTATAGAGATGAATGTAACTAATTATAAGTCTAGAAATGAGTTTAGTGTGGTTATATTATTGAGAAATAGTCACATATTTTTTAAAATAATATTTCTGTGTATTTATTCCCAAAATACACTAACCCTTCAATTATTGGAAACATGTGTTATCTATGAGAATTGAGGTTTAGCATAAGGAAGTGGTGTGAAAAAAATATTGGAACACCTCAAATTGTATCAAAGATAATGTTTAATGAATATGATTTTCTGAGGATCAATGAGTCTTTGACTGTGGAATCTAAAAAGGGGTGAATTTCATTTTTTATATACCTTTTATACATCCACATATGAAATTCAATGGGGTATATATTTTTTAATTTATTAGACCACAAAATCAAATATTTGTAAAAAATTAAACCATCATCTAATCCATTATATCAAATAATTTTTGGTGAAATATATCTAATTCACATAATATGATAGATATGTAGTTTTCTATTCTTGTATACCTTATTATTTCAATAACTAAATTGTATATATCTTTCAAGTATAACCAAATCATTATTAATGTGTGTCTGGATGTTTTTGAGAATACAATATAAAGAAAAATGTATTAAATCGTTCATCAAATCCTGGAAATAATCTGTTTTTGGAAAATTAATTTAAAGTTAATTATTAATATTAAATTATTTGTTATTTTTGAATACCCCCATAGAACCATTAAAATTTATTTTATGTTTTTAAAAATAAATATATCATACCTTGAAATAATTAAATCTATTAGAGGAATAAAATTATATCCCCCATTCTCCACTGCCACTAAAATTTCCCTTCCACCTATATTAATCATTTCCACCATTCCTTCATTCCATCTATTATTTTTTGGATAAATTATTTATATTCCCATGAAAATATAAAAAAGTTTTTTTACACAAGAATGGCCTTAAGAAATTTATTTTAATATGATCATTTCAAATTTATTAATTTTAAGAACCCTAATATCTCTATACGACACATTTTTGTATCGTTTTTCATAAATGTTTTAAAAAATGTGAAAATATTAATTTCATTATCGAATTATTTATCTAAATTTAATGGATAATGTTTTTACCTTATTTTTAATTCTGATCAAATGATATCATTCAGGATGTGGCACCATCCAGGTAAAAATTATTTTATTTATCAACGTGTTAGTTAAATTTAGTTTTTAGAAATTTTCAGGGTGTGTGGTGGGTTAATATTATTTTTGAGACATATATGTGAATCATGGTCTGTATATCTCCATGTTCCAAGGTGTGTAGATATTGGAAACCTAAAATTTGAAACATAAAGGAAAATCATTCCTTTAGTTAGGTGTGGTTATGAGCGTAGATGCTGGAAGTCTTTATATAGACTACCACTTGAGTTTACATCACCACACCATTATGGTCGATATGGTAGGACCAAATTGTGTATTGCTTTAAACATAAAATAGTGGTTTGTAATATTAGTTCATTTGGGATTGGTGTGAGGAAGGCCACCATGCCCTGTGGGAAACACCAAGAAATAGTGATAATTATTTTTCAATTTGAAATAGATGATTCAGACATTGAAATTCTAAGAGATGTTAAAAATCTTAATGAAGGCACATGTGATCATTAAGAGGGTATGTTTAAAGAATCCTAAAAAAATTCCCCCACTATTATTCCATATTCCCCCACCTCTTCCTAGGGTAACTAATCCACCTGATTCTAGAAAGGCTGTTAAGAATTCTAACATCACCAAAAAATTAGGATGATTACTTACTTTTTTGGTGTTTCCATGTTGATCTATGCTATTGGTATCCTTGTATCTTTATTTAATTTTAATTTGTTTGAAAGTGACCATGTTTTCACCATTAGAGTGGTAGGTTTCATTATAAAATTGTTGTTTTTATAGAATAAATTACTATCATTTTGGTTGGTTCCTTTGGTGATGGAATATAAAAATGATTGTTTTGAAAATAAATAAACATACAACCACTAATACAGAAAATATGCAATTGTTTATCATTGTATTTTAATACAGCACACAAGATTTACATTACCTACATTATCCAATGCTATATTTCTATATCCATAGTACCATAGTCATGTAAGTAAATATATGGGTATACTAGATTCATGTACAAAGTATATGATCCCCCAGCTATAGTAATAATAAGAATAATTGGAACACCATATTCTTTCAATCACATCAAGGTACCCAAGAAAATATATAATAATAATAATAATAATAATGGGGAAAATAGATCCTTTGAATCACATAAAGGTCCCCCATCAATATATATATATATATGATAATGAGAACACAAGATCTTATAAATCAAACTAGTGTACCCCAATAGTAATAAAGATAACAATAATAGTAATAATAATGTGCACATCAGATCCTTAGAATCACTTCAAGGTCCCTAAATAGAAAAAATGTACAATAATAATATTTATTCAATATGTCACATCAATAAAAATTTAATAAATAAATTTCATGTAAAAAACAATTCAATTATAATAATTAATAAAAAAACCATTTAATAAAATTAATTAATCACGAGTTCCTCATTTATCACATGCTTTAGATCATAGGCCATATACTAAGAATATATAATATTTCATTAATCATTAACTAGAGAAAATTTTTTCATAGGTTCACTAATCATAACCACAGAAAAAGGAAAAACCAGGAAACTATTTAGGTCCTCAATATTCATTTCTTTTTGGCTCATTCTAACTATCATGATTTATCTAAATCATCAAAAATATACTATAGTCAAATAGATTCATTTATCCCTATTTATAACTCACCCCTACCCATGGTTCTACAATAAATTATATAGTCTAAAATGATCACCAAATTATTTACAAATTTAATCCCATGGGATCACATATCACAAGGTATACAGTTGAAATTAGCCTCCCATCCAGTGGCTGTATCATTCTAGACTCTAAAAATTGAGAGATTCTACATATATCATATTATTGGTACAATTTAAAAGAATACCTATAATATGGAATAGTTTATTAACATTGGTTAACCAGAAACATACAAACATCACACTTGAAAATAAATAAGAAACATGATTAACATTATTATAGAGAACTATTATTCCATTCCATCATATCTCTAAAAATTACACTTAGTCCTCCTCTATGTTTCTTCGGAAACTAAAATCAAATAATGATGATATTAAATGTTCAATATGGACTGACATACAATAGATTCTTATATTAAATAAACATATAATAATTGACTTTGAATAACTAAATGAAAAAAAAATAAACCATAATCAATTAAAACTATGTAATTTTATTTCCATGATAGTAAATAAAAACCCAGATGACAATAATCGTTGATCTCTTATTGATGGAATGTATAATGTCAGATATCAAACACATTCTATCAAGGAGTTATTTAAAGGAACATTACATGTCCTCAAGACCACAATAGAGATTAAATTATGAATATACATACATTGAGAAATAAGAACATAAAATACTTCTTGATGAAAAAGTATTTCAGGTATGTCTAGGAGGACATCCCTTAATCAACTTGGATGTTATGGGGTATCATCAAAGTATCATAAAGTATCCTCAACAATAAAATACAATGGAGGGGGTACATAAAATGTGATAGGTTTTCCTTGGAATATTTTAATTTGATTAAAAATATTTAATAAGTAGTTAACCAAGGAAATGGTAGGAAAAATAATTTATGATTATTCATTAAGAGCATGAAAATATTCAAAATCATTTCGCGAATGGATTCTCACTTAGTGTACATTATTTGTGCTACTCATCATGAATCAGGCTGATGATTGAGAAAATTACCAACCAATCATTTTTTTGGTGATTACAATGTGAATCAATTAAAGAGACACATACAATCTATAGTATCCAGATATATATTTTTTTCATTAATATTACACACACTTCTACTTTATTGAAACCTTGTATAATTTTCCCACCAAATAAATGGTAACTCTAGAATCAAAGGGATATAAAATATGGATAATAATATAGACATATAAATCCATTAAATTTCTTGATTATCATGGAATATTTATTCCATTTTAATATACTAACATCATAAAATAAAATAGATGGTGTTTACAACTTGTAACACCACAAAATTCTAAAGTACAACTTTATATTCAATAGTGTTTATGACACTCGACACCAAGTGTAAAAAGGGAAAATAATAACCCGAATATTTACAATATATTTAATATATTAAAAACATATAATATAATATATTGCTTGAAATTAATGAATAAATGGAGTTAGAATACATTAAACACAGAAACAACCATCCATGATAGTTTTCATTACACGTAATAGTAACCTTTCACATTATCATGTGTAACACACAAGACCAAGTTTCAAAAAAAATGTACTATTAAAATATTTTAATTTAATATAATATGATATAAAATATGTGTTATGTTAGTGTTTATTAATATTATTAAATAAATAATTAAAATTTATGGTTTATAAAATGAATTTATTGTTTACCAATCAATGAGATATGAAAATAAGAAACAATCAGATATAAAAAGAAATACTATTATTTTTTTAATTAAAAAGGTGTTTTGTATTAATAAAAATAATTAATTAATATTTTTAAACAATTTTAATTAACTATTTATTTTATATATTCAATAAAATAGTATTTATATTCATACATTATGTTTGATAGGCATAAGATAATAACAAACCCAATTTCACACATAAAAACCCATATTTTTATAAAGGAAATTTTACCAACTTTTAATGAAGAACCCATTTTAAATATTAATATTAAAACATTAATTGAATAAAAATGTAAAAAATAATCCTAATATTGGATATAAATAATAATAATTATCTTAGGGTCAATTTTTTATATATATTTTTGAATCATTTTATTTTTTAATTAATTGTTAAAAATAAAGAATTTTAGTTCAATTTTTTGTCATCTAATATATTTATATGGTTGAATTATAATTTCATTTGTTTTAATGATTAATTATATAATATATTTATCAATTAATAAAATTTATTTCATTGTAAATAATTTCAATATAAAATTTATTAGAAAAACATAGAGAACTTTTGAATGATTTTACTTTAGAAGCATGCATTGTCGTCATGCATTTGTGATGAATTTTAAATTAATTTCATCAACTTATATTATAGTAATTTGGAAAAATATAATAATAATTTTGAATCTGTATAATATTTATTCATAAATAAGTCCAATTTTTTTTACAAAGAGTATTATTGAAATTGATTAAAATTAATTTCAATAATTAAAGTCAAATTATGTTTAATAAGGGACAAAACCTTAACCAAAAGGACCAAAATGACCTATAAAATTTTCCAAGAGTCATGGAATGAGAATATCTAGACCATATCCTAAATTTTATATTCTTATTACCATTATTGGTGTGACTTTCAACTTGAAAATCATGAATCTAATTCCATTTTGAAAATATTACAAGAGTGATGCTCGCCTTAAACAATAAATGCACATCTTATCCTCCATCATCGTCACACCTCTCAAGACACAATGGATATACCCTTATATGACCAAGTATATAATATAAATACATAACCCACCATAAAAGCCTCTCATTTTTCATAATGATATCCAAGGAATATTTTTGGGTTAAACCAAAAGGATGTACCTGATTAAGAGGAAACATTTTTCCATAATCTATTCTGTTTTATTTCCATTATTCAACACCTAAGATCTTAGTATTATAATATTTTATATAAAAAAAGTATCCAAAATAAAATATTATTTATTTATACTATTTTTAACATAAAATTACACACACATCCATCTATTGGGTAATGCACATATGGTTTCTATGTACGGTGAACTACTGCCTCGAGAAATGATGATTATTAATTTTTTCTTTACTACCTCTCATGGTTTCAATTATGATGGAAAATCTATTTATAAATAAAATATATGATATTTATTATTTATTTAAACTTATTTAATCCTTATATAACTAATACATTTTATAATTTACTTTTTTTTAAAATGATTACATTATTTGTGAAGTGGGGACTACCACACCCTTAATGTGATGTGATTAGTTCAGAAGATACATGGAATGTATAATGGCATGATATAATTATAATTATTTTATATAAACAACCTATATATGATATTAATGACATAATTACATTCCAATAATATATATATATATATATCATTTTTTATTACCTTTTCACACACAATGAAATAACATCATTCAAGGGTATGTGGATTATTTCCTCCTCGAGATGATGTGATCACATTTAAATCATAATTATTATATATATAAATATATATATGTTTAAATAATACCTTATTTATTATATAATTATAATTCTAGAAATTTTTTATTCTCCATAACTTCTTTCCACACTGATCATTGAAAATGAGAACATTACTCAAAAATATATATGTCCAACCATCTAAATGATTGTAAAGTTGATTCATTTTTCATAACCATGTTAAATTATTTTTCAAATCACCTTTTATGTATAAATATGATAATTATTTCATGATTATTATTATGGAGATGTTATATTATGAACCCCTTTGACCATAGTCGACCCAACCATGTTGTTTTTTACATATAAATAGCATTTGGTGAAGACACCCTATGTACACATAATTGATTAAGAAGTTATATCTAAAATGGTAATAAGTGAATTAAAAGTAACATTAAACATGAAAAAAGTTATAAATAAAGTATATTATTAATATAAATTTTTTATAAATTAATTCAAAGTATGCTCACATGAAAGAAAACAAAAGGTAATCGATTTCATCCCAATTTACATCCCATTGAAAATTATTTTTTTTCACCTAGTTTCTTTTATATTATTTCTATACTTCAATTTTTCATGAAATAAAAATAATCTCCTTGATCTTGTGATATTATATCATTAATATAAATTTTATTCCTTCATAATGTTTATAACATAAAATTTTTCACAGTAGTATAAGACACTTTGGAATGTTCAATGATTATTTTGTCAATAATAACATTAATAAATTTTCAATGGTATTTCCATTCAAGTAAATTATATAAGAATTATTAAATAAAACCATTAATTATTATCTTATCTAGTAATTCATGATATTTTTAAAGTATTAGTACCATTTTTACATTATTTGGTACTCAAAATGTTTTAGAAAATGTTTTTCATAAAACTCATCTTAATTTTTCTTTTTGTCATAGTGCTGGTTTTATTCGAAAATACATGTTTTATTAAAGTATATTCAAAATAATAAATTTTTTTTATATAAAATTCCATTCATTAATGAAAACACCATTTATTTTACTCTAATAGGGTTATGTTGTATTGATATCATCCTTATCCTTCATATTGATTTTTTTGATTGATTTGGTCTAGGGTAATATTTTTATTCACATCCTTGATTCATTTTTTAAATCCCCTTGAAATATTCAATCTCTTATTATCATTGAATTTCCTATAAGTATCTATATCTTCTATCAAAGATATTATTATTTCCTAAACCTTATACTATTTCACATACATTTTCTATATTGAATGTTATTTTATTATTTAGGTAAATGTGGATAATTCCATATTATTTAGTAAACATAATTATTGGACAAGGAATATTATTTATTTTTGAATATTAGATATAAAGAATTTTGTAGACTTGTATGACATGGTTGGGGGCTGTTTATTGATAACCCCTCTATAAATTATTATTCTCAGGGGATGAATCATTTGGGTAGCTATCGTAGAAGGTGTTTTTCAGATATATTGTAAACAGTCTTGTGAAATGTCTTGACGGGAAAGGTACCATGTACTCAAGAAACATGGAATGCAATAATCAATAATTTCATTATTATAAGTCCAAATATTATTAATCCATTGTATTTATATTTGATATATCTATGGATCCACTCTATTTTCAATTAATTTATTAAATGGAAAGTGTTTTTTTTCCTATATTTACATATATATTTTTCCTTATATAGTTATTTGAATTGAATGTCTTATCAGTTATATAGCATTCCTAGGTAATTTCTTCTGAATAATTCATTATTTTTCCCACTAATTTAATTCTTTATAGAGAATCTGAGCTCACCCTAACTATGTTTCATTCCCTAATAACCTAAGAAGAGTTTTATGAGTGATCTGTAGGGATTTTCTATATGGAATAATGATATTATCAATTTTTTTTATTTAAAAAAATGGTATTTGGAAATAAATTATAATGTAATTAGTGTATTATTTTTTAGTTAATGTCTAATTTATGTATCTAGTTTATTAATACTACAAAACTATTTGGTCCATATATATTTGTGTCCTTGGAATCATGCTAATGTAATAGAAGTAGACACTAACTCTAGGCTATATATAGTCGGGTCGCTACAGTTGGTATTAGTAGAAGTTTAGTAGAACCCTTGCAAACTAGATTTTTTAATACATATGTTAGGGAGAATAAAAATAAGGTATAAATTTATTAGAAGTATACAATAACCTCTAATTGTTTAGTTTGATATATATTATTTCATTTTCCATGAAAAAAATCCTTGTCTAGATACTATAAGTGGGTGTGGTTTTGGAATAAATGTACATTGGAGTAATAACTCTGACAAGGTGTTATGAGACTTACATGTGGTTACCTGGTACATGATAACATTACTTACTATGTACCAGGTTTTACAATCAACGACGACATTCTTAGGATAATTAAAATTTTCTTTAAAAACAAATTTTGAAAAAAAATTCCAGTTATTAACCTATGTTTATCCTAATGTGATTATGATAAAAGATAAAGTATCATGATTTAAAAATCTAATAAATTATATTATGGACAAACCATAAACCAATGAAGGATCTTTTCTAAAATAAGTGGATAGAGTATTTATTTATTTGGCTTGTATTGAAAACTATAGTTAAAAGTCTATTTATTTATTAAAATAATTTCAAAGATGTCCATCGTAGATATTATCAAAATTATATTAATATGGTTTTAGAAAAGGACAACCAATATTCTGGGTGGAAACTAATAAATTCCAGCAAGACAACGGGACTTGGACCCATAATCGAAGGTCGAGAAGGATTTGACACCCACTATTGACCAATGCAATGTGTTTGACAAATTGTCATTTTTTTAGATAAAAAATTTGTTGAATAATTTTCAACGATTAACCAATAAAAACACTTTAGAAGATTAAAGAATAATCTATTAACCATATTGGATTTGGAAGATATTTTTAGGAAAATAGTTAGAATTTTCACTCCATTTTAGGCCTTATGATGGTTTATATGTTTCTTTTAGTTATTCAGGCATAAAAAATTCATTATTTGTAATTAATTTATGTGAGTAAAGGGATTAATTATAATTAGACCTAACACCTACAAAAAATCTATGATTATTAAAAAAAAATTGAAACCTATCAAGAAATAATACTTCCTTATATTTATTATTATTAAAATAATTACCCAACATTAGGAAAATGAGATTCAAATAAAATATTTTCTAAATACCATCATTTATCTTGAATTTAAGGTCTCATAAATCATCCATGATTTATAACTTTCAGTCCCTCAACATTATATTGATAATTCACATGTCTATCATTAAGGACCTTATTCACTCACAAAAAATATTTATGCATTTTTTTCAAGTATGTAAGTATAAATTTAATTAATTTTCTCATACATATTATATTTGTAATATGTTATTCTATGTGAACTTTACACTTCCCACACTATCTTTTCTAGAGGATGTTTTATAAAACCCTCTCACGAGGTGGGATTTTAATGTAAGAAATATCAAAAAATATATTACCAAGAATGAGTATAAATTTTTAGGATGAAATTTTATTAAGGTGGGGAGAATATGACACCCCTAAATGATAGAGTACATAATTTTAATTAATAGTATTTATGACACACATCATAATGTATATAATGGGAATATAATAACTAGACACATTATTGTATATTTAATATCATAAAAATATAATATATTATATAGATTGAAATACACATATCACTGAGTTTTATTGTATTACATGAATGATTTGAAATCATTGATTGCTTGTGTTATAAGCATCAGTGACTTTCCATGATATCTTGTATTACACAGAAGATTGATTATCACCACATAATAATTTATTATAAAAATATATTAATTCAATATAATATGATACAAACAATATGTTATATTAGTGTTTATGAATAACATTAAATTTTAATGAAAAAAATATTATTTTTAAACCTTATTAATTATTTATAAATTAATGATAAATGAAAATTAGAACAAATTGAATGTTAAAAGAAATATTTTTATTTATATGATTTAAATGAGATTATTTATAATAAAAGTCATTAATTTGAATTAGTAAATTATTTTAAATATATAAATTATATATATTAACTAATTTTTTAGTATTCATCCATTAGGTGTTATAGGGATTAGATAAGAACAAACACAATTTCATATATAAAATCCCATATTTTTATAAAGGCAATTTTAATGTCTTTTAATGGAGAAGCTATTTTAAAAATAATTTTTCACAATTTAATTGATTTAATAAGTAAAAATAAACTTCATCCTTGAAATTTAAACATAATAATTTATTTAGGGTGAATTTTTGATAATTTTCTAAAACATTTAAATTTTTCATGAATAGTTAAAAAATTAGAATTTTAGTTCAAAACTAGTTGTTCATCTAATTTATATATAATATTAAATTATAATTATAATTTGTTTTAAATTTTAATTATATAGTATTATTAACAATTAACACAATATATTTCATTTGAAATAATTTCAATTTAAAATTTATTATAAGAACAAAGCAATCATTCATCCATTTTTAAATTAAAAAATTGTGTTGATTCCCTACATGCGGGATGAATTAAAAATTAATTTATTCCAATTATATGAATTTAATTAGGAAAAATTGATTCTCTATTTTTAATATTTAAAATTTAAAATTTTTAATAATATCAACATTGTTTTTTACCACGAATATTAGTAAATGTGAGTAAATATTTTTACAATGATTAATGTTAAAATATGATTAATAAGAAACTAAACCATAACCATAATGCCCAAAAATTCATATAAAAAATTTCAAGACCCACTGGATGAGCATATTAATACCATATAATCCTTTTTCTAGAATTGGGACTAATATTGGATCCTCTTACAATGTGATAAACATGCATATAATTCCTTTGGGAATATATTACAAGAGTGCCACTCCTCCCACACTATAAAAGAACCTCTCCACCTCCCACTTCCTCACACATCTCAATATAATTTTTATTAAAAAATATATGACCAAATAGCTTCTAAACATACCTTCCCTCATCATACTATCCTCTCCTTTGGATGAAGGAAATCCAAGGATACTTTTTGGTTCTAACCAAAAGATGTTACCCGATTTTGATGAATTTGTTTCCTAATATATTTAGTTATATTTTCATTATAGAACCCCAAAAATCTTACAATTATAATATTTTATAAAAAAAATTATGATAAATATAATAGGTTTTTTATGGGAATATTTTAACAAACAACTACATACACTTCCATCTAATGGGTAACAAATATATAGTTTCTATGTACGGTGAACTACTGCCTAATGAAATGATGATTGTTAATTTTTCTTTTAACACATCTCAATGTGGTAATTAGGATATAAAATCAATTTAAATATTTAATATATGTTATTTATTATGTATTTATACTTTATTAATCATTTTATATCACATAAATTTATTGCATTTTAATTTTTGTAAAAATGATAACTTCGTTTGTGGAACTGTGCACTAACACCCCCTCAAAGCCATGTGATTCGTTCACATGATACATGAACATTTTTTAATTAGAAAAATGTGACATAATAAATCTATATATTATTTTCATTATATAATTACTTTAATTAATTAGTATATATTTATATATATAACCATTCAAACACAAAATCGTAACATTGTTCATGGATGTGTGGATTACCACCTCCTCGACATGATATGATTCCTTTTACTTCATAAAACATCTCTATATAAGTATATAATATTAACTAATATGTTATTTTTTATATAAATACCATTCTTGTAAGATATTAGTCTACAAACCATCTTTCCCTAATGATCATTGAAAATGAGAATGTCACTCAAGCGTACGTACGGCCTACCGTCTCCATGATTATAATTTAGATTCATTTTTCATAATGATGTTAAATGATTGTTTTTAAAAATTATTTTATATATAAATTTGATAGTTATTTTTGGATTATTATTATGGATGTGTTATATAATGACCCCTTTGACAATAGTTGACTTATCTATGTTGTTTTTGACACATAAACCGAATGTCGTCAAAACACCTGACTTAAATTTAATTGATTATGTAGTTGCATATTACATGGTAATAAAGGAATTAAAATTAATTAAAAACATGAAAAATGTTATCAATAATGTATATAACTAATATTATTTCATTATAAATTTATTTAATGGAATTTCACTCAAATGAAAATAAAAGGTAATGGGTTTCATCTCAATTGAGATCCCATTGAGTCTTCTTTGTTTTTATGCACATAGTTCATTTTATATGGTGTATCGAATACATTTTTTAATAAAATATAATGAATATAATTATTATTTTCATATTATAATATTAATTTAAATTTTTTCCCTTTATAATTCTTATGATTTACAATGTTTCAATGTTGTATATGACAATTTGGAATCATTAATGATTAGTTTCCTCCACAATAACATTAATGATAATCAATTGTATTTACATTTGAGTAAGTTATACAAACATTGATTAATAAAACCATTAATTTTTAACTTATATGTTTACTAATTAAATGATTCAAGTATATGTTCAATTTTTTCACTCTTTGGTTGTAAATTTTTTTTAGAATTTTTGTTAGATAACCTAACATTATTTTAATATTTAGTCAGAGAACCAGTTTTCTTCTAAAAAACATGGCTTGTTAAAGAGTTCCAAAAAATGTTTTAAAAATATAATTTTATAATCTGTAAAATCCTCAACAACATTAATAATTTATTTTACTCCACTTATAGTATGTTTTATTGATACTATCTTCCTCCACCCTCAGTATTATTATTGATTTATTTGGTCAAATATTGTGTTTATATTCACATCCTTGATTCATATTTGAAATCTCCTTGAAATATTAAATCTTCTTTGATCATATAATTTCTCCAAATTATCTATATTATCAATCATGGATATTACTATGTCAAAAAAATACATTGTTTTAAATATAGTGTATACTTTGATAGTTAATTGATTATTTGTTGAAATATTTAAAATTATGTATTACTTATTCAATTACATTATTTAATAAGGTTTTTACAAAAAAAATATTTGATAATGCATATTATTAATTTCGATTATTCAATATGTGGAATGTATTGGACAAGTAAAAAATCGGTGGGTCCCATCTATAGATAGTCCCTCTATGTATTGGTTTTATCTTGAGACAAGTCAATTTTCTCACCACCTTGGATGGGTGTTTACCTGATATTTTGTAAACTATCTTGTGAATGGTCTTGACGGTAAATGAACTATGTACATAGGAAGGAATATATCCAATAATAAATAATTTCCCTCATATTTGTTCCAGATATTATTAATCCAAAATATATTGGGTTGAAATATCTATGGATACAATTTATTTATAGTTAATTCTTTAAATAGAATGTGCATCTACATCTAACCTTCCCATATTTATTTTTCCTTATCTAGTTATTAAAATGGAATGTGTTATTAGTTTTTTGACCTCTCCTCAATTATTTATTCTAATTGATTCATTATTTATTCCACTATATTTTTCCATTACTAAGAATTTGAAAACACCCTTATTATGTTTTGTTCCCTAGGAATCCAAGAAGCATATTATGAATGATATTTGGGGAATTACTAGATATAATAATGGTATCCATATGGTTTTTTATCTAGATAGATGTTATTTAGAAAAATTTTGTTGAAATGTGTGTATTATTTTATAATAAAAGTCTCATGTATATATATAGTATAGAAATACTAATAAAATACATTGTCCTTGGGATTTTATTACTTATAATAATTATAATGTAATTGTTGAAGAAACTGACTATGAGCTATCTGGGGTCAGGTCACTACAAAACATGAGTTCCAAAATGATGAATATTGAGATTAAAAACCCCACTTATGGTTTGGGTAGAAACTAAATAATAAAATTTACAAATAATCACTTAAAAATGATATTTAAATACAATTAATAATATAATTTTATTATATAACATCTCAAAAAGGTATTATATACACTATATAATGGAAATTAGGTACAAATTATAAAGCATATCTCAAGTTGGGGAAATATTGATGGAAACCCATTAACTCTTGCACTAAATTCCCCATATATACATTTAAAACATGTTTAATAAACATATATATACTAATAATTTATTTATAACCTTAATCACATCCCATTTCATTTATAATCTATATAAATGGTCATTTTTCATGAATTCTTTTGATTTTCCACATTAATGTTTACAGTTTTGATCATTGTTAAGAGTTTCATCAAAGAAATGATTATATTAATAAATATTCTAAAAAAAATATTAAAAGGTCATTAAAGATAATTCTAAAATGTATTTTTGAAACATTTATTATGTTTCAAATTACATTTAAGAGTGTTTTATATGGTATCCATGATGAAAAAGTAGATAATAAATATGTTTTGGTGTTTTTTATTAAAGGAGGGTGATTACTTCATTGATTAATTATATAATATTTAATACATAGATAACCCAAAAATTATTTAAAAATATATAACATAATGTTATTGTAAATATGATTTCATTATCATTTATTACATAAATGGATAGTATTGATCATGTTGGTGGTTAAACTAACCCAATCAAGAACCCATAATGATTAGTGGATAATTAATAGATTTTTTAGATGTAATTTCATTATAAAAGGAGAGTAATTATGTTATTTAGTGTTTATCAGTTTGATAGATAGAAATATTTTTCAACTATAATGGGTAATTGGTATGAAAATATTACACAATTTTTATAAGAGATTACAATCCAAGTACAATAATACAATTTAATTAAACTAAAGACTATTATTTGGTATTCATATCATTATGAGTTTATTAAATTTGTTCATTAAATAAAATTACTAATATCATTCAAATCGTATTAATCCTTTAATCATATTCTTATATTAAACCATTTAATGAGGATAAGTAAAAAAAGAAAGATGTTACGTCGTGGTAGTGGTTGTCCGCAGAATGCATGGAAACGGGTTTTGTTTTACTTAATAGATTGGGTATTTTTATAAATAAAGATATAAATAATATTATAATAACATTAAATTATATAAATTATAATAATATCATTATATATTTTTTATATAATAAATTTGGAATAAGATAATTATGATGAAATTCAATTGGTTGATAGTACTCACATCTATGACTAGATTTTTCATTAGAATCCTCAATGAATTAGAAGGGTTTAGGATAATTATATGTGACTAGGGTAGAGGGTTATAAGAATGTAAAAATTTATTGGTTTTAAGTATAAATTATAATTAAATTTGTGTCTCCAAGTGTTGTTGTGTTCCAATATTATATGTGAAGGGAATGGTAGTTTTGGGAACACCTTTACATTTTCCATAATTCCATGGAACTATTCATGGGTAAATTTATTGAAAATTGAAACAAGTGTAGAAGAATAATGTATTGGTAAATAAAAATATCAATACTAAAATTATAGGAGGGAATCTAATTATTTAGGAATTTTACACTAGGTTAAACCAGATTTTATTCTCTTAATTTTACCTTGGTAATTAATTTCTAACACTTGTAACAAATTTCAATGAAAAAGAATAAGAATTTTGTCTTTAAATAATTTGATACATACAATTTAAAATTTAAATATAATTTTATCATATAAAATATCTGAAGGTGTGAATAATTAATCATAAACTATACATTTAATCGTGAAAATCCATTTTTATATAAATAAAATTTTTAATATTTAAATTTATATGCAATATAAAAATATTTTTGCAACATATTTTAATGATATAATTTGATTTATTATATAATAATTAATCTATATGAGGTTTACAAGGAAAATCAAAACTGAATCATCTTTTAAAATAAATAATTTAATGAAAAGTCCAAACCCCATTATATAATAAAGTAACATTTTAATTACTTATAAATTTTTTTTCCAAAGGTTTTCTAATTTACAATAATATTGAAATATGTTTAATTTTGTTCCCCAAATTGAAATTTGTTTAAATAAAATGTTTTATAAACTTCTAAAACATTCTTATGTAGTGGTAAATTCATTCAAATTTCTTGTTTTTTGAAAAGCATAGTTTTCAACAAAAAATGATATTTTTAAAGAGGTCAAAAAACTATACTATGTTTATTTTGTTATGATGAATCCAAAAATGGAATTATTTTTTTCAATTTGAAATTTAAAAATGAAACTTTTAAATACTGTATTCAATAAAGGATCTTTAAAGTGGGAATTACTGTAATAGTTCATGATATGTTATTTACCTATTGTAGTGAAGTGTCAGATGTTATATCCCCACTTAAATAATTTTATTTTTGAAATTTGGGTATATATAATCTATTGAAAATATGTGGATACTCATTACTTATAGATTATTTAGGGACCCTAGTTTTATCTTCTATTGTTTTGTTTTAAAATAAGACTTTCACCAAACATGTTGTCAAATTCCACCAAAATTTTACTCTCTTGCCAAAAACCTAGACATTCTCTATATAATTAGATAAGAAAATATTGAACTATATTTCCTTATATGTGAGAACATTCATTAAGTTTATCATGTATTTCCTCAGGGATGAAACATAGATGAAATCAGGAACATTAGAAATGTTGGATGGCATAACCTATCAGTAAGTTATAACCCCAATTAGATATAAATTTAAATAGGACCAATATACCTATGTCATAACTTCATATATTCACTAAATCTTATGACTCCATTATATAGTGAATGCTCTATGAATACATGATCCAAAATATTAAATTCCATGTCTTTTATTATTATCTGTGTAGCTCTTTTCTTCATTCGGATACATTAATGTCATCATGAATAGTTCAAAATTTAATATATGTCTCTTTTACAAGATCTATGGTAACTAAAATTCTCTCTCTTACTTGTTCGGAATATGATGGAATGTTAAACCTCTTCCTATAAAATTATTCACATAGTGATATGTGGACTTATGAATGGAAACTATTATTTTATGAACATTTTAATAAAGGTAGATACATGTCTCCAAAATTATAGAAGTCAATAGAACATGATCTTAATATGTATTATAATCATTATATAGTCTATTCATAATTTCCATCAGTATGAGGATGATAGGTCATGATTAAATGTAACTCAATGTTGACAACCCATTAAAGACTCATCCAGAATTTAGATGTGAATGTAGTGTCACATTTAGATACAAAGGATAGAGGTTTTACATGATGCCTTATGAATTCATAGAAACAAATACTTAAAATATTCCCAAGGGGTATATCCTCTCTTATGACTATTAAATGAGTAGACATTTTATGATGATCAATGATTAACCTTATAAAATAATTATTCTTCAGAGTATATGGTAGTCTAGTGAAAAAGTAGATTACAACATTGTCTCACTTCAATGTAGGTATTATTAGAGGTATAATAACACATTTATGATGTTTTAATTCCGCCTATACATACTGTAATACTAAACGTATTGACACATAATCCACAGTTTCTCGATTCACACTGTCCCATAATAAATTTTATCATAAATCCCAATGCCAATCTAATTTAATTGGATGTATAATGAAATTTTATCTATGTACATCATATAACAATTACCTATTCAACAATCATAAGAAATTAAATGAAGAAACTCTTTCTAAAAACAATACTAGAATACAAAAACAACATATATGTGATCACTAATAGAGGAAGGGGTGAATTAGCAAACCCTTTTAAATTTATTCCTTAAGAAACATCCTTCACCTTATGTTAAAATTACATGAATTCACTAGAAAACAAGGAAACGATAACAATCACAATAATATAATTAATTACAAGGTTCAATACTCAATATGAATATATAGTCTTTTTCATTGTAAGGAAATAATCCAATCCACAAAATCTACTAGAAAAAAATACTTTAAGAGTGGTTACAAAAAAGTATGATGTACGTTGATACTTGAAATTCACATTAAGAAATTAATAATTCAGGTTCATATAGAAAAATCAAAATATGTAACATGATTTTTCTGAAAAATTGTATAATTTTCACCAAAATAATTTGATAAGTTATCATTGATGTGCATTTATATAATAACATTTACTTTTTAAGGATGTCCTTATTTTTTTCTTTCCCTTTAATTAATAACTACATTAAATAACTTTATGTAAACTAATAACTTCATAAAACTAGTATTTTACACACAAATATATGTATTTGAGTTTATAATGTTATATTCACTTCATATTATGTTTTGGGTTTTCAAAAATAGCTCTTCACATGGGCATGTGACTGATGAACACATGCATGTTATCTAATCTTCATGAAGGAATGCACGCATGCATGAAATGAAAAAGCTTCCTTCCTCACACAAGAATATTCATGATACCACTTTGGAAAGATGTATATTATACACAATGACTTCTTACACTGTACAACCAATTATCTCACATTTTACAGCTACACAACCACTATTCATTGTAAAATCAAAAATATATAATGGATCCATATTTTTATCATCTTATTGATATACCAAGATAATGCCATTATTAAATGCATTTTCACATTCATGTTATAGTTTTTCATGGAACTAAAGGCCTTTACATGACCAGATATTCTCATAGAAATTCTTGTCTGAAACAAGGCTGAAGGCCAATGGATTTACTATTTCCCAACCTAAGGGGATCAAAAATATTTTTCTTCATAAAATATAATTTATCACTCCTCATTTTCCTTAAGAAAACAGGATTTGTTGAAATATGATCATCATCATCTATCGGTTAAGGATATCCTCATATTATTGGAAAAGATCATTTTTTTGCACTACCTCATACTCATGCATTAAATTATAGATCAAACCTATGAGATAAATTTAATTTTTTGATTATATCAATCAGTTGCTTGTATTTTTATTTGAAATATGAAAATGTGGATATCATTAATATTTTATACATAAAATCGTGTTGATATTAATTCTTGGTCTTAGACTCTCTTGTATGTAAATGATCCATCCTTCCTTCCTTGAAAAATCTATGCATTTCTATCTCTAATTGGTAGTATAACACACATGAGAAAATGTTTTAATGCAATGAAAATATTGCATGCATATATGTTAGTAAATGGATTTCTTAGACCTGAAATCCACCATCTCAAGCTAAAATTGATGATCATCAATGATTATCCGAAATTCAATGAATCTTTTGGCGAGGAATCAATGGTTTCAGGGGTCTCCTATGTGAAAAAATGGTTGAATGTTCATGATGATGTTGTGGAATCTCAAGGATCATTAGATCATTTTTGATCAAATGGATGAATTATGTCCATATTAATTTAATAAGGGTGAATAGTGTAACAATTTCCACATTCAACATTAATATTCTATACATATTATGTATTCTATATAAATAATCCCCTTCTGGATAAACTATCAAGCCAACATTGTTGTCAGTAACCAGATTAGTAGCAGATACATTTTTATACGGGTCATTCCATAGGTGTAAAGTCCCAGAAATTCCCTATTTTTTAATTATATGGAATTATTACGAGGCTATGAAAACTGATGGAACTTGATTCTGAGGCCCAGAGTGATTACAACAAAAATTTGAACATTTTTATAATACGTTCAGTAAATGTGCGGGTGGGAATTTCAATCTATTGAACCACTGCTCAGATTATAAATCTGAGGGCATAATTTATTTTATAGTTCCAGGATTCTCTTAGGCAAAACAAAACATCGACGGGTAAGGGACAGAAGAAAAATGTTTTTTTATTGTACTTTTCATAAAAAAAATAAAAAAATATCTAAAAGTTATTTTATTCCTTCTTTAAAACTGTCACGTGACTGTATTGGGATCAAAGAGTTAACACATAATTATATGAAGTCGTTTATTAACTTTGTTCACACTATTGTGTAAATGCACCTTCAGGTAATTAATGGATTCATTAATTAATTCAATGATGAACCACATTCATGAGCGGAATGATAAACTCTTAAACTCTAAAATGGTAATCGAACTATTCGTGAAAGGTATTGGACAACCGTATAAGAGTTCTTTGTGAAGTGACAGCGGGAACTCTCTCTAATGAATAATAACGAATGAATGATGTCATTGGGGATTTGAATAGGGATCAATGAATTCCAATAAATATCTTAGAATGCAGATTATTCTCCCTTAACTGTAGTGTTTTCCAACAAGTTCAAGTTAGGGGTCTTGATTTTATTCTAATAGATTTAGGAATCATCTTCTTCTGTTCTTGTAAAAATATGAAAAATGTGGATCAACTAACTAACGGGTTGATCCACAGTTCATACATTTTATTAATGCGAGTGGTTGACGTGGGGCCAAAATTTGGGATTAATAAATATCTTCTGTTGATGGATTCATTCCTATATAATAACGCTAATGCGGAGGGCGCAGGACGAACCGAACCTGGAACATACCCTCCTTCATACCTGTTCCTGGTGCATTCCTTGAGACGGGTCAATGAACATATCATCAATGTGATTTTGAGTGCTATTAAATTAATTTTATGTCTCGGGAGGCCTGTAGGTGCAGACGAGGCAAATAATGCACCACTGGAGTGCATTCAGTGGTCCGAAAAACAATATATTGGGCCAGCAGCACTGGCCGTGTGCTGATCAGATGGTGGCATTCCATGGTGGGGGTGACAGTATCCATTAGGTTTCCACAAGGGAGGCATCACAACTCGGTCCATAGTGATAGGAATACCCGTGCCCACGGGCCCTACCTTTTTTCAGTCGACATGGACATGTCAGATGAAGCGATGCCAAGCTGGCACCGCTATTGGAAGATTCGAACGGACCACATCTATTCGGGGGGGAGAGTAGACACCACTTGGATGGCGGGCCACACCTAGATGGGTGGGACTGACTGGTCCCATGACCCAGCGGGGTGGGAACAACATGCCATGTTGGCTTGGGTCGGGTCAGACCCGGGTTGGGTCAGTTTGTCCAAGACTAGGTCAGGTAGGTACGGTCGTGTCGGGCCAAACCCAGATCCAATTTCACCCAGTTTCTCTTGAATTTCCATAACTTCTAAACTAAAAGTTCATTTGATGAACCATTTATAGAGTAACATCCCTTAGGATGAGGTAGTCCTTTTGAAATACTCCACTTAGGTTTCGAAGAAAGTTGGAGTATGGCCAGGTAGGATCGAACTCAAATCCAATCAGGCCCTCCGATTTAAAAACCCTCTAACATACAGACTAGTTTTTTGATTGATGTGTCTTCTGTCATGTTTTAACCATCATGACATGGTGTTTTTTTAGGTTAGATCTGCATGGGACTTTGTGGTATCTAGGGTACGACCGATGACTTGAGGAGAAAAATCTATAGAACTCAAGTGCACGATTTTCAGGAATCCTGTGGCTCACTGTCAAATGAAGAGATACCCTTTATAGATCAGCATTAGAGTGACCCTGTTTGGATCACCAGTTTCATGACACAATGAGTACCATCTTTATAGAGGCCCATCGTGGATCAAAAACTTACAACCCTTTGTAGATCGATGTTCTACCCCCCTGTGTGGTTCGACAACTTACGACCCTATGTGGATCGATGACTTACAACTCTGTGTGGATTGGCGATGTAAGACCCTATGTAGAGAGGTGACATACATCCCTATGTGAATCAACAGTTGAGTTACTTCTTTTTTTTCAATAGAGGAACTTCTCAATGGAATAATATGATTTATCTTTATGACCAATGATCGTATTCATGTTCTTTAAGATATATACCTGGTGTGAGCTGTCTTTTACTTTTCTCATTGTGATTAAAATCATGCTTTGTATTTTTTCCAGGATGGAATTATGGGACACCTTTGAGGGTCTTAGGGTCTCTACTGGGTATTGTTATAGTCACCCCTACACAGGCATCGTCCGTACCTCGTTGTGTCTTGTGCAGACGATGGACATCTTTGACCAAGATTTGGGAGCAAGGACAAGATGGTGTATGGAGGTGACCTGTTAAATTGGAGAACTATAGTAATGAGTTGGACATACCCTCCAGGTATTATCCTTGGTGGACATCCTCATAATCTTTTTTTCCTTTTTTCTATGCCATCTTTTTGTTGGGTTTGTATACTGGCCCATTCTACTTCAGTTAAAAATTGTAATTTTAGTAGTTATACTACATGGTTTTCTCTTATTGTGTACCTGTTTTGTGTGTTTGTAGGTTTAAATTTAATTCCTTCCCATTTTAGTTATATTCCATTCGGGTTCTAGTCTCCAACCCCAGGCTTATGGAAGGAGGGAATGGGGTAGTCAAGGCATGAGTCTTGGGGTTGGTTCATGATAAAGTGGTATCATAGGGAAGTCAGTTCTACCAGATGTACTACGAGTCTATGTTTTCAATGGATCAATACTGTTAAGTGTCTTAAGTTTGGATTAGAGTTCTAGAGTCCATTGTAGGTGCGGTAGTTTGTGTATACATGCACTAGGACCCAAAATTCTAATTTCTGATTCGGTACAAGAAAACAATGATAGTGTGTGTTTTTTGATGTTTTTCTTTTTATCTTATTTGAGTCATCTCACTAGGTATTACTTATTAATTATGATACATTTGTTTATTTTCAGGATGCCACCACATAGGTATCCAACTAGGATTCTAGGCAGGTTTTTGGATGATAGCCCACAGACTGATGAGGCTTTGGTGCAGGTCCCTCTTACAGTGATAGAACCCACGGGTGGTGCCCCAGTAGCACCACCACCCATTGGGCAATAATTTATCCCACCCCGACCAGTGGACAGTACAAGCCAAATGAGTGCATTGCATGAGTTTCGAATATATAGTCCTATGATCTTTCAAGAATAGACAAATTCATAGGTAACTGATCACTAGATGGAGGCTGTGGAATGAGTTTTCCATTTGGGCGATATACTAGTAGACCAGATAGTGATCTTAGTCGCAATTCTATTTAAATACACAACATGGAGATGGAGGAGAATGATGCTCTACATGTATGAGGAGATGAATCTTTCCTGTTTGGACTTTGAGATCCACTTTAGGCAGAGTGCGTTCTAGTGACACTACAATCTATGTGTATTCACGAGTTACTGCACTTATAGAAGGGTATTCAAACAGTGGCCCAATACTCGGTGAGATTCACTGACCTCTCTCGTTACTCCTCCAACAAGGTAGGTGAACATTTTCTTCAGGGCCTGGACCTTTGATTAGGGTCTTTTATGGGAGATTGGAGCTTTGATGATATTGATCAATATTTTGACGTAGGCTGGAGTGCTAGAGGGAGCACTTCTGTAGCAGATAATCTTAGATGAGCAGGCACTGACTATGATAGCCACCACTTAATGACACATAACTGAGTAATATATAGCAGGATGTAAAGGGATTATACAGATAGCCATGTGGGACATCCTTCTAGTGGATTACCCAAGGATTTAGGGTCAGAGGTGTGGATCTAATGGGATAGAGGAGGTCAGCTGATGAGCATATTGTGATACTCATATGGTTGGTAGAGTCACATGGCTCATGATTTCCTGAATCATCACACTGATGATCAGCATACTGTTGAGGGAACACCGAGGCAAGGGTAGAGATTCGAGCAAGGAGGACTGCAGGTTGGCAGATGTGGCAGGGGAGCAGGTCGTACAATAGGCGGTGGGTAGTAATTTCAGGTTCTACTACCACCACTCTAGGTGGTCCACCCTGACCATAGGGAGAAGGTGGATAGGGACGAGCTCAGCTTTAGGATGCTGAGGCCTATAACCAAGATGCTCTATAGATGATTCGAGGTACAATCTATGTCTACTCCACCCTAGATGTAGTTCTTATAGTCCCAGGTTCCTATCAAAATTTTATTACAATAGCTCTCATTCAGATCTCAGAGATTTTGGGGGGATCCGTATGCTTGATCTTTATTATTAGATAATCCAACAACAGACTATTCGATGATTAGGCACCGGTTCCTGAATTGTTATCTTCCTCTAGGAGGCAAGGGATTTGACTGGGATTTCTTAGTAGCAGCATCGAGGCTTTAAGATGTCATCTTGGGTGTGGACTAGTTATCCTGGGTCCATTCTCTAATCGTATATTTTAGGCAAAATGTGTGGATTTTCTTTGAGGATGGGACCATGTTTTCATTCACTAGTGAGAAGTGAACCTTTGCAACTCAGAATGGACTTTCTCAGGGGAGGATGCAACCACTCACTCATCAGTTGGCTTGCCTTTCCCTTAGAGTAGTTGATGAGTGGAGTCCGAGAAATCCAGTAGTAGTGGACATGTATGTTAATGAATTTCATGAGGATGTTCTGGAACTACCTCATCGAAGAAATGTAGACTCCTACATCGAAAATTACCCAGGGATGACACCGATATATACACAAAAATATTGGATACCTCCAGCGGAGAGTCCTGATTTGAGGGTTCTAGTGGAGGGATTTCAGGGGAAGGGGTTCATAAGGCCGAGTGTTTGTTCCTGGGAAGACCTGATTTTATTTTCCATGAACGCATATGAGAGTTTGAGGTTTTTTGTGGACTATCGATGACTGATCCAGGTGTTCGTGAAGAACATGTATCCACTCCCATGTATTTATGATCTCATACATCTATTGAAGGGAGATTGTTGGTTTTCAAAGATAGAACTCAGATCGGGCTATCATAATCTCATGGTACGAGATGAGGAGGTACCAAAAACGGCTTAAAATGTCTATATGGACACTATGAGTTCTTGGTGATGCATTGTGGCATGACCTACTTCTTATTAGTGTTCATGGGACTCATGAACATGATATTCTAGCCAAACCTCAATCACTTCGTGGTGGTCTTAATTGACGACATATTTGTGTACTTAGTGTCAGAAGAGGATAATTCTAATCATCTGTAGATGGTTCTAGATACACTCTGGGGGCACTAGATTTATGGTAATCTTTTGATGTTCTAGTTATAGATATGGGAGGTCAACTTTTTGGGACACATTATCTTGGAGGATAGAGTTGAAATGGATCTGGCGAAGATAGAGGTAGTGTTTTATTGAGATCCACATTGGAACGTGAATGAAGTGAGGAGTTACCTAGGGGTTGGCTATGTATCACCAATGATTCATACCAGAATATTCCAGATTAGCAACAGCCTTGTCATCTTTGAAAAAGAACGTACAATATTTCAAGTGGAAAAGGAAAATTCAATAGTGTTTCTAGGAGATGAGGCAGGGACAGATGAGTGCCTCCATCTTGAGGCTACTAGAAGAGGGAGTTGGGTATGTAGTCTTTTTCAATGCATCATGGACCCAACTAGGTTCTATTTTGATGATGGAGTGAGTTGTGAATGCCTATGGCTCCCAACATTTGAGACAGTACGAGTAGAACTATGCTACTCTTGACCTCAATTTAGAAACAGTGGTCATTGACACAAAGATTAGGCGACACTACTTGATAGATGAATGATTTACTATCTACTCTGATCACAAGAGTCTTAGGTATATATTCTCACAAAAGGACCTAATCTGGAGATAGTGGAGATGGATAGAGATCCTCCATGACTATTACTTTGAGATAGTCTACACTCTTGGGAAGGGGAACATGGTGGAAGATTCACTCACTAGGTGGTCTGGTTTACAGTTGCTGAGTGAGGCAAGAAAGTAGCTATCTATATTGCAGTTTTCATTCATGGATTTTGATGGATCATCTTACCTCTAGAATATGATAGTAACTCTCACACATCTTCTCTGAGTCAGGGATACACAACTTGGGTATATTGATTGTGAGACCCGATGTGTGCAGATATCCTTAATAAAGGCTCCTGAATTATTTTATGAAGGTGGGGAGAACATCATCATTTTCAGAGGGCACACCTTGATACTAGTGACGCTACGAGAGGATATGTTGAGGTAGTTCCCCACATCCCCTTTTGTGTTACATCCTTGTGTGGATAAGTTGTGCCAGGACCTCCAGCATTAGTACTAGTAGCCAGGGATGCAGAATGAAGTGGAAGAGTTCATTTAATGATACCTCACTTGTCAGCAAGTGAAGTCCGAACATCAGGTTCCAATAGTCTTAACCCATCCACTTGAGCCTTCGTAATGGATGTGTGATGGAATCTCTATGTACATCGTGACAGGGCTACCCCGTACGTTCCGGGTGATAATTCCATCTGGGTGATCCTTGAATGACTCACCAAGTCATCCCACTTCAAACCCATCATGGGTAAGTATCAATAGAGGGATTGGAATGCCTCTACATATAGAATATTATATGACTTCACAAGGTTCCATCAGTGATTGTCTCTAATCGTGATGCTTATTTTACATCTTGGTTGTGGAATTGATTACATGAGTCATTTGAGAATCAGCTATGTTTGAGTATTTCCATTCATTCTTAGACAGATGGTCAGATAGAGAAGACCATACATATGCTTGAGGACATGTTCCATACTTGTAACCTTGATTTTTCTTACAGTTAGAAGGATCCATTAAATTGTGTGCAGTTTTCATACAACAACACTTATCACTCTACTATTGGAATGGCACCATTTGAGGCCTTTTATAGGTGACCATGCAGATCACCTCTATGATGGACAGACCTAGAGGAGTCATCATTTATGGGTCCAGAGCTGGTGTGGGCTACAACTGAGAAGGTGCGGATCATTCAGGAGCAGATGAAGACTACTCAGAGTAAGAAAAATTCTTATACTAACAGAAGATAGAAACCCTTGGTGTTCTAAGAGGGAGACCATGTCTTCCTACAATTCACACCACGATGAGGTTTTTTGAGAATTGGACTTGGTGGAAGGCTATCTCTGTGGTTCATCAAACCATTCCAAATTCTCTACAGAGTTGGTGAGGTGGCATACCGCCTAGTTATTCCCCCACAGATGCACAGGGTGGATGACATTTTCCAAGTGTTACAGCTGAGGAGATGCCTACATGATCCATCACATGTCATCAACTTGGGAGAGCTAGACATTGATATTGGGGCGATTATTGAAAACTTCCCAATAGGGATAGAGGATCAAAAGAACTATGTACTTTTTGGATGGTTTATTACTCTAGTCCATGTTTAGTGGCTGCACAAGAACCTTCAGGAGAGTACATAGGAGCAGGAGGTTCATATTCATGCTCAGTACCAACATTTTTATTCATAGATTTTGTTGTGGCTTTCGATTATGTAAATTCCTAAGGTGAGCAGAATGTAAAAACCCAAAAATTCGGTATTTTTTTTAATTATATGGAATTATTATGAGTCTGTGAAAATTTACGACACATGATATTGTGGTGCGAAGAGCCTGTAATGAAAATTTGAACATTGTTAAGGTCCATTTAGTAAATGTGTGGGTTGGAATTTATATCTTTTAAACCAGTTCTCAGATTAAAAATAGGAGGTCACCATTGAATTTGTATGTTAATATTTGATTAGGCAAAGTTTAACTTTTAGTGGAATGGTTCAGACTATAAAATTATTATTTTTTGACTTTTTTGAAGAAAAAATAATAAAATAATTAAAAGATATTTTATTCTTTCATTGAAACCATTGATTTATGGTGGCAGGACCACAGAGTTTATCAGTCATTGAATTTAGTCATTTAATAAACTTTTACAATTGGTTGTGTAACTGAAACTACAGGTAAATAATGGATTCAATAATTAATTCATTAAGAAACCACATTTTTGAGTAAAATGTTACACACTTTAACTCTAAAACAATAATCAAATAATGGGTGAAATGGATTGAACCACTGTGGGATAACTCTTGATGAATCACCAGTAGAAACCCTCTCTAACAAAGAATTTAGAAAGAAAGACGTCTTTGAGGATTTGATTCAGGATCAATGATGGCCGACAAACACCTTAGAATACGAATTCTTCTCCCTCATCTGCATTATTTTCCACTGAGATCATGGTAGGGGTTATTATTTCATTATAAGAGATATATGAATTATATTTTTTAGTACATGTCACAATATGATGAACAAGGATCAACTGACTAATGGGATGATCCATGGTTAATTTTTTTCTTCTGGAGGGTGGTTGATGCGAAGATGAAATTTGGGTTTTATCATTATCTTGTGTTGAATGGTTCCTCCCCATGTTATAATTCAAAATCGGAAGGCACAGGCTGAAATGTACAAGGAACAAACACTCTACTAAAATTGTTCTTGGTGCATTCTTTGAGGAAAATCAATGAATGTAACAACAATGTAATTTCAAGGGCCGCACAGTAAAGGCGATGTCCCAGGAGGCCTATAGGCGCAAACGGTTTAAAGAATGCACCACAAGAGCACTACAATGGTCTGGTGAACATTATTATGGGCTGCCCATTTTGGCGATGACAGCGGGCAGTGGTAGTGACAGTGACACGCAGTAGTGCCAGCCGCGGGCCAGTCGGATGGCGACACATTGTGTTAGAGGTGGCGACATCCATCAAGTTTCCATGAAGGATGTGCCATGTCTCTATCCATGGTGGTAGGTGTACCAGTACCCACATGTCCCACCTTTGACCGATCGATGTGGAACAATCAGATGAAGCAGTTATAGGATGGCAATGATGTTAGACAAGAATAGACAGTGTTCGTTGGGGGGGGGAGATGCAGACCATGGTTGGCTGGCAGGCCACGCCCAGCTGGCCGGGTTGGGTCAGACTGGATGGGGTCAGGCCGGACCAGACCCAGACCTAATTTGACTCAGTTTCTCTTAAATAGACATAACTTCTAATACAAACATCAATTTCCTGAACTATCTATGTCACTAAATCCAGTAGTATGAATCGGTACTTATTATATACTTCAATTGGGTTTCGGAGAAAGTTGGAGTATGGTTAGGTTCGATCGAGCTCGAATCCAAGAAGGCCTTCTGTACTAAAAAATCTATAACATAAAAACCATGCATCTGATTGATGGACCATCGATTGAAATTGAAACCATATGAAAATTTGGCTCTTTGGGTTACTTTTTCATGGGATTTCTTGGTAGTTAAGGTATGACTAATGAATTAATGAGAAGAATCAATGGAACTCAAGTGCACAAAGTGTGGGAACCCAATGGCTTGTTTTCAATTAAAGAGAGGCCCTTTGTGGATCAGCATCATAGAAACCCTATGTGGATTAGATGAAGTGCATCCCAAAGATGACCAAACATAGAGCGGCCCATAGTGGATCAATTAAATACACCCATGTGTGGAACGACGACCTATGACCCTATGTGGATCAATGACTTACGAACCTATGTGGATCAATGACTTACAACCCTGTGTGTATTGACAACCTATGACCCTGTGTGGATGGGTAACATATGAGCTTGTGTAGATCAGAACTATAATTAATTCTTCGTGGTTAATTAGTGGAAACCTATTAATGGAATAAGATGATTTATCTTTAGGAATAATCATTATTCTTGTTCTTTACATTATATACCTGGTTTGATATGTCTTTTACGTTGTGATTTTTTATTGAGAACATGTTGTGTGGTTTTTCCTTGGTGGATTTCTGGGAGACCTTCGGGGGTCTCGGGGTCCCTAATAGGTATTGTTATACTCAGCCCTACATGGGATTCTTCCACACCTTGTTGTGTCTTGTGCAGAAGTCTAAAAGCTTTGACTGAGATTCGGGAGCCAGGACATGAAGGTGTACAGAGGTGACTAGTTGACGTGGAGATCCATAGTGATGTATTATACATACCCTTCAGGTAGGATCCTTGGAAGACATCCTCAAGAGATGTTTTTTAATTTTTATGTACTTTCTATTAGTTGGTTTTGTATACTGGCCTATTCTTCTTCAGTTCACACTTTTACATTCATCACTTATACTACATGGTTTTCTCTTATTTTGTACCTGGTTTGTGTGTTTGTAGGTTTAAAGGTAATGCATTCCTATTTTAGGATATTAATTTCCAGTGATAGTCTCTAACCCCTAGCCTATGTTAGGTGGAGTTGGGTGGTCATGGCATGGACCCCGGGGGAGGTGTCGTGACAATAGGTGGTCTAGGGGATTCCCTAAGGGATTCATGCACAATATATTCACACCTTTACCATGCGATTTGTGGGTCTTATACATGGTCCCTATTTCAAATAACAATTACTTTCATTACCATCTTCTTCCATGTATGTTAATCTAGGTTTAGGTCTTCCCTTGTGGTTGGCCCCTCAGGTCCCAAAAATATTGTTGAGGATCTATTTGGTTTGTTGGATAATGGATTGATAAATTTTTTACAAATAGTGAGAAAAATATAATTTAAAAATACATTCATATAAAAAGAAATTCTAACCTAAAATTCATGGAAACCTCTTATTCAGTGTATCTTCATTTATGTTTCTTAATTTTTTTAGGAATAAAGTGTCAAATAAATCTTCTTCATCAAAATCAACAAACCATTGGGCATATCCACATCCTTCTTCGATATTGTTTACAATTTGTCACCATTGAAATAAGTTTTTTGAAAAAATATCTAGTTAAATAATCATTAAATTTTTTTAAGTTATTATTTTACTCAACAATGTAAACAAATTATTATTAATTAAAATTCGATATCACCCCAATAATATTCAAAATGGTTCAAACAAGATCGGTTCCAAAAATCACCCCCTTGAAATTTTGTTGCCAACCAAAGAACATAAATCACAAAATTTTTGACAATCATAGAATGGATGATTTATCCTAAAATTATACTCATATTTTTAAAAAATATATATAAGAACCAATAATAATTTAATTGAAATACCTTGTAGTCCAAAACAAGTAATTTGAGAACATGTTTCACACACATCCTAAAAATCCATTACTCTCCACTTCCGAAAAACAACATCAACATATAAGAACAAATTTCCATATATCGACATCAAAAAAACTATTAAAATAGTTCAAACTTCAATAATCATAGCTTATCCCTTTCAAGAACTCCCACTGATATATTTGTTCCCTTTATAGGTTAAACATGTACCAATAGATATTTTTATTTTACCAATATTCTTTTCCTATCCATTGATAACACTACAATTGATAATATGGAAATGGGATCAAACACATAAATTAGACTTTAGAATGACTCAATATTTTCATACATAAATACTGCATATTTTAATATGAATATACATGACATAAAATAACAAAACCATTCCAGAAACATATAAGACAAGTGACAATGGAAAAATGGAAACAAAAACAACTAGTTCATAAAACATCTATATTATCTCCCTATTAATACATCATCACTAAAAACCATTTTAACCTATAATACTAAATTCATTTCACCATATCATAAGGAATATAAATATAAAAAATATGGACCTTGAATACTTGGTAACGGAAAACAAGGAGGATATCAATCATAACATAAGATTAATGGAATAAAAACATGAACATAACATTAGAAAAAAATAACCTATATATGAGAGGTCATAAAATTTAATAATGAAATAAATCATAGAAGGTAATAAGACATGAATATTATTCTAATCAAAGAATATAAACCATAAGAGCATAATAATGACATGAAACGTAAAATTATTAAATAAAAATAAATATTTAACATTGTCAAAATTTATAAATAGAAACTTGTTCACTCATTAAGTTGAGGACATGAAACCAAACCCCTAAATAGATTATATTTTCATGAAACTAGGCCCATGATTAATATTATGGACAAGATATTCTTATATATTCATGGGTTTGTTAATAAGAAACTAGGTTCAAGGATAACATGTTCACCTCATGAGTTATCCATTCTTAGCCAATGCATTCAAGAGAGATATAGGTCCCTCTAATTATATAATCAAGGCCATTCATATATATTCTAAATAACATAAGTCATTCATCATATGAAAACCCATATAAATAAATGTGTTTCATAAATATCTCATGATAAAACAAATTGTGGAAAAGAAACATGTTTCATAAAAATCATTCCATGATAAAAATAAACTATTCTTAAAAAGAATAAGGATATTAACCCGGAATAATATCCATAGAAAACCAAAAGTAATATAAAATAATGTTCTCTTAGGTGTAAAATTATTTTTAAATATCACTTGAAATAATTTCTGAAAAATAAAAAAATAACATCTTTATTTTAATGTAATTTTTTAGAGAGTTGTGATATTATAAAAGAACGATTTTTTTTTGAAAATAACATATTAACATTATGAAGGAAGCATCGAAGCATTAATTCATGATGATAGAGGATAATTATATTTATTACATGTAATTATTTTTAAAAAATTATACGCATAATTTTGTAAGATAAATCATAAAATATAGTTTTGGAAAATAACAAGAATATTCTATTTAAAACATTTGGTAAAAAATTAAAATTAAGTGTAAAAATTGCTTTAAAAATCATTGAAGAGTATTAAAATCATTTATTGAAAACATTTTAGAAAAAACGAACATGGACGAAAAATATTCCTCAATAGATACTCATTCATAAAATATCTCAAATAATAATAATGGAATTGTGGAATAAAAAATTAAATCATTTATTGACTTTCATTATTCATGTTGAAACATCTGTTATAATAAATATAAATATATTATTTTTTTCTTATATAACCATATATCTCTCATATATTTTATTATATGTTTAAAACATCTTATCACCCATTTATTAGTAATTTCATTTATTAAAATCAATATTCTTGGTGATAATTGGTTTTTTCCACCATAAATCAGATTGGTAGTCCCATTAGTTATATTGCCATCACGGTCCCATGATTTAAAGAATTTTAATAATAATATAAAAATAATATATAATCAATATATACAAATTTATAATTATTCAAGGAAATTAGAAATAAGAAAATGAATTAAACCATTAATGAAAATTTTTTGTCGCACGTACAGATGAATGCTATTAACGGTTTCTGATTGATATAAAGAATGAAATATAAATAACAATTAATATTTTTAGAATCACAATTATATCATATATATCAATTATATTCTTCAAAACTTTCATAATAACCGTATATAGTATTGTGGTGGTGAAAAATTAATTTTATTGATAGGAGATAATAAGACGTACTTATGCATGACTGAAACTTTCAGTTTTTGTATGATGGGAAATATGGTGTATAATACTGCTTCATTAATTGTAATAAATTTTTAGAATATTTATATACTAAACTTATAATTTTATGATAGACATATTTTATTTATTATAGCTATGTAAATGTATAAAAAGAAGGTGATCGGATAGAGTAATTAGCTATACTTCAAAAACGTCACTTTTGGATCTCCTCTAAATGGATATATTAACGGTCTTTTATGAAGACCAACACCTATAAAATTTGTATAGGGATGTTTAAGGAAATGTTTTCAAGGGGAGGTTGACCTATATGTCTCAATGTGATAAAATTAAGTGAATGAAGTGGTGCCCTTTTATAATTGAGGTGAGGGGTACTTAAGGAAGTTCTAAAACTATTAAAATTTAATAAAACTGTTTTATAGATAAAATATTAAAAATAAAATATAAATGAATATGGGATAAAATTTTATACCACATATTATCCCTTTTAAATTATTTAATATATATACATGATTATAAAATAATTTAATAATATATTATATTCAGGAAATATCATTGTTTTTAAATTCTATATGGTTTATTAATATGATATTAAACAAATTGAAAAAAGATTCAAATAAAAAACTATTTTATTATATATTATACATTTCATGTTAATCAAGATAATTACTGAATTAGATTAAATATCTAAATTTATATTAATTATAATATTTTTAATCTCACACACTTAATTTTTTTCAATAATGTTATAATTACTACATCATTGTTGTGATAGAATTTAAGGTATTTATTTCATTCCTAAAATTGTAAAATAAATTTAATTTAAGAATATATGTTATTCATTTCAGATGAATATTTATTTTTGATCATATATTCTTTAAAACCATATATTAAAAATGTTATACTAGTAAACTACTATTGTGTGAAAACTTTTAGTTTCTTTTAAATAAAATACTACAAGAGACATAATTTCAACAGTTTCCATAAAAAACGTCTTAAATTAGAGAAATGGTTAATTATGTTAGAAAATTAATCATGAAAAAAATATTTAGTCTGATTTTAGGGTCATTTTATGGTTCTTATATTTTCATTTAAAATCACTTTATTGATTTTTCTTCTCCTTTCACAAGCTTCATGTAGGCGTTAGAAAAGAATTAAAGGTAGTAATTTAATATATAACAATTAAATATTTAATTATTCCATAAAAATTAGGAAATTACATTAAAAATATTCATTTATTCTTGAAATATGTATATGTACACATAACTATTATAATACAACTTATTTAATATGTTAATTTGACTTTTCTAACCATGTGCAATCATTACAAAAGTATTTAGATATAATTTATGTTATATGAATAAAAAAATAAAAAAGATAAGTCAAAAGATAATTTATGAATTATATTTAATAACCATGTCATTAAAATATAGATTAATTGTAAATTTATATCTATTTGTAAATGAATTTAACTTTTTACACATGAACTACATCAACACTGAAAATGATTTTTATGTTGATCATGAAATAATTTATAATTTCTATGTTATGGAATATATTTTTATGAAATTTTAATTATATTATCATAAATTATTCTTTGTATATGTGTAACAAAATTAATATCATAATTATGTTTTAATGATATCAAAATATATAAAGTTTTTAAAAAATTCACTATTCACAAAAAAAATTACTTTTTTCTGAATATTATAAAAATCAAACCACAAAATAATTTTCAATTTCAAATTTAAAAATATATTATAATGTTTTAAAATAATTTTTATAAAATATAAAAGGTAATTATAAATATTTTTTCTATATAGAGCATTAAAAATTGAAAATTTTAAAACATTTATTTAAATAATAAAAAGGCTAACTAAAAATTAAGTGTTTTTTTCTTATTAATTAATAAATATTTTTAGTAATATTTTTATTTATATTCATACTCTAAAATTCACTATTATGGTTATATCAGTCATGTTACTATTTTAATAGTATACCACTATTTGTTTAAACTCGTTGTTGCCTATAAAATAAGAAATCAAATAGATTATATTTAAGAAGATACAGACCATAAAATATTTTGTTGTACCATTATAACCACCATAAAAAATTTCTCCATAAAAAATCATTAATCAGATACAAACATAAAAAGATAACTCTACCTCAGAACATCCTCAAGATCCCACTTATATTACAAAAAATGGTGGTTTCTCAATAAATAATTAACCTGATGGGGGTTCTTTTTTATATAGAAAATTATATCAATGATCAAGAATATCTAAATGTTTATCTTCATAAGAACGTTCTTCCTATGATAGTATGTACTCTATTTTTAGTACGTGTGATGTAATAGGTATATACCTCATCAAGATATATACATTTAACACATCATGAACATGATATTGATTGTGGGGATGTGTCATTCGATTGGATACCATCCCGATATGATCATGATTTAAAAAAAACCATCCTCACAATTCCAAATTTCACATCAAAAAAACAACAATTGATATTTTAAATTTTCATTATGGGAAAACGACCTCATAAAAAAGGATAATATTGTTATTTCATAAATATAGAGAAAATAAAAGTTGAATATCACATAATAACTATGATTCTCGATGAGGATATTATTAGTTGATATAGAAAATATTGAAATGGAGGAGAATTCTATCTATAAAATTCCATTGGAGAATAATAGATAAAAAAATCCTTATAAGGATAATTAACACAAAACCATATAACAAATAGACCTAAAAAGGTAATTGATATCACCAAAAATAATGGTAATAGAATAACCTTTTATTTCAAAATAATTTGAGTAGATATAGTTACATGATTTCATCTCATAAGTATAATATTATCCAATGGTTGTGTCATGATCAATTTACACTTCATTTATTACCTTAATGATTGATGTTGAATTTGCAGTGCCTCCAGAAGAACAAGTGGATCATAAGATCCATAATGGGATGACATTTAATTCATTCATTCTCTAGTTATCATAACATTATGTTTCGAAAAAATTATTCAATACACATTAACATTTATATGGATATGTTATTAATTAATCTCTAAAACATCATCTAAATTTCAAAATAAAAAATTTCATAAATGGTTACCCTTATGAGCCTTCCCAATAAATTATTAATATCCAAAATGTTTTAATAACGGTCACAAAAATTAAAATCATCATTAATCCCCCAAAAAACATGATGTAGCTCTTGATTTACACACACCAAACATGATAATATCATTATCAATTATTCTCATTAATTATGTAAATAAGATTAATTACCATAAAACATTAGTGAAAAATTTATTTCTTTAAAAAATGAACACTTTACTCATTTAATAAATCCATAAATTCTATAAACTCAATCCATAAAAAACATTTTCCTCATATTAATAATCAGTTCAAATGTCATAAAAACAATACCAGTTAATTTTTTGTAACAAAAAATCTCTTTATCTCATCATTATCCAATGATTATGAACATATAAAGGGTTATCTTTCCCTAAATCATGTGTTCTAAGAAAATACCTCCTTAATCACTTTTCATGGTTACCAATTCTATTCAACATATGCTTTATAGTTATGATAGAAAAACTATAGTGGACCAATCCTTTTATGTTTTATTACTCTAAAATATAATAAAACTTCTTCTATAGCATTATAATTGAATTCCAATATATTGTGAACTCAATCATTTCACTACCTTATTAATCCATTAAGCAAGATTCTTAATTTTATTCCATAAAACTTCTTTTATCTCATATGTAATTTATAGTCTCTTCATCATCAGGAATATAAAAATTACTCATACAACCTTTCTAATTAACTTTACAACCTTTCCCCCTATGAATTATATAATAATAATTCCCAAATTCCACATTAAAAAAATTTATCTCTTTATGATGGATTAGGAATACAATTATTCTTATCCATTGCATTAACTTAACATTTTTATTTTTTACTGAGATTAAATGATTTTTGTACTTATTTTCCACACCAATGAATAGTCTTATTCTTTTGTGACATTATCATATATTCATCTTAAAATATTCATTATATATAGAAAATCGATCTTTATTTTCTATTAGGTAATAACAAAACTCATTATTTATCTTATTAGATAGATCATTAAAATCACCATAGTTGGGAATATTGATCATATTATAAGATTTCTGATTAGGCATAATAACAAGATTCAATATTTCTAACCATGCATCATTTGGATTCCCTGGAGGAAGATCATTCCATTTTCCATCACATTTTTCATTAACATGAACCATCTTAGTTCTAGAAATTGACTAAAATCATAAGATAGTAGTTTGAGAAACACTACTCATACTGGGAAATATTCATAATCTAGGAAAATTTCTTAAAATATTTTAATTTTTGACATCATAGGAATAATATTGGTTATTCATAATCATTAAAAATACTACAGGACTGTAACCTAGACCTAACATTAGAGCTTTTATTAATATTTTAAAATCCTAGTTTCATATTATTAACTAAACCATATCTCTAATACGAACTATATTGATCCAAGATTTTCATACATAAATATTACATATTTTTAGATTAATATTCATGTAATAACATAACAAAGCCATTCCAAACCATGTAGTTCTAAGAGTTTTAGAAAAATGGAAACATATACAACTAGTTAATAAAATATCTACATCATTTTAAACATACACATTAAATACTGGACCACTTTTTTTATATCATAATTGATACCTTTCATCAAATCATGGGGGAAATATACAAAATAAAGGGTAGGATCAGATAATTAGTAATGGTAAACAATAGATATATCAATCACAATATAAGCATAATGTCATAATAACATTAATATAACATTTGAAAATTAGTCTATGCATATCAATTGTCATTATCATGCGTCATGGAATAAGTTATAATCTTTTATAAGACATGTGTCATAAAAGAATCAAAGAACATGATTTATAAGAGAATAATATTGACATCAAATCTGAAATTGTGAAATATAAATTATAAAATAACATTATGGACATTTTTAAATAAAAATAGATTCATAGATTTATTTAAGTACATAAATCTGGGTCATTTTATAAAACCTATGAAAATAAAATCACATCTACACATAATCTTATGGACACAAAAGCTAGTTCATACATAATATATTTATCTCAATAATCATCATAATTTACCCAATGCATTTTTGGGATATATGGGTCCCATACATTGCAAAATTAAATCCATTCATATTATTTCCAAAATAACATAACCATTTCTTCATACCAGAACCTATGTAATAAAATGTGTTTTATAATTATATCTTCATAAAAAATCATAGAAAAGAAACATGTTACATACACATCATTCCATCAAAAAATCAACCATAAAAATAATAAGGATATTAAACGTGAAAAATATCTATAGGAAAAAATTATGCAACATCAAATAATGTGGTCTTAGCTTGGATTTTTTTAATGATCACTAGAAATAATTCAGGAAGGAGAAAAAATTACTTTTCCATTTAAATCTTAATTCTCTTTAGATTTAATAGAAATTATATAATAAATAGTTTCATTGAAAATATACTTTTAAAATTGAAATGGAAGCTTCAAATAATTATGTCTACAAGACGAAAATATATTAAATTCATTTCCTATAATTTTAAAAAACATTCATTTCATAGTTTTTTACGAAAAATTATAAAATACATTTTTAGAAAATGATATGAAGGTTCCATTTAAAACATTGTTTAAAATGTAAAAAAAAGTGTAAAAATGAATTTAAACAATTATTTAATAATATTACAGAAAATTTTCAAAAATATAATAAAACATGTATATGGAAGGGAAATATTCCCTAGTATATACATATACATAAACAATCTTGAATAGTAATGAGATTGTGGAATAATCCCTTACCGAATGTCTTGATATTTTTTTCATGTTCAGAACTCTTATATAATAAATATTAATTTTTTATAAATTTATTACATAAAATTATATCTATCATGAAATGTTTAATTTATTTATGAAAACATATCATAAGTTTATTGATAATTTATTATTAAAATGACTATTATCAGTAGTATCAACTTCATTTTCCAGGCATGATTCGTGTTACTAGTCCTGGTCCATGTATATTGATCATGTCCCCACAATTTAAATAATTTTAATAATTCTATAAATATCATATATAATAATTACGTACATATTTATAATCATTTATATAATGTATATATTAAAAAAATTAATTACACATATCATGGAGACGATAGGTCACACTTAAGCATGAATTCTATTTTCGGTTTCTAATTAATTGATTGAAAGAAAGGTAAATAATAAATCATTTTACATAATAATTATTATATTATATACTCATATATATTAATTAATCCCATCATAATACACATAAAAAATAGTTAGTGATGAAAAATTAATTGTGTTGTTATGTGGAGACGGTAAGATGTGCATAAGGATGGGTGATACATTCTGTTTTTGTTTGATGGTAAATTGGTAGTATAATTTTGTTTAAAAAAGCATAATATAATTTATGAATATTGAAGATATTGAATTTTTTTTCTATGATAATTATTTTTTATTTATAGAAGATATGGAATACTCAAAAAAGAATGTGATCTGCTAGAGTGATTAACTTTTCATTGAAACATCTCATTTGGGTCTCCACTAAAGGTCTCTAGGGTTGTTATTTTGAGAATAAAAAAACTCTATAATAAATCTAGGGAATTTGAAACTATAATTTTTCAAGGGTTTTTTTTCCCATTGTGGGGAAATGAAGTGATGGAAGGGATGCCATTTAGTAATTTAGGTAGGGTATACTTTAGTAATTTCTCAATATATTATATAATAATTAGACTATTCTATATCCTAAAGCTTACAAATAGCTTCTAAATTTATATGGAATGATATTTTTCAACTATATATTATCTCATTTGTCCATATATAATATATTAAAAAAATTTACATAATTTTATAAAATATTATATTCATGAAATATCCTAATTATAAAAAATTTCTACTGTTCATTATTATGCCTTTAAAAAATATAAAAAAGATTTTAAATAAAAATTAATATTTTATTATATATAATCCATTTAATATTTAGTGATATAAATAATTTACTAGATAATTATCTCAATTTTTTTATTTTGATATTTTTAATATCATTTTTCATTAATTTAATAATTATTACTTCATTGTTGTGTAAACATTTATGGTATTTATTTCTTCCCAAAATATTTAAAATAATTTTTTAAGAAGAATAAAATATTTTTCATTCAAAATAATATTTATTATTGAACATATATTATGTTAAACGATATATTAATTTTTTCATACTAATATAAAACTATAGTCTAAACGGTTTAAATATCATTTAAATAAATTACTACAAGGGACATAATGTCAACCATATGGAACAAAAAAACCTAAATGAGAATCTATGATGATAATGGTAGAAAATTACACATCCAATATGATTTCTTCTTAAAACCTTCATCTTTTGTTGTTTCATATAATTTTAATAAAATCATTTTCTTGATTTTTTTCTCCTTACACAAGAAATATGTTAGCAATGCATAAGCATTAAGGTTAATAAATTCATATATAAAAATTAATAATTAAATAATTCCATAAAAAATTAATATTTCTCTTCATATTCCAAAATATTTTATTTATTATTTAAATTTACTCATATCCATGTAAAAAAATATTTAACTTGTTAACCAACCTTTTCTAGCCCTGTGCAAGAATTACACAAGAATTTGGATAATATTAATGTCATATAAGATAAAAATTAAAATGTATTAATAAAAATAATAATTTATGAATTATATTTAATAAAAAATTCATAAAAATACTTTTTAGTTATAATGTAATAGCTATACAGAGCTGAATTTGACTTTTCTCATTTCTGTGTAGGCATAACGTGGGCACCGAAAATGTTTTTTATATTTTTCATGAAATAATTTATAATTTATATTATACAGATTATATTTGTGTTGTTTTTAAATTATATTATCAAACACTAGTATTTAACATAAGTTTAATAAATTATTATACCATATTTAATTTTTAACTATATAACAAAATATACATTGTTTAAAAATAGTATTTTTACTATTCACAAAAAATTAAACTTTTTTAGAAAATTTTCAAAATATTTCCACAAAATGATTTATCTATTATATTATAAAAAAATTCAATATATAAAAATATAATTACTAATGGTGTAAAAAAGTAATGGTTAATAAATCCCAAATAATGTAATAAAAGAGGCCTTTTGATTAAAATATATATTTGAATAATAAATTGACTTAACAAAAAACCAATTTTTTATTGCCAATGAATTAATAAATATATTTCATAATATTGTTATTTATATTAATAATCTTCAAAGAATGTGATTGGATAAAATGGTCTTGTTAATTTTTTAATAGTATATTTGGGTTCATTTTAACATGATGTTGCATTTAACCCAAACTATAAAATATATTAAATTTAAAAAGATATATACTATAAAATATTTGGGTGTTACAACCTTTAAAAAGACTGCGTTTTTAAACCCATATTCAAAATTATCTTATGAATTAATTACTTTGAAAATGTATTGGTGAATGTAAAAACAACATTATCCATTATTGAAAAAAATCAGCTCTAGTTCATTTATCTTCACATGGTTTTCGATGATGTGATATTTTATATTAATATTTTTGGAATAAGAATTTTTCACATGAATTTTAATATGATTTAAAATAATTTTATTATCACATCGCAATAGTAAATGATACATCACAATAAAAAATTGATTATACAACTTTTTATTCACCAACAAATTTGGGTTGTAGCTTGAGTGGAAGAAACATACATAAATTATTCAATAATTAGTCACTGAATTGTGATTCATTGTTTACCAACTATTGCATATTTCTCCCAAGAAAAACACTCTATAAAATTTTTATTTTATATCATCTGAATTTTATACAGAAATTAATACTATATATCTATATAAATATATCTCTAATGTGATGTGATATTTCTTCTTGAAATCAGTTATGCCTTTGTAATATCTGAGAATTGGGTTTCCATCCACAAGAAGGAAATATTTTGGAGAACTTTTATACATATAAAGGAGTGTAAAAAAATACACTATGATTTGTCCATAATTTTTGAGATATAATAGACTTATAATAAAATTTCTAAATACATAATGATTTACCTCATTTCGTTTCCATTATTTGGTCATGCTTGTTCTAAGAGAAATGGTTGTGTAAACTATACTTGAATCCTCCATGCCACACATCGTTATAAGTCACATAACATAAATATATTTATGTAAGAAAATATATTTAATTTTTTAGACCTGTAATCCATGAAATTTTTTTATTTCTCTGAATATAGTCATCTTATAAAGAGTATTAATCACTTCATCAAACATCTCACAAGTTTCTTCATCATTTCCTGAAAATATTATATCATAAAAATCATTTATAATGAGAGATAATAGTTGATTTTCTTTTATACTGACAATTCTATAAATTATTACATTCTTGATGTTTAGCTTCCTTAAGATGTTATCCAATTAGTAATAATTATATCTAAAAAATTGATTCAATCAATACAAATTCATGTCAAAATTGAACAGATAACTATTATAATTTCCAATTTTGAAGTCATATGGCTGTTCAAAATAAACATCTTTATTTAGAGAGATATATATATATATAATAGATATCATAAAATTCATTTGTAAGATATTATATATTTAAATATCCGGAGTAGAATTAAATGTTTTTATAGTTTCAAATTAAATTCTTTCTAAATGTGGGTAACATTTACAAACAAATCATGACTTGTTTCTTATCACTTATATTTTCACATTCATTTTCTTTTAAAACAACCACCTTGTACAGATAATATTCTTGTTGTTTGAATTAAGTATAATTTCCATGTATCATTTTTTTCAATTTAAATAAGATAATCATTCAAATTAACCAACTCCGGATGCTCAGAAAATTCATTAACGAATTTCATCATAAATTTTGAATATTGATAATTATGTGAATGTAAAATCAAAGTTTTTCTATTTTAAAACTATTATCGATGATCTCTAATTATATTTTTTGATTCTAATTTTTTATGCATCCTATTGTATGAAGAGGGAATATTCTCTTAATCACCTTATATCTTTGAGTTTGAATCCTTGTTTTTATAATCTTTCCATTATTAATATCGTTTAGAACCTATTCACATTGCTCAACTAATACCATCTCTTTTAATTTTTGTACCACATCTGTATATTTCTGTAAAAAAATTCTTATAATCCTATTCAATAACATCAATATATTTAGAGTAAAAAATCATTCCACTTCCATTCTTAAAATATATGTATCGTCTGCCATTAATATGGTATCGAAGAAAAATTCCATCAGAACATCACTGATCAAACATTCCAAGATTCTAACCCTTGTATTTTATAAAGAAAGAAATGTGGAATACGTTTAGGTGTTTCAAATAAGGGTTTTCAATGTGATTTATCTTATAAGGATTCCTATTATGTACTTTTATATAAAAACATTGATTCTTAATGTACACTTATACTCCAATAACTTTCCCCCAAAAAATATCTCAAAGTATGATTCTTAATCAACATTGTTTAATCCATTTACACAAAACATATATTTAGTCGTTCAGAAACTCTATTATTTAATGGCATTTATGGTGCACTAAAATAATGAAATATCCATGATTTTTTAATAAACTCTAAATTATGCACTTTTATATTGAACAATAGAATAAGTGTGAATATTCTTCAAAGCATATCCAAATTATTTTTCTGCACTTCTCCTTTAATTCTTAATCATTTTGAGACTATTGATTTAATTTTTGAAAACATAACAAATTTATTGTGAGTATTTTCATCAATAAAATTAACAATATACTTATCTCCATTTTTATAGCTTATTCATCATCAGACAAATTTTAGTGTGAATAAACACCAAGGGATCAATTGAATGTATATCAACTTTCTTAGGTATTGTGTATTTAATCTTCCCAATCTATAATATAGAACAAAACTTATCTATTATTCTAGTTATGTCATGAATTCTATGAATAATTTTTCTTCTTGTTATCTTGCTCATATATCTCTAAAAAATCCCTGATCATTTATTATGAAAATGACTTTATTTCGTCATCAACAGATAGCTTGAACATTTTTTATATCCAACTTGGAAAAAATTTCCATTAGTTCATTTACCTCTAAGACAAATATTCTCCTATTAAAATTTCTCTATTAAAAAAATTTTTACTGAAAAAACATTGTTACTTTAATCACAATGTAGTGAAACACTTGCCCAATTTTCATTCAATCCATCAAAAAACAAGAATCATTTTTATTTTAACTATTTTTTCAAGAAGATAAAAGATCTAGTGCCTTTGATTTGGAGTCACTCATAATTGAAGAAACTTAACATGCCTTATTTATACTCATACACATTCTTTAGAAATATAAAAACACTTATCTTGTTTGAAGAACACGCACTATATAAAATATAGGTTTTTCCTCATTTTGATTTGTTAAGATATGTTTTAAGAACTAATGATTTTTACTTAATATTTTATCTTATGCAGTTTTATAGATTCATTGCATAAGCTTTTTCATTTTGGTATTAAGAAAATAAATAATTTCTCAATATGTCAAGGCTAATCACATCTTCACAAATAGTTTCAAAGTGTTGGAACCTATTTTCTATCTTAAGAATATATTTTTTCCATTCTATCGTTGCAATGGGTTTACTCACCCTAAAACATTGCATCTAGCTTCTCTTTGATTCATTTTAATATTGATTAACATACCAACATATCTATGTTTTATTCTCAAATCAACCATAATTGTAATAGTAACCATAGAATGTATATTTCCTTATGTGGCTTGAATATTTTATATAGTTTGGTACCTTTTTTAATCATTTTAATTATTTAAAACACTGGAAGATTATTTCGCCCAAAAGTTTTGGTCATCACATGAAATTTTATTCTTCATTTTATATTTATTCACATTCCAAATATAAATTATAAAAAATTATAATTAAAACGTTCAATCTAGATATGCTTCTATTTTTCTATCTCTTGTTATTTTAGATACATACATGATCTTATTAGTGTGTGATTTTTTCTCATCATCTATATCTTTCGTAGGTGAACACTTTTACAAGCTTTCTACAAATTTTGTAACTAAATTTGGAAACTTTTTGATCCAATTATCATCTCTATATAGTTTTTTATAATGATATGTCTAATCCAACTTATATTTTATAATTTCTTCATACATAATATTCAAGTTCATCTTTTCATCAACGAATTTTTTAAAAATATATTTCTCATTGGAAATTGGATTTTTATTCATGAAAATATTATTTATTTTTTTAAAATTATTTCCCATTTTCTACTTATTATTCTACCTTTTAGGTCTTATGGTTTTTATAAGACATTCTTTGTTATTCATCTCTTTTATTTTATAATCACATACATTGAGATAGTGGGAGAAGATAAACATGAGATAGAGTCTTATGATCTATATCCTCGATAGTTAAAAATATTATGTAAATTTCATTTGGGTGAATTTATATAATCTTTTCAAAAAAAGTTTAATCATCATACTTCTCACAAAGACATCTTATGGTGTTCAAAATTTCATTTGTCCTTATAATTAATCCACCCAAAGATTCATTATCATCCACATATGGATCTCATTACTTTAGTGTCTAATTTTTTAACTTAACATTATTCACCTTTATATTTTCATTCATAGTTGTTAGTCAATTTATTATAAATAAGATTATTCTTTTCTATTATTTTAACACAAAGAAACTCAAATTCATAGGGTAAGTTAGGTATTGAATTTATATCATCACCATAATTATCAAAAAATTTCTTATTAGTAGCTATCAATGGAACCACTTCTGTATAATGAGAAAACCCAACTATAACAAATTCGATAAATTCATAATGCATGATAATAAGGTAAGGAACCATATATTTTTCCAAATATAATAATTATTCCAATAAAAGACAGGAATAACCTTTTAGTTCACATTGGTTTGAATATACATAGATGTTTCTTATTCAGAAAACATCGGCTATGATTCTGTTATGGGAACTTGTGCTCGAATTCCAATTGAAATACATAAATAGGATTTGTGTGATCACTGAGAGTGGGAGGAGGTGAATCAATGATCCATTTTAAATTTCTTCAATTATAAATAACCTTCACCTCTTATAAAGAATTTATGTATTGGTTTAATACATTAATACAAATCATAACCATAATATCATAATAAATGACAAAGTTTGAAAAAACTATAATAGTATCTATTCTATTGTATGGTTTGGAAATTATCCCAACAACACAAGCCATTGAAAATAAATCCTTTAAGTGTGATTAGAGTAAGAAAAATGTACCCTTACACTTGTGATGCACTTCAATCAATTAACTATGCATGTGTTCCTTGAAAAATTAAATTATATACCAAATATTTTTATAACAACTATTAAATATTCACAAATCAAATTCAGTAATCTTCTATCTTGCTGGGTGCAATTCATCACATTTTATATTTATGAATGTTTTTCTTTCTTAATTAACATTATACTATAATAATATTCTATAAATTCATTTACATTAATAATTTATGGAACCCATTCTAAAACACAAATATATATATTTGGTTATATTATTATATGTTCACATTATTTTAGGTTTTAGGTTGTCTCAATTTGTTCATCACATGTACATGTGATTGATTACTAGAAAAAATTTATTTGGTATTCACATAAGCATTAACACATTCATGCAATGATAAAAATTATTTATTTGTGAAATAATATGAAAATTTCATTATTCCTGTGTGTATACTTTATAGATGGAATTGTTACACTATGTAAGGAATATTGAACATTGCATCACCGTATCACCCTTCATTGAGAAACAAGAAATATATCATAAATTTATTTTCTGATCATGTTTGTAATATACCATGCTACAACCTATTTGAAAGGTATTTTCACATTTTTATAAGAGGTTTGAATAGACCTGATGTCCTTTATGTGATAGACTCTTCACATAGCACATCTAGTGTGAAACACAGGTTGAATATCTTAAAAACATCATCCTATCAACATAAGTGGGTCACTAATCATTTTATTTGAGAAATAAAATTTTTTGATTATCTTTTTTCATTTGGAAAAAACAATATCTATTCATATATTATTAGTATCCTCCCTCATTCAAGGATAATATCCTTTTATAGAAATGGGATCACTTCTTTGGAATACCTCTTACTCCCACATTAAATGTAATAAGAAATGTCTAAGAAAAATGTTATGACAAATATTTCTCAAAGAACTAAACATATCAACATTTGAATTCTAAAATTGAAATTATCATAAATATTTATATCAAAAATCAGGAATTTTTTTTAAGATCTCATATTCTCCATTACTGAAATGATCCATCTATCCTGCCTTGATAATTCTGTCTGTTTTCATCTCCACTTGGAAATGGGCCACCCTCAAAAAACCATTTACATAGAAAGATAAGCATGTATGAATGTATGTCAGTATGTGGTTTTATTTGATTCAAAATCCTCCCTCTCAAGTATAAATTTATGATCACCAGTTATTGTCAGACATCAAATGCATCTTTTAGTGGAAAACTAGTGGCGTCATAGATATCTCATATCATATTCATTATCGGGGGTTGATGATAATGTTGTAGAGGACTGTGTATCATCATATTACATTAGATTGGACATATTTTTTTATATTAATATCATTTTAATATGATTTAATAGTAAAATTGCTACTGCATCCAATATAAACATTCATTATTGATTATCATTACTATATAAAATTTCTCATCCATGATGAACCAATTGGTAAACACTGGGGTTGGTAATATGATTCATATCACACACCAGCCTACATGGTACTCCCCATATGTAGTCTATGGGATTCCTTGTGGGATTTTGTCTAAATCTATATGCACCATTAGCACTGTGTTTTGTGGGCATTATACACAGTACCACTGGTATATCATAACAACTATGCATTCCCTCTACCTCCATGGAATTCTAGGCAAGTTTAGGTCTTCCCATGTGGATTACCCCTTAGTTTCCGCCAATATGGATAGGGATCTCCTTGGTTGATTTGATAATGATTGGCCTAATTTTCTACTAACACAATGAGTAATCTAATTGAAAATTTCCATCATATAAAAAGAAATTACAATATAAAATGCCTGGAAACCTCTTCTAAAAAGAATCACCAACTCATTTTCTTCTTTCATTTTTGGAATACACCTCCAATGAACTATTTATCATCCAAATAATGAAACAATAGGATGAATCACTTTTCTTATTCTTGGTAGTATACAATGTATCCCCATTTTCAAAACTTCTTTGAACATAGAACCATTTCAAAAATCATCATTGTTTCTGAAGTTATTTATGTTCTTGAAAAGTTAATATATAATTATTGATCAAAAATATAAAACAACTCAAGCATCATTAAGATTGTTCTAAAATATTTGGGGCCAATATACACTATATATATATATATATATTTATTAATTCTATAAATTTCTCATAATTGAATACATTAATCATCCTTTGTAGGTTCTCTATATAATTCCAACACTTCTCTATCCATTATGTTAATGATGGTTTAAAAATTATTTAAAAAATAAATTAGTGTTCCCCTTTTCTTGAAATCACTATATATATCATTACTAGATATCTGTACATGGGATACTCATAGATCCATATCAAAGTTTGAATTCAATCATCTCCACTACTCAATGCATTAGAATCCATATTTCCCATTGTTGGATAGAAGTGTATTGAGAAATCATATACACTGCGTATTTTTGAATTTCTTCTTTTCTTCACATTTATATCCTTCTGATAGAAGATATAAAATAATATTTTTAGGGGCTGTATATATCTCAAATCATTCACCATGGAGGTAGTGCCTCCATATTTCCCAATAAAACATGAAAATTTTTATCTCAAGTCCATGATATTGATGTTTATATTCATAAATTTGCAATTTCAATGATATATAGGAAATCATTAAATCATTCTATATAAATACACAACCAAATCCTTTAATTATTGAACCACTATAAATAACAATTTCTTTCTTAACAAATGGTAAATTTAATACCAAATCACTAATCAATATCCTCATGAACTTTTAAAAAAATTCATTACATTACCTTAACCATGTTAATTTGACCCCTATACATGTTAACTTGGTAAATAGTTTGTTCAACTAGGTGAAATCTTGAAAAAATTATCGATTGTAACCTACAGAACCAACAAAACATTTTATATGGGTTATGTTAATTAGTTTAAGACATTATTTGAAAACTTTTACATTTAGGGGTCAAAATGTATCCCATACATATGGACAACATTTTCAATAAAATATACATCATTTAGCCAAAATTCACAGATATTGTACTCCACATATAATTCATTATGTCTGAGGGTCCCTAGAACAATTTTCTGCTAACACTCATGATATGCATTGCTCTTGGAGTATATCATAATATAATTAATAAATACCATAATCAAGTATTCAAGATACTCCAAAAATAATCTATTCACCATATCCATAAAGACAAAAGGTTTATTATTCAACCCAGAAGGAATTACCATAAACTCATAATGACCATACCATATTTGAAATTCCATCTTCTATATATCTCCCGTGTTCACCATTAACTTATGATAACCAGAATAAAGATCAATATTTGAAATTTATTTGGATCCTGAAAGATGATCAAATTATTTTTCAATTCACAGAATATGATACATATTATTTATTGGGATAGAATTGATCTCTATATAATTGATTCATAATTTCATAGACCCATATATATTATTCATAAAAAATGAGGCTCCCAATGGTGAACCACTAGTGTGTATAAATCCATTATCTCTCAAATCCAAAAACTATTTATTTGACTCCTCCAACTCCAATGGTGATATACTAAATAGAGTTTTATAGAAAGGTCTTACATTATAAATGCCTTAATTTGTGAGCTCAAATTCATGATATAATGGATAACTATGTAAATATTCTATAAAAACATAAATGAAATTTTAAACCATGAGTAAATCTTTTATTCATAGGATTCATTCCTCATCTATATATCTTTTTAGATCTTTTTATATATCCTAAATTTCATAAAGTATAACTATTTTGGGTGGATTTAGACATGATTTAAATAATGAATCTTCCCAACTATATAAATGAAATTACAATTCACCTTCATGAATCATAATTTCTATAATATTGAAATAGATTTTTTTATTAGACATTGATATCCAATCCATAATGAGTATCATATCAAAGTTAACCATAGGCCTAAAAAAATTCAAATATGATATTCCCATGCATAATATATTTAACTATACGGCATATCATTATTTCCATAAGACTCCAACATGGAGACATAACTGATAACTTTATTTCATTGGTGCTATACAAATAACTAATGGTTTTGAAAAAATGGAAGATATGAAAGTGTGCGAAGATGTATAATAAAATGAAACATTATCTTAATGTGACGTAATGATAAAAGTACTTTCCACCCCATCATTTAATGTTTTAACATTATTTATGGTCTCTATATAAGATTTTCTTTAAACCCTTGACGATTTTCACGGTAAATTTTTTATATGTTTGATGAAATGATTTTTTATAATGTATATTATGAATATTTTTAAATAATTAAACATCAATTACTTATTATCTACCCTTACATGGGTGATATTAAAGTACATGTTCTTCACATTTTTAAAAATACACTTATTCCTTTCTTATTAGACTCAAAGTATTCCTTCCCATAGTTATCTTATAGGGGATACCTATTCTTTCTTTTCATCACCTTTACCATATTATTCATACCGTACTTATCAACTAGTCTTTCTTCACCTAATTCCCTATAATAAATACTTAATTGATAAATCATTATCTATTTTAATGGAACTTGAGACCATATCATTATATGAACAAAAATACTATCAGAGAAAATCACATAAAAGGACTATTATTAACCCCCAAATGAAACAATAAATATTTCATTACATTATATTAACATTTTCCATGACATGCCTAGTTAACCATGAAATGTTACCCATATATTCAACAATATTTTCCTCTAGAAAATTTATAATATTGAGGAACTTCCTTTCAATTCCTAATATATTCTCATGAGGAATGCATATATTATATAGTAATTTCATGAGTGTTCCCTATTCCATTAACATGATCTCATTTTACTATTTAGTTTTTAGAATTAGAGACATCTTTTTGTCCTTATCTACCTTCCGATGAGAATCCACCATGATGAAATTTTCACTTCCACTATATCCCAATGTTAACAAGATATTGTCTATGGACATGATCTATTTTTCATATAACATTGGATTAGTAGTTCCTAAAAATTCATGAGGCTATATTTTCATGATGTAATACATTATTGCTACAATATGTTATAGATTATAGGGACAATCAATGTGAGTGATGTTTTTTATTTTTAATCTATGTTAACATCCCCAATATAAATATGTAAAAATACGCCCCAAGCATAGTTTCAATAACATATTCTGGGGTAAAACAACCATATAGACTATATATTTTGATATGGTTCAGATTCCTCTCATTAATACCCATATTTATCTAATTACATTAATATTATTAGATCTTGATATTTTAAAATACATTTCTTACTTTGTTTTATTGATTTTTATTTATAAATATTTAAGATTTAAATGTTAAGTTTTCTATCTTACCTTGTTCATCTAGCTCTAATATTTAGGTCTTCTACTAATATTTCTTTAATACCAACTATAACATCCCAAAATATATATATTTAGATCTTATTGTTATAGTATATTATTAGTACAAAGTACAAGATTTCATGAAGGATTAAAGAATTTATTTGTATTATAAAACTAGGTATATACATACACTATAATTGAAAATCATAATATAAAACATGAACAAGTAATGAGAACATGAATATACCTTCCATAATACCCATAAAAATTAAACATATATGTCCTGTATCATTCCTAGGGAAAATAAAAAAAATAAGTGTATTCTCAATTTCATAGTAAAGAGTAACATACTTTAAAATCATACATAAAATAAACATTGAAAACTAACATTCTAAAATTAAATGAGCAACATGAAGTCATAATAGACTAAAACTGAAGATATAAAACATATTTTATAAAAAATGAAAACATTGATAGTAATAATCATTGATCTCATACTGATGGAGTGCATAATTTTAGAAAAAAACATATTTCCAAGTCCTTATGAGAAGACACTTCACTTGTATTCGATAGCGCAATTTATATTCCAAATCTATATATTCTTTTTCCTATCATTTATTTATAATTTTTCATTAATTTACTTAATAATCCATCTGTTATGTGTCAGATTTTGTAGGAAGGAACACTTCACGAGATTCCAAAGAATATAGGTTGAAAAATATAGAAAAATAACTCATTACACATCTTGATTCTTTAGTACAGGTTGTGTACATGAAGTTCACAACCTATCCCAAGTTATGAAGCCAAATCGTGACCAAGACATGAAGCAAGAAAGGAAAAAACTACTACATTTCATGCACACCTCGGACATGACATGATTATAGTCAAAAAAATTATGAGAAAGAAGCAAGGACTGTGCTCAAAAAGTCCTCATAATGAAAGGTCTACATCATAAACACTCGGTATACTATGTATACCCAGTAAAACATTATAAATACATGAGAGAAACATGAACCACATAGGAGATCCCAAAATCTATGTATGTCAACATGGATCCAAGTTATAAGTTATATACCTCGGGTACAGGTCAAGTTGAAATATTTCTATATATACAGTAGAGAATAATAACATTATGGAACACTTCTGGATGACAATCTCACCTCTTTTGGATTTCTTATAAGCTCCCTCACCCTTTTCCCCCACTAAACTCTAAATCTCATCATGTTTCACATTTATTTATCAATCCATGATTTGGGGATATTTTATTATTCAATGCTTTCAAATACTCATCCATGCATTTAGATTAATTTACATTTCTATTTCTCATGTAATTATTTTAATTTTAGTTGTGATTAACCTTATTCATGCTTTCATTTCATTCACCATACCTGACCCATTTCATGATTTGAAATCAAGTAATTTTTTTCAACATGTCAACCATGCCTTATTTTATGTATTTAGTTGCATCCTCTCCCCACACAGACAGATAAATTTCATAGGTATAGGGATCATGTTCAATTTATCTTCATGATTAATTGAAATATTAATTATAAACATGTTAAACCTAAGTTTATTAGTAATCAAGATAAAAACAAATAGTCTACCTCATTTGTGTAAACATCCCTGACCATGGGACATCTAAGCAAACAAACCTATCCCCATAGAAGTAGACTAGGCTATGATCACTAGTCTAGAACAATTTCATCCCAAAGAAGACAAATATAATTCACAGAGGCTATTACAGTCTCCCATTCATGGAATAATCATTTCCTAGGTAGAACTAGGAAACATGACCAAAGTCAACTAGAAACCTCTATTTTCTTTGTAGTCTAATCCTTAGGACCAGCCATGGCTAGAATTATTAACCAAACTATACCAAAATTCTAGAATTTGATCCCTACCCCTAATTTATAATTTTAAATCACTCTCAATTAGGAATTAATTCAATCTACCAAACATTGATATTAATTAAAAAGACCCCTCTCAATGTCAGAAAACCCAAACATTTCATTAAAACAACATTTTCCTCCTGGGTTCATCCTTGCACTACCACTACACTGTGCCATTATTTTCAAGTGAATTTTTTTTAAATATAAATTCTAACATGACTCATGCACGAAGAGATTAACGACACCACTTATGAAGGAATCAAATTTTGGCATTTTTTTGGGGATGCATTTCCATTTCTTGAATGAACTTTGGTTTTTAAGACATAGGATTAACTTTAACTCAGCCTATTTATTTCATTTAGATGCCCTTGTTTATTCATCCTCATTTCTAGTGCATGTACCAAGGTAAAATGGCCCATTCAAGGAACTTTGAAATAAAAAATTATTTGTCATTCTATGCTAAGATCAAAAGAAATTTATTTGAACATCCCTGGCCACCAATGGCTGAGTAGAAAAATCATGCGTGACCTAACCCTCTCATCCATCATATCATTTTGGGAGAAAGAATGATTAACCCTGAAAATACCATTAGGGATTATGAAATGTCATCGATCTATAGTTTAACAACAAGCATCATTTTCCCTCCAATATAAGAGCACACATTTGAAATTAAGCTTGGGCTCATTCATATGATCCAGAATATGGGAAAATTCTACAGTCATCAGTGTGAAGACCCCCATGAACATATTTAAAATTTTCTAGAAGTTTTTTATACCTTTCACAACTAGGTAGTTTCATCTAATTATATAAGACTATGCATTGTCCAATTTTCATTAAAAGATGGAGAAAAGGATTGGATTAAAATCAATGATCCTAAGTTGATCACGACTAGGGATGATCGTGAAAAATATATTGAAATATTTATCCCACTATTCCAGACCTGGAAGCTCTGAAATGACCTCTAAAACATTGCTCAAGTAGACTGAGAATCTGCATGGGAATCATGGGATAGATTTATGTATCTTATGAGGAAGTGTCCACATTATGGACATGAAACTTGGATTTAGTTTTTGACATTTTATCATGGACATCAGTGAGTGGAACAAGTAGTTATCGATGATGTTGTTGATGGTGTTTAAATGTTTAAAGCCCATGAAGTGGGAATATATATCTTTTATGTAGTCTCTCACAATGAAAGTCTTTGGAAAATTGATCCTAGACTACCATGATGTGGCACACACCAAGATCATGAGAACACCCTATTAGAATCACATGTTGAGGTACTAACAAAGAAAATCAAATCATTTCAAATACCTGCAACACAACAACCTACCCCAATCATTGATGTTTTATCATTTGAAATATATAGTGGCACACTTTTATATCAAGACTACAAGGAAGGATATGATGAACAAAAATATTGTAATTATGTTAATTACATTCAACAAAAATTTCCATTTTTTGAAACAACAACAAATATTATTTATAGAGGCATGGTAAGTATAAACATATAAATAATAATGGTTTTTTAGCTATGAAGCGGTCATGACCAGTTCCGTAACCAAGGACCACTAGGGTATCCATCAATGAACATAATGTTGTGACTAGAAGAAAAATTATAACAACCAATGAAGTAACAAAATTTGTAACCAAAATCCCAACAACAAAAATCTCACCCCTCCTATATAGGACCTTTTCAGCAACCACCTCCATATAACATGGAAAATCTCATGGGATATTTTTTTCTAAAAGTCTGATCAAATAATGAAGGCCAATGAGATGAAGATGAAATATGAAAGATATTCTTTGAGAAGTATGGATATTCAAATTGGTCTAATCTAGAAGACCCTATATGATAGATTAATAAGTACTCTACCTAGAAATTATGAGACATACCCAAGAGAGGAATCCAATGAAGTAGTTCTGAGATGTCAGAATGTTTTAGACATTGAATAGACAAAATAAGAAAGGCCATAGGAAGATCATATGAAACAATAAGAACAAGGTGAAGTTGTTGATGAATCCATTCATACATTACCACAGGAGGATGTACTATCTATGAAAAATACGGCTGCTAAAAAGAAAAAGGAATGATTTTATGTTGCACCATCCCCATACAAGACACATCTTTCCTTATTAGAGAGAGTGAGACAAGGTTGGAAAGAGGGATAATAAAAGAAGTTCATAGATATGTTCGAAAAATTACATATCAAAATACAATTTTCCAAAGATATCAAATAGATTCCTGTCAATTCCAAATTTCTCAAGGACCAAATAAAAAAAGCAAGATATAAGACCTGTGAGTGATCTAAATGAATGAATAATTCTCTGATTTTGTGCACCATAAAAAATTACCAAGAAAATAATTGATTTGTATGTTTCGATATTCCCTATGTGATAGAGGAGAAAAAATTTGGAAGAGAACTATGTAATCTTGGGGACAGCATTAACCTAATGCGAATGAGTGTTTTTCAAAATCTCAAACTCCAAGAACTCAATGGGACAATAATATAACTATAAATAATTGATCATTCAGTAAAATATCCCTGAGTTATTTTTCAATATGTTTTAGTCATGGATGGAATGTTTATTTTTCTAACAGACATTCTCATACTAGACTTGGAAGAAGAATTCTACATCAATATCATAATTGGGAGACCATTTCTAGAAACATTAAATGCTCTTCATGATGTTAATAGGGGATGTATGATATTCATAGAGGGAGAGGTGTAGGTAGTGTTCAACCTAACAAATGTTTCCCAAAACTCTAATGATATAGTGGATTGTATCAGTATCTATGTCACTCAGAATGAAGATGAGTACATGGACATTGATGAAGATTGTGGGGATTTATTCATAGAAAAAGAAGATAAATATGACTTTGAAGAAGTCATATTTATTAATCCACTCATAAGAGTAACCATGTAACCTTTCATTCCCACCGCTGTTGATCCAACCCAGTTAGAACTGAATCCTCTCCATGTACACTAATGTACTCTTTCTTTAGAGAGTCATATTCTCTACCAATCACCATCAACTCAGATCTGTCCTGGGAATAGGAGGAAAATTTGGTTGGTGTTCAATGAAGACACCAAAAATCAATTTTCTAGGTATTAGCAGATATAAATAGAATCAATCCTATAGAGTTCACCCATATAATTTTACTCTATGAAAATGAAAACCCAAAAAGATAACCTCAGAGTTGGATGATGCCACCAATGAAAGGGGTCATCAAGAAGGAAGTTATAATGCTAATGGATACAAGAATCATCATTCAAATTTCATCTAGTGAATGGGTAATACCCCTCCATGTTGTTCCAAGGAAATGAGGACTTGTGATAGAATGGACATATGATAATGGACTAATTTCATCATCCCCCATATTTTGATGGAGAGTTTCATGGACTTTAGATGAATAAATTAATCAATCAAAAATGATCATTTCCCTTATCATTTTCGGATCCAATTATATAAATACATTTGGGTTAGGACTTATACTATTTCTTTGATGAATATTTTGGATACAATAAAATTGTATTCAACCCCACTGACTCCCCAAATACCAACTTCACATGCCCATTCAGTACCTTTTCCAATAGAATAATTCTATTTAGAATCTGAAACTCTCCAGAAACATTAAAAAGATGCATGAAACACATTTTTCATGATATGACTGAATAATTTCTTGAAATCATCATGGATTATTTTCTGGTATATGGGAGGTCATTTGATGTTTGTTTAACCAAACATGAGCTGGTTATCCAACATTGTAAGAAGAAATTCATGGTAGTAAAATAAATGAAAGGCCACTTTATGGTACAAGGAGGAAAATTTATTGGTCACGAAATATCATACTGAGGCATTGAATTTGATCTATAAAAGATTAAAGTAATAAAAAATGATCTTAAACCCTCAAAAATTAAAGTAATAAAAAGTTTACTTGGGCATGTTGGATTCTACAGATGTTTCATAAATGATTCTTATAAAGTTTCACATCCATTGACACACATATTCTCAAATTATATCCCTTTCAAATTCATAAAGTAATTCCAATATGCCTTTTAGATTCTAGAGAGAATTCTGATTGCATCACCAATTATCATTGCACAAAACTGTGTAAATGAATTTGAACTGATGTGTTATTCCAACAACCTTGTTGTGGGAGCTGTGCGAGAATAGAACATTGAAAACACATTATGTACAATTTATTATGAGTTTCATATTCTAAATGAATCTCAATTAAATTACATGTCTACAAAGAAGGAGCTTCTAGCCACCTTATATGATTTTAGAAATTTATATTCTTATCTTGTCCTATCTAATTTCACTATTCATACTAATCATGCTATACTTTAGTACCTGATAAACAAGAATGATGCCAAACCAAGAATGATAAGTTGTATTCTTTTGCTACAATAACTTGATGTCATAATCAAATATAATAAGAGAATATAAAATGTAAGTATATTCCATATATCAAGATTACCACTTTCCATAATCATAGAAGAAGATGAGGCTGATTTTGAAGTGGATTATCTAGATGATAATTTATTCAACATCAGGTCCAAGCCCTAGTTTTCTTATAGAGAAATTTATTTTATGACACAAGTTCGACATAGAAATCTCTCATATCAGCAATGAAATAATTTTTTTCTGATGCCAAGCACTACTATTGGGATGAGCCTTTTATTTTTCAAATGTCTTGTGGATGGATTAATGAGACATTACATTCCAGAAGATGAAACACAAAATATAATTGAAATTTCTCACACATCACCACCTAGAAAACATCATGGACCATAACAGATGGTGGGAAAAATCCCATAATGTGTATTCTGTCTTACACTGAATCACGACATAAGAGTATTTTTACAGCAATGTGAAATACGTTAGAGAATGTGGATTATTAGTAAAAGGAACAAGATACCACAAAAACCCATTATAAAAGATTATGTTCATGAAAACTGGGGTATAGACCTCATGGGACCATTCCCAATGTCACATGGAAGAAATTACATTCTGGTTGTAGTGGATTATTTCTCAATGTGGGTTGAAGCCTATGTTATGGCTCAAGAAATAGTAAAGGTAGTCTTGGATATTCTCAGAAATAAAATTTCTCACTCTTTGAATTTTCAAGGTTACCCATCAGCAATCGTGGAACACACTTCACCAGAAATCTTGTGTGGAAAATTCTAGAATGATATGGAATTCGATGCAAAACTATAACTCCCTGTCACCCAAAAATAAGTGGGAAAATCGAATTGTCAAATATGAAGGTGGAGAATTTTTTTGAAAAACATATGATCACCAGCATGATGATTGGAGCATAATGATGGATGAAACACTATGAGCATACATGAATTCTTAAAAGTCCACCATAGGTACCACCCCATTTCGATTAGTTTATGGAAAACCATGTCATCTTTTTAGGGAGGAAGAGTGTCATGCATTATGTGTTATAAAGAATATAAACCTTGATTAAAAAATGGAATAGTAGAACATTTAAGGTTTTTTATTGAAATGGAAGATATGAGAGGATATTCATATGAAAATAGAAGAAATTATAAAGAAATTATGAAGAAATGGCTTGACCAACACAATGTAAGGTGTACCTTAATCCCTATAAATAAAGTTCTACTTTTTTAATTCATGATTTAAAGTAATAACAGGTAATCTAAAATCAAGATGGACATGTCCATTTTAGGTTGTTCATGTTTTTTGATATGGAATAGTAGAAATTCAAAGTGATGTTGGATGACCCTTTAATGTAAATGGTCAATGGATAAATATTTTTCAGGAACAATTCCATGAAGGCAATGTCATCAACTTCAAAATTAGATGAGATTTAATTGATTCAAGATACATACTATAAACAAAGTGCTAATAGGGAGGAAAATTGATTTGGGATATCATTAGTTAGGTTAGAATAATATTATCTTATAATATTTTTCGATAGGAAAGTGATGGAGGAAAGGAATGAAAACAAAAAGGAGTAAAAATAGTTCAATTCATGTCATGTAGTAAGGGATTACATCGTGTACCTTTTCACCTAAAATTTCCCTTTCTCTCTTCATACTCAATGTAAACCAGAAGTACGTGTCGTGTATGTGGTCACAAAATTTTTAATAACTCTGGTCAAAACCTGTTGTTCACGACCCGCTGCATAGACCCACCCCCCCTCATGACCCTTCCTATCCCTCTCAATCGAAAACCACACCCACCCCAACCTCTTCCACCACAAAATCACCCTCCCATATCCTTCTGCATAAACCTTTCTCCCACACCCTACTCTCTCATGACTGTTGATCCCAACTGGAACACCAACCCCTTATATCCATTGATCACACCAAACGTCCCCAACAATCTCCCTAACAATCCTACTCCTCTAGCACCTCCTCCTCAAGCTCTGACCTACAACAACTAGCCACTAAGAGCCCCCACAAAACAACTGCTTCTCAGAATAAAACAACCTCTACATCTAGTGAAGAAAACAAGCCTCTGCACCCTATTCATTTATTCATCAACCAATGGAATTAAGTGACTCATCTACAACTGATGTACAAACCCCGAAATACCAACAAGATGATGGACATTAATGTTCTTTCGATGTTAAACATCATTGAAGAAGTCATTGACCTCCTAGTGACGTTTCATATCAATAGTATTATCAATGTTTGAGAGTAAAAATTCTTGGAATTATTGCTGGACTTCTTGTCCACCTTTATGATCTCCATTTACTCTCTATGCTTCATATTGGGTGGAAAACCCCACGAGCAATATTTTTTAGAATTCAGAGTGTGGCAAGAAAACTATATGGTGGAGTTCATCATCTCAGACATTTAACCCATACTACATCTCCATCTATGTCTTGAGGTTTCCATATATTTATATTCACTAATCTACCATGACCCCTAATTGAATTATGACCCTTGCCTCATGAATTCAACTCATCAGTGGTGTTATACCGTGCATATATGACATATACCCATAGTTCCTGGCTTGTTTTCATGAGGTGAGGCCCATAGTAGGGTCAACAAGATCAATGTTCTGATTCTTGCACCTGCCATTGGTGGTCCACCCATTAACATGGACCCCCAGTTCACTAAATTATTCCGGATTCAAGCATAGTGGAAGTGAGGAACATTATTGGGTGAATCCTTTATCACCCACATGGCTAGATACATCACCGTTTCAGATGCCTCATCATTTTAATGACTCACAACAACTCACATCCATAGGACCCGTCGAACATATAGATCCTATGATTATTTAAAATATTAATATACTGGTGAAGGATAAAGATTCATATTTTTGGGTTACAAGAGTCCAAGAATTCATACAAGATAAGCCAGGAGCAGTAGTAGTAGGCGACCCCCTATACAACCACATGCCACCACCACACCTTCCTCATCCAATCCAACCACCACCTCTCCCATAACCATATATACCATACCTATATCCTCCCTTATGACCTTTTCTTATATCAGGACGAACTAGATTTGCATCCTAACAAACATGTGTCGGTTATTCACTCATCTCCACCTCCCCTTCAAATAGCTCACATGTTTTACCTTGCCACCACCCACCCAAGAACATCCATCCTCTTCCACCATTCCCCCACCCCCTTCAATCCCCTCTAACCTACCCCCAAATCTCACTCAACCTACTTCTTAGTCGGAGTTCAAAGCAGATTAGGCCTGGAGTGGCAAGGGGCTTTCCACCGAGCACACCCCTGATGTACCACTTTTGGATCTAGCTACCAGACACACGACCTATATACGGATCAGTACCTCACCACCACCCACCACAACCCATCTACCTACCTCAATTTACCCACCATCTATATATGACACCACTCTTTACACTACTTCTGAAACTCATTCTAATTTGGATGGCCAGTTTATCTTGACCCTTGGTAGTGGTATGGCGTTGGAGATGATTTTTGGCCAAGATGCCAGAGTTGTCTTATGTATAACTTTTTGATTATTTGGGAATTTTATGTGCCAGGTCTGGCTGTTCAGTTTTGTAGTTTATGTTTTCCCAACTTTGTACTAACATTTGATATCATTATTCATGGGAATGTAATGAAATACTTTCATGAATTTAATAAAAATAATTCTCTCTGTTTCTCACTCCATGCACCTGCCTTTTTTACTATGCTATACAAATTCTTATATTTGTTGACTACTTTTTGTTATGTAGTTCAAATTTTTTTCTCTATCCCATTTTGTAGGTTCGTTGAACATAGCATTATGATAGATCAAATAAACACACATGGAAAGCCACGTTATTTAAGGATCTCTTGATTACCACATTTTAAAACACTATAAAATAATGTATTTCAATTTTTTAAAACATTCAATGCAACTCCACACTCAAATAAATTTCATGGATAGTGGGGAAATTGTCCTTTTATAAGACTATGGGGGGGGGGGGTTCTCATGATTTCACATGTGATATACATGAATTTTTTTATTCTCATTTTTCTAAGAGACATTTTTCAAAATAATATACATTTTTTACACTCTAAAATCATTATTACATTGTAATTAATTAAAACTTAATGTGGAAAATTATTATAAAACATATTTTAATCCTATTTGGAAATTTTTAGAATGATTTCAGAGTTTAGAGAATTGATTAAAATTCAAAACATTGTAATTATGATTAATTGACCCATTACTTAAGATTAATGACCAATGCAATTAACATATTTATTTTATTCTCATTGTTGAAGAGGACTCTAAGCCTTCAATTTCATATTCTTGTCTAATAATATTTTACGAATGATACCTAGGGAATTTCAATCTACCAAAACATGCACAGAGATCTTATGAAAGTAATGACTGAATAATTATAAATTTGAAATGATTAAGGTACACTATCATAGCCATTTTTCATTAGACCCACATTGAATATTATATTCATTTAAACCTTAGTTTCCATGAATTAAATTTTATGATAATGATATTATGAGCCCATTTCCCTTTCTACAATGCTCATTTTTTAATTCATAATGACATATTTGAACAAGTGTGGGGGATGAATTCAGACTGCCTTGGATATTTCCATTTTCATATGTATGATGTTCTTACCAAAACACTTATTTGTGATCCATATCTACCATTATTTCATTTCCTTAGTTTTTAATTCCTTTTAAAATTACTAATTGAAATAAAATTGTTATGGGTTTTTTATTAGGAAGGTCAAAAATCACTATTTTCTAGACTGATGAATCCCTTGAAGGATCATTTTGGATTAGGCAATGGATGTGGGATCTATCCTAGGCATGAATTTGGATAAATAAATATATAAAAGAAATATAAATGGAACATAATCATCTTTACACACATACATGAAACATATTTGGTTCTAACTAGGGATAATGATATATGAATTTCACAATCCTAATAGTGGAACATTATCACACTTGTACTTACACTTATGTGTTGAACTTCAAAGAATACCCAATTTTGTGACTAATTTTTACTATGTTAACTACCTTCTCATAGTCTCATAGTCATTATAACCCTATTTTTGAAGCCCTAATGATTAAATTTTATATCTATCTTTACATAGTAGAGATGTTAGAACCAGTGTATGTCTATGGTTGGGGATATGTACTCAGGGTACAAGCATACCTCTACTTTCTATTTACCTTGAGTGATGAGAGAAAATCATGTTAAGGTAAATAAAAATTTCGTATACACTTAAGGAGAAATTAAATAGTTATAATTAAAATAATAGAATTACCTTTGAAAATATTGACTATGAGAACCATCTATGAATGGTAAATTCATGATGATATACTATTTATTCTTAAACCTAATTTTAGTTATATAGGCATAATTAATGTTTATTGTTTTAAAAATTTCTTATCCTCTGTGAAACACTTGTTGATATGTTATTTCTTCAGGAAAAGTGATTCTTAATGTATGGGGGTATTTGATAGGAATTTTTTTGGAATTTTTCTATAATTTATTTGTATTTTTTAATTAATTTATTTGATAATGCACATGGATTTTGTAAAATCAAATACGAATGAAAGATTCACATTATTTGAAGGATGATAGATAGAAAAAATGAAAAAATGGCCTAGTACATGTCGTGATTCTGCAGTACACTTCATTTTCATGTTGTTCACTGCTAGTACCAATTCATGAAGAAAAGTGGTGACCAATACATAATGCCAGCAAGGAATAAAGACACAACACATTTTGTACACACCGAATATAGTGTGATTCTAGTAAAAAGAGTTAGTGAGTAAGCTGTTAGGAATCCACTCAAAACAATATCTAAATGTGGGGTACATGTCATGACCACCCATTAAACAATGTGTTTCTGGTCAAACTTCATAAATCAAAAAGGGAAATGCACACCACGATGGAGATCCCAAAATATGAATATATTTATTTGGATCAAAGGTACAAATCAAGTTCCTTAGTTACATGTCATGAAAAAATATGCCTATATATACAACAGAGTGGAAGTGTATTAGAGAAGACATCTAGATGATCTTCTCACCTCCTTTCAATTCCCTATGAGCTCCATCAACCTTTTCCCAAATAAATACTAAATTTTTCTGTGCATCACATTTTTTATCAATACAATAAACAAAGATATTTTGTTCTTCAATAAATTTCAATTCACATTGGTGCATTTAGATTCATTTCAATTTTCTTTTTCTCAAGTATGTATTTTTATTCTAGTCATGATTTACCTTGTTCATGCTTTCATTTCTTTCACCAACCCCAAACCCTTGCATGATTTCAATTCATGTAATTTCAATCAACATTTCTAGCATACCATGTTTTAGGAATTTAATCACATCTTTTTCCCATATGGATAGATAAATTCTCTAGGGTTATGGATCAAGTTTAATGTATCATCATGTGAAATTAAATTGTTATTTCTAAACTTGTTACACATAATTATAATAGTAATCAGGATAGAACCAAACATTCTACTTCAATTGTGAAAACATCCCTTACCATGAGACTTTAATGTAAACAACCTTATCCTGATGGAAGTAGAATAGGCTATGATCACTATTCTAGGAAACATTCTACCCTAAGATCCAAACATATTGCACCTAGGCTATTACTACATCCCAATCATGGAATAGTAATTTCTTAGTTATAACTAGGAGACTTAAACAAATTAAACTAAAAACCTATGTTTTCTTCCTAGACTAAGACTTTGGACCCTTCCAAGTATAGAATTAGTGGCCATCCATTACCAGGATACTCGATTTTGACCCTTAACCTTTATTACTTATTGGAAATCACTCCCATTTAAGAATTAATTCAAACAAAAATATGTAAATATTTCTCAAAGGGAATCTTTTTAGTGTATGAAAACCATAAATTTTTTTTTGAAACAGAATTCTCCTTGTGGGTTTTACCACACACTTACACTAAAATACTACTTTTTAGTTTAGTGAATATTGGGAAATATGAATTCTAATATGACTCACTATTGTAGGAAGTAATGGCACCTATGGGGAAACAATCAGCAATCAGGACATATTTCTATCAAGGCCTTATGCTAGGATAGTATACTCTTATCGAAAGATGCATACAAAAAATACTTATTTTTTTGTCTCATAAAACATGCTAATGCATCATGGGTTGATATAATTTTGGTCCGACCCATCACTTATTTAATTCCAATTCATTCATCATAATAGTCATCAAGACCTTGTATACCATTCCCTAAAAAACATTTTGGTAAAAAATATTTTCAATCTATATATAGAGAAAGAAGGGAATATAATACATCCCAATAGAATAGAACAATGTATATTTCTAGTAGAACATATCATAATCAACATGGAATTCATGGTGTATCATAAATGTAACATGAATAACCATTTCCAAATAAATGTAGAGTTGAGGTTATAAAAAATGTTCTTGGTTATTTATTGATTATAGTAATTGGATTTATAGATTCCACTAGTATGTGAAAATGCAATGATAAGGAAACCATTAATCTTAAATCAGTAAGAGTGTGTGAATATTCCAAAGAATTTCCCATGGGAGTGTCTCACTGGGTGTTTTGTATTATGATAAATCATCAAGAATTATAGAGACAATTCAGTTAATGATTGAATAAATCATTTCACAATGATTACCCCTTGGTGAATGTGTTCTATAATGACATCCAAATTCTAGTAAGTAGACAAGGTTTTATTTTCTTGGGACATAAATTTTTTTCAATTTACCAAAACATATACTGATTTTTCAACCACAAAAAATGTAACTCTTGAATCAAAGGATTGTGATTGTGGGAATATATATACTAGAAAAAAAAATTTATTAATAACAAGGGAAATTTATTAAATGGGAATGTATGAGACACACAAAATAAAATAGATGGTGATTGTAATATGAATCCCAAAGAATACAAATTGAGACAAAAATCCCAATTTATGGATTGGGTTTAAATTGAATCATATAATATTGAAAATAGAGATTGAAATTGATCTTAAAAAACCATTAATGAAATAATTTCAGGATATCACATCTCAAATTAGTAGTATATACACCTCATAATTTAAATTTTCTGAATTTTACCCATTATGTCTCAAAATGAGAAATTTGAGAAAGAAACCCCTTAAATATTATTTATTAATTCCTTGAATATACACTAAACTAAAATATGATAATTATAGATATATTAATTATATAATTTATAACCTTACATATACCAATTTTCATTCGTTCTATTCGTAAATGTTTATCCTCTACATGAAATATTAATATTTCCACATATGCTTTTATAGTTGTGTTCATTTGTACTATTTTCATAATAATGGTGTTCATATTAATTTTTCATAAAAATTTAATTATTTATTTGTCATTAATAATATTTTTTAGTATTATTTATAATAAATTATGTTGATCTATATTCCATTCAAGAGTTTCTTAGAATATATTCTGGATATTGAAGCTGAGAATAAGTATGTTTTGGTATGTTCTTTTGATGAATAAAGGGTTCATCCTTAATTAATGAAATAAATATTGATATAATATATTCAGATCCAAAATAATCATTATTTACCTATTTATATAATATGTTACCAATAAATAAGTTCCTAGAGTCCTTTATTACATAAAATTTTCATATTCTTCAATCTGGTGGTAAAATTGACCCAAACATGAACCAATCATGAATAGTAGATTAGTATGAGATCATTAGTTGTAATATCATTATACCATGATTACAATGATATTTTTTAATATTTATTATTTTGATATATTATAATTTTAAATAATGAAAATAATATTTAATTCATACGAAAGCATTAAACATTTAAAATTAAAATTAACCACTTTGTCTCTTATTTTAAATTATTAATCTAATAATGACTATTTTTTGTTAATATCATTAATAGGTTCATAAATGTTTTTTACTAGAAACTTAATTATATCATAAATATTATATTAATTCATAAATATCATCCTTATGTATAACCTTGTATGGTGGTGAATGAAAATGAAACACATTACATCATGGAGGCAGAAGTTCACACAACACATGAACAATAATTTTTTCTTAATGTATAGGGTATTTGAATAAATAATGATAATAATCATAATATATAAACATTAAATTATATTAATTGTAAAAATATCAATTTATTAGCAATGATTGAATAATTATTAATGAATATAATTAGGAAGAAATCAATGTAGTTGATAATACTTATGACAGGGTGTTGATTTTACCTTATAATTCTACTTGAATTTGAGTGGAATATAAAAACTATAATTGGAAAAGTGATTATGTTACTAGTATAAGGATATAATTAGAGAAAAATTTCAAAATATAAATAAATATATGAATTTAATATATTTCATGAAGTGTTGAAAAACATATACTTTTATATGTGATGGGAAAAGAAGTTTTGGGATCACCTTTATAATTTTCAATAATATTGTTTCACTATTTAAGGATAAATGGATCAAAAATGGAAAAATTATAGGGTATGCATGAATTGGTGGAGTTAAATATCAACGAATCTATTATAGGTAGGTTTTTAAAATTATGTATGAATTTTACACTAGGTTAAACTCAATATACCACATTTCTTTTTACCTTCATAATTAATTTTTATCCTTAGTAATTAATTTTAAATAAATACATTAAGTATAAAAATTAACTATTTGTATACATATAATAATTAATTAAAATATTATATTGTCAAATAAAATCTCTAATGTTTTGAGATTTTAATTTTATAATAAATATATTTAATCATGTAAAAATAATTTTTAAAGAAAGAACATTTTATGCATCAAATTAGAATATAATGTAATTTTTTTGGATAATTATTTTAATGAAAACAATTTAGTTATTATAAAATAATTAATTTTCACGAGTTTTTAAGTAAAAGAAAAACAAAATATCTTGCGAAAATACTTCATTCTATGAGAAGACTTTAAATCGTCATTATATTAATGTAAAATTTTATTTACATCTAAAAAAATTTTCTATACGTTTTATATTTTAAAATAATATCATAAAATATATAATTTTACTCCTTAAATTAGTATTTTATTTATTAAAATGGAATTTAATATTTTACGAATTTATTATGTAACATTGAAATCTAATAAATTAAAAGTTTTGCGAAAACCATAAATTTTGACTAAAATAAGACATTTTTATAAAACTAAGAAATATCCATTCTAATAGAATTTTGATATAATGAATTTAAAAAATTGAATTACTATGATCAATTTAAAATATAAAATATAAAATTTAAATTTGAAATATTTTTTTAATAAATTCATTTTAATTATTCATTTTTAAAGTAGTTTAGGATACAATACATACCTCTTATAGTATAGTCTTGAGTTTACACTGGTAGCTCAGATGTCTAGCTAGTATACAAGGGTCCTCCATAGTCCGTGATAGATTTTTAATTACATGTATTGGAATTATAATTTGTTCAAGAAAAAATCATTATTATTAAAACAATTTATTAAAGTAAGTATATTTCACACGTATTTTCAATACCATATATCACATGTCATAACAATAGAATAAATAAATGGAATAAATGATAGGGAAAATCCAAGGTACTAGATAATTAAAACACCTACAGTTTTATTCAAATGAATGGAATCAAAAAATTTACGATAGAGAGGAATCTATAGTAGGAAGAGAAGATCCCAAACCAAGGAATCCACATCAAGAATTCAAAATTTCAACATCATGTATATCAACAATGATAAAAAGGAATACAAACAACAATGATTCATGAAAAATGACTTATGGAAAACCAATTATTATCCCCTAACAGTTGATTTCTCAATATAGAGAAACACATATAGGGATGAGTGTAGTGAGATCACCATATGGAGTAACTTTAATGCAATAAGGGTTTACCAAATCTCACCCCAGAAACTATATAAATTTATATGATATCTATATTAATGGAGGGAAATAATATTCACATACCTGTAGATCTATTGAATAACATAGATAATCTAGTTTTTTCGATCATAAATGTGTTTGATAGAATGAAATACTGATTATTTTAACTCATAATAGGGTATTTATTCATGGTATATGTAATTATTTCCCTATCAAAATATTTTTAAAATCGTGGTTTTGGATTCTATTTCATGTAATGTAAGACATTAGAGCATGTGGAAAGCCCTGTGATATGTGGTTTGTAAGGACATGGGATTCACTAGAATTGTAAGTGTTTCCTATCCAAGAACCATAAATCCTCGTGTTTTAGGATATTTTCACACAGTTCGTAGATGTTATAGACATAATTATTCCTTACCCATTTTTGATTAATATATTTTGTTAAAAATTTTCATATATGTGACTTATAATTTTTTTTTAATATTCATTCATTAATTTAATATAGAGTTTTGTTAAGGAATCAAAAGGATATTATATTGAAAATGTTTTCAACTATACTGCTTTGTATATCTATTTTTTAATGATTGAACTAACAGATTCATAGTTAACATAATTTTATTGATTCATAGTTGTATACTTCAATTCATTTTCCTCATTCATAACATATTCCTTTGGGTTTTTGTATATTTAGATTTTCAATATACTGATCTATGGGATGGTTCCATTTAGTTTAACAACATCTCTTTGTTGATGTCACCATTATTGTGGGTTAGTATGGTTTTGAATAATGGTCACTTGGAGACTTTTTTTTCATCTTGATTTTTTTCATTTGTTTTAGCCTTCTATTTTATTTTGTTATGTCTCATGTTTATTTATTTTTAATTCCATGTTATAATATGAGTTTTTATCTTTATCTTGTTTTACATAATACATGTTGTGTTATAATTTAGGGTAAAAATTTCTATTGTTTTTGTATGTTAATACCCAAGTTTTTGATCAATTAAAATGATGATCTAGATTGTTCTTCAGACCTTATAATGAACTAGATTTTGAGATGTGTTAGGTAAACCAAGGTTGGTTCTTAAAAAAAGGAATGAGAGGTGCGTTTGTTTCTAGTATTGGTTGGTACAATGGAGATGGATTGTGACAACTCAGGAAATATGTATGCATGTTTTATTGCACAGATCAATTTAACATATATCCTTTAGGAAAACCCCTTTTAGTGGTTAGAGATATTTCCTCAACCTAGATCATGATTTTGGAGTTATTTAGGTAAACCCCTTTTTATTCTATTTAGATGAACGTTTTAGTTTCCTTTGGTTGGATTTTGATGTCTATAGTATGAATTTTTTAATATTATATCTTGATTCAGATATGTATTCCTATGATAATCAAGTGTTATATTTTTTGTTTAATAGATAATGTCTCTTAGATGGATCTTCTTATATTATAAAGAAGGAACTACATGGAATGTCCCACAAGAAAACAACCCATTTGACCCTATATTAGTGGAAACAATAATGTGGAATAGTCAATCCTTGAGGAATGAAATTTAATGAATCCTAGAATAGATGGTGGATTATGATTTTATGTTTAGAACAAAATCAACCCATCATTGATGGTGAAAAATGAACCTAAAAACATGAGGAACATATTGCATGAATAGATAATTATTTCCACATTTTAAAGACATTAAAGGAAACTACATTGGAATTTGTAACTTATATAATTTAAGGACTTGGATGGGAATGATGGGATCCCATTTTGTGAGCTTAAATACATAAGAACCTCACTTCAAAAACCTTCAAGAAGGACTTCAATTAAAAGTTATTTCAGGATATGTTTTCTGTCATAAAGGATCAGTAGTTTTTGACCATGGATCAAGGAGACTATTTAGTGATGAAGTATGATACTTACTTTTCCTAATTAGTTCAAATATGTCCCGATACATTCACTAATTCTTACCTCAAGTCTAGAAAGTTTCATATTAATCTAAAGATAAAGATTTGTTCGATATAAATTCTTATATTCCTTTAGACCAATTTTGGGGTTTTCTATATTGCTAATGTGGATAAGGTAAACTATAAAGGAAAAATGGGTCTTAGTGACATTCCAGTGTTAGAAGGGGTATCCCATGCATGTATCTATGTCAGAATAGGAGGCACTATGAGAAACATCAAATTAGGGGAAGAGGTTATAAAATGGTTTCAATAAAGAACTAGATGATCTACATTGAGTGTCATAGTTATGGTCACAATAATCATGTATATATAAAATTACCTAGATCATTTCATTTATGTGTAATGTCTAGTCATCTCGAGTGATTTTTTGGGGAGGTTTTTTAGGGTAGAAAATGATCAATCCACTGTTGTAAAATGCTTCTAGTCTCATTCTTCTATGGTTAAAAGTTGAGGAAATCACTCTTTTTTTAAAGAAAAATACCTGGTAGTAAATAAATCGCATGATGTAACATGTGATATATTATTGAATAAAATGTTTTGTGCAAAAAATGAATCTAATTTGTGGACAACTACTATTATAGATGTAATGATTATTTCAGCTTCTATATTTAAGTCACTATTTGAAATTGTAATATTCCAATCTTTTATATTATATATGTTGATGAATATTCTATTTTATAGTAAAAACACACCCCTTTCATGATTGATCCTTCCAAACATTCAGTAAATAGTAAAGATAAAGGTTCTAGATTTTATGAGTGTTAGGTTTTAATCACTGGCTATGATATTATATCGGATTTCATTGTACATTAGCTTGATATCATTGAACTTATCATTGGATTGGTTTTAATGGTACCTTTTAAGGACCAAATTGATTTTTATGATCACTAGGTTCAATTTAAATAATTCTATGGGGATATTCATATAATTCAGTGTTATTGGTATCCTAGATCTTAGAGAGTATATAATGTTTTTCTTATAGATTAAATGATCTTTGCCAATTTTCAAAGATGATTCTTGACAGTGTTAACTAGATTTTAACTGGTTTGGTACCTATCATTGTAAATGAGTACACATATGTTTTTCCTCATGATTATTCTAGGTTACCTCTTTAGATATATGTTTTTTTTATTTTGGAATTTTTCTAGGCTATAATACCCATCTATTTTCCATGCTATCACATGAAACTCACAGAGTTGATGGATGTCATGGTTTATGTTGAGTATTTTTATGAAAATGGATTTATTCATCTGGTCGAGTCACCATAGGCATCACTGGTACACATAAAAAAGATTTAATATGGTAGCCTCTTGCTTTGTATTGATTAACAGAAGTTTAATTGGGTGAACAATAAGAAAAATATTCTTTATCAATGATTTATAATCTATTTGACCATATTTCGGGATCTTAGTGATATTCTATCATTCATATAAGGAAAGGGAACAACCATCTTAGAGTCTAGAAAGAGGATATTAATAATATATCTTTCAACCTCAGGTATAAAAATTATGTGGATTTGGTTATGGAATTATGTTTTATAAAATACCTTAATTATTTATGTATTTTTTTAATCGAATTATTCATCAGTTCTATAATGCCCTTGTTCTTTGGAATATGTAAAATTTCCCAACCCGTTTGAATTTTTTTAGATTAGTGGTAAGAAAAACAATTTTCATGATCATTGGAATTTAATTATTAGAGTTAATTTTACAAAATACATTGTAACATGATGTTTTTAGATTTCAGGGAAGTTCTTAGGGTTTATAGTGTGTTTTGGGTCCTTCAATGGCTGAAAAACCAACACCTCAAGGCACCAAAACTGAGGTGGATGTTTTGGAATTTTTTTGGATTCAAAAGAGTAACCATAAGGACTTATATTAAGTATATTCTATGTCTGAATAAATTTAAAAATGCTTGGGAAAAGATTTAGTAGGCCATTCTATAGTAACTTCTGGGGGTTTAGGAATAGTTTGTGCATGTTTGGGAAATCTCGATGGGCCAACTGTGTGAGGACTGGTTCCTAGACAGTGGCAATAACAATGTCTATTGCAAGTTTTCCAAACCATATAAAATCCATTTTAAAACCGTATAGCATCATTAAAAGTTAAATCACCATTTTACCCCTATTTTCTTTATGAGGGATTCCGCTATTTTCTTCTTTCATGTGTGGCCTTCCTTTTTCACTATCATGGGGCTCTCTTCACCCCTCAAATAAGTTTTGAGTTTATTTCTTAATCTAATCTCCATTCTTCAATACGTTCGTGGATGTATATTCATCTTGGTACGACCTTCAATCTACTACCATCATTTATTACATTCTATGGCCATGTGTTGCATTCAATATCTATGAATTGTTTTACCCTATATTTAATTCAATCATTTAAAACATGATTTTTTCAAATTGGTCATGAGTTAGAGGTCGATATTATAGGATAGACTACTCTACCAGTATGAGGTAGCTGGTTACTTGTTTTCTCCTTAATTTATTTCTTGTTATTGTGTTTATACCTTAAGAACATTGTTGGGTTTTCCAAGAGAGACACTAATAATTTAATGGTTTTCTATAAATTATTAAATTGACCATGTCTGATGTCTATAGGAATAATCTTCCTTGATAAAAAATGGTAGAGTCATGTTAGAGGCATTGACGAATTGGGAATGTTATTGTGAGTGTGGTTTTTATATTAAATTGGAATTTCTATATTGAATTCTATGGTTTTGATGGAACATGATTGTTTAAGACTTAGGATTGAGATGATGTTAATCATCTGGATGAGGAGAAGTGGATTGTTAGTTCGGTAACATCATCCATTCCTTCATTGATGTTGATCACATGTTGGGTGTTGTGGTAATCGATTTGAGATGATGAGGTTATAATGATTAAGGTAATTTCCTGGGAATTTGAGATGGTGATGATCATCAGGACGAGCGACAAGTTCAAGGGGAACAATGTTCTAGGATAATGTGTCTTTGGTACTATTTTTGAGTGATTTTTGCTCATTTTGATTTTCCAATGAACCTTTGAATTCATGTGTACATAGATATGGCTCATACGATAAGGTTCTTCTGAACACTAATGTGGGTGGAGATATTTGTTAGTTGTGAATTTGGATGTTTTTGAACATTAGTGTGGTTGTAAGATAATTCTCATGAATGTAACATAGATTTTGAGTATCCATTGTGTGATGGTGTTGAATCCATTAGTTGGGGGTTGAGGCTTTCTGTATATTGATTTCATTGTTATAGGAATATGTGGGAGGATGGATATCACCAATCCTCATGTCATCGACTGTTGAGATTATGGTGATTATTATTTTAAGGGAAGAAATTATTGTTCTTTATATGTTTGACATCATTTATATGGGTATTTTATGAGCTAAGGTAATGGGGTCCATATGGTTATTACTTGGGTATGTTGTCTTTCACAACGATGCATGATTGATGACATGGGGTTTTGAGTTACACTTTTATAGATGGAACATGAGGATTCTCCTTGGATGATTTTCATTAGGGGATTACTATGGATTTATTATAAGGATCCCCACAACTATAGTTATATATATACATAGGAAGGTTAACATATTCCATATATATAATTAGGGACATGTGGCATTCTGCTGATGGCTGAAGTGAGTGATTACATCCTTATAGCTATTTAGAATAAGGAAAGATTTTTTTTATATAAAGATAATGTGAAGTTTTATTTATTATTAGACTCACAAACTTTATAATGGATGTATGATAGGAAAAAGTTATTGGTGTCCTACTATAGTGTATTCTCACACCCGACACGGGAACATTGGGACGTGTGTAGAATTTATCCTTTTTTATTAGGTAAGGGACCAAGCTCAGAAGCTAGACCTTATTATTCATATCATTCTTCATAGAATTGGATGGATAGAAAGGGACCATATAGGTTCCTTCCAAAAATAGTGTTACATTTTCTTTATTTTTGTATCAACATGATTATATATGTATGTATTGAGGTTGTCCTAGTAAAAAACATCATGCTTACTAATTTTTATTACATTTCATTGATGTATTCTTTAAAAAATGGTATTTTTTGTGATTTAATAGCTTCAAATGGTGTTTTACTTAACAAATATTATATTGAGCTTGTTGATTATTATTAGTACTAATATTATGTCCTTTCACTATTGTGTGTTACTTGTCCTTTGGATTATGGTATTTCTTCCTCTTATATACTTATCTATAGATCATTATTATTTTCATCACAAGATGTTATAGTCTCCCAACTATCACCTCTTTATTCCCTCAATACTAGTTCGAAGCCTATGGAATATGAGGAGGAACACTGAAGGTCTAGTGATCAATTGACCCTTACCATTTTTTGGTTGGAGAAATGGATGTTCACATAATAAATGGTATCATATGTGTTTATTGTACCCATTTTTAGGTCTTAATATTTAGAATGTAGTTTGATGAAGACTAGATTTAGTTAGAACTGAGTTCATAGATCATGTTTGGGTGCATTTATCCACATTTACAAGGGTGATAACATGTATCTTAGGTTGGGAAATTGATGTTATTCATTGATCTTTTAAAGTAAATATGATTTCCACCTAGAGTGGTGTACATGGGTGTGACTATTATCTATTTTCATATGTGAACCATGGCTTGATATAGAATGGGATGACATATAGAACCTTTGCATAGTATGGAAATGGATGATTATTTATGATCTCATTATAGGCATGTAGGATTATTGATGTATATATATATTTGGCTGTGATTATTTGTTTGTGATTTTCATTGGGAACCTGGATTCTCCTATGTGAGTTGGTTTTTATAATGTTTCAAAAAATGAAGATAAAAGTTGTATTTCCCCTTAGACTATATTTTTTGGAATTATACTCAGTCAGTGTAGGCATGTGGTTCTAATGAAATATATGCATACTATGTGATATATGATTTATACTTGTTGGACTGCATCTAATTGGAGCAGGCATGGATAATAATTGTGGGTGTTTTTTTTAAAATGTCGGCAATGAAACTAAACTGCATTTTTATATATAATCTATATTGTGGAATTCTACATAGCTACCTCAGATGATATGTGATACCTGACATTGGTATGGGTTTGTGATGGTCCATGAGGATATATTTATACATGAAACCTATCTTGGATATGGGTGGGTAGGCCTCCATGAGGCCGTATGTTGTGTAAAATGGTTTTAATAGGGGTGTATATGGGTTTTGAGATTTCAATGCTTGTTACAATTATCCTTTTATGTTCTATATATATTTATTTATTGTTATGGATGTATAACTATGTTAATGAAATTAAATGGGTTTCCAACTAGGAGGATTCTGAGGTAGTGTCAAGCGGGGAGTGACATGGTTCTGCATGAGCATGTATATAATGTGGCCCCAGAGGGTAGGAATGAGAATTATCCATAGTTACAGGAATAGGTATAAGGTCTTGCATAGGTTGGAAAGCCATAAGACATATCATATTTTGGACCATAGATTGATGAATAACTTATGGTTTTTATGTTTTTTTCATCTAGGGGATCGACCAAGGTGTTTATGCAGTTAAGAAATTGATTCAATACCTAAATAAAGAGTTCTAGTCATAGAACTCAGAAAACATTTCAAGGTGAGGGTGGATAAAAAGAATCTAAAAATAAGATAGAGTTAGTTTTTACCATCTTTATGAATCTTGAGACACCCCTATTACAGAAGGTGATTCTAGAAATATGCATACTCATAAGACAGTAGAAACATTAGAGGAATGTATAGATCTAGGCAAATAGACATGTGGAAATGTCTTGTAAGGACTTTCAGGCCAGGTTCTTCGAACACATCTTTGTGGAGACACTATCTTTAGAGAGGGATAAAGAGCTCCTTAGAATACAATAAGGAGACAAGTCCATCATAGACTATGTATATACCATAAAAAATATATTGTTTTGAACCAGATGTGATGGGATATTACACAATGAGTGTGAAGAATTTTGAGAATGGTTAATGGAAATACACTAGGGTGAAGATAGCCAAGGGAAATATGATTGACTGGTCATACTCAATCCGGGTGATGACATCATGTGATGTTAGCAGTGATACAAGAGATAGTAGGGAGAGATACTAGGAGGAGTCATAGTAAGGTGTTTAGTGAAGAAAATTGATTATACCACTGAGGATTGTGTCATTGATTATGTCTTTCTAATGTGGTAAGGCATGGAATGTGCATATTAAGTTGGATTGGACACTAATGGAGTGTACATCAAGTGTTATGCTTGGGAATCTCGATAGGTTTGCAGTATTACTTCTCATATATCCCCCATCCAGGGACCATGATAGAATTAGGGATTTCTAATAAGACTGGTAGTCATAACATGAGCTAGTAGCTAGGATTTATCTCCATATAGACGTCATGGATTTAATAGTGGGACCTAGAATGGGGTTTACTATCTAAAAGGTTGTGAATCTCTTTGTAAAGGTTAGGCCTCAAGTAGTCGAGCTTCGAGCCCATCATAAGTAGTAGATCATCTATGTAAAAATATGGCCGGGGATCTGGCTATAGTTTGAGGTACATTATCGGTATGATGGGTTTGTTTTATTCTCTAATGGACCTTTTTTTTAGCATGTCTAGGTTGGGTGCTAGAGGTGAATGGGATATTTTTTTTCAAATAACCAGGTTATTTTTAGTAGGATGACTTCTTCTCAGATGAGTTATATATATATATGAGGTGTGTGGCCCCAAGTTTATTATGTGAATAGAGGTGATACTGGTTTCCTTATAGTGAATTGGAAAATGAGCATTGACCCAGTGTTGCATTCGTGGGTTATTGATGAGGCACAATTATTTATGGGAATCTGGCGAGACATGATACAACATTAGCTCAATGTGAGATATGTACATGAGGCATCCATCTAATGATATGAATAACATGATTGGTGTATGATGTGAGACATGTAGAATTCAAGCATTTGGTGAGTTTTAGTAGTGATAATGCATCATAATAAGACTTTTTCAATTAAGGATAGTCTGTGGACTATCCAAATTTCATGTTTTTTGTTGGGAATTAATCATGATAGGTAAGTATTATAGTGGGGAGTGCTATGAAATAGTAACCCTAAGACATTGGAATGAGGTTTAATTGGGTTGTTTTAAATGATATGGGTATTTTTTATACCATTTTCGGGCAATTCTTTATAAAACAAGGGCATTCTATGTTATGGTGTGGTGACAGTAACAACCTGGGTTTTTAGAGTGGGTCTAATTTGTTAACCCATTTGAATTTATTTGGTGTTTGGTGGCCTAACCAACACTTTTTTTTATCATTGGAATATAATTATGTAATTAACTTTAACCCAAGATGTTGTTCATAGTTGGTGTTAGAGTCTCCATAAGTGATATAGGGTTTTGAGTAGATTTTGGGTGAATCATAGGCTTAAAAAATCTTTTCTAGTTGTTTAGGCTAAGTAACATGTTTTGAAAAAAGATTGAAGCATACTAGGAGTAACCATTTAGGCCTATATTGGATCTATACATATTTTTTCAAACTGTTCCAAATGGGTTGCTCAATCATGTGTAGAATTATATAGTTATAGTAGAGTCTTCACAGATGGTTGGGAGAACCTTGAAGGCCAACCATGCAAGGTGTGATTCCAAGATAGTGGGTACCAAAAAGTTTATGCATATTTTTCAACCATGAGGTAAATGTGAGAACTCTTTAAAAAGGGAAAAATTAATATTTCCTTATTTTTTATTTAACTAGAACTCCCAAACATTCTCCCTTCACATGTAGCTTTTTTCCTACCTAGTCTGGCTCTCTTCCTACCTCACATGGTCTTTGAGTTTATTTCTTCATCTGTGATACATTCTTAAATCCATTGGTTGTTATAGATTCTTCATGGTAAGTCATTCGATCATGTAATGACCTGGACTTTTTAATAATATTTATTTTCCTAAATTTGCGTGTTTTTTTATTTTATACTCAACAAAACTATATTATTTAATTAATGTAGTGAGTATTATTAAATGAGATGGTTGGATTTTGACTGTTATATGACCATTGGTCAATATGTCTAATGGAAACTAAACTCTTAAAGTAAGAATTATTATTTATAAATACAATTTTTATTGCCTATTAATATAGAAAGAAAATCTGATTCCCTCATCCAGTAGAATCAGGCCATATGAAGCCCATCTGTCGGAGCATGGGAAGGAAGTAGCATCACTGGACTTTGCTCTGGACCGAGACAAATATGAACATTAACATGTGAAGCATGAACATAATCACTAAAGGGATAATTTCAAGTTGATATAAATCACCACTTGGGAAATATTTCTCGTGCCTCCCTAATATTCTATCCCCATACCAGACCTTACACTTAGGTCCTATGCAGGTCTTAGAAGTGGCTAGGTAACAAGGCCTTAGATACTTTTTATAATCCCTTTGTATAAATAAAATTTTTATTGCTTATTATGGTAAAATTTGTGATTAAAAAATGTCCAAATAAATATAGGATGAATATTATTGATGTGTTTTGGAAAAAGTGTATTTTAAAATATTCATGTAAACTTTAAATAATTAATAATGTGAAAAGATATAAAAAAATGGTTTCTACAGTTGCGACCAGAAAGAAATTTAGAACCTAATAATATGAACACATATTTTAGTGAATATTAATGTATAAATAGTGATATTACCCTTATGAATATTAATGAAAATTAAATCATCAAAAAAATATAATCTTTACCCATGAATGTATAAATATAATTTAGACATATTAAAAGTGAAAATGGTTATAATATAAGTATGGGTATTTTTGTATGTAATAAAAATTTTAATTACAATTTATTGATTAATTTAATAATTTAAAATGGTAATTTACCTTCATAATATGTAATCATAAATTAATATTTTATTTTATTATGGTTATAAGAAAATTTTATTGGACCATTATTAATCTCTAAAGGTGTTATAAAACGAGTTATAGTTTTAATGTTATTTTTTTAAATAAATTATATTTTTATTTAAAAATTAAATTTAATATATTTTGGAATTTTTTTAATAAAATGGGATTTATTTTTGAATTCAGAGAATCGATATTAAATTAGGGTGAATTTATGATACTTTTATAAAATGTTTTTTTCTAGTGAATAGTAAAAATATATATTTGAGTTTCAGTGTGTTTGACAACATCATTAATGATGTAATTATGATGTAATAAATCTGGTAAACATGTGAATAGTAATATATGTTATGATGTTTCCTAAGTGTCCAATTCTAGGGGAAAAACCATAGGCGAGCCCATGATTTGAAAATACCACCGATGAGGTGTCCCTTAGAAATTAATTAAATATTCCCTCAATTTTGCTATAAATACCATGTCATTCACTCATTACATTCATTTCAAAATCCTCCTCAACGAATATTTGTCTCTTTTATCTACCATGGAGTCCTCCCAAGGTTCCCTCATGCCCCCCAAGTTCCCAACATTCAAGCATTCGAAGTCACTCTTCAAGGTAAGGGAACTTTTCACCCACCTCCTTTAAGTCATGACTTCTTTCATGTTATGTCTTCTAGATTCCATTTAATTATGTGAGGGTATGTTTTTATATAAAATTATTGTTGTCATTTTATATTAAAAATGATTATAGACCCTTTCCTCTATCATCAATAGATTTTTTGGATTTTTATGCGACTCCGTTAGGTAGCAGAATTTTTATAAAAGAAATTGCATCTTCTCTTTACTTTTATGATTCCTTTTCATGTGGCATGTCCTTAAAATATCCATAAAATTTTATTATTTCTATTATATTTGGTATCTATAATTTATTATGAGTTATTTATGATTATTTTATCCTTTTACCCACTCTTTTTAATGTTTTCTAAAAACATGTTATGTAACCGTTATGTTGTAAAATTTTCGCCTCAAAATCACTATATTTTTCTAAAGAAATTCTCTTGTATTATTTATGTGAATATCCAAATATATTTTCATTTCCATTAATAGAGACATAAAATTAATCTCTTTGATTTTTTAATTGAAAAACATATAACCCTCACTCTCTTTGCATGGGTTATAAATGACACAATGATCCTATTTTTAATAACTTTTAAAAATATCACGATTTTGAAGTGAAACCAACTTATTTTTCTCTCATTGTGTTATTTAGGAAATTTATGATTATGATCTTTGAGGATCACATGAAAATAACAAAATATTAAGGGTGCACTATAATATCACTCTATTGCATTGGGTAAAGAATAAATCTCAATAGATGACAAGTTTCAGGATACCTTAGTGAATAACCTTGGTAATTTTTTTGAATCCTTGGGGATGATCATTGGTTAATGTTCATGAATGTATAAATTAAATTTTTTTATCCAATTAGACAATTTATGATTAATTTTATTTTCATTATGATAAGCCTTTAATTCCATTACTCGTGTCTATATGTTTTTTCAAGTTCTTATTGATATCACAGGTAAACTGATTTTGTTGTTTACCATTACTGGGCCTTCTTCTCACCCATTCCTTTCATAGGAATTATATTGTTCTAGTAGTACAACCTATGATTTCAGTACATGTTATACATCTTGTATATACATCCATAGTAGGCATACACATAACACATCATGAACATTAGATGAGTTTATTGGAAGTGATAAGTGATAAAAAATGGTCCACACTCAATCATAAATCACACTAGATAAAATATAAATACGTATTAAATTTTTATTATTGGAAAGTTTCATAACCATCACCCATGTATTAATATTTTGAAATCAGTTCTCCCTAGTATTGAATTCCATATTTCATTGATAACTGTCATCATAACCTTTCTATCTAATAAATGTTTCCGTGATGTGTGTTTGAATGGATCTAAATATATATTCTATTTACTAATATATAGAAACATATAACTGTTTTCATTCACAAACATCATACCAACACATTATAGTTTTACACTTTTTTCTATAGATGAGTTCAAAAGGAGAGGTCATAATACTGTAGTGAAAACTAATGTTGTATGAAAATTCTACTATGAGAAAGGTTTTGATATAAATATCCCTTTATATCCATATAATAACATATTTGTGTGTCCTTAATGGTTTGAATTGTTTAATCTGAATGAACATCTATCTAAGGATGATAATAAGTATTAAAACATAGCTCTGAATCAAGTTTTTCCTTAATATTTCACCATAACATCGATATAAACCTAAAATCCTAATCAGAATCAATATAATGAACTACCCAATGTAACCTTACTAATTAACTAATTTATATTATAAAAACGCATCAAGAGAGATATCTTATCTAATAGCAATGAACTATTTTGACTTTATAAAGAGATTAACTACTACCCGAATAGAAATATGGAATTTGTATATTTTTGAGAGTCTGAAAACAAAATCCATTATATCGTTTTCTCATTTATATTTAAGTATGTGTAATGGTTGTTGACCCACCTTAAACATATGTCTCTCAACCATAATTGTTTTACATGCCAGGAACTGAGATACATAATATAACTGAGATAATATGAGATATTTTTTCTTTCATGATTCCAATAACAAATAATCTTTCAAATAATTATACATATTAATAAATTTTGGATGAATAATGGAAGATAAACTATTGTCTTCACAGAAAAAATAGTTCATCAAGCGTTTTATGGATGGGACACATGCACAGTTCTAGAACCTTATAATTCTATCATAATAAAGGTTAATCCTTGGAACATTTATAACCATATTTTATAGCTACTCATCATCCTTATGCACCATTGTAATCCTCACTTGAATAAACATGTGATCACTAATTTTTGAAATATATGATTTCTCCTCTTATTCAATAATTCAATATCCATCCATTGTAAATATATAAATATTTGTTCTTTTATGATCCTTATCATAGATAAACCCACATGATTGTTTTGACTTAGAGCATCTTCTATCTTTCTCACATTCTTTGGGTGGTAATGAATTTAGTAGTAATAGTATTTAATGAACTCGAGGAAACATCTTTGTTGTTTATTAATCTCAATATGATTGAATATATATTATGAAATATTATGATCATTATATATATCACACATTTATCAATATAGATAATCCTTTTATATATATAATGAAAACATTATCACATCAAACTCAAAATCATGATTTTGTTAAATTTTCCCATAAAACAACAATTATCATGAGGCATAACCTATCGCTATATAATTATACATGATGAAAAATCATATCCTCTTCCTTGATGAATCATTATAGATCAAAGAACATTCTCTAATATAGGGTACTCTAAGAATGGGTGTAGTAATTATTTTTCTAATCAGTCCCATGAAATTTTCCTCACATTCATTTATCCAAATGAACAATAATCCTTCCCATGTTAACCTGGTGAGTATATTAGACATTCATAAAAAATTATCCTAAAATCATTGATAATATAAAACAAAATTAAAAGAAAAATGGATTAAATTCATTGATATTGGATGAGGATAACATTTAATTACTTCTTTCATTGATAGATCCACCAATAATCCCACTAATGAGGTAATACAACCTAATGAAAAGGATTAGGGCCTTTTTAGAGGATGGTCTACAAGGATCTTACATAGTTCATGGCTGAGTGTGGCCTCATTGATTTGGGGTTCTTAGGAGACTACTTTACATGGTGAAATTACTGAAGGGTCCATCACCATTCATGGAGGATATTATATAGATGTTTGGACAATATGGAATCTATCTCCAAGTTCTCCATCACTATGGTGAGTCACCTGGTTCATGGAATTTACAATCACTCCCCCTTCTGGGTTTGATTTTACCTAAGCAAGATCATCAAGATAGGTTTCATTTCCACCAAAAATGGGTCAGTAAACTGGGTTATTTAAAAGTGGTTTGTGGTATTTTGAATTCATCTCGAAAAAGTGGCACACAGGTCTCTATTACTAATAAATTGTGTTACATCATGTATCGACTGTAGTCATGGGTGAATGACCTCCCTATGGTTGACAGTGAGAGCAACGATTGCATTAAAGAGGAAGAGAGGCTTGAAGATCACTAGGAAGGGGACTGGGATGTTCATACATTTGAGTAGCATTCTATTAGAAAGGTTGCACAAGATTTATGATCTTATCTCAGGATTGGTTGGCCTAGGACTCTTTGATAATTAAATGGCTCTGGGAGGGTAATAGAGACCCAAGATTTTTTCATGCTAGTATTAATGAGAGGAAGAGACCTTTCAAACCAAACATTTTTCTGGACAATGGATCTTACACAAATGAGATGGATACTATGGGAGTCATGTCCCTCTCTTACAACAAGGATTTTATAGCAAGTACCAAATAGTCGTATGCCTACTAGTTATACATGATATGATAAAGGGGTTTTGGAGGTTATTCTCCATTTTGTCTTGGAACATGACAATAAAGGGTTGAGATCTCTTCCATATGAAAAGGAGATTTAACATTCTATGTTGAACCTTTACCTAGATAGTGCCTCGGTACTAGATGGGTTCTTGGGCTCTTTCTATAGAGCATCATGGGAGGTGGTGAAGGCGGACCTCATTTTGGCCTTCTAGGGCTTCTTTAGGGGTGGTAGTTTGGTGCAGATTGCATGCACCACTACTATGATTATCATTCACAAAAATAGAAACCCCTCATCTATAATGAATTATAGACCAGTTTCAGTGGGCAAAATTCCATAGAAATTTCTTTCATGTGTTATTAATGTCGGGCTTTCCATACCTCTTCCATGGTGGATCTCCATGGAGCATCAAGGTTTTGTGAGGGTTCGGTCCATCCAATGTACGATTTCTCTTTCCAAAAGAATAAATTGTGGTATAAACTAAAAAACTCTTGGATATAATGTGGATCTCAAGATGGACATGAATAAATCATATGACTGGGAGGAGTGGGTCCTCATCATTATAGTGAGGGATGCTATGAGTTTTTTTTTCTTTAAATATTGACCTTGTTTTCAGATGTTTCAGCTCATCGTTGATGGTGGTCTATTTCTTAGGGAATTCCTTTGGGTTCTTCAAATTCATTCGTGGCCTAAGATAGTCAAACCCTTTGTCCCCTAGAATTTTCATCTTTATACAAGAGGTTCTTAGTCATCCCATTTATAGGATCATTAATAATGGAGAAATTTATCCCTATCATAGGATCCTGAGGGCCATGACCATTTCTCACTTAATGTTCATAGATGAAACCTTGGTATTTCTCAATGGGTTGAAATGTACTCAAGGATTGAACAAAATATGGGAGGATTACTCCAATTGAAGTGGCCAACTTATCAATAAAGATTAGAGCCTCTTATTCAAACCCAACAACTACTCTCCCATAAGGTCTTATGATGTTTAGCTCACCCATGCCACGCAAAGAAGATGTTTTCTTTTGAAATAACTTGGGGGAAAATTAACCCTATAATACTCGGCATTTGTGACTTCAACGTTCATTCTAGCAAGATTGAGGACAAAATCCACAACTGTAAAAAATGGTTTATCTCATTTAATGGCTGAATCGCACTCACCAATAGGGTTCTGTTGGTGACTCCAATCCATTTCTCTCTACCTTCAAGTTGTTGATGGGTTCCTGGTCTAGTAATGGGAAGTTGGTGGCTGGTATCACCAGGTATCCTCTTGTGTAAATAATAAAGCACTGGTCATCATGGCATAAGGTTGTGAGGCCTTCTAGGCAGGGCTACAATAACATGCACAACTTGGATGAAACCGTCAGTTGCATGCATGCAAGGTTTGCTTGGGAAGTGATAAAATAGAGTACGTTGAGGAGGAAAATTATGTACCCTTTTTTTATTAATCACTCCCTGATAGAGTTAAGAGTCTCTTCATTTTGGACCACATTATCTATCATGTTTTTAAAGCTTCATTTTCTCTCACAGTGGATCATCGAGAGGGGATATTTGTTTGGGACCTCAATTGGGCTGGGACAATGCTCATCTTCTCGGGGTGCCCTGCTCCAACCGTTTCCTTTAGGGAGGCCAGTATGCACCCAACCTTCATTAAGGCTTTTCTGTATGAGGAGAAACAAGCATTCTTCAATCTCATTGTTTTTATTCTGGTACCTAAAAACTAATTTTTAACTCCATCTTCCTCTGGGGATTTCTCGACATGAGATTATTGTTGGTCTTAGGTCATCAAAGAGGATTATGATATAATGAATGAAATAATAATTCCCAAGGTGGTTCCCTCTAAGTACAACTTTATACTATGGAGGATTGGGTATCAGGCCATCCTCATAGATGAAAATATAAAACGTTGTGGTATTACTCTTGATTCTTGGTGTTTGTGCTGTAAAGACATCAAGGAGGAAAGTGCATATTACCTTTTAATCAGGGGTGGATGGGCATATGATGTGTGGAGTTCCTTTGGAAAGTTCATAGGCCTCCATGACAATAATTTGGTGGAGTAATCGCTCTTTTACAGGTGGTTCTATGGTTCAGGAGACATATTACCAGAGAATATTGCACACAAGGTGAACCTTTTGGCGGGGTGATGGTCTATATGGAAATCCAGGACTAAGCCTAGACATGAGGGTGTCCATTCTGTTGTCAATTATATCATCATTAGGACTAAGTAAACCTTACTTTGTTTTTCTTGGCTCATTGGAATCTGGAGGGATTCCCCCTCCTTTGGTTGGATGATCCCCATTTCACAAGATGCCTAGGCAATTGACAGTAGCACCTGCAACCTCTAGGTATGATGGAATCCTCCCTACAGGGGCCATAAACTCAACATTGATGGGTCTTGTAGGATGGGAGTTTTTCATGGGGTTGTGGCTATCTGGGACTACAGGGGCTCAGCACTCATGGACTTCTCCTTCTTCTTGGGCTACGGTTTCCCTCTACAGGATGAATCCAAGGCTATGCTCATGGGTATTAATCTTTGCCACCAGAAGGGTTTAACTTTATAAGAAGTTAAAATAGACTCAAAGATCCTTTATGATGACCTAAATGATATTTTCCCTCTTCCATGGTCTATAATTAGTATTACTAGAAAGTTCAAAGGCATGATCATAAACAACATCAATGTTAGGCATTCTTATCTTGAGGGTAACAAAGTGGAAGATTACCTTGCATCAATGGAGGTCCTTGGTAATGGTCAGGTTTCTCTATATGATATCCTCTCTTTGAAACCCGATGGGGTGAATATGATTAGAGAGTATTCCCTATTTCTTCACCATTTTAGACCTCCATAGACTTATTGGCTTATGTTCCTGTATTGGATATCTTTTCTCTTTATCAGTAAAAAATTAATTTTGATTATGAGGTTATTTAACCTAAAAAATGAAAAATAATATTTCCAAACATCAAAATTAGTGACTTTTACAACTTTATTTTTCAATAATTCTTAATTAATGTTATCATGAGATATTAATTATCTAACATGATGGTAGAATATATGAAAATATCATCTATAAAGTCTTCCATAAACTGATAACTGTGATATCTACAAGCTGTACAGTAAATCCATGAAGATAGAGGGGGTTTAATAAAACCAAATAGAACAATAATAAATTCCTAGTTTCCATAAATCATATAGAATTTAATCAAAGTTATATCCTCCCTATTGACATGAAATTTATGTTATTGAGAATGAATGGTCAATATCATAAAGGTATGAAGATCTATTTAGTTAATCAAAAAATGCATCAATATAGGGTAAATGAATCATGTTATTGGTAGTGATCCTATTAAATTCAATGAAGATTCACTAAGATCCATATTTCATCTCTACCAAAAAAACATGTTCACCACTTGGTGATACAATTCATAAAATGAATACCTTATCGTGATTTTCCTATATTTTCTTCTTTAATTCCTAAAATTCAATAGGGGGCATTCTATATGGTTTCATAGAAATAGGTGCAAGACCATGTAGAATTTATATTTGAAACTCAACTTCACTAATTAATATAATACTAGGAAATTAATCGATAATTTTTATGAAAAAAATCTCATACAATAGTGCCTAGGCCAGGTTACTAACCAGAATAGTGCTTCTGGCTGGGTGATACTAGCCTTAAGCATGCCTCCCTGAATGTTAAGGGCTTCTGACCAGTAGTTATAATGTAAATACGTGATATTGGGTATATTATACCATTTGGTGATGATATAAAATAATTCAAATATATATATAAAAAGTAGTGGAAATAAAAAATAAATACACGATAGACCAGCACCCTGCTCAAGGAAAAGGCATAATGAACATCATGCAATAGATGAACCACAAAAACAACTATATTATAATAAATAAATAGGAATTAAGCCATTTAATCTATTCAAAAAAAACTTATTTACATATCCATTCATATAGAAAATTATAACAAGGGATTAAAATGGTTGGACATTGTACATACATAGAATGGCATGATGATACAAAAGGAAAAAAAGATAACTCTAGAAGATGTGGGAACCTCAGGGTCACTTTCCAACCATCAAATTCTAAACAACCCAACTCTAAGTTCCAACTCTAGACCTCGAACCCTTATCATATATCAAAATACATAAATTCTACATGCATCTCTAAGGGCCCTTTTGGGTTTGAGAAAGAATCATAGTAGGCCACCACCAATGTGTCCATATATTACATTTCCGGTAAAGTAGGCGGGTCTAAAAATAAAATATTATATCATAGAATAAATTCATAATAATAAACCATTTCCCTTGTGCTTAGTATCCAAAATTTAGTGATAAAATTCTTTGACCAACACTAGTATGATGTACTTGAGAGGATAAATAGCCTAATCCCAATGCATTCTAAGATATAAGACAGTGATTGTGAACCCTTGTGTTTGACCTTTAACAAGAATTTACAAACACCTTATTCCAACTAAATCCTCTTTTAAAATTTGATATTTTATATCTTAATGAATCTCCCTAAGAAGATACAATTTCCTCATACCATAGATTATATGTAACTCTGTCGGTTCAACAATTTATGTCCAAGGAAAAATGATTTCTATCCCCCAAATAATATGTCCTTCGACACAACAACTGACGTCCTGAGGAATGCTGGTGTCCATACTCTTAAGTGTTTTCTGGCCCAATGGACTTATTTATAGTGAGACTAAACACCCAATAGATAGTATAAACACTATAAACAAATATATCCACACAATCCCAATGGATTTCTATGAAAACCACCTCAAAACATTTTCATAAGACACAATTATTCGAGGCATATTCCTACATGAGTGTTTTGTAACACCTACTCTACTAAGTCCTTGTGTTTGGAAATGACACCAAACAATTAATTGACCTACATGAGTGAGTTTAAATGACAATGAAAGTCCCTAATACACTTTATTATAACACTTTACTCCTCAAGTACTGTGTTCCTCAATGTAATGGGAATCAGTGTCACATGTCACTCTAGTCATGCCCATAGCCTAGTAAATTTGTTGCCTCAATCATTAACTGTGTCACCCAACCGGTGATCAACATCACTATATATATATATATATATACCAAGACACTCCCATAATGAGGATCACGCTACCTAAAATTAGATAACATATGCTATCTTAATCCCTAGTACAAGCTGGTCACATTCTCAATGAATATAATAATTAAATATAAATAAATTAAAAGATAAAATTTAAATTAAACATCACTCCTTCATTATATTCCCAATGTTAGAATCCCATCCCTATTCTTAAACCATTTTTAATATTTCATGTTTATGAAAATAGTCATCTCATTCATTCAATTAATTAATTTAAAGGCAATCATTAATTTATTAGCCTCTTACTCAAACTACCCAACAGAACTGGATCTTGTGATAATGCCTATAAGTATGGATCATGCCTTGACTAACCCTTCATGGAATCATCCTTACACTCATGGGTCTCAACCTATGCTCACTCCGGAGGTCCATTTCATCACACTCCTAATGATCAATTGGAGCCCTTCTTAGTGGCATCCCATAGAATACCAATATAATGGTCAGAAAACCATTATATATATATATATATTATAGATATGGAAAGTTGTAACATGAATAATAACCTCACTACCCTGACTCTCCCCCATCACAACCGAGTCACATGACATCTGACCTCATGGCCCCTTACCCGCCCATATTAGAGATAAGTATCACATATTGCTCGAGCCACTTCTGTCGTAATGAAGTGTACCTCCTCAACCTGATGACCTCATCCAACAACCTACTCATTAAAATCACCATATTTCATCATTAATAACATATTTTATGACATCAAGTTCCATACCTACATATATATATCCAATATCACATACAAATTTCATAAGATCCACTTTCCCGGGTTGGTTGAGTAAAATTACACTAAAGAGAGGCTTGGATGGAAAATGATACTTGGCTTCCATTATTAAAACTTTTAACAACATTTTCCCAATTATCATAAGATACCTCCCTAATTAAAAACATATGAAAATTTAACAGCACACACACTTATACATATATTACACATCATAAGTTCCTGATTAAAATGGTATACACAAACATCTCATATCCATACTGTGGATGGGGTTCAGTGATCCTCCCATATAATACCACACCAACAGTTGCATATGAAAATTGATAATAATTACATCCAACTGTTCCAAACAAGGTTTAAATCATATAATCTATATACATAGAAAATAATAAAAATAATTTCCACCCCTAAAAACATAGGTTATCACCTAAGCTTGGGGATATAAGCACACAAACATGGGTTCTGAACATAGTTTCAATGACATCATAATCTACGATCTACCATATCCCAAATATTAAAACTATAATAGTTATAATATAAAATATTCGATTCCATTTTTATCACCCCTCCCCAGTTAGAAACTTGAATAGTGATTCAGGAAGAGGTCTGCTAGCATTAAGTGTGCCTCCCTTAATGCCAAAGGTCAATAACATGTAGTGAGTGTGTAAAGGGGTCATCGTTGGGAGACTATAATATCTAGTGATTATATAATAATGTTAATGTATATATTTATAAAGTATCAAAAAAATAAATAAAAATGAACACTTGGCCAATAACATACACATGGACGAATAACAAGAATAATTATATAATAGAGAAAGCATAAAAAAGAAGTAATGGAACAATTAAATAATCATAAAAAACATTTATAGAAACTAATGTCAAAGAGAATCCAAATCAAGTCATATAGAAAATAATAATTAGGGTCTCTAATGGAAAATCTCAATAAATACATACAATATCATGCTAATATAGAAAAAACAAAAAATATAAATTTAGTTAATGTAGGAACCTCATGGTCCCTTGCTATCATCACCATGAAAACAATTCATAACACTATGGTTCTACACTACTGCTTGAACCCTTATTTGATTGAAAATTCATAAAATAAATGAACACCTACAAGTTCTCATGTGGGTTCTAATAATTAATCCTAGTATACGACCACAAATGTGTGCAAATCTCAGATAAGTTATTAATTGGGTGTCAATAAATAATAATATATAATAGCCTAACACAACATCATAAAAATTACCTTCACTACTATGCTTAAAAACCATAAGGTAACAATCACCTACTTTGACCATATACTATAGTAGAGAATACTATTAGCCTAATCCCAAGGCATTCCCATATATAAAATAATTTAGGTGAACCCTTAGGTTACACAAGTAAAAAAATCTCCTAGAACATTACTGCATTAGAAACCATGTGTCCACTGAAATATTTAACATTATAAAGTCACTCCCAAAAATGTACATGGTTCCTCCGATCCCATCATAGAAGTAACTCTATTGGATCGAAGCCCGTAATTTGAGGCACAATGATATATATCATACAAATATTTTCATTATCATTTCAATAGCAGATATTATAATGAACAATGATGTATCTCATTCCATGTATGTCCTAGCCCAATGGCCTTAAGTATGGTGATCCTCATCGCCCATCAGACAATCTCAACATTATCAACAAAGTTGGCCACAACATCATCATGGATTTCATTTAAAATCACCTCCCACCATTGAACTATACTACACATAATATAGGACTAACCCAATATGAGTGGCCAATAACACATCATCATGTTAGCCCATTGGTGTGTAAACAACTCCAAATAGACAATTGGCCATCATGGGTGACTGGAAATCACCATGTAGGTCCCAATGACACACCGTTCTGGCACCTTATGACTATATAACTGTGATACTCAGTATAATCATCATAAACATATCATAACACAGGATACATTCCTATAACTTGGTGTGTGTTTTTCCTTAATTGATTACCATGTCACCAAACTAGTGATTAGAATCACACATAATTCATATATATAAGGACATTCCCATCCAAGAAATCAAATCACCTGAAATCAGATATCTAGTGTCATCCCAATCCACAAGATGAGCACATTGCATTCCCCTAGGACCCATAAATTTCATATAAATAAATTAAATAGTTAAATATAAATAAAACATCACCATGTCTAAATATTCCCATTATTTTAAGCTTCTCGCAGGGTTTCAACCATTTTACATATTGATTGATCGTTCTAATTGGCATATCATGGATAAAATTAATGATTTTAAAGGAAAAAAATTAAAATATTAGGGTCTTTATCAAACTAAACACTGGTTCAGTGTAAGATTAACCCCCCATAAAAAACTATCAAGTCAATGAGAATGATGAGAACCACCAACATTGTTTTTGAATATATCAACTCATCTGATCAAATCCTCTAACTCGTATCAATTTGGAACAAATTCGAATTTTGGAATAGTGAAATAAATTTGGGTAAATCATATCACATGGATTTGGATATCTATCAGGAAATATAATGGATGAAAATATTTTATATGATTGGTATATTTACCGATACAGATCCAAACCTATAGAAAAAACTAGAAATGGAGCTCGGATATGGAATCTGGCTCGCATAGTAGGGAAGGAGTAAGGATCCCCCATGATTCCTAATGGAATCCCCTATAAGGTATAATAATATGGGAGAAAGAAGAAATAATAGTGGAGGGTTTGAATGAAAGTTTCTCCTCTTTATATGAGGCAGATGGCTGCCTTCCATGTTTTTCATAATTGTACAACCACCATGCTTCACCCACTATCCAAAGGGCTGCCTCACATGGGTTTTCCATGCAAGTTTCCAAACCATGGAAAACCCATGTAAATCACCACTTCTAAAATATTTCTAGGTTCCTCACATATAGTAACCCTATATATAATGGATTTCTAACCCATTTTTAGATAACATAGTGGGATTCATGGTTTATCTTGGGATACCAGATGGTTTTTCTAAATCATGTGCCCAAGAATAGGGGGTTTATGGCCTCCGATAGAACTAAAACCCAAAAAAACATAGATTCCCTTGTAAATAATGAGGAATTATAAAAAAGTTATTGGGTTTATTAAAATGTCAAAATTATGTACTGATAATCAAGAAAAATGTTGGTCTACCCACCAAACTATGAAAAAAAATCAAATCAGGCATGGAATTTGAGACACTCCAGAAACCAGAGATGTTATATGTGATAAAGACAATGTTGGTTTTCTCTCAAACCATCTGAGATAAAACCACTCTTTTAATGGGATTCAATTCCCACTCAATTGATATAATTTCTATCAGATTTTTATTTTTAGAATCACAACAATAACAGATCATCAGTTTGTTTGGAATATAAAATCTGACTTCACTTCATCTTTATTTGAAGTAGAATTTATGTAAAAAATGTCAATAACACTTAATATAATATCAAATTCAACAATTTGGGAATAAAAATATTCCTACAAATCACATTTCAAGAAATAACAATTATATTTGAATTAGTGACTTTAGATGTGGTCATCATACCATTAGAATTTTTTTCTAATAATTCAATATCTAATCATTGGGGAGGAATTGTGATGCACTTAAAAAATTATTTATTTATATAAGTGTAGGTAGTTCTAGAATGAAATAAGGAATTAACAATTATAAAGTGTCTTTTACATGTATCTTTATCCACTTTTTCATTATTATAATCATCAGTAGTAGTGATCATGTGGTATTTCCCTTCATATATAGTCATAAGAGTTCATTGAAATCAATCATCATCAATATCCATTGTTTTTTTCACAAATTATCATAATTACCAATGTCTATTGATTCAAAAAACTAGATTTTGGTTGGTGCATTTGATTTGTATTTCCTACTAAAATTAAGTAACATCTTCTTTCAATCACTTCAATATTCGATTACCAGATTAACATCATTTCCACACATTGAAGATTTATAATTCCCCTTATAAAAATATCTTATATGTTTTATTCTATCCTTAAAGAATAAAACCAAGATCAACTTCATCACTCCATGGTTTTTAGAGTTTTCCTTAAATGTCAACTTTATTTTCTTCATAATCCTATGATATTGATGGGAAAATCCAATCCACATATCCACCATGAGAGAACATCAAATGATTTATTCATAGCTGATAAAGTCTCTTAGGGATAATACCCTTTGTATACTTAGTTTTAAGATACTATATAATATATTAACCAAAATATCATAATGAATTAATTGTACCTCATATGTATTGAAAATGTTTCCTTAGAGGTACTACGAGATTCAACATCCTTATAATATAGATCATGGAATTTCTACTCCATTATCATATGAATAATTTGGGGAATGTTCTTACTAAAAATTATATTTTAAACACATCACACTACATTAATATAATTTCATACTATTAATTCATATTATTAATAGGATTTCACCATTGATATGTTTCACCATTCAAATGATTAACAAATTAAATAAATTTTTAATAACTTAAATTATAGAGGAGATAAAATATATTTCTAGAGGTGCCTATTCATTTCCCCGAAACTTTTGGATCATTAGACATGCTAAATGAAGATGTAAGTGGCCTCGTGATGGAATCGATGTAACTCTTTTCCTTACTTTTCTCATATGGAAGCACAACATGATTCATATCTTGAGAATGTATCGTATGAATAGAAATAATATTTCCCATTATATCCCCAAAAAAAAATTTATTAGGGGGAAATAATTTCATTTTACATCACATTTAGAGTTAAGATGGTTTCTTTGTATACAAGGAATTGAATAAAACTAAATATAAGAGTGTAAGAAACTAAAATCATTATTCGAAATGAAATAATACTGAAAAATCAATTATATGATGTCAAAATCGTGAATTTATTTTTTCGTTCTGGGATATAAAAAGTTTAACTAGGTTTATTCCTAGTCATCATCTATTCCAATATTTTATAACTATTCATAATCAAATATATATTAACCTAATACAATAACTCAAGAGCATCAAAATAGGTATATTGTAAGGGAACGCTTATCATATACCAGAATTATTGTCAAGATATACCTGCAAAACACTTTTTAGTGTTATCGCGTTTAGATGAATCTGCTCCAAATTCACATCAACTTTTTTTTATCAAGACTAATATGTTTTTCTAAGAAAATTGAATTTATTTCATGGGAATGTTATAAGATGTTATCATATTAATTTTATTGCACTAAGGGTTCTAAATAATGTTTTATCATTATAGTTTTTAAAGGTAACTCGAATATTATATGATTCCAATTATAGGGACCCATACTTTTTATATGTTATTATTACATCTTAATAGGTGAATATTAATTACATTTAATTACAACTTATGAAATAATCATATAGTTTTAGTGTATTTATAAACATAGATAGATAATCAAATATTTCATAATAGTTATACAAAATATCTCACTAATTTCTATATAACTATCACTTTTTCATGACATATCATACATAAAACCACTCTTCAAAAACTAGGGAAATGAAAGATATGAAATGGTTAATTCATTATCTTAGTGAAGTTAAACAGTGGAGACAATAATGATCCCATAAAAATTACTTGAGCATAATGGTATGAAAACATGAGTTTATAATTTTAAACCCATAAACTATATATCATTGACCAAATATCATAATTTACAGAATCAATCATGGAAGTTCATAAGGAATAAATCTTAAAGGAATCAATGAGAATGATCATTGAGGGTATAACATTTACAAAATATAAAATTTATGTCATAAAAAAGTTTGTAAAATGTTTTCCTGGTTCACTAATCACATCTTATACTATCATAGCGGGTTTGTTTCACACCCCATTCTACCATATCCTTGATCAAGGTTCACTCCCAAGACTATTATTGTGTACAACATCTCTTATTGAACTGAGTTTACTCCCCATTCCATTATTTTTTGTCTAATGAGGTATCCATCATTCCCAAATATACTAGATGGTTATATAATTCTTATGAAACTCATTATATAATCTTAATACATTCAAATATTTTCCATAATATCATAAATAATTCATATATATATCCCAACCAAGGGAATAGAAGCAAGATTCATAAACATTTAAACATTTTTTCATAAAATAATCTCTGGAATATTAATATGTTTCAGAAACACATCATCACCATAATCACAAAATTCCCAAATAAAGAATAACGAGAGTATCCTTGGATCATATCCCTTTTAATTAAAAAGTTATATAATATAGTGTTATCATAATAAAAAATTCACATAACATATCACATGGAATACTTTATAAAGAAAATACCCATTTCCTTTTGGAATAAAATCATTAAAATATATAAATGTACAACGAATTATGGACAAAATATATTTGAAAATAACATTTAAAACTCATAAAGGAAACTTCAATAAAATGAGAGATTTATTTTATAGGAAATTTTCTCATGGTTTATACGTAAATAAAATATTCCTTTTACATTTTGGGTAAAAAGTAAAAAGTACCTCATTCAAAAATTAAAAAAAATATTATTTTTAAATAATTTTCAATAAGATTATATGATTGAAATACAATACATTATATATTCATTGGAGATTATTAAATACATTCTGGGAAATAGTTTAATTAATACATGGACATGGATGAAAAATGATTTTCTACAAAATAGAGACATAAATTCAGTTTTCTATAAACTAATCCTTCAATCTATTGAGTTTAATAAGGAGATGAAAAATAAAGGGAAAAAATAAATTACTGGAAATAACTCTAGTTGAATAATATTTATGTTATTCTTGAGATGAATTTTATAATATTTATTCATAAAAAACATAAAAAACCAATCGTGAAAAATAATGAGATTGTATAATAAAAGTCTCACATCAAGTTACACTTTCATCAAATGTTTTCTAAACTCATATGTAAGAAATTTATATTTTTTTATAATTATATAAAAAAATAATATCAATAATTATAATATCATATATGATACATTTATAACATTTTAATACCCATTTATTTATCATTCATTGTTAAAATCATCACTTTTTGGTTATAAATGTTTCAAATTTCATATATATTTCAGCTCCATAGTTTTGGTCATTGTAATTTTATTATGGAAAATTCATATCTAAAATTTTAATAATTTTATAAATACCATATATATTCATTATATATATATATAGATAGATTAATCCATAAGATATGGAGATAATAAAATGAATTGCGCTCACCATGGATACTATAGGTCGTACTTACGGACGTACATTGCTTTTATATTTTTGAAGGATGGAATGGAAGAATGGAAAATAATAATTCCCTATAAAATATAAATTATTATATCATATATATAATATATATTATTTTAATATATCCATAATAGCATCAATGAAAAAAAATGAAAAATTGAACGCATCGCTTTGTGAAGGTGGTAGTCCACAAATACTGAGGAGAGACATTATCAGTTTTTGCTAGAATGAAAGGTGATAAGATATATATGATAAAGTAATTCCATAATTATTATTATAAAATTTATGTATTATTTTATCTTTAAATATATCATAATAACCATCAATAAAATATGGTGGTGGAAAAAGAATCATTTCAGTGCATGGAGATGGTAGTATATACATACACATGAGTGATGTTAACATTTTTCAATAGATTAGATAATAAGAATGTGGTTTGACAACATAATTAATTAAGTATTGTTATTTTATAAATATAATATGTAAACATTAAAAAAATAATTAAAATATTAATGAATTGTGGTGATTAAATATGAATTGTATTGCAATGTGGAGGTTATAGTACATAGGTACTCATGAGTGATAGTTTCACATCATATTTGTTGGAAAATGGTGTGATTAATGGTGGGTTCATGATGATAATAACATTTTTGAATAACTAATAATATTTATTAATTAAATAATGATTAAAACCAAATATTTAGTTGAGTATGATGAAGAAATAAATTTAAATATTTTGGGCATGATAATTATCTCTTCCTCAGTAGGAGAACTTTACATCCCAATATAAGGACCATTGGATTCTTCTATTATGAAGAAAAAAACCACCAATATATATAGTTATTATTTAATGTTTCATGTTTTACATGCTATAATCCTCAAAGGGAAATAAATAAAACAAATAAAAGGTGTCCAATTATAAGGTCGGGGTATGACACACATGGAATTAATTAAAATATTTAAATAAAATTGTTGTCTTTATCAAGAATAATAATTCCAAATTGAAATGAATTATAATAAAATGATAATATTTTAGAAATATCATAATATAATTAAATTTATATAGGATCTGTTTTCACCTCTTAAAATATGTTTTGGTTTAACTATTTTTATTGAAAAAAATGGCCATAACTATGGTAAGAACTTTTTTAGACATAATGGTTTATAATAATAAATATAAGTAAAAATTGGATTATAAATTTCCATGTTATGAATGTTTTGAACATTTATAAGTTTTCTTTTTCTAACAATTGTTTTTTTATTTTTTAATAATATAACTAAATAACATTTTTTTCGTAAAATTCCATTATCACTATTTTGGATCTTAATTACTAAACATGACATTAATGAAATCAATTTATTATTTTAATTTAAATATTAACCATTTAAAATTATTTAATATGATATATTTATGTCAAAATATTATTTCTAAACTATATTTCACCCATAAAATAATAATTTTATATTTTTAACGTCATTCACATTATTTTTATACTGTTCGCACAAGAACAGTGTCAGCATTGTTTACGCATTTCAGATAATTATTTAAAAAATTAAATGTAAATTAAATTAATATGATACAAATTTAATTCAAATTTTAATTAAATATATATATTTTAAATTTATATCTTTTTTATAAATATGATCAAATTTTATATATATTAATGTCAAGAGAGTGATTTTTTTGGAATTTTCATTTCATAAAAATAATATAGTTGCCATTGTCAAGGGATAATAACACAAGAATCCCATATATATGAAAAATTATTGGAAATTAAATAAATAATCTAATGTAATAGGATAAATGAATGTTTTTGAGAAATTTTATTTCTGTATCCCAATGCTTTAACCAGGTTTTAACTGTTCTACACATACCAATTTTACAAATATTTACTGGGGGTAGTGTTCACAATGAACCAAAATAGAATAAAACTATATTAAAAAATTTATCCTAGTGATTCAAAATATAGAAACCATTTTTCATGATTCAATATATATGATTGACATAAATTCATTTAAAAATTAGTTCATAAAATATGACAAAACATTATTTAGAAAACTATATTATTGTTAATAAAACATGATTATCTCGTATCTATGGACTAGAAAAAACATTATATAAATGTTAAAACAAATGATCAAATAAATAATATAAATATATCATTAAAATAAATAAATAATAGTGATTTAATGAATTTATTTTTATAAATAACACATTTTGTACATAAAAATATCTTTTTAGAAAAGTACATATTTTCTATTGAGATGATTTTCCCTTTTCTAATAAATTTATAACCAATGAATTTATTTTATTAATGTGTAAAAATAAATTTTTAATTATATTTTTATTCCTGTTTATAGCTTCCTGTGCAATGACTAGGTGACAAATATAACATTAAATAATAATATTATAATATTAGAAGGCAGTTCATTTAACATGAAATTTTTTTTTAAGAAATCCATCAAAGAAATGAAATTTATTTATAGATAAAGATATCAAAAAAATTCTAGGTCTTAATGTTACCATTTTTTAATTCAATTAATCTACTCTAATATACAAGATATGTTTCAGATCTAATCATCAAGAAATTATAGACAAGACCTAATATATGTGCTTTCCTTTAATGAAAATGATATGGATCTCAGTATAATAGAATCTTAATAACCTACAATGTTTCATTAAACAAGAAGAAAGGTGTTTCAAAATCACAAAAAATCAAAACATAACTTGAATTTGTAGAAATCAAAAAATATAGGAAGAAATGTGGGAACCTAATGATTTTATAAAGAAGAATGATCGGTATTTTTATAGTAAGTAATATGCATGAAAAATTATAGTGTGATATTTCCGAATGATGGAAGAATGTGACACCTGGGATTGAAATATATTTAGTGAAAAAATTATTTTCATCAACCAATATTAACATTGAATTTTTAAAATTTCATTTCAAATAAAAACATTTCTATTGAATTTATATCAATTTTGATTATACTATGAAAAAATAATCCCAAAATAACTTTTTTAACATTATCTATTAGAAATAATAATTTATGAATACTTGAAAATATAGTACATTAATAATCACCCTTTTATTTTTCATTATATTTTATAACATGTATAATGAAGAATTTAATTTCTATAAATTTTATATAAATTAATATAATTTTATTTGGATGAAAATGGGATAATTTTTATAGTTCTATTTTTAAGTGCTTAATGATTTTCCATCTCAATTAATAAAAAATATCTCATATAAGGAATTTATAAAATTAAAATTAAAATTTATATATCAAACTATATGAATTTTAATTAATATATTGATGGTTAAAATTCAATTAGTTAATGAAATATCACATTATGTTTTAAAATGTTGTTTTTATAAAAACCTATTTTTTATTATAATTTGTGGGATTATATTTCCATTAGTTACTACCAATTATAAAAATGGAATTCTATTAAATGGTTTCAATATTTTTAATCATCTAAAACTTTTTGAATAAGTTCAATATCAATTTTCTATATTATTAATAATAATAAAAGTACACATTGGTTACCACTGTTATCGTTAAAACATCATTATTGTCACGATAATCTAAAAATATAAGGCTTAAAATGAACTAATATATTTCAAAAATTAATTTTTTTTATTGTTTTGGTCACAATATTATCATCATAAAATGAAAATCTTTACCAGCCACTTCTTTATAGAATGTGACTTAATAATATTCTGTATCTTTGAAAAATTAGAAGTGTGCCGCTAACATTACTTATAAAAAAGAAAAACCTCCCTTACATTATTCACACCTCTAGATCCATTTATATGAGAAAAATAATAAATATGTTCTCTCTAAGTCTTAATACATGTATAATGGTTTTTCCTCAAAAAACCAATACTAGAGTCCTTTGGATATAATATAAATTAACTCTTTCAAAGAGGATGTAATCATATTAACTAGAAACCTACACTCTCATTTTTTACTATATTCAACTATTTATATATATATTAAAATAAAAATAGAATTATATACATTATAATATGATTTTATTACTTTTATGGAATAATATTTTTCTTCATCCTTCCCCATCAAGTTATAAATTAATTCATTGCTTGTGTGTACGGTGGACTGCAACTTCACAAACTGATTTTATTTGTTTTCCATCACCAAATCACATGGATATCCATAATGACTAAACTAAATAATATTTATTATTTGTATGAAATTATTTTTATTATTTAAATTTAACATATTTTTTAATTAATTACCCTATAATTTTTTTAAAAAAATTATTAAATCACCCACGGGTACGTATATTCTACCACATCCATGAAATGATATGAATCATTTTTCATGTCTGAATTTTGTGGATAATCATAAATATTTATATAGTGAAAATTTATTACTTTTATATCTTGATTAAAATTTTCTATATTATATAATAATTATTAAGACACAATTACAATAACTAACAAATTAAAACATACATGAATATTGAAGTAGATTATACGCTAAAAAATGATAATTAGAAAATATTATAATCAAAAATGTGGAAAGATATTATAATTAGATCATATAATATATTTTAAATATATATATATGGTTCTAGTATTTAATTATTATAAATCTACATTGATTATATTGGAGGTTTATGAATTCTCAATGAATTATATGATAGATTTTATGGATTTCATCTCAATTTACAATTCCATGATACATTTTTGGTATTACAAACCTATTTTCTTTTCTATGGTGTAAAAAATACCTTTTATGTATTTGACATGAAAATTTATTTATTTATGGTTATTAAAGATTTAAATCAAGTTTATTAATTCAAGGGTTAATAATTTTAAAATTTTTAATGAGTTAAGAATTTATTTTTTCAATTTCATTTTTTTGTCTTCTATTTTTCATTAAAGGAATCTTATAATATATGCTTTATAAATTCCAAATACTCACTTTGAATATATATTTTTGAGGAGTTTATATTTTTTATTCTTTTATCTCACTATTTTTTACTTGAATAAAGAAAATGGTTTCTTTAAAAAATTATTATTTCTCTATTTTACCCTATTGTTTTCGCAAACATCCATATTTATCAAATTTGTTTCCAAATTTCTTTTTTATTTACTAAATGAATTAATTTGGAAATTTCATATTAACCACAAAAATTTTCAAATTTTGAAGGGAATATTTTTATTTTTTTGAAAGTATCATTTTCGACATTATAAATTATAATTACAATGAATTATTACCTTTTAATGTATATAACATTAAATTATTATCATTACACAGTAACTATTTTATTTTGTTTTTCTTCTTCCAAAAGTTTTATATGGTATTATAGAAACAATTGTAACATACTAATATTTTGTAAAATATATTTTCTCAAATTAATTTAAATTATTGGATTACATATATAAAAAAAAATTCCTAGATTAGTTATTGATATATCATTAAAAAAGTTTTTCTTGTATTTCATGAAACTTTGTGTTTATTATTTAATTTTGGTTTCACGCAGGAGCGAGTTTTATAAAATAAGAATATACTATTTATTTTTAAAAATATACTTATCACCTAGTTGTTGGGATGGTGGTAATTATTATGATTAATTTAATTGTGAAAACATTTTTCACAAGTTCTCATATAAAATTATTTATTTAATAAAGTATTACTAGAATGTATTATAAAAAATAATTTAATATAGAGGATTTGTTTTTATTAAAACCCATTTTTATTAAGAAAAAAGTGTTTTATATTAATAAAATTATGTAATAACTATTATAGAATGATCATAATTAAATTTATATTTTATATAATCAATAATATATTTTTAAATTTATTTAATTATTTTTATTGGAATAAAATATAAACAAATAAAATTATAAAAATAAACACTTGTATTTTTCTAAAAGATTTTTTTCCAACCTTTTAAATGAAAAATAGTTTTAAATATATATTTTGACACTTTTATATAATCTATATGAATAAATAAATATTATTTTTTAAATCAGAATATGAAATAGTACATTTGGTTATTTTTTAATTTGTTTGAGAAGTTTCATTTTTTGATGAATATTAACAATGATGATTTTTAATTCAAAACTGTATTTTCACCAAATTTATTTTTATAGTTAAATATTATTTTAAATTTAGTTTAAATTATAATTAGTACCATTATACATCATTAAATCAAATTTATGTCATTAATGTCAATTTCCCATTGAAATCGGAGATAAAAAATTTGAATGTTTTGATCACTTTTATATAAGATATCCTATCGGTCTGTCCCATATGTGGGATATGTTTTAAAATAATTTATTACACTTATGATAGTTAAATTTTAAAAAATTGATTCAATATATGTATTAATAATAATTTATATTTTATAGTATGGTCAAAAATTTTTTATATAAAAAATATTACATAATGAATTTAAAATTAATAACATCGATCAAGGTAAAAACATCGTTACTTAGTTGTTAAACATTAATATTTTGGGGAAAATGACCTTAAAACTTGTATGAAACACACTAAATTTAAATATTTAGATCATATACCATCTTATACATGTAATTGTTAGTTATTGGTGGTACATGATGATAATCTGCACTCCCAATACTGTTTTATGTGTGTTGTTTTCAAGAATTACAATCATACCCAATTATAAATGGCCATTCACTCTCCCCCATTCCCCATACAACTAAATAATTATTTATCTTAAAAAACCTAAATAATTTGAATCCAAAAATATATCCCCTCGTACTATAATATTTGGTTTGGATGAAGGCTTTTAATTTAAAGTAACAATAGTTACCTGAATAAGTGGAAACATTCATCAATAATTAAATTGGTTTTATTTCTTTCTCCATCCATTAAAACCATATTATACGATGATTATAAAATAACCTCATTATCCTAAATATAATTAGATATTATATGTCATTCTTATTACTAAAAACCATACACATTAAATGTTTTAAGAAATCATTACTTGTCTGTATGGTGGATCACAACCTCACGAAATGATGTTGATCATTATTATATTACCACCTCTCATGGTTGGGAAAAGTGATGGTAATACTATTTATATATGATATTAATAATATTTACAATATAATTATACCTATGTATCCAATATATAAAATACACAATTTTTATATTTCATACTGTAAGGGATATAACAATATTGCATGTGTGTACAGCAGACTGTCGCCTCATAATGTAATGTAAATTTTTTTCAATAACGTGTTATATGGAAGGTAATTAGGGTACATTTAATGATTATATATGAAAAAATATATCAATATTGTAATGGCCTAGACCTGTCTGGTCAATTAAATTGTGAAAATATGGTGTTTGTGGTGTTTCGGAAGGTCAAGGTCACTTATCCCCAACACTTTTCCAAATTTACAATTCTATGAACAGTTCCATCAGTGAACTGTGTTTCCAGAATGGTGAGTTCTATCGATAACCTTTAACTGTAGGTGTACAGTAATAGACAGGGGACAGTAACGGTCAGTGTACAGTAACGGTAGGTGTACAATATTTCCAGAATGGCGAGGTCTATCTGTAACCTCAATCGGTAAACTCTAACAGTAAGTGTACAATAACGATAGGTGTACAGTGTTACCAGAATGGAGAGGTCTACTGGTAACCTCTATCGGTAAACTCTAATGGTAGGTTTATAGTAACAGTATGTGTACAATGTTTCTAGAATAGCGAGTTCTATCAGTAACCTCTATCGGTAACCACTAATGATAGGTGTATAGTAATTTTCAGTGTATAGTGTTTCTAGAATGGCGAGGTCTATCTGTAACCACTATCAGTAACCTCTAAGGGTATGTTTACAGTAATGGTTGGTGTACAGTAATGGTAGGTGTACAATGTTGCAGAATGGTGAGGTCTATCGGTAACCTATATCGGTAACCTCTAATAGTAGGTGTACAGTAACGGTAGGTGTACCGTAGCAGTAGGTGTACAGTGTTTCTTGCTTCATACAGTTTCGCCCCTTTGACATTTCCTTTGGTGTAAAACACATTTAAATCCTTATTTGAAGGACTCTTAAGTCTGATTCAAAGGCCATAAATCCTACATTAATTATTTTTATAGCTCGGGATGTCATTACTTGGTCAAACCACATGGGTTAATGCAATTCACTTTTAATGGGGAATTAAGCGTATCATAAACCGTTTCTCCATTAAATCTTCAAAAGGGACAAGATATCTTCCTACATTGTTATTCCTATTTTTTCTTGGCTATGGGACGCTAGAACCTTTACATAGTTCCTGTAGAAGTTGCAAAATCAAAAATTACTCCTCGAATTGGTTCCGCTCTGTTTTGATGCAACCAAGTTGTATCGATCAATATTCGATATAAGGTATGTTTTATCATAATTATTTTGGGGATCCGCTTCTCCTGTTTATCCCTTACATATTATAGCATGTAATCTCCATTCTTCTAATGGGGGTTTTCTTGGGGTTTGGTTGGTATAGTCGTACCGTGGAATTCTCTGGTGGATGCAGTTGTCGTGAGTGGAGGATCGTGACCCATTGTGTGGATAAAGAACGTGAGGAACTATTTGAGGTAGGGAATTTGTTGTTTATATATTTTTTTACATGAAACTATATTTTTATCATGTTTAATCCCCCTGGATGATAATTTAATTAACATAATAAATATTTTAAATGGATAAATAAATTTATATTGATCGTATGTTATTGCCTCTTGTATTACGAGATAGTGTGATATCTATGTTTGCTTTGCTTAGCTGTTCGTTCTTGATACAAATTGATAAATAACGTAAACTGGGTTTAATTGATAATTTTATGGCTAAAGATAAAGAGGCATGTCAACAAATCTAGTTCTTGTTGTAATTTAATGTCAATTAAATTGACGCAATAAGCATGTTTAATTTGTTGTGATAGCTTACTGATTAGGTTTCCCAAATTTGGAACATATGAATAATAAATCTGTTAATTCAAGATGGATTAAAGTACTGATTGTTTGATAATTATTTAAAGGGTTCTAAGTTACCCTATTGGTTGTTAAAGTGCCAACATCCCAATTGCTCTTAAATTTGTTTTCCTATTTCTTTTGATATGATGTGATCCTGGATGGCTGTTGTGATATGTGGAGGCATGGAGGCTTTTGGTTGTGGCATCAGATGTTGCCTAGAGTGGTGAGATGCATCGGTTTATGCATGTGGGTGTTGTGGAGGACACCAGGGATGATGGAATGGGATGGATGTGATTTTTGAACACTTGCTAATTTTTGATTGGTTGTTTATTTGCTTTACTTTTCTCCACTGCTCAAGGCATCATGTCTTACTTACCCTTCTTCCAAAAGAGGTGAAGACACGCAGGGTATGCCACGTGTTTTCTGTGTTTAGCTTCCCAAGTAATGATGGGTATATACTCTTTCTATAAACGACAAAGACTTGAAAGGAAATATATCTACTCACCGTGTTGATCCCCCATTTTTTTAGTAGCATAAAATGTTTTTCTATAATGACTAGTAATGTAGGAAAGTATTTCTTTAATGAATAATTGAATAAAGGTTGTTAACCCATGAGGATGGAGTTACTGGAACATAATGATGAGGTTATAATTTTGATGGAACACTTGACTTTGGGTGGGATGCTAATGAAATTTAATGTGGAATTGATCATGGTTAATTAATTTTTAAATAATTAATTAATTTAAAGTGGAAATGATAAAAAAGGGAATGAAGTAATCTAATGAAGCTCTTTAAATAGTTATGTGCTTATAGGATACCTAGTCTTAGAAGTAGCATCCTGGATTCTGAGAGACGTTAGCTGTAGTTGTGTCTAAGACCTATTTATGCCAATAGTGTGGTTGTGAGAAATAGTTTATTATGTAATTTTTGTGTTTCTATACGTTACTCCACCCTATTAGTAAGGGAAACTAACACCCTGTGGATTTTGAGCCCTGGGGGGTGCTTTCCCCAACATTCAGGTGGGATGATAGATGACTGACTACCCACTTTGGCCCCACTCTCTTTTCTTGGTAGTTACTTGTGCTGGCAGACAGATTGGTTATTTTTTCCCACATACGTGTGTAAAGGGCTATAATGGCATGTGGTTATTCACACACATATATTCTAGATATAGTTTTCTATGGACTACTATAGGTGTATCGTGTATAAGTTGTGACGGCTTGAGGGTCCTTACTCGGTGTATGGGTTGTGATCGGTTGAGGCATAATACCCAACGTATGATACATGCTATGCAAGTTTTGGTGGCTCTCAAAAACTACCAGATTACTTTTTTGTGTGTACGTGGTGATTTTTTGTACGAGGTGCATATTTTGGGGCTTCACCCAGGTGTTTATGGGAAATCATTTTTGGAGATAGATTCTTACGACGTACTATGTTGGGGAAAAGTGGAAAACCAGTGGGGAAGTATTAGTGAGGTACCTTTGATATTATTTATTATATGATATATTATTGTATGTGTTACTTGGTGAGAGTATCCATGGTGAGGCAGGGAACCTAGTATACTTCTTTAGGTGACGAGTTAGTTTCACTTGTTGATCACTATGCTTTAACATGATTTCATTACTTTTGAAAGAGAGGATTTGGGGAGGATCCTATTGAGTATACTGTTATACTCACACTATCTGTATACAAAATATTTTTTTGGTCACTGGGAGTAGCTTAAAGATCAAGCTGGTTTCTACTAGCTTGGGGTTGCAGGAGCTGTTTAGGCTGGTGGTTGCTACTATTTTTAATTTCTTTTGGGTACTTGCAGTTTTTCCCTTCTAGTTGTAGTAATTTTGTAGGAAATTTCATTTGTGCACTTGGGATTATTTTATATTCTAGTTCTGAGTTGGAGTTGGTTGGTGTCTATCGTATCTCTCTCTTCAGCATGTGTTCTCTTAGAGGGTAATACCTTTAATTTGTGTGTTTACTATACCCTCAATGCTAGTCACCAACCCAGTGCCTACTGGTGGTGGAACTCTGGGGGACATTATCTCCCTTCTCACATTGCTGGCCCAGGAGGGGTACACTTTGTGTTGAGGGGGTCGTGATAGAGTGGCATCAGAGGTCTGGTTGAGGGATAGGATAGAGTTTTGAGTTAGGCACAGGTGAGGTCATATGGGTTGGTAGGGAAATGATGTCATTCAAGATTATCAAGTGAGATAAACACTTAAGACTGGATGAGACATAGGCATTTAGGGACCCCTATGATCTGATGTACGGACATTTACATTTATAATGGCTACTAAACAAGGTAATACTAGTTGAAGGGTAGAGACCTTGGAAAGGATCATGCATCATTCATCCGTATGCCTATGTTTTAATGTGTAGACCTTGGGATAGGATAACCTAAAATCAATTAATGAAAACAATTAATTAATTAATGTTGAGTCCTCCATATTCCAGGTTTAGGAACTCTAATAGTTTTTTATTTTATAGGTATGGATTCAGGTCGACGTCCTCATCAGGTTTGCACAGAAAATGTCTCGCAGGCTTTTCTAGCAGATCTCCACAAGGTAGAGGTTGATGATGACGACACATGGAGAAAGAAACTATGAGAGTTTCACCGCCAGAGTTTATAGATGTATGAAGGCTCCATTTCAAATTCAGTCATGGAAGAATAGTTGGAGGAGGTTGAGATAGGCTTCAGTTTGATCTATGCTTGGAAGGATCATTGGGTGTCCTTGGTTGTGACATTGCTGCGTGGAGCAGCAAGGCTATGGTGGTTCTTGTTCCCTGGGAATCATTAGGAGTCAACGATCACATGGGAAGAGTTCCAAGACAAGTTTAGAGTCAATTTTATTTCTTCAACTGCGAAGGCATCCAGTCTCCAGGAGCTACTAACCCTTTGATAGGGGATCTCCAGTGTTCTAGAGTTTGCAATCTGTTTCAGGAACCTTTTACAATATTCTTCGGACCTGTTGCCAAATGAGGAGGCCAGTGTGAGACATTTCCAATAGGATTTGCATCTAGAGAACTAGTGCTAGGTCACCCCATTTATATAGAAAACATATCTTGAGGTGCTGGTGAGGGCAGAGGTTTTCAAGAGGACTTTTTCCATGGCCGGATCACCATGAGAGGGGAATCTTCATGATTCCTCATAAAGTAGATCTGTGTTTAAGGGTTCTCTGTTTTCAGGGAAGAAGAGTTTTTGTTGAGCTGGGGGTAGGTCCCAACCCTTCACATCTCATTTCTCCAGAGGTAGTAACTCTTAGGCCTATAAAAAGGGATCATGTGCTTTTTTTTCTTGTGGTGGTCATGGTGATCAGCAGTAGGAGTGCCCGAGAGCAGTCATTGTGCACCAGGTGCTATGCTCCAGGTTCCTCCGTTGAGGAAGTTCCATCTGAGGCAGCATCAGCTGGTTGGACCAGATTTAGATCAGTAGAGGGTAGATAGGTTTGGTAGAGGAAAGCCCCATGATGCTCCATGTCCTACGAGAGCAGATTACGGCTGTGGTGGTGCTCTTCATCAGGGTCAGAGAGGTCGTGGAAGAGGTTGTGGTCAACTTTATGGTCTAGCATTGCTAGCTCCAGGTGAGCAAGACATCAATCGAGGTACCCTATTCTTGTTTTCTACCTTGATGTATGCCTTTTATGATTATGGAGAGACACACTCCTTCATATCACCAACCTTTGTCCATGCTTTGGGACTTGAGGTAGAGAGGCTTTCAGTGCCCTTGGCGTTGACTACGCCAGTTGGAGGTTGAGCTTACTTGTATGAAGTATGTAGAGACTGTGAGCTAGTGTTGGGGCAACACTGCTCTTGGGGAGATTTTCTATGTTTAAGAATACAACCATATGATGTCATCATCAACATGTATTGGATGTATTCGGTGCAGGCTATTGTGGATTGCATCAGGAAGAAGGTCTCCTTCATTGGTGTGGATGGAGTCTTAGTGGTGTTTGTTGGTGAGAGAGAACCTCATATAGGTCATAGGCGCATTCCATCTTTATCATCCATGATTGATGATATGTTGCTGATTTCTTTAGAGGTTCAGCAGTTGGGATTTCCTAGGGTCGTAGAGGAGTACCCTGATGTCTTTCCAGAAGAGGTTGTAGCATTACCCCCTCAACGATAGATCGAGTTTGGGATTGAGCTACATCCAGGAGCATCTCCTATATCTATGTATCCATATTGGATGGCCCCTTATGAGTTACTAGAGCTACGTATACAGCTTGATGGTCTGTTACAGTGTAGTTTTGTTCGGCCCAGTGTGTCACTATGGGGTGCACCAGTTTTGTTCCTAAAGAAGGCCGACGATAGTTGGCGGTTGTGTGTCGATTATTGTCGCTTAAACAAAGTGACAATAAATAATCACTATCCTATTATATGGATTGATGATTTATTTGATCAACTGAAGGGTTCAAGTAGGTTATCAAAGATCAAATTACAGTAAGGATATCATTAGATACGTGTGAAGGATGAGGATATCTCGAAGACTGTTTTCCGTTGTCATCATGGGCATTATGCATTCATTGTAACACATTTTGTTTTGATGAATTCTCTAACTGTATTAATGGGATAGTTTAATTATATGTTCCATGAGTTCCTAGAAAAGTTTGTGGTAGTTTCCATTGATGACATCCTTGTGTAGTCCACATCTGAGGAGGAGCATCCAAAGCTTCTACAAGGCATTTTGGGAGTTCTTCGTCAACATCATCTATTTGGGAAGTTGTCGAAGTGTGAGTTTTGGGCTTGAGAAGTCCATTTCATGGGGTATGTTGTGTCCCAATAGGGATTAGATGTGGATTCATCTAAGATAGAAGCAGTTGTGTCTTGGGAATCCCCCAAGACTGTGTTAGTTGTGCGAAGTTTCCTTGGTCTCGTAGGCTACTACCAGAGGTTCGTAGCCGATTTCTCACGAGTTGTGACTCCGCTGACAGTTTTGACCAAGAAGGATCGAGAATTAATATGGACTGATCAGTGTCAAGCAGCTTTTGAGCATCTAAAGGAGAAGTTAGTAATTTATCCAGTTCATTGTCTTCTAGGTGAGGGAGTTCAGTTTGATGTTTTCTACGATGCTTCGCATCTAGGGTTAGCCTGTGTTCTCATGCAGCAAAGGTCAGTTGTTTCTGACGGGACTTGGCAGTTGTGTCCCCATGTATGTAACTATTCCACTCATAGTCTTGAGTTGGTAGCCGTGGTGTTTTCTCTGAAGTTGTGGAGACATTACCTCATTAGTGAGTGCATTGTGGTTTTCACCAATCATAAGAGTTTGAGGTATGTTTTCTCCCAGCATGACTTGAACATATGACAGTGTTAGTGGATGGAGTTCGTACAGGAATAAGACTTTGAAATATCTAATTCACCTAGAAAAGGGAATGTTATAGCTGATGAGCTATGTCAAAAGTCACATAGTGATGTTGTGCATGAATCTGGTGATTCATGGAGGGCAATGGAAGAACTATTAGCATTGTATCTTGATATGGGGGAAGTTGGGGGTAAGGGTTTTCTTTTTTAGATGAAGGTACAATCATCACTGATGCAGAAGGTGGAAGATTACCAGTCGGGAGTTCTTGAGGTGGAGGTTTGGAGAGACTGAGTTGTTTGTTACGAGGCCCTTGATGGTTGAACTGAGGATGAACAACACCAAGTGTTGTATCATTGAAGTATTTTTGTTCCTTTGACAATGCACGAGATGGTTCTCATAGATTTTTATAGTTCACCTTTAGTGGTGCATCTTGGTGTGACAAAGATGTAATGAGCCTTGAGGATCCATTTTTGGTAGCCTGGGCTGAAGCGTGTAGTTACAGAGTTTGTGTCTCGATGTTTGGTCTACCATAAGGTTAAGGCCGAACACCCGTATTCCTGGTGGTATGCTCTAGACATTAGATATTACTTAGTGGAAGTGGGAGGACATCTCAATTGACTTTGTTACTAGTTTACCTCGATCTCTAGGAGGAAATAATGTTATTTGGGTGGTAGTGGATCATTTAACAAAATCATCCCACTTTATAGCAATCAAGGAGTCACGCTCAGTGGAAGTTTTGTTGAGGCATTATCTAGAAGAGGTGGTGAGACTTCATGGAGTCCCTAGGATGATCATTTCTGATCGATATCCTCATTTTACCTCAATGGTGTGGAGAGGTCTTGAACATGATTTTGGTTCTCATGTATGCCTTAGCACAACTTTTCATCCTCAAAAAGACGGTCAGACAGAGGAAACCATATAGACTCTTGAAGATATGTCACGCTCTTGTGCTATTGATTTTGGGGGTTCGTGGATGAAATAGTAACCCTTGGTGGAGTTCTCACACAATAATAATTTTCACTCCACCATCGGTATGGTGCTGTTTGAAGCCTTGTATGGCTATCCATGTCGTTCTTAATTGTGCTGGACTTGGGTCAGAGAGTCAGCCATTCTTGGACCAGAACTAGTGCAGAATATAACAGATATGGTCCAGGTGATCCATGAGAGGATTAAGATACCACCCAATCATTAGAAATCATATGATGGTCAAAGGAAAATACCCTTTGAATTTAATGTTGGGGATCATGTGTTTTGGAAGGTGACTCCCCATCATGGGCAGCGAAGGTTTGGTCATGGAAGTAAATATTCTTCCTGGTTTGTTGGGCCTTTTGAGGTGTTAACTTGTGTTGGAGCTGTGGCTCATCGAGTAGCACTTCCCCCATAGATTAGTCAGATACATGATGTTTTCCATGTATCATAGCTCTATTGTTATCTTCATGATAACTCTCACACCATTGATTGTGGAGAGATTGGTGTGGATGATGATGCAACCTTCGAGGAGCGACCTGTGGAGATCCAAGACTGCAAGGAGAAGGTGTTGCACATGCGTTATATCCCCTTAGTTCGTTTCTGGTGGCGACACAGTGGAATGGAAGAGAGTACCTAGGAACGTGAGTCACAGATACGTGCTCAGTACAAAGAGTTGTTTGATGTTTAACTCCTTTCATATAACGATGTTCCCTTTGTGGTTTTGACATTCATGTTTTATTTATGAATCTCTTTTGTTGCTAATGTTTCTTTCTCTCCTTTGAGAGGTATCTTGATGTGTGGTTGTTCGGACCCCATTTAATTTGGTGGGATTCAAATTCTCGAGGACGAGAATTTTTTGAGAGGTATCTGATATAATGGACTAGACCTATCTGGTCCATTACATTGTGAAAATACGGTGTTTGAGGTGTTATGAGAGGTCAATGTGACTTATCCTCAGCACATTGCCAAATTTCCAATTCTGTTAACAGTTCCATCAGTGAATAGTGTTTTCAGAATGGTGAGGTCAATCGGTAGCCTCTATCAGTAACCCGTAATGGTAGGTGTACAGTAACCGTAGGGGTACAGTAACGGTAGGTGTATAGTAACAGTAGGTGTACATTAACTGTAGGTGTACAATGTTTCCAGAATGGTTAGTTTTATCGGTAACCTCAATCAGTAACCTCTAATGGTAGGTGTACAGTAACGGTAGGTGTACAGTGTTTCCAAAATAGTGAGGTCTATCAGTAACCTCTATCAGTATCCTCTAACAGTAGGTTTATAGTAATGGTAGGTGTACAGTAATGGTAGGTTTACATTGTTTCTAGAACAATGAGGTCTATCGGTAACCTCTAACGGTAGGTGTACAATAACGGTAGGTGTACAGTAATGGTTGGTGTACACTATTTCCAGAACAGCAAGGTCTATTAGTAACCTCTAATGGTAGGTGTGTAGTAATGGTAGGTGAGATATAACGGAAGGTGTAAAGTGTTTCCTGAATGGTGTGGTCTATCGGTAACCTCTAACGGAAGGTGTACAGTGTTTCCTAAATGGTGTGGTCTATTGGTAACCTCTAATGGAAGGTGTACATTAATGGTAGGTGTACAGTAACAGTAGGTGTACAATGTTTCTAGCTTCTTACAGTTTCTACCCTTTGATGTTTCCTTTGACGTAAAATACATTTAAAACCTTATTTTAAGGACTCTTAAAGCTAATTCAAAAGCCATAAATCCTATATTAATAATTCCTATGGCTCAGGATGTTTTTACTTGGTCAAACCGCATGGGTTAATGCAATCCACTTTTAATGGGTAATTAAGCGTATCCTAAACCGTTGCCCCATAAAATCTTCAAAAGGGTCAATATATCTTCCTCCCTTTTTCTTCCTCTTTGTTCTTAGTTATGAGATGCTAGAACCTTTTAATAATTCCCGTAGGAGTTTCACAATCAAACGTTACTCCTTGGATTGGTTCCACAATGTTTTTGATGCCACCAAGTTGTGTCGCTAAATCTCCGATATAAGGTATATTTTATCATTAGTTCTTTGGGGATCATCTTCTCTTGTTTCTCCTTTCCATATTATAGCATGTAATCTCTATTCTTCTAATTTTGTTTTTTTGGGGTTTGGTTGGTGCAGTCGTATCGTTGCATCCATGGGTGCATACAGTTGTCGCAAGAAGAGGATCGTGACCCGTTGTGTGGAAAAAGAATGAGAGTAACTATTTGAGGTTGGGGATTTGTTGTTTATCATTTCTTTTACATGCAACAGTATTGTTATTATGTTTAATCCCACTGGATGACAATAGAATTGACATAATAAATATTTTAACCGGATAAATAAATTGATATCGATCGTATGTTATTGCCTCTTGTTTTTCTAGATAGTGTGATATCTATGATTGCATTGCTTAGCTCTTCGTTCTTGATGGAAATCAGTAAAGAACGTAAATTGGGATTAATTGATAATTGTTTGGCTAAAGGTAAAGAGGCATGTAAATGAATCTGGTTCTTGTTGTAATTTAATGTCAATAAAATTAGTGTAGTAAGCATGTTTAATTAATTGTGATATATTACTGATAAGGTTTCCTGAATTTTGAACCAAAAAATAATAAATCAGTTAATTCAAGATGAATTAAAGAACTGATTGTTAGATAATTTCGTAAAGGGTTCTGAGTTACCCTCTTGATTGTTAAAGGGCCAAGACCCCAATTGATGTGATGTTTGTTTTCCTGCTGCTTGTGCTATGATGTGATCCTGGATGGTTGTTGTGAAATGTTTGGGCATGGAGGATTTTTTTTGTGGCATCAAATGAAGCCTAGAGTGGTGAGATGCATCAATTTATGCATGTGGGTGTTGGGGAAGACACTAGGGATGATGGAATGGGATGGATGTGATTTTTGGATGATTGCTAATTTTTGATTGGTTGTTTATGTGCTTTAATTTTCCCCACTACTCAAGGCAGTTGGTCTTACATACCATTATTTTGAAAGAGTAAAAGACATGCGGGGTATGCCACGTGCTTTCCATGTTTATCTTCTCAAGGAAGGATGGGTATATGCTCTTACTATAAGCGGCAAAGACTCTAAGGGTAGTAAATATACTCACTGTGTTGAGCCACCTTGTGTTTAGTAGCATAGAATGATTTTCTAGAATGGATGGGAATGTGAGAAGGTATTTCTGTAATGAATAATTGAATAAATGGTGTTAACCAATGGGGATGGAGTTATTGGAACATAATGACAAGGTAATAATTTTGAAGGAACAGTTGACTTTGGGTGTGATGCTAATGAAATTTAATGTGGAATTTTTAATGGTTAATTAATGTTTAAAGAATTAATTAACATAATGTGGAACTGATAAAAAAAGGAATGAAGTAATCTAATAAAGCTCTTTAAATGGTTGTGTGCTTATAGGATACCTAGTCTTAGATGTAGCATCCGGGATTCTGAGTGACGTTAGCTATAGTTGTGTCTTAGACTAGGTTATGCACATAGTGTGGTTGTGAGATATAGTATATTCTATAATTTTTTGTTTCTATACACTACTCCACCCTTTTGAGTAAGAGAAGATGACCCCGAGGGGATTCTGAACCCTGGGGGGGTGTTTTCCCCAACATTCTGGTGGGGGGATGGATGGCTGACTACCCCCTTTGGCCCCACTTTCATCTCTTGGTAGTTACATGTACTGGAAGGCACATTGGTGAGTTTTTCCCATATATGTTTGTAGAGGGCTATAATGGCTTGTGGTTATTCGCACACATATATTCTGGATATAGTTTATTTATGTACTACTATGGGTGTAATGTGTATAGGATGTGATGGCTTGAGGATCCTTACTTGGTGTATGGGTTGTGATGGTTTGAGGTATAATACCTGACGTATGATACATGTTATGCGAGCTGTGGTGGCTCTAGGAAACTACCTGGTTACTTTGGTGTGTGGACGTGGTAATTTTGTTACACGAGGTGCATATTGTGGTGCTTCGCCTAGGTGTCTGCGAAAAGCCTTTTGGAGAGAGATTCTTAGGACGTACGGCGTTGGGTCAATGTGGAAAACCAGTGGGGAAGTAGTAGCGGGGTAACAATGATACTGTTTATTATATGATATATTCTTGTATGCGTTACATGGTGAGAGTATCCATGGTGAGGCTAGGAACCTAGTATACCTATTTAGGTGATGAGTTAGTTTCACTTGTTTTTCACTGTGCTTTATCATTCTTTCTTTATTTTTGCACGAGAGGCTTCAGGGAGGATCCTACTGAGTATACTGTTATAATCAACCTATGTATATACAAACTGTATTTCAGGTCACTGGGAGCAGGTTGGAGATCAAGCTTGTTTCTACTAGTTTGGGGTTATAGGAGCTGTTCGGGCTGGTGGTTGCTTCTATTTTTACTTTCTTTTGGGTACTTGCAGTTTTTCCCTTCCAGTTGTAGTACTTTTTCATGACATTTCATATGTGCACTTGGGTTTCTTTTATATTTCAGTTTTGAGTTGGAGTTGGTTGGTGTCTATCTTATCTCTCTCTTCCTCGTGTGTTCTCTTAGAGGGTAATGCCTCTTTGTTGTGTGTTTACTATACCCTCGGTGCTAGTCGCCAACCCGGGGCCTACTGGAGGTAGGACTCAAGGGTCATTATATCCCTTCCACATTGTCGGCCCCGGAGGGGTACACATTGTGGGGAGGGGGTCATGAAAAATATTATATTCATTTAATAAATATATTTATGTTAATATTTTATATCATTTTATTATTTCTATGTGACACACTGAAAAAATGATAACGTCGTTCGTGGATGTGTTGATTAGCACCACCATGAAGTGATGTTTTTCTTTTTTTTCAATGCAACATCACAAGAATAAATATATATATGCATATATAATTAAATAAAATATTATTTATTATATATTTATCATTCTAAAAAAATTAATTTTACTTTCCTTCTATCTGTAATAATTATTGAAAATGGAAGAGTACCCATGTATATATATGGCCTATCATCTCCATTATCATAATTTTGGTTTATTTTTCATAACCATATTTAATTATGATCTTTCAAAGACTAATTTATGTACAAAAAATGTTAATATATCATAATTAATATTGATAATATTTTTATATAATGATCAATTTGACCATACTCGACCTACCATTATAGATTTTGGCACATAAGCTAAAAATGGTCAAAACGTCATACATAAATAGAATCATTTATGTATTGTAATATAACATCCAGATTAGTTAAATAAAGGTAATAAAAAATTTAAAAATGTAATTAGGTAAAAAAAATAACATAATATTAATATTCATGAAGATAAATAATGTGCATGACTAATCAGACTAAAGGAAATGGTTTTTCTCACCGCACTTTTTTTATTCGATATATATTACCTATTCACCCATTATTTTTTTAAAATTCAGTATACAATAAAATTAATGTATTTTGTTATTATTATGTATAATTTTATGGGGATTTAAATTTATATTTTAGGATATCACTATCATAGATTTTATGGTTTCAATGTTACCAAAGCAGTAAGGTATTTCTGTCTCAATTTTTCTTTTTTAAAATATTTGTTTTGTTATAAAATTATCTTACATTAAGAGGTGTATAGAATAGCCCTTTAAAAAGTTATATCATTAATGTACATATTTTAAAAACACTATATGATTTATTTAATTTTATTCTTTCATGGGGACATTGATTTAATGTTACTAAGGTGGTAAGAGTTTGATATTATAGTCACATCGATTTGCGAGATTGTATGTGAGTAAGTTTCTATAGATGAAATATTATGATAGAACTCTAAAATATTTACTTAATTAGATTATAAACTATTTTTTTCATTTGAATACATGCCTTCACTTATATGTCTTTACAATATTTAATAATTACTTCACAATAATGTTTTTTTTTTAAAACCATCTTTTTGATAAAAAATTATTTTTTCTAGAAAAACAATATTTTCTAAAAATGAATTTTAAAATGTTTAAAAAAACATTTTAAAAAATATTTTTAAAATATGAAAGTATATTATCATCATAAATGGTTTTAAATGATATTTTAAATCATCTTTTATAATCTTTCATTATAATTTTCAATGAAAATTATTTTCAAAATGTTTTAAGTTTTAAAAAATGTGTTCTCAAAATGAAATGTGTATTTTCATCATGGAAATTTTAATGATATGTTAATGGTATTTCCACTAATCAAAATCCAAACCCTTTTTTAATAATCTCATTCTTGGGATATTTTTATTGATAAAATCTTTCTTCTTTAACTAGAAGGATTAAATTATTTCAAAGATATGGTTATGTAGCATATTTCTTTTCCCCAGGTTAATCATGTTTCAATGGTGTTATTAGGGAACCCGCTATTCTCCTTGTGTTAATGATGTTATTAATGGTTTAATTACTGTTACTATGAATTTATGGTGAAACTAGTTCTTTTTAGTGATATAATTATGTAATGATACTTATAAATTTCATGGGTGGTTACATTATAAACTAACAGCCGGTGGTTCCATAATAAAATAATGATTATTGGTACCATAATAAACCTAGGACATCCATGTCTATGATATACCTCTAACGCATTGGGTATGTATGGAGACCGTATGGTCATTCCATTTGTAAGAGTGATTGTAAGGGTGATGTGAAAATGATGTCTCAAGTTACATGCATGTCTTTATTATGTTTACCACAGGTTAATAATGCTTCTCACGATGAAGATCGATATCAAATATATTGTGAATTTTAATTACGATGAATTGTTATTTTTTCTTAGTAGAAATCCTTTCAAGAATATCCCATGAATTGAGTCACTATATGAGGTGAATTTTTATGGAATGTTCTTTGTTTTGATAATGACATGATTCAATGAATTTGATTAAATGGTTTTCAATTGGTTATATGCTCATATGTCTTTGGTGATATATGGATTCACTTGAGAATGTCAAAGACATACTTAAATTGATTTTTCCTTTCTTATTCCTGACTGATAGATGGACTCCTGATATAAAATGCCAAGGACATACTCTATGGGAATTCCTATTATACTGAGTGATTCATGGAATTCCATATGGATTTCTAAGGATGTAATCTTAAGAATTTGATCATATATGACATTAGTGATACTTTATATTTCTTAGTAGACAATCGAGGACCGAATCGAGTGGTAGGGACTTTATACCAAACCTAGAGTGATAAGTGGGTACCTTAGTATTTTCATGGATATGCTTGTAAGGTGATGGTTTATATTATACCTGGGGAGATACATGGATTTGTAATTAGGAATTCAATGGATGGGATAATGTTCACTAATGAGTTAATAATGAAATTATTAATATGACACATATCCCTAGCCAAAGAAAAATATTGGATTTTCTCATTACCTTATACTTTATATATAGCCAGATTATGAATCCTTTGATCATGTTATCATGGGGGCTATAGTGATACACAATGGGTCTTGAAAAATTATTACTCGAATAGATCCAAATAATTAAATGAAATTTTATATATATAAGAGAAAACTGATTATTATATTGGAGACTTATTTATTAAAATAAATCTATTAAATGAATTGGTAAAAAATTGGTAGGATGGACATTATAGTATGTTTACTTTAATTACATGATTTATGTATTACATTGTTGCCTACACACTGTGACCATTATATATTCACTAAATGAATGGCACAGCCCGTGATTGGTTGCCTATTATGGTTTAGTATCACACCATATTCAGGCTACCTTAAGTACCTTAATAGACTATATGATATCATGTGTGGATAAGGGATGGTTTATTACAATATGTTTTTGATTGTTTTATAGGAGTAAGGGAGCATAATACTGGGTTAAGAATCAAAATTCTAGTGGGATACATTTGGCCTTTGTGGATTTTATGACATTTATTGTATATCTTTTATGTTCACCTACTTTGGTTGATTTATAAGTGACATATGACATGTATCATCATTTTGTATATGAGGTAAATTATTAAAATTATTATATATTAATCTTTTACTACATACATCTTGTTTGGTTATTATAATAGTTATACTACTTGTATTTTATTATTTCTATTATGTTACAATATTGGAATGATGGAATAGTATCCCCACATACTCACAAAGGACTTCTCTACTAGTCGGTAGCCATAGTCATTTATGGATATGCACTTGAGTCCATGTGTCCAACTGGGATCAGGGCACTATTGAGTGGAATCTGTGTCCTGGATGTTACAAAGGTGTATTAGAGAATTAATTTCTTGTTTTATTTAATCTTTGGTGATAATAAAAAGATATGCGAAGGAATAAAAATTTTATAATAAGCTATTACAAGATTTTGTTAACTCGCATATGGGAAAAATGAAAATTTCCTTGAATTAACATTTTTGTTTCAGGGATTTTTACTATTACTGTTGATTTTATTCCACCTTTTGGTGATGCGCATTATTTTATAGGTTACTATTAATACTATTTTGGGTTCTATTTTATTGAAAACTAATAATATGTGGTTATTAAATTTCATGCATCATTTTAGGAACCTTTTAGGAGTCACATACCATGTAGTATGACATCCCACTTAGGATGAATTACTTGTTTCATGTTGTATTGATAGGTGTTTTTATTGATATACCTTCTATTGTGATAGGTTTTTTGGAATGTGTTTTTGTTTGAATTAGGCGGACAGACTACATTTGTTGTTGAGGAGTGTAGGACCTCCTAGGTTAGAATTTAGAGAACCATTTGGTTCAACATAATGAAAATAATTTCGAAACATGTGAAATTAAGAAATTAAATGTAAAATTGAAATAATTATTCAACTGAAAAATAAAATGAATTTATGTTTTTTATGCTAGAGAACACAACCCAGATCCGAACATAGTAGTACAAAATATGTAGTATCTCTTTTTTATTTTGGATATGTACATCGCCTAGACATGACTAATAAAAATGGTATAGGGGTGTGTTCATGTATTAGAAGGATTATATCTATAATATTAAAAAATATATGATTTTTATCTATAAACATTGAATATGTTCTAGATCCGAGTCATGATCATAGCATTTTTAGAGGAATGTCATCCTGATGTCCTCTAATAGTATACCATGATGGTGGTGACAACGACAATGTGTATGTGGTGGGGTGTGGTTCACTCGTGGATTATCTAATAGATGCAGCTACATCACTAATATTTGTACCAAAAAAGGTGCAAAGGCATAGTTTCATGATTGGTTATTTCACTTTAGGCATACTATTCAGTGAGCACTGTGACCTTCATTGTCTTTGAAAGAGTTGATGTGTAAGTTAATGGAACAAGATCCATTCATGTTTACATGTACTGGTGTACCGAATATTGTGGATTCATGGATAGAAATCATGCTATCTATATTAAAGAATCTAGATATGCTTCCTCTGAGGATTTTAAAGCCCACTATATATATGTTTAGTGGTTCCTCCATGATATGGTGGGGCGTTCTATCTCAAATGGAATTTTCTCAATAGTTGAATTTGATGGATTTTATTACATCATTAATGGATATTTTAATCTTGATACTTTATAGGAAAATAATTCCTGGTATTTTTTGAATATAGATTAGAAATATTTATTAGTTATGGAATATTATGACATTTTTACTAATCTCTAGTTTCTAACACTAATTTTGACGGGTGAAGAGTTATCTAAATCCTTCTGATTTGAGGATGGTCTCCTAAATGAAATATCATCATTCAATAAATGTATTTAAACTGAATAAATTTTCTAGAATAGTTAATTTTTCACTTATCAGATAATGTAACCTGTTAGAGGATAGAGGTGTGATCCATGGTGGTTGAACATATAGATCCAGTAATTTATTGACCAGTATTAGGAAGCATCATCTAAAGAATCCACACATTGGAATTAGTAGTCAGAGAACATACATAGGTATTCACGGGTGGTTCTAAAATTAGGGTAGATTGGAACATATGATCCCTAGTGCACAAGGGACCCATTCAAGTGCGAATCATGTGGAAATATGGTCCATCTAAAATGCTTCTACAAAACATTTCTTCTTACTACTAGTGATAAAGGGTCTACACTGGCTCTAATTTTTGGAGTGGGGTTAGCAGCTTCTCATAAGTTAGGGAGTTGGAGTATATCCAACTGATATGGGTGGGGTGTTGGTCAGGCCTATGGTAGTTATAGCATGGTTTTATAGTGATAACATGGCTGATCTTCTCTTGGTAGATAAGTCGTATCATAGGGTTGTGTTTCAGATCAGATATACACAGAATAACATACCCTTGGGTAGCATCATCCTAGACCTTCTATTGTCAAAGGTACAATTCTAGGACCCTCTATAATAGATTCTGAACTATTTTATACTGGGTATTCTCTTATCTTTTTTATATGTTCCCATTATGGAGAGACTTGGGATTTGTCTTCAAAACAATGATGGATTTAAGATTTATAAAACTTCATTAGGGATTACAATAGAAGATTTACATTGGTGCAGAGAGTTCCCCATTGAGATTATTGGTGGTCACTTTTTGTGGGACCTATTTATCCTCGAGTTTACATGTTATGAAATAATCATTTGGATTCATAGGTTAATTCCCTTTCAAGATATCACTGACAGTTATCACCGAATATAGAAATGTATATAACCGTAGGATGCCGAGTCAAATCACGTGGGTGAATGGGATGTGTAGGAAAGCTGATCTAGACACAAGCATCATGGGATGACTATAATGACAACCAATGTTATGAGTTTATGAAGGACCCCGGGACACCATGAGAGGGGAGGGGTGAATCAGGGTGACCACTTTTTCTTTTAATTTGTTGGATCTTGTTCCCACGTTGGTAGGAACTTATTGAACCTGTATGATGATTATGATCAAAATGAAAACATTCACATGCACAGAGAAGACACAGTCATTTTTACTTGGTTCACCACTAAGGGCTACGTCCAAGGAGCATACGCCGACAGGTTGCCGGTCGTACCTAAATCCACTATGCTTCACTAGCTGCGGATACAAAAGTTCGGGTACAGACACTCTGTCCCAGGCTCACTGCCTTTACAATTGTTCAGGGATAGCTCACTGCGTCCCTCGGGTCACTCCCGTTGACTCCCCCTGGCTCACTGCCGTTGGTGAAGTCCCACTCAGTTTATAGACGTGAAGGTCTCTTCTTCATTTGCATAAGAGTGCATCCTTTGTTGTATGTAGATGCTCTATTGAAGTCCGATTCTCACCAGAAGAAGAATATCACTTTTCCTCGAATGAACCGAGTAGTCTCTCGGCTTTCGTGCAGCTCCAAACACGCCGGTCAGCTTCAGCAATACCAGGCGCGCTTCTCCAAGACAGTCGCGCAAGTCCCACTACGGCGCGCAAGTCCACACTGGCGCGCAAGTGTCATCAACACAGTTGCGCGACTCTTCCTTCCCCAACTACAAACTTGCGCGGTCCACTTCCTTTCTCTTCCAAACCACCTTGGGCGCACAGCCAAACACCGGCGCGCAAGCTCTACTTGCGCGACAAAATAACCACCTGCGCGACTCAACCACCTGCGCGACGAGAGCACGAACAATCTCTCGGCCTTGAACTCCGTTGAAAATGAGGAGGGGTGGTCCAGTATTTATAGGCAAACTGGACCCCCTGCGCGGCGGCGCGCAAATCCCTAGGTGGCGCGCAAGTCCCTAGACGGCACGCAAGTCTTGTCTTCAATAAACTCTGTCGCGCAACTCACTTGCGCGACCCAACCAACACTTGCGCGACCTTCTTTCCTTAGCCAAATTTTGATGTTCTGATCCTCAAAAACATATGGCGCGCAAGTCTTTTATCCTCCAAGAGCACAGCGCGCAAGTACCTTTTCCAAAAATACTTTACTTTATTGGCCGATTTTTAGGCCCAAAAATTTGGCAAACACTGGGAAACAGCGCCACCTTCACTACTGTTTTCTGCTTGAACGGTATGATCACTTTGTTGGTACACACCCTGAACTTCCACTGAGGATTGATAACAAACACAAACCATACACAAAATCATGCTTTGAAGAACCTGGTTCCAACAATCTCCCCCTTTGGGTTTGTTGGCAATCAGAATAAATTCAATAGATCACCAACCATGAGCAAATCCAAAACGCAAGAATCAACTCAGCCAACACTCTAAGTCTACGTGAGCAATGCTCGGTGTAGAAAACAAGAGAGAAAGCTTGAATTGGGTCTTAGTGTTTTGAAATTCTCCATGACGCCCGATGTTATCCTTATTAAACTTCTCATCGCAATCTTACACTTCTCATCACAGAAGAATTTCTTGCCTTGAATTTATGTCTTTCTCCCCCATTGACAATAAAACCAAAGACCGAAAAGTTTGTTCAACGTTCAGCTCAAGCCATACTCCCCCTGGATAGTATCTCCCCCATAAACCTGCATCACAGCCATAAGCAGATAAAAACAGTTAAAACAAACGGGGAGAGAGGACTTCCGGAGCCTCCTTATGCAGTAGGAGGTGGTCGAACACCGAGGTTCAACCGATGCTTCTCGAACACAGCCGCGGACAATGGCTTGGTTAGGATATCAGCCACTTGCTCATTAGTTCCAACATGATCCATTTTAATCACGCCTTGTTCAACCTTTTCTTTGATAAAATGATACCGTATTTCAATATGTTTTGTACGAGAATGCGGAAATGGATTCTTCGTAAGATCAATTGCACTTTTGTTATCACAATAAATCACCATTGGTTGTTGCACCTTATCACCAATATCTGTTAGCTGCTGCTTCATCCAAAGAAGTTGAGTGCATGCTTTTGTGGCGGAGATATATTCAGCTTCAGCAGTACTAAGAGAAGTACTTTCTTGTTTCTTGCTCAACCATCCAACACATTTCTGCCCAATATAGAAAGCTCCACCACTAGTGGACTTTCTATCTACGACATCACCAGCCCAGTCAGCATCAGAAAATGCTGATAATTCACTGTCCCTGCCTGCAGAAAAAAATAACCCGAAGTTATGTGTACCTTGAATGTACCTCATGATTCTTTTTACTGCTGCCATATGTTCCTCCTTTGGATTACTCTGAAAGCGGGCCGCAAGGCATGTTGCAAAGACAATATCTGGCCTTGTCGCTGTCAGGTACAGTAGGCTTCCAATGATCCTCTTGTACATGGTGGGATCAACAGAGTTCCCATCCTCATGCTTTCCAAGTTTAGTTCCAACTGCAATCGGAGTTGACATTGGTTTGGAGTCTTGCATATTGAACTTCTTCAGCAGCTCTCTTGCATATTTTTCCTGAGAAATGAATGTGTATTCCTTCTTTTGAATCACTTGCAGCCCCAAGAAATATGTGAGCTCCCCAATCATAGACATTTCAAATTCTGATTTCATGTGGTTGGCAAATTCATCCACTGATTTCTTCCTACTGCCACCAAATATAATATCATCAACGTAGACAAGAACCATGAATTGATCTTTTGGAGAATTCTTCACATAGAGATTGTGATCAACTCCTCCTCTTTTGAATTCCAACTTCTTGAGATATGAATCTAGCCGTGAGTACCACGCCCGTGGTGCCTGCTTCAAACCATATAGAGCTTTCTTTAGTTTGCAGACCTTTGTTTCATCGGTACCCAAGACAAAGCCCACTGGTTGTTCAATGTAGACTTCTTCTTCGAGTACACCATTCAAGAATGTTGTCTTGAAATCCATTTGATATACTTTATATCCTCTTTGGAGTGCCATGGCAAGGAAAAGCCTAATTGACTCCAGTCTAGCCACTGGAGCAAAGGTTTCTTCAACATCAATGCCTTCAATCTGAGAGTATCCTTTACATACCAGTCGTGCCTTGTTTCTGATGACACTTCCATGCTCATCAAACTTATTTTTGAAGATCCATTTGGTACCAATCACATTGTGACCTTCGGGTCTCTGGACAAGATCCCATGTCTGATTCTTATCAATCTGATCTAATTCATCATTCATGGCTTTCACCCAAGATTCATCTTTTGCAGCTTCTTCGAATGAGGATGGCTCTAAAACTGATAGAAATGCAGATTGCGTGGTACTCCTCATCCTTCTGGTTTGAGTGGGTGCACTCCTATCCCCAATTATGTTGGATGGATCAATCTCAGCTCTTCGGTTTCTCCTACGCGGTTCAGTAGTATTCTCTTCAGCCATAGTTTCTTCTTCAGATTCTTCTTCTGAGTCATCATCATTATGTGATTGATGAGTGTTTTGAACAGCTTCCTCTATTTCTGCATTTGTAGTTTCTTCATGTCCACATTCTTCATGACTTTCTATCACATCAGCATATGTCGTCCGTGAAGCATTTGTGGTTTTCTCTTCAATTATCTTAACATCATTGCTTTCCACAATCCTTCCCAAACGATTGTTGAAACATTTGTAGGCTTTGCTGTTCATTGAGTAACCAAGGAAGATTCCTTCATCTGCGTTGTCACCATATTTCCCCTGATTTCCTTCTTTGTTCCTGATGAATCAGTTACTTCCAAAGACACGAAATTATTTTAGAGAAGGCTTCCATCCATGCCACAATTCATATGGTGTCTTCGTCTCACCCATATAAAGTCCTGTTCGATTCTGAATGTACACTGCAGCTTGAACAGCCTCTTTCCAGTAATGTCGTGGAATACAACTCTCAATCAGCATAGTTCGTGCCATGTTTTTCACCTGTCGATTCCTTCGTTCAACAACTCCATTTTGTTGTGGAGTTCTCACAGCAGCTACCTCATGTTGTATCCCATGCTTCTCCAGATAATTTTCAAATTCAATGGACGTGTATTCTCATCCATTGTCAGATCGCAACACTTTGATTGTTCGTCCAGTATCATTCTCGGCGATTCGCCGATATGTTTTCATGCAGTCAAGGACCTGTCGTTTCCGGTGAATGACCATCACACATGCCATTCGACTGTATCATCTATGAAAAGGACAAAGTACCTTTCTCCATGAGTTCCGGCAACATTTATTGGACCACAAACATATGTATGAATCAGATCAAGAAGGTGAGATGCCTTTTTCTTCTTTGGCCGATATGAACTGCAGACCAGCTTCCCACGAATACAAGCATCACAGGATTTTTCACGCTCACGCTTCAAGTTGGGGATGTCCATGACAATTCTCAATTTTGATATTTTCTCCATGTATTGTTGATTGATGTGTCCCAATATCTGATGCCACAAATTGTTTTCTTCTTCAACAGTCATGTAACATACATTTTCTTCACTATCAACCTGATACAAGTTGCCTTCTGTTCTGCATCCTTTCATAAGTGAATTGCCGGTTTTTCCCTTGATGGTGCAGCCTTTCTGATTAAAAGTAACTATAAGTCCTGAGTCACAGAGTTGACTCACGCTAAGGAGATTATGGCGTAGGCCATCTACGTAAAGGACTTCAGTCTTCTTTAGTTCTCCATTAGCTAATTGGGTACTTCCACTTACTTTGATTTTCAGAGCCCCATCATTACCAAATCTTACTGTACCATCAACATTCTTTATGATATTCGTTAGTAGGCCGGCATTACCCGTCATATGAGATGAACAACCGCTATCCAGAATCCAGGTACTGTTGTTCTTTGTAGCTTTGAGGGCTACCTCTGCAAGGTTCGATTTCTCAATCTTCTTCCTTTCCTTCCATGAGACATTAGATTGAGTATATAGGACTGATGGCCTTTCAACTATCTCTTCCGCATACCCAGGTTCTTCATAGTCAAATTCTTCTATGAGAGGTGAGAACCTGTTTAAAAGAGCAACACTGTCTTGCTGACGAGACTTGACTTGTCTTGAACTTCGGTATGAGGTGTCTATGTCTCTTCTATGCCTGCAATTAACGGCCTTATGACCAAAGTTAGAACAACAAAAACAATATCCATAGAAATTATTTCTTCTATGAGAATTAGGATATGAGATTGTTCTCCTTTGTTGAGCATCTATATCTTCTCCATTCAGATAGCTTCTTGCCTCTTCACAATAAGACATGGTATGGCCCAGATAGCCACAGAACTGACACTTCATGAGAGGAAATGTCTTCTCACTTGAATTTCTCCTTATACCTTCTTCCTTAGGAGAATAGTAAGACTGTCTGTCATTTTTGAATGTTTGAGGATAATTTTCAGGTCTCCTTTTAGTTTGGATTGAGGGTTCCTTTTTCAGCACTCTAGGTAACATTTCTTCATGTTCAACTTTCATCTTGTCTTTCTTTTGGATCTTTTCACTTCCAGCAGTTGATGACTCAGCCTCACAGCCAATTCCACTCTTTCCCATGCATGCATGTCTTTGATCACTCAAGACTTTTTCAAACCCATTTGAACCACACTTGGCTCTTGCAAGTAATTCTGCATCTGAGAATCTTCCGAACTGTATTTTCTTCCTCGATTCTTTTGGAACTGATTCTGTCTCCATTTTACTCCTTAGAGTAACTACTTCCTCCTCAAGACCCTCAACAGTCTTGGATTTTTCATCCAGTCTGGATGTGAGGTCATTGATGACCTTTGCCTGCTCTTCAATTCTCAGCTTCAGATCAACTGCATCATCATTGCTTTCAATTATTTTAGATTGTACCTTCACAAATTCTTCCAGTCATTCAATTTCAGCTTCAAGTTGATCAACATATTCAGTTGATTCTTCTACAATTGATTTCCACTTATTGCAGCTCTTACATTTAATCTTAAGCTTATTAACTGCATCCTTAAGTTGCACATCAGTATCTACACAAGTTCTCAGTTGTTTTTCACCATCAATATCTTCTGACTTTTCAACAGTGGCCATCATAGACGCATGGTTCCCAGTTTTGAATTCTGGTTCTTCTTCATCACAGAATTCATTGTCATCTTCTTCCTCTTCACAGACAAAACTCTTCCTTTGCATTTTCTTACCAGATTTGAAGTCTCCCTTTTTGAAGAACCTTCTTTGAGGCTTCTTGAAGTTTTCAACTTCACTGTCATCATCATTGATATTCTTCAAGCACTAAGAGGCAATATGCCCAACTTTTCCACAACGGAAACATGCGAGAGGTAACTTCCCTTTGAATTTCCCTTTCCCCTTCTGGAACTTCTTTGCAATGAGAGAAAGAATTTCTTTCTCTTCGTCATCATCACCGCTACTATCCTTTGAGATTTTCAACTTATCCATGGCCTTGAATGCCATTTCCTTGCTCACCCGAGTTGTAGCATCTTCTGGTTTGACTCTCATTTCATATGCTACCAAACTGCTCAGTAAGTCATCTAGAGAAAGTTTGGAAAGATCTCTTTCCTCAAGAGCTGACACCTTCGCATTGTACAGAGGTGGAAGTCTTCTTAATATTTTCTTTACAATATCAATGTCTTTGATTTCTTCGCCTAGACCCCGAATTGCTCCAACCACTTCCGTAATTCGATTGAAGAATGAGTCTGCATTCTCGTCTGGATGCATCTTCAGATCATCAAACCGATTGTGTAGCACTTGTAGTTTCGCCTCCTTCACTTTGCTATCACCTTCATAAATATTCTCAAGTTTATCCCACATAGATTTTGCTGACGTGAAATTCATCACCTTCAGGTAAATCTAATCAGAAAGGGCTGCAGTGAGAGCATTCTGTGCTTTAGCATCTGCATCAAGAAGTTTCCTGTCTGTTTCAGTCATAGCCAGACCTGTTGGATCAGTGACATGTATTCCTTGAACAGTAGAAAAAAGAACTTCCATTCCAATAGATCTTAGATGAGATCTCATTCTGTTCTTCCAGATCTGGAAATTGCTTCCATCGAAGTGAGGGACTCCCCTGACATTGACGGCGTTTTCCATGAAGAAGAAGGTCAGATTAAACACCAGCAACCTTTATCCTCTGATACCACTTGAAGGACCCCGGGACACCCTGAGAGGGGAGGGGTGAATCAGGGTGACCACTTTTTCTTTTAATTTGTTGGATCTTGTTCCCACGTTGGTAGGAACTTGTTGAACCTGTATGATGATTATGATCAAAATGAAAACATTCACATGCACAGAGAAGACACAGTCATTTTTACTTGGTTCACCACTAAGGGCTACGTCCAAGGAGCATACGCCGACAGGTTGCCGGTCGTACCTAAATCCACTATGCTTCACTAGCTGCGGATACAAAAGTTCGGGTATAGACACTCTGTCCCAGGCTCACTGCCTTTACAATTGTTCAAGGATAGCTCACTACGTCCCTCGGGTCACTCCCGTTGACTCCCCCTGGCTCACTGCCGTTGGTGAAGTCCCACTCAGTTTATAGACGTGAAGGTCTCTTCTTCATTTGCATAAGAGTGCATCCTTTGTTGTATGTAGATGCTCTATTGAAGTCCGATTCTCACCAGAAGAAGAATATCACTTTTCCTCGAATGAACCGAGTAGTCTCTCGGCTTTCGTGCAGCTCCAAACACGCCGGTGAGCTTCAGCAATACCAGGCGCGCTTCTCCAAGACAGTCGCGCAAGTCCCACTACGGCGCGCAAGTCCACACTGGCGCGCAAGTGTCATCAACACAGTTGCGCGACTCTTCCTTCCCCAACTACAAACTTGCGCGGTCCATTTCCTTTCTCTTCCAAACCACCTTGGGCGCACAGCCAAACACCGGCGCGCAAGCTCTACTTGCGCGACAAAACAACCACCTGCGCGACTCAACCACCTGCGCGACGAGAGCACGAACAATCTCTTGGCCTTGAACTCCGTTGAAAATGAGGAGGGGTGGTCCAGTATTTATAGGCAAACTGGACCCCCTGCGCGGCGGCGCGCAAATCCCTAGGCGACGCGCAAGTCCCTAGACGGCGCGCAAGTCTTGTCTTCAATAAACTCTGTCGCGCAACTCACTTGCGCGACCCAACCAACACTTGCGCGACCTTCTTTCCTTAGCCAAATTTTGATGTTCTGATCCTCAAAAACATATGGCGCGCAAGTCTTTTATCCTCCAAGAGCACGGCGCGCAAGTACCTTTTCCAAAAATACTTTACTTTATTGGCCGGTTTTTAGGCCCAAAAATTTGGCAAACACTGGGAAACAGCGCCACCTTCACTACTGTTTTCTGCTTGAACAGTATGATCGCTTTGTTGGTACACACCCTGAACTTCCACTGAGGATTTACAACAAACACAAACCATACACCAAATCATGCTTTGAAGAACCTGGTTCCAACAGTTTATATACTGATGATCATGGAACATATCATATCGATTTCCCACATGTGGCAGGTCATTTCTGGGTCATTTTCCCCAAAAAAAATTCAATATTATGCCTAATGAGAGAGGTAGAGTGTTTCTATTGAGTTTGTGTTGAGATATGCACCAGTATTGATTCCTCATTATAGGATTAATAGTATAAATATAAAATATTTGAATTGGAAGAGAGACGTTTTAGATTGAAAATGATTTCTCAAACATAAAACATATATGGGTTGTTCATCGGTCCTTTTTGCCAAAAATGAAGATGATACCCTCATGATATGTCTGGATTACCAAAAAATTAACTATATAGAAATTAAAAACTATTATCCAATGTTATAGATGGATTATCTTTTTTCACTTTCCCTGAGGACTTTTAGGTTTCTAGATAATTGAATTGATATATGGCTATTATCATGTTCTTGTTAGATGATCATACATACCTCCCTCAAAATTTAATAATAGGTTTTATCGACATTACTATTTTTCTATATTGTTTATCCTCACCAACCCAACAGCAGTCTTCATAGAACTGATTAAACAAGTGTTTCATTAATATATAGATCCATTTTTTTGATATTCAGGGAGGATATATTTCTGTATTCATACAATAAAGATGACATTTCCAATAATCTTGTTATATTATTTAACACCAATATATTTCATCAATTATATTCTATGATCATAGAGTTCCAGTTATGGATTGGCCATATTCACTTAGTTGGTCATATAAGCTTTGATATAGGAGTACCTGTAGAATTAGAGAATGTGATATTAATTTTTTTTAAAGGTTGAGGCTCAAGCCTTATTTTATTATTTAAAGAAAAGACCTCTTTAGACTGGGTAGAGGGAGACCCATTATATAGCTTGAAGTCCCAAGGCAACGTGCATGAATACAAGGCTTGAAAGCCCATTTTTGACCAAAGGGCCCCTCAGTGAATAGTACTGCTATAGTAATCAGGATGTTACAGTACCTTCTACAGTACCACCATCGCTACAGTTCTTTCTATAATGCATCATCTGTTATAGTGTCACCCTCACTACAGTTCCGCTAATGCTACAGCACTACTACAGTTCCCTGATATAGTACTCCTATAGTACCCCCGAAAATTAGTCCCTACCCAGATTTGATCTTGGGTCTTTTGGATGCCAAGCTGTAGCCTATACCACTAGGGTACATGGTCGTTGGTAGAGAATGTGAAATCAATTGATTCCTAGGATAATTAAAAAAAATTGATGTATGATGTTTCATTGGTTTAACCAGTTACGAATGGATTTTCATACAGGACGTATCCATCCTGGTAACACCTTTAATGATCTTGACTAAGAAGGGTGTGAGGTTTTTATGTTCTGGTTCCTTCAAGATGGAATTTTAGGGTATGAAATTGATATTGACATAAGTTTGGATACATTTTTTTTTGAGATAGGAAAGGGTCAAATTATGTACTATGATTCGTCAAGTATAAGTCTTAAATAATTTTTTATATAGGGATATAGATTCATGGCTTATGGGATTGGTAGTTGTGTCCACCCGAGAGAAATTACCTAAAACACAGTCTTGATTGAGCTGTTGTTTTTCAAATGTAATGTTATTGGAGACATTTATTACCTATAGAGTATTTTTTTAACACATATTGAAAAATCATCATGTAGATTTATACATATTGTGATTAAATAATAGTAAATGTAGGTAGGTGTAATAACTATAGTATTTTGATTTCTTGCATTCCAGCACAACTGGTAAGGAAAATGTAGTGGCTGATGCACTATATAGGATGAATTAGAGAGAGGCAGTTCAGAAGGCCAACAACAAGTGTATTCTTATGGTTTTTTTTCTCTAAGATGCTCTTAAAGGTTTAAGACAGTCCAAGAGAGACTTATCATTCATCCTTATATATTACCTATATCACTCTCGATATAGTGAGGTTGAGGCATCTATTGAAATCAGATAACCTAGTACTAACAAAGAGTGTGGAAGATGTGGACCCTCCTCTTGGTTGGACTATAGGAAAAGATGAAACTCTCCATGAACATGGTCTTGTATGGGTTTCACCCAACTTATGTGAGGAGATTATGTGATAGTTTCATACATAATATTGGGTAGTGCACCATGGAATCACCAATATACATCTGGATTTACATCAAAAGTGGTGTTGTATTGGTATGATATGATATTTGCAAGATTTTTTCCTAAGATGGTCCACCTATCATTAGGTGAAGGTGGAACAACAGCAACCCACTAGACATTTACAATAGTTTCCCATTCCTGAGTGGAAGTGGTATGAAATTGTCATGGATTTCATGACAGGTTTAATGAGGTCGTTTTGAGGTATTGATATCGTATGGGATATTGGAAACATGATCACAATGGTTTCTCATTTACTACCTCTCATGGATACATTTTTATTAAATTTTCTAGGTATGTTATATATCTTAGAGATAATATGAATCAATGGGGTCCCAATAAATAACCTTTTTGATAAGAATTCCTAGTTTATTTCTCTTTTTTGGAAATTAATTTTGAGGTAACATGGTGCACAGGTGATTCTGAGCACATCTGCCCACCATTATAATGATGTCCAATCAGATAATATAATACATGTGCATGAGGACATGTTCCTATCATGTGTATCAGATTTTTGGTGCTATTTGGAGTGTCATATACCCATGTTTGATTTTGCTAACAACAATAGCCCTCAGGATTCTATACAGATGGAACCTTATGTTTCTTTGTACGGTAGGCCAATATGATCACCACTATTTTGGTTAAAGGAATGAGACACACTATTATTGGACCTATTATTGTTTAAAAGAATACACAAGAGGTGTAGTTGATTCAAAATAGGATGGATACTATGTATTCCCTTATAAAATCATGTATTTATTGTAACACCCCGAGCTTCCACAATACGCTTCTCATTCAATAATGCAATAGCTTGCATTGTACGCAACTTCGAGTTCTAAAACACCGCGACTAATCATAGTAGCCGTTATGAATAGTAATAACCACTTTTTAAAATTATAGAAATTTTATATTTCAAAATGGACTTCATTTTTTTATTCGTAATATCGAAATTATCCAAAGTTGAATTTTTTGTAATTTTCTGAGAACTTCCAATTTTTATGAATAGTGAAAATTACTTAAAAACAACTTTTTTAATCAAAATAATTTATAGTGATAAATTATACTATTTGGTGGTTTTAAAGTATAATTAGAATATATTTTTACCATTTTATCCAATGGTGGTCATTAGAATTAATTTAACATTGAAATTGGACATAAACAATTGCCAATCTTTTGATATAAATTGTTTCTTAAAAACACGCTATTTGTTGTGACAGCGGGAATTAATTATAAAATTAATTAATGCAACTTATATGTTTGGAATTTCATAAAATATACATCATTTTTGAATTCGGAATATCAATTATAGCTTAGGGTGAAATTTTGGCATTGTTCTGAAAAACTTCAATTTTTGATGAATAGTGAAACCACTAAGTGGTAGTTAAATAACTGATTTTTTGTTTAAATGAAATATTACCACTTCTGTGATTTTATTTTCAAAAATCCGACATACATGGTTTTCATTAAGAAGTAAAATGTGGTTCAATGAGATTAAAATAATTTTTGGTGAATAGTATCTTTTAAGTTCTTAATCGCGATTAGAGGTAATTAGTATAGTTTAAGGTAAAAATAATGTTTTAATAATATGAGATGAGCTTGACACATGTCCTACCCTCATTGGATGTGCCATGGCCGACCAAGAAAATCCATGGGTCAACTTGGGGACCCCATGGATCCACTTTAGTTAGAAAATGACATAAATACCTTTTATTTAATGTTAAAGTAAAAAATGACACAAACATGAAATGTTTTACTAAAACAATTTTTACATGGGGTTATACAAGTCATATTTTTGACTATAAATAGAAATTGTAAAGATAAAAATATTTCCTACATCATAGTATTTTTTTTATAATTTTTAGACATTAAATAAATTATGTTATTTATGACATCATTATGATGTAGCGATGACCTCATTATTTAACGATTTTAATAAAATGAAAATATAATGTAAAATACAAGGATTAAACTTGTCCAAAGACTATTGGATGGGTATATTTCGAACCCTTATCACCTTATCCACGAATTATATAAGTTTGGGACCTTTTGAATCCGAAAAGCATTGTATAATAATGTAAAATTTCCTTACTTTCCAAGAGTGCCCCTCCTCTCCTCTTATAAAAGGCCCCCACCTCTACCACCTCATTCACACTTTCAAGCAATTTTGCTCGGCCAAATTCTGCCCAAATACTCTCCCAACTTCCCCCTCTTACTCCTAGAAGCCTCACTTTAGGAAGAACTCTTCCCAAGGAAGCCTTTGGCTCAAATCAAAAAGAGTTACCCGATTTTGAGGTAATGTCTTCTCTAATGTTGTTTTATTTTATTTTTCTTCTCCAACCCCCTAAACTCTTTTTATTCATTTCTTTTGTAACACAACCAGTATCCTCAGTATACTAGGATGTTTTTATAAGAAGTATTCAAGATACACTTACACACACCTACATCTAATGGTTAAAGAACATACGGTTTCTGTGGATGGCGAATTTCTGTCTCACGAAACGATGATTGTTCAACACTCATATAACACCTTCAAAGGTGGCCATTAAGATGTCACTATATTTATATATGATATATAATATGTTTATGTTTTACTTATGCTTCTGTATTTCTCATTTATGGCATAATTTATGATTTCCATTATGGGTAAAACGCGATAATTTCATTTTAGGAAGTGCGGACTACCGCCCCCACAAAGTGATTTGAATCGCTAATACCATATGTGGGGTGTATAAAGGATGGAGTAAATGATATTGTATATGATATTATACTAGAATTATAATACACCTTTATACTATTATTATTTCATTCCATTAAATACGAAATAGAAATGAAAGTAGCGTTCATGCGTACGTACGGCTACCATCTCCATGAACAGTACATTTCATTTTTTAACTCTAAATGTTATGTAATATTATAAATGAATGTATATACTGGATATATATAATATATATGATATATACATCGTGAATATAATTCTGGATATAATGGATATTTCACCACATGAAAAACTTGTAATTATAAGAAGTTTATTTTTTTGACTCAAGTACCAAATATCGACAAAATGACCGTTATAAACTTAAATAATTACATAATCTTCATGACATGGTAATAAGTGATATAAAAGGAATAATGAACTTGAAAAATGTTCTTAAGAAATTATAAATTAACTCTAGTTTATTATTCAGGAGGTTAAAGAACGGTCGAATCAAGTCGGACACAAGGTAAGGGAACTTCTTAACCCAACTTCCATTCTTTGGGTTAATCTCCTACTTTCAAATTATGTCATGATATTATTATGTCTTATTTAATATTTTTACTTTGTTTATGTGTACCTATAGTGAATACACATAATATATCTATTTTATTTTAAAAATGATCTTTTTAAGGACTTCGTCTCAATCCCCTTTCATTGAGTCATATTTGGTTTTATACACAATTTCTTTTATACGGTGTACAAACCCCTTTGACTTTTACGTTTATTCAAAAAGAATCTTTTTTATATGAAGAGTTTTGCTAAACGACAAAAGGGAATGTTTTTCTTTCTGTACTTATGCGGCGACAACGACTTCTCTGCCGCCGTGACCATTATTTGAGTTTCGGCTCCTCTACAAGCCATCTTTTTTTTAATGAAAAATAAATACAAAGTTTTAACTTTCTTTTATTTTGGTATTGAAAATGGTTTTGAAAGAGTTTTTATTATATCAATGTGTTGTATTTATATCTTGTGATTGAAATGTGGAAATGTTATGTTTCCTTTATGCATGTTTTATGTGATACGATTATGTTATGGTTCATGATATGTTTAAACCTATTCATATGAGGAATGTATTGGACTTAATAAGTGACGGGTGGAGCCCGCTATAGCTCCTCGATGCATCGGTAGGTCTCATGAGACAACTAGACGTGGAATTGGCCGATGCCCTTTCCCAATTTGATTTATGGTTTTGGCCGAGGCCTTAATCATTTTAGACGTCTTGGCCGAGGCCTTGACAAAATGTTTTAGATTGTCTGGCATTATACATTCCCTCATTATGAAAGTGGTTATTGATATTGCATGTGATTATTCGACCAGTAGAATATCAATGTGAAGAAGTGAATGGCATTATCTAATTTTACTTTTGCCATATTATGTTGAAGTTCAAGTTTAAAAGGCTTTTTTTAGTTATACATTGCCTTAAATGTTAATGTTTATTTATGAAATCTTCCGCTATATTGTTAACCTTACTGAGCATCTGAGCTCACCCCTTTCAATGTTTTAATATTTTTCCAGGATGTGAAGAAGTATTTTATGAATGACCTACAGGGGTAGTCAGAAAGGGATATGAGTGTGGACTATGAAGACCATGTAATTGTAGTTTGTTTACTTTTTGATGTAATGAAAGACTTATGAATGTATCTAGTGTTTCCAAGGCTACTAAACTAATCGGTCTTTCGAGATATGATCTTTTGTGATCATGCCAATGTTACGAAGTAATGCACCGACTCTGGGTAGCTGGGGTCAGGGCGTTACATTTATCACCGTAGAATACATCTAGAGTTCTATGTCATAAATCTAGTTTTATTACATGTTTCACTAAGGTTGGGATATATGAGGAATTGAGGGAAGGTAATATTTCACCCTAGCATGTCATGCCTTTTATGTTTATAGATATATTTGGGCCGATATTATTTTAGTTATAGTTACCCCAAAGGTATCGAGCCATACATAACCTCTTTTACATTTCTCAACTGTGGAATTACTACTTGGAACTATCACATGGTTCTCATCTTGTAGAGGCTGAGTAATATGTGGATTAAACCATTGAGGAGAATCCTATATGTATTTTGGATAGTATCATGAAGTTTCTCAATGTCCAATCCATTCCATCATTATGAGTGTTATGGTAACAGAGATCAGTATTTGGTGAGACTTAGTAGTAGGACTCTATTTTACAAGAATAGTTGGAAATGTTATTTATATATTATCTTTAATCTCCCTTGGAAGAGAAATTTAGTGAAAATTTTCATTATTGGGGGAAGTTTGTATGAAACTGGTTCTTTCTGAATTTATGGATCCCTTTTTTTCATAAATTCTTTTTTTTTAATTTAAATGTTTCATGATATGAATTCCCATTGAGTTTATTGATGTGTTGGGGGTGTTTTTGGTTAGTTTGGAGCTCAAATCCCTTATTTTTTGGGTAAAATAATGATTAGCGCACTATTTTTTCAAACCTTATGGGAAAAACTAGAAGGTTAAAAAAACCTTATGAGATGAAAAATGGGGAGATACATGTCACACTTCTAGAGAAAACAGTTTTATTTGGCCCACACATCTATGAGGCCAAGTATTCAAATTTGACGATTTAATTGTTCATGGTTTACACATATTTAGTCAAACTGTGTGGACAACCCATGCGATGTGCCCTTCTTTAATGCTAAGAATGGATGTTTGATGAATAGTTTGACCAATAAATGTAACCAAACTATGTGACCCAATAATGTTGGGTGAAATTAAAATATTAACCATAATTAAATCTATCTCTAACCTATTTCCCTTTTATTACTCATTTTGGGTAGAACCTCCTCCTGAGAGAAATTCCTTTGATCATATTCTGGGATTTTCCACAATGTATCCATCTGATCTATGATTCAAGTGATGCTCATATTATTGGAACCACATCTATGATCTCTTCACTCCTTTTAATTTGATCCTCAATTGGTTTAGTATCATATGTAATATTTAGTTAAAATTTAATTTTCAATAATATTAGGTTCATCATTTCTTATTCATTTTTTCTTGATTTATGTCGAATTAAAAGATAATACTAAAGGAACTGTCAAATATGGACCTAATATAGGTGTTTTCATGATTTTCATGAAATTAATAAGTGTTTTTATATTATTATTGTGTTTTATGACCAATTAACAATGATTTTCCCTTGAAATTAGATTGAATACTTGAATTGAATTGTTTAGAATGACCTATGTAATTCAAGAGTCTTGTCAATAAATTATTATATGTTGAGTACCTTGAAAATGGAAAATCACATTTGGGAGTGTTGTTAAATTAAATTGTCATTATTATGGTTTATGAAATTAGATGACATTGAGGTGTTCCTATTTACCAATCACAAGGGATGTTTAATATTATATTTTTTAGTTGAAAATTGTACTATAAATGAATTATATTTGGAATTATATTAATTATTGTAATTAAATTTATAGTGAAAATGGAATAGATTCTATTTCCTTAGACACATTCCATATATTGGTTAATTAAACAAGAGATGTGTATTGGAATGAAATTTATGTGTGACTATTTTATTGGCATGCATGATATTGTTAGCACATGAATTTAGTTACCTTATGAGGTGTGTTTCAAATAGAACATTCTTGGTTTTGACCTCGACATGATAAAATAAATTTGATTATTTTTTTTGAATTGTTCAAATACATATATTCCTTGGGTGATACATGGAATCTCATGATAATTCCATGGATATATTTCATTGGATTTTTCCTTGCATGTGCTTTACTGATACATAGACTCCTGATATGAAGAGCCAAAGATGGGTTCAATGGGGATGACTATTTTTTCAAGTGATACATAGAATTATTTATGGTCTTCCTTGTATAGAATCAAGTGAATTTGATCATATGGGATATGAGTGGTACTTCTTCGACATTTGTGGACCGTCATGGATGGACTCAAGTTTTTGAAACATTATACCAAAACTAGAGTGATACCTGGGTTCTTGAGGATCTCCATAGACAGGCTTATAGGGTGTTGGTTTATATTATACATAGAGTGACACCTAGATTCCAAATTAGGGATTCCATGGATGGCCTGAGGTTTATAAATAAATTTAGAATGAAATTATTTACTTGACACATTGGCAAAATCAAAGAACCATTTTTTATTAATTCCTTTTCTTACACTTTATGGATGGTCGAATTAGGTATCTTATGATCATGTTTTCATGGGTAAGTTAGGCTATGTGATGGGAATAGATAATTATTAATTAAATAAAGTGTATTAATTAAATTACCTTTTTAATATGATGAAAAATATATAATTTTAAAGAAGATACGTATTTATTAAAAGTATTCAATTAAATGATATGGTAATAAACTAAGAACCAAGACATTAAAGGACGTTTACTTTTAGTACAACCATTTCATATTACATTTTTTTCTCATCACTCTAACTGTTTTATATTAAATGAATGAATGTAATATCGTTTTGGTGGTTTCCAAGTGGGATTTAGTTTCACACCCTATTCGGGCCCCCTTGGGTACCCGAATAAACTATATGATTTCTTATATGGATTAGACAAAGATCCCTACTATAGGTTCTATTTTATTTATTAATAGAAAAGTTGAATGGGAATGAGATAAGGATGTTGATGCTATCAAGATACTTTTTGTGTTTGTAATTTTTTTTCATTTATTGTATATCATCCATGTATAATTTATTTGGTTGCTTTATTACGGGAATATGATGTGTATCTTCATTTTGTATTAGAGGTGACTTATGGAATTTTATATATATCAGTAATCCATTGTTTACTTATTTTTTTCATTGTTATAATTCTTCATATACTTGTATGTTATTGATTACACTATGTTACACTTTGGTAAATGAGGGTATAGTCTCACAATAGACACACCTAGGACCTCACTTCTTGTTGGAAGCATCTTTAATTTGGGAAGACGCATTGGAGGCCATGTGAAAAACCATGCTCAAGGAACTATTGATTTTAATTTGGGTCTGTTACATTGCATGTTTAATACTAATAAATATAAATAACACACATTATGGGTCATAATTTAGGTTTGGTGAAATTTATTTTAAAAACATTTTCTATTAATATTATAAATAATTTTATGGCATGTCAGCATTGAAAAAATTATTTTATGAATATATTAATTTGGACATAAAAATTTATGATGGAAATGTAATTTTTATTTTCACTCAACTTCATAGGTTGTAAAAAGTAATCATTTTACATATTTATAAGAAACATTATTTATTTCATTAAATAAGATAAAAGGACAATATTAATGTATATAGTAAAAATGTATTTTTCATTACTGCAACAGATTTTTGATCCACGGAATCATCCTGAAGTCTATATTTATTCTTTAAATGAAAATTTCCCTTCCCTTTGTTCTTGGTATTTTACTTTTGAAAATGTGTTTTTAAATAATACGGATATATCATAATCTGAAAATTATTTAAATATAGGTTAAAAGGAAAATTTTTATGAGGCCGATTATAGAAATAAAATATTTCATTTATTTTAATACTATTGTGGTCCTTAGAAAATTTTTATTATCTGGTGAGCCTGGTATATCACTCTAATGCATTAGGTAATGATAATTTTCTCTAGAGAATTATAATAGAATTTTATTTTAATGTGTATTCCAATTATAAGGGTTCTTGTAAGGGTTTTATGATTATTATTTCCTAATACACCTACATGAATTTTTTATTCCTATATATGTGTTTTCATCAAAAATAATGGTTTTAAATTGGTATGATAATTGTATTTGGTTTTCAAGGAATGATTATTATCTTTTAGAAAAACAATTATACTTTAATAGAAATGATTTTCATGTGTTATCATGAATTATATAATCAACATATTATTATTAATTTTATTTATGTTTTATTGTGAAGGGTTTTTAAACTCATTAGGATTCAAAGATGATATCATGTGAATGTAAATGATTATATGAGATCAATATTTACTACATTAATTAAAAACTATCTCACTATGATCTTATTGTTTTTAAATTGATAAGCATGTTTTTTTTTCATGTACTATACAAAGATGATTCTACTCAACATATATTTTTAATTTTTTTAATATAATCTAAGGATGATTTATAACAAATACATAGCCATGAAGAATTTCAAGATTAATTTTTAGGAAGAAAAAATTATATTATAATCATATTATATTATGAAAAAATACTAAGTTGATGTGTCCACTTTTTAATTTACATTATTGGTATTTAATTGTTTTGACCTCATATTATATAAATTTGAATTGTCTGTATAATATAAATAAAATTATGTGAGTTCATTTATAATGATTTAATTTTATTATTATTTAACTTAGGGTCCCTAATACTAGAATCTGATTAATGTATTTGAAATTTTTTGAGATTATGTTATTTTATTGTGTGGTTAACTAAATAGTTGATTACACTATCATGGGTTTAAAAGCATAAATTTGGTCATAATCTCAATGTTTAGATAACCCATCTTGATTTATTATGTGATTGAAAATTGAGGTGATTAATGATAATTTATGGGAAACTGTATTGGGTTGATGTATATGTAATCCTTATGTCTATTGTAATGGATTATTTTGGAAGAGTACTATTAACTTTCTAGGGATGTATGATGAATGTTAAGAGATAAAAATTATGGTTTACAAAAATAATTTAATTTTTAATTTATCAAGGATAATCGGTATGTTTTGGTATTTCATCTTGTATTAGGATATATTCAAAATGCTATAATAATCATGAAAAACATATGGATTATTATCTGATAGGTTTTGTTTTCAAAATTTGTTAACATCTATTATAAGGAATCAACAAACTTGAATTGTAGTGTAGTGAAAATGTGATAATTTATCAAGACAATCATTTAAAGACAAATTATTGAGGGATAAAAAACATTGGAGTTAATTCACGATTTATATTAATGTAATAATAGTCGCACTATATAATTTTATTTTTCAAAAAAAATATTATATATAGAAGATAGTATAGGTTTAAAAGTGATGTGATGAATATAGTTATTTATTGGTTGATCATCATGTTTATGGTAATGTTTTAGTAATTATAATATGATAGTTTTAGTAAATTGAAAACATGTTATCTAGGTGAAAATAATGCATATCCATAAATGTGACAGAGATTAAATGCACAACCAAAGGGATACAATGGTGTAACTATAAGGACCTGGCCTTAAAACAATACTTAATCTTGAATTAATTGAATAATTCACATAGATGATCTTTTTAGGTTTAGATTTTTAGAGAATTATGAAATTACTATTACATCTCAAAGATTACAAGGTAGACACATCTACTCAGTTTCCATTTTTTTCACAAAATATAAACTCTTGAACAAAAGGGTCATGTCTAGTTACATGTTTTAGACATCGTGACATTTCCTTGATCTCACCCTTGACCATATTCCACTTTAAGTCCTGTGGAAAACATTTCAAAACCTTGGGATGAGTACAAAAATCTCAGTAAGGGATATAAAAATACAGAAAGGAAACATTAGTCCACATATACATAAGAATCAATGAAAACACACTTTACTCATAAAACATAATCACTTTAACATACCTCATGAAATCATAAGATTTATGAATAACTCATAGAAATCATAAGATATAAAAGTAACTTGAGGCATTCATAACATTATTATATAGGGAATAACCCTCATGGTTACGTTTGGAATACTCATCATAGTATATTCCCTAAATCTCTTCAGAGAAACCTTAGCATTTAACTCCTTCACGTTACCCAATGCATTGGAGAGCTATATCGGGATCATCTGCCCTTAGTTTATCACGGAACCACCCGTCTTCATAAACAATTACCAAGAACCATAACATAATCGTAGAAAATAACTTATGCATAAAGGAAAGATAACATTACCAAATTTCAATAACGATATAACATTTTAAGATATTGAAATAATGAATCCATTCTAAAAACCATTTTCAAAACCATTTAAAACATTAAATAAAGTGATTTTTGAATCAAAGTGTCCCATACCACTTTGAAGATTTTAAAATTTTAAACCATTAATATCCATATAAATTAATCATTCAAACCATTTTGAAAACATGGATATTAATGAGAAATATTTATAATAATAAATCATTAAAACATTTAAAATGATATTTTAGTTAAAGGGTTTTTAACAAAATGACAGACACCTGAATACAATAATTGAGGAATAAAATTTAATCATAACTTTATAATATCATGAGAATAAAGGGATTCATGATATAATATTCCAAATGACAGTATATACACCATATAAGAGTTAATTTGTGCATAACAACAATGAAGTCTCAATAGAAATGTAAAATGAGATGAAATCCCTTATAAAGAATGTATCCTTAAATTAAGGATAAATCAATCTCATAATTATGTGTGAAAAATATAAATACACCCAATATAAGTTTATATTAAGTGTAAAACAATAAAAGGTCATTCACACATATTCCAAGGATGACATATTCAATAACTACATGTTTAACCCAATGAAATCGAAATTGGGTTAAGAAGTTCCCTTGGTAAAATCCGACAGCCTAACAGTATCACTTTAAAATTCATAAAATTAGTTGATGAGAGAGAAAATGGTATCTCATCACGTGGACATAAAATTTACATCAATAAGGACATATAAGAATATATCCCAACATAAGAAGATGTAAATCAAAAGACATAACAAAATAAGTCTTTTAAAAAGAGGAGTGTGAAAGGTTCCCTTACCGATTTGGGCAACTTTCAAAATGTACACCACATGAAAGAAGGGTCATACAATGAAGATCTAAATACCCATAAATGAGATTATATTATACATATACTAAAATAATGGGCATTACATACACCACACAAAAAGAAATAGTGGAAAATGTAGCATGAATCTCACGAGAATAACAAGTGAGATGAAAATCCCCTTATTAAAATTCAGCAGCCTAACGACGCCACATAAAACTTCCAAAAATGGATTGATGAGATCAAATAGGGTCTATAATAATATTAAAATAAAATTTACATCAATAGGAATATAAAATAACATCCCCCAACATAAGAAAGAGGATATTAAAGTAATATACATAAAAATGAGTACATAAAAGGAAAGAGAGAGGTAAGATCCCTTACCTAAAGTCCGACTTGTCTTGTTTGTTTCTTTATATTCCAGAATAATAAAATTTTGTCAATTTATAATTTCTTATGGACCTCCTTAAAATTTTATTATTCCATTAATATCACATATTGTAATGTTATAATAATTAGTTAATTATGTTAGTCCATATCAGAGGTTTTTGTCAATGTTTGACACATGAGTCAAAAATGAACTTGTTTGAAAAGAATTTTCCATGTAGTTATGAGTACATAATCTCCAGAATATAATTAATGATCTAAATATCATATATATCCAGTAAATATTCATTTTATACTATTCCATAACATTTGGAGATAAAAAGAAATGAAATTCACCGTTTATGGAGATGGTAGGCCGTATGTACGCATGAACGCTGCTTTCATTTCTTTGTCATATTAATGGAATTAAAAATAATTGAGAGATATATATATTATAATTAAAGTATAATATATATGTTATACAGGTTACATAATTTCATTAATTTCATTCTTTATACATTCCATGTATTGCATGAATGAGTCGCATAACTTGAGGGGGCGGTAGTCCACACTTTCTCATATGAAATTATCACATTTTCATAACATGAAAAGAATAAAGGTATGAGTTAAATATAAAATACAGAAGCATATAGAAAACATAAATACCATATATATCATATATAAAATATAGTGACATTATAATGGCCACCTTTAAAGGTGTTAAAATAATATTGAACAATCATCGTTTCATGAGGCAATAATTCGTCATCCACTGAAACAGTATGTTCTTTAACCATTAGACGGATGTGTGTGTAAGTGTAGCTCGAATACTTCTTATAAAAACATCCTAGTATATTTAATATACTGGTTTTGTTACAATATAAAGGAATAAAAAGAGTTTAGGGGTTGGAGAAGCAAAATAAAACAAAAGAACATTCGAGAAGTCTTTACCTTTAAATCGGGTATCTCCTCTTGGTTTGAACCAAAAGGGTTTCTTGGAGAGATTTCTACCTAAGTTAAGACTTATAGTATTAGTAGAGGGATTTGGTGAGAAATAATTTTCAGATATTGGCCGAAAAAATGGCTTGGGAGGTGTGTGTAAAGAGGTAGAGGTGGGGGCCTTTTATAAGAGGAGAGGAGGGGGCACTCTTGGAAAGTTATAAAATGTTTCTTTATATTAAAATGACTTTCGAGTTTAAAAGGACCCACATTGATATATTTCAAGTATAAGGTGATAAGTTTTAGAAATACACCCATCCAATAGGTTTTTGACAAGTGTAAGACTTAGATTTTACCCTATCGTCTCATTTTATTTAAATCGTTCATTTATGAGGTAATCGCTGCATCATCATGATGTCATAAATAATTTAATTTATTTAATGTCGAAAAATTATAAAAAAAATACAATGATGTACGAAATATTGTTATATTATCAATGACTATTTATAGTTCAAGATATACTTTATGTAGACAAAATTAAAAATGATTTACTCGGGTGATACATTCTTTAGTGATATTCTCTTTCCTTTAAAAATAAAATTATAAAGTGTCACTTTCACCTTAAAGTGATTCCATGGGGTCCCAAAGTTTGGCACAAGGTATCCCATGGTCGGACATCACACAACCAATAGCATTAGGACACATGTTTGGATAATTTGTTATTATTATGATATTATTTTTTTATCCTTATCTACCTGATTACTAAATAATCAAGATAATTAAAGATATTTATTGTCGTTACTATTCATAATGTCTAAAAACAAAAGAGTATTAATTACATAATTTGGACCTTCTAATTCAAAATTACAAAAATAGAAATTTCAATAATTAATTTAAAAACAATTCATGTTGTCAAAACAAATAACGGGTTTTTTTGAAACAATATCTATGAAAAGGTTGGCACTTTTTCATGACCAATTCCAAAGTTAAATTAATTTTAATAACCACCATTGGATTAAATAGAAAAAATATATTCTAATTACACTTTAAAACCAATTAAATAGTTAATATAACCATATAATTAAATTAGATGAAAAAGCAGTTTTGATGTAAAATGCAGTATTTTCCACTATTCATTTAAAAATGAACATTGTCATAAAAATACCAAAAAATTATCCAAAGTAAATTTGAATGTCCCAATAATAAAGAGTAAGTTTATTTTGAAAAATAGAGCTTATAAAATTGTCAAAAGATAGATTTAAAAAAGGTTCACCATCAAAAGGCGGTAAAACAATCTTTTAGAAAATATTAGAATATTTATTCTTAAAATTGGATTCATTTGAATTTTAAGCCTCTAAAATTTATTGGATAAAAGTAAAAATATTTAACAAACATATGTAATCATTTTTTAGTTAGTTATGTTCTTTCTGGCCATTAATACGGCTAGGCATTAACTACCATTTAAAATAATATTATTTTATTATTAGAGTGCAATGTAAGATTTCCAAGAAACTCGTTGTTGCGTATTGGGTACGCCATCGAGCATAGTGTTCCCTTTAAATTAATGTTATCGTTTTATTAAAAAATATGGATAAATATAAAAATGTCATATTCTTTATTTACTTGGGGTGTTACAGTAACACCTACCACTAGCCTATGTGATGTATTGTTTAGTATAACAATGTTTTTTTACTTAAAAGTTTTGATAGATAACGACTATGATGTTTTTGGGATCATATATTTTATCATGTGGATAACCATATCATTGAATGTTGATTTAGAAATTAAGTGATTAATGTTATTTATAATGAAGATCACTATAATTTTGTAACACCCCGAGCTTCCACGATATGCTTCTCTTTCAATAATGCAATAGCTTGCATTGTACGCAAGTTCGAGATTCTAACGCATCGCGACCAATCAAAATAGACTTTATGAATAGTAATACCCACTTTTTGGAATTATATATATTTTATATTTCAAAATGGACTTCATTTGTGGATTCTTAATATCGAAATTAGCATATGTTGAATTTTTCGTATTTTTCTGAGAACTTCCAATTTTTTATGAATAGTGAAAAATACTTAAAAACAAAATTTTTAATCAAAATAATTTATAGTGATAAATTATTCTATTGAGTGTTTATAAAGTATAATTAGAATATATTTTCACCATTTTATCCAGTGGTGGTCATAAGAATTAATTTCACTTTGAAATTAGACTTAAATAATTGTTAATCTTTTGATTGATATTCTTTCTTAAAAACACGTTATTTATTGGGACAACGGGAATAAATTATAAGATTAATTAATGCAACTTATATGTTTTGGAATTTTGTAAAATAGACATCATTTTTGAATATCAATTATATCTTTGGGTGAAATTTTGGCATTGTTTTGAAAACCTTCAATTGTTGATGAATAGTGAAACCACTAAGTGGTAGTTAAAAACTAATTTTTCATTTAAATGAAACATTACCACATCTGTGATTTGATTTTCAAAAATCTGACATACATGGTTGTCATTAGGATGTAAAATGTGGTTAAATGGGATTAAAATAATTATTTGGTGAATAGTAACTTTTAAGTTTAATTAATCACGATTAAAGGTAATTAGTGAAATTTAAGGTAAAGATAATGTTATAATAATATGAAATAACCTTGACACATGTCCTACCCCTATTGTATGAGTCATGGCCGACCAAGAAAATCCATGGGTCAACTTTGGGACCCCATGGAGCCACTTTGGTAGGAAAATGACATTAAAAACTTTTTATTTAATGTTAAAATAAAAATGTCACAAACATGAGTTGTTTTACTAAAACAATTTTTAAATGGGGTTATACAAGTCATAGTTTTGAATATAAATATTAATTAGAAAGCTAAAAGGATTTCCTACATCATGATATTTTTTTATAATTTTTAGACATTAAATATATTAAATTATTTATGACACAATGATGATACAACAATTACCTCATTAATTAACGATTTAAATAAAATGAAAAGATAATGTAAAATCTAAGATCTACCCATGTCAAAAACCTATTGGATGAGCATATTTCGAACCCTTATCACCTTAGCCTCGAAATATATCATTGTGGGACCTTTAGAATCCGAAAATCATTTCATAATAATGTAAATTTCAATCTTTCCAAGAGTGCCCCTCCTCTCCTCTTATAAAAGGCCCCCACCACTACCACCTTATTCACACATTCAAGCCATTTGGTGAAGGACCCCGGGACACCCTGAGAGGGGAGGGGTGAATCAGAGTGATCACTTTTTCTTTTAATGTGATGGATATTGTTCCCACGTTGGTAGGAACTTGTTGAACCTATATGATGATTATGATTAGAAAGCAAACATTCACATGCACAGAGAAGACACAACACTTTTTACTTGGTTCACCACTAAGGGCTACGTCCAAGGAGCATACACTAACAAGTTGTAGGTTGTACCCAATTCCACTAATCTTCACTAGTTGTGGATTACAAAGGTTTGAGCATAGACACTCTGTCCCAGGCTCACTACATTTACAAAGGTTCAGGGATAGCTCACAGCTTCCCTCGGGTCACTCCCGTTGACTCCCCCTAGCTCACTGCCGTTGGTGAAGTCACACTCAGTTTATAGACATGAAGGTCTCTTCATCATTGCATAAGAATGCATCCTCTGTTGTATGTAGATGCTCTATTGAAGTTCGATTCTCACCAAAAGATGAATATCAAATTTCCCCGAATGTATCTGGTAGTCTCCCGGCTTTCGTGCAGCTCCAAACAGACTGGCGGGCTTCAGCAATACCTGACGCGCTTCTCCAAGCCAGGCACGCAAGTCCCAATACGTCGCGCAAGTCCAAACTGGCATGCAAGTGTCACCAGTGCACCTGCGCGACTCTTCCTTCCCCAACTACAAACCTCCGCGGTCCACTTCTTTTCTCTCCCAAACCGCCTTGGGCGCGCAACCAACAACCAGCACACAAGATCTACTTGCGCGACCAAACTACCACATGTGTGGATCCACCACCTGCACGACGGGGGCTCGAACAATCTCTAAGTCTTGAACTCCATGAGAAATGAGGAGGGGTCGACTTGTATTTATAGGCAAACTGGACCCCCATGCGGAGGCGCGCAAGTCCCTCATTGGCGTGCAAGTCTCGTCTCCCGTAACCTCTGTCGCACAACTCACTTGCACGACCCAACCAATACTTGTGCGACCTTCTTTCCTTAGCCAAATTTTTTAAGTTCTGTTCTTGGAAAACAATAGGCGCACAAGTCTGAATCCTTCTAGGTACCAGCACGCAAATTCTTTCACAGCGCGCAAGTCCACTTGCGCGACCTAACCAACACTTGCGCGACCCTTATCCCTTTGCCATATTTTGATGTTCTGATCCTAAAAAACATATGGCGCGCAAGTTTCCTATCCTCCAAGACCTCGGCACGCAAGTCCCATTTCCAAAAACACTTTTCTTTATTTGTCGATTTTCAGGCCCAAAAATTTGGAAAACACTGGGAAACGGCACCACCTTCACTACTGTTGTCTGCTTGAACGGTATGATCTCTTTGCTAGTACACATTCTGAACTTCCACTGAGGATTGACAACAAACACAAACCGTACGCCAAATCATGCTTAGAAGACCCTGGTTCCAACAATCTCCCCCTTTGGGTTTGTTGGCAATCAAGAAATAAATTCAATAGATCTTGATCCATGTGGAATTCCAAAACGCAAGAATCAACTCAGCCAACACTCTAAGTCTACGTGATCAATGCTCGGTGTAGAAAACAAGAGAGGAATCTTGAATTGGGTTCCAGTGTTTTTGGAATTCACCATGACAGTGTTTTTGGAATTCGCCATGACGCCCTATGTGTTCCTTCTTATACTTATCATCACAGAAGCAGTGATTGCCTTGAATTTATTCCTTTCTCCCCCATTGACAATAAATCCATGACCTATAAGTTTTTAAACGTTCAACTCAAACCATACTCCCCCTAGATAGTATCTCCCCCATAAACCTGCATCACATCCATAAATAGATAAAAACAGTTATAACAAATGGGGAGAGGGGTTTTCTGGAGCCTCCTTATGCAGTAGGAGGTGGTTGAACACTGAGGTTCAACCGATGCTTCTCAAACACAGCCGCGAACAATGGCTTGGTCAGGATATCAACCACTTTCTCATCAGTTCCAACATGGTCCATTCTAATCACGTCTTATTCAACCTTTTCTTTGATAAAATGATACCATATTTCAGTATGTTTTGTACGAGAATGCTGAACCGGATTCTTCGTAAGATCAATTGCGCTTTTGTTATCACAGTAAATCACCATTGGTTGCTACAGCTTATCACCAATATCTTTTAGTTGCTGCTTCATCCAAAGCAGTTGAGTGCATGCCTTTGTGGAAGAGATATACTCAGCTTCAGCAGTACTAAGAGAAGTACTTTTTTGTTTCTTGCTCAACCAGCCAACACATTTCTGCCCAATATAGAAAGCTCCACCACTAGTGGAATTTCTGTCTACCACATCACCAGCCCAGTCAGCATCAGAAAATGCGGATAATTCATTGTCCCTGCCTGCAGCAAAAAATAACCCGAAGTTATGTTTACCTTGAATATACCTCATGATTCTTTTTACTGCCGCCATATGTTCCACTTTTGGATTACTCTGAAAGTGGGCCGCAAGGCATGTGGAAAAGACAATATATGGCCTTGTCGTTGTCAGGTACAGTAGGCTTCCAATGATCCTCATGTACATGGTGGGATCAATAGAGTCCACATCCTCATGCTTTCCAAGTTTAGTTCCAATTGCAATCGGATTTGACATTGGTTTGGAGTCTTGCATATTGAACTTCTTCAGAAGCTCTCTTGCATATTTTTCCTAAGAAATGAAAGTGTATTCCTTCTTTTAAATCACCTGCAGCCCCAAGAAATATGTGAGCTCCCCAATCATAGACATGTCAAATTCTGATTTCATGTGGTTGGCAAATTCATCCACTGATTTCTGCCTGCTGCCACCAAAAAAGATATCATCAACGTAGAAAAAAACCATGAATTGATCTTTTGGAGAATTATTCATATAGATATTGTAATCAACTCCTCCTCTTTTGAATTCCAACTTCTTGAGATATGAATCCAGTCGTGAGTACCACGCCCGTGGTGCCTGCTTCAAACCATATAGAGCTTTCTTCAGTTTGCAGACCTTTGTTTCATCAGTACCCAAAACAAAGCCCACTGGTTGTTCAATGTAGACTTCTTATTCGAGTGCATCATTCAAGAATATTGTCTTAACATCCATTTGATATACTTTATATCCTCTTTGGAGTGCCATGGCAAGGAAAAGCCTGATTGACTCTAGTCTAGCCACTGGAGCAAATGTTTCTTCAACATCAATGCCTTCAATCTGGGAGTATCTTTTACATACCAGTCGTGCCTTGTTTCTGATGACACTTCCATGATCATCAAACTTATTTTTGAAGATCCATTTGGTACCAATCACATTTTGAACTTAGGGTCTCTGGACAAGATCCCATGTCTGATTCTTGTCAATCTGATCTAATTCATCATTCATGGCTTTCACCCAAGATTCATCATTTGCAGCTTCTTCAAATGAGGATGGATCTACAACTGATAGAAATGTAGATTGCGTGTTATTCCTCATCCTCCTTGTTTGAGTGGGTGCACTCCTGTCCCCAATTATGTTGGATGGATCAATCTCATCTCTTTGATTTCTCCTGCGAGGTTCAGTAGCATTCTCTTCAGCCATAGTTTCTTCTTCAGATTCTTCTTCTGATTCAACATCATGATGTGACTGCTAAGTGTTTTGAACAACTTCCTCTATTTCTACATTTTTATTTTCTTCATGTTCACATTCTTCCTGACTTTCTATCACATCAGCATATGACGTCCTTGAAGAATTTGTGGTTTTCTCTTCAATTATCTTAACATCACTGCTTTCCACAATCCTTCCCAAATGCTTGTTGAAACATTTGTAGGCTTTTCTATTCATTGAGTAACCGAGGAAAATTCCTTCATCTGTATTGTCACCATATTTCCCTTGATTTCCTTCTTTGTTCCTGATGAAGCATTTACTTCCAAAGACACGAAAGTATTTTAGAGAGGGATTTCATCCATGCCACAATTCATATGGTGTCTTCGTCTCACCCATATAAAGTCCTGTTCAATTCTGAATGTACACTACAGCTTGAACAACCTCTTTCCAGTAATGTCGTGGAATATGACTCTCAATCAGCATAGTTTGTGCCATGTTGTTCACCTGTCGATTCCTACGTTCAACAACTCCATTTTGTTGTGGAGTTCTCACAGAAGCTGCCTTATGATGTATCCCATGCTTCTTCAGATAATTCTCAAATTCAATGGATGTGTATTCTCCTCCATTTTCAGATCGCAACACTTTGATTGTTCGTCCAGTATCATTCTCGGTGATTTGCCGATATGTTTTCATGCAGTCAAAGACTTGTCGTTTCCTGTGAATGACCATCACACATTCCATTATACTGTAATCATCTATGAAAAGGACCAAGTACCTTTCTCCATGAGCTCTGGCAACATTTATTGGCCCACAAACATCTGTATGAATCAGATCAAGAAGGTGAGATGCCCTTTTCTTCTTTGGCCGATATGAACTGCAGACCAACTTCCCACGAATACAACATCACAAGATTTTTCATGCTCATGCTTTAGGTTGGGAATGTCCATGACAATTCTCAATTTTGATATTTTCTCCATGTATTGTTGATTGATGTGTCCCAGTCTCTGATTCCAAAAAAAAATTTCTTCTTCAACAGTCATGTAACATACATTTTCTTTACTATCAACCTGATACAAGTTGCCTTCTGTTCTGCATCCCTTGATAAGTGAATTTTCAGTCTTTCCCTTGATAGTGCATACTTTCTAATTAAAAGTAACTATAAGTCTTGAGTCACAGAGTTGACTCACATTGAGGAGATTATGACGTAGGCCATCTACATAAAGGACTTCAGTCTTCTTTATTTCTCCATTAGCTAATTTGGTACTTCCACTCCCTTTGATTTTCAGAGCCCCATCATTACCAAATCTTACTATACCATCGACATTCCTTATGATATTCGTTAGTAGGCCGGCATTACCTGTCATATGAGATGAACAACCGCTATCCAGAATCCAGGTACTGTTGTTCTTTGTAGCTTTGAGGGCCACCTCTACAAGGTTGGATTTATCAATCTTCATCCTTTCCTTCCATGAGACATTAGATTGAGTATATAGAACTGACTTCCTTTCAATTATCTCTTCCGTATACCCAGGTTCTTCATAGTCAAAGTCTTCATTGAGAGGTGAAAACCTGTTTGAAAGAGCAAAACTATATTGCTGACGAGACTTGACTTGTCTTGAAATTCGGTATGAGGTGTCCATGTCCCTTCTCTGCCTGCAATTAGCGGCCTTATGACCAAAATTAGAACAACGAAAACAATATCCATAGAAATTATTTCTTATATAAGAATTAGGATATGAAATTGTTCTCCTTTTTTGAGATTTTATATCTTCTCCATTCAGATAGCTTCTTGCCTCTTCACAATAAGACATTGTATGGCCCAAATATCCACAGAACTGACTCTTCATGAGAGGAAATGTCTTCTCACTTGAATTTCTCCTCATACCTTCTTCCTTGGGAGAATAGTAAGACTCTCTATCTTTTCTGAATGTTTGAGGATAATTTTCAGGTCTCCTTTTAGTTTGGATTGAGGGTTCCTTTTTCGACACTCTAGGTAACGTTTCAAAATTTTCAACTTTCATCTTATCTTTCTTTTGGATCTTTTCACTTCTAGTAGTTGATGTCTCATCCTCATAGCCAATTCCACTCTTTCCCATGCAAGCGAGTCTTTGATCACTCAAGATTTTTCCAACCCCATCTGAACCACACTTAGCTCTTGCTAGTAATTCTGCATCTGAGAATCTTCCAAACTGTATTTTATTCCTCAATTCTTTTGGAACTGATTCAGTCTCCAGTTTACTCCTTAGAGTAACTACTTCCTCCTAAAGACCCTCAGCAGTCTTGGATTTTTCATCCAGTCTGGAGGTGAGGTCATTGATGACCTTTTCCTACTCTTCAATTCTCAGCTTTTGATCTACTACATCATTATTGCTTTCAATTATTTTAGACTGTACCTTCACAAATTCTTCCAGTCATTCAATTTCAGCTTCAAGTTGATCAACGTATTTAGTTGATTCTTCTACAATTGATTTCCACTTATTGCAGCTCTTACATTTAATCTTAAGCTTACTAACCGCATCCTTAAGTTGCATCTCAGGATCTACACAAGTTCTCAGTTTTTTTTCTCCATCAGTATCTTTTGACTTTTCAACAGTGGCCATCATAGAAGCATGGTTCCCAGTTTTGAATTCTGGTTCTTCTTCATCACAGAATTCATTATCATCTTATTCCTCTTCACAAACAAAACTCTTCCTTTGCATTTTCTTACCAGATTTGAAGTCTCCCTTTTTGAAGAACCTTCTTTGATGCTTCTTGAAGTTTTCATATTCACTATCTTCATCATTGATCATTTTTAAGCACTGAGAGTCAATGTGCCCAACTTTTCCACAACAGAAACATGCGAGAGGTAACTTCGCTTTGAATTTCCCTTTCCCTTTATGGAACTTCTTTGCAATGAGAGAAAGAATTTCTTTTTCTTCATCATCATCACCGTAACTATCCTTTGAGATTTTTAGTTTATCCATGGCCTTGAATGCCATTTCCTTGCTCACCCAAGTCATAGAATCTTCTGGTTTGACTCTCATTTCATATGCTACCAAGCTGCTCAGTAGATCATCAAGAGAAAGTTTGGAAAGATCTCTTTCCTCAAGGGCTAACACCTTCACATTATACAGAGGTGGAAGTCTTCTTAATATTTTCTTTACAATATCAATGTCTTTGATTTCTTCACCTAGACCCTGAATTGCTCCAACCACTTCAGTAATTCGATTGAAGAAAGTGTATTCATTCTCTTCTGGATGCATCTTCAGATCATCAAACCGATTGTGCAGCACTTGTAGTTTCACCTCCTTCACTTTTCTATCTCCTTCATAAATATTCTCAAGTTTATCCCACATGGATTTTGCTGAGGTTCAATTCATCACCTTTAGGTAGATCTGAACAGAAAGGGCTGCAGTGAGTGCATTCTGTGCTTTAGCATCTGCATCAAGAAGTTTCCTGTCTGTTTCAGTCATAGCCAGGCCTGTTGGATCAGTGACTTGTATTCCTTGCACAGTAGAGAAAAGAACTTCCATTCCAAGAGATCTTAGATGATATCTCATTCTGTTCTTCCAGATCTGGAAATTGCTTCCATCAAAGTGAGGGACTCCCCTGACATTGACCGCGTTCTCCATGACGAAAAAGGTCAGATTCAACACTAGCAACCTTTACCCTCTGATACCACTTGAAGGACCCCGGTACACCCTGAGAGAGGAGGGGTGAATCAGGGTGATCACTTTTTCTTTTAATGTGATGGATCTTGTTCTCACGTTGGTAGGAACTTGTTGAACATGTATGATGATTATGATTAGAAAGCAAACATTCACATGCACAGAGAAGACACAGCACTTTTTACTTGGTTCACCACTAAGGGCTACGTCCAAGGAGCATACGCCGACAAGTTGTCGGTCATACACAATTCCACTAATCTTCACTAGTTGTGGATTACAAAGGTTTGGGTACAGACACTTTGTCCCAGGCTCACTGCCTTTACAAAGGTTCAAGGATAGCTCGCATCTTCCCTCGGGTCACTCTCATTGATTCCCCCTAGCTCACTGTCGTTGGTGAAGTCACACTCAGTTTATAGACATGAAGGTCTCTTCATCATTGCATAAGAATGCATCCTCTGTTGTATGTAGATGCTCTATTGAAGTCCGATTCTCACCAGAAGATGAATATCAAATTGCCCCAAATGTATCAGGTAGTCTCTCGGCTTTCGTGCAGCTCCAAACAGACCGGCGGGCTTCAGCAATACCTAGCGCGCTTCTCCAAGCCAGGCGCGCAAGCCCCAATACGGCGCGCAAGTCCAAACTGGCGCGCAAGTGTCACCAGTGCACCTGCACAACTCTTCCTTCCCCAACTAAAAAATTATGCAGTCCACTTCATTTCTCTCCCAAACTGCCTTGGGCACGCAACCAACAACCAGCACGCAAGCTCTACTAGCGCGACCAAACTACCACATGCGCGGCTCCACCACCTGCGCGACGAGAGCTCAAACAATCTCTAAGTCTTGAAATCTGTGAGAAATGAGGAGGGGTCGAAGTGTATTTATAGGAAAACTGGACCCCCTACGCGGAGGCACACAAGTCCCTCATTGGCGCGCAAGTCTCATCTCTCGTAACCTCTATCACCCAACTCACTTGCACGACCCAACCAATACTTGCGCGACCTTCTTTCCTTAGCCAAATTTTGAAGTTCTATTCTTGGAAAACAATAGGTGCACAAGTCTGAATCCTTCTAGGTACCAGCGCACAAATTCTTTCACAGTTCGCAAGTCCACTTGCACGACCTAACCAACACTTGCACGACCCTTATCCCTTTTCCATATTTTGATGTTCTGATCCTCAAAAACATATGGCGCGCAAGTTTCCTATCCTCCAAGACCTCGGCGCGCAAGTCCCTTTACCAAAAACACTTTTCTTTATTTGTTTATTTTCAAGCCCAAAAATATGGCAAACACTGGGAAATGGCACCACCTTCACTACTGTTGTCTGCTTGAACGGTATGATCTCTTTGCTGGTACACATTTTGAACTTCCACTGAGGATTGACAACAAACACAAACTGTACGCCAAATCATGCTTAGAAGACCCTGGTTAAAATATTTGGCTTGGCCAAACTCTAACCAAATACTCTCCCAACTTCCCTCTCTTACTCATAGAAGCCTCACTTTGGGCTGAAGTCTTCCCAAGGAAGCCTTTGCCTCAAATCAAAAAGAGTTACCCGTTTTAAAGGTAGTGTTTTCTCTTGTGTTCTTTTGTTTTATTTTGCTTCTCCAACCCCCTAAAATATATTAATTACTTTATTTTGTAACAACACCAGTATCCTCAATATACTTGGATGTTTTTATGAGAATTATTTTATTTACACTTACACACACCTTCGTCGAATGGCTAAATAACATATTGTTTCTGTGGGTGGAAAATTACAGCCTCACGAAACGATGATTGTTCAATCTTCTTTTAACACCTCTCATGGTGGAAATTATGATGAAACTATTTTTATATATGATATATATTATGTTTTTGTTTTTTTATTATTCTTTATTTTTCATTTATTTCATACCTTTATGATTTCCATTATGGGTAAACGCGATAATTTCATTTTAGGAAGTGCGGACTACCGCCCCCTAAAAGTGATTTCAATCGTTAATGCCATATGTGGGATGTATAAAGGATGGAGTAAATGGTATTATACATTATATTATACTGTAATTATATTATACCTTAATATAATTATAACTTCATTCCATTAAATATGAAATAGAAATGAAAGTAGAGTTCATGCGTACGTACGGCTTACCGTCTCCATGAAAGGTGCATTTCATTTCTTACCTCTAAATGTTACATAATATTATGAATGAATGTATATATTGGATATATATGATATATATGATATCTAAATCATGGATATAATTCTGGAGATAATAGATATTCTACCACATAAAGAACTTGTAATTATAATAATTTTATTGTTGACTCAAGTACCAAAGATCGAAAAAACGACCATTATTAACTTAAATGACTACATAATTTTTGTAACATTATAATAAGTGATATAAAAGGGATAAAGAACTTGAAAAAGGTTCTTAATCAAGTAGAGATTAACTCTAGTTTATTATTCAGGAGATCAAAGAATGGTCGAGTGAATTCGGACACGAGGTAAGGGAACTTCTTAACCCAATTTCTATTCTTTCGGTTAATCTCCTAATTTCAAATTATGTCATGATATTGTTATATCCTATCTTGTATTTGTACTTTATGTATGTTTACTTATAGTGAATACACATAATTGATTTATTTTATTTAAAAAAATGATCTTTGTAAGGGAACTTCTTAACCCAATTTCCATTCTTTGGGTTAATCTACTACTTTCAAATTATGTCATAATATTATTATGTCCTATATTGTATTTGTACTTTCTTTATGTGTACTTATAGTGAATACACATAATAGATCTATTTTATTAAAAAAATGATCTTGGTAAGGACTTTGTCTCAATCTCCTTTCATTGAGGCATATTTTATTTTATACACAACTTTTTTTATACGGTGTATAAACCCCTTTGACTTTAACGTTTATTCAAAAGGAATCTATTTTATACAAAGTGTTTTACTAAACGACAAAAGGGAATGTTTTTTTTTCATACATATATGGCGACAACGACTTCTCCACCGCCATGACCATTATTTGAGTTTCGGCTTCCTCTACAATCCATAATTTTTTTTAAATGAAAAATAATTACAAAGATTTAATTTTATTTTATTTTGGTATTGAAAATTGTTTTGAAAATGTTTTTATTATATCAATGTGTTGTATTGATATCTTGTGATTGAAATGTGGAAATGTTATGTTTCCTTTATGCATGTGTTATGTAATATGATTATGTTATGGTTTATGATATGTTTAAACCTATTCATATGAGGAATGCATTGGACTTAATAAGTGAAGGGTGGAGCCCTCTATAGCTTTTCGATGCATCTGCAGGTCTCATGAGACAAACTAGTGTCTTGGCATGAGGCCTTGACAAAATCTTATTTGTAGTCTTGGAACGAGGCCTTGGCTACGTGGTTATGATAGTCTGGCATTATTCATTCCATCATTATGAAAGTGGTTATTGATATTGCATGTGATTATTCGACCAGTAGAATATCCATGTGAATAAGTAAATGGAATTATTTCATTTTACTTTTTCCATATTATGATAAAGTTCAAGTTTAAAAGGCTTTTGTTATAGTTATATGTTGCCTTAAATGTTTATGTATATTTATGAAAGCTTTCGCTATATTGTTATCCTTACTGAGCATCTGAGATCACCCCTTTCAATGTTTTATATTTCTCAGGATGTGAAGAAATATTTTATGACTGATCTGCAGGGATAGTCTGAAGGGGATATGGGTGTGCACTATGGAGACTATGTTATTGTAGTTTTTCACTTTATGATGTATTGTAACATTTATGAGTGTATCTAGTGTTTCTAAGGCTACTAAACTAATCAGTCTTTCGAGACTTGATATTTTGTGATCATGCCAATGTTACGAAGTAATGCACCGACTCTGGGTAACTAGGGTCGGGGCGTTACAGTTGGTATCAGAGGTAGTTTAGTACTAACCTTGGAAGCTAGATTTAGAAAAACTCTGATTAGATCACATAGCCCTAAGATAGACTTTGAGGATTAGTATAGAAGAACTTCCTAGAATTTTGGTATTATAGAGATTTTATGAGTTTTTTGAGAAATATGTCCCTATCTGGATACGAGCAGGTAGTGGTGGCTCTGGAATAGATGTAACTAGGGGTAAAACCTGAAAACACCGCTTTGATCTAGACTTGAATGGGAACTGGTGCACGACAATGGGCTTTTCTGAACTCTTGGTTACGACACTCCCAGGGGATATGCTTAGGATAATTCTCATTTTTTTACAAACCATTATGAAGGGTTTATGAGTATACACTTCCTCAAAGAAAACATTTTTTATGATTGTGGATTATATCCATAAACTGTTCAATTTACATTAAGTATTCTATATGTTTGGAATTATTCATTTCAATTCATAAACTAACCTAGTTTATTCCATTGTATAGAAATGGCGCCCAGTAGAAGGAATTTGAACTCCATCAATACGTATGATCCAAAGAGTAAGAAGGATCATATCTTTCACGGTATTAAGACAACATTTAGAAGGGAAATGGTCACCCATGTGTTCTCAACATTTGAAGAAATAGTATCATGTGTTAATAAGATAAGTAAAGAATTCTCTGAGTCTTATGGATTTGAAGGGATGAAAGAGAAGAAAAGGATGGAAGAGAGAATGATGGATAAAGGGACGACGGAAAAGAAGAATTTTCCAATATGTGATAACTATGGGAAGAAACACCTTGGAACTTACCTGAAGGGAATGGGAGTTTGTTATAAGTGTGGGGAAAAATGACACCAAGTGTGTGACTGTAAGGGTAAGAAAAAGGTTTCAAATGTACAATGCTTCATCTGCAAGGAGTGGGGACACTACGCAAACCAATGTCCAAATCATCTGAGTATGCCCCAAATGATGTTATTGGATAATAATCAAGTTATAATACTACCACAGATGAGGAGGAATGATTAGAGTTCTTATGTTGTCATTAAAGAATTTTGTCATTTTAGTGTTTTATCAATGATGTACTAGTTATAATAATTATGGAGTATATAAGGATTGTACAGCAGTATTATTTCATCAAGGACATGAGATTGTGTGGAACCAAGAAAAGTGACTCCACAGCAGGTTAAATTTTTGGAAAATATATGGTTGAGAGAAAGATAAACCATAATATGGTTCTGATACCGAGATAGTAATTTAGGAATAATACATGATTGATTTGGATAAATTATATTGTATATTCTTAAAACAGATTAATGATTTGTATACATTTTAGGATATAAGGAGTATATCTAGTATTCTATAAGGAATAAGAGATCATGAATGTAATTAATAAGGATTTATGGTAATTCCAGATGTTGTAGTGTTTTTAAAGAATACATGATGAAGGTGTTCACATGTTGTTATGAGGAAAAAAGGATCTTCATTATGTTTACCTTCCTTATAAAATTTGGACTGTGAATTGGAAAAATGTATTTTGGATAACTATAAAGGTTGGAATGGATTAAGTTGAACCTTGGATAGTATTGTTTAAGGTTAAAACATTTCTGAATATTATTTTTGGAATATTATAATACTATAGTTTTAGGAAAAGGATATCCTATAGGTCGGGGGATAACCCATTGCGTCAGACAAAGCTATAGGAATCGAACCCACATCCATAGTGCGACATGCCATTATTTCCTACCATTATCCTACAGGAAGTACCTGGTTATTACAAAAATGTTTTCCTAATCTAAATGGTATGTGTTAATATTTTTAACCTTTTACGATTAGGATAAATATAATATTTTTGAGTTCTATTATCTTTGTGAATGAAAGATGAGTTTGTGGTAGAAATTAGTTGACGGTTGAAACTATACTTGTCAAGCATAAATATATATATACCTATCTCTTATTCTATGAATAAATTAATTCTTAAACATTAGTAAATGGATATTAAAACAAAAAAAATGTTTCATCCTAATACATTATGTCTTGTTGAACTTATAATATTTTAAATCAACATAGATTGGAGGCTTTGAGGCCTTCAATTTTGCACTTGTTTGTGATTGATGACCTCAATCAATCCCTACAAATATTTACGTTTTTCCTCCAATTATATGTCTCTAATTTCCACCAATGTTCTCCTTATCGAGATCATAATTTGGTGGTGACTTCTTCATTTCCCTTTCCCTCTTATTAAGGCTAAATTTTATTAACCCTATTTCCGATGTGGGTTTTCCACAAAGGTATTTACTATTTTCAAACTTTTATTTTCAACGAAAAATTTCAAATTGTGAGGACTCAATTTATTTAAGGAGGGGAGAATGTAACACCCCGAGCTTCCACGATACGCTTCTCCTTCAATAATGCAATAGCTTGCATTGTACGCAAGTTTGAGATTCTAACGCACCACGACCAATCAAAATAGCCATTATGAATAGTAATACCCACTTTTTGAACTTATATATATTTTATATTTCAAAATGGACTTCATTTGTGGATTCGGAATATTGAAATTAGCCTATGTTGAATTTTTGGTATTTTTCTGAGAACTTCCAATTTTTTATGAATAGTGAAAAATATTTAAAAACAACTATTTTAATAAAAATAATTTATAGTGATAAATTATTCTATTGAGTGGTTTTAAAGTATAATTAGAATATATTTTTACAATTTTATTCAGTGGTGGTCATTAGAATTAATTTCACCTTGAAATTAGACTTAAACAATTATTAATCTTTTGATTCATATTCTTTCTTAAAAACACGCTATTTGTTGTGACAGCGGGAATTAATTATAAAATTAATTGATGCAACTTATATATTTAAAATTTCGTAAAATAGACATCATTTTTAAATATCAATGATAGCTTTGGGTGAAATTTAGGCATTGTTCTGAAAAACATCAATTTTTTGTGAATTTTGAAACCACTAAGTGGTAGTTAAAAAACTAATTTTTCTTTTAAATGAAACATTACCACTTCTGTGATTTTATTTTAAAAAATATGACATACATTGTTGACATTAGGAAGTAAAATGTGGTTCAATGGGATTAAAATAATTTTTTGGTGAATAGTAACTTTTAAGATTAATTAATCACGATTAAAGGTAATTAGTGAAATTTAAGATAAAGATAATGTTATAATAATATGAAATGACCTTGACACATGTCATAACCCTATTCTATGAGTCATTGCCGACCAATAAAATCCATGGGTCAACTTGGGGACCCCATAGAGCCACTTTGGTAGGAAAATGACGTTAAAAACGTTTTATTTAATGTTAAAATAAAAATGTCACAAACATGAGTTGTTTTACTAAAAGAATTTTTAAATAGGGTTATACATGTCATATTTTTAACTATAAATATTCATTAGAAAGATAAAAATATTTCCTACATCATGATATTTTTTTTATAATTTTTAGACATTAAATATATTAAATCAATTATGACACAATGATGATGCAGCAATTACCTCATTAATTAACGATTTAAATAAAATGAAAAGATAATGTAAAATCTCAGACCTAAACATGTTAAAAACCTATTGGATGAGCATATTTAGAACCCTTATCACCTCATCCTCGAAATATATCATTTTGGGACCTTTAAAATCTGAAAATTATTTCATAATAATGTAACATTTCAATCTTTCCAAGAGTGCCCCTCCTCTCCTCTTATAAATGGCCCCCACCTCTACCACCTTATTCACACCTTCAAGCCATTTGGATCGGCCAAAATCTGCCCAAATACTCTCCCAACTTCCCTATCTTACTCATAGAAGCCTCAATTCGGGCATAAGTCTACCAAAGGAAGCCTTTGGCTCAAATCAAAAAGAGTTACCCGTTTTAAAGGTAGTGTTTTCTCTTGTGTTCTTTTGTTTTATTTTGTTTCTCCAACCCCCTAAAATCTATTTATTACTTTATTTTGTAACAACAGCAGTATCCTCAATATACTTGGATGTTTTTATGAGATTTATTTTATTTAAACTTACACACACCTTTGTCTAATGGTTAAAGAACATACTGTTTCTGTGGGTGGCGAATTACTGCCTCACGAAACAATGATTGCTCAATATTCTTTTAACACCTCTCATGGTGGCCATTATGATGACACTATTTTTATATATGATATATATTATGTTTTTGTTTTCCTTATGATTCTGTATTTTTCATTTATTGCATACCTTTATGATTTCCATTATGGGTAAACGCGATAATTTCATTTTAGGAAGTGCGGACTACCGCCCCCTCAAAGTGATTTGAATCGTTAATTCCATATGTAGGATGTATAAAGGATGGAGTAAATGGTATTATACATTATATTATACAGTAATTATATTATACCTTTATATAATTTTAACTTCATTCCATTAAATATGAAATAGAAATGAAAGTAGCGTTCATGCGTACGTACGGCTTACCATCTCCATGAACGGTGCATTTCATTTCTTACCTCAAAATGTTATATAATATTATAAATGAATGTATATATTGGATATATATGATATATATGATATATAAATCATGGATATAATTTTGGAGATAATGGATATTCTACCACATAAATAACTTGTAATTATAAGAAGTTTATTGTTGACTCAAGTACCAAAGATCGAAAAAATGACCGGTATTAACTTAAATGAATACATAATTTTCATAACATTTTAATAAGTGATATAAAAGGGATAATGAACTTGAAAAATGTTCTTAATCAATTATAGATTAACTCTAGTTTATTATTCATGAGATTAAAGAACAGTTGAGTGAATTCAGACACGAGGTAAGGGAACTTCTTAACCCAATTTCTATTCTTTCGGTTAATCTCCTACTTTCAAATTATGTCATGATATTATTATGTCATATCTTGTATTTGTACTTTATTTATGTGTATTTATAGTGAATACACATAATTGAATTATTTTATTTAAAAAAATGATCTTTGTAAGGGAACTTCTTAACCCAATTTCCATTCTTTGGGTTAATTACATAATTTCAAATTATGTCATGATATTATTATGTCCTATCTTGTATTTGTACTTTCTTTATGTGTACTTATAGTGAATACACATAATAGATCTATTTTATTAAAAAAATGATCTTGGTAAGGACTTCATCTCAATCTCCTTTCATTGAGGCATATTTTATTTTATACACAACTTTTTTTATACGGTGTATAAAATCCTTTGACTTTTATGTTTATTCAAAAGGAATATTTTTTATACGAAGCATTTTACTAAATGAAAAAAGGGAATGTTTTTTTTTCATACCTATGCGGTGACAATGACTTCTCCACCGCCATGACCATTATTTGAGTTTCGGTTTCCTCTACAAACCATAACTTTTTTGTTAAATGAAAAATAATTACAAAGATTTAATTTTATTTTATTTTGGTATTGAAAATGGTTTTGAAAATGTTTTTATTATATCAATGTGTTGTATTGATATCTTGTGATTGAAAAGTGGAAAAGTTATGTTTTCTTTATGCATGTGTTATGTGATACGATTATGTTATGGTTTATGATATGTTTAAACCTATTCAAATTAGGAATGAATTGGACTTAATAAGTTACGGGTGGAGCCTGCTATAGCTCCTCGATGCATCGGCATGTCTCATGAGATGAACTAGTGTCTTGGAACGAGTCCTTAAAAAAATATTATTTGTAGTCTCGGCACGAGGCCTTGGCTATGTGGTTATAATAGTCTAGCATTATGAATTCCATCATTATGAAAGTGTTTGTTGATATTGCATGTGATTATTTGACCAGTAGAATATCCATGTGAATAAGTAAATGACATTATTTCATTTTACTTTTTCAATATTATGCTAAAGTTCAAGTTTAAAAGGCTTTTGTTATAGTTATACATTGCCTTAAATGTTTATGTATATTAATAAAATATTCTGCTATATTGTTATCCTTACTGAGCATCTGAGCTCACCCCTTTCAATGTTTTATTTTTCTCAGGATGTGAAGAAATATTGTATGACTCACCTGCAGGGATAGTCTGAAGGGGATATGGGTGTGGACTATGGAGACTATGTTATTATAGTTTTCCACTTTATGATGTAATGTAACATTTATGAATGTATCTAGTGTTTCCAAGGCTACTAAACTAATAGGTCTTTCGAGATTTGATCTTTTGTGATCATGCCAATGTTACGAAGTAATGCACCGACTCTGGGTAACTGGGGTCGGGGCGTTACAGTTGGTATCAGAGGAAGTTTAGTACTAACCTTGGAAGCTAGATTTAGAAACACTCTGATTAGATCGCATATCCCTAAGATAGACTTTGAGGATTAGTATATATGAACTTCCTAGAATTTTGGTATTATAGATATTTTATGAGTTTTTTGAGCAATACATCCCTGTCTGGATACGAGCAGGTAGAGGCGGCTCAGTCACAGATGTACCTAGGGATAAAACCCTAAAACACCGCTTTGAGCTAGACTTGAATGGGAACTGGTGCACGAAAATGGGAATTGTTGCACTCTTGGTTACGACAATCTCGGGGGATATGCTTAGGATAATTCTCATTTTTTTACAAACCATTATGAAGGGTTTATGAGTATACACTTCCTCCAAGAAAACATTTTTTATGATTGTGGAATATATCGATAAACGGTTCAATTTACATTAAGTATTCTACATGTTTGGAATTATTCATTGCAATTCATAAACTAACCTAGTTTATGCCATTTTATAGAAATGGCGCCCAGTAGAAGGAATGTGAACTCCATCAATATATATGATCCAAAGTGTAAGAAGGATCATATATTTCACGGTATTAAGCCAACATTTAGAATGCAAATGGTCTCCCATGTGTTCTCAACATATGAAGAAATAGTATCATGTGTTAATAAGATAAGTAAAGAATTCTTTGAGTCTTATGGATTTTAAGGGATGAAAGAGAAGGAAAGGATGAAAGAGAGAATGATGGATAAAGGGACGACGTAAAATTTTTCCAATATGTGATAACTGTGGGAAGAAACACCTTAGAACTTTCCTGAAGGGAATGGGAGTTTGTTATAAGTGTGGAGAAAAAGGACACCAAGTGCGTGAATGTAAGGTTAAGAAAAAGGTTTCAAATGTACAATGCTTCATCTGCAAGGAGTGGGGACACTACACAAACCAATGTCCAAATCATCAGAGTATGCCCCAAATGATTTTATTGGATAATAAACAAGTTAGAATACTACCACAGATGAGGAGGAATGATTAGAGTTATTATGTTGTCATTAAATAATTTTTCATTTGAGTGTGGTATCAATGATGTACTGGTTATAATAATTATGGAGTTTATAAGGATTGTACTGCAGTACTATTTCATTAAGGACTTGAGATTGTGTGGAACCAAGAAAAGTGACTCCATAGCAGGTTAAATTTTTGGAAAATATATGGTTGAGAGAAAGATAAACCATAATATGGTTCTGATACCGAGATAGTAATTTAGGAATAATACATGATTGATTTGGATAAATTATATTGTATATTCTTAAAACAGATTAATTATTTGTATAAATTTTTTGATAGAAGGAGTATATCTAGTATTCTATAAGGAATAAGGGATCATGAATGTAATCAATAAAGATTTATGGTAATTCCGGATGTTTTAGTGTTTTAAAATAATTCATGATGAAGGTGTTCATATGTTGTTACGTGGAAAAAAGGATCTTCATTATGTTCACCTTCCTTATAAAATTTGGACTGTGAGTTGGAAAAAAGTATTTTGGATAACTATAAAGGTTGGAATGGATTAAGTTGAACCATGGATAGTACTGTTTAAGGTTAAAACATTTCTAAATATTATTTTTGGAATATTATAATACTATAGTTTTAGGAAAAGGACAACCTGTAGGTCGGGGGATAACCCATTGCGTCGGACAAAGCTGTAGGAATCGAACCCACAACCATAGTGCGACAGGCCTTTATTACCTACCACTAGCCTACAGGAAGTCCCTGGTTATTACAAAAAAGTTTTTCTAGTCTAAATGGTATGTGTTAAAATTTTGAACCTTGTACGATTAGGATAAATATAATATTTTTGAGTTATATTATCTTTGTGAGTGAAAGATGAGTTTGTGGTAGAAATTAGTTGAAGGTTGAAACTCTACTTGTCAAGCATAAATATATATATATACCTATCTCTTATTCTATGAATAAATTATTTCTTAAACATTAGTAAAGGGATATTAAAACAAAAAAATGTGTTATCCTAATACCTTATGTCTTTTTGAACTTATAATATTTTAAATCAACATAGATTGAAGGCTTTGAGGCCCTCAATTTTGCACTTGTTTGTGATTGATGACCTCAATCACGCCCTAAAAATATTTACGTTTTTCCTCCAATTATATGTCTCTAATTGCCACCAATATTCTCTTTATCGATATCATAATTTTGTGGGGAATTTTTCATTTCCCTTTCCCTCTTATTAAGGCGAAATTTTATTAACCCTATTTCCGATGTGGGTTTTCCACAAAGGTATTTTCTATTTTCAACCATTTATTTTCAACGAAAAATTTCAAATTGTGAGGACGCAATTTATTGAAGAGGGGAGAATGTAACACCCCTAGCTTCCATGATACACTTCTCTTTCAATAATGCAATAGCTTGCATTGTACGTAAGTTCGAGATTCTAACGCACCACGACCAATAAAAATAGCCATTATGAATAGTAATACCCACTTTTTGAAATTATATATATATTATATTTCAAAATGGACTTCATTTGTGGATTAGGAATATCAAAATTCGCCTATGTTGAATTTTTGGTATTTTTCTAAGAACTTCCAATTTTTTATGAATAGTGAAAAATACTTAAAAACAACTTTTTTAATAAAAATAATCTATAGTGATAATGTTTTCTATTGAGTGGTTTTAAAGTATTATTAGAATATATTTTTACCATTTTATCCAGTGGTGGTCATTAGAATTAATTTCACTTTGAAATTAGACTTAAACAATTGTCAGTCTTTTGATTGATATTCTTTCTTAAAAACACGCTATTTGTTGTGACAGCGGGAATTAATTATAAAATTAATTATTGCAACTTATATGTTTGTAATTTTGTAAAACAGACATCATTTTTGAATATCAATTATATATTTGGGTGAAATTTTGGCATTGTTCTAAAAAACTTCAATTTTTGATGAATAGTGAAACCACTAAGTGGTAGTTAAAAAACTAAATTTTCGTTTAAATGAAACATTACCACTTATGTGATTTGATTTTCAAAACTCCAACATACATGGTTGTCATTAGGAAGTAAAATGTGGTTTAATGGGATTAAAATAATTTTTTGGTGAATAGTAACTTTTAAGTTTAATTAATCACGATTAAAGGTAATTAGTGAAATTTAAGGTAAAGATAATGTTATAATAATATGAAATGACCTTGACACATGTTTTACCCCGATTGGATGAGTCATGGACGACAATGAAAATCCATGAGTCAACTTGGGGACCCCATAGAGACACATTGGTAGGAAAATGACATTAAAAACTTTTTATTTAATGTTAAAATAAAAATGTCACAAACATGAGTTGTTTTAGTAAAACAATTTTTAAATGGGGTTATACAAATCATATTTTTTACTATAAATATTCATTAGAAATATAAAACTATTTCCTACATCATGATATTTTTTTTATAATTTTTAGACATTAAATATATTAAATTATTTATGACACAATGATGATGCAGCAATTATATCATTAATTAAGGATTTAAATAAAATGAAAAGATAATGTAAAATCTAAGAGCTACACATGTCAAAAACCTATTGGATGAGAATATTTCGAACCCTTATCACCTCATCCTCGAAATATATCATTGTGGGACCTTTAGAATCTGAAAATCATTTCATAATAATGTTACATTTCAATCTTTCCAATAGTGCCCATCCTCTCCTCTTATAAAATCCCCCCACATCAACCACCTTATTCACACCATCAAGCCATTTATATCGGCCAAAATCTGCCCAAATACTCTCCCAAATTCCCTCTCTTACTCATAGAAGCCTCACTTTGGGCATAAGTTTACCAAAGGAAGCCTTTGGCTCAAATCAAAAAGAGTTACCCATTTTAAAGGTAGTGTTTTCTCTTGTGTTCTTTTGTTTTATTTTTCTTCTCCAACCCCCTAAAATATATTTATTAATTTATTTTGTAACAACACCAGTATAATCAATATACTTGGATGTTTTTATGAGAATTATTTTATTTACACTTACACACACCTTTGTCTAATGATTAAATAACATACTGTTTTTGTGGGTGGCGAATTACTACCTCACGAAACGATGATTTCTCAATATTATTTTAACACCTCTCATGGTGGCCATTATGATGACAATATTTTTATATATGATACATAATATGTTTTTTTTCTTATGATTCTATATTTTTCATTTATTGCATACCTTTATCATTTCCATTATGGGTAAGTGCGATAATTTCATTTTAGGAAGTGCGGACTACCACCCCATCAAAGTGATTTGAATCGTTATTGCCATATGTGGGATGTATAAAGGATAGAGTAAATGGTATTATACATTATATTATACTGGAATTATATTATACCTCTATATAATTATAACTTCATTCCATTAAATATGAAATATAAATGAATGTAGCGTTCATGCGTACGTATGGCTTACCGTCTCCATGAATGGTGCATTTCATTTCTTACATCTAATTGTTACCTAATATTATGAATGAATGTATATATTGGATATATATGATATATATGATATCTACATAATGGATATAATTTTAGAGATAATGGATATTCTACCACATAAACTACTTGTAATTATAAGAAGTTTATTGTTGACTCAAGTACCAAAGATCGACAAAACGACTGTTATTAACTTAAATGACTACATAATTTTCATAACATTGTAATAAGTGATATAAAATGGATAATGAAATTGAAAACGGTTCTTAAGAAGGTAGAGATTAACTCTAGTTTATTATTCAGGAGATCAAAGAACGGTCGAGTGAATTCAGATACGAGGTAAGGGAACTTCTTAACCCAATTTCTATTCTTTGGGTTAATCTTATACTTTCAAATTATGTCATGATATTATTATGTCCTATATTGTATTTGTACTTTATTTATGTGTACTTATAGTGAATACACATAATTGATTTATTTTATTTAAAAAAAATGATCTTTGTAAGGGAACTTCTTAACCCAATTTCCATTCTTTGGTTTAATCTCCTACTTTCAAATTATGTCATGATATTATTATGTCCTATCTTGTATTTGTACTTTCTTTATGTTTACTTATAGTGAATACACAAAATAGATCTATTTTATTAAAAAAAATTATCATGGTAAGGACTTCGTCTCAATCTCCTTTCATTGAGGCATATTTTATTTTATACACAACTTTTTTTATACGGTGTATAAACCCCTTGGACTTTTATGTTTATTCAAAAGGAATCTTTTTTCTACGATGCCTTTTACTAAATGACAAAAGGGAATGTTTTTTTTTCGTGAATATGCGGAGATAATGACTTCTCCGCCGCCATGACCATTATTTGAGTTTCGGCTTCCTCTACAAGACATAACTTTTTTTAAAATGAAAAATAATTACAAAGCTTTAATTTTCTTTTATTTTGGTATTGAAAATGGTTTTGAAATTTTTTTATTATATCAATGTGTTGTATTGATATCTTGTGATTAAAATGTGGAAATGTTATGTTTACTTTATGCATGTGTTATGTGATACGATTATGTTATGGTTTATGATATGTTTAAACCTATTCATATGAGGAATGCATTGGACTTAATAAGTGACGGGTGGAGCCCGCTATTGCTCCTCGATGCATCAGCAGGTCTCATGAGACAAAATAGTGTCTTAGCACGAGGCCTTGACAAAATCTTATTTGTAGTTTTGACACGAGGCCTTGGCTATGTGGTTATGATGGTCTGGAATTATGCATTCCATCATTATGAAAGTGGTTATTGATATTGCATGTGATTATTCAACCAGTAGAATATCCATGTGAATAAGTAAATGGAATTATTTCATTTTACTTTTTCCATATTATGCTAAAGTTCACGTTTAAAAGGCTTTTGTTATAGTTATACATTGCCTTAAATGTTTATGTATATTTATGAAATCTTCTCCTATATTGTTATTGTCACGACCCGCCCTCGGGGCCCGTGCCGTGACTACCCCAAGCCCGCCTTCCATAGGCCAGGGGCTGGCGACTAGCACCAAGGCGTAAATCCCAACAAAAGGGAAGGCATTGCCTATGAAAAGTAAACAAGCACCACAGAGTAAGCAAGTGGAAAAGTAAACACTAAGTAAAAACTGTACAAGCTGTGCTGAAAGTAAAAGGGGCCGGAAATACAAGCCCAACTATAAAGTACAACTGAAAGGAAAAACAACAACTGAAAGGAAAAACTGCAGCGTCGAGCCGTCCTCTGGAAGTCCCACCTGAAGGGTGGGTACAGATAGCCTCCACTGCTCCTCGGGTCCACCTAACCGCTCCGAGTACATCCCGCCCAGTGGTCCACCTCCAGGTACTGTCCTGCTCCGCACGCCTCCTCCACGATCAGCGATGTCCGTCGTCTGCAACCAACACCACGAAGTGCGGGCACAGCCCGTGCAGGGGTGAGTATAAGCTACTCAGTAGGGACCCCGAGACCCCCAAAGGTCTCCCGAAATCCACAAAGGATAAGTCACGAAGGAGAGATACAATCACGAAGTAACATCTGACACGGCTTAGGTATATGCCCATACATATACCTAAGTCATCAATTCCCCGATCGGCTCCAACGTCCGAGCCCTATCACAACCCAGTCCACACAGGAAAGCAAAACGCATACCCACGCAGGATAGAACAACACAATCCACAAAGGAGAGTAAACAGTAAATCCACACAGGATAACTCAACACAATCCACAAAGGAGAGAAACACAAGATTCAGCTCACACAGGTATACTTCTTCAGATGACGATAAAGATGATCACTGAACCATCTAAGTCGTCGGACCCACGAAGGATCGATAGGTACTAACCTCGCAGTGACCCACACAGGATCGGACCCACACAGGATCGGGCCCACGCAGGACCTGTAGGAGTTGGCTCACACAGAACCGCTGAGTGTAGACCCACACAGGATCGGATCCGTACAGGATCGGGCCCACACGGGACCGGGCCCACGCAGGACCTGTAGCACTGATCCACGTAGGATCGCTGAGTGCAGTAGTCGTCGCAGTCCGCTGAGGATCTCTGCACAGCCGTCGCCGCAGTCCACTGAGGATCTCTGCACGGTCGTCGTCGGAGTCCACGGAGGATCTCTGCACGGTCGTCGCCGTCGAGGGAGCAGTCGCAGCCATCACTAGGGTTCCCGCACACAGCAAGCTCGTTTCGGGAGGGTCCGCTCTATGAGCCGAGAGGATGATACATCAACTGTCACGAAGTCCGAAGTTGATGTATCCAAAAGTTCCGTATCATCAACAGGAACTCAATGTCGCAGACGGCGCGTCAATCGGACGTCTGGTCTGAGAGTTATTGGCATTTTTGTCCCAGGGGCCCGGTTGGTTTTTAAGGCAAAACCAACCTGACCGCACCCCACCTGTGTCCAAACCTCGGGCGGAGTATGCCAAAAGATCCGTCTCACTTAGAGGAATTCAACAAAGCTGACGGCACGTCAATCGGACGTCCGTAGCTCAAGATATTAGTGTTTCCGCTCCGAGGGCCCGGTTGGTCTCGTGTACAAACCAACCCGGCCGAACTCAAAGTATTCCGAAACCTTGAGTGCGATATACCGAAACGACCATCTCGATCCAAGGATCGCGTTTCCGCTGACGGAGAGTCGTTTGGAGGCACGAAACTCAAGTTACGGGCGTTTGAACGAAAACGTCCGAAGAAGGGGGGTACGGGCCCGGGCCGACCCGGCCCGGCCAGGGCGCGGCCCGGCCGGTTGGACTGGCCTGGCTCGGCTCGGCCGGGCGGCCGAGCGCCAGGCGCCACGAGCGTTGACCCGCGGCCTGAGGGAAGTCGCGGCCCGCGTGGGCTGCGCTGGCGAACCGCGGACGCGGCTGAGCCGCGTCCCGCCTGGGCGAACCGGACCCGCGCGGCTGCGGGTCCGTTGGCCGCCGCCGCCGCGGCTTCAGCCGCGGCGGCCTCGTCCGGCGTCGCTCCGGTGGCCTGTTTTCCTTCCCGTCTGCGCCGTTGCTCCTCCCGGGATCCGTTCTTTACTGCGGGATCGTCAAACACCCGTTGCCGCATGTTCTGTCTTCGCCCACCAAAACCGCACAAAACGAAGAACGGCGGAGGGTCGTCGGGCCGTGTTCGTTTGGCCCGCACCCTCCGCGTTAGAGATAAACAACCGGGAGAAATTGTTCAACACATGAACCGAAAATTTTAATGAAATAAAATTGTTTCTTTGATTCCGGTTCTTTAATTTTTTTTAAAGAATGTTCACGGGAATAACAAAGAGGGGTAATCCAAAATTATAAAATCCCTACCTCGTCGATCGTCGCACGCGGGCGTTCTTCGCGGAAAAGATCGTCGCGGAAGAGAGGGATCGTCGCGTCGTCGCGGGGAGGCGTCGCGTCGTCGCGGAATTCGACGTTGAGTCGGCGAGCTCAATGAACCAAGAACAACAGATTTAAATTATTAATATTTAAATCTGTGTTTCGTTTAAAACCAAAAGAAAAGCACTTTTGAGAGGAAATCCGAAATCACTCACCTCAAACGGTCGGTGATCGGAGATCGGAGCGTGGAAGAACGTCTCGGACGGTAGCGTCGTCGATTTCCGGGTTCGGCGTTCTTCGCGTTCTTCGCGTTCTTTGCGTTCTTCGCGTTCTTCGCGTTCTTCGCGAGGGAGAAGAAGAAACAAGAATCCTCTCAAATCTTCTCCAAAGATTTTTGGTTGGTCTTATTTTATTAACATGCCAACACACGAAAACAGGTTAAGAAACGATTGAATTAATTCGTTGAATTAATTCAACAAAAGAAACAGGCCATTTAATTCACGAAATAAACCGCCCAATTAAATGGTCTGTTAAGAATTTAGAAAACGCGTCGGTTGACTTTCATTAAGACGGGTTTTCACGGGTGCGTTTCTTAGCGGAAAGAAACGGCGGGGCTCGTGCGGGCCCCACCTCACAAATATCCTACCAAGGGGGTAGGATATTTTTGGATAGCATCCTATCCAGTTCAACTCTGTTCAAGCCGCCTTTAAGTGGATTCAAGTGGCTTCCAAGTGGCTTAAGTGAAATAAAATAAAGTTGTCAAAAAATTATTTTATTTCTTAACTTTAAGCCCGAAAATTAAAAACCACACCCGAGCAAACGCAACTCCAGAAGAGGCGTTTCTAAGAGAAAACCGGCGCTACGATTTCATTGGTGCCCTTAGAATTCGATTCCGGGCACCGGTTCAAAAGTTAGAAAAACTCGCTCGCCCGTTCACTGAACGTACCCGAGCCAATCTTCGGAAAATGATTCCGGGCACACCGGGCCTCGGAATCAGGTGCTGTCAGAAACTGCGCTCTTGTAAAATTCCAAATAAAATTAAGAAAAAAATTCCCTTGAAATTTACGGGTCTTTACATTACTCCCACCTCAGGACTTTACGTCCCCGTAAAGATACATCAAAAACTATGGAAACAAATGTGGGTACTGAGCACGCATCTGAGCCTCCCGCTCCCAAGTGCTCTCCTGGAGGTTCCCATGCTGCCATCTGATGCGCACAAGAGGAATCGATCGCCCACGTAGGACCCGCTCCTGTCGATCCTCTATCTCCACTGGGACCTCCGCAAAAGTCGCTCCATCATCCACGTCTAGCTCCCCATAGTCAATGATGTGTGTCGGGTCGTGCACGTATCTCCTCAGCTGGGATACGTGGAAGACGTCGTGTACCCGGTGCAACTGAGGTGGCAGAGCCAGACGATAAGCCACCGCGCCAATCCTGCTGAGGACCTGGAAAGGCCCGATAAAGCGTGGAGACAACTTGCCTCCTCGGCCAAATCTCCGCAAACCACGTCGAGGTGAGACACACAAGAAGACGTGGTCGCCATCCTCGAACTCTAGTGGCCTTCGTCTCCTGTCAGCATATGACTTCTGCGGGCTCTGTGCTGTCCTCATCCGCACCTGGATGACCTGGACCTTCTCTGTCGTGGCCCGGACCATCTCTGGTCCCACAAGTGCTGACTCTCCAGGGTCTGTCCAGCACAAAGGAGATCTGCAAGGCCTGTCGTACAACGCCTCGTAGGGTTCCATCCCGATGGTGGACTGGTAGCTGTTGTTGTACGCAAACTCTACCAAGGGTAGGTGGTCCTCCCAGCTGCGACCAAAGTCGAGGACACATGCGCGGAGCATGTCCTCGAGTGTCTGAATGGTCCTCTCCGTCTGACCATCCGTCTGATGGTGAAAGGCGGTGCTCAGACGTAGTCGCGTCCCGAACGCCTCCTACAACCCCTTCCAAAGCCGGGAAGTAAAACGAGTGTCCCGATCGGAGACGATAGTCGATGGCACACCGTGAAGTCGTACAATCTCCTGAACGTAGAGACGCCCCAAGCTCTCCACTGAGCCCTGCTCTCGGATGGGCAAGAAGTGTGCCGACTTGGTGAGTCGGTCAACAATCACCCAAATGGAATTGTGACCTCTGGAAGTGCGTGGAAGTCCAGTCACGAAGTCCATAGATATCCCGTCCCACTTCCACTCCGGGACCTCCAAGGGCTGTACCAAGCCTGCTGGTACCTGATGCTCTGCCTTCACCTGCTGGCAGGTGAGGCATCGTGAAACGAACTCTGCCACAGCCTTCTTCATGCCCAGCCACCAGTGCTGTCGTCTGAGATCCTGGTACATCTTCGCCACTCCAGGATGTACCGCCAAAGGAGAAGTGTGATACGCTCTCAACACCTCCTCTCGTAAAGCAACTGGCACCAAGGTACGTCCACCGAAAAGGACATCGTGCTCTGCTCCAAGGGAGAAACCATCAGGTGCCTGTCCCGAGGATATCTGTGCACGCCGTGTCTCACAGTCTACGTCCCCACGCTGTGCTTCTCTGACCTGCTGAAGAAGTGGAGGAGAGACTGTGAGAGACTGAAGGAAGGCTGCTCCGTCTCTATCCACGAAGGATATCTGCAAAGCGGCTAGCTGCTCTGTCGCCTCCTCAAGTAGCTGGATGCCCGTCCTCCTGCTGAGGGCATCAGCCACCACGTTCCCCTTCCCAGGAGTATAGACTATCTCAAAGTCATAGTCCTGGAGGAACTCGAGCCATCGCCATTGTCTCAGGTTCAGGTCCTATTGAGAGAAGATGTACCTGAGACTCTGGTGGTCAGAAAAGACTGTGAAGCGCTCGCCCATCAGATAGTGTCTCCATGTCTTCAGGGCAAAGACTACTGCTGCCAACTCCAAGTCATGGGTAGCGTAGTTCTGCTCATGAGGCCTCAACTGACGTGATCCGTAGGCAATCACATCCCGCTCCTGCATCAGGACACACCTGAGTCCGGTCCCTGATGCATCGTAGTAGACTACGTATCCAACTCCCTCCTCGGGCAACCTCAAGATAGGTGCGCTGGTCAACCTCTGCCTCAGCTCCTGAAAGCTCTGCTGACATCTGTCTGACCACACGAAGGGTTTCCCCTTCTTCGTCAACGCTGAGAGTGGGGCCGCAACTCTGGAGAAGTTCGGCACAAATCTCCGATAGTATCCGGCTAGGCCCAAGAAACTCCGCACCTCTGTCACGCTCTTGGGTGGCTCCCAAGCTAGCACTGCCTCGATCTTCGCGGGATCCACTGCAACTCCCGCCTCAGAAATGACGTGCCCCAAGAAGTGGACCTCACGTAACCAGAACTGACACTTCGAGAGCTTTCCATAAAGCTGGTGCTCTCGGAGTGTGTCTAGTACAACACGCAGGTGGTAGGCGTGCTACTCCTCCGTCGTCGAGTACACCAAAATGTCGTTGATGAAGACCACGACAAATCGATCGAGGTATGGATGGAAGATCCTGTTCATGGGGCTCATGAACACTGATGGAGCGTTGGTCACGCCAAAAGGCATAACCAAGAACTCGTAGTGGCCATACCAACACCTGAAGTCCGTCTTCTGCACATCCTCGTCTCGAACTCTAAGCTGATGATAGCCTAACCTAAGGTCTATCTTCGAGAACCACCGAGCTCCCTTGAGCTGGTCGAAGAGGTCATCAATCCTGGGTAGCGGATACGTGTTCCTCACTGTCACCTGATTCAGGCGACGATAATCGACACACAGTCGCAAGCTCCCGTCCGCCTTCTTGGCGAACAAAATCGGGGAAGCCCAGGGCGAAACACTGGGTCGGATGAACCCCTTGCCCTGCAAGTCCTCCAACTGTACCCGCAGCTCTCGAAGCTCAGCGGGGGCCATCCGATATGCTGGAGTGGATATCGGGGCTGTCCCGGGGTACAGGTCAATATAAAAGTCTACCTCTCTGCGAGGAGGTAGTCCTGGAACGTCTTCGGGAAAGACGTCCGCGTACTGATCCACCACTGCAGGAAAACTGGGACTCTGCACGTCAACTGCTCCCAGGATGAGGCTAGCCAACTGATGAGTGATGGGATGACCTCTCCTCTGCGTGAGTCCATCATGTGCTGCTAAGGCTCCCTTCTCGCCGGTGAATGTGAACCTGCTCCCGTCGGTGCGCACACATCGCACCTTGCGCCTAATGCAATCAATCTGAGCATGGACTGTAGATAACCAATCCATGCCCAAGATGACGTCGTAAGGCCTCGACGCCGCTACAAGAAGATCCCAGCCGAAGCTCTCGCCTCCTAGAGTAAGCTCACACTACCGGCACCAGTGCGTAATCGTCGAGTCTGCTCCCGTAGGAGTCTCTAGCCGTAAGGATCGAGCCAACGGCTCTGTCGGAATCTCCAAGCTCTGAATAAGGGCAGTGGCTATGAAAGAGTGACTCGCTCCTGTGTCTATCAGAACTGCAGAAAGGGTGGAATAGACACAGATCGTACCTCGAATCATCTCTGGTGCACCGTGGTCGTAGGCCTCCGCTGCCTGGAGCTGAGCCTGTCTCTGCCCGCCAGCTCCCTGTGGTCGGGGCGGGCCTCCTGGTGGTGGTGGTGGCAGAGCCTCAAAGCGTTGCCCACCACCTGCTGCTCGGCCAGCTCCTCTGCCTCGTCCGCCTCCTCCCTGCGGACCGCCACGGTCGACCCTCTGCCTCTGCCTGGGTGGTCCCTCCACCGTCTGCTGACCCTCGGTACGACGGGTCGGGCAGTCACGAGCCATGTGGCTCCGCCCACCGCACTCGTAGCACTGCCTGCCTCTCGGAAGACTGGCTCCGGGCTGGGTGCCCTGCACTGCTGAGCCAGTGTCCCGAGGTCGCCTGCCGGATGGTCTGGTCTGCCTGGAACCCTGAGTCATCCGCCGGCTACCAGCTGCCGAAGACTCCGCTATCTGTCGCCCTGCGGTAGGTCTCGTTGTGGACTCAGCCAGGAATCTCTCGATCAGGAGGGCTCGCTCCAGTACTCCTTCCTGGGTCGGGATGCTGAGGGAGATCAGCGATGCCCTGATCTCGTGTCTCAATCCCTGCTCGAATGTCCGGGCCCGGAAGAAGGGGTCCCGTACCATGTCTGTCGAGTAGCGAGATAGGTCGGTGAACCTCGCCGCGTACTGAGCGACCATCAAGCTACCCTCACGCAGCTGAAGAAGCTCCTGGATGCGCACCGCACGGAGGGTGGCCGGGACGAACTCTGAGCGGAAGAGGCTCTCGAAGTCCGTCCAGATGAGGGTGGACTCATCGTGTACCTAGAGCATCAGGCTACACCAGCGTCCGGCTGCGGCGTGCAGTAGGCTCGCCGCGAGGATCACCATGAGGTCTGCTGGTGTCCTCACTAGCCTGAAAACTCGGACGACCGCCTCCAGCCAGTCCTCGGCTGCCTGGGGGTCCGACTCCCCACGGAACCTGGGTGGTCGCTGGCGCTGGAACTCATGCAGAGCTCCGAGGCGTCGTGCGTCGTCAGCTGCCAGTGCTGGAAGCATCGGGGGCTCGGCGGGTAAAGGTACCGCCGGTGCCTCTGCTGTCAACGGGCCCTGTACCGAGGCCTCGTCGCTCGGCGGGCTGTCGTCGCGCCCTACTCTAGGAACCCTAGCTGGCTGTTGTCGTCGTGCCATCCTGAAAAGGAAACAAGTGCACCATGGTCAGAACAGTATACCTGGTGAGCTGACACAAGTAATCACAAAGAAAACTTGAAACACACATGCAATCAATGTTTTCGTGCATTAAGTCGGGAATCAGAGATCAGGGTCCTGGTGTGTGGATACGTCGGCCGCCGCACCAACACTGGACTCCCTGGACTGATAACCACACTCAATACGCTAAACACTATTGCTTCACATAGAAGAAAGATCAGAGTCTGCGGTAGAACCGACCACCTCTGATACCAATTTGTCACGACCCGCCCTCGGGGCCCGTGCCGTGACTACCCCAAGCCCGCCTTCCATAGGCCAGGGGTTGGCGACTAGCACCAAGGCGTAAATCCCAACAAAAGGGAAGGCATTGCCTATGAAAAGTAAACAAGCACCACAGAGTAAGCAAGCGGAAAAGTAAACACTAAGTAAAAACTGTACAAGATGTGCTGAAAGTAAAAGGGACCGGAAATACAAGCCCAACTGTAAAGTACAACTGAAAGGAAAAACAACAACTGAAAGGAAAAACTGCAGCGTCGAGCCGTCCTCTGGAAGTCCCACCTGAAGGGTGGGTACAGATAGCCTCCACTACTCCTCGGGTCCACCTAACCGCTCCGAGTACGTACCGCCCAGTGGTCCACCTCCAGGTACTGTCCTGCTCCGCACGCCTCCTCCACGATCAAAGTTGTCCGTCGTCTGCAACCAACACCACGAAGTGCGGGCATACCCCGTGCAGGGGTGAGTATAAGCTACTCAGTAGGGACCCCGAGACCCCCGAAGGTCTCCCGAAATCCACAAAGGATAAGTCACGAAGGAGAGATACATTCACGAAGTAACATCTGACACGGCTTAGGTATATGCCCATACATATACCTAAGTCATCAATTCCCCGATCGGCTCCAACGTCCGAGCCCTAGCACAACCCAGTCCACACAGGAAAGCAAAACGCATACCCACGCAGGATAGAAAAACACAATCCACAAAGGAGAGTAAACAGTAAATCGACACAGGATAACTCAACACAATCCACAAAGGAGAGAAACACAAGATTCAGCTCACACAGGTATACTTCTTCAGATGACGATAAAGATGATCACTGAACCATCTAAGTCGTCGGACCCACGAAGGATCGATAGGTACTAACCTCGCAGTGACCCACACAGGATCAGACCCACATAGGATCGGGCCCACGCAGGACCTGTAGGAGTTGGCTGACACAGAACCGCTGAGTGTAGACCCACACAGGATCGGATCCGTACAGGATCGGGCCCACACAGGACCGGGCCCACGCAGGACCTGTAGCACTGATCCACGTAGGATCGCTGAGTGCAGTAGTCGTCGCAGTCCGCTGAGGATCTCTGCACAGCCGTCGCCGCAGTCCACTGAGGATCTCTGCACGGTCGTCGTCGGAGCCCACGGAGGATCTCTGCACGGTCGTCGCCGTCGAGGGAGCAGTCGCAGCCAGCACTAGGGTTCCCGCACACAGCAAGCTCGTTTCGGGAGGGTCCGCTCCACGAGCCGAGAGGCTGATACATCAACTATCACGAAGTCCGAAGTTGATGTATCCAAAAGTTTCGTATCGTCAACAGGAACTCAACGTCGCAGACGGCGCGTCAATCGGACGTCCGGTCTGAGAGTTATTGGCATTTTCGTCCCAGGGGGCCGGTTGGTTTTTAAGGCAAAACCAACCCGACCGCACCCCACCTGTGTCCAAAGCTTGGGCGGAGTATGCCAAAAGATCTGTCTCACTTAGAGGAATTCAACAAAGCTGACGGCACGTCAATCGGACGTCCGTAGCTCAAGATATGAGTGTTTCCGCTCCGAGGGCCCGGTTGGTCTCGTGTACGAACCAACCCGGCCGAACTCAATGTATTCCGAAACCTTGAGTACGATATACCGAAACGACCGTCTCGATCCAAGGATCGTGTTTCCGCTGACGGCGAGTCGTTTGGAGGCACGAAGATCAAGTTATGGGCGTTTGAACGAAAACGTCCGAAGAAGGGGGGTACGGGCCCGGGCCGACCCGGTTGGACCGGTGCGGCCCGGCCAGGGCGCGGCCCGGCCGGTCGGACCAGCCTGGCTTGGCTCGGCTGATCGGCCGAGCGGCAGGCACCGCGGGCGTTGACCCGCAGCCTGAGGGAAGTCGCGGCCCGTGTGGGCCGCGCTGGCGAACCGCGGACGCGGCTGAGCCGCGTCCCGCCTGGGCGAACCGGACCCGCGCGGCCGCGGGTCAGTTTGCCGCCGCGGCTTCAGCCGCGGCGGCCTCGTCCGGCGGCGCGCCGGGGCGCCACCGCCTCCGGCCGCCGGCAGCTTCCGCGGGCCGCCGGCGTCGCTCCGGTGGCCCGTTTTCCTTCCCGTCTGCGCCGTTGCTCCTCCCGGGATCCGTTCTTTACTGCGGGATCGTCAAACACCCATTGCCGCATGTTCCGTCGTCGCCCGCCAAAACCGCACAAAAAGAAGAACGACGGAGGGTCCTCGGGCCGTGTTCGTTTGGCCCGCACCCTCCGCGTTAGAGATAAACAACCGGGAGAAATTGTTCAACACATGAACCGACAATTTTAATGAAATAAAATTGTTTCTTTGATTCCGGTTCTTTAATTTTTTTTAAATAATGTTCACGGGAATAACAAAGAGTGGTAATCCAAAATTATAAAATCCCTACCTCGTCGATCGTCGCGCACGGGCGTTCTTCGCGGAAAAGATCGTCGCAGAAGAGAGGGATCGTCGCGTCGTCGCGGGGAGGCGTCGCGTCGTCGCGGAATCCGGCGTTGAGTCGGCGAGCTCAACGAACCAAGAACAACAGATTTAAATTATTAATATTAAAATCTGTGTTTCGTTAAAAACCAAAAGAAAATAACTTTTGAGAGGAAATTCGAAATCACTCACCTCAAACGGTCGGTGATCGGAGATCGGAGCGTGGAAGAACGTCTCGGACGGTAGCGTCGTCGATTTTCGGGTTTGGCGTTCTTCACGTTCTTCGCGTTCTTCGCGAGGGAGAAGAAGAAACAAGAATCCTCTCAAATCTTCTCCAAAGATTTTGGGTTGGTCTTATTTTATTAACATGCCAACACACGAAAACAGGTTAAGAAACGATTGAATTAATTCGTTGAATTAATTCAACGAAAGAAACAGGCCATTTAATTCACGAAATAAACCGCCCAATTAAATGGTCTGTTAAGAATTTAGAAAACGCGTCGGTTGACTTTCATTAAGAAGGGTTTTCACGGGTGCGTTTCTTAGCGGAAAGAAACGGCAAGGCTCGTGCGGGCCCCACCTCACAAATATCCTACCAAGGGGGTAGGATATTTATGGATAGCATCCTATCAAGTTCAACTCAGTTCAAGCCGCCTTTAAGTGGCTTCAAGTGGCTTCCAAGTGGCTTAAGTGAAATAAAATAAAGTTGTTGCAAAATTATTTTATTTCTTAACTTTAAGCCCGAAAATTAAAAACCACACCCGAGCAAACGCAACTCTGGAAGAGGCATTTCTAAGCGAAAACCGGCGCTGTGATTTCATTGGTGCCCTCAGAATTCGATTCCGGGCACCGGTTAAAAAGTTAGAAAAACTCGCTCGCCCGTTCACTGAACGTACCCGAGCCAATCTTCGGAAAATGATTCCGGACACACCGGGCCTCGGAATCAGGTGCCGTCAGAAACTGCGCTCTTGTAAAATTCCAAAGAAAATTAAGAAAAAAATTTCCTTGAAATTTATGGGTCTTTACAGTTATCCATACTGAGCATCTGAGCTCACCCCTTTCATTGTTTTATTTTTCTCAGGATGTGAAAAAATATTTTGACTGACCTGTAGGGATAGTCTGAAGGGGATATGGGTGTCGACTATGGAGACTATGTTATTGTAGTTTTTCACTTTATGATGTAATGTAACATTTATGAATGTCTCTAGTGTTTCCAAGGCTACTAAATTAATCGGTCTTTCGAGACTTGATCTTTTATAATCATTCCAATGTTACGAAGTAATGCACCGACTCTGGGTAACTGGGGTCAGGGCGTTACAGTTGGTATCAGAGGCAGTTTAGTACTAACCTTGGAAGCTATATTTAGAAAAATTCTGATTAGAGCACATAGCCCTAAGATAGACTTTTGAGGATTAGTATAGAAGAACTTCCTAAAATTTTGGTATTATAGAGATTTTATGAGTTTTTTGAGCAATACATCCCAGTCTGGATACGAGAAGGTAGAGGCAGCTCTGGCGCAGATGTACCTAGGGGTAAAACCCGAAAACACCGCTTTGAGCTAGACTTGAATGAGAACTGGTGCACGACAACGGGCCTTGCTGCACTCTTGGTTATGACACTCCCGGGGGATATGCTTAAGATAATTCTCATTTTTTTTACAAACCATTATGAAGGCTTTATGAGTATACACTTCCTCAAAGAAATTTTTTTTATGATTGTGGATTATATCCATAAACCGTTCAATTTACATTAAGTATTCTACATGTTTGGAATTATTCATTGCAATTCATAAACTAACCTATTTTATGCCATTGTATAGAAATGGCGCCCAGTAGAAGGAATGTGAACTCCATCAATACGTATGATCCGAAGAGTAATAAGAATCATATCTTTCACGGTATTAGGCCAACATTTAGAAGGGAAATGGTCTCCCATGTGTTCTCAACATATGAAGAAATAGTATCATGTGTTAATAAGATAAGTAAAGAATTCTCTAAGTCTTATGGATTTGAAGGGATGAAAGAGAAGAAAAGGATGGAAGAGAGAATGATGGATAAAGGGATGAGGGAAAAGAAAAATTTTCCAATATGTGATAACTATGGGAAGAAACACCTTGGAACTTGCTTGAAGGGAATGAGAGTTTGTTATAAGTGTGGAGAAAAAGGACACCAAGTGTGTGACTGCAAGGGTAAGAAAAAGGTTTCAAATGTACAATGCTTCATCTTCAAGGAGTGGGGACACTATGAAAACCAATGTACAAATCATCAGAGTATGCCCCAAATGATGTTATGGGATAATAATCAAGTTTTAATACTACCAAAGATGAGGAGGAATGATTAGAGTTCTTATGTTGTCATTAAAGAATTTTGTCATTTGAGTGTTGTATCAATGATGTACTGGTTATAATAATTATGGAGTATATAAGGATTGTACTGCAGTACTATTTCATCAAGGACTTGAGATTGTGTGGAAACATGAAAAGTGACTCCACAGTAGGTTAATTTTTTGGAAAATATATGGTTGAGAGAAAGATAAACCATAATATGGTTCTGATACCGAGATAGTAATTTAGGAATAATACATGATTGATTTGGAAAAATTATATTGTATATTCTTAAAACGGATTAATTATTTGTATACAATTTTGGATAGAAGGAGTATATCTAGTATTCTATAAGGAATAAGGGATCATGAATGTAATAAATAAGGATTTATGGTAATTTCGGATGTTGCAGTGTTTTAAAAGAATACATGATGAAGGTGTTCACATGTTGTTACGCGGAAAAAAGGATCTTCATTATGTTTACCTTCCTTATAAAATTTGGACTGTGAGTTGTAAAAAAGTATTTTGGATAACTATAAAAGTTGGAATGGATTAAGTTGAACCTTGGATAGTATTGTTTAAGGTTAAAACATTTCTGAATATTATTTTGGGAATATTATAATACTATATTTTTAGGAAAAGGACAACCTGTAGGTTGGGGGATAACCCGTTGCGTCTGACAAAGCTGTAGGAATCGAACCCACAACCATAGTGCGACATTCCTTTATTACCTACCACTAGCCTACAAGAAGTCCCTGGTGATTACAAAAAAGTTTTCCTAATCTAAACGGTATGTGTTAATATTTTGAACCTTGTACGATTAGGATACATGTAATATTTTTGAGTTCTATTATCATTGTGAGTGAAAGATGAGTTTATGGTAGAAATTAGTTGAAGGTCGAAACTCTACATTTCAAGCATAAATATATATATATACCTATCTCTTATTCTATGAATAAATTAATTCTTAAACTTTATTAATGGGATATTAAAACAAAAAAATGTGTTATCCTAATACCTTATGTCTTGTTGAACTTATAATATTTTAAATCAACATAGATTGAAGGCTTTGAGGCCCTCAATTTTGCACTTGTTTGTGATTGATGACCTCAATCACTCCCTAAAAATATTTACATTTTTCCTCCAATTATATGTCTCTAATTGCCACCAATTTTCTCCTTATCAAGATCATAATTTGGTGGTGACTTTTTCATTTCCCTTTCCCTCTTATTAAGGCCAAATTTTATTAACCCTATTTCCGATGTGGGTTTTCCACAAAGGTATTTTCTATTTTCAAAATTTTATTTTCAACGAAAAATTTCAAATTGCGAGGACGCATTTTATTGATGGAGGGGAGAATGTAACACCCCGAGCTTCCACGGTACGCTTCTCTTTTAATAATGCAATAGCTTGCATTGTACGCAAGTTCGAGATTCTAACACACCGCGACCAATCCAAATAGCCATTATGAATAGTAATACCCAATTTTTGAAATTATATATATTTTATATTTCAAAATGGACTTCATTTGTGGATTCGGAATATCAAAATTAGCCAATGTTGAATTTTTGGTATTTTTTTAAGAACTTCCAATTTTTTATGAATAGTGAAAAATACTTAAAAACAACTTTTTTAATCAAAATAATTTATATTGATAAGTTATTATATTGAGTGGTTTTAAAGTATAATTAGAATATATTTTTACCATTTATCCAGTGGTGTTCATTAGAATTAATTTCACTTTGAAATTAGACTTAAACAATTTTCAATCTTTTAATTGATATTCTTTCTTAAAAACACACTATTTGTTGTGACAGCGGGAATTAATTATAAAATTAATTAATGCAACTTATATGTTTGGAATTTTGTAATGTAGACATAATTTTTGAATATCAATTATAGATTTGGGTGAAATTTTGGCATTGTTATAAAAAACATCAATTTTTTATGAATAGTGAAACCACTAAGTGGTAGTTCAAAAACTAATTTTTTGTTTAAATGAAACATTACCACTTCTGTGATTTTATTTTCAAAAATCTGACATACATGGTTGTCATTAGGAAGTAATATGTGGTTCAATGGGATTAAAATAATTTTTTGGTGAATAGTAACTTTTAAGTTTAATTAATCACGATTAAAGGTAATTAGTGAAATTTTAGGTAAAGATAATGTTATAATAATATGAAATGACCTTGACACATGTCTTACCCCTATTTTATGAGTCATGTCCGACCAAGACAATCCATGGGTTAACTTGGGGACCCCATGGAGCCACTTTGGTAGGAAAATGACATTAAAAGCTTTTTATTTAATGTTAAAAAAAATGTCACAAACATGAGTTGTTTTACTAAAACAATTTTTAAATGGGGTTATACAAGTCATATTTTTGACTATAAATATTAATTATAAAGCTAAAAAGATTTACTAAATCATGATAGTTTTTTTATAATTTTTAGACATTAAATATATTAAATTATTTATGACACAATGATGATGCAACAATTACCTCATTAATTAATGATTTAAATAAAATGAAAAGATAATGTAAAATCTAAGACATACACATGTAAAAACCCTATTGGATGAGAATATTTAGAACCCTTATCACCTTAGCCTTGAAATATATCATTTTTGGACCTTTATAATCTGAAAAGAATTTCATAATAATGTAACATTTCAATCTTTACAAGAGTGATGCTGCTCTCCTCTTATAAAAGGCCCTCACCTCTACCACCTTATTCACACCGTCAAGCCATTTGTCTCGGCCAAACTCTGACCAAATAATCTCCCAACTTCCCTCTATTACTCATAGAAGCCTCACTTTGGGCATAATTCTACCAAAGGAAGCCTTTGGCTCAAATCAAAAAGAGTTACCCATTTTAAAGGTAGTGTTTTCTCTTGTGTTCTTTTGTTTTATTTTGCTTGTCCAACCCCCTAAAATATATTTATTACTTTATTTTGTAACAACACCAGTATCCTCAATATACTTGGATATTTTTATGAGAATTATTTTATTTAAACTTACACACACTTTCATCTAATGGTTAAAGAACATACTATTTCTGTGGGTGGCGAATTACTGCCACACAAAACGATGATGGGTCAATCTTCTTTTAACACCTCTCATGGTGGCCATTATGATGACACTATTTTTATATATGATATATATTATGTTTTTTTTCTTATGATTCTGTATTTTTCATTTATTTCATACCTTTATGATTTCCATTATGGGTAAACATGATAATTTCATTTCAGGAAGTGCGGACTACCGCCCCCTCAAAGTGATTTGAATCGTTAATGCCATATGTGGGATGTATAAAGGATGGAGTAAATGGTATTATACATTATGTTATACTGGAATTATATTATACCTTTATATAATTATAACTTAATTCCATTAAATATGAAATAGAAATGAAAGTAGCGTTTATGCGTACGTATGGCTTACCATCTCAATGAACGGTGCATTTCATTTCTTACCTCCAAATGTTACGTAATATTATGAATGAATGTATATATTGGATATATATGATATATATGATATCTAAATCATGGATATAATTTTGAAGATAATGGATATTCTACCACATAAACAACTTGTAATTATAAGAAGTTTATTGTTGACTCAAGTACCAATGATCGACAAAACAACCGTTATTAACTTAAATGACTACATAATTTTCATAACATTGTAATAAGTGATATTAAAGGGATAATGAAATTGAAAATGGTTATTAAGCAAATATATATTAAATCTAGTTTATTATTCATGAGATCAAAGAATGGTCGAGTGAATTCAGACATGAGGTAAGGGAACTTCTTAACCCAATTTCTATTCTATGGGTTAATCTCCTACTTTCAAATTATGTCATGATATTATTATGTCCTATCTTGTATTTGTACTTTATTTATGTGAAATTATAGTGAATACACATAATTGATTTATTTTATTTAAAAAAAGGATCTTTGTAAGGGAACTTGTTAACCTAATTTTCATTCTTTGGGTTAATCTCCTACTTTCAAATTATGTCATGATATTATTATGTCCTATCTTGTATTTGTAATTTCATTATGTTTAGTTATAGTGAATACACATAATAAATATATTTTATTAAAAAAATGATCTTGGTAAGGACTTCATCTCAATCTCCTTTCATTGAGGCATATTTTATTTTATACACAAATTTTTTTTATACGGTGTATAAACCCCTTTGACTTTTACGTTTATTCAAAAGGAATCTTTTTTATATGAAGTGTTTTACTAAATGAAAAAAGGGAATGTGTTTTTTCTGTACGTATGCGGCGACAACGACTTCTCCACCTCTGTGACCATTATTTGAGTTTCGGCTTCTTCTACAAGCCATAACTTTTTTTAAATGAAAAATAATTACAAAGCTTTAATTTTCTTTTATTTTGGTATTGAAAATGGTTTTAAAAAAGTTTTTATTATATCAAAGTGTTGTATTGATATCTTGTGATTGAAATGTGGAAATTTTATGTTTTCTTTATGCATGTGTTATGTGATACGATTATTTTATGGTTTATGATATGTTTAAACCTATTCATATGAGGAATGCATTGGACTTAATAAGTGAAAAGTGGAGCCTGCTATAGCTTCTTGATGCATCGGCAGGTCTCATGAGACAAACTAGTGTCTTGGCATGAGGCCTTGAAAAAATCGTATTTTTAGTCTTGGCATGAGGCCTTGGCTACGTGGTTATAATAGTCTGGCATTATGCATTCCATCATTATGAAAGTGGTTATTGATATTGCATGTGATTATTCGACCAGTAGAATATCCATGTGAATAAGTAAATGGCATTATTTCATTTTACTTTTTCCATATTATGCTAAAGTTCAAGTTTAAAAGGATTTTTTTATAGTTAGACATTGCTTTAAATGTTTATGTATATTTTTCAAAGCTTCCGCTATATTGTTATCCTTACTGAGCATCTGAGCTCACCCCTTTCAATGTTTTATTTTTCTCCGGATGTGAAGAAATATTTTATTGTTGACCTGCAGGGATTGTCTGAAGGGGATATGGGTGTGGACTATGGAGACTATGTTATTGTAGTTTTTCAATTTATGATGTAATGTTACATTTATGAGTGTATCTAGTGTTTCCAAGGCAACTAAACTAATCGGTCTTTCGAGACTTGATCTTTTGTGATCATGCCAATGTTACGAAGTAATGCACCGACTCTGGGTAACTAGGGTCGGGGCGTTACAAATTTTGGGGGACATTATATGATTCAGGTAAATAGAATAATATTTAATTTTTTAGGAATAAATGAAGAATTTTCATTTGGAAACATAAAAAAATTTAATGTATAATTATGTTTACTCATGATATTTATTGAAATGACTAACATATTGTTAATATTATTTGATTGGGGCATATATATTTTTATGTATACGTCATTATATGTGACTAATGATTATTTTAAATATATTAAATATGTTAATATCACACATTATTTTATTCTACTAAAAATATGAATAAATTCAAAATGTGGGCACAATTCAGTAATATGATGGCACCCTTGAGTTCAGAACAAGGGTTTTACACTATAAATGACATAGCCATTGTCAGCTTAAGGCTTTTTTGAAAAAGTTTTCATTGAAAAGAAATTAATAAAATAAATTTATTAACAAATTTATTTTATTTTATTTAATTGAAGCAATGACCTATATCTTAATCTATAAATATGCAGTTATGACCAATATATAGGGATGAACTAATAACCCTGAGAATTGAGAGGATGGCATTAAGGATAATTTCGAGACATTGATATCGTGAATATATGGATTAATCTTTGGAAATCAGTGTGAAAATGGATATCAAGGATCTAATAAATGATAATTATGAAAATATATTTTTCATATATATTCTTTCTAAAATCATGGTAGGATGTTCGATTTGAACAATTCTATCCCTTTCATTTATCATTTTTGGAATCAGATCATTTCCTTAGACAAAAATGGATTCACAGAATAATGGTATATTTAATTTATTGATCTATTTAGTTCATTTATTTTTACCCCTATTATTTAATCTAAATATAAAACAATGGATCAAGTATGAATGAATATAGGTAGAGGCTAGTTCCAAAAATCTTATAGTTTATGGATTTCTTCCCCATTTTATAACCTATTCATCATGGGGATTTAATTTAGACCATGGTCTAATGATTACCCATTATTTTATCATAGCACAACCATTATTTGATGAAACTAATCCATTCTATAGGTTGTGTTTACGATGAGTGGTGTGATCAATTTGTAATGAGGATGTAAAACCATCAAAGGTGGACTAAAATTAATTTTCAGTATCTGTTCATCTCAAATTCAATTGTGCGGATATATATTGAAAGTGTGGGAATTTACAGAGTAGATTAAAATCCCATAATCCTAAACTATGGATATAGAATCATTAGATAACCCAATATATATGTTTTACAATGAGTTCAGTGGCGGTGGAGGCATGTGCAGGTGACATGTAAGAAGAACCTATGGGTTTGGAAAATATTGGGTTGCACAACATATATTAAATCATTTCACTATGTGGGGGACCCCCTGGATGTGCTGATAGGCTTTTTTCTAGAGATAAATATCACATTATTTGGGACATTTTCCAAGACAATGTGACCCAGTTTGGTGGGTCGTTGTTTATATAGGAGGATACATGGGCATCAGTTGGTACATGGACAAGGGTAGATAACATGCCTAGGAGTAATCTTGTTGGTACATAGACAAGACTGGACTACATTGATAAGAGTACACTGATATTTACGTGGTAAAATTTAGATTATAAGGATATTTGTATAATATATTGTACAAAAACTGGGCTAAACTAAATGGCCAGGTGTACATGTGTTTGTATACAGACACAACTTGTGTATGTGGACATGGTCTGGGGAATGCAGCTATAGCTAGACAGAATGTTCTGGTTTTCGGAAGATCTCTATATGCCATGTACTCTTCTATAATTCTAGGTATATTGAAATTTATATAACATGTAATGAATAACCACACAAGAAGATCAGTTTTTGGATTGACACATGGTGTACCCCATATAAACATCATGTACTACTTCAAGTGTGTCTCAATCCCATTTTTTTATTCATTTTAGACTAGTATCAATTGATTGTGTTCCCATGGTCTATTAAATACAGTTTTCAGTATATAGTTACTCCCGCATTTTAGTATTTTTATCCCCTATAAATGATGATCCTTATAAAGAGTATAGGGTATCCCTTCTGGAGACTAGTGTGTGATCCTCTATCATTTTATATTATATGTAGAGTTTTTGGAATTTGTGTGTCCTCTTTGAATATTGTGTTGATCATACATATAGAAAGTTGATTTAATAGGATTCATTATACCATTAGAGTATGATAACTTATATAGATTCTTGAATCATAAAGGGTTTGTTGTGTCCCTTAGCGGTCTTGGGTGTGATACCTGATTGGGGTATCTTTTCCATAAAGACTAGTTATATTTCATGAGCCAAATATAGTTATCATGACTTCTTTAATTATTCTCTTTGAGGATATCAGGGATCATGGAGTGTATTATCCTAGAATGAGCATTGATCCGAGAAGAATCTCATGGATGGATGTTTAGTTGTCACTTCCTAGAGGTGTCGTGTCCTTCCTGAGTATATCCTGGAATTACATTTATGAATTGATTTCTATATCATTTTTATAATCACACTATTATTTATAATTCTTGATTACAATTTTTTGGGTTTCCTAAATGGTATTGATATACTCATCCATACACGTGTTCTTCCATCTTGTGTCATCTCTCATACAGATGATGGATCATTTCATGGTGTCTTGGGAGGAAAGGGAGTGAATAGAGAATAGTTTGATCTCAACAAAACGAGGTGTTTTCTGGTTGGTTTCATTTTATCATTGGGATTTCTATCTAGGTAGGATAGACTCATTGTATTTTTGGGATTGGGTTATATTATTCTATTTTTTTCTTTCAGTACTTTATTGTCATACACAGATATTGGGAGCATAGATTTATTCATTAATTGGTAATATTTGTTTTATATTTCATCATTGTATGGGCTTGGAGATGTGTTTGTTTGGGTTTTTATATCTAGGTGTTGTAGGTTTATTCCTACCATGTGAGTGAAATGCCTACATGGTTTTAGTCACTAGAAATTGGCCTATTGAAGGTGGGATTGGGGTAGTTATAGCAATGTCCCCATTGGGATAGGTTGTGATAGATTTATATTAGATCAGTCAGTTCTAAAATAATACAATAGTCTATGAGATTGGTTTGGGGTAATAACGTTAAGTGTATCATGTTTTCCTTTTCATCCAGGGACAGTAGTTTTGGTGCAGTGGTTCACATAACCAAACTCTTGTTCCATGATCACCTGATTTCGGACTCTGTAATAATAGAAAATGGTTAAAGGGAAAACATTTAGACAACAATTATATTATAATGGTTTCTGTTTTCAAAGTCCTTCTTTATAAATCTCTTCATATATTAACATTGATCATGATACATATTTATTTTATTCCTCCATGAAATCAGCCAAACAATATTCCACTATATGATCTCAAGGAAGATATTCTATGTCAAGAGGATTTAGTAAATGAGATTATACCAACGATACAAACATTAAGTGGATTAAAAGCTATACTACAATCTATTGAGAAGAATATAGAGTGGGAAACTCTAGTTGAGTATGTACACAAGTTGAGTGCACGACATGAGTTAAAGAGATAGCGAACTACCATATTTTAGTGTGAGCTAGACCCCCAAGTGGAGAAGGAAATTCTATAGGTAGTTACTCGATTTTTCTTCCAAGGATGATGCTTGAATATTAGATTTAGGTCCTATGATTGAGTATTATTGAAATATCTATTGGGTGATATTGTATATTACAGGCTCAATCTCATGTTTCTATTTCCCTCTCCAGTCCAAAAATCGATCATCTTTTCATGGATGACTTTTATTTGGATACATTGTGATCAGTGAACATCCAAAAGATTATTCATATCAAACATGTCATTTTGAACATGGAACATTATTTAGTGAGGTTTACATATCCATCATGATACTACATGGATATGTATTGGGATCCATTATTCAGATAATGAATCATTGATTAGGGATTACACTTGGATATCCGGGCTTTAGTGATATCTCTATGAATTCCCAACTATACTTGGGTAAATGAGTAGGACAAGGTGGATTAGATCATCTTGTAAGAGAAGAAACTGGATATGCTTTGTTGTAGTGGGAATCCATGATTTGACACATCATCAAAAGTTATGTTATGGAAGATGCATAAATCTATGTTTGTAATATGCATCATGAGATAATCCTATCAAAGAGGATCAATAGTGCATGGCTCTCATGATAGCTCGAATCCACTAAGTGGGAGGTGGTGTTTCCATTGGGGGAATATCACATGATATTCCTCAACACATTATATGGATGATTCGGTAAGGTTTAGGGGGAGCCGAGGTAAATACAATGATAGGAGTATAAAGGTTTTCATGATGAAGGATAAGGAAGAGGGGCTGGTAGAGTAGTTAGATGTGGTCAGAGTTTTGAACTATTACCACCTCCTCTACAAGGAGGTCTATGCCATGCTCATGGATCTGGTGTTAATTCATGAGACCATGCATTTGATATGTATTATTAAGAATCAATAGCTCTATATATGATAATATATATGATCTATGACCTTTCAGACATAGTTTTTGTATTGGTAGATATAGGTGTGAGTCATTCCTTTCATTCCACATCTCTTGTTTAAGGCATAGATGTTCCCATTGAGCCTTTTCCTCAACCATCACTCTTGGAAAATATGATAGGATGTGACTCAATAGTAGAAAACTTCTTACAATTGTACAATATGATTCATGGAGGATATTATTTGGAATAAGATATATTTGTAGTAGTGATGAGGCCTTATGATGTCATCATAGGAATAGAATGTATATCCATAGTTCTTGCCTAGATGAACTATTTTAGTTTTTGGATGTAGTATGTCCATAGTGATGGGATAAAATTATCTTTTGTGGGTGATATAGAAAACTTTTCGGATCAAGGAAGGCTCATGAACAGTGGAGATCAACCAATTAATAAGTAGTTGGATAGAAAAAATCTTGGAGAAGTGTTTTCCATGGTCTAATAATTCCTTATATTTTATATTGGTGGTGGAGTACAAGGATGTATTTATGAAGGATGTTCTACAAATACCAAAATCTCCAAGAGCTAGATCTATTTATTGACTTACACCCTGGGATGACCCTAATATCTGCTCCAGCATATTTTTTGGCTCCCACAGAGCATTGTGAGCTAGGGATGCATCTAGAGGTATTGTAAGTGAATGTATTTTTGAGACCTAGTGTCTTTAGTTGTAATCCCCAACACTATTCAATAAGAATATGGACTGGATATTGAGGTTAAATGAGGATTACCAATTCTTGAATCAGGTGACTGTGAAGAAATATTATCCATTTTTGAGGATTTACTTAGAAATTGATTAGTTCATAGGGGTCTGATGGATATAAAATATTGTATTTATATTATGCTATCACCGTTAGTGATTAAATGATGAGGAAATATTTAATATGACATTAAAATGTCACTGTAATCACTATGAGTACTTGATGAGTCCATTCAACATGATGAATTTCATATTAGTGTTCATGGGACTCATGAACAAGAACTTTTAAATTTTCATAGACTGGTTTATGGTGGTGTATTTTGGGGATATCATATTGTACTCAGTGTTTGAGGATTATCATGCGAGACAATTGGGGATAGTCTTGGACACACTCAAGGAGAACAAGTTTTATGGTAAGATCTTGTTGTTTCACTTTTGGATATGAGATTTAAACTTCATGGGACACGTCATCTAATAGGAATGAATGGTAGTGTTCCCAATAAAGGATGAGGTAGTTCTAGATTGGGAGACACCTAGGAGTGTTACCATGTTATGGAGTCTCCTTGTGGTTATATGGTACCATTTAATGTTTTTAACCAATTTATCTAGAGTTGATGAACCCTTGATAGCTTCAACACAAAATGGAAACTCTTTAGTGTGGATAAAAAGATTGCAATAGAGCTTTTATGAGTTTATTAAGAGGATGATGAGAACTCCCATCATGATATTATCAGATGTGGGTGTCATGTATGTATTGATTTTCAATGCATTAAGGACTAGTTATATCTATGTTATGATATAATGGTAGGATTTGATTGATTATGGTTCAACAAAATTTAGATCACATGAGCATAATTATGTGCCCTAAAATCATTAGTTTTATGTGAAATTCCTCTAGATGAAGATGTGAAAAAACTGACTTATGGGTGAGCAATACATCATCAACTCTATTAATAATATACTAAAGTATATATTCTCTTTTAGTGATTCTAACTTGAGATGTATGATATGGATAGATATCCACTAGGACCATCACTTCATAGTTTTCTGTAGTCATGGGAAGGGAAATGCGGTGGAAAACACTCCAAGAAAAAGAATATGAAGGTAATATGGTGGCTAATCGAATGATGGTGGTTTGGGAATTTAAAAATTTTCTCCAAAAATTGATATAAAACATCATCATTAGTGACTCACGGCCCATGTATAAGCTTTAAGATCACATGCAGTGAAAATAAGCACAAAAATTAAACCAAAAATACCTGGTTAGTCATAAAGACGTGTGCACATCATTTGATCATCATCATTGATTTATTCATGAAGAATCCTAATACTAATTCATCTAGACCATCCACACAAGCTTTAAGTAACTATGGGAGCACTAATCATCAAATTTTGGGTGCTAGAAAATATATATGAGGATGCCTTTGAAGTTCTAATGATCACTCTATCAATGTTTTTGTAATGCACATGAGAGAGCTGAATCAGATCACCTGGATCAAAATATTCTTTCTAGAATTATGGAAATTAGAGGGAATTTCTCAAGATATCTCTATGAATAATCCATTACTGAGAGAAACTCCTCCTATATATAGTGTATTGTGAAAAATCACTGAATGCCTCATTAGCCATTGAATTTGTAACAAACTATTTTGGACATATATTATTACTACTCTACTATGTCATAAATATCAATTATATTATTAGAAGTATCTTTTAATAATATATATATATATATATTACCTAATAATACTCAATCCATTAACGTAACTCATCATTCCTTATAATATTTAACATACTAGGTAATTAAATGTATGTATACAAAAATCATGAATGATCCTTTATTTTCCAATATCATATCATGACTACAAGATTAGATACAAGGAGAATTGGTTTGTTTCCTATCTAAACGAGTATACATACCTCTCCACTTACTAAGAACATATCTCATATACATTCTTAAGAACAAGTATATAGTTTCATCTGATTCCCTTCTAATTCACCTTGGTACGACATATATTTTCCTACTATAATGTATATCATGAAAATATTAATTCTTGTACATATCTGATCATACGTGGATGATCTATTATAAAAGCGTATTGAATCCGATTCACCACTTCAATCCCATCCTATGAACCTAAATTTCATCATGGATAGATATATTCCATGTGAAAATCGTAAAAATTCACTCTTGAATTATTCCAACATTAATTTTTCTTTTCAATATCAGTATATGTATGATTGGATATTTACAAGAAATTGTCAGATGTACCTTGATAGATCTGGTTCCCTAGAACATAGGTTTCTTGTTTTAGTCAGAAACTGGAGAAGTACATTCATCTTTGTTATAACTAACTATAAGAAAAGTAATTTTTATCTATACGTTACCCAACATATTTTTCTTGGAAAATATTTCCTCTTTAAATAACCACCGGTAGACTCATGGAAAGTATTTATTCCAAAAGAGAATTCAATGATATTCTTGTTTAAATTATTCATAAACAACATTTCAATAACTAGTGACCCTTATTGTCATTTTATGATGTCATCACACCTTTTTATTGTTTTTATAGACACATTTAATAAAATTTTGTACTGACATCCAATTCACAATATAATTATCATATAAATTAATTATGGAAACTAAAAATAAAATGGATTTAGGAATAATGACTTTGTGTAACCAATCAAGACTTATTGGTGTATGTCTGTACCATCCATGTATGATCACAATTTAACATCCACCACAATACTCAAATTAGTAATCCAAATTTCACTTTGATATATGGTATCTAGTAGTGAATATTAATTTACCTTGTCAACCTCAGTTAATTTCTATGTACTTCTTATATATTGGAATTATTATTTTCAATTGTAATATTTTCATCAGTCACGGTGAATATAAATCCATCACCATGGTTTTATTCTTCAAAAATGGTATGTGTCTCTAGAACATTACACTTCCATACCTCTAGTGGAAATTGTTCATATGAAAACTATTTGGGTAACTTTGGAGTGATTATACCAAAGTTAATGTGGCTCTAATTATCTCTAATAGATATGTGAACCCTTTTATAGAAATTTTCTATCTTGGGGATTTTTGTAATAACCTAATAAAATTTTATGAATACTAATTTATATGAACATTGTGTATTACTTGATGTATGTTTGTTTATAACATAACTAAAAATTTTCATCTAAACATATTTTCTCATGACATAATGGATTTCTATCATACTGTAACTCATAAGGTATCCATTTTTAATAATAGTTTTTATATAGTTATATGATAAATTCATTATTCTCATATCACATTTTAAAATATAATGGATGTTTCTAAAAGTTAAAAAATTCATATTACTTACATCATGATTTTGATTTATAAAATGCGCATTTAATATTTTCTCCATGAAACAATTTTTTAATTTATGTTGACATGTAATACTTCTTCTCGATCCTTCATCTTTACTTGAATTTCATTGTGTGGATGATGAAATTAACATTTAGGATTTGTTCTATGCTACATTTTATGGATCGATGAGTTCTTGTTCAAGAAATTATTCTCCATGCTAGTAGAAAGAAACTCATATATTTTGACCATGTAAAAAAGCACATTTCATTCTCATATTTCATAATTAAATAGTGGAATATTATGACATGTATTTAATTGTATAATAATCTTGGAATAGTTCCCACTCTCTTACTAAACTAATAGAAAAAACATTATGACATACATTTATTTCTAATGGTATCTGTTATAAATTAAATATATCTATTCATCGATAATACCAATGTTTTAAAGATCTACTGAGTATAAATACCATGAAAGGTATATCATGGATGTCCAGTCTAGTTTTTTCTAGAAAAATATTAATCTTCCCATAATTAGATAAACAAGCCTTACATTTTATACTCATTACATATTACCTATGAGTCTTGTATCACGAAATATTTACATAACTATTCAACACAACAAAAAACATTCATTCCTAATCTTCAAGAATTGTCTTCTTCTATCCAATGGATAGGTGAGAGAAATATTTTTTTAATGAATAAGAGTTCTATAAGAATCATTTGACTTAGAAATGTAGCAGTTATGTACTTATTACCTATTAAGTATGAACCGCACTTTCTCCACCGTAAAAGGGACTATACTTTAATGATATTAATGTATTAATACATACATAGTTATAGTATTTTGAAACACATTTGTGATAATAATGTTGTATGTAATAACCTAGAAGTAAAGTAGAAACATTACATATAAAGATGAATATTCACTAAAGAAGAAGAAAATAAAAGCTTATTCAATTCAGTTCAATGCATTTATTTTCTATAAAATTATTTCATGATAGTAAAATTAAATAACTTTATGTCAATACCTATTTTCTTTTGAATGAAGTTGTGAAGGTTCCTTTAGAAGTCGAATTTCCTTTGGAAGTTTCACATTCTATATCCAATTGTTCATCATAAGAACTAAATATAAATCATTCTTTTCTGTTCTTATTACTTGGATAAGGTTACCAAAAAGGTAATAAAGTGGTTTTTATATTATTATCATTTTTGTAATCATAAATGAAGATAGAAAAAATTGGTGAAAATTATCTTAGAATATGATGTATTAAAAGATCTTAATCCCATTTTCAGTTTCCGTAGATTTAGTGCAATCCTTACATATTCATATATGTGCTTCTCTTTCTCCATGAAAACATCTCAGAGATGAGACTATAGGTGATATCATCCATATCCTAATATAGTTACCAAAACTGAAATTAGGAATTTAAGAGAGAATAATGTCATAACCTTTATATTCTATATAACTCTTCTAAAACTAATTATCCTGTAAAAAATACTACACCCTCACTTTTTGAGGTTTCTTAACAGATATAGGGACACAATCACCTTGAATTTCATGTATCGTAGAATTGTGTGTAATCGCCTATAATACACATGGATATTCATGATAGTTTAGAAATTTACATTGAAAATTATTATTATACTATTTCTTAGGTTATTAAAATCCATTTTCTATAAAAATTAAATCTACTAGATTTGTACTTTTTACCTTTATTACCAATTTGGAGATTATTAATTAATTAATTACCATTATATATACCCTTCCATATAATCGAATTATAAGGATCCTCTATACTAGAGTGGGAATACTATTTCACATTTGTATTCTAATGGAATGTAACCTTGAAATTCTCTTAATACTCTATAAGCTATATTTATGCCACTACTCTAAGAGTTCAAGTTAGGAGTTCAACTTACCAACCACATTAACTGGAGGATCCTTGATCTGTTGACTGATGTCCTAGTTTCTCATAATCATAACATTGATTCCATTAAAACATTAACTATAATGTGATAAAAAGTTATCAATGATGCATCCTTAATACTAACTTTTGTTACGTCAACCCATCATTCTCCATCAAACTCCCCAGTAGTGACACGCACCCTCAGCTATGGATGACTAAGCACCAAAACTCAAGTTTTTTTAAATTAGAGTGATGGAAGGGGATTACGAATTATTAATTCTTTGAGGTCTTTATATTATAAAATTATTAAATGAAATAATTTTCTATTTCGTAATCATGTACTATGGGATCTCAATCACAACTGATTGTGTAATAAAATAAAATAAAAATTTTGAATCACAAGTTCATTTTATCTATGCATACTTGTTTATTATTCCACATGATAATGTGTACAATATTCATAAATAAAACAATAAACACATGAATAAATAAAATGATGACATATATATGACATGATACTAATTTTTGATCCATTTATTGAATAAGGGATTAACCTAGACCACAGGGGTCACCCATTCAATCACATTGCTTTTGACTAAAGTTATATCGTTTTTCCATCCAATGCATCAAATTATTTTCTGGGGCGTATTTGTAACTCAGCCTGAAATAAGTAACTTCTCATATTCTTTATTATAAAATAATACTTGCACACAGTTGAGTGAGTATCGAGAGTAAAAAATACAATTGATAAATTGGACACTTATTCTCATATACATTAAATGATAAAATGATGATATTCAGATTCCCATTAAATAAACTAATTATTACAAATTATATTCATAATAAATTAATAAATAAACATGAACTAGACATACATTGGTATGTCTATGGATTATTATCAGTCGATACACATAGAATTAACATATTATAATTTAATGTATAAATAAAATTAAAATTCCTTTAAATTAATTTTTTGATGAAATTTTATTGATTTTAAAATTGAATCATATTTTTAATTCAGAAATTTCACATTCTGTCTCAATATAAAATTAATTTTAATACAAAAAATTAAATTCATAAATTAATTTAATTTAACTTTGTAATTATGAATATAAATTTTTTAATTGAAAATTAAAATTTAATTAATTTAATTTAAATCCAATAATAAATTAAATAATTTAATTAATTTTTTATTACATAAAATTTAGCCGACCCTTAAAAATCCATGTAATTAATGTTCGGTTTAGGATAAACCTACACAGGCTTTCCCAAACCCATAATAGGTTTGGTAGACCTACCTGGCATGTTATGGGGTAATTCTAGTTTGTAAAAAGATATATATTGGAGTACCTCATGAAATAGGGAAGCTGGGTGGTCGGTACCCATTCGACTACGTGAGGTGCGAGGTAGTAGCCAATAAATGTCCAGTGGATTATCTCACTAGAAAAGAAGGGGGCTATTATGTCTTGACCTAAGTAAATGGATTGTGGTCTCTTGATTATTATGATCATGAAGAGGCCCATGTTTGGGCAGCGCTCAGTCGGTGACAATGAAGAAGGAGACACTATGACTAGCATCATCCTTGGTCTAACATTAGAGTGGTGGTGTTATCCTTTGGTCTCAACAGCATGGCTGGGGGCACCAGTGTATTATGCCCATTCAAGGAAACAACATAGAGGTTCATAGTGGTGATCAGATGATCTGGTTACTGGAAATGTGCATCTCATAAGTGAGGAAGAGTTCATAGCTAATCATTGATCCAACACTTATTCTCCTTGAAGGTCCTAGTTTGGTTGGACATAATAATGATGTGGTGTTGGTTGGGAAAGAAAAAAAAGTGGTGAACGTGATAACAGTAGAAAAGTTAACACATGACGGAAAAAAATCATTCCCTCCATACAAAAGCAATGCAAAATGACTGAAAAATATGTTTGTAGAATATAAATGTTTACACTAAAAATTTTAACATGGAAAAACCAACATAGGAAAAACCACAAGACATAGTCCAGAAAAAGAGATCCACTAAAAGCAACGAGTTTATGGTAGAGGCTCCCAAAGATGATTGGGATAACAAATGTAATACTTATATAAAACAATGGATCAATGGTAGAAAGAAGTTTCTATCTGAAGATAGATGAAAAGAATAACACAGCCTGATAATGAAACCCATAAATAGATCCGACCCTATAAATAAGGTTTTCATTGTTTGAATAAAAGGTGGAGATGAAAAATAAATAGAACAATATCAAATACAACCACAGGTGAAGGCTGATAAGAAAAGAAGAGTCTGGTCGGTTACAGATCTAAAAACCACTAGGTAAAACCTTATCTGGACTATGCTGAAGATTGTGAGAAGAGCCACACTTATAGGATAGAGATAATTCCAAAGGTCTCAAAATAATGGTCACTGAAAATGCGACAACCCCTTCTCAGATCTCTCTTATAGGATACATCGTGTTGGCACTACCTTGTCAATGTATATTCTAAAGTCTCTAATACCTTTATTTTATAAAAAAACAATCATCGTTAAAATTTGTAACTATACAAAAATTGTAACACCACAAGATTCCCTGGTACGCATCCCTTAGAATAATGCAATAGCTTGCGTTGTATGAAACTTCAAGTTCGAGCACACCATGACCAATCAAACTAATCATTATGAATATTAATACTCACTAATTGAAATTTTATAAATTTTATTTTTCAAAATGGACCATATTTTTTGATTTTTAATAGAAAAATTATCTTAGGGTGAATTTTAGATATTTTATGAAAACATTCAATTTTTTATGAATAGTGAAAAACACTACAATATTTTTTTAAACCGACTTTTTATTTAAATAATTACATATTTTAAGAAAATTTATTTTATATCAAAATAGATACATAATACCTATATATGTTTAATTTAATTCATTGGAGTCAGTTTACAACAATATTATATGTAAAAAAAATTGTTGACCTTTTAACTAAGTTTTACCCACCTTCTGTGCACATTTTCAAATTTGTATAAAACCGAATTTTTCTACATCTGTTAATTGAATTTCAAAAATATAAGAGAAATAGTTGATATTAGTAAGTAAATTTTGGTTCAATAGGATGAAAATAATTTTTGCTGAATAGTAACATTCGAATTTTATTTATAATGGTTTAAATTAAATAGGGTAAATGAAGGTAAAAATGTTATTATAATTACCTTAACACATGTTCTAATTCTATTAGATAAGTTTATTTCTACAAAAATAAACCTTTGTAATAAAATATAATCCTTTTAGATCTTGTTGGATTAGATTAGGACATTTTTTATAATTTTATTCAGTGAAGAGTTAAAAGTTTTAAATTCAAATTTTACTAACTAAACATTTTTTAATATATGGTTATATATAAGATAAATTCGATTATAAATATTCATTATAAATCATCAATTATTTCCAATGTAATTGTATTTTATTTATAATTTTTAGATAATATGTAATTAAATTTATTTTTACAACAATGATGATTCAATAATTACCTTATTAATGAATGATTAAAATAATTGATAATATAAATATAAAAATAACTATAAATTAAGGATTTTAATTAATTACTATAATTTTCTAGGTTAATATGATATGTTAGGATTTATTTAATTTTTTGAAGTTATAAAGTAGTTATGAATTTCACAAAAATCAAACACTAAATAGTTTCAAAATTGACATAAATGAGTTTTTAAAACAAATACTATTTTATTAAATGATATAATATTCCTAGAAATATAATGTTCAGACAAAGGACTTAAATAAAGTTATATATTTTAATAATTAACCAATTGAGGTTTTCTTGGTAGTTTATAGTATGTTTATTAACAATATAATAAAAAAATATAATGAGACATGGTAAATGTCAAAGTATTTAACTAAGAGTTAAATCTAGAAGATAAGGATAATATGGTGACCTAAACTTGTCTAAAACCTATTGGTTCAAAAAATATCGACCAATACCCACCTTAGGATAGAAATAAATCCATTTGAATCAATTAGAAACAAAAAATTATTTTTTCATAAAATAATATTTTGAGCTTTTCTTAAAGTGACCCTCACCTCTCTTATAAAAGGGTACATCCCCTTTTCTCAACATCACACCTCCAAAGTCATTTAAATGGGAAAAAACCTGGTCAAACATACTACCAACTACCATCAATAAAACCTAGATTCCTTACATTGATCATAAATACATCCTATGGATCCCTTTTGAACAAATCAAAAGGATGAACCTGAAGAATAGGTAATAATTTCTCCACCTATTTAATAGTTCTTTTCTTCTTCAACTTCATATTTCATTTTTGTTTTCTTAACAACATAATAACTCCACTACCTTCAACTTTCTTTGATGTTATTACAAATATTGTACAACCATATTCATTATTCTATCCATCCTATTAATGATAAAGTCATCATACATGTGTACGTATGGCTTATCATCTCCACATTGTTGTGCAGTTGTTATTCAACACCTCATTATTGGGATGGGTATAATAATAGTGCCTAATTTATGTAAATATTAAATATAACATGTTAATGATTCTGTATATATGATATGACATTAAATTAAATTTTATTTGACCATCAATAGAATTATATTGTTGCTCATGCATACGTACATATTACCATCTCCAAGAGCACGATGAGATTCATTCCCCATCATAACCATTATAGAATAATTTTCATTTTATGATTAAAAATAATGTTTGAGAACTAAATATCATTCTGGATATAGATAAAATACATTCAATCCATAAAAAACATTTCTTAGTATACAAAACATATAAAGGAAAACAAATTAGTTAACACCTGAAACAATGATACTACTTAAATATTACTAACAAAACAATATTAAAAGATCATATATGATATCATATTTATGTATGTGGTTCTTGAATAATTTAAAAACAATAATTTAACTATTATATAGGAGGATAATGTACCCTCTACCAAGGAAAATTACATGGTAAGGGTTAATTTTACAATCTATTTATTATCCGAGGTTTCTTATACGTGAGTATCTACATAGACCACTTTATAATCCACAAATGTGTTTCATAAAAATTTATTTCAAAATATTTTTACTATTTACTAGACTATGGTTTAATTTTATTTATACCCTCTTTTTAATTTTTGTAAAACGGATTAAATGGAATCTTTCTGTCTCTTTCCCAACAAGGTACATTAGGACCTTTTCTACAAATTATGGTAATAATTTTTTTAACATATACGGACGGTGGAACAATTTTCCACCTTTATAACATATTAGAAGATTACCATACAAGCTTATAAGATTATTTTCAAAATAAATGTTTTCTTTTATAATTATGTGACTTTTAAATGATTTAAAAATAGAAAGTGATATTTCCCTCTAATAATTTTGATTTCATATATGTTAACATCTTTTAATAGAGTTTACACTTGTTTGAAGTTGAAAAATTATATAACAATATTCCATAATGTAGTGAAGGTTTTGTGATATGTTTGATTGTGTATGTGTTATTTTTATACCATTCATGGTTTCTGGTAAAATTAATAACATTTCATACTCTCGTTTTAAATTGAATGTTTATGTTATGTTTCATTATTTTATTATAAGTAATGCATTAGACATTGTAAGTGATGGGTGGAGCCCTCTATAGCTCCTAAATTTATTGGTAGGGATTAGGAAACAAACTAGTGTCTTGGCAGAAGGCCTTGAAAGAATCTTATTTGTAGTCTTGGTACAAGGCCTTGACAATGTGGGTATTATGTCTGACATTATGCATTCCATCATTAAGAAAAAAGCGATTGATATTACATGTGATTATATGACTAGTTTAATATTCATGTGAATAACTAAAAGTAATTATTGGATTTATAATTTTCAAAGTATGAAAATTTTTATGTTTAAAAGGCTTTTGTTTTAGTCGTATACGTTGCATTAAATGATTGTGCTTATTTATGATAGTTTTCACTATATTGTTATCATTACTAAGCATTTGAGTTCACCCATTTTTATGTTTTATTTTTTCCAATATGTGAATAAGTATATTATGAATGACCTATAGGGACAATCTAAGTGATATGAATGTGTTCAATGGAGACACAATGTTTTTTTTCATTTCATAATGTAATGTATAACTTGTGTGTGTATCTAATACTTACATGGATACTAAACTGATTGGTATTTTGGGATTTGATCCCTTGTGATCATTCCAATGTTATGTAATAATCCATCGACTCTAGGTAACTAGGTTTGGGGTGTTACAATTGGTATCATAGGAAGTTTTGTAAAAACCTTGAATGCCTAATTAAGAAAAACTATGATTAGAGCACATTAACCTAAGATAGGCTTCATGGATTTGTATAGAAGAACATCCAATAATTTTAGTAATGTAGAGATTTTACGTATTTTCTATGTAATATATCACTGTCTGGATATGAGTAGGTAGAGGTGGATTTGGCCCAGTTGTACCTAGAAGTGAAAAATTTGACAATGAGTTTTGGTCTGGACCTGGGGTATCTTGGTACATGACAACGGGCCTTGCTATACTCTTGGTTATGACACACCTGAGGGATATGCTTAGGAAAATTATAATTTTCATTATAAACAATTATAAAAGATTAATTAGTAAATAATTCTTTAAAGAAAACATTTTTTATGATTAGAGATTATATGTAAAAACTGTTCAATTTATTATAGTTATTTTACTAGTTTGTAATTATTTATTCTGATTTATAAAATCATTTGTGTATTCCATTGTTTAGAAATTGCACCTAGTGGAATGAATGGAAATTTTATCAATGCACATACTCCATGTAGGGATTTCCCTCCTACTCATGATAATTATAGTGGAGTGGGTGATGCAATTGATGTGGAACAAATTATAACCATACTGGGAAAACTCACCATGGATATGAATAATAAGATTACTCATATGGAGCACCCTAATCCACAACGTGGAAGATCAATTTTATTTCATTTCATGAGGAAACAACCACCAACATTCAATGAGACTAAAAATCCATTTGTATCTGATAAATGGATAAGTTACTTAGAGAAAATATTTCATTCTTTGGGGAGTAGTGAAAGGGGAAATGTTTCCATCACAATTTATCTCCTCACAAGAGATATAGATCAATGGTGGTAATTAATTCAAAACACAAAAAAGGATTAAGAATTATCAAATATGGAATGGAGGTAGTATAAAGAAATTTTATTATAAAAAAACTTTCCTCTTGAACATCAAGTGGATATGGAAAGAACTTTTTGAGTCTGAAGGAAATGGAGGATGATAATTTTGCAATGTACGAGGAAAACTTTACAAGGTTTTCCAGACATGATATTGATTATATACATAACCCAAAGGGTATGATTGATCAATTATTTGATGGATTAAAACCATATCTCAGTCTAGAATTAGTCTAAAAATCATTCTCATCATACAAACATATAGTTTCATGTGCTATCAAGATAGAAAAGGAATTCTCAATGTCTTACCACTTTAAAGAAAAGTGAGAGAATAAGAGATCTACTCAACACTCTAGAAATGGAAATAAGGGGAAGAATGGAAAAGTTAAATTTCCATCCTACAGTAAATGAGTGAAGAAAAAATATTATACTTGTCTGAAGGGAATGAGAGTTTGTTATAAGTGTGGTGAAAAAGTCCACTAAGCATGTGATTGAATTGGAAAGAATATGGTAGTCAATGTTGGATGCTACAATTGTATAGAAATTTGGCATTATGAAAATGAATTTCGTAAGATCCAATGAAACTTTCCTCAGAAAAGGCCAAGGGAGAAAGGCTATGTATATGCAATCACTACTACAAAGGTTGGTTCATCAAATGACGTGGTGGAAGGTAATTTAATGGTTTACTCAAATTTATCCAATGTTTTATTTTATTCTGGATCATCGAATTTTTTCACATCTTCTAAGAATTTCACAGAAAAAAATGATATTTCCAATTTGAATTTACCAGGGATTTTTCAGTCAAAACTCTTAAGGGAAGTACAATTGAAACAATGTTTTGTCAATCAGTTCCCATTAGGGCATATAAATGTGCTTTATCTGCTAATCTCATCATCATACCCATGATTGAATTTTCTATAATCCTCTATATGGATTGGCTTTAATACCCTAATTCAAAAATTTATTCTAAGAAGAAGGAGGTTTCAATTTTTTATGATGATAAGGAATACCTTTCCTTTTGAACAGAAATGTCACTATCTGATTCTTATCTAGATCCACCCCCAGTAGCTCAACTAAATTCAATTATTAGTGAGGAAGGGTGTAAAATAACAATGGGTGAGGAAAATAATGTTCAAATAGAGGATGTACCTATTGTACAAGAATATGTATATGTGTTTCAGAAGGATTTACTTGGACATCCTCCAAAGTGAGAAATTGGGTTTTCCATTAATTTAATACCTGGTTTGAGGCCCATATCAAATTACCCTTATAGAATGACCATTGTTGAATTATTGTATCTAAATAAACTACTAGAGGAGATGTGTAATAATGGATTTATTCTCCCAATAGTTTCTCTATGGAGAGCCCTAGTTCTTTTTGTTAAGAATAAAGATGGATCTATTAGATTGTGAATTGGCTACAGAGAGATCAATACTATAAAAATAAATAACAAGTATCCCCAACACTGAATTGATGATTTATTCTATGAACATCATGGAGCTCAATATATTTCAATTATTGACCTTTGATCTAGATATCTTCAGTTGTGTGTGAAGAAGGAATACATTCCAAAGATAACATTTCATACCAGGTATAGGAATTATGAGTTTATAGTAATGACTATTGGACTGAATAATGCACCCTCTGTCTTCATGGATCTAATGAATAAAGTTTTCAAGTAATATCTTGATGAATTTTTAGTAGTATTTATTGATTATATCTTGTTTTACTCCAAATGTTATGAAGATCCTGAAAATCACTTGCGAACTATTCTAAAGACTGTTAAAAGAAATGAATTATATGAGAAGTTTAGCAAGTGCGAAATCTAGGTATAGGGGATTTCTATTCATGGCCATATTGACTTTAAATATTGAATTTATGTTGATCCTTAAATGAAAAATGAAATATATGAATGACCAGCACCAAAAAGTATAACTGAGGTATACAGTTTTATTGGCTTAGTAAGTTATTATCGGCGTTTTTTTCTAGAAATTTGCCTGATTGGGTAACCATTAACCAAGATCACATGTAAAGGGGTTAGATTTGTTTGAAAAAACTAGTGGGAATAATTTTTTGAATAATTGAAGAGAATACTTTTCAATGTTCTTATCTTTACTCTAACATCGGTAATGATGTGTTTTTTATCTATAGTGTTTCTTAAAATAACGGAATGGGTTTTGCCTTTATGTAGAATGATAAGGTTATTTCCTATGAATCACAAAAGCTAAAAATTCATGAACCAAGCTATCCCACTCAAGATCTTTAGTTAGCAGCTATAATCCTTGATATAAATATGTGGTGACAATATCTCTATGGTGAAAATTTTGAGATTTATAGTAATAACAAGAGTTTGAAGTATATTTTATCATAGAAAGTACACAACATGAGGAAAATGAAATGGCTCAAAATACTCAAATATTTTGATTTCACCATACACTACCACCCTATGAAGGAAAATATGGTGGTAGATGCTTTTAGTAGAATGGATCATGGAGTTCCGAATAAGATGAGAATTGAAATGTATTCTATATTCATGTAGATTGTAATGATGGATATGGGAATAACCATGGATGGTGAAACATCAATACTTTTTCAAATGGTTGCAAACTATCATTACTAGAATATATAAAAAGTTTTCAGACTGTTGATAAAGAGTTTCAATAAAAAATTAATGTCATGGATGATGGGAGATTAATCGACATTGTATATAAATATGGAATTATTAAATTTGGGAGGGGGCTTCGTGTTCCTGAAATACTTGATCTAAATGGAGAATTATTGGATGATGCTAATAGCTCAAATTTCTCTATACATCCTAGTAGAACTAAGAAGTATAATGATTTAAAGGAAAATTTTTATTGGGACAACATGAAGATAGATATTATTGATTGTGTGTCAAGATTTACAGTTTGTCAATAGGTGAAGGCTGGAAGAAACAATCCTGGAGGAATCATGCATCCTCTTCCCATACCTGATTGGAAATGGGATGATATTATGATGGACTATGTCATCAGGATACCAAATACTCTTAGATGGAATGATGCAATATGCGTAATTTTTTATCCTTTACCAAGTCAACACATTTCCTTGCTATAATAGAAGATTTACCACTTCAATATTTATCAACACTGTATATAAATGAATTTGTAAGACTTCATGGTGTAACCCTATTGATTGTTTTTGGATTTTCATCCACATTTTACATCAATATTCAAGATAAGTCTTCATAAATCCATGGATACTGAAATTCATTTGAGCACTGCCTACCACACTCCAGATGATGGACAATCAGAATGGACAATTCAATCCCTAGAAATCATGTTGAAATCTTGATCACTTGACTATCAAGGTGTGTGGGATTATTATTTACCTCTAGTAAAATTTTCCTATAGAAATTTCTTCAATTCAAGTATTTATATGGCACCATATGAAATGTTATATTGGAAGAGGTGTCGCACACTAACTTGTTGGGATAGTGTTGGTGAAAGAAAACTCATAGGCCCAGAACATGTTGATGAAACCATATAAAAGGTTAAGATTATCCAAACCCATATCAAAGTACCTAAATGTTGGAAAAAGATTTATGCTGATAACTGATGGAAAGATTTAGAATTTCTGGTAGGAGATCATGTTTTTCATAAAGGTATCTTCATTGAATGGAGTTATAAGATTCTATAAAAAGGGAAAATTAAGTCCTAGGTACATCAGAACTTTTGAAATTCTAGAACAAATTAGATTTGTAGCTTACCATTTGGCATTGCCACCAAGTCTCTCCAAAGCTCATGATGTGTTCCACATATCACTATTGATAAAATACATGCATGCACAAATGCATGCACTCACCTATGAAAAAATTAAACTAGAACCTGATTTGTGTTATTGTGAAGAACCTCTAAAAATTATTGATACCATAGAACAAGTGTTGAGAAACTGGACGACTCGTCTAGTAAAATTTCCATAGAGAATTCATAAGATGGAAGAGGCAATGTGGGAACTTGAGGAACTTAGGATGAAGAACCCCCCAGTTCATTTTTTGAAATAATATTATAGAAATTTCAGGGATGAAGTTATTTGAAGATGGGAGAATGTTACACCCCAAACTTCCATGGTATACTTATCTTTCAATAATGCAATAGCTTGGTTGTACGCAACTTCAAGTTCTAGCACACCACGACAAATCAAACTAGCCATTAATAATAGTAATACCCACTTTTTGAAATTTTATAAATTTTATTTATCAAAATAGACTTCATTTTTTGGATCTGGAATATCAATATTATCTTAGGGAGATTTTTTGGAATTTTCCTGAAAACATTCAATTATTGATGAATAGTGAAAAACGCAGCGTTATTGTTTAAAACTGACTTTTTATTAAAATATTTATTTATTTTATTTAAATTTATTTTTAAGTCCATGTAGATATATATTAGCTATATAATTTCAATTTAATTAATTCGAGTCATTTTATAATAACATTAGATGTATAAAATTTTATTGAACTTTTTACTGTCTTTTACCCCCTTTCTAGGCACATTCAAAAATTTGCTTAAAATGTAATTTTACTGCTTCTGTGAATTGAATTTCAAAAATATGAGATACATGGTGTATATCAGTATGTCAAATTTGGATCAATTTGATGAAAATATTTTTTATGAATAGTAACTTTTGAATTTTATTTTTCTCGATTAAAAGTAAATAGGGTAATTAAATGTATAAATGATATTATAATTACTCTAATACATTTCTTAATTCTATTTTCTTAGTCTAATTATACCAAAATAATCATTAGGAAGAAAATATGATCATTTTTTATCAAAATGTATTAGATTAGGACATTTATTATTATTTTATTTAATGAATTGTTAAAAGTTTTAAATTAAAATTTAATAATTAAAACTTTTTTAATAAAGGGTTATACTTAGATAAATTCAATTATAAATATTAATTATAAAACTAAAACGATTTCCTACATAATTTTATTTTATTTATAATTTTTAGACATTAAATAATTAAATTTATTTATGACACGTTGATGATGTAGTAATTATCTTATTAATAAATGATAAAAATAATTGACATTATAAATATAAAAATAAATATAAATTGAGGCTTTTGATGAATTACACTAATTTGAATGGTTAATATGACATATTTGGATTGATTTAATTTTTTTAATGTGATAATGTTGTTATGACTTTCACAAAAATAAAATACAAAATACTGTCAAAATTCATATAAATGAGTTTTTAAAACAAATAATATTTTATTAAATGATATAATATTCCAATAAATCTAAGTATCATCCAAAGAAGTTAGATAAGGATATATATGTAAATAATGAACTAATTGAGTTTTTCTAGGTAGTTTATTGTTTGTTTAATAACTATATAATATAAAAATACAAGGAGACATGGTTAATGTCAAACTATTTAACTTAGAGTTAAATATAAAATATATGGTTAATAAGGTGACCTAAACCTCTCTAAAACAAATTGGTTGAGATGATTTCAACCCATACCAACCATAGTACTGAAAGAAATCTTTTCTTATCCCATATAAACCGAATATTATTTTATAATAAAATAATATTTCATGTTTTTTCAAAAGTGACCCTCACCTCTCATATAAAAGGGCACTTCCCTTCTCTCCAAATCACACCTTGAAAGTTATTTGGTACTGACTAACCCATTTCAAATATATTCCAAACTACTATAACTTCATTATAGGGGACTTACATTGAAAAAAATACAACCTATAGAGCCCTTTTGATCAAATTAAAAGGAAGAACCAGAAGAAGAGGTAATAATTTTGTCACCTATTTCTATGTTCTTTTCTTCTTCAAAATCATCTTTATTTTTTTTTCATACAAAAATAATAAATCCAATACCTTCTACATACTTTTATGTTATTATAAATATGTTACAACCATATTCATTATTCTATCCATCCTATGAATGACAAAGTCACTATACATGCGTATGTACGACTTACCGTCTCCATGTCGTGGTGTAGCTGTTATTCAACACTTCATTATTTGGATGAGTATAATAATGATGTATAATTTATTTTAATAATAAATATAACATGTTAATTATTCTTTTTATATGATATAATATCCAATTAAATACTATTTCACCATCAATAGAATGATATTTTTTGTTGTCCATATACATGGATTATTGTCTATACGAACATGATAAGATTCATCCCCCATGGTAAACATTCAAGAATAATTTTTATTTTTTGAATAAAGATAATTTATAAGAACATAATATCATTCATGAAACTAATTAAATACATCATATCCATAACAAACATGTCTTAGGTAATAAAACATATAAAGAAAACTGAATCAGTTAACTCCCGAAAAAATGATACTACTGAAATATTACTAACAAAACAATACAAGAAGATCATATATTATTTCATATTTATGTATGTGGTTCTTTAATAACATAATAATATAGACTTATTTAATATACATGATGTTAATGTACCTTCTAACAAGGAAAATTACAAGGTAAGGGTTAATTATACAATTTCTTTATTATTTGTGGTTGATTATATGTGAATATCTACTATGACCTCTTTTTCATCCTCATTATTGTATCTTAAAAATGTATTTTATAATTTTTTTTTACAATTTACTAGATTATGGGGTAATGTAATTTATACTCTTTTTTGAATTTTTATAAAATGGTTTGAATGAAATCTTTCCATCGCTTTCCAAATAAGGTTCGTTACGAACTTTTCGACAAATTAAGGTAATAATGTTTTTCAAACATATAGAGTGGGTGAAGATAATTTCAGCAATTATAACATTTTTGAAGCTTCCCTTACAATATTATAAATGTATTTTGAAAATAAATATTTTCTTTTATAATTATGTAACTTTTATATGATTTTAACATTGAAAGAGATAGTTCTCTCAAATTGTTTTGATTTCATCTATGTCAAATTCCTTTAATTGATTTTACACTTGTTTGAAGTTAATTTATTGTGATAGAATCTTCAATATTGTATTGAAGGTTTTTTGATATTTTTTATTATGGATGTGTTTTTTATACCATTCTTGGTTTAGGGTTAAAGTATTAACATTTTTCTTTCAATTTTTAATACAATTGTTTATGTTATGTTTTCACCTTTTTATATGAGGAATGCATTGGACTTAGTAATTGATGGGTGGAGCCCTCTATAACTCCTTGACAAATTAGTAGGTCTCATGATAAAAACAGTGTCAGGGAACAAGGCCTTGAAAAAATCTTATTTTTAGTCACGACACGTGGCCTTGACTATATGGTTATAACGTGTGGCATTATGTGTTCCATCATTATGTAAATTTTTATTTATTTACATGTGATTATTTTACTAATTTAATATCCATGTGAATAAGTAAATTGAATTATTTGATTTATATATGAAATATTATGCTAATGTTTATATTTAAAAGGATTGTGTTTTAGTCTTATACATTACCTTAAATTTTTTATGCTTATTTATGATAGTTTTGACTATATTGTTACCATAATTGAGCATATGTGATCACCCCTTTTAATGTTTTATTTATCCTATGATGCGAAGAAGTATATTATGAATGACCTTCCTATATTTTCTATTTTATAATAATATGTTCAAAGGAGACACTATTTTTTTGTTTTTCTTTTCATAATGTATTGTAAAAGTAATGTACGTATCTACTACATACATGTCTACTAAACTGATCAGTCTTTCGGTATTTAATCCCTTGTGATCATTCCAATGTTATGTAATAATTCAATGACTCTGTGTAACTAGGGTCTGTGTGTTACAAAAATGCTTCTTCAACCCACATTAGAATCATGTCTCTTCCTGAATTTATTCATGTTATCTTGAACTCATTTAATTTGAAACCATATGGGAACCATTTGAGGAGGAACCCAAAAAATTCCCCCTCTGACTCAAGTGTGAATCATCACCAACCCTTTTTCCCTTATGATAAAAAATTATCGACATCCCATGTTAAAATAAATCAAAAAATGAACTATTATTTCCATCAATAACATAACATTCCTCAGGAATCCTTCTATTCAATATCAATTTCAATATTCTAAAAACACCTCGGGTACTGCAGATTTCTTCTCATAATGTCCATCGACCCTTGAAAAAACTACCCCACTGGATACCTATTGCTATATTCTACAATGGAGGACTTCAACCAAACCCTCTGATACTAGATGTTGGGAAATATGATAATGTGATGAATGCGCAAACCACATAAATGAGAATGTGAAACCGAAATAAAATCATTCCCTCCAAAAAAATAAGATGTAAAGTGAACCAAAATAAATTTTAAAAACATAAATTCGAACACCAAATTTTTTAAATGGAAAACCCTAAAGGAAAAAAACAACATAAAAATTTCAGTGTCAACCTTTATATTTTTCACATTTATTTTTCTGTCATTGCATATATAATTTTGTTTTGAGAGAACATTTTATTTTCCCTATATGTTCCATTTTCAATTTTTTTACATTCATCACATTGTTTTCCTTCCAAAAATCTGGTATTAGAGTGATTAGTTGAAGTCCTTAGTTGTAGAAAGTTTTGGATAGAATATGGTGGAGCAATTTTTTTAAGGGCTCGAAGAATGTTATCATAAGACAGATGAGGTACTATAGATGTTTATGGGATATCGAACGTATGACAGAATATCATGATTCATGAGGCCTATTTTACTAATGAGGACATTTAGAGTTTAGTTTTGGATATTTTTTTGAAAGGTAAGTTGATATTTTTTTATTAGAAGTGAAAAGGGGTAGGTGATGATCCCTACTTGAGTTGGAGGGGTTGTTTGTTAGTCACCTCCTCAAATGGTTACCATGTGGTTTCTAATTAAATTATTTCAAGACATCGTAAATTAATTCACATAAATACACTATTTTAATGTGGGTCAAAGAAGAATTTTTGTTGATATGAAAATTTTCATGCTGATTTTTTTATAAAAGGAAGGCAGTGAATAATTTGGAATATACACTTGAAAGGAAGTTCCAGCACGATGTAGACAGTTGGAGAGAACTGAGAAGGTGTTGTTGTGGATGCAGTGACCTATGTTGTTATATGTGTGGTTGTATCTATATCCCATATTTGTGGAACTCCTCACAATCTTAGACACGGTGTAGTTAAGGTTTTACATAGTGGTTTTTAGATCTTCAACATGTGAAACTATTATTTTATGATAAGCTTCTATCTATGGTGCTATTTGATCTGATCCTGGTGATTTTTCAACTCTAGAATTTATTCATATAATGAACACCCACTTAACCTAGTTAGATCTATTTTGGGATTCTATATCAGATTGTGTTCTTATTTTCTAGTTGTTTTCAGAATGCATCTTCTTTCCGACATTGATCCATTGTTTTATTTGAGTATAACATTTAGAGATCCTGATTATCTTTGGGAGTCTTTATCTTGTAATCATTAATTTTAGCAGATAAAACTTTTTGATCTTGTTCCAATGGTTTTTTCCATTTTTGTTTTTCAAGGTTAAAATTTTATGTGTCCATATTTATATTCCACACACTTAATTTTGGGTTCTTGTGCATCTACATTTGTATAGAGGTAAATAATTTATATCCACTGCATGTTCACTTTTTTTGTTGTTAGTGCATTCTTCACTTTTTCATATTTACCAGTATCTAGTATCTGAGGGGTTGTTTGATGTTCTTGGATGAAAAATGTGGTGTAAAGCATTTGGTGCATCAGTTTTTTCAAGGGCTAAAAGGATGTTATCAAAAGATAACAACGGTACCATAGGGGTTTTTCGAGATTCTTTACCATGTTTTTTGGGATCCTCCTCAAATGGTGCCCAAAATATTCTAATAAAAAGTTCCCAAGACAACATGAATTAATTCACACAAATACATTATTTTAATTCGGGTCAAAGAAGAATTTTTTTGGAGTTTCAAAACATCATGCTAAGCATCTTGTTATAAAATGTAGGTAGTGGATTCTTTGTAATATACACTGGAAAGGAGAAGTCATTACAATCTAGTGAGTAAGAGTAAACTGGGAAGGGGTTGTCATGTTTGTAGTGACCCATGTTTTGAGACATGTGACAATATCTCCATCCTAGAACTGTGTCTCTCCTCATAATCTTTTGCACGGTGCAGTTAAGGTTTTACCCAAAAGTTTTCAGATTTAAATCCTATGAAACTCTTGTTTTCTAATCTACTGTCATCTATGGTGGTTATTGATATAATCCAAGTGATTTTTTATTTAACCTTATATATAGACAGGTAACACATTCTTTACCTATTTAGATCTAGTTTTATGTTTCTTTAGCAGGTTTTGTTCTTCATTTTAGGCTTCATTCAGACGACATATGCTTTCAGACTTCGATCCTTTGTTTTAATTCAGTATTAATTTTTAGATCCTGCTTATATTTGGGAGTCACTAACATGTAATAATTTCTTTTATTGGACCCCAATTTTTGGACTAGGTCCAATAATTTTTCCTATTTTCGTATTTCCATGTCAAAATTTGTAGTGCCAACATTTATATTCTGAAAACTTATTTTTAGGTCATTGTGAATCTGCTATTGTTTGGAGGAAAGATTTTATTTCTGATATGTGTTTTCCTTTCTGTTGTTTGTGCATTACTCACAATTCTATCTTTCCATCAGATATGAAAGTCAGTGGGAGATCTACACATGATGGGTGAGACAAGATGGTGGGAAGATGATCTTTTAGTGGTATAGTGAGATGGAGGAAACAATGAGATAAGTACACACTAAGGTGAGGATGGCACCAAATCAATAGACGACATGTCAATAGGGTGGAACCACATCATCTAGTTATCTCTGGTGAGTCACTTATCCCACTCAAGAAGTAGACAAAGGGTGGGGTGTACCATTATTAAAAATCATCAAAAATATGATATTTTTACATCATGAAAAAATTTCAGCATCCAATCTGATTTATTTTTTTTGTGCTAGTATGATAACCATGAAACACCACCTCCATAGTATTTTAAATTATATTTTATTATATTTCAAAAACATATTTCATAAGAAATAAAAAAATTATATTATTATTAATGAGTAACATATGAGAAATAAATTTGGTTGCCAAAATTCACTATCCTGGTGATGGTAAAATTGATGGTGACCAAGTTCAAATGTGAATACTAATGTCATAGTTTTCATGTATAATTTTAATAAATAAATATATATTCTAATTTCAATACACTGCATGAATTATTTCAATATTAATTAAAAAAATAGGATTACAATATATTGGATATTTGATATTAGATTCAAATGATTCATTCAAGGTTTGGACCAGTAAAATGCACACTATTAAACAAAATGAATGTTTAATTTTTATTTATCTTAAAACTGTTCAAACATATCTCAGATACCAGTTGTATGTACTAGGGTGGCTCATCAATATCCAGTGGGTTAGGGATTTAAAATTTTACACTGAATATTATCAAAACATCATCATCATCTTTGATGCACTCCCTCATCATAAGCCTGAAGATCACTCAAGAAGAAAAATAAGTAAAAAATTAAACAAAAAATACATGGTTTGATCTATATCCATTCATACATAAACATTTTGTTTTGGATGATCATTTCTCAATGAATTAATATTTAAATTATACTTCATTATCTTTATACACTTTAAGAAATTGTGGGATCACCAATCATCAAATTCAATATTATAGCACGAAGATCCGATGAAACCTTTGATATTTCAAAGATCACCATGTCACCCTTCTTGAAATGTAGGAGATATATCTTGATCTAATAACCTAGATTTAGATATTATATCTTTAAAAATATGGATAAGAGATAGAATCTCTCAAGATATTTCCATGAATATTCTTTTTCCAAGACACACTTCCCCTATTTATAGGGTATCATGAAATTACCTGGAATGCCTAAACAAAACCAAAGAATAAAATTCTATATTAATTATATATTATGAAAAATATAATTAGTTAAAAATATCATTTATATTATTATAATTTTCTTGTAACATAATAAATATATTATATGATAATACATTATCCATTAAATCTACTCCCCCTTCCCATAGTTATTAAATTGATATTTAGCTTTTTAAACTAATATTTGTTCAAATAATATTTTCCATATATTTACATTGAAACTTGTAAATATATATTTTAATTAAACTCAATTCTCATTATTCACAAAATTATTAATATTAATTCATTTATTTATTTGGTGTTCATATATCATAGTAAAAAACCCAAACTGAAGTGGTGGGGCTCAACATGTCCTATATTTATATTAATTAAAATATAGATGACTTTTGAATATGATACTATGTGTAACAATCTATTCCCATATCTCAATAGTAGTGAATAATATTTACATATGAAGAAAAGAGTCATGAAACCCATAAATTCCCCCGAAGAGGTAAAAAGATTCATAATAATGACAACAAACCTAATGATACAAACTATTTAATATAATATCTTTGTCTCTAGATATCTCATAAATGAGGATGCACACACATGTCATCATAATTTTCTTTCTTTATTATTTATTGATATAACTAGATGGATTTGAAAAGGACTACCGTGGTCTTAGATTTATCATGGTAAGACCATCATGATTATCCATGCATAATATATTTTACTTCCTCAATATGGCAGATAAAAATTCAGTATTTATCATTCAATAAATTCCATGCCACCGACGACTCACACAACACAAGATACCTCACAATAATTTCATTATTGTTTTTTTAATTTCATAAAATTACACGATCAAATGAAGTAAATAGATAATGATTAAAATCCAAGAGACCAATTCACATTTCGATAGACGAGAAGAACAAATTTCACTTGAAACATGTAGTGTTTGTTTTGGAAAGTATGTCCTCATGATATCACTACTAAAGATCAACAACTAAAAAATTCTCGAATAATAGTCTCAATGTTTATGATCCATCAGCACATGAGAGTTTGGAATCATAAATTTCTCATTAGTATGATGTATCTTGACCATAGTAACATGTTTAAGATTAATTTCTTAATATCTCAAGGTTCTAATTATATCCTATGATCTTTTATTGCATTTTTATAAAACAATTATTCTATGGAAGCTTCCATTAAATAGATTATGCATAAATATATACATTATAATGGTGAATGTACATCATTCATATATAATGTTTTACCAGATATGTTAATCAACTGTATTTTTTGAGATTGGTATAGGGGATCCACTATTATAACAGATCTTGTTTTAATTTTTTGATAGTGGAATCAGAATAGTTATCATCATTGAAGTTGTCTATAGGGGATATAGAATCTTATCCTTATCTACAGAATATAGTTGTTACCCCCACTATTTTTACAGTGTTTTGGGAATTCTCAGTATAAAGATACCAACTACGAGGTCTTACGTGCCTGGATAAACACTAGGAATGGTCCTAGTGTATATTATAATGGTGGGGATAACACTATCATTTCCATAGGATGGAAAACATTACCATTGGCATTGTGGTACTAGGTAGTGTGAGAGTTTTATACATCCCCATTAAGGATACATATAGGTGTGTAAAATATGTACTAGGACCTACAATAATATTTTTTGTGTCCATTAATTAAGAATTTTGTTGCATAGTTTTTCTCCGTAGGACTCACTTATTAACAAGTAAATGATGAGCACCAAGATCCTTCATGTTTTTCTCAACCCCATGAGGTGATAGAATAAATATGATAAGTAATATCCCATGAATTATTTATGGGGATTCCACATATATCTCGGTGACACAATTCAATCTTGTAGATCATATAAAAACACAACAAGTCATCCAACCTCATAGTCATTCAATAGTAGAGATTTGTAGAGATATTGGTACACTTGTATGTATATGATACATTTTATCTCCATGGATTTTCCTTGAATATACTTTCAGACCATGATTATTGTTTCATAGTATGACTATGAATATGATTTATTGAGGCCATTAGGGCTCAGATTCATTTGAAAATAGTGTTTTAGCCCTATAATGATGTCCAGATTGAGCAGACCATTATAGTCTTGGAGGACAAGTTGCATCCTATTATGTTTGAGTTTTTCCATGGTTGATTGGATCACCAACCCTTTGAAGTTTTTTGTTCAAAAATACTTAAAATTTCAACATTGGTATAATTGCATTCTAGATCTTGTATGGGAGACCATATGTGTCCCCATATTGTTGGAATGATCTAAGTGATTAAGCGGTCATTATCCAATAGCTAGTGTGAGAGATTATAGATAAGTTTTTGAATCATCCAAGACTGGATGAATACTTCACTAATACATCCAAAGACATATTTGGACTGACCTGGGATACATATAGATTGAAAGAGGGAGACGATGTGTTCCTATTGGTATCACCTCTACGTGGCTTGTGTATATTTGGAATAGGACAAAAGATATATCTAAGGTTCATTTGACCTTTATAGATATTGTTTATTTTTGGTGAGATGGAATATAACTTTGGTTATACCTCAATCGTTGGACTGGGTGTCTGGCTTCCTCGATGTGACACACTTGAAGAGGTACATGCAAAAACCCTCCCATGAAATTGATAATGGAGAGCTCAACATTGAGGTTAATGCTACCTTTACTAATTACCCAAGGATTATTCTAGACTAATAGGATATGATCCATTGTGGGTTATTTATTCTCCTACTACATATCTAGTGGTAGCATAGAAACCTTCACGAGGGCACTAGAAAGAAGGAGTCCATGACGCAAGACCATTACCATCTTCTTTTTTAGTAGGTTTTCTATTTATAGGATGAAAATATCTAAGGTTTAGAGAATGTAATGGATCTAATTTTTCCACATATTACATTATGGTATTGTATTTATTATTTTGGTAGCCAATAACTATAAAGGTTTAAGATTTCGAGGCTCGATGTGCTTAGAGTTAATTTAAAAAAATTATTAAATATATTACTTTAAAATATTTAATGATTTACCAAAAATGTGGAATAAAACATGAAAATTGGTCCATATCATAACTATAAGGGCACTATTGATGTCATATCATGAGTTTTAACCTAAGTTCATTAGAACCATAGTCATTATCATGTGATTTTTTAAATGTTTCGAGTAGCACATAATTAAGAATATAATTTAATTCATTTATATTATTTATTTTAGTTTGTTGATTCAACGACCTAAATTTTACTCTTTAAATGTGATTTTTGAACTAATTCACATGGTTATCATCATAACCCTATTAATTGATAGTTAAACATGGAGGAGTTTTTGAAAACATTGAGATCTTGGAGCCAAGGATCCTACTTTGGTGATTGGTGGGCCAAAAAAACAAGGATTCCACCAAAAACAACCACCAAAGTACATTATTCTTTCGTGATCAATCCCAAATATAAGTAGAATTTATTATTTGGGAAATACCATCTGGCTATTTTATCCTGACTGAACGTGGATTAATTCCTTAAACATGAATTGATTCACGTATTAATGGTATATTTTTTTTTGTGGATCTATATTGAATGTTTATTATTTCCCCAATTTGTCCTTCTAATTCTACAAAAATGAATAAGGGCCAAAAGAACTATGGTTGAGGTACATTCCTCACACCTTATGGATGATGTATTTTCCCCCATTTCATCAAAAAATCATCGTGGGTATTTTTTAGTCACATTATTTGACGATTACATAGTATTGGATAATAATGTTGACTTTTTATAACATAATGGGTCAATACTACATGTGTCCTTTGTGATCAAGGGTGATATCGCGGTGAGACAATGATACATGAATATATAAGGCATATCAAAAAGGATTTTGGTATCATTCCATTCATGATTCTAAGGTGAAACTGTAGAAGGTGCATCTGGGAATTTATTGAGGGTATTTGAAGTCAAAAATCATCGTATCTAGTGAGGGGAAATGATTCCAAACCAAGATATTTATTTTGTTGTGAGGGATATGGTGGCGTTGACATGGGTAGGGGTTATTGAGGAAGAACCTACGGGTTGTTGAAAATCCCTTGTTACATGGAATGTAATTAGTAGTTGCATTCCATGTGTCCCCCCTTGCTGTGGTGCTAGGTTTTCATCCATAGATACACATAACAGGTCATGTGACTATCTCACATGTTGTATGTCCCAAGTTGGAGGCTCACCATGTATCTTAGATGATACATGGGCATGAGTCTATACACAACATGGCTAAAAAACATGGATATGTGTAAATAGGTTAGTAAATGTCGACGACCAGATTACATGGCCATGTGTTTATGGGTGTGAACTTGTACACAATCATACTATAGGTTCATGTGTACCTAAGATGGTACATATACATCACCTAACTATATGGAGAGGTGTACATGAGGTGGTACATGGACACAACCTGAGTAAAGAGACAAGGTTCTGTGTATAATAGAATGGATAGACAATATGGGAGATCGACTCAGAGGTCTCTACATGATCAGTATATATAAATATATATTCCACGTGAGGTAGAACCACACTACCATATCATGGTCTTTCTTAACATTTCATATACCCCCAGTACATGCCCTGTACTAAATTCAAGTGTTCTTAGAGGCCTTTGTTTATTAATCTCTATTAATATTGATTCATTGTCTTCCATTTGTCTGTTACCTTAATGGTATAGTGAAAAATTATGTCCACATATCAATATATTTACTCCCACAGGATGATGTTTCTTATATAGTGTCCGTGTCTTCCGTATATAATATTGGCATGTAGTCCTCTATTATTCATATGCCTTTGGTGGGATTTACATAATCAGTGTGACCAGTTGAGCACAGAATTGATCCACCATCTATAATTCTATTTCATTATGCTTCATAGTATAATGGTTTTTTGACACCCTACATAGTGGATTGACCCATATTTGGATTTTGGTGTCTTCCGATGGTCTGGTGTGTGATTCCATATCTTAATATTAGGTCCATACATACTAGTGAGATTTCATTTCTAGTTCCTAATGATCTGGACCACTTGAATGAGTGTCTCTATTGATAACATGTATAATGGGTTGGATTCTTTTAGAATAATAATTTCCCTAAGTAGAATCCTATGGCTGGAAGTTTGGTTTAGACCACATAGAGCAACAGTTTCCTTCCAGAATATATCTAGGTTTTTCTTGCTGTATTGGTTTCAATGTCATTGTTATGATCTAATTATTCTTAATTATTTATTTATAGTGTTTCATGTGTTCCATACTGATTATTTCTATACCCCCCCCCCAGCAGGGGCTCTGCCCTCATATGTTCTGTCTTATGAAGATCATCCATTTGACAGTGTCTAGTGAGGATAAAGAGTGGGTGGGGCATAGGAAGGTCTTGACAGACCAAGGTTTTTCATACATGGTGTCATTTGATATATTCCCATACCCCATGATCAGGTTGGACTATATTTGTTTTTTTGGTCTTGTATTTTATCCTCCTCTTCATATTCAATACCTCACTACCATACTCTGATTGTGGTAAAATAGTTGTATGAATTCATTAGTATCAGTTGTTTTTCATTTAAAAATTGTACAGTACTTGATGTGTGTGTGTGTTTACATGTATACTAGGGTAATTCATCCCCTGTTTTCCATTTGTGTTCTTAGCATCATTCTCAAGACCTTTTTTATTAAAGGTGAGATTAGGTTAGTCGTGGTCTGGTCCCCATTGAGCCATGTCATAACAAATCATTGTAGAATTTGTTATCAAATGCATATGATATATATTTTTCAATCATAGTTTTGGAATATATTGAATAATTTTAATGATATATAATTATGTATTTATTTAGATTAAACTTTCTGTTTTTCTGTTGAAATTTTGAGATTAGAGTATTATTTCAAATATAAAGGTTAATTCAATTTTAGAATTATCTTTCCTTGTGTTAACTATTTTAGTTTGTTCAAAGTCTAAATACAAAATCAATGGTTTATAATAGATTTGTGGATTATGGGATCCATTGTATTTTTATTTTTATACATTACACATGAATAATTCATCTTGAACACTCAAAATGATTTTGAATAGATGATACTATAGTGGAATTTTACTGAAGGTTGAACTTATAACTACCAAGTAAGTATATATCCTTATATGATTATAATAAATGGTAAAAAAATTCCAAAATTCATGTAAAAAAGTATTAAAATAAAAATTTTATCATGTATTATTAATTTCTATTTAATAGATGGTCTATTTCATACAAGATTTATTTATGGTTCTTTTGTCATTAACTTTCTCATAATCATTCAATTTTTTTGTGACCAATGTTCTCTATTACATCCCATAAATATTTGGACCTTAATAATTACTCTATTTAAATAATTTCACATAACTAAGGTTATCTTATTTTGAATTCCAATATGTGTTAGTCAAGATATCAAATGGGTTTCCTTTTCCATCATTTTAATGGGAAGTTATAACAAAACTTTTTACGATGTGGGCTTCAAATAAAAAAAATCAAACCCTTGATTACTATGATCATGATAAAATTATGAGGGGTTTTTTTAATGGGGTGTAATTTAATATCCATATATTTTAGATTTATACAATGTTTGATATCGTATACAACACGTAACAATAAGCTTAAACAAAACATGAAGTATTAATATTTATATGTTATAGTTCTCACAAGTCCTTTAAATTATTTAGTATGAATGTTATTAATAACATTATAATATATATATATATGTGTTCTTCTAAATAAAAATGTACTAATTAGTTTTTTGTAAATAAGTAGTCAATTATTTAAGTAAATTTATTTTATAATTCAATATATATATTATTTAAATAGTGATTTATTTTATTTTGTGAGAGCAATTTATCATTAGTTTCATAAAATTATTATATTTAATTTTAATAATTATTATAATTTTTAATTCATATTGGAAAAAATTATCATAGGTTGAATTTTTTATTATTTTTTTAAATCATTCATTTTTCATTGAATAGTGAAAATTATTTTTTTTATTCAAAATTGAATTTTATTTTAATATATTTAGATGTACAAAACTATTTTTAAGGATTTTGAAAGTTTAATTAACATATTTGGAAAAATAATCCAATTATGGTCTTTGGAATTAATATTATTGATGAATTTGGTATAAAATTTTATAATTAAAAGGCTCATTTTTAGAAAAATCATTTCATCGCATTTTACGGGTTTAATTTTAAATTTTATTCTTACACGAAAGTGGATTGTATCTTATAAAATAGATTCTATATTTCTAATAAAACTAATTAATATTTTTTAATAGGGTCAACTTGTTTTTTGTTCAATAGGAGTACTAACCATAGTACGATTTTGTTACCATTGTAGAGGTAAAACAAATTAATTTGTCTAAAAAAATTTGATAAGCCATTAAATTCATTCAAAAACACTCCCTAAATAAATTGAATGAAGTTGTTTTTATATAATTATTAAAAATTAAAAAATAATTCATTTTTTCCATTTACCTATTATTATTTTTCCTTTATAATGTATTTGGTAAAGGATAACTCAAAAATTTACTCTCTTTAGTTTTTTATTCCTACTATTTTTTAACTGAATAAAAATTGTAGTAAGTTATAAATAATTATATTAAAAAACATTAATTTTTATCAAAGTAATTTATTTTTTAATTTTATCTATGGAATAAATACATGAAATTATAAAAAAATCTAGACACTATGCTTGTGCATGGAATAGAAATATAAAATTAAATGATACAAAAAACATATAATGTAACTATTTTTTTTTGATAGATAGTGTCGTGGAAATTTCATGGTTAATATTACTATTGAAATGAACTATATTATAATTCCATTTCTTTTATTTTTATTTCAATTTCAAATTTTTTTAATAGTTTATAAAATGACATTAATAGTATTTTATTGTAAATATATTTTTATTAAATTATTTAAAAAACTCAAAAATACTGTAATAAGAAAATTAGGATGGTAAATGGTCAAAAAGTTTATACCTTGGTCCTTTATGATCCAATTTTAAAATTTGAGATAAATTTATAACCATTTAATATTAAAAAAATTATTGTGATAATGGATAAATATAATTAATATAGGGTTTTATAAAACAATTATAATGATTAAAATTACATAAAAACCTTAAAAATATGATTGAAATATTAGATAATGACTGCATAAACATTAATATATAAACTATATTATTTTGTAACCAATTTAAATGATTTAGACACATATTTTATTATAATTTTTTATGTAATTCCAAAAAATGGAATTATGTATATTTTATAATAAAAAACATTTATATAAATCATTTTATATTATTTATATTACTATTATCATATAATATTATTAAATAATTTCAAAAATATAAAACATGGGTTGTTTATTGGTCACATGTCTTTTTGTAGTAATTTTTCTGAACCTTCTTATAAATAAATGTCTCATATGATGATAAATGTCAAAATGGATCACTGCGGTGAAAATAAAGAGATAAGGGTGACCACACAAACTAAGCATGTCCAAATATTATTTTATTGGGAGGATTTAGACAAATAATTAACCTATATTCAAATTATATCAATTGGGAACAATTTTTAAATGAGAATTAATTTATATTAATTTTATACTTTATAAAATTTTAAAAAATGACCATCCCTAAATTTATTTAAGGGAACCCCTATCCTATCCATTACACAATTCTAGATGAAAATTTATTTGAAAATGTGTACTTAAATCATATAAAAAATTCTATCCCAATATTCTAAAAGATTAAGTTTTTGAAGAATAACAACCTTATTGGGGTTATGTTTTAAAGAAAATGTGTTTTTTAAAAGAATTTTTTTAGTTTTTAAACGAATGTTATAGGTATCTTAATTATATTCACTAATTCAAATACTTATAAAAAATAGTGATATAATATCATCATTAACTCACATATACTATGATTATATTATTTCAAATTTCATAATCAACAACTATTTCACAGTCTATCAAATGATAAATTAAATAGTCTGTACTTAGTATGGAAGACTAAAGCCTCATGAAATGATGTTATTCTCTTTCCACCATCGCCTATAAATGATGGTTATAATAATATATTTAATGTATATATTTTATATTAATGATATATTTAAAATTTTAAATATCTAATTTATCATTTATTCTCTTAGACCTTCATCCCTTGAAATCAATAAATCCTTTCATGAGTACATGCAGATTACCAACTCCATGAAGCGATGAGAATTTTTTTCCTATCCAAATTCCATGGATTATATATATTAGTTTATTAAATTAAAGGATATTATTTTTTATGGTATAATAATAATTCTATAGAAATAATATAATACATACTTTCATCTAATAATGTGTGATATAAAATGAAATATTACTCATGTGTACATACAACCTACCTTCTTTATGTTCAAACCGAATTCATTAATGATAGATCTATTCCATGGTTGGTTTTATAATTATAATAATTATATAAAATGATAATAAGGACATTATTATAGTTCTAGATATTATATAATAGTGATCACATTTAACATAATCAACCTTATAAATTCATTTTTGAAATATCATCCTAATATCATCCAAATATACAATGTAAACTCAATTGATTATACAATTAAATATAACATTTAAATAATGAAAATTAAAAATAATAACATACTGGAAAATTATTATTATTAAAAATAAATAATTTTCTTATTTTTATTAAACACAAAATTAATTTCTATTTGTGATGATTATAACTCTATGTATGTTACACTTTACATTATAAATACATTTAAAATTTATTTTATAAATTTTCTCCTTGAAATTAAAAATTATTAAATTATGTAATAAATTAATTTAAATTGAAAAAAATAATGAAAAAAATTATATATTTTGTCCCTAATAACATTATTTCAAAAAAATTTAAATGTAATATTTTTACCAATTTTATATTGAATGTTTTGACTTATCTTATAAAATTTTTAATGAAATTTTTTATTTTAAAATATAAAGAGGGAATATATTTTACCACCTCTAAAAATAGTTTTGTATGGATTATTTTAAAATATTACATTTTTTCATCATAGATAAAGCATTCATCCATTTTTTCTATGTATTGTTTTATGAATTTTTTTTACTATAATAAAGATATATAAATATCCGAATTTATTTTACCTTTCGGATAAAAACGATATTATTAGAATTTTGATAGTGGAAATAATTGATTTTATATTTTTCATGTATGTTAAATTCCTTGGACATCATTTATTATTGGTTGTTCCCAGTATATCTATCAAATAAATTGGGTAATATTTATGTTCTCTTGAGAGTTATAATGGAAGTCGATGGAAATTATTATTTAAATTGTAAGTGTTATTATAAAGGATTAATGAATATGATTTCCAAAAGAAGTGATATGACTTTTATATGAATTTTAATAAGTTTTCATGGAGTTGTTTTTATTTCATATGGTATGATAATGTTTATTATGTTTTAGAGAAGAAGGTAATTTTTTTAGGAAAACATTTTTCATGCTTTCATAGGTTTCTTATGAAACACTCATGATTTCTAATTTTACATTATGTTTTCTTAAAATGTGTTATATGAATAATTTTCTATATGAATTTTAGTTTTATTTGTAAGTAAAAGATTATTTGTGTTCAATGTTTATAATATTGATGAGAATCGTACTATTTTAATCTCTAGGTTTTAAAATAATATAACAATATTTTTCAACATTTTGTAATCTCCCTCATAGGATTTTTTTTATTCTAATCCCATTATTTTTCATTATTTTTAATAGGTTTTGAGGATGTGTAGTAATAAATATGTAGGAATGTTCCATGTATTAAAAAATTTTCCTCAGAAAAAACTTATTTCATTTAACTATTATTATATTTTGAATTTGTTTCCTAATATTCAATTTTTCGATTTTTAATGGTCAGTTCATTATTAGAGTATGTGTAATAAATAGTTTCCTAGTAAATTATATCTAATTCATATTATATCCATGGATAAAAATGAACATAAATTGATTACATGTAAAAAATAACTAAATTCATGGTGATGAAATTAATAAATCATGAAATAATGATATTAACATTATGACCCCACCTAATACATTATTATTACCATTGAGGATATAGTGAGGAAAGCATTATTTTCACCATAATCACAGTCAACTAAAATTTTTACATAGGGTAGGCTTAAAAAAAATAACCAAACATCTATTTCTATTTATACCTACTTATGAATCAAGGGATATATAATTTCATCCCCAACCCAAAACTTCTTTATTTTCCATTCATTCATCGCATGAGATAGTCAGTTAAAAAATAGTTCACATTTTCAAGAATCACTTATTTCAGATTAACATCATACTGAACATTAATATACTACCCATGTAAATAAAATGGATAACATGATCATAATTTTTCAAAGGATAAAATGTTAATGCATAAACAATACAAATTAAAATATTCGGTAATAATCCATATTAGAATAAAAATATAAGAGAGACAAATACATATCCTCATGCCAAGAAATGGAAACATGATCAAAACCTATATCCAGAAAGATCGTGGATGATAACATAATATATAGTCAACATTTCAATAATCATAGATATTAGAAAAAACAATAAAACAATGTTTTCAGTGGTTATTTTAATACAGTGAGGAATTTAAACTATCACATATTCCATGGTGAAAACCATTTTTTATAGATGCTCTAGTTTAGTTAGAGTTTTTATATGTGTTATTTTTAGGTAATTATTTTTGGTTATTAATTTTGTTTCTGTCATTTTATTTAAAATAAAAATTACTCAAAAATTAACTTGGGAAAATTATTATAATGTTCATTATGTATTGTATTGGTGTTAATATTTAGAACCATCTATCATAATCCTCCTCTAAATAGTAGAGAGTTTCAAATACATATGTTAAATACATTACAAAAAACATCATTTTTTGGAAAAATATTTATTAATAAATAATATTCATATAAAAATACATAATCATACAATAATTTAATCTATACATGCATAATAAATTCATCATTCATAAACAATAATACATCCAGAATTATATATATACATCCTAAGTAAACCCATAACATATTTAACCAATATATATATATATAATCTTACCAATAAGAACAATTTAACTATGTATAATACATACATCCCATGAACATTGATATATCTATCTACTACTATAGCTACAACCATCATATGTGAAACTAACAATATCACGTCATTAACAAAAAAGTGAAGATATTTATTTTTTATCTAAAAATATTAAATCATGGTTATAGAAGAATCATTGATAATATTTATCCATTACAAAAAAACTATGAACCATTATGTATTCATTATAAATAATTTGGTGGATCAGAATGGTCAACAACATTCATAATATCAGTATCTTCCACCTAAAAACATAGAACTTTTACAATATGAAATGTCAAAGACATTTGAGATGAAATATATTTAGTATTTTTCAGATAACTATTTTTTTAGTCTAATTGATGATATTTTCTCTTAAATGAAATAATATATCATGAAGAAAACTTTTAAAATAGATAATTACCTTTTTAATATATAATTCAACACTTAAAACAAAAAATGGATAAATATATAATAACCTAATCAATTTTTAAACCAATTGGTGACGTGCTTGAAATTAAAAAATAATATTATTTTCAAGACATTTATATTGAATCATTTTCTATATTTCAAAATAATTCAATAGTTTCATTGCATTAGTTACTGAAAATAAAAGGTTGATTCTTATGTTTTTACCATTACATCCATGTTTTATTTTTTTAATACATGAAAATTGGTTTTATGAGAATCTTATTAAAATAATAACCTAGGTTGATGTGGATTCAGTTCCTACATTCATAAATAATTATAAGGTAATTTCAGTAGGATTTTACCACCATCTGATTGTGTTTTCATGGATTTCACACCCGAAAACTTGTTTTTATAGACATTGGAACCTTTTAAAACTAATTATTATGCCATTCCAAGTGCACCACAAGTCAGATGAATGTGTTTTCTATTTATACGTATAAAAAATAATTGAACTGTGATTTTCCCTTGATTTCACATAAATATGGGGTGGTTTTCATTTTTCTTTTTCGTTACAGGAATGTTTTAGTGTTTCAAAATAGTAAAAACCCGTTTACTAGAATCCCATATAAATTGTAACACATATTGAATTGTCTCCCACTCTTACATTCCATAAATAATTTAATAGTCTTTGTTTTATGATTTCATGGCCATCAGTTGAAGTTTTCATTGTCTTGACCCCCTGATACACAATTATATAAAATGTGGTATCTTTTAATATAATATATTGAGTCATTATTGGCATATCACTCATTGGATGGATATATTTTTTATGTGTACATATCGAAAAATAAATAATGTTTGGTTTACACATGATTTAGAATCAATCATAGGTTGTTTCTTATACCATGGACCATTAGATAGATTTTTTAGTGTATTAAAACACTAAAACATGTTTATAGACTTCCTGATAAAACCATCACTCACACTAATATACTGATGGATCTTACATTTCAGGAATATATCATTGGCCATTTTGCTATGATCTCACATCCATTTGATATTTTTTTGTTTTATATCCCTAAAACACATTTTATAAGTTGATTGAATATTTGAAGAATACATGATGAGTTATTTTAAACAAAACCTTATATTATATTGTTTTTTATGTCTATGTGTACACATGAAAAGTAATTCAATAATGGGTTCCCCATTATTTAATTTCAATATGTGGAATATTTCTATAGTTTGGACCATTACACGCTTGTTTTACTAATTAGAAACTCTAAAAACACATTTACATGTATCTTAGGAAAACCGTAACTCAGAATGATGGGAAGTATGTGAATATATATTAAATAGAAATCTAAATTTATATTCATATGATTTTATGACCATAAAATACAATTTTATTGGTTTTGACCCTCTAAAAGAATATTTTGTATATTTTGGTATTTTTTAAAACTAATTAATGATTCATTTCAAGAACATCACAGATAGAATAGATTTTTTTATACAATTACATTTTATAAAGAATTTAATAGATGTTTTAATAGGAATGAATGTTAATATGAGATAATTTAATATGGGTTTTACCATCACATAGTTGTTTTAGGTTATTAAAACACTAACAATTCACTTATGGGCTTTTAAGGGAACCTATAACTCGGATTGACATGATGTCAGTTCCTTAATATCAAAATCAATATACATTGATTTCTATATGATTTAGTGTTCATATGACATTGTTTTCATTATTATAACCACTTACAAGCATTTTAAATGACTTTCAAATTATTTAATATTGCTTATTGTGTCATTTCGAAACAACTACACATCAGACGGATGTGTTTTCTAAATGTACATATAAAAAATAATTCAAAGATGGTCTCACAACGATTTCATGTTAATAAGTGGTATTTGTGTATGTTTTTTTCTATTAAACTCATCTTTTTGTATTTTATAATGATAAAAATAATTTACAGGTATTTTAGATAATCGGTAATTCAGATTGACATTTTTATAAATTTTTACATTATGTAAATCAATTCATATATATTTTATAACAATTTCACATCCATCTAATTGTTTATTCATCGTTTTGACCCCTTGAAACATGTTTTCACATATTTTGGTATCTTTTAAAACTATTTATCTTGACATTACAAGCACTCATAAAAATACTAATATTTTTGTATGTGCATTAACATTAATACTTAATAAAAGATGCTTGTCCCATGATTTCACTGTATTTTGAGATTATTTTCTATGGGTTTTACCATTACAAGAAAATTTTACTATTTTAAAACATGAAAAAAAGTTTATGTGCATCCTATAAAAACATTAACATGGATTGATGCGTCATAAATATCTATATTTCAAAAATTAATCAATGATTTTTTATTACTTTATCATAATAAATGACATTACCCAAGTGGTATTACTCAAAGTGTGTGTTCTTAATAAAATTTCAACATTTTACAGGATAATAACTGTTAAATATCCAAAACTAAAAAAACAAGCCTACATTATTTTAATAATTAGAATAATAATCCATAATCCATATATGAGGTTCATGAATTAACATCTTGTAAATACAATAAATTATGTTTTTAGTCAGACTCGAAGTGTGTGATTTCATTAATAAAATATCATTTTAGTTTAAAATGTCTATCAGTTATTCAAAAATAAGAAAATTATTTAAATCATTTTCTAATATTAAGAAATAAATACATTATTTTTTTATATGAGAATCAAACATGTTCCAATCTAACACATGAAGTGAATGGTAAGACATGAAGTGTGTGTTTTGAAAATAAGTTTAATTTTACTTTAAAATCAATCTCACAAAGGCTAAACTACGAATAAGAGTTCATATCATATTTAAACATTATAAAAACAATTCAGAAATAATTTTTTCAAGAATTAATATGCTTCATGTAAATTAGACACACTATGTTCCCATTATGACTCGTAGTGCATGTTTTAAATATAAAAATTTCATTTATATTGAAAATTTATGTCACAATTTCAAAAAATAGAAAATGATATCATCTTTTTATGAATTTTAGAAAAAATGATCCAAATATCATTTTTTATGTGTAAGAATTGAATGAACGTTCATTAGAAAAAAATGGTGGTATCACTCAATGTTTGTTTTTTAATATAAGTGTATTATTACTTTAAAATTTCTATGACACAACCAAAACTGAGTAAAAGATTTCAAATTGTTTTTAATATTTTGTAAAATGATCAATAATTCATTTTTGATGTGTATAAGTCCACCATGCATCAATCAAAGATATGATGTGTTTGGAATGACTCAAAGTGTTTTTTCCAATATAAAAGTTTCATTTTATTTTAAATCATAATTCACATATCAAATATAAGAAAAAAACAAAAAAAACAAAAGGAAAAAAGAGTTAAAATTAAATTTTATGTTTACAAATAGACCAAATGATAATCCAACACCTGAAGTATGTAGAATAATTTTTAGTTTCAATTTTTAATATGTGTGCCATTTTACATTAAATATAGTATCATTCCTTATAAATTACTCTACATATTTTCTAATGGATGTTTGTGAATATCATATTGGTTTAGAAGCCAGTCTGGATCAGTTTTAATGTTTTTTATTTTCAGTTTTGATTATATGTGTTTTTATTTATTTCCATATTTATTTGTGTTTATTGAGAAGATGTTGGGTTTTCATGATAATGTTACTTATCATATTTTGAGCTATTTTAACCAAATGAAATTTATGTTTTGATTGTAAGTCTATGTTATGCCTCCAAATTTTTAACTTGTCATATGATAACTATTCACATCTTATTCATGGATCATCAAATATTGAATAATCATTTCTCTTGATGTCTTATTGTGTTTGATTCATCAATGGAAGGCTATTTTCCTGGGTTGTAGGGAGTTTATGGTTGTTTTTTCATGTTTATAAGAGATTCATTAAATTTGATTCAGAGATGTATATTTATGTTTTGGTGCTATAGATCAGCTTCATACTATTATAGAGTTTTTATTTCTTGTGATTTAACATGATTTTGTGTTGACCATGATAATGAGTGAGAAGTGGGAATCTTAATTGGTTGTCTTTTTTTTCTAAGAATTGGTGTTGTTGGATCCCTAGAATTGGGCTCTTAGAATCTTCTGAACAATAGTAAAAAAATCTAATTGAGATACATTATAATGGATGGTTTAGGTTGTACCAAGAACTCTAGTAGTGAAATATATATCCTTTTTTGTTTCATTTTCTTCTTCTTCATAGGAAATAATCTTTGTTTTCAATGGGTTTATATATACATTGAGATCAATTTATATAGATATCATGGGTTTCTTAGCAGTTGGAATTATTATGTTGGAATTTATGTTGTAATTTGTGATTTTATATGTGCTTTTATGTCTCTAATTAGTTGATTTCCCCAAATTCATTGATGGAGTACTCTTGTTACACATCCTTTCAATACTTTTAACTTTTAAATTTTATTTTTTTAATAAATTTATTGTGGTATGAATTGGGTGACCAATTCATGTCTCAGCTTGTAAAAAAAACTAAAACATCCTGAAATTAGATGATAATATTAAAATTATATGATTTCATTCATTATACACACATATATATATACACATATACATTTTATTATGCTCATGACAAAAATAATATTTATAACTATTATTTATTATATTTTCCGGCCAATATTATTTTCAGAGGATGATCATTGACATGATAATAGGAATAAAAAACTACATGAGTTTTATGGGCTATTATATGTGTTCATTGAAAATATTTTAATGTTCTCTAGAGATTAGAATTTACACCGAAAGTATAAGCTAAAATGTGAGAAATTTCCACAGGGATCATGGCCATCTTCCATTAAAACATGGAAACGAAATTATTTTCCATATCAAATATCCATTGATTGTGTTCTTTCTAATAGGGTAAATGTTCCATGAATTTTTCTTCCAACCTTGAAATTTATGTTTGTGCTTCTCAATCTATGGCACTACATGAACCCCAATGGTTGTATATAAAAATGATGATAAATATCTACCAAATAATGTTGATGGAGTTATACTATAATCCATCCCTTATACACACATGAGATACAATGTCCTGAAAATGATTTAATCTATATCCTTTTTCAAAATTGATGATGGTTGGGAAGGTTCACTTTCCAGGCTTCATGAGTTTTAACATGTTAATAAAAAATACTAAAAATGGTTTTTAAAAAATTTTCAAACATCATAATATAATATAAATCATAAATTACTTAATACATTTAAATGTTATTTTATTAATTTAAAAAACATTAATAAAAATAAATTATAAAAACAAACATATCAAAAACAAAATTATTTAGGGCTGACTATATGGATCAAATAGTTACAATATATATAATTGGAACTATTTTTTTCATGTAGCATAACCTATTTAATTGGGTTTCATTATTTTTTTGTAATAATTTATATTTATTTATTATATACTTATAATAATGAAATAACAATAAAAATTCTTGAAAATTACATTCTAAAACATTTCTACTAGGTTCATTCACAAAAATTTAATCATGTATTCTATAAATGTTAGAAACATATCTATCCAACCAACAGAGTGAACTAATTCGTTATGCTTGATACAAAAATAAACCCCTTAGAAAAAAATATTAACTTATAAAAAATATAAATAATAATAAATAATATAAAATAATGATTTTATTTTTTCTCAAAAAACACTGAGACACATTGATATGTCGAATGACTTTTTTATCAAGATTCAAAGTATATTATTTTGATAAATCATGAAAAAATAGATAACATAATTAAAATTATTTTTATTTTTATTTTTATTTTATAATTATACTGTAAAATATAATATTAAATCATGAGAAAAATCTATATAAATATTAAAAAAATAAACCACTACTCCCAATAAATTCATTCAAGAACATTCACATACATTTTTCTGTATATTAGAGATATCCCTTTAAACTCATTTCATTATCTTCATTTCAAATCTCTCTATTTCCTTCCTTGTTTTTTCAATTTACATATTCCTAAAACAGAGTTAGACACATTAAAATGTTTCAATATCTTGAAATAAAAAACATATAACATTATAAGAATATAAAATCCTTTATTAATTAATTGTTAAATTACTTATTAATTAATATTAAAAAAATATTTCCTCTACCTATTTCTCAAAAACATTATCCTTCCATGTTGGGGGAATGTGCCTCTAGTCATTTTAGCTGACATAAAACTCACTATCTCACAAGTAACTACCTAAGAATATATAAAATCATTCTAACATCATCATGGGTATGAACCATAAAGACATAAGAAATAATTATAACAACAAGCTCTTCAAGGTCACACAGATATTTTTCATCCATATTTATATCTCTTCTATTTTTATCTTTATTTGTTTGAAAAAATTATTCAAAAATTAATAGAATATATAGATTTAGTATAATGAAAAATATTCATGTAATGGTAACTCTATAGTACTCCCTAGATGGAGTGGAGCCCAGCTGATCCATTATAAGAGGTGCATCGAATGGTTGGTTACCAATAACATCTGGGGAAACTTATGACTTTTTATAAGTCTCTTGTACATTAGATTCACATAGATCCACTAAAGTTTATGGTAGTGGTGGTATTCTCTATGATTTTTGATTGGCTGTGATATTTATGATTCTATACTCTAAAAATTCATACATTTCAAATGATTTATAATATATTCACAATATAATAGAAAATCAAAAGTATAATATTTAAATATATATATATATATAAGAATAACATATAAATGATAAATTGTAATACACGTTCACTAGTAGTTTATACATTCAATTATCTTCATATTCATTACCATCATTTTTATCAACCTCTATTATGATGGTTATTTCATTTTCACCACCTATTATAAGTGATATTATTTGAATATTTTCATGAAAAAATAATTTATTGTATTCTAATTGATGAGGTGTATTATTACAAATTACCAGTTGACCTTTATTTCCCATATCATACAAATCACTCTATTTTAAGTGTATAATAACACTCCAAACATCATGTAATTCATCTTCTACATAATAAACTGTTATTACATCAGAATCCAAGATAAATGGATCATGATCTTCACTTTTCCAATGATGGATTATGTGATATATGGTTATTGATGTAATATGTTAGAAATAATTTATTATACACCAATAAATGTTGACCAACATATATTTGAATAAGAAAAAAAATATACCATTATAGTTTAATTTTATTATATCGATCATCATTAAATAATATCACACCTTTTTAAGTGTAGATACACAATTATTTTTATTTTTGAAGACATATTCAATATAATATGTATGAAATGTGAATATTGGAATGTTGTAGCCATAGAATCCCTTATCCATATTTAGAGTAACTCTTGTCAAAAACATAAAATAATGTTATATTTCATCTCAACTATAAAAAATAACTATCTATAAAATAACATAAAATATTATAATTTTAACAAAGAAAAAATACATTTGAATATTATGAATATGATTATGTACATTCCTGATAGGTGAACCATTAGACAATCTCTTTATTAAAATCCATTTTTAATTCAATGTCATTCAAGATTGTGCCCTTAGTCACCTCTTTTTTGGAAATCTCAATTTATCAATAAATGGATATATATTAAGAATATTTCATAGAAGATATCTAAATAATTTTAGTAACTCTAATTCAGTTAGTGTAGAATTTGACCACATTTGAACTAGTCATCCAAAAATTGGAAATACCAATATCTAGTATTCTGAATTAGAATTAGTGGATATGTAATCAATATATACACATGGTTTAATCTAGTCTCAATACCATCATAATAAATATAACAAATGTTTGTGCACTATTAAACTATTTATCCTTCAGTAAAAGTGCCTTATGGTATCACTTAATTACTCATATATTATTTCAAATGACCTAAGTACCTGATGATGAAAATAATACATATATTTAATAATTTTTCATAATGATTTGAAAAAATAGAATTAATTAATGAAAATAATAATAATAATTGTGTACCTCTTAATTAGATACATCGATCGATTTAGTATTGGTTCAAGTAGATTTGTTTCATCAACGAAATAAATAGAGAAATGGATAATGAATGTATAAAATTAAAGGGAAAATAAAATCTCTAAATGTTAAAGTACCAAAACAATTATTTCTTATAGTTAATCATGATCTGTTTGATTTATAGTTTTTAACAAAATCACTCTAAAGAGGTTACATGTCTCAAATAAAACTAAATTTACATTTGAGGTTATATAATATGCAATGATGACTTCAAAATCTTTTCTATGAGTACATATTAGTCACAACTTACTAAATCAATCATCATTTTATGATTTGTGTCAATTAACCATGTAATGTTTCTTTAATGTCCATCTACCACTTTTAAAATCTTTTATGTTTGAATGAATATATCTTCCTTGTGGTTTCTCTTTGTAAAAATAATCAAATGACTCATTCAATTATCAGTTTCCAATAAATGATACTTTATATTAGTTGATTCCAAATACTTATAGGGATTATGGTGATCCATAAATTTATAACTATCAATAATAATTGTAAAATTAGATTACCTTAGAGTTTTTCCCAATATAAATTATTTGAAGATTACGAAATTTCAATTTATTCTCCCAATAAGGATGTTTGAGAAATATACTAATTTTTTCCAATATTTGGTTCCATATTCTTTAGATATTGTATCAAAAAACCTTTTCTGTAATTCTTTAAAATGATTATATTTACAAAATATTAGAGGGAAATTTATTAATTGACCAATGATTTATGAACCAGATAACTCCTTTGGTGGATTTCACAATTCAATATTTGTATTGAAAAGTGTCATTAAAAAAAATGATAATCATGAATAAATCACTAATGAAACAAAAAACCATTTTCTACTGTGAGGTAATAGTTATGGTTTAAAATAAATGTTAATTACTATATAGGAATATATATAATGTGTGTTAAAAATATATAGGATTCATAGTCTAAGATTGTCATTAATTTTCAACCTTAAAGAAGCATCCATTTTGAATAATTTTCTCACTGAAGCATCATATGATTCCATTCCATTATCTAAATAATTATCACAATTATTTTATTATCTGATAGAGTTATACATCAATTTAATCTATGAACATTGTATTTCACTTAATAATAATTTAAATAATTAATGATGAATTCTATATACACATACATGTAGGTAGAATAGTTGGAATCAAAACAACTAGCCATATGATATTATTATTTATTAATGTACTTAAAGGGTTAAAACCACCATAATAAAATCCCAAAATTAAATTCATAGGATCTTATGATAAATATGGATATAATGAATAAAAATTCTTACATGATGTTGAATCTTTTAGATGAATCATTCATCTATCATTGTTACTATAATTAGAATTCCACTTTATAACATATGCAATCATAGATGGAATGAATAATCATTTCAGGTGTGGTTTCATAGAAATGTAACACAATATATTTTTGGGAAAAAACTTCTTCTGATTATTACCTATATTGAATTAATATTAACCCTAATTGTTTCCAATTGACTTACACATTCTTGTATTAAATATTATGTTTTATTTTTTATTAGAATATTCTCCCTAGTAATAAATTAAATCACTATGTCATGCCTGTATTATTTTATAATCAGGTCCAACATTAATGATAATCTTCATCATCTCAAATAATTATTCATGGATATTAATTTCAAGATAATTAAAATCTATAATCATGAATAATTATTCCTCAATAATTAACTAGTGACCCCTGATATGAAAAAATATGTATAAATTAAAACATTGAAAACATGGTACACCATCCATATTATTCTCTTTTTCCTCCCATAACTAATTCAAAAAACATATTTGTTTGGTAACTAATGTCCTGATCCATAATAACCTATTTGCATACACTAAATATTATATTTATGTATTAATATTTTGGTAATTTTTTCATAAAAACCCAATTACATAATTTATCACGTTTTTAAACGAATTCTCCTTTGCTGGGTAACATTCTATGTCACTGAAATGATAGTCAATGTTCATAATTTCAATAAAATTTGATTCTCTATGCTGAATAAAACATAAATATTTACTAGGAAACTATTTCAAAATCATGTTATCATGTAATTTATATCTATTCAACCTTATATTGAATTTAAAATCAGGATATAGAAATTTAATTCTACAACCCACTGATCAGTTTCGAATTATGTTATATAAATGTTCTTCAAAACTGCTGGCATAATGATATGTGTTTGGAGGTAAATTAATCCATAATTTATCCAAATGTATTTTATTTTCATTATATTCCAATATATTAATATATAAAGATATAAATTTTTAATCAAACAATTAAAATCATTTTAAACATCATCAAATTCCATCATTGAATAGGGTACGTCCGTGATATGAAAAGATAAAAATTGAATATGAAAATTATCTAATTTGACATGATAAATATGAATAACATAAATGGATAAATATTACCCCTCATAATAAAATGGTCATATGTGATGGTAGAAGGTCCATGATGTAATGACACATGTTTTTGGAATGGGTCAAAATCCCCACCCAGTATAATTTTTTCAACCAGTACCGATGCAACTTCCTTTTTTTAGATAATTACTTAATTACAAGAGTTCAATTATACATAAATGATGTTTTTGGGTTGGTTTATAGGTAAGGTGAGTGCCTCAGGTACTCAGAATGGTCTCAAGAGCATTAAATGCACAAAGGCCTATTTCCTAAAAAATTGATGCAGGTGCATGGTTCAGGGAAGCTTTGCACTTTAGGGATCACGACCATAAAAATGCATCTATAGAATTTTATAAGGCTAATTCACTATTTAAACATGGTTTGGAAAATCATTTAGGGTGGCCGTGTGAGCCCGGATCCTTAATTAGTGGATTCTGCATAGTTTTTGCATTGCCGAGAAAACCATGCAGGTCAACTGTGTGGCCTATACATGATATATTTCTTAAATTATTCTTTTTTATATATTTATTTCTTATTATTCCTACATCTCACTTTCTCATTATTGGTCACATGCTGGATAAGAGGATCCCTCCTCCTCGCTTCAATAGGATTCGATGCATCTTCTCTGTCGATTGTTCATTCTTCGATCCATCCGAAACTATAGGATGATAAAAGTAAGGATAACCCCATGATCCATTCTATTTTTCATTGTTTTCATATTAATGATTATTGTTTACATATGATCCCATTTTATAGTTAAATATATAAAATTAGATCTATGTTGATCAGATTCGAATTGGACTTTAATGTCAGATGTGCCTACATCAACAAGTCTAATGTAGTTATGGAATAACCTTTTTTAGTTTTTTTTGACTTTTGGGGGTTTCATATTTTTATCCCAATGATGGGTTTTGAAAGAGACCCTACTATATGATATTAAATTGATTTTTACACCATTTAGGGTGTTATAGGCATTCCTAATACCTAAATTTCTTGATCAAGGTCAGGAAATAGGTCATTGCTCCTTGGGATATTTTGGTCGGGGTGCCAAATTTGTTATAATTGAGTTGTTTTAATTTAAACTTCTATGTTTAATTTGTTAAATCTTGATTCAGATAGTTAGAGGCATTCATGACCTCAGTTCTTATATGTTCTAGTTTTTAGCTAGTTTAATTCAATTTTCTTAAATTGAATTATTTGATTAAGGTGTTTAATTGTGATTTAGGATTATGTAATGATTAATAATACATATTTTGGCACCCTAGGGGTTTTGAAAGTCTAAGCTCAATATTGGGATGGCATGGCCATCGATATTGAGTGATGCTGATCACTGGTTCAGCTTGGACCTAATTTCCTTGAGTGGTTTTTACCATAGTATTGGGCATCATGGATGTCATTTTGAGGTAGTGTTAATGTCATGTTGGTCATGTCCAAGAAACATAGATGGCATGGCCATTGTATTTGAGAGACATGGTTATAGGGGAATGAGGTTCCTAATATGTTTTGTCCTATGTTCTTATTTTGTAATTTCTTCTCACCTGTGATGGCCAAAACGTTGATTGAGTCATGTGCACACCGGTTGAATGTATGATGAGGCAGTTTTGACCATTTTTGTGGGTAGAGGCTCCCAATAGTGGCATTTTAGGTATTTATTTTTTGGGGTGTTTTCCATAGAATGCCACAAGGAAGGTAAGGAGCCTTCAGTTTGTAACCATGATGTTATTTTGTTGGGGGATGAGGCCTTTTGTGATTGATGTTTTGCACCTGGATATTTATATGTTGTCTGATATCAATGTTCCTTCGGTTTTCATTCAATGGGCTGATGTGAGTGTTTGGGGAGGGGTATTTGGGGCTGGGACACTCTTCTTTGTGCATGCCTTCAGGATGTTAGTTCTTGGAGACATGAGTTGTCAGGAGGTATGTTGTACCAAACTATGTGATTCAGGTGGAACCTAGGGGTTTACTTAGAGATTATTACTACAGGGTACCTTAGACCATTGTCCAAGGACCCTCATTACTTCTAAGATTTCATGGATGGTCGAAGCAGGTGAGAATCACGAGTGGCTACTGAGCACCAGTGGAGGTTATGTTTATTTATGTCATAAAACTATTTACTTATTTAGAGATGATTATATTCTCAAACACATATAATTGCTATGCACCATTGGCTAGAATCCTACTAAGATTCATATCACTCACTACATGGGCCCATTGGGATGCATGAAGATTTTATTGATTTATGTACAGGTAAAGGATCATCCTAAGGAGCTAGATCGTAATACTATTTTTCATGGAGACTAGAATGGACCTTGAGGCCATTCTTAGCTTGAGATTTACTTTTGTTTAGCTTTCATTCATATATCAGCATGCTTATTTTATATGTAGCTATAGTGGTTATCCATGGGTGCCCTTTTTGTATATTGATATGTATGATCTGCTATTGATGCATTATTGGTTTGTTTTAGTGACTACTATTGACTTGACAGTATGTTTTTCTCTTTACCTTCTGCTGTTATTTTTTTATATTTCTTCCAATGTTATTGAAATTGGATGCGCTTCTTCATTGAGGGTCTAGTTTGAGTCTGTTGAGTCATTTATTTCCATTTGATGTTGTCTTCTTATACTCAGACCATCAACTTATCTATTCCCTAAGGGTATATCCTCCACACTATCCATGTTTAAACCTCATCTACTAGTCAACAGAAATTTCTATTTGGGGAGGTCTTCCTAAGGCCAGTGGAACCCAAACCGTAAGTACTGTTCGGGTGTCTATTCAGGTTGAGGATCCTATAAATGGTATCAAGGGGGTTTCTTTTACCACTTTTCTTCAGATTACTATTTGGGATTATGGTAGATTGGAAATAGGATGTTCATGGAATTGGATTTTGAACTCATGATTCGGTGCATTTAGCCCCATGTATGCAGGTTAGATTGAGTTACCTAGGGTGGAGTTTTCCTATTTTTCTTTTTCTTAGATTACAGTTAATTTGTTTTCCACCTCAGAAGATCACTTTATTTGTGATGATTATTTGTTGTGATATATGTACCATGACTAGGTGTGGTAAGAGAGAATTAGACCATGGCCTGGTGAGGCAAAGATTGTTTTATTGGAGTTGATAGGAACAATTTTAGGGTATTTCAATTTCATAAATGAATGTAATCATTCTAAAGTGATAATTCCATGTGAAAAAAATAAAATTCCATGTGGAAGTTTGAAAATACATTCTTTGAATGATTTTTAAATGTGAACTGTGATGTTTCATGCTTTAAATATATATAAAATTTCATGTGTAAATTGAATAGTCCAAGATCTTATTAGAGTAGGAAGGTATTATGAATGAGGTGATACTGATCACTAGGATTGGGTGACTAGGTATTTAGTTTGAGGAAAAGTTAGTTTTCAGGATGGTCATGGCCCAATGATATTGTGATATTTGGCTCTATTGGGGGTGGAAAAGGAGTTCATGAGGTCGGGATGCCTTAAGTACTAGTTTCGATGGGTGAGGGTAAGGTGTGTTCCCCCAAGACGAATCATTGGAGAATAAAGTGGGTGATGGTACAAAACCACTAGATCACAATCATGTTCAGACCCCAGAGGGGCAAGTAGAGCATTAGCCACATGTACAAGCTTAAGGACATGTTGATGTTCTGGATCCAGCAGAGGCAGGACAACTGTCAAGTTTGACAACATTATTGTCATGGAATGACCATAATCTCTATTGTATCTGGGTATGTGTTTTATAGGGGATCAATAAAGCTGATCATGGAAGTGATCCCTCTTTGGATCACCTTAATGGGGATTTCCAATTGCAGCACTTGATACTTTTTAAATGTGAGGGTGGTCCATAGGTGGTTGATAACTAGATAGATAGCATGTAGATGATCTTCGAGCTTCTCGAGACACACCCCGGGTAGAGGGTCATGTTGGTGAGTTTTATGGTTAAGTGGATTGCTAAGAGCTGGTAGGATGTGCAGGTTTGAACTCATAGACACAAGTTTCTGGCCGGAAAGGACATTGAGGACAGGTTCTTCTAGAAATTTTTCCTTGAGACACTAAGGGAAAGATGATATTGGGAGTTCATGATGCTTTTGCAGGGTGACATGTTCATCATAGACAATGAAACTTCTTTCACTAATTTGTCTCTCTGTGCACAAGGTATGGTAAGAAATGACACCTTGAGGGTGAGGCATTTCAAAAATGGTTTATGACATGCCATACAGGTACAGGTAATCATATTTATGAAGGACTTTTTCTCAAAAGGCAGTGAATCAGGCACTCATATTTGAGGAAAATATTACAGAAATGTCTCATTTAATCCAAGCAGTGGCTTTATGTAATTTTTTTTAGATAGAATGAAATGATGTCTAAATGAATTCCAATAGGGATTTTAGGCCATGGACCTAGCTAAACAATCTCATGGTAGCTCAATAGTAGTTTTATTTCATACTGGGTATCAAGGTAATGTTTAGAATCTGTGCGAGAAGCCTCAAATAGAGTGGTAGGCATGTGGGAAGGTTGTTTATCTCGACATGTTCTGCAAGTAACCTTCTCAGATAGCTTGTAGACATGGACCAATATAGTTGTAGGAATCACTTATCGGTTCATGATCGGTACCTAGTGAGGGTAGTCATTGTTTAGTTGCATTTGGGGGATGTGGTAGAGACACTCGGATCCATATGTGGGATTAGTGGTTAGTGGCTTGTGTAGCACCACAAGGATTAAAGGCTTCAGGTAGTAGTGTGTTAGTCTAGGTGCAAGCTATGGAGCTTCTAGGGGCTGAGTAGGCTGGTGAGACGATGACGGTCAGAGATACACTGTGGTCATGGCATTGATTTCTTTTTGCTTTTTTTTGGAATGTCCTACTGAGGCATGTCTGTTTTGAGTGAATGAGGTGAACATGTTGTGAATGGACGGAAAAGAAGTTGGTCAGTGGGTTGTAACCATCTAAGTTTCATGATATATATATATATATATATATATATGATGTTCATAGCATTAGGAGTATCCTTGGATGCGTGTTTTAGGGTGATTGACATTGAGGCAATATTGGATGTTGGTTACTTGAGGTTCCTTGGGAATCAGGGCATGTAAGGGATGATGGTTACATGTGGTGCATTGGGAATTGGGGAATTGAGGATGTGATTTCTAATTGAGGTGTAGGGATCTTGGTTTTAAGCATCCATGGAATGTGATGACTCATTGTTCCAGGGGTTTCATGGGATCGAGGAGGGAATCGATGTTGTGAGTGATATGGTTGGGTGTTGAGAGACACACGGGAGCACCTAAAAAGGATCAAGGGTAATAATATGTCACAGGAGTACCATGTTTATAGAAATAGTTCTATGGAAATTGATTTATTTTATCATTGGTTTGGTATTGAGACTGAATATGGAAATTCTCATGGTGGGGAGCCCCTTGTGGAGTTGGTCTAGAACCCCTGTGACAAGGGTGGTCTGGGTTTAATGTACTGGGATGTGTATGTTCAGTAGCATCTATGGGTTTTTATTTGATATCGCGGAGAAGTGCTATGTTATATTGGGGATACTGTAATGACATGGGTTTTTTTAATGGCTCAAAATACTTAAATATTTTTAATTTATTAATGAGTGGTGATACTACATAAATTTTAATTGATTTTAAATCAATTAAAAGAGTTCTACTGGCCATAAATGGTTTTTTCTTTTTTCATAGAGGATATTTGAGTTCCCTAGGTGTTCGAAGGGATTTCAGGTGTTTTGGAGCCCCTAATGCATAGTTTTTTGAAAAGTTATAGAGGCACATAGTTTAGAAAAACCATGTGATTCACAGAAAAAAATCCATGAGGCTGCATCTACAGAATTCTAGAGGGATTCCAGATTGTTTTCATATGTTTTGAAAAACTATGTAGTGTGGTTATGCGATCCAGGTTCTTTAATAAGTTTCTTATATATGGTTTCTGCACGATTTGGAATACCATGCGTGAAAACTGTGTGTCGTGTAGAAGATATTTTCTTTTTATTTTTCTTTTTATTTCTTTTCCTTTCTTATTTATCATCTCCTTCTCAATCTGATTCTTGGTCATGCACTACACATGCAGAACCCTCATCCTCTTATCTTCCACTAGATTCGACCAATCTACTCTATCTATCATCCATTCTTAATTATGTCAAAAGCTATAGGATCTTATCTTTAAGGGTAACCCACTTCACATTTCCTTTCATCTTGGTTTTCTTCTGATGAACAGATATTTCTGTCTTATCCATTTTGGGGTTAATGATGGGAACACATATCTACATCAATCCTCTTTGAATTGTACTTTGATATCGGATGTTCCTACTTCTATGAGTCTAAGTTAGGTGGTGCATACCTTGATTTGAGACATCATAGACACTGGGGGCTATATAATTTTATTAGAATAAATTTCGTTGAGTGATACCCTTCGATAACATATTAAATTTATTATTAAACTATGTGGGGTGCTGTGGGGATGCCCTATAACTAGATATCTTGAGTGAGGCAAGGAAAGTTGTCATTTATTCTAGGTTTATTTTGTCCAGGGTTTCCAAATGGTTATAAATATTTTTTATTTAAACTACTATATTTAATTTTTTAAAGATTGATTAATCTAGTTAGATTCATTCAAGACCATAATGCTTCTATTTTATAGTTTTTAGATATTTAATTCAACCTTATTAAATCGAATTATATTTTTAAATTGTTGAGATTAAATATGATGGGACCTATGGGGTTGGAATAGGATTTCTCTGAGATTGGTATGGCTTGACTATCAGTATTGAGTGTTGTTTATCACAGGTTGAGATTTGACCAGTTTGCTGGAGTGGTTTTGACCATAGGATTGGCCATCATGAATGATTTTTTGAGGTAGTGTGACTATTATGTTGGGCATTACCCATGATATTTGGATGGTATGGCCATTTGGATTTAATGACATGGTTTTAGGGACACGAGGTGCTAGAGATGGTGTGGAATAGGTTCTTATTTGTTGATTTCCACCCACCCATGATGGGAAAAGAACTGATTGAGTTGTGTACATGTAGGTTGACTCTATGATGAGTTTTGTTTGACCACTTGTGTGGGTAGAGTCACCCGGTAGTTGTTGATTAGGTAGTTATTGTTTGGAAGTTGTTTCTAAAGAAATCCATGTTGAATATGAGGATCTTTCAGTTGGTAGCCATGATGTTATTGGGTTGGTGGTTGAGGCTCTTTGTGATTATGGTCATGGGCCTGGATATTTATTTGGGCACATATATCATTGTTCTTCTAGTTTTCATGACATAGGATGATGTGAGATTTCAAGATGGGATCCTTGGGTTCTATACACCATTTCTTTGGCATGCTGTCGGTGTGTTGGTACTTGCAGACTCATGGTGTTAGGAGGTATGTGGTGCTAGACTATGTGATTTTGGAGGATCCTGAAGATTTACCAGGAAATTATGACTACAAAAGTACCATGGGCCATGGGCCAAGGACTCTCTTTTCTTATAAGATTCAGGTGACTCCTGAAGTAGGTGACAATACTTATTGGCTACTAAGAACCAGCGGAGGTTGTCTTTATTTACTATATGATACTATTTACCTTATTAGAGATACTTATCTTTGTATACACATATACTTGATACGAATAATTAGGTGATATCCTACTGAGATTCTTCTCACACCCTACATTGGACCTTAGGGACGTGTGTAGAATTTATTGATTTACATAAAGGTAAAGGATCAACCTCATGATATGGATCATAGTACTATTTGGCATGGATAATGGAATTTACATTGAGGTCACGCATTTCTAGAGTTTTTCATTTGTTTAGATTCCATTCCTATATCAACATGCTTATTTTATTTATAGCTACTATGGTTAGCCATGGGACCTGTTTTTGTATATTCATGTGGATGACATTTAATAGATGCATTCATGGTTTTTTTAGTGGATACAAGTAATTAGTTGGTGTAATGTTCTATTCACTTTCCACTATTTTTGTTTCTATATTACTTCTGCTATTTTTGATATTGGGTGTTCTTCTGCTAGGGTGTCTGGTTCTAGTTTACTGAGTCATTTATTTCAGATTCATTTCCCTAATTAGGCTTGGACCAGTACATTATCTATTACTGAGTGTATAACATCCCCACTATACCTATATACACCCTCTATGCTATTCGTAAGTCTTTGTAATTTGAAGAGGTGCACCTAAGACCAGTCATACCCGGGTTGTTAGCACTGTTTGGGTGGATGTTTGAGTGAGAGACCCTACACCTGAGGTAAGGAATGGGAAATAAAAATTGTTAATGTTGGGAAAACAATCTCATAATTGTCCAATGCAGAAACAATTTGGGAATATTAGGGTGGCATAGAGGAGTATAATGTAGTGGGGAAGGGGTTTGGACTCTATAAACATTGATGGTAGTGTTCAAAAAGAAATTGGGAAGAGGAGTAAATGAATCTGTAGAAGGTTCGTTGGGGGTCCATCCCCACAGTTAGAATTAAGGTAGAGAGTAAATGTACAAAGGGGGTCAGTGGTAAGCATCGATGGAGTGGGGTCAATAGCCGGTGGGGGTCTTCCATCAACTGTCATCAATGAGGGATGGGTGTCAAGGTCATTGTTCTAGGAGGAGATAATTGTTAGTATTCAGTATCGTGGTTGGGGTATTCAGGGTGTTGGGGGAGGGGTTAGGGATTTAGGGGTCAAATCAGGGTCGTGGGAGGGTTTAATTTGGTTTTTTATAATCAAAATAGTATATTTTTTATTAAAAAATTCAAAATCTAATTACTATTTGGGATTTTTTAAAATTCTCACTATATTTTAAATCATATTATGAATAATTTATTTGTTGTGTATATAGAAAATTCCACTAAGAAAATACACTAATGATTCATTTTAGAATTGTGACTGGATTAGCAACATAAAAACACCAATAATTTACCCCTTTTTAGTAATAGTTATAAAATACCCATAACCCATTTAGAGAAATATAGTGGATGGATAAAAAAACATTATCTACTTCCCAATAATATCCTATATTGGAATATCAACATATGAAATTCCAATACATTTACCCATGTCAAAAAATATATAACATGGTAATAACCCATCCATAGTGAATGGTATAAAATGGTCATATCACTACTAAAAAAGATTAATCATATAAGGATGTAGATATAAATGGAAATCAACCATGAAAAAGTAGTTGTTTAAATAATATCACAAAATAAGGATCAAGAATAATTTTTTTAATACCCATGAGTTCAATACCCAAAATAGAAAAATCTATAAGTGTGTAAATAATGAAACAGATACACAAATATGGTAAATCCTTTTGGAAATAAAAAATTGAAATAGAAGTGTAAACATGAAAGTGATTTTAAAAAACATTTCTATCATTAACATGGAATATAAATTTACATCATGATTTACAAGTAACTTGTGAAAAGGTTCATTGAATGCTTTTTAAAACATATACATTAAAAATAATATTAAATAATTCATCCATGAAAATAAATAATGACTATCCTGATCAAAATAGGTTAGGAATAATAATAATATTAATGTAAAAATTAAAAAAAATAATTATTATAAAAATAAAATTATTGAAAAATAATATTTTAAAATGGTAAAAAAGTTATAGAAAAACATTTCCCCCCAAAATGTATGTGAAAATAACATAAAATAATATATTACTATGGGAGAAGTAAATAATATGTTAAAAATGTTTGTGATAAACCAATATAACTCAAACAAACAAGATTTTAGTTTTCAATATCAATTATGAAAACATACTCCATGAAGTAAAAACATAATTCAAATGGTGTATTTTTTTCTATAAATTTGAATTCATAGAAAAAATTGAACGCAACATTATATAATCTGTAACGCCCCGACCCCAGTTGCCCAGAGTCGGTGCATTACTTCGTAACGTTGGCATGATCACAAAAGATCAAGTCTCGAAAGACCGATTAGTTTAGTAGCCTTGGAAACACTAGATACATTCATAAATGTTACATTACATCATAAAGTGAAAAACTACAATAACAAAGTCTCCATAGACCACACTCATATCCTCTTCTAACAATCCTTGCAGGTCATTCATAAAATACTTCTTCACATCCTGGAAAATATTAAAACATTGAAAGGGGTGAGCTCAGATGCTCAGTAAGGATAACAATATTGTGGAACCTTTCGTAAATAAACGTTAACATTTAAGGCAATGTATAACTAAAACAAAAGACATTTTTAACTTTAACTTCAGCATAATATGGAAAAAATAAGTTAAATAATGCCATTTACTTACTCACATGGATATTCTACTAGTCTAATAATCACATGCAATATCAATAACCACTTTTATAATGATGGAATGCATAATGCCAGACTATCATAACCACATAGCCAAGGCCTCGTGCCAAGACCACAAATAAGATTTTGTCAAGGCCTCGTGCCAAGACACTAGTTTGTCTCATGAGACCTACCGATGCATCGAGGAGCTGTAGAGGGCTCCACCCGTCAATTATTAAGTCCAATGCATTCCTCATATGAATAGGTTTAAACATATCATAAACCATAACATAATAGTATCACATAAAACATGCATAAAGGAAACATAAAATTTCCACATTTCAATCACAAGATATCAATACAACACATTGATGTAATAAAAACACTTTCAAAACAATTTTCAATACCAAAATAAATAAAAATTAAAACTTTGTATTTATTTTTCATTTAAAAAAGTTATGGCTTGTAGAGGAAGCCGAAACTCAAATAATGGTCACGGCGGTGGAGAAGTCATTGTCGCCGCATATGTACGGCAAGAAAAACATTCCCTTTTTGTCATTTAGTAAAACGCTTTGTATAAAATAGATTCCTTTTTAATAAACATAAAAGTCAAAGGGGTTTATACACCGTATAAAATAAAGTTGTGTATAACAAAAATATGCCTCAATGAAAGGAGATTGAGACGAAGACCCTTACAAAGATCATTTTTTTAAATAAAGTAGATATATTATGTCTATTCACTTTAAGTACACATAAATAAAGTACAAATACAAGATAGTACATAATAATATCATGACATAATTTGAAAGTAGGAGATTAACCCAAAGAATGGAAATCGGGTTAAGAAGTTCCCTTACCTCGTGTCCGAATTCACTCGACCATTCTTTGATCTCCTGAATAATAAACTAGAGTTAATCTCTACCTTCTTAAGAACCTTTTTCAAGTTCATTATTCCTTTTATATCACTTATTACCATGTCATGAACATTATGTAATTATTTAAGTTTATAACGGTCGTTTTGTCGATCTTAGGTACTTGAGTCAAAAATAAAATTCTTATAATTACACTTTGTTCATGTGGTAAAATATCCATTATATCCATAATTATATTCATGATTTATATATCATATACATCATATATATCCATTATATACATTCATTTATAATATTACATAACATTTAGAGGTAAGAAATTAAATGCATTGTTCATGGAGACGGTAAGCCGTACGTACGCATGAATGCTACTTTCATTTCCATTTCATATTTAATGGAATGAAGTTATAATTATATAAAGGTATAATATAATTACAGTATAATATAATTTATAATACCATTTACTCCATCCTTTATACATCCCACATATGGCATTAACGATTCAAATCACTTTGAGGGGGCGGTAGTCCGCACTTCCTAAAATGAAATTATCACGTTTACCCATAATGGAAATCATAAATTATGTCATAAATGAGAAATACAGAAGCATAAGGAAAACAAAAACATAATATATATATATCATATATGAAAATAGTTTCATAAAAATGGCCACCATTAGAGGTGTTAAAAGAATATTGAACAGTCATCGTTTCGTGAGGCAGTATTTCGCCACCCACAGAAACAGTATGTTCTTTAACCATTAGATGAAGGTGTGTATAAGTGTAAACCGAATACTTATCATAAAAACATCCTATTATATTGTATATACTGGTTTTGTTACAAAAGAAAGGAATAAAAAGAGTTTAAGGGGTTGGAGAAGCAAAATAAAACAAAACAACATTAGAGAAGACATTACCTTAAAATCGGGTATCTCTTTTTTATTTGAGCCAAAGGCTTTCTTGGGAAGACTTCTGCCCAAAGTGAGGCTTCTAAGAGTAAGGGAGGGAAGTTGAGAGAGTATTTGGGCCGATTTTGGCCGAGCCAAAAGGCTTTTAAGTTGTGAGTAAGGTGGTAGTGGTGGGGGCCTTTTATAAGAGGAGAGAAGGGGCACTCTTGGAAAGATTGAAATGTTACATTATTATGAAATGATTTTTTCGGATTCTAAAGGTCCCACACTTATATATTTCGAGGATAAGGTGATAAGGGTTAGAAATCTACTCATCCAATAGGTTTTTGACAAGTGTAAGTCTTAGAGTTTACATTATTTTTTCATTTTATTTAAATCGTTAATTAATGAGGTAATCGCTGCATCATCATGGTGTCATAAATAATTTAATTTATTTAATTTCTAAAAATTATAAAAAAAATATCATGATGTATGAAATCTTTTTAGATTTCTAATTAATATTTATAGTAAAACATATGACTTTTATAACCCCATTTAAAAATTGTTTTAGTAAAATAACTCTTGTTTGTGACATTTTTATTTTAACATTAAAGAAAAATTTATTTATGTCATTTTCCTAACCAAGTGGCTCCATGGGGTCCCCAAGTTGACCCATGGATTTTCTTGGTCGCCCATGACACATCCAATAGTGTTAGGACAAGTTTAATGGTCATTCCATATTTTTATAATACTCTTTTTACCTTAAATTTCACTAATTACATTTAATCGTGATTAATTAAACTTAAAAGTTACTATTCACCAAAAAATTATTTTAATCCCATTGAACCACATTTTACTTCCTAATGACAACCATGTATGTCGGATTTTTGAAAATCAAATCACTAAAGTGGTAATGTTTCATTTAAACGAAAAATCAGTTTTTTAACTACCACTTAGAGCTTTCACTATTCATCAAAAATTGAAGTTTTTCAGAACAATGCCAAAATTTCACCCTAAGCTATAATTGATATTCTGAATTCAAAAATGATGAATATTTTACAAAATTCCAAACATATAAGTTGCATTAATTAATTTTATAATTAATTCCCGCTATCACAACAAATAGCGTGTTTTTAAGAAACAATATATATCAAAAGATTGACATTTGTTTATGTCCAATTTCAATGTGAAATTAATTCTAATGAACACCATTGGATTAAATGGTAAAAATATATTCTAATTATAATTTAAAACCACTCAATAGTATAATTTATCACTATAAATTATTTTGATCAAAAAAGTTGTTTTAAGTATTTTTCACTATTCATAAAAAAATGGAAGTTCTCAGAAAATTACAAAAAATTCAACTTAGGATAATTTTGATATTAAGAATACAAAAATGAAGTCCATATTGAAATATAAGATTTCTGTAATTTTAAAAAGTGGGTATTACTATTCATAACGGCTACTTTGATTAGTCGCGGTGTGTTAAAACTCGAACTTGCGTACAATGCAAGCTATTGTATTATTGAAAGAGAAGTGTATCGTGGAAGCTCAGGGTGTTACATAATCAATTTCCAAAGTGCAAAAAAAAATTAGGTCTATAATGACTATAATAGGTCAATTATTGATATTTGGGTTCAAAAAACAATTAAAACTTGTTTCTAAATTGTGTGAAAATAAATTTAATTAAAATAAAAAAATCTGGATTAATATATCCCATTAATTGAAAACATGATAATGGTACATACATGGTTTGATTATACATCACACAATGTAAATCTTGTTGCATGACATAGACATGTCTTGAGGAATTGATTCTTGAGTAACCGAACTTGTAAAAATTGAGTAATATTTTAAACAAAATCTCTTGAAATAGAGGGTAGGTAATTGAACTCAAAATACCATTATTCAGTTATAATTCATTATATGATATCTCAAATATTAATTATATAAAACAAAATAATGAAATTATGTGAAAAATATAGAACATGTATCAAAGAGATCTATTTTTATTGAAAACCAATTCCATGTATTAGATTCCCATTGCTCAAGAACCTAAGATTCTGAATAATTATATTATTATTATTAGATAAATTGTATAGAACATTATTATTATATATTTTATTTATTATTGAACATTTATTATCAAATTATATAAATTTATTATATTGTATTTCAATGCTTTCATGAAAATTGAATATGTGTTGATATATTTTATAATATTACAAAACAAATATGATATATTAATAATAAGTTAAATTAATATTATATCAATTTTAGAATTAAAATAAACATTTAATTACTCAATAAATTTTAATAATATTAGTATTTATGTCCCAATAGTCTTTCAAGATAATGTTATATATCAGTAGTTGAGAAGGAGGTTAAATCGACCCAAACATTTACATGTTATATCTCTACGGGTTAGTATGGATACTAATTTCAATAATGTCTTTATAATAAATAATTGATGATAAATATAATTTTTTGGTGGAACATTTTTTATGATATACATAATCATGTAATTTCATGAGGAAATAAAAAATTTGTTACATCGTGTCGGGTACAGTCTGAACAACACTCAATTTACATGTTTTTTATTTTTTATGTTTATGGAAACGAATAAATAAACATTTTCATAATTATATAATAACACTATATTATAATAAATGTCTTTTGTATGTCATATTACTTAGGAAGTGAAAATATTCTAAGTGAATTATTAAGGAAAATGTTACTAATTAAATAATTCACACTTAGGTTATTTTAACATTCTATTTAATGTAAAATTGAAAATAAAAGGCCTAAGATAAATAATATTAACAATTTTATTATGAAAATTGATATATTATAAAAATATGATAAGAATTTAATAGTCCATGAAATTAATTTAGATGATTTTTTGGCATAAAAGGGTGGAAGTTTCACCTTTTGTATGTGAAGTGTGGGGAACTTTTATCAATACATCAATTTTTTGAAAAGATATCACTACAATATTCATGGGTCAATAAATAAAAAGGTTAAAAATAATGGAATTTTTGGTTAGTTTGAGTCGACATATCCCCATTCTTGTATATCCACATATGTTCCAAACATGTTTGAAGTTATTTTATTTTGGGATTTATATTTTACATATTTTTTATGGTTTTATCTTTTGTATCAAGACATTAACTAAGTAATTTAGTTTTACAAAAAAATTATACTAAAAATGCATAAAAATTTCATATTTTATTAACACAAACATATTCTTTATTTATTATAAAAATTAATCAAAATAAAATATTATTATATTTTAAATTAAAACATATTATATGTAGAAAATGTAGTGTTTGACGAAAAATGGTATTTAACCATTATGTGGTCTAAATATTACATAGAATGGGTTATGAATTTTGTTTGTTTTAATATAATTATATAGATTTTTTAAATCTTATTTTTGGGGAATCATTTAAATAATATTAATTTAATATATCAACTTAAAATTACCCAATATTTATAAAACAATTCATCGAAAACCCAATCTTTTACCATTATCATGGTGATTAACTTTTGTACTAATAATAAAAATTTTATGGAAAAAATTTAAATTTTCCTACTTATATAATACATCCATGTGAAGATATAAAATTTAATTTAATTTTGATAGATTAAATTTATACGTGTTATTTTTTGTTATTTTTAACATACATAAATAATAATATTTTTTTAGTGAAATATTGATTATTTTTCCAAAACTATATTGTGGTTTTTATTAAAAAAATTAAATTTTAATAGTTTATTTCAGTTGAAAATATATAAATTTTGTTGAAAAGTATACCAAAAACAATTACGTAATTATAATATTATGATAATTTCATAAAAATTACAGTCTTAAGAAAATCATTATTTTTAACTATTCAAATAAAAACAATTATTTTATGAAATATCCCATCAAATATTATCAGGATAATATTGTTAAATGATATCTATTAATCAAAATTAAAATTTTAAAAAAAAATTAATTCAAATTTTGAATGAAATCATAAAATATATTAAAAACCATTTTTTTTAAAAAGATCACATTTTCAAATATTATTGATTATTATTAATTTTTAATATTATTTAAAAATTAAATTAGTGATAAAAATGTGAATAGAAAAAATAATTTATCATTAATAAACATATAAAATTTTGAATGCAATTTCATATCACATAAAAAATTAATTTTATGAAAAATAATTTTTAAATTATTATATGATCTTATTATTCATTTAAGTAGCCTTCATTGTTTAAACACATATTTCCTAATGTGGTTACTCTTATTCATTCCCATGAATTTAAAGTATTGGTTTTAATGATCTTATTTAAATAATTATACTCTATCAAAATATATGATGGTTTTATTTAATATCGATGTTGTGTTTTGAGAAAGATATTGAACAAATTGACAGGTAATATGGTAATCATATATTTAAATGAATAGATGGTGCACAGAAAAATCATACATTACTTTATCCACTATTAATATAATGGTCTATAATCAATCTTTAGATATTGTCCCTACCTTAACCACATCAATAAATATCCAATCCAAATGATGCATTGTTTTAACGAAGTATGTCATCAGATTGAAGTTTATAACCTCGGTATGATTAATGAATAAAGATAATGAATGGTAGTTGTGAGTCGAAATTTTAGTATTGTTCATTGATAATATTCATATATAAATGGGGTTTGAGATCACCTTTAACAACCTGAAACAATAATCTCTCAAACTAACATCCTTCCAAAACTTCAACACCACATCCTTTATTACGTACTCCGGACACACACTTTTCTAATATGTCTTGTCGACCAAAATTATTTTGACCCCTCTAGGGGTCCTTTTCCTGTTATATAGTATGTACATCATATGTGTGGGTTTTCAACTCCATATGTTGAAGAACAAATCCATGTAAACATGGGTTACAAATGGTACCAATCTTATAAAGTATACATAACTTTAAAATTGTATACTAGAAAGGGGGTTACTGACCCCATTTCTACTCTAAAATAATATCCCTCCCTCAAAATCATAACTATAATGGTAAGGAAATAAATATATCCAAAAATACTTGAAAAATAGATATCTAATTTGAACACAAATAATCATAATCTAAATGAACAACTATTAGAGTGATCTTTAATTTTTTTAAATATAAAATCTCTATTATAAGATAAAAACCACAATAAAAATATTATAGTATATAGTTGTCATCATATAAAACATGTAATCTTGTAATTGAAGGTATTGGAACACTTTTCTAATTGTCTAAATTTCATTGGGTAAATATACAAGGCATGTTAAGGGGAAAATAAAATAATTTTGGACCTATATAAAAGTTAGAATAAAAATTCTAAAAAAGTATGCTTTAGTAATATAATTAACATAACATGTAGTAATTTCCACATTATATGTAGTGTATTTAGATGAATCAAGTGTCACTATTTTTTTTATTTGATCTATATCATAAAAAAAATATCACATAATATAGAAAACACATAGTGTCGGTCTAATGCATTTATATGGTATGTAATTAGTATAAAACTAAGATATATAGTCCCAAGATATATGAAATATTACCTAAGAACACAAAACAATTTATATTTATAAAAATATGTAAACATTGGTATCCATAGACACAGAACACATGAAATGTGACAAGTATGAATATTTTTACTATAATTAATAAATTTGGGCCTTAAATTCACATTTCCCTATATTTTTCACTGAGACCACCACCGTCACCTTAACCTCCTGTAATTATTATGATATATTTATAGGATAATTTCTCATATACTCTATCCTACCCCTAATGGATATATATTGATCATAATTAATTAATCATATTCATCTCTATCACCTCTTCTACTAAAGAACTATATAATCCCGCAGATTTTAGCATAATGTATAGTGAATTACTTATGAAAATTAGAGTTATTATTTTTCATTATTTGTTATATGGCCATCTTATTATATATCCATGGTAGGTATTTGAATGATGGAGTAATATAGATCAGTGTGATTTCATGAAAATCAAATATTGGCATAAAATAGTGTCTAATAAAAGGATCAAAATTAATGAGCAGAGTTTATTTAAATATTCATCATTTTAATATTTAAGTGAATTTTATGCGAAAAAAATAATTCATAAAATAATTAATTTCAATTAATAATATCAATTTCATAATTATAATAAAATAATTAAAAAACATAACTAAATAAATTCAAAAAAAATATAGATTACTAACACAAGTTACACAACTGCTTTAAATTAATACCATTAAAAAATCATTATCATATAATCATTAAAATTTGATACAAAAAAGATAAAGTATTAATCTCAACTTTCACGCAGTTTTGAAATCATATAGGATAAAAATTTCCTCAAAATTTAATATGTATCAACAATTTAACCAAGAAAATTTTGATAATATGATTCCATATATTGGCTAAAGGAATTTAATCAATGGAGTCTCAATAATTGACATTGAATAATAATATAAAATCATCATTGAAGTCCTTCATAATGGTCGAGAAATATAACTTTTGAAAATTTGATCCCAAAACAAGATCATCGATATTTCCACCATGATGAATACCACACAGATCATGAAAAATGATTTGACAAAAAATTTGAATGAGTTTTCGATGGATAAATCTATACGAGAGACATAATTGTATACATGTAGATTAAGTTTACATTAAGGTTTCCCTGATATTTTAATTAAATTGAATTCTGTAAAAAACATTTACGGAGACATAATGATCATGAATAAATATCATAGGTATCAATGAATAATGTTCATATTTATGACACAAATTGGTTGTTATAATTCTGATCCATGACATTATTTATATGATATTAAATATTATTGTGTTTATATAAAAATTATTATATTTAATAATATATATATATATATAAATGATTGGTAATGATATCTTACATAAAACAGCTTTATGGCCTCTATCATAAATATTTTAAAAAAGTTAACATGGAATTAATTGTACAAATATGTGATGTAAAATCATCCACACCATTATTTATTTTCATCCACAAAAATTAACTCATGAGAAGAGGTGAGGTTACTAGGAATGCATCTAATACCCACACACCCATAAGTCCTAATGATGGATTCAGTGATATGAAAACATTCAAAGAAATAGAATATATCACCCATTAATTCTCTTCTCTTATCATCACTCAATATCCACTACATACTCCATTAACGTATTTTTTTCATAGATATCCAACTAAACCATGACAATTAATTGTGGTAGATTGTGATCATTGAACCTTGGCACAGTACATAGAATATTTTAAGCATCCTATTCATTAATATGGTTAACTCCGTGAAATATGATAACCTTCATATTTTATATAATTTCTGAAAATGCATAATGAACTCTATGAATTTTGTTATTCCTTAAATAAACATCCTCATGAAATCACATGTGAAGGCCTTAAAGAATATATAAACATTATCCTAAAACTATGAATTCCACCATCTTTTATGTGAATAGGAATTATGATTGCTCTAGTTATCCTAATGAACCCATTAGATCACCCATACCATCATATTTGTTATGTAAACATGGTAGAGCCCTGTATGAACTGACTCTCCAATCTTTATTCATCACATTGGAAGCCTGTAAATATTCAATACAAAGTGTCAAATTGTTACATTAAAATATAAGGATTAAATCTAATTATATAAATAAAATATTCAAAGTATAGTTGATCTAGATAACTTCTACATAAATACAACACACAAATTCATATCATATCTTTTATAACCTTGATGGTATTTGTATTTTACCCTCTATCACGGCGTAGAAATTCATAATTAAATCTTGTATAGTAAAAAATTATTTATAAAGATCCTCTACAATTAGGAAATAAATACGATAATGTGGATTTATAAAATAATCAACATTAAACTTGTAAAAATATATTATCATTTGTTTAAACATTACTCAATGTCTCTAATGAAAACTTTTATTGAGTATAAATTAACTGATTCGACTTGGTAACCTTGTCAAAAATCATCTTGATATCATCATGTATTTTTTACAATCACAGAACTCTATTAATGAAATCCATTTTTCTGTTTTCATAATTAAACTCAATAGAAATTATGGTTTAAATCAAACCGTCAGGTTTCTATTTATAAACCTTCAGCTAAAAATGGTAAAGACACCGAGAAATGAACTAGGTAATACTCTACTTCATTCCAAGAAATGAGAGATGATTTATAATTTTTGATACATTAATATAACATATGGATTTTATATCATGAGTGATGTGTGGAATTATCAAATAATTACCACATGTATCTTATTTAGAAAAAAAATCCAACCTTGTAAATGTTTGATACACTCATTACTTTAAATGAATCCTTTACATGCATCATATAAGAATATCTTGAGAAATATTATCTGAAATTTATATCTCCCAACTGGGATGCCTTTAAAAAATAAATAAGTATATGTGACAGTTCTACCACCGAATGGTATTAACTATATCCATCCCTAAAAAAACAAAAAAAAACATCAAGGATAACATTATAGACACCACCTCCATATACTAATTATAGTATTAACTATGAATTCAGTCTACATAAATATTTGAGTTTAGTAAAATAAATATTATTTCCAAGTCTTAGTTGTGAAAAAACTTTATTAAGAACCTCTGTCAAAGGGTGACGCGTATCTTGGATTATATATACCCAAGACTTCTCATATTATTTATGAGAATAAATCATTCAATGGGTAGATTTTGTCTACACATAATAAGTGAAAAACTACTACATCACTCTCTATTTCAGGGAACATAATGTTTTTCACCAGAGGTCTCAGTTTAAAAAAAAGATAGGAATATATCAGAACTATCATAATCATTACCATAAAATTCCAATATTATAGTAATTTTATTATTGGTCATTCTAAAATCCTCTCTTTACTAACAAAACATAGGGAATCTATTCTACTATTACATAAACTAACTAGAAATTTTCTAAAAATAATTAGAACAGATTAATGGATGCCATTATAGGTCTGTTCTACCATAATGAATGAAATATTAGAGGCCTCAATAATATATATCAGGTAGTAACCATCAATACCAAATAACTTGTGCACTAACTAAACCATATTTGGTGGATCTCAAGCATTCATGTCCCTACCAATCATGGGATAAATTGTTATAATATCTTCTAAAATGACATTCTTTTATAAAATTACACGGTAAATCCCTAAAATTCACTCATATTGATTAATAAAAAACTAATTCTACAAATGTACCTCCATGAATATTTAAAAAATATTTTCATTCTCCTATAATAATTTTAAATAAATAATCTACTACAACAACTAGGAAACTATCCTCATATTTCTAAAAAATATTTTTCATGAGTCCCATGATCACTAACAACATGTTTTTCATGTCGAATGACATAACTATGAAATCATTGTTACTATAGAAACATCAAAATTCCATATTGTGGATAAAATCACAATGAACCCGATGATACATTTAATCAAACATAACATAAATATATGTGAACCATCCTACACCATTTATATTTTTAATGAGATCATAGAGCCTTAGAGGAGTTTATAAATTCCTCACCCACAATGAATTCAAATAGTGGTAGTTGAAAACATCATCTTGTTTCATTAAAATTTCAAACAAAATGTAGTTAGATCATTATAGGTGGACATTTTGGGTCTAATACAATGTATATAAAAATGTTATTTGAATAAAATACTCATCTCTATTAGCTTCTCCATTGGAATTCAATTAGGAACTAAGGATTCAGTTATGTTCCCAAGTTGTAAGTAAGTAATAATATTACCTTATTGATGATGGAAAGATCCTGATACATCTTTAGATATGATGACTATAAAATCTTATAATTTAATTGGAAAATTAAAAGTGTCATGTGGTGGATTATCTGAAAGAAACATTCTAAAGTATCTAATTGGGGGTTTTCTAGAAGATAATTTTTTGGGTTATCATGAATTATTACCCACATGGGGGATCCAAACTATGTTTTATCCTTCTTCATTACCCCCTTTCATTTCATTTTAGTTTTTTTCTCTATCAATATAATTCATATGTTTTCCCTTCATTCTCTTAACATTAATATAATATTATATAAGATATTAAGTAAAAGATTACACTAAAAAAGAATTCGTTTTGTTTCTCTCATATTATTTGTTTTATTTGTTTCAAAATTAAAATTATTTATAAAATTATTTACTTATTTGATTTGAAGTAGATAATGGGTATTAAATAGAATTAGTGTGAATGAGTAAAGAATTTCTTTGTGTTGATTTTTTCATTTTAGTATATTTTCCAAACATAAGATCTCAAATGTTTATCTTTAAAAAAATTTAAACCCATCTTGTTAAATGAAAAAATTTATCTAATAAGTTAAAACATAAATAGATACTGATACTGATTTTTTTTAATAAATTAATAATTTTTTGAAAATATCAATGAATTTTGAATCACAAGCAACATATCACAGTCTATAATTTGAAATAATCTTCATTTGAAGGATTTTCTCATTTTTTATAAATTCAATAAATTCACCTGAGTAATTTAGAGAACCAAACTAATCTTTATTAACAATAATTTTATATATTCAATTCAAAATGTATGGTTATGAGGTAATTTTGTTTTAAATTTTTGAGGAATTTATTTTAACTTATTATACCCCATTTTCTATAGAATTTTTTTTATTCTCAAATACTATATTATTTTTATTATTTTTTATCCGTTATAAATCCATGAACAACATTGTTTTGATTTAATATTAAAACCCAATTTTCCCAATCCAACATTTGATAATAATTACCAATTGATTTATCTAGTTGATTAAATGTGTGTTGTAAATTTCATGTGATATTTTATATGTTTTTGGGGTACTAAGTATGCTATAGTGTTTGATGAAATTTAATTTTGATGGAGGGAAAGTGAATCTAATGTTTCAATTTATTATATGATTTTTAAAAAATAAAATTGATAAAATAATGATGAAATGAAGGTACAATAAAAAATAATATGAATATAGTCCACAAAGATAAAAATATATATTGTAATTGTAATTTTGGGATGAAAGACCCAAAAAAAAATTTGGAAATATAAAATTCCCTCGCCCACATCAACCATAAATTCTAGAGAGATTTGGAATTCAAAAAAAATAAAAAATATACATAAGTATTATATTATATATTATCTTAATACTAAAAATATAAATTTAGGCCTCTTTCAATGATATTTTCATGGGGAATATATTTTTTTTCTTTATGTTAAGTGTTTGGGAGACCCATTCATATTTATAAATTATATTCAAGCATTTCATTCTTATAAACGTGAAACAATTCCTTATTTTGACTTAGATATTGTTGAAATTTAAATCTTATAATCCCAATAATACTAATTTTACATCGACATGTCCTCATAATAATAAAATGTCTATAAGTAATAGTACATGTAGATGTAGGTATTTATCAATCCTATAGTGAAACAATAATGTTATTGGAGGTGAAATATTTTTGGAATATCAAGACATGAGTTATGGGGGAAAATCGGATGGGGAAAGTGTTTTCTATTATTTGGTGGATAAATAAAGTGGGAATTAATTCAATGAACTAAATTGAAAATTAAAAATATAGGTTTCAAGTGGCATGATAATATTTTATTTTATCGCGCTATATTAGAATATCTCATCGGTGTTTGATATACCATTTTTTAATATAATTTTTATTTTTAATTATCTAAGATATCAATTATAATGTCTAAGGGAATTAACAGGCCACATATTTTAAATATATTTTTTGTATTTATAATTTTTAATCCCAATAATTTTTTAAAGTGAAATTTAATCATATTTTGAATTCTGGTGAATATTGAGCATAAATTTTAAAATTGATTAATCATGGGTAGTTAGCTATTTTATAAAAATATTATATTTTATCCAAAGTGTTCTGAATAATTATTGATGATGCAAAAATTATCTATTAGTGTTCTATGGTTAGTTTGATTCAATTTTATTAACTATACGATGACTTGATTCGATGATAATGATGGATAAATAATTCATGCAATTTGGAATATTTTTGGGGTGGAAGATTCTAGAAACCTTATTTAAATGAGGTAAAAATCAGTGTAATTCAATAAAAATGAGGTGATAATTATTTTAAAGGAACAAAAAATTAGATTCACATATGAAAAATAAAATTTCATGGATCTTTATAGAAGATGATGGTTACAATAATGTGGTGGTAACTGAAAAATATATTATTCATGAAAAACTATGATTTAAAAATTCCAACACAACCATTCAAAAAAATGAAGAATATAATGGAAATTTTATGAGAAAAAAATTAAAACATATATGGAAATAAATTAAAGAAAACATTGTGATATGATTTAAAAATACATTTAGATACAAGCATGGCATCCCTCAAAAGACTCATTTTGGAGGAAAATGAGTGACCTTCTCCCTTATAAATAATTTACTTTTCTCCCCTAATGTGGTTGTTATTTGAATTTAATATATTTATTAAATTATTGTTAGGAGTTAATTTGTTCTCTTGAAATTGTTGTAAATTTATACAAAAATAATATATGAGTCTTCATGTTCACTCAAACATTAATTTCACTTTTCATTAATTCTATTATAACTCTCTAATATAAATGATGTTGTATAACTAACCCTATGAATTTACTTGGGTGATCTATTCATAGTATTCAAAAATTATTTCTCATTAATTATTAATTTTTTTTGTTTTTATTATCTGAGTGACTTGTATATAGTTTTGTTTGGAAATCATTGGACAATCACTTCCATAATATTGAAAAATAGTATATTCTATAACAAATTACCATTCCTTCATTCTCTCAAGCATTATCTTCACACAATAGAGTTGACTGTGTTTAATCAATGAAATACAGTATGATGAAGTAGGTATAACTCTCTTAATTTAGGATTGTTCATAATTTTTGAGTATCAGAGGATGTGAGGTTTGGTGTTTTGAAGAGATATCATATGAATGATAAATATCATACTTAGTGTAGTTTTTAGTAGTCCATGTACAATTTTATGGGCTAAAGATTTTTTTTACAATTATAATTAACAATGAAATAAGAATAGTAACTGACTATATGACCATGTTATTTCATAGTAACTAAAAATATTCTATATACATTAAATATGGCTGTATATTTATAATTTGAAATTCCATAATCAATCCTTCATAGCTGTTATAGTTACTTCAGATGAAATAAAAACACCAAAAAAAATTATAGGTGATTGTTAATAGTAAATTATTGACAATGAAACACATTAGGAGAGATGAACCTAGTGATCCACGGTATTTCACTTTGAAAAAAAATTATTTCATGGATTACACAACAAGAATATAGTGTGTCATTTTCAGGGTGTCACAAATATATTCTCTCAAACTAGTGTTTAATTAGTTACAATCACTAGAGGATTAGAGATGCTCTTTTTTTTTGTATTTCGCACTCACTAATGATGTTGAATCTAAACCCAGCTTCTTGATGGCATATAACTAGGAAATGATATAAAAATATCCTTTTTAGGACTGTATATAACCATTCCATATAGAGAATAACATCATAGAGGTTTATCTCTACCACACTGATATTAAATGAAAATGTCTCCCATTTTTATATAAACACGCATTAATATAATATGAGTCTCATTTGATCATTAAAATCATTGGGAGTCTCCAGAAAATAGGGGTGGTATTGGGGATATAGTAGATTATATAATTCCTAAAAAAAGGATATAAATAATGTAATACCACATTCTAATTTTGATAATTAAAAATTTTATTATTGAGAATGTACAAATATTTATTTCCACAATTATGGGAGAATCCTTCTCAACTCCCTACATTATATTCATATGACCTCTACCCTATCTTACCAAACGATGATACTAATAAGGGTTTATTGGATTAAGTGGTTGTGTAATATAAAAAATAGACAACCACCTAGTGATACTAATGTACCACCATCTCCTCGATAATAACCTCCTTTGGGAGTTCCAAACATTCCACCCTTAAGAGGTCACTAATTTTTAAAATTTCATTCTAGGTAGGTCTTACCAAAGTTACACCATAAGAAAATCTATACTAACCACATATTTAGATAAATACAATAAAATAAATTGCCTTAAACTAAAATATTAATAGGTTGATGTCCTTATTAAATTGAATTAATATTATATCCCCTTGTTGTATACATCCACAAATGGGAATGTGAATGTTCACACCTCTGGTGACATAATAAATTATATTGTCATAGAAATTTTACCACTAAAAACAATAGAATGGCTACCACATAAGTTATTCATGAATCTTAAAAGTACTATTTTTTGTTACTATGTCAACTAGAAATCTATAATTATTTAGAATTTTTAATGGTATAGTCCTATTATTAATTTTCCAAGATAATATGTGAAATGATTTGAATAAATTATAAACATTTTCATTGATCATATTCTATGAAAATTTTATATGTTTTGTGAACATCAGATAATTCTAGTTGACCACCATAACTCCCTTCTTGATGGAAGAATTCTATTAAAATAACACTATCCCCAATATCACTACATAACAATACTCTATAAACTACTGATCATACTCTACCTAAGAAAAGTAACCCCATCAAGAGTAAGTGTGAGAAAATACCCCCCAATGGCCTGTATTAATAAAGAGTAAAATCTATTAATTTTTAGGAGACTAGAATTGATGTAAAACATTAAAAACAAACTCAATCAATTCCTCTACATCCTAAGGTTCACACCAACCTTAGAAGTTATGAAAACTATATCTATATAAATCATCAAGTTTACTCATATTATGAGTTATCTCCTTATTATATATGATATATGTTATCTAAAATATGATTGGGTAATATTCCTAATAAATAATTGGGGCATAACTCTCCTATATATCAATGAGGAACCTACCCCACTATCATGTCTTTGTATTGCACCATCATCACTCAACTAGTTTAACGCTACATTTTTTATAACAGGAATAGGATCATCATAAACCTACCACATATCTAATTCCTAACAACATTGATGTGAAATATTTAAATTTTTATGTGAGCAAATATTCATCAACATATTTCTAATACATCTATGTCAATGTATATATGAATGAAAACACTGTTAACCTAGTATATTTTTCATGGATCTTAATACATTTTCCTTCATCTAATGTCTTAGTGTTTTTGTCAATTAATAGATTATCTAACCCTTGTTGAAATGATTTATCTCCCATCCAAAATAGACAATGAGTTCCATGGTTTTTTTACAAAACTCATGAAAAAAACATAATTTTGTTGTGTATCATTAAAAAATTCTCAAATAAATACTAACCCCAAATATAATTTAAAATATAAAAAATTATCTAATACCATTATGACATGGCTTAACCCACCAAGACCTCCAATGATATCAAATTAAGTCTATTCATCTAAATTAATCTGACCACTAATATTCTAGGGGTTGGAGACTTAAATTAAGATGGACTATGAAACAAATAAAAGGTGTAAAAATTTATAGAATTCATACATACACCCATATATAAAATAATTTATAGTTAAATAAATATAAATAATACAAAATTGTAATATAAAATTTAAATTTTTTGAGTTCAACATTTTTCATTCTATATTTTGAGTCCATATTTTTTAAACGAACAACACAAATTATTAAATAAATTTGGTTTACTATAATTTTAATTCAAATTTATTTTTTATTTTCTAATATAAAACCATTATATGATGTAGTAATCTTTAAAAACTAATGAATATACACTTTGTATGATAAATTTTATTTTATTAGACTAACTAATATCTATTTCGTCAAATTGAATAAGGTCTTATAAATTAGGCTAAAAACATTTTGGTCTATTAGATTGTTAATAACCAGTCCTTATGAATGAAAATTTATAGTACATCAAAATTAAAAAATATAGTCCATTAGTATGAGGATATAATTTTATATTAGTTTGATTGAGTCTATCCTATCAATGTGACTGATTTTAGTCTATCTATGTGATTAGGTTTTTGTTTATTTTTAAGAATGGTTTTAATAATTTGGTGTGATAATGTTTATTTCATTTGTGTGAAAATGTTTTTTTATTTGTCTGAATATGTTAATACAACCATAATGGTCATGTTTTGATCTAGTGGACTAAATGAAATTTATTCCATTACAGTGGTATTTTTTATTTTCAAATGGTAAGAATCATTTCTATGGGATGTAAGTCTTTTATATAATTGAGATAGTTCTATCAAAACAAAATTGGATGGGATGTACATTCATATATATCAGGTTAGAGACTACTCAATGTCATTATAACAAACTCTGAGAATCTCAGAATACTTACAATAGAGCTATGACTATATGTAGAGGTGCACTATAAGAGTTGGGGATGGTCCTTTTTTATCTAGGCTCTTCATTATTTTTCTATATAGTAATAGATTATCAATGATCCTTTATGATTTTTGTAGTGTTTTTATTATAAGGAATCCATGTATGGATTTCAAATTATTAATAATCATTTACATTTATAATCATGTTGTTTGATCTGGGTTTATATTGGGGGATTCTACAGATAGAAAGATTGTTTATTCTGTTCAAGCTGATTTAGATATTCCAAGGGAAGGATGACAACACTTAATTCGGTCATTCTCATTGAATTATTTCTTACAATACAAATTTTAAACTTATGGTTAAGTTAAAAACTAGGGATACCTTTTTATAGGGTGTTTGGAATCTTCAACTCTAAATTTTAATGTGTTTTATCATTTTCATAAATATTTTTATAGGTAATTTTTAATTTTTTTAAGATTTTATTTTACTTATTTATAGAAGATTTTATTTTCCAATATGAATTTTTATATAATGGTTATTTTTACTAAAATTTATAATATCTTCTTAACCAAATGGTATGTTTGTCTACTATAGATACTTTGATCATCAAAATATATTTGGTACTAATAAATAATTGTTAATAGGTTTTCATTTTATAATATTTTTCTAATTTACAGTGATGGATATTTCAAATTTCATATCTATAGAGATTCTTAATCGTAGAATAAAAATGATTATAAATGGACTTATTCATGAATATTTAAGATTAATAAAGAAATATATTTTATCACTAATAAATTTCATAACATTGCTGTTAATACTAGGAATTATAAAATATAGATAAAATAAATATATACTTTATAAAATCACGGGAAGATTAAATATCAAATAAGTTATTATAAAAAAATCATTGGTATGATATATGATAAAAAATATACACTATCAAATATATTACATTAATGAAAAAAAATATTTTTTTGAAAAATATGAATGTTAATCCTATTGGAACGTCTAAAGTGATTGAACCTACAAGAACAATCAAAAGGGAAAATTACCAGTATTTGAATTCTATATTTGGTTAGTCTATTTATAACATGAATTATAGGATTATGACTATTATTGATCATTTATAATATTTTGGTGAAAATAATCTTACTATTGAAATTATAGTATAAATTATCATTAAAATTTTTATTAGGGAATTGTTGTCAAACAGAACAACTTTATATGATAAAATGAGGATAAAAATGTTAATCATTTAATAATTTTATTTTTACACACTCTAAATATTATGGTTGACTAATGGGACATGATGATAAGATAATTAAAAATAGTTGAAGATATTCTTTTTCAACAACATTAAATGTTACTAATAATGTTTATTCATCTAAGAATGTTTCTTTTTCTCAAAGAAGAACAATGTTAAAAATGAATCAAATATATTTTCTTTTAAACAAATTGAGAATGTGTTACCCAATATATCTATGAAAATAAACATTATATTTGGAAGGAAATGCATTAAATATAGGTATAATAAGTTTCATAAGGATATAAATGGGAATAAATATTCATTAGTAGTGATTTTATTTGAGTGCAAGATGGATAGTGATATTTGACCCGACCATCCCAACTATAATAGAAAATATATATAGGATAGAAAATATAATATATATTCTTTTAAATTACACTGAAATAAGAGTAAGAGAAGTATATAATCATTACACAATTGTAGTTCTTTTTTAGGTGATGGGTCTTCAAAAAATTAGAAAGATAGGGAATTTAAAAATGAGAATAATATTGGTTTTCTTAATGAAATTCCAAATCATATTAAATTCCTTATTGATAAGGAAAATAATATGTGAAAAACAAAGTATCATTTCGTACATGGATAGTGGATTCTATAGAATATGATATGGAAAAAGGATTTCTTCATGAATATTGTTAATGTCAATGGTGGAAATGTTAATTTTGAAGAAAATTATCAAGGACAAAATATTTGAATAGGTACATGCTAACTGCCTTATTCTCTTTGAAAATCAAATAGAAGGATGGCATATTGGATGAGAATTTATTGATGGATATGTTGTTGGGTGATTATTTTTTTGGGGGACTTATTTATGAGGGATGTTTTTTAAATATCATTCTATCATACATTGTTCCAATCCAACCAACCAAAAAATATTATTGGTAAAAAAAAGGAGTCAGAAAGAGTGGGAGAGATAAAAATGAAAGTGGAAGAATTTCCTCAAAGTAAAATTATAAAATTATGCTCTCAAACAAGTTATGGTATTTAATGTTTTACAGTGTTATTAATTTTTCTCTTTAAATGTAACGTTTTATTAATTTCAAAAAGGTGGATATTGTAGAGTAGAATGATTTAAATTCTATATTATTTATATTAGTTTTGAATCACTTAAAAAATTCCTAAAAATATATATTTTACTAATAAGATATTCCCCACGTATTTTAGATCATTTTTGTTGAAAAAAATTTATTGGATGTAGAAATATTTCAAAACTGGTGATTATAAGCATTGCATACAAAAATAATGACTATCGGATTGACTAAAGTATCATCCATCAGATTCAATAAAATCTAATACTGCATATTGACTAAATACTAGTCCCGAAAAAGGAAAATCATAGTCCATCTAAATGGAAATATTAAGTCCATTAGGAATAAAAAAATAGTTGTTTCATAATGAAAAAGTTTATGTCTATCAATATGATTGATTATACACTATCATTTTGACTATGTTTTTTTATCAGTGTGACTATGTTTTAGTTTATCAGTATGAATATGATTATTCTATTAGTGTGATTGGGCTTAGTCTATTAGTGTTACTGAGTTTAGTCTATCAGACTGAATGAGATTAGTCAATCGTACTAACCTTGTTTTAATCCATTAGAATGAATGGAATGAATTCCATTTGAATAATAATTCTTATATTTGAATAATTAGAATCATTTATATTTGACAAAATAATCCATGAATCATGAAATATGATTGTTGTAGTTTTACCTATAATCATCTGAGGAGCTAAGAGATAATACTTTTTCAACTCAACATGTTTTATGTCTTCACTACTATAAACTCATGTTATTTATTATTTATTAAATTTCAATGTTTTTTTCTAATGATTCCATTTCGGGATTGTAAATTACTTATAACTATTTTAATTTTTAAAAATTATGCCTGACCTAGGATTAGATTGATGGATTCTAGGGATATGAAGACTATTGATTTGAATCACGATAATCAGGTGCTTCTTACTATAGGAAGACATGTGTGATTCTGATCATTGTGTTCAAGGTATTTCATACCATAGAAAGACGAACAATATGATTTTGTTAAAAATTGGGGATACCCAAATTCATTATTTATGACTTAATTAAATATTATGATTAATGAGTTATAAATTATTATTAATTTTTTAAATTCATTCGTACATTTTTTAAGGATTGTTTTTAGTTGTTTTTATATGACATTATTTTTTGTTGTGAATTTTTAATAAAATATTACATTAAAAAACATTTATAAACTCCTATATAATGTATAAATTTGACTATCTTTTATTGAAACTATAATAATTGGAATATATTATTGTCCAATATACCAATATTATGAGTTTTGGTTTTTTAGGTATTTTATGTTTTTACACTACAATTCCCTCTTTTTTGGAGTTATATACATTTTGATCCTATGTAGGGGGCGCATGAAGTATCCCAATATTAAAATAATGAAAAAAATAATAAGAAAAAATTCAAGGACAACCATCTCATGGTAATTAAAATCCATGAATGCTAGTATAATAAAACATTATATAGGCCAAATAGTTATTCAAGAAACAATAATAGAAAACACTACCATGACACTCTATGAACTGGATCCACTATCTCGCTATCCTTTTTGATTAACTCTATATTTTTTAACTATTATGATAAGCATATGTAGGAATGTGGACTATAAAAGGGTGAGTATGAATACACCTATTAGGATTCCCAAAAAACATAGTGGATAAATGAGATAGAGTGTCAAATCATAGTTTTATATAATCTAGAAATGGTCATTGTATCAATTGGGTGATGATTAGATGAAAAACAAGTCCTAAAAGATCTCCCCTAAATATATTGTAAATTTATGGGATATTGGATGACCAATAACATCACCAAACATGAGTCACATTGACTACCTAGCTTGTAGTGTCTTAGATTTTCCATACATTATTTTTAAAAATAAAGGGAATTATTTGCAGACCAGGATCTGAGATGGAGTGTAGTTCCGAGGCCCAGTGAGCCCGGAACAAATCATTGAATTTAATTTAATAATTAAATTATGCACGTGTGCGGTTTTCCTGAAAAAGTAGGATAACTCCTGAACGGGTGATCAGATCAGAAATCTGAGGGCACCGTTGTGTTCAAAACAGTTATTTTACCTTAGGTGAGGCCTAACATCAGCCGGCGCAGGTCGGTGGTGAAATCCAGTTTTTGGGACATAAGAGTAATAAAATATTTAAATAAAAATATTTTATTCTGCAGCGATATCATTTAAATCTGTGTGATAGATATCTATTAACTTTTTTCATAAATAAAGGCCTACTTAGGGTTCCAGGGTTACAAACCTCATAACCTTGAAACCCTTGGTGTCTCTGGAGGCTCTGGAGAAGACCTCCCGATGCGGCGACGATGTTCTTGACGAGCTTCACCTACAATGACGACGCGATGACCAGATCTTCGCCAACGAACGTCGTGAATCCAGGTTGGATGTTTGTTTTTAATTTCTTTCACCATTTTTTATTTCCTCGATGAATGTGAACTAATAGACAAATAGATTAGCCCGCGGATCGATCGTTCTTGCGGGACAGGTTTCTGCAGGGATTTTGAAGTTGTTTTGGTTTTGATCTAACAGTGACAGACCCAAATCGTCACGAACAATGATCGAGGTTCATCCCTCTTGTTTTATTTTTGTATTTTCTCCCTCACATTCTTCATTTCTTTCTACACGTTCTCGGAGTAAATCGATCATTGTGCATTCGTTGGTTGGAACAACGATCTAAGATTGTAGATCCAACCCTAGAGCGATGTCAGGGAGGTGCGACGACGGTTTCGACAGGCGATTCGGAGAGGATCGGGAGATATGATTTTTTTGGTGTTTTTTATCAGATGGATAATTTGAGGTTAATGATCTTATTTGAGATCCGAAAACTCCCATTAAAGTGTTCGAATGATGAAAAAAACTAACCCCTGGAGTATCGGGACAAACGGATGAGAAACCATGGATCCGGAGGATCAGCCGCGGCGCGAGGAGGAAGACGGTGTTTTCTGGAAAAATCCTGACTACACGTCGTGTATTATGGGCTACACAACGTGTGTTCATCGGCAGGATTACATGGCATGTACTCTGTGAGTACACAGACACGGGCGGAGTACACGTCCAAGGACACACCGTGTATACCCCTCCCCAGCCAGACCCGACCAGATACACGGGATACCCCGTGTACTAGCACACAGGCCAACGTACATTGAGCGAGCCCCATGTTCTCGGACACAGCGTGTGTTATTCAACACGCCGTATAGTTAATTTATATCTAAAAAGCCGAATGACACGGGCCGGTTACACGGCCAGTACCCAGAGTCAAGGAATACAGCGTGTACTTTTTCTACACACCGTGTAGTTTGGTTTTACACAGCTTGAACGGATAGCATGGGCCGTTTACACGGGCAGTACCCAGGGTCAAGGAACACAGCGTGTAACCATACTACATGTCATGTAACCTATCTTGAATTGCTTGAGCCACATGTATTCTGTGACTTGGACTAGCTTTCTTAGGGTCCGTACCCTTTGTCTTTCTTCTGATGGTTTCTGGTATCATTTCCTACATACATGAGTATGATCCCTTCAGCAGGACCTCCTGAATAGAGTTGTTGGAATCACCTCTGTGAGACTAGATCCAGATCCTCTATTCATTCCTGGAACCCTAGGTAGTGTTCTTGGTATCGACATGACCAACTTTACCCGGGCGCCGAACCTCTACTTAGAGGATTAGCTCAGTCTGAGTTGGCAGAATCATCCCATGACTTGGATGTGATCCTCATCTGAGCATCATGTTGAAAAAGTCTTTGTGGAGTGTGTTCTCCCAGAACAAGTACTTCGTACTTATCTCTTCAGACCTAGGAGTGTGTTCTCCCGGTTTCATGCTTAGTGGAATCATCGAGCTGGATCATAGAGGTGGTTTCGCGATAGTCGATCGTGTATGAGTATATATGGATATTCTTGTTATATGTTCTACTAACATATTCTATGTGGAGCTAACTATATCTTTTTTTTGTTTTATTTTCCTTGTTGTATTTCCTTTGTGGTTTCAGGGTGTCCTACTGGGTATTGTTATACTCACCCCTGCACGGGCTTTGCCCGCACGTGTCATGTCTTGTGAAGACCAGCGAGCCTTTGATATGATTCTAGGTGGACCAGGACCAAACGGTGCTTAGTGAGATCAGGCGGGCGGAGGTGTGTTCATATAGATACAGATTACAGTCCCAGTACCTTTCCTTATAAGTTGGATTTTGTTACAGAGGTTCTTTTTGTGGGCTTTTACTTTTGGCCTAGGGTTTTACACTTGCTATACTTTAATTTCCTGTTGTACTCTGTTGGTTGGGATTTTTTATAGTATATGCATCCATTTCCTTTTTAAGTAGTTTTGACTTTTCAGCTTTGTGGGCTTGGAGATGTGTGTGTTTTTGTACAGGTTTATTAGGGAATGTCTCCCATGTAAGTAACATGCCTACTCGGTGCTAGTCACCAGCCCCTGGCCAATTGGAGGAGGGCTTGGGGAGTTGCGGCTCATGCCCCACTGGGATGAGTCATGACAGAGTGGTATCAGAGGTGTTCAGTTCTACCTTAGGACCGAGCATCTGTGAGTTGTGTTGGGGAAACAGTGTTAAATGTTTCGAGTTCGGATTTCAGGCTAGGGACCCCAGTGTTGGTGCGGGCGGCTGACGTATTCATACACCAGGACTCTGATAACTTTCTTTTCGACTCAGAATGTGAGAACTCTAGTTGCAGGGGAAAACAATGGTACATGCATCATATAGGAATGGGTTGTGGTTTCAATGTCCTTCTTGAGTCATCTCTCCAGATATACTCACTGACTGAGATACATCTTGTTTCTTTACAGGATGCCTCCGCGATGCGTACCCGCTAGGATCCAGTAGCTCGATCATGGGGATGACCCCTTCATTGATGAAGCTTCAATACAGGGACCAGATCCCCCCGTTTTACCATCAGGTGGTTTGCCAGTTATCCCACCACTTTTGGAGTAGTTTTTATTGCCTTCTGTACCATTGGAGGAGGAGCGCAGGGTGAGCGCACTCCACGAGTTTCAGAGATAGAGACCCCTCCGGTTTTAAGGCGAGACTGACCCTCAGGCAGTAGTGGACTTGCTTGAGGCAGTGACCAGAGTCTTCCATTTAGTCAGGACACAAGAGGACTAGATGGTGATCCTGGCAGTGAGCCTTCTACAGGGCTCGACAGGGCAATGGTGGAGTTTGGTTATTCAGACTCACGAAGAGGCGACTCTTGGATGGTTGGAGTTTGAGAATCTCTTCAGAGAGAAGTTTTCACTGGTTACCCTGAGAGTAGTATGTATGCAAGAGATTCTTCAGCTCCAGTAGGGAACCATGACGGTGGCTAACTATTCATCATGGTATACCGACCTCTCGCGGTACTCGATGGATATGGTCAGAGATCAGTACTTCAGAGCTCAGACTTTTGAGAGGGGCATGCACAGAGATATCTAAGCTAGCATCATCCCTATGAGCATTCCTACGATGGGGTGCTCGAGCAAGATTTGGTGGTCAGGAGCTTCTTGTCAGAATAGGGATAGCCGGCAGTTGTCAGTAGTAGGCAAGCTGGAGCAGAGACCTTGGCAGCAGGGAGCCGACGCCAGGGACCCAGGCGTAAGAGATGTTTTCAGAGGAGATCCCAGGACAGGGGATCTGTCGTACATGGTTCACAGGGTGCATCCAGCCATCCTCGAGAGAGGCGATGCTACTCATGTGATGGCAGGGGACATCTCGCTTGAGATTGTCCGAACCATCGTACTACGGACACGGGAGCAGTAGATGGACCACTGAGGAAGAGGCAACGTGTGGAGGAGACAGATCTGCGAGGCGGCAGATGCCTTAGAGGAGCTTGGAGAGTAGCTGTAGGTGGTCAGTGTTTTGACCCTTTACCACCACCACCCCTAAGAGGTCCACCCCAGGCTCAGGGAGCTGGTGGAAAGAGGCAGGGACAGCTTCAGGTGGCATAGGCGTATGACCCAGGTACTCCCAGAATGATTAGAGGTACAATCTGTGTCTTTTCTACATTGGCTATTGTATTGACAGACACAGGTGCTAGTCATTCCTTTTTGGATGCTTATCTTGTTAGAGACCTCGAGATTCCAGTTGAGATATTGACTCAACCCTTACGCATAGAAACACTGACTAGAGATGATTCAGAGATCACACACCTTTACAGATAGTGTGACCTGACCCTTGGAGGTGAGAGTTTTGGGTGGAACCTCTTGGTGGTAGCATCGAGGCCTTACGATTTCATTCTTGGTATGGATTGGCTATCCACAATTCATGCCCAGATCGAAATTTTTAGGTGAAGGGTGCGTTGTGTCCGCAGTGATGGAATGAGGTTCTCTTTTGTCGGTGAAAGAGAGACCCACTCAGTGCAGGATGGACTCGTGCATAGGAAGGCGCAACTGATTTCACGTCATTTGGCTAGCGTAGCCCTTGACACAGTAGACGTTATGAGTTTCTAGTTTCCAGAAGTAGTGGCTGTGTACGAGAACGTCTTTCTGGAGGATGTCCCCGGACTACCTCCCCTTCGGGAGATAGATTTCTGCATTGAGTTGCAACCCAGGACAACACCGATATCAGAATCAGCATATCGGATGGCTCCTACAGAGATTTATGAGATGAGGGTGCAGCTGGAAGACTTGCAAGAGAAGGGCTTTGTGAGGCCCACCATTTCACCCTGGGCGGCCCCAGCGCTGTTTTCCAAGAAGGCAGACGGGAGCTTGAGGCTATGTGTGGATTATTGGCACTTGAATCAGGTGACGGTGAAGAACTGTATCCACTATCGTGGATCGATGAACTCTTCGACCAGTTGAGAGGGTCACGATGGTTGTCTATGGTTGATCTATGATCACGCTATCATAATTTATGAGTACGGGATGAGGATATAATTAAGACGACTTTCAGAAGTCACTACGGTCACTATGAGTACTTGGTGATTCCCTTTGGCATGACGAATGTCCCGACAATGTTCATGGGACTCATGAACTAGATCTTTCAGCCCTATCTAGATCGATTCGTAGTGTTCTCCATCTATGATATCCTTTTGTACTCTGTGTCCAAGGAGGAGCATGCGAGACACCTAAGGATGGTTCTGGACACACTCCGAGAGCACCAGTTGTATGGGAAACTCTCAAAGTGCCAGTTTTGGATATGGGAAGTCCACTTTCTAGGACACGTTATCTCAGCAGATGGTGTAGCAGTGGACCCAGCCAAGGTGGAGGCAGTTCTAGCATGGGATCTACCCTAAAGCATGACAGAGGTGCAAGGTTTCCTTAGGTTGGAAGGCTACTATTAGAGATTCATTCTTAATTTCTCTAGGATTTCAGCACCCATGACAACTTTTACCTGAAAGGGGCAGCCTTTCATGTGGACCGAGAGATGCCAGCAGGCTTTACAGCAGTTGAGACGGAGTGTGACGAGTGCCCCGATCTTGATATTACTGGAGGAGGGTGTCGAGTACGTAGTGTTCTGCGATGCATCAGGAACTGGGCTTGGTTGTGTCCTAATGAAGAGGCAAGAAGTGATTGCCTATGTCTCACTTCAGTTGAGGCCACACGAGCAGAACTACGTGACCCATGATCTTGAGTTGGTAGCGGTAGTCTTCGCATTGAAGATGTGGAAGTACTACCTGATGGGCGAGTGGTTTACCATCTACTATGATCACAAGAGTCTCAGATATATCTTTTCTCAAAAGGATCTGAATTTGATGCAGAGATGGTGGCTTGAGTTCCTCCAGGATTACGACTTTGAGATCGTTTATACTCCTGGGAAGGGGAATGTAGTGGCAGATGCTCTCAGCAGAAAATCTAGTTCACAGTTGCTGGATGAGGCGACGAGACAATTTTCCTATTTACAGTTATCCTTCATGGATAGAGATGAGGGAGCTTACCTTAAATCTATTATTGTTACCCCTCCACTCTTACAGCGACTCAGGGAAGCAAAGTGTGAGGATGATAGCTATGAGACTCTATATGCTCAGATATCAACTGGTGATACTGCTGATGGATATTCAGAAGGTGGGGAGCATGTTGTTTTCTTAAGAGGGAATACAGTAGTACCAGTGATATTGTGGGAGGAGGTTTCAAGGGAGTTCTATACATCTCCTTTAGCGGTACATCCAGGCATGGAAAAGATGTATCAGGACCTCCGATGTCAGTTCTGGTGGCCAGGAATTAAGAAGAGTGTGGCAGAGTTTGTTTCTCGGTGCCTTACTTCTCAGTAAGTAAAGGCTGAGCACCAGGTTCCAGCAGGTTTGACCCAGCCCTATGAGTTGCCAGAGTGGAAGTGGGACAGGATATCCATGGACTTCATGATGGGTTTACCATGTACGTCCAGGGGACATGATGCCATCTGAGTGATCATTGGTCGACTCACCAAGTCGGCCCACTTCGTAGCCATATGAGAGAAGAGTTCAGTAGAGAGCTTGGGACGCCTTTACATGCAGGAGATAGTTCATATTCCTAGATTTCCATTCACGATCATCTCAGATCGTGATGCTTGTTTCACATCCCGGTTGTGGAAGGGATTTCAGGAAGCTTTTGGGACTGAGTTACGCTTGATCACAACGATTCATCCCCAAACTAATGGTCAGACAGAGCGGACCATCCAGTTCCTGGAGGATATGCTTCGAGCTTTCATACATGACTTCAGTTGTAACTGGGAGGATCATCTACCACTGGTATAATTTTCTTATAACAATATTTATCATTCCACTATTGGTATGGCACCATTAGAGGCTCTGTACGGGAGACCTTGCAGGTCACCACTTTGCTGGACTGATCCAGGAGAGTCAGCACTTATGGGCCTAGAGATGGTGAGAGCTACTACAGAGAAGGTGCAGGTCATCCAGGAGTGGATGAAGACTGCACAGAGTTGGAAAAAGTCTTATGTCGATAGGACGTAGAGGCCCTTGGAGTTCGAGTAAGGAGACCATATGTTCCTTCAGGTATCACCTCGACGGGGGTTACATAGATTTGGCCGAGGCGGCAAGCTATATCCGAGGTTTATTGGCCCTTTTCAGATTCTGAGTAGATTTGGCGAGGTGGCGTATCGCTCAGCTCTACCTCCTCAGATGGACCGGGTACACAACATCTTCCATTTGTCGCAGCTACGGAGGTATGTGCATGATCCATCACATGTCATCGACTGGGGCGAGCTCAACATAGATGATGGAACGACCTTTACTGAGTACCCAGTGGAGATCGAGGATCGGCATGAGAAGATCCTTTGTGAGCGAGCTATTTCTTTGTTGCATGTCTGGTGGTAGCACGGGAATCTCCAAGAGAGCATGTGGGAGCGGGAGGCTCAGATTCGTGTGTAGTACCCACATCTTTTTTAGTAGCCTTTGTTTTGGATTTTTGGGGACGTAAAAGCCCTAAGGTGGGTGTGATGTAGTGTCTAAGATTTTCCATTCTTTATTCTAAAAAATAAAGGGAATTATTTTGAGACCAGTCTATGAGACAGAGTGCAGTTCCGAGGCCCGGTGAGCCTGGAACAAATCTTTGAATTTAATTTAACAATTAAATTACGCGCGTGTGTGGTTTTCCAGAAAATGTAGTATAACTACCGAATGGGTGCTCGAATCAGAAATCTGAGGGCACTGATGCGTTCAGAACGGTGATTTTACCTTAGGTGAGGCCTAACATCAGCCGACGCAGGTTGGTGGTAAAATCTAGTTTTTGGGACGTAAGAGTAATAAAATATTTAAAGAAAAATATTTTATTCTGCAGCGAAATCTTTTAAATCTACTACAACAGATATCTCTTACCTTTTTTTTAAATAAATGTTTGTGTAGGTGTCCAGGGTTTCAAACCTCATAACCCTGAAACCTTTAGCGGTTCTGGAGGCTCTGAAGAAGACCTCCTGATGCAGTGACGGTTTTCTTGATGAGATTCACCGGCGATGACGACGTGGTGACCAGATCTTCTCCAATGAACGCCGTGAATCCAGGTAGGATTTTTTTTTTGATTTCATTCCCTGTTTTTGATTTCTGTGACAAACATAGACTAATCCACGAACAGATTAGCCCACCGATCGATTGTTCTTGCAGGATAGGTTTTTGTGGGGATTTTGAGGTTGTTTTGGTTTTGATCTAATGACGATGAACCCGGATTGTCATGAACAACGATTGAGGTTTGTCCCTCTTGTTTGATTTTTATATTTTCTCCCTCATGTTCTTCGTTGCGTTCTATGCGTTCTTGGAGGAAATCGATTGCTACACATTTATTGGTTGGCACAACGATCTGAGATAGTAGATCCAACCCCGGAGTGATGTCACGGAGGTGCGATGACTGTTTTGGTAGGCGATTCGTAGCGGATCGATAGATACGAGTTTTCAGGCATTTTTATTCGGATGGATCATTCAAGGTTAATGATCCAATTTAAGAGCCAAAAAACCCACTATAGTGTTTGCATGATGAAACAAACTAAACCCTGGAGTATCGGGATGAACGGATGAGAAACATTGGATCTGGAGGATCAGTCGCGGCGCGAGGAGGAAGACGGTGTTTTCTGGAAAAATCCTAACTACACGCCGTGTAGTATGGGCTACATGGTGTGTGTTCATCAGTAGGATTACAAGGCATGTACTCTAGGAGTACAAGGACACAGGCAGGGTACATAGCAAAGGACACGACGTGTATACCCCTCCCAGACCAGACCCGGCCAGATACACGGGATACACCTTGTACTGGCACACGAGCAGGAGACGCGAGCAGAGACCGTGTACGGGCACATGGCCAGTGTACATGGAGAGATCCCCAGGTGCTCGGACACGGCGTGTGTTATTCAACATGCCATGTAGTTACTTTCTATCCGAAAATTCGAATGACACAAGCTGTTTACACGGGAAGTAACCGGAGTCAAGGAACACGGCGTGTACTTTTTCTACATGCCGTGTAGTTTGGTTTTACATAGTGTGAACAGATGATATGGGAAGTTTACACGGGCAGTACCCAAGGTCAAGGAATATGGCGTGAAACCATAATACACATCGTGTAACTTATCTTGAATGGCTTGAGACACTTGTCTTCTATGACTTGGACTAGCTTTCTTTGGGTCCGTACCCTTGGTCTTTCTTCTGAAGGTTTTTGGTATCATTTCTTACATACAAGAGTATGATCCCTTTGGTAGAACCTCCCTAATAGAGTTGTTGGAATACCCTCTGTGAGACTAGAGCCAGATCCTCTATTCATTCGTGGAACCCTTGGTAGAGTTCTTGGTATAGACATGACCAACTTTACTTAGGTTCTGATCCTCTTCTTAGCGGATTAGCTTAAACTGAGTTGTTGGAATCACCCCATGACTTGGATGTGATCCTCATCTGAGAATCATGTTCACAAAGTCCTTGTGGATTGTGTTCTCCCAGAATGAGTACTTCGTATCACTCTCTTCAGACCTAGGAGTGTGTTCCCCCGGTTGCATGCTTAGTGGAATTATCGAGCTGGGTCTTATTGGTGGTTTCGTTTTAGTCGATCGTGTATGAGTATATCTCGATATTCTTGTTATATTTTCTGTAGACATATACTGTGTGGAGATGGATGTATTTTTTTTATGGTATTTCCCCTTTTTGTATTTCCTTTGTGGTTTCGGGGTGTCCTACTAGGTATTGTTATACTCACTTATGCATGGTCTTTGCCCGCACGTGTCATGTCTTGTGTAGACCAGCGAGCCTTTGATAGGATTCTAGGTGGGCCAGGATTGGACGGTGCTCAGTGAGATCAGGCAGGCCGAGGTGTGTTCCTACGGCTACAAATTTCAGTCCCAGTACCTTTCCTTATAGGTTGGACTTTCTTACAGACATTCTTTTGGTGGGCTTGTACTTTTGGACCAGGGTTTTACACTTTTTGTACTTTACTTTCCTGTTGTACTTTGTTGGTTGGGATTTTTTTAGTGTATGCATGCATTTCCTTTTTTATTAGTTTTTACTTTTCAGATTTGTGGGCATGGAGATATGTGTCCGTGTGTACATGTTTATTAGGCAATACCTCCCATGTAAGTAACATGCCTACTCGGTGCTAGTCACCAGCCCCTGGCCTATTGGAGGTGGGCTTGGGGAGTTGCGGCTCAGGCCCCACTGGGATGGGTCGTGACATAGCGTCTTTTATTTCGATAACATCAATTGTTGGTTTTAAAGGGGGATTCGGCCTTAATAAGATATAATATCAATCAAGTTGGTATAAACCCCTGTGGAGGAATCATATTTCATCAAATATGAAATTCCCCATCAAAATATGTTAACTTTACCCATTATTGGCGAAATCATTCACTAATACTATGAATATTTTCAAATATTATATATATCTATATATATATAAGTATAATACATGGGAAACTTTATCTTTCTTGGTGGATTACTAACCCTGTGTCTACTCCAATCTTCTCTCCCACACCTTTCACCAAATGTAAAATTTTATATAATTATATTCCCACAAACCACCTTGGAATATAATAAGAGGATGATGATAAAATATTTAAAATCACATTATATGTAGGGAAATTATGAGAATAAATTTTTCATCGGTCCAAATATAATAATAGCTTGAGAATGTATAAATAAAAAATAGTCATCGATTGAAAAACACATAACCTTTAGTACATAGTTTGTAGATATATATATATTATTTGTCCACCCAACAATAATATATAATTTTTTTTGGATGAACTCCTCTGATAGGATTGGTTTGTACATCCGTTGAATTCTTTTTCATTTATCCTAAATATGTAAGAAATATTTTTTTCTAAATGTTATTTGGTTTCATTAGATTAATTTGGTAAGTACTATTGGATCCTCCCAAGATAATTAATTAAAATACATTCCATGTTTATTTTATTGGGGTAAATGTGGTTTCAATTCATTGAGCATGAATATGCTCACATACCATTTTACGATCATGGTTTAGGGATACAAAACATGTGACCAGATGTCACATAATATATGATACTTATTATGGTGTATAAAATTATAATTAATGTCCATAAAATAAATATATTATGACCTGAAGGACAATATACGATGTAATATGTAATTCCATATCAAAAATAGATAACTCGCCACAATTATCCATAGAACCAAAACTAATTTATCTTATTTCACCATTATGGCTTACAAAGGTTGACACCTCAGAATCCCAAATTGGCAAGTGATTGAGCATTATCAGACATTTATCATTAGTATTGTATAAATGTTTAACTTTATCAATTGATGCTACAAAGAATAACTCATTTGATATCTCACACATAGACCAGAATAACCATGTCTTTTTTAAAGTGAAACATGACCTCACATGAACCTCCCCATGTACAATAATTGTCGACTAGAAGTCAGGGTATTAATCTTTCATGGGGAGACTATAATTTTATTAATTATACCAGTATAACATATTATTGAATCATAAAAATAAATTAAATAATATTTTTTTTTTGTAAAATAACATATACAAAATGTTATAACATACATCATTTTGTGTCATACATTGTCCAGAAACGTACTCCAAATGTGGTAAATAAAAAATTATATAGAGTAACCAAAGGAAAATAAATATAGATACTAAATAATAAATCTAGAGTACATCTTACTATGATGTTTTAATTTTATCTCCATGTACTTCATTATCCTAATCATGGGACATTCCTCTTATCTAGTTCTCATATAGTGAACTATATAACAACCAAAAAATTCCTACATAAGGTGCACATATAATCCATATAAGATACCTTTAATGAAACCTTAACACTTTTTCACACACACACACACATATATATATATGTGTGTGTGTGTGTGTATATGTATGTATGTATGTATTTAATTTCATAATTTTAGATGTTCATATAAGAAAACAAACAATCATTAACTGAGTGATTATGCGATAACCAAGTGCACACGAACCATGTTGGTACTTGATTTTAATCTATTCCCATTGAATATCATAATTATTCATTATAAAAAATAATTCAGAGTATGTGAATTTGTCCCACGTTAATGGGAAATTCATTTTCTTTATTTATGTAATCACTCCATGATAACGTTCAAGGGAATATAACATAAATGATTCATATATACTAGATTTCTGCCAATGGCATACATACATGGAATTATATAATCTAGGGAACTAAATAATATGAAATGATGATCCCCATCATCCTAGTATTTCTTAATATAGACCTTCTTCCAATGGCATATGGAATATTTACATGATGATCTAATAAAATAAAAATAATCACTATTTTTATTATATCCAAAGAAATAATATATGAGTAATTTAATTCATTTTCCCCCATTAAGGGACCATCTCAGTCCATTCGATCCATGTATAAACCCAAATACTAAAATAGTGGTCTATAGGATGTGAAAAAATCTATATGTATGGAAGGAAATATTTTGGGGAAATATATCATAATTTTTGTTCCATAGGATGTGAATCAATTTTCATGTAAGCAACAATATATAATATAAAAATAATAACATCCAAAATATTTCATCAATATAAAATTATAATGGTCTATGCCTATCCAATTAATTTAATTTCCAATTTTTGGTGGTTGGAGGTGTTTGGGGGAGGTTTTCATAGTTTTTTGGTGGAGTCTTGTGGTGCATTAGAGTTGCTATAGGAAATACATGCTATGTATTATCTACATTACATGTAATAGTGGTTCATAGATTGTGTAGCTAGCTATTCCATGATTGTACATAGATAATGGGGAATCAATAAGATGTATTACATGTCATTTAATTTTTAATTTATGATGTGTTATAAATTGGGTATTTAAACATTATTGGATATGAACTTTTTTGGTGAAATTATAAATTTTTAGGAAACTCAAAGAGTAAACACCATTTAACAATGACATGATATGAAGACAAATGGGTATAGGGTAATTAATAATCCTTATTTCTGAAAAAAAAAATCAATTAAATTCCATCTTTATCCCTCATTTTGTAGATTCCCTAGATGCCCTAATGATTTATTCAATCCCTCTTCCTATTGTTTTGATTCTTTGGTTCCTATAGATTTTTGTTGGAAATCAATGTTAGTATCATCTCCCATTATTGGTTTGTTTTCATCCTTTCTTCTTCAATAGACTATATATTGTGGTGATGTTTTTTTATAAGCTTGTGTGTTGTGATGTTTTTCTTTGATGATATTTTGGTTTAGTTTTGGTTTATCTATGTTTTACCAGGGTCAGTTGGGTTTTTCAGGTGTTTCTTCTTCATCCACCTATATATAGCAATTCAAAAATGATTCCATGATGTAGGGTCTATCACTTTTATTTTATATATATCACATGGGATGGGTTATTTTTTAAAATCTAAGAAAATATAGTTTCATCATTATTTTAAAATATTATTTACTATTTTAAATGATGTCAGAGGGGTAAAGGGAATGATCTTCATGCTTTTATATATTTTTTATGTTCTATAATTTAGATTAGCTATGTTTATTATATCATTGAAATACATGGTTTTCAGTAGACCATTTTTCAATTTTGATATATGTTGTGATTCCCTCTTAGTTGATTTGATATGACACCTCAGTAAATAATTAGGAATCCACCTAAACTCAGATAATGATTTTGTTATAGTGCGATATATAGATTTTTTGATAATGACCCAAAAATAAATTTTAAAATTATAAAATATGATTTTTAATTATCTAAAATGGATTTTTATGTGTTTTGATTTCTGTTGGTGATTTTTGTGTGCCGAGAAGGTTTTTTGGAAGAGATTTTAGGGTTGTGAGGTGGTTTGTTTTTCTCTATCGGGATGGCTAGTTGGTTTGATTGGATTGGATTTTGGAGTGGTGAGGTGATTTTTAGGACACAGTTTTGGGGTGGTGAGGTGATTGAAGAACATGGATAATGGGATTCTTAAGATGTCTGTTTTTGTTGTTCAAGATTCCCAGGTACTAATAGAATATTTTAATAATATCAATTTGAAATTCTTGTGGTTTTGTTCAGTTAATGGGGTGGAAATGACTTATGAATAAATAAATGATGGTGTTTTGGTGTTAAAATGTGTATAATGCTAACTAATGAAATGAATGGATGGTATAAAGAACATGGTCGGTGATGTGAATTTTGGATTTATCATTTGTGTTGTTCTGTATATAGAGATGGAAGTGAAAGTGGTGGTGTTGTGAGTTAATTAGTGTGCATTTTTTATCCCTTAATATGAGTCTTATCTACTATGATTCTATATGTATATTTAATTTATATTCTATGTGTTTTCTATATTCTCCCCACCCAGGTTGGGAACCCTATGCAGACACCAAATTTTTTTGGGGTGTTTTTCCAACATCCCAAAGAGAGGATGGATGAATAGATACCTTGTCATCCCCACACCCTCTTCCAGTTTTTGGTGACATGAATTGGTTGTGATGGACATAAGTCAAAAGAAACTATATATATGTTATGATATGAGATGTGATGGATGAGGTTTCATCGAGATAATTGGAACGAGATGCATTATCATGGGGTTATGCATGGTAAGAGGAGGTTACAAGGTTTATGTCTTACATCTTCATGATAAAGTAATACAGTGGTTATGATATGTGATGTGATGTGAAGGCCTATGTGTTAGTGGGAAGGTTGTGTTGTTTTGTAATGTCCTGGGATTGTGTGGTTGGGATGTTATGTGACTATATGTTATTAAAAAGTTTTAGGAGCACATGGACATATACCATTGGGGTGTGAGCTTGAAAATTAAGTGAGAATGTGGTTTGGGGTACCCTATCATCGATATTATTCATATTATATTTTGATATATAGATGTTTAATTTGTTGAGTGGGCCATAGTGATGATGTTTTGGATTAGTATACATGTATAGGTGGTGTTTGGTTGTGTTTTTTTCTCACTATTTCATTAGTATGATATTTCCATATGTTCACGAGAGACATTGGTTTTACTACTAAGTATACTTGTATTCTCAACCTAAATATATATTAAATTCTTTTCTTATTTTTAAGAGGATATCACGGGGTGTGCTAGATAGTTCTAGAGTGGACCATTGGAATGTTATTCTGTTGTAGCATTAGCATGTATTTTTTCTTTAGTTTGGATACTTATATATATAATGTTTTTATTTATACACACATTGTGGAATTGTTTTTAGATTTATTATATATTTTTTAGGTATTTTGTTTCTATTTATAAATCTTATATCTTGATCCTATTTATATTATATAGGGTAACTCCTCCCATACATGATATTTTTATACCCTCTTTGCTAATCTCAAACACAGGGCCTACTGGTGGCTGGACTCTAGGGGTTTTTATATCTCTCTCCACATTGAATTATTTTTTGCTAGAGGGGTCATGACAGAATTATATCTAGGTGATCATGAAATCATTCCACTTCTTAGAGTTCAACGAGATGTACATAGTGGAAGCTTTGGCTAAGATTTATGTAAATGGGGTATTGTTGTTTTGTATAGTTATGAGGAATATTATCATTTATCAAGATGAATTTTTTACCTCATTAGTCTGGAGCAGATGAAAAAATTTATTGGGATATCAGTTACACCTCAAAAATACATTCTTCCTTCAAGAGGATGGAAAGAATTAGAATATTATCTATATGTTGGAGAATATGTTTTGGGATTTAATCTTGTACTTTGGTGAATCTTGTGTATAACACCTTCCTTTGGGTGATTTTTCTTACAAAAATGGAATCATTATTCTATAGGCATGTCACTGTTGATGGAATTTGTACTATTAGGTGTTTCATTCCCTATTATGATTGATGGAGGTCAGGGAGGTCATAGTTATTAATATTGATGTGCTTCAGATAATTAGAAATAAGGGTCATTTGTTTCATGAGATGGTGAAAGAAGAATTGGACTAGAATAAGTCTTATAATTATTGTATGAAGAGTCCCTTTATTTTCATTTCTTGGGACTACATGTTCTTTAAGGATTCCCCACAACATGGGCAGTGGAGTATTGGAAGGCTGCATGGTTTCTACCAACTGTGTGGGCCTTATGAGGAGTTGGGGAGAGTATGAAAGGTGGCATATCAGTTTGTCTTAGCACCCCATCTATATATTGTCCATTATGTATCCCACATTTCTTAGCTTCGTTGGTATCTACACAATTACTCCCATTCCATTCACTGGGGTGCATTGGATATTGAGGATAGTGTGAAATTGGTGGAGCTTCATGTAGATATATAGTCTCATCATGAGAATGTGTTGTGTGGGAGGAAAATTCCTTTTTTTTTATCATGGAGGAATGATTTTCTAGAGGATAGTATATGTGAGTGAGAGACACATATGTGTGTCCATTACCTATAGTTATTTTTTATATTTTAATTTCTTTTTTTTATTATGATATGATTGTTGAATATCATTTTTTATGAGATAAGATGTTTCCCTCATTTATGATCTATGATGTGTGATAATGTACTAACATTTGAAAAGAAGAGGACCTGATTTCTAATTCATACACAATAACTATGATGATATTAAACCCAATTAAGTGTGTTGGTTCCACATAGATAGGATATAATACTGACATGGAGGATGTAATTCTCTAATTTTCATGTTTGGGGTTGTGTGGTTTGTTGATTGTAAAATATCATTGTTTGTGTTGTGTGGAGGTTAGATGGTTGTGGTGATGACGATGTGATGTTACGTGGTTGTGTAAGGCGTTTTGTGGAAATTTTTATTCGAATGTTAGGATGGTGGTATTGTTTTATACATGATGAGATTTTTTATAGGTATCTCATGGGGTGGTAATTCATACCTATTTCTTTATGTGATTGGTGTTTTATTCTCTAAGGAGAGTATTATTAGATATATTTCTAATTAAACAGTATATTTCTTCTGGTTCAGGTACATTTCCATCTTTGGTGGTTGGTGGTATTTGGGGGAGGTTCTAGGTCTTTTCCTACTAATGATGGAGGCGTATCAGAGTTGTTTCATGAAATACACTCCATGAATTATATACACGAAATGTAATGATGGTTCAGGATTTCTGTAGACAGGTGGTTAACGGCCAATATTCAGGTATGGGGGATGTGGTGAGATGGATTACATGTCATGTAAGTTAGTTTCAAAATTTGTAATAAATCGTATATTAAAAACATTACAGTGACATTTTTTCAGAAGAAGTGGAAATTTTTAGGAAACATGAGGATTTCACACAATATAATTGTTACTAAACATGTAACTTTTTGGATCTAGGTTATTTTATTACACTTCCATCTGAATTTTGTTTCATTTGGCCACCTCTCCTATTTTTCAATTTTGGAAGATCCCTAAGTTAACATGAGGAGTTTCTAAAGACCTTTTTATTGTCCAATGATCTATTAGTTTTAGTGGATCCCCATTGAAAATTCATATTATCTTGTTATCTCTATGTTTATTTGTTTTTTCAATTCATATTACTTGTATTTTCTACAGAGATGTTATTTTATTATTGCGGTCTATATTGGGATACATTTTGATGGTCTTTGGGTGTGGTGTATGTTGATCCATGGTTTCCCATGTGCGGTTATGGAATGTGTTCATTTATTCTTCTCAATTGCAGTGCATAGTGAGTCACAATAGATTCATTGATATAGGGGGTCCCTTGTATCTCGTTTATTTTTATCATTTGATAATAGTTTCTTTTGTAATCTCTTGGGAAGATAGTGGAATCTAGCTTAACATAGATAATTAATAAGTTTAAATGAAATGGAAACGGGTAGGGGAATTTTTCACATGATTTTATATCTTTTCGATTCATTGATATTGATATTACCGATTTTTTTTGTATCACAGAACACTATGACCATTTTTGGCCCCTGGTTATTTGGTTTTTATATATTTTGTGATGCAATGTTATTTGATTTGTTTTTTACATGACCATAAATAAATGGATTACCAATTATAAATGGATAATGAATTAGTTTCACCATGATATATGGATTTTGTGAACATAACACTAAAATAATGAGTAATGTGATAAAACACACTTTTTAATCTATAAAATGGATTTCTTTTGTGATGTGATATGTGTTCCTGATTTTGTGATGGTGAGGTGGTTTGATTGGATTTTTCTTTAAGAAGGTGAGGTGGTTGGTTTGGTCGTTAATTTGGGTCATGGAGGATCATTGTTTGGAAAGCCAATTTTCCCAGTGGTGAGGTAATGGTACGTGGGGGAAGAGGGAATAATTTTGATTTGTGGTTATGTTTTACAAGATTCTCAGATAGTAGTGGAATTGATTAGTAATGTTAATCTTAAATGTCTCGGGTTTTGTTAGGTTAATGGGATGGAAATTACTAGTGATTAAAAAAATATATGGACTGTGCGGTGAAAATGTAGATGATTCTAAATAATGAAACAAATTAGTATGAAAATGGAATTGGTTTCTGATGTGACTTGTGGACATGGATTTTTTAGTGTTCTTGATTTATATGTAGTAAGGAATGTGGTGATGTTGTGAGTTGATTAGAGTTTGTTTGTAAACCCTTAGAATGAAGATTGCTTTTTGTGACTCTTTATGTATATAAATTTTATATTCATTTTGTTTTCTATACATTCCCCAACCATTTCATGCACCATGTGATGACACCAAATATTATGCGGATGTATTTCCCAATATTATAGTGGGAGGATGGTTAGATGGATGACCACTCTTCCATACTCCCTATTCTAGGAATCGGTGATATTGATGACCAATGTTGTCCTGATGTCAAAATTGAAACTATCTACATATTATTTTATGATAAGTGATGGCCTGAGTGTCTTCCAATGAGATTTGATGGGGTTAATTATGGTGTGAATCATGAGTGGTAGGGGAGAGAACAAGATTTATAGAATACATTTTCACAATAGCCTACTACCTTGGTTATGGGATGTGATGTAATTTTATGGCCTATTTATCTTTAGGTAATATTTGGTGTGATGTGATGTATTATTTTTCTATGGGTGGGATGTGATGAGATGTTATTTGGAAGAGGTGGGAGTTCATGGAAAAATGATATTACAATGTGAGAGTGGAAATTCAGTGTGAAAGCTATTTGGATTACCCTATCATTGATATTATTTATAATATATTATTGTATATGGATATTTTATTTGGAGAGTGAACCCTGATGAGGATGATCTTGGTTAGTAAACATGTATAGGTGTTGTTTGGTCCTCCTTCATGATCACAGGTGTATTAGTATGCTCGTTTCACATGTTCATGAGATATATTATTTTTCTTAATGATTATACATGTATTCTCATCCTATATATTTATAAATAGATTTATAGGTTTTATTTTGGACTTCATGGACCATTGTATACATTTTTATCTTAGATCATGGGAAACATTTTAGTGTTTCTACTTTAGATTTTATTTCGATTATTTACTTTGTAGACTTTTATCTATATTTTTCTTATTTATACATGCATTTTACAATTGTATTTGGATATCATATATATTATTTTAGGGAGTTGGTTGTATTTTATTAATTTTATCTATCTATCCTGTATATATCATATATATGGTAATAACTCTCAAACATTATATTTGTATACCATTAGTTCTAGTGACCAACCTAAGGCCTATTGGATTTGGGATTGGTTGTCATTGTTCCCCTCCCCACATTTTGGTATATTTGGTGGGAGGAGTTGGGATGAAAATAAGCACATATAATGTGAAGAATAGAAAGGATAAGAAAATTATTATTATGAAATTTTTTCATGGTCTACCCGTGAATAGTAAAAAAAACATATCAATAAATGGTCTCTTTAATAAGTACATACACATAAAAAAATTTGTCACACAACTCTTTTCTCATGACAATGTTTGTAAGGACTTCAAACATTTAGGGAGTTGTTGAAAATTATCAATGAAAAACTATAGTAAGATCCCCATATCGTATACATGTACCAATGTTCACTATAACAATGCATATAACATCATAGTGGAGCTCCTAGAATTAGTATTCAAGGAATAGATCATGCCATTATTTGGAATCCATATAGACATACCAAACTTGAATTGTTTCCAATGAAATATCATAGGATGATCAATGAGTGTGGGAGGGTGGGGGAATTATTTGAATCTAAAATTGGTCAATCCATCTTAAATTTTCCATTATATCTACATATAGATTCATATTTATATCTACAAGGGATCAAATCCCAGATCAACTCTATATAAAGAAGAAGAATTATGTTTATAATGAATATTTCTATCCTTGATGAATGATAATAAATTGATCTAGAATTCAACTAGTTGATATGATAGTAAGAGGAATCCTAGAGTATAAAGGGATATATATATAGAAGGTTATAGTCTAAATGGGGTCTGTTAACGATAAATTTTACTATGAAAATATTATTAGGAAAAAAATAACTAAATTTCATCCAAGATCCAATGGCTTATTAGTGGGCCCATAAAATTGTAGGACCACATCTAGAAACATTGGTTCACCAATACACCTCAACAACTATTTGGATTCATTTTTTAAAACTCCATGAATCCCAATAATTTTCTAACATCTAAAAATATAGTACAATACCATTTTTACCAAATAATATTCATCTAAGATAAACAATAAAACAATTTATTTGTAACATAAAAATAAAATCATAACTTGAAAGATGATAATGTTTAAATTCTCATAATCTAATGAATTCACATCCTATATTAGTTCTTCTTGTATTCAAGATCGAATATCTCATGCCACTACGCCTGAAAATAAGACTCACTCTCCCAAGCCGCCTCTTGAATCTAAAAGTGTGTCCAGAGGAGTTTGAGTAGTGGAACCATTTTTCCTCACAACACTTTCTTGTATGAGTTTTTTATATGTTAGGAGAAAAATATAAAAAATACATCAACATCTATATCAATGTTCTTGTATTCGATCACAAGGTAATGATTTGGAATTTACTTACAAATCTAAGAATCATTTAAAACATTATTCATTCATAGATACTGTTATGGAAGATCTAATTTTGTCCACTGCCTCAATCAACCATGTAATATCACATGGCCTAAAAAAACCTTGATCTAGCATCACATACATATTTCATCATATATTTGATAATTGAGGAGTTTCTAATAAGAAAATTCAATCTCCCAAAAATACCACCAATTTTCATATAATCTAGTTTGAATATGATCATCTTATGCTCAAAGTAATAATTAAAAACTTCCAAATCAAAAATTATATAAAATAGGTTTCATATAAAAATCTAATTCCCACTAGTATTCATTCACTAGCCACGTTCCAATATATAGGTGAGAAACACAGCTAGCCATAATGATCCTCAAAATATTTTATCTCAATTATATGCAATGATATTTTTTTGAATTAATCAGATAATGGATAGGTGATCATACCAATTTCCACGAATGTACCAATAACAGGACCAAACTATATAATTGAGTATCTGGATGATCCACTATGGTGTTATATCTATATAAGGATGATACATTCTACATACTTTCAAGATGATACCCACACCCCATTGTAATCCCTTCCAATTCTGTGACATAATATTTAGGTCCCGATTTGAAAAGATTATCAATGTAACTCCATGAAATCATATAATCCCTTACAAATTTAACATTCCCAAAAACATCTACTAGAATTGTATCTCAAGTTGAAATGAAATAATAAACTTTCATTGGTCGATCAAATATCACTCTAAAAAATCATGTCTCCTCTGGTTCCTTGGTAACAACATCATGAATTCTATCATCACATATTCCCACCAAAATATAGGCACTAAATGTAAATAATTAAAACAACATGGACATTAATTCTTAACCTTTACCATCATCATAAAAAATCCTAAGATGTACCACTTTATACTCAACCACCAAAGTGGATGTTAGATATCATGGTATATATTTATCAAGTTTTTGATTCACATCCCATTTATAAAAATGGATGTCTCTCATCATCCCCTCCATTAATAAATATAGAACCAAAATTCTCCCCTGAATATTGATTATGTAATCATCATATATTGACCAAAATTATCCCCAAGAAATGTCATAAACCCATGATACTCATATGAATCCACTTGAAACTAATTTGTAAAACTAATCAGATAGAATTCCAAATATGAAGTAAAATCTATATCCCCCCACATCTCTAACTTATTCTTACTAAGGGAATCTATGATGGAATTTAATTTCTTTGATTTATAGTCCATATTGATGTCGAATGATTATATATAACCAATATAATTCCTCTGCATTATATTCATATCCAATGATGTGAATATGTATTACAACTTTTTATGGTCCATGTAGATGATAAATATAAGGCCCTAACCATAAAAAATTTCTTAATCTTTAGAAAAGTATATAATTTTACTTTAATTAACTTCAAGGATCTTTTTAGGTTTAGTTTTTTAAATAATTAGGCCATTATTAAAACATATCCTCCCATAATCATACAAGAGGATACTATAAAAACAATGTCATTTTTTCACAAAAAAACCATTAAAAATATGATTTATTTTCCAGATAAGAAATCTTCTTGACTTCTTCCATTATCTTATTCATCCTTATTCCCTATGAAAACATTTCAAAAAACATGGGTAGAGCAAAAAAAATCAATAAGGGATTAAATAAAGAATGAAAAAATAGTCCATGAATGTTATTAAACCCATCAATTCATAAGTATCATGAATATTTCTTAGAAATCATAAATCATAAAGGAAACTTTTTGCATCTATATCATACTTACTTTGTATCTTCTACAACCGTATAAGGAGTAACCATCATAGCTACATTTGGAATACCCATCACAATATATTCCTTAAATATAATAGGAGAAACCTTAGAGTTTACCTCCATCACATTTCCCAATGCATTAGAGAGCTATCATGGGCTAACTAGCCCTCATTTTTTCAAAGAACCACCCATATACATAATCAACTCCCACGAACCATATCATAATGACACCATAATCACAAGCATAAATGAGAAATAGCATTTCCACATTGCAATAATAAGACATAAAATGAAGATATTTATATAAAAAATCCATTATCAAAACCATTTTCAATACCAAAATACATAAAAAAGTAATCCAGTATTTACATCTCTTTTAAAAAACATTACGACTTGTAGAGGAATCCAAATATCATATAATTATCACGGTGAGGAAAAGGTCATTGTCACTGCATAAGTTGAAAATAAATATTTATTTTTTATTTATTTAAATGCTTTATAAAAAATGATACCTTTTTAAAATGGATTAATGAAATTAAATTTCAAATGGGTTGATTATACACCATATAAAATAATTTAATTTATAAATCAAAATATGCATCAATGAAAGGAGATTGAGATGAAATCCTTAACCTTGAATATGACTTGTCTCGTTCATTGTTTAATTTATTGAATAATAAACATATATTATTTATACATGATTTAGAACCCTTTAAATGTTTATTATTAATTTTATATGACTTCTTACCTTGTTATAAAAATTATTTAATTGTTTTAGTTCATATCAAATGTTTTGTCAATGTTCGGTACATGAGTCAAAAATTAACTTGTTTTGATGAAAATTAACAATGTGGTCATAATTACATTATCTCAAGAATTATATTAATTTTTTAAATATCATATATATCAAATATTTATGTATTTATAATATTACAAAACATTTTGAGATAATAAATTAAATGCATCTTTCATGGAGATGGTAGGTCGAACGTACACTTGAATTCTACAATCATTACTTTGTCATATTAAAGTAATGAAAAATAAATGATACATAGGTATATTATAATTCAAGTATAATATATATGTTATATATGTCAAATGTGTTCATTAATTCCATACTTTATAAGTTGCTTGAATGGAATGAATGAGTCATATCACTTTGAGATGGAAATAACCACACTACCTCAAATAAAATTATTGTATTTACACATTATGGAATACATAAAGATATTCTATCAATAAAAATTACAGAAGAATAGAGAAAATATAAATATAATTTATATAATATATAAATATATTTCCATAATAATGGCCACCATGAGATGTGGTTGGAGAAAATTGAACAATCATCGTTTTGTAAGGCAGCAGTTCATCATGCACTAAAACTATTCTATATCTATTATATAAATCTTATTATATTTATTATATTATTTTTTTTAAAAATAATGGAATAAAACAAGGATATGGGGCTAGTGATGGAAAATAAATTAAATGGTCTTTAGAGAAGTCGTTACCTCAAAATCGGGTAACTCCTTTTGATTTGAGCCAAAAGGATTTATTAAACTTTCATATTCTCACTTTAAGGATTCTAGGAGGAAGGAAGGGATTTTGGGAGCTTATTTGAGCTGAATTTTGACAATGTAATGGGTTTGAGTGGTGTGAGTAATTGGGTAGAGTTGGTGGCCTTTTATAAGAGGAAGGAGGGGATCCTTATAAGACTCTTGAAATATTATTTTATTATAAATATATTTTCTAATTAAAATAGTTAACAAGTGATATATTTCTAGTATAAGATGATTATGGGTCGAAATAAACTCAACCAACAGGTATAATACAAGTTTAGGTCACAGATTTAAGCTTATCGTTTGGTTTTAACCATTAGTTAAATAAATTAACTCCTACCATGTCTTATTTTATTTTTACAATATGTGGTTAATATGTATACTTTAAAATGAAAGCATATCCTTAGGTGGATCATTAATGAAATTTTTTACATCACCTATTTTAGTTGGATGAATTTTTTATTTTTTTGAATATTATATCAGTTAATAAAATAGAATTTTTTTAAATCATTTGTGTCAATCTTGACACTATTTAGTAATTGATTCTTGTTAAACTCATAAAAACATGTTTAATTAGAAAAAAAACTTAATTAAATCAAAGATAACAAGTCATAATCATCCATAAAATTTTTCATATTACATTTATTTTAATATTTATAATATAATTTATTTCATTCATACATTAATTGGGTAATCATTGCTTCATCATTGAGTCATAAATAAATTTATATTTCTAGTGTGTAAAATTTATAAATGAAATATCCTAATGTAGGAAATATTTATAGATTTATAATGACTACTTATAGTCAAATAGATCAATTATGAAACATCAACTTAAATTTTTTTAGAAAATAGAAACTTGTCTGTGTTATATTTCTCTTTAATTAAAATTAATTATTATAACATGTCATTATCTCACCCATGTGGGTACATGGGGTCCTCAAATAAACCCAAGTATGCTAATGGTTGGCCATATCTCATCCTATAAGATTATAACAAATCTTAAGTTAATTTATATTATTATAATTTTATTTATTTACACTTATTAACCTTATTTACCCATTAACCATAGAAAATAAAAATAATTACTTAGTTCACTATTCATAATGTCCAAAAATAAAAGGTACATATTTACATAATTAGAAACTTCTAGTTAAAAACATGGAATCCATTTTTTCAAATTGAAAAAACATGATTTTCTTTAATTAATTTAAAATTAATTCCCATTGTCAAAACCAGAAAGAGAGATTTTGAGAAATAAAAACTATCAAAAAAATTTCATTTATTTATATCCAATATAAATGTGAAATAACATCCAATGAAAAAAATTATATTAAATGATAAAAATAATAATCCAATTACTCTTTAAAACTAACTAAATTGATAACATATCTATATAAATCAATTAGTTGAAAATATAGTTTTGAACTAAAATGTAGAATTGTTCTTATATTCATTAAAAAAATTTATTCCATAAGAAAAATACCAAAATTCATCAAAAATAAATTTTGATCTCATTCATCCAAATAAAAAATTTATTTTATCCAAATGAAAATATAAAAGTTAAGAAAAACTATTTTTAAAAGGGGTTTTCCATCAAAAGGTATTAAAATGACCTTTTAAAAATATTTGACTATTTTATGCTTAAAATTACATTTATTATCATTTTAAGCCAATAAAATTGAAGGATAGTTGTAAAAATATTTAATCAATATTTAAATCATTATTTAGTTAATTATATTCATTCCTTTCAATACAATTCCTAGGTTTTATCTACCATTTAAAATAATATTATTATTCTTGTATTAATTTTTGATATAAACTTGTGTTGTTTGTAATGTATGATTTCAGGAAAAAAAACCCATTTTTGTGTGTAGGGTATGCTATCGTACATAATGTCCCCATTACAAAAATAATATTTAATTCATAAATATTAATTGTTATGAGAATATTTAATTCTATAAATACATGGAATGTTTTATCCTTCCTATCTTTTAGAAGTTGCATCCTCACAATTTTTTTCACTTATCAAATAAGTGCAGATATTTATCCCTTGTTGAATTTTTAAATTCCCACATTACCTTATCAATCATATTATTTTTCACAAAAACATCACTTGATGAATAACTTTATTCCATAACTCTTTCTCTCTATGGTCAAAAATATGTACTAGATGTTCCTCATAAGAAATATTCTCTTCCTACTGAACTACCTATGGACTCAAATCATGAGATGGATTTAGAAAATAATATCTCAACATTTAAACATGAAAAAACATTGTGTACCTGAGATAAACATGTAGTTAAATACACTCTGTAGGAAATAGATCCAACTTTCTCTAATATTTTATAGGGTCCAATGAACCGTGAACACAATTTTCCCTTTCTTACCAAAACACGTCACACTTTTCCATGGATAAAAATTGAGAAAGACATGGTCACATTTCTAGAAAGACAGATCCTTCCTCTGGTTATCCACATAACTTTCCTACCTACTTTGAGATATCCTCATGTGATTCTAAATAAACTGAACTTTTTTCCATCTCTTCTTCCAATTATGTTCACATTAACTTCCATTCACCTTCTTTATCACAAAAAAAAATTCTGTATTTCTACACGGATTTCCATATAATGCTTAAAATGGTGCCATCTTTATTCTAGAATGAAAATAGTTATTACCTGAAAACTTGATTGAATAAAATTTTTGATCCCAACATCCCTGTTAATCCATTGAAGAAGCATGTAGCATATCCTCTAATGTCAGATTTATTTTCATTGACTACCCTTCTGATTGAGAGTAAAATGTTCTAATGAAATTTAATTCATTTCTAAATGAATTATGAAGCCCTTTCCAAAAGCTAAAAGTGAACCTAGGATCAAAATATGTTACGAAAGAGAGGGTAACTCAATTTCACATGACCATATATTTAATATACAATTGAGATAGTTTATCTAGAGACAGAGTATCTCAAATCAGAATAAAATGGGCATATTTAGTCAAACGATCAACAATGACACATATTGCATTGTTACCTGAAGAAGCCTTTGGTATTCCCTCTATGAAGTCCATGGACACATTTTTCTATTTCCACTACAGCACTAGAAAGGGATGAATAATCCCTTTTAGTAAATATCACTCTTCTATAACCTATTTAAAAATAAAAAATCTCAGGGTAACATCAGTAATATCTCTTTTCTTTCAATCCCATTAGTAATACTTCTGAAGATCATTATAATATTAGTACTATGAGGATGAACTGAAAATGGTGAACTTTTAGCTGCACAAAACAAATCTTTCTTCAAATTTGAATCACAAGGCACACATAATCTCTTTCCAAACCCCAAAACACAGTCTTTATAAATGTTAAATTTAGGTAACATACCCATCTGAATCAATTATACATTTTTCTACAAATCACTATCTTCCTTATGTGATTTCTTTATTCTATTTCCTATAGATGATTTTTCTGAAACATAAAAAAAATTGACTAATTTCATGAACCAACAACTTCTATGCCCAATTTCTTCAAACCATTAATCAAAGGGTCATGTTAAAAATGTAACATGGTAAATGTAGCCTTACTTTTCCAACTCAAAGCATCAACCACTTTGCTTTCTTTTATATGATGGTAATGAAACATGAAATCATAATACTTGGTTAATTAAATCCATTTTCTCTATCTCATGTTCAACTAATTTTGATTAAATTTATACTTCAAACTAATATGTTTAGTATATATTTCATATTTTACTCCATATAGATGATGCCTCCAAATTTTTAAAGAAAAAACTACAGTAGAAAATTCCATATCATGTGTAGGGTAATTTAACTCCTGAGTTTCCAACTAATGTGCATCATAAGAAAATACCTAATCATTCTACATTAAGATATATCTTTGTCCTTTCAACAAAACATCGTTGTTGATAATAAATTCACCATTTCTAGAAGGATGTTCCAAAAATGGAGCATTCACCAATCTTCCTTTCTATTTATGAAAATATTCATCACATTCTTTTGTCCTGGTGAATTTAACACCTTTTATAGTTAACTTATTCTGTGGTCTAGATAACCATTAAAACATTACAAAAAACCTATTGGAATAAACTGTTCTACCTAGAAAACTAAAAATCTTGGTTATATTAGTCGGTTTTGGCCATTATTCAAAAAAAATTCAGGATCAATAGTTATTCCATATTTACAAAAAATGTGACCAAGGAATGAAATTTGTTGCAACAAAAACTCACACTTTCTAAATTTCCCATACAGTTTATTTTATATAATGGATTGTAATGAAACCCTTAAATAGCTTCCATGATCCTATTTAATTCTATAATATACCATGATATCATCAGTAAACACTACCAAAAAATTATCCATGAACTCATGAAATAATCTATTCATTATATCCATGAATATAGTAGGTGCATTGGTTAACCCAAAATGCATAACTAAAAATTCATAATTGCCATATATAGTAGGAAAAGTCGTATTTGTAAATTCTTCTTCCTTTAATATAAACTAATCGTACCGCATCCATAAGTCGATCTTCCAATAAAACTGAGCTCCCAAGAGCTGATCAAACAAATCATCAATATGAGACAAAGAATATTTGTTCTTAAAAGTGATGTTATTAAAGGCTCTATAATCAATGTATTGTCTCACTAAAGCATATTTCATTTTATCAAATAAAATAGGATCTTCCCATGGTGATGTTCTAGGTTGGATGAAACATTTATCAAATATCAACTGTAATTGCTTCTTTAACTCTAAAAGATAAATTTAAGTCATTCAATAAGGGGGTTTTGAAATTATATTAGAATCAGGAACCAATTTAATAGTAAACACAACTTGATGATCAGGTATTATACCAAGAAACTCATCAGGAAAATATTGAAGATACTCATTTATCACTAGCACATAATTAATCTGAACAATTCCTTTTTTTCAATAATATGTTCTAGGTAACATTCATTTCAATATATTACTAATTTCTCAGCATCCTGACATGTTATCAATATTAAAGGTTCATTATTGAACACAAAATGATATTATTTTTGAAAATAAAACTCTATAGATATACACAAAGTTTTATCATTATAAATAGAAAGCCAATCCATACCCAAAATAACAAAAAACTCTACTAGAGTCAAAACAATAAGGTTTGAAGGTAGATTCCTTCCATAAACAAGGACAGGTTAGTTCTTATAATTTATTTTTGTCTCAACATTTCCCCCATTTTGTATTTAATATATGTTTAGGATTCATTTCTTGAGATGGAATTTCTAATTATTGAGAAAATTTATTAGAAATGAAAGAATGTGTAGACCCAGAATCAACTAACACATTGGAATAATCCGAATAAACAATGTACATGATACTAATTCATTTGGTGGACCAATATATACTAAAGTAGTTTCAAATTATTTAAACACCCCATTATACTTATATTTTACATAATTTCAATTATTTTTTCTCTTCATAGGATACTCATTTGAATAATGACCCATCAAGTTGCACTTATAACATTATTTTGATTGTAAATCAAATTTTCATCTTACCACTACCCTGATCTTTTTAAGTGAAATTATAAGCCTTTTTTCCCATTTGAACGCATCATAAGAACTTATCATAGTTAAAAAGGAATTCTCAAATGTTCTTTTTACAAACATTTTCACAAATTGTAAACATATGTTTCATTCCCAGAGACTTTATTTGAATAGTTCTTCCATTTCTTCTGCAACCTTGACCACTTATTCGGTTGTTTGTAAAAGAACACCTGGTCATTAGAAACTCTATTTTCACCTCCAACAAACATCAAACAAGTTTTTTGTAACATTTCAACCCACCTGAATAAAATTCACTTTCATAAATTAGATTTAATCCTGAGTAAAAGCGATTGATTTTACTATCAAGATCTCATATCAAATTTGGAGCACACATTTTCAGTCGAGTGAATTTTGCTTCATAATTAGCCACTGATTCATCATCCAATATCAATTCCAAGAATTTTTTTTCTATCATATGTCAAACCAACTTAGGAAAATATTTCCCAATAAACATAACTTTGAATTCATCCCAATCAAGATAATCAATCACCTCACTATTTTTGATATTTTAAACCGTCAACCATCATTACTCGACTTCACCTTCAAAATGGAAAACAAAAAGACTAAAATTTTGATGTTCTAAACACCCCATGACATCAAAAATATTTTCTAAGGACTTAATGCACTATTCATCTAGCATATGTTCAGATAATCCTCTAAATGGTAGAGGACATTTCCTCATGAAATGATCCATTACAGACATGTTCCTCTATGGTTGATCTGGATGATCTCATGCATGGATGCCCCCTCCATTTATAGCCTAATTAAATTGTGACATCACTACAAAAGAAGTTTTTAGTTCTAATTTAAACCATCTCAAATTGCTGATTTGGAAGGTTGTTTTCTTATAGATGATTTCCCAGTATAGCTGTCTAGTTTCCAGTACAGAAAATTATTCTAAAAAGTCATATCATAGATGAAGCAACATGGTAAAATTCAAATTCTATATCAATTTGTCTATAATGTAAATATAATTTATTGATAGTATATTAATTATATCTTATCCTTTAATTTTATCTAAACCAACCTCTGATACCAACTATAATTCCCCAACCATAAAACATTACATAATCCTAAGATAAGTCAATAGTTTGACTTCAATTAACATTGAAGATATTTTTAGGATTATTGTTTTAAAAAACTTGTCCATTATTAATACACATCGTCCCATAATCATAAAATGGGATACTATAAAAATAGTATCCAATTTTTCAACCGAATAAAACATTTTATAAAAACATCATTTCTTTTCATGATATAGAATATTCTTGACTTCTCTATTGATCATACACATCCTTATACCTAGTGAAAACATTCCAAAAAACATTGGATGAGCTTAAAAACTTAGTAAGGGATAAAATAATGAATGAAAACATTAGTCCAATAATATTAATAAACCCATGAATTCAAAATAATTCCTAAAACAACATTGAAATCATAAATAATAATTGTAACTTTTGGAATCCATATCATATTTACTTTTTATCTTCCATATCCACATATGGAGTAACCTCTACGATTATGTTTTGAATACCCATCATAGTATATTCCATAGATCTATTAGGAAAAAACATAACATTTATGTCTGTCACATTACCTAATTAATTTGAGTGAAATCATGGTCTCACCCGCCCTTGTATTATCACCAAACCACCCTTATATATAAGCAATTCCCAACAACCATAACATAAACATAACACATGAAAAAGAATAAAGGGAAAATAACATCTCCACTTTGTAATAATGAGACATCATTTCAAGATATTGATATAATTAGTTAATAATCAAAACCATTTTCAATACTAAAATACCTATAAATGGAATATGGTCATTAATTTTATTTTTAAAATCATTTCCACTTGTATAGGAATACAAATATCAATAATTCTCAGGGTGGTGAAAAGGCCATTGTCATAGCATATGCTAAAAATAAACAATTGTTTTTTTGTTTAGTAAAATGCTTCATAAAAAAATTACTCTCTAAATCATATGAATGGAATTAAAAGTAAAATGGTTGATTATACAATGTATAAAATAAATTCATGTATAAAAAAATATATTCCTCAGTGAAAGGAGATTGAGACAAAGTCCATTACCTTGAATCTGACTTGTCTTGTTAATTCATTAATTTAATTAATAATAAATACATGATAATTTATATTATAATTAAAACCCTTTAGAATTTATTATTCATTTTATATCACTTATTACCATGTTATAACAATTAGTTAATTATTTTAGTTCATATCATACATTTTATCGATGTTTGGTACTTGAGTCAAAAATAAACTTGTTTTGATTATATATGTGGTCATAGTTCCATTATCTCCATAATGATATTCATGATCTAAATATCATATATATCAAATATATATTTATTTATAATATTACATAACATATATAGATAGGAAATTAGATGCACCATTCATGAAGACGATAGGTCGTACGTACGCATGAACGCTACATTCATTTATTTTTCATATTAATAGAATGAAAAATAAATGATACATAGGTTTATTATAATTAAATTATAATATCTATGTTATATATGTTACATAAATTAATTAATTACATTCTTTATATGCTCCATGTATGGAATGAATGAGTCATATCACATTGAGGGGGTTGTATTCCACACTTCCTCAAAAGAAATTATCGTATTAACACATTATGGAAATCAAAAGGGTATGTTGTAAATTAAAATTATAGAATCCAGGATAAAATATTATTATAATATATATAATATATAAATACATTTCTATCATAATTCTCAACATGATAGGTGGTAGTATAAAATTGAACAATCATTGTTTCGTGAGGTAGTAGTTCACCGTATACAGAAAAAATATGTTCTATGTCAATTAAGTGGAGGTCTGTGTAAGTTTAGATCAACCCCGTAGAAAAAAAACATTCTAATATATTGATTATACTTTTGTTGTTGTAAAATAATGTAATAAAAAGAGTTTTTGTGGTTGGAGGAGGAAAATAAATGCAAGGATCTTGAGAGAAGGCGTTACCTCTAAATCGGTTAACACTTTTTTATTAGAGCCAAAATGGATTTCTTGATTTTATTTTTTCAAAAGGTACGCATTTTATGTGAAATGTAGGGATTTTTGGAGCTTATTGGTGAAGAACATGGATGATATAATAAGATATAGATGTGTGATTAAGTGGGTAGATGTGGCAGCCTATTAGAAGAGGGACGAGCGGCAGTTAAGGAAAGTCTTGAAATATTATTACCTTATAAATTTATTTTCAAATTATAATGGTTCCAAAGTGAGACTCTTTGAGTCTAATATTATTATGGGACTAAATCCAAACAATTAATAGGTTTTAGACATGTTTAGGTCACAAATATAAACTTATCCTTTGGCATTAACCCTTAGTTAAATAAATTAACACATACCATATCTTCTTTTACTTTAACACTATATGGTTTATATGGTTACTATAAAATTCCATGAGAACTTCAAGTGGATAATTAATTACATTTTTAACATTATATTAGTCTATTGGACAAATATTATATTTTTATAACTATTAAATCATTTAATAAAATATTATTTATTTAAAAAACACATTTATGTCAATTTTGACACTATTTTGTAATTGATTTTTTTAACTCATAACAACTTTATTCACCCTAAAAAACTACATTAAATCAAATATTACATGTCATCATCATCAAAAAAAATTTCTATGGTATCAATATTTTCAAATTGCATTTATTTTTTCATTTATAATATCATTTATTGGAATCTTTCATTAATAAGGTAATAACTACATCATCATTTTGTCCTAAATAAATTTATTTATTTAATTTCTAAAAACATAAATAAAATACCATGAAGTAGTAAATTTTTATTGTTTTATAATTATTATTTATAGTGAAAGATAAATATTATATATCTGCACCATAATTGTTTTAGTAAAAATATACAGGATTGTGTTATATTTCTCTTTATTATGAACTAATTATTATAACATGTCATTATCAAACACATGTGGCTAAATTAGATCCTAAAATAGACCCATTGATGATAATTTTAAGCCATATCTCATCCAATGGTATTATAACATGTGTTAGGGTAGTTTTATGTTATTATAATATTCTTCTTTACTCTTATTTACCTAATGTACTCTTTAAACATGGTAAATAAAAATAATTATTGAAGTTAATGTTCATAATGTCCCTAAATAAAAGGTACCTATTTAAATAATTTTGGAATTATGATTCCAAATATGGAATCAATTTTCACAAATTCAAAACACGCAAGTTTTATAAATTAATTTAAAATTAACTATTGATGTCAAAACCAGAATGCAGGTTTTTAAGAAATAAAAAATACCAAAATATTAACATGTGTTAATGTCCAATTTAAATGTGAAATTACTTATAATGAAGATAAATAAAATAAAATATAAAAACATAATCCAATTAAACTTTAAACAAATTAAAATTATATTATAACTATATAAATTAATTGCATGAAATGGCAGTTTTGAATTAAAGTGCATATTTTTTTCACTATTCCTTAAAATATGAATTTCATTAGAAAAATAAAAAAAATTCAACCAAAGTGAAATTTTATGTTATGACTTAAAGGAATATTTTTATTTTATAAAATTATACTTATAAAAGTGGGAAGATAAATATTTTTAAGAAGGTTTATCCATTAAAGGCTGTAAAATGTCGTTCTAAAAATAATTGTGTATTTTATGCTTAAAATCAGATTCATTCACATTTTAAGACCCTAAAATTCATTTTATAAATTTAAAAATATCTATGAAATATGTAAATTAATAATATAGTTAATTCAATTCATTATCAATAATACAATTATTATCTGTTAACTACCATTTAAAATAATATTATTATTGTATTATTTTTCTGTATAACTCAGTGTTGTGTGCAATGTATGATTTTGGGGACACCTATTGTTACATGTTAGGTACGCTATCATACATATGGTTACCATTAAACTAAGATTAATATTTAAATTAAAATATTAATTGATATGAGAATGTATTATTCTATAAATACATGGCATGTTATAATTAATCATTTAGTGATGATATAATTCCACCCACATCTCAGAGAATGAACCACAGTATCCAACTCCGACAATAGAGGCATGTATTTCTTCTCAAGTTTTCATATCAAACATGACCTACAAGGTAAAACATAGTCTCTATACAAGAATAAAATTGTAATCCCAATACATTATTAATCATATAACATTGTGCATCTAACCTAAGTACGTAAATACATCCAAACTGTAGTTATCATGAACCTTCTCTTAAATTTTTTTTTGGCCACTTCATAATGAAAATAATACTCAAATGTCACCACCATTTTGTCATATCAATCATCAGTGATACAAAATAGTAGAAATCCAATATGAACATCGACATTACCACACAATCCCAAGGAAAACACTAATTTGAATCATGTTACTGGGAAGTTCCCAATTCATCACAACAAATTGTTTCTCAATGTCAACTAAAATGTTTTTCTTTGAAATAAATTTGACAACAAACCGCAACTTTTGAATACAATATTCAAACATCAATTACATTTAATATGATCAATGTGATTGATTAGTTCTTAATAAAATCTCAATGTGTCTATAATTCATATCATAATTCCGTGAATATATTCAAGAATCATCAATAAATACATTGATGGTGTTTTCAATATATGGAAGGAAAATATTATTAATTAGATCCATGAACACCAATATTGTGTTTTTAACCCAAAAGGAATTAACAGAAACACATATAGTCCACATATACAGTTAAACATTGTCCTAGTAATATCCTCCTCTCTAACCCGTAGTAGTTGGTAGCATAAATGAAAATCATTATTTTATATCCCATTGTAACCCCATATATTGATCAAAAAAATTCATCCATCCTATGTAATGGGTCCTATAGTTATCTATTACAAGATTTAGCTTCCAATATTATACACCAAGCTATAAATTACCATCCTTCTTCTTATAAAACAACATAGGATCACCCCTAATGAGATATCATTGGAGGGATAATTCCATTCCATCTAAATCCTCAATCTACACATTAAAATCAATTGATATATATTATTCCTTATAATCAAGAGTATTCAATATTTTTTGTGTCCTATCTATATTGGTAATATCAAACATATTTTATTTTTCTAGAGGGAGTCATCATAAGTAATTTGGGGAAATATATTGATAACAATCCATCGTTGGAGTGATGATAAAGGGGTATAATTTTGATTATCCTATGAATTCCAAGCCTATTATATGATACATGTGGGATCCAACATGGCACATAACATATCCAATAAATCTTTCTCCAATATCCCACAAATCTGTCAATAGGCATTGTTCAGTTTTAATCATGGAAAAAATACACATCACTATTAGTATTAGATATGAGTATGAAAAAAGGATAACCAATATATTCTATATGTCACATAAAAACTATTCAAGACTATGATGATGATGTTTAAAAGTGTTCAATAACTAGAAATAACCAATTGAAACTCCCAATATCACTAGAGACTAACTATTTTATTTCATTGTGTTAGGTCAAGAGAGAGATACTCAGAAGATAACTTCATTGGAAGAGCTAAGCCGTCAAAGAATTTCAAAGACATACTGAATTAGGATCTCATGTATCAAATAGTGATTTACAAAATATAATGGTAATAAATACCATATAACTATCAATTTAAGTCCCCTCCCCTATTATGGATTGAACTTTTGCTATCACATATATCCTAACATCCTCTAGAAAAAAATGCCCTCTAGAGTATACAACTCACTTGAGCCACCAAGGTTTGTATTCCATGCGTCTATTTCTAGGGACTCCAACATGCACCCAAACATCACCACCCAAATTTGGATGTGAAATATTAGAAAAAAAGGACATGATATAATATATCTTTCAACATCAATGACATTCCCTTAGTTCCATCATGTATGATTATTGAAATTTTCCCTTATATCCACAATTATTGTACATGGTAAAAATTCATCCTTTAGAGGGAGTATAAGAAACAATAATTTTACCAATTCCTCATCTCCTTTAGTTATTTTAACAAAATTTATCTTTCTACTACAAAAATAGGAACCTAATATAACACTTGGATGTCAGGTAGATATGTAACTACAAGCTGGATGGACACCTTCCATCCTTTCCTCATCTATACCATTCTCATAATTCAAGGCCTTATGATGTACTTAGACTTATGTTTTTAGGTAAAATATCCTTTCATGACATTTATGCTCTCGAATAAGGCCAATAATAATATTTTTTTATAATTAGATGCATAATTATCATCTATAAGAGGACCAAAATGTAGTATATTTGTAAATCAATTTGACTAATAATAACCTGAAAATCATACCATAAGATCATTTAAGTGGTGTAGATTTAGAAAGATGAAAATTTGAATCCCTAGAGAACATCGCCATTAATGATTTTGAAGTAATACCTTAACGCTTTCTTACCTGAACCATGACACCCCAATATCTCCTGGAGGATCCCTAATGCACTATAGGAACCTATTTCACCATACTATCATCCTGAGTGTCTACCCAATTCGTGATTCCCTTACCAATTTAAATTTAGTATTCTTCATCTTGAGTATAACCATTTCCTAGAATGGATGGTGGATACTTGAGATCAAATAGTTGGAACTGTAAACCATCATCCTTTGTTCACATTTTCTCTGAGAATGAATTTCCTGAAGGAATTTAGTTTGGGGATCATTTTCCATCATAACCCTACGAGTGTGTACAAGATAATACTCTAGGTAATAATCCTCCATAGCCAATAGAAGAACTAGAGTTCCCTCAATAGTGGAAGAATTATGAATTTAATCACTAAGTGACCCCATTAATTGTCTCTAAGGGTTTTTCTTAAAGTCTAATAAAACATAGAGAATGCCTATAAAACATGTATATGAGTGATATTGAAGTACCTATAATATATATGTACAATATTTCTATATGAAGGTATATCCATGGAGATACCCACTATCAATGTATAATCATCCTAACCCATACCTGGACACAATCACATACCTATATGCATCCATGTTAGCCACATTCATATATATATATATATATATAGTAAATAACAACATGAAGATACTATTCTATCAAATTCCAATATGGATATATCAAAATAACATAAAATAAAAATATATCGCCATATAGATTTCACAAATCAATGAATTTAATTAACGAACTATTAGGAATAATGAAATAGGTATATACATGATATGTGATCCTATGTACCTATTCATGATTCATTAATTCACTAAAATCCATGAAACTATAATAGCACAATATACTCAGGATCATCATCAAGCTATAAATATAATACTAAAATAGAGTCACACTATGCTAACTCAGATGTACATTACACATGTGATGGCATGTCACATGGGAACTCCCATGACCAAATTACACATAGTATGTCATATTTTGGCCATTACCTAGAATATTAATGAATAAAATAAAGGAAACCTAGGATCTAATACAATTTTTTAACACCCTGACATGACTGACTCTTTTAAATGCGATGTTTCACATAACCTCATGAAAGCATCCCCATATGCATGGGGCATGAGACTTGTTGTGGGGGTTTGGAGATAACATGGAGTGATAGGCCATTATAAGTTAGAATAACAAATTGTTGTGTAAATACATATACAATAGTTAACTAATAATTATTGATTATAATTACATAGACAAGATGCAATAATATATTTCATATCCAGACATATAATATCTAACCAACAGGACCCCAATGTGTATGTTCAAAAACTCTAATAGTACAAGTGAATAAATAAATAAATAAATATGTTGAGAAATCTATCCAAAGTCTTTCATTTTTCCATGTCCAACTCATAGATATTGAGTGACATGTCATTGGGCTCTTCCTATGCCCTATATCCCAGATCATGATTTCCACATGTTCATTGACATGACCGTGAAGGGCATGAATACAAACCCAATGAGAAATCATTAATGCATTGTTAACACATATTGACATGTTTGTAGAGGTGTGTGTCTTGGTGAAAAATAAAATAAATATATAGGTAAAATTCCAGCCATATATCGATAGATCATGTTCTATACGTGAATCTAGGAACCTCAGTTGTGCCTGTTTTGGTTCCATGTTGAATAATTCCATAATTGGTTATTTTATGGCATAATGCATTTTATGGGACATCATACTATATATAAGGTTAAAAAATGTTAAAAAATCAAGGAAAACACAATTCTCATCTTTAAGGGAATGTCACGCCTATGAATATTAGATACCTACTTTCCTTTGATGGAATGCATACTTGAAATTTACTAATCAATTGATGTCTTCAAATATGTGCGCTGGCTGACTTTCTTTGGCTGCGCGGTGAAGGAACATCGGTTGATCTGCGCTGAGGGTTGCTGTCTCGGGTCCTTTGTTGGCTGGGAGTGCGTGGGGTGGTACGTTGTGGTCTCCGGGAGCGGTCAGATGGCGGCGGCGAAATCTTCTGTCGCTTTCGGCGGTATTCACGGATCAAGGTGAGGTTTTGATGTTCTGTTGTTTGTAGATCTGAGGGTTTTGCGGCGTCGCATTTTCCGAGGTACATTTCATCTCCTTGTTGGTTCCTTTTGCCCTTGTTTGCGCGTTTTCGGGGTTGCGCGGCTGGGAGATCGGAGGTTTCTCGCAGAGGCGTGTTCGTCCGGCGACTGGGATGCAGATCCGGTGGAGCAACAAATGGATGAGTGGTCTGATTGGTGGTTTTGGATTGTTCGTGATGGATTTTTGAGTTTGGATGCAAATTGGTATTGGTTTTGGATGTGTTTTTCGCTGAGGCATTGAAGCTGTTCGTGTTGTGGAATCGGCGTCAACGGGTGATGGCTTCGGCCTACTGTTCAAGGGTTCTTGATACTCGATTTTCATCAGAGACTACTCCAGATGAAGTTAAGAGCTGCAAGCTTCTGTGCAGCATTAGAATGGTGGAATTTGAACTTTATGATTTTGTGTTGTGTTTGATCTGGTTTTTCTGAATTTTGAACTATTGGGGCATGGTATGAAGTCTTGTTTCTCACTTTATCCTTAAAAGTGTTTTCTTAATAAAATAATAATAATTTTCACATTATATTATCTAGTTCTATCTATCCTATATCTAGGATCGTAATATATGAGTCTTGAAATCAAAACACCCACTATAAAGAACTAAATCAATCTAGTAGGGACACCTATTGACCAAACAAACAAATATATGTTCCACTAACAATAAAAAACCTAATCTAGGAAATGAAATATCAAGGGGAATTATATTATTATTATTATTATTATTATTATTATTACATAATATTTTTATTAATAAATTAGTGATGAAAATTATAACCAATGTGAATTTTAGAATATCATCTTTTGTGAGTCTATAAAATAAAAAACAAATAAGTTTCTATATAGAAAATATCACACAAGACATACGAATTAATAGCCTCAAGATCAACCAATTCATTCAAAAGACAACAAATCTTAAAATGGTATCCAGATAAGAAATATACAAAAATTTAATAATTTTAATGAACATCATAAAGGCACCCATGATTGTATGTCCTTTAATAGGTTTTTTAAAAACATCCAAGATCTACAATGGGAAGAAACCCAAATCATTTCCTTGAAAAAACTATCACTATAAAATTTTCCAAAACATCATTATATAGAATCTAGATATTGAATACATGTAATATTACTTTTGAATTGTTGGAATCCACATCCACCTAATAAAAAAGAACCATTTCCAATGGAAGATCTTGTATTGATCAAGAAGAGGTTAAGAATTCCCATAATATTGTACCGATCAAAATTTTTTTCCTAAATTATCCATTATATTTTTTTGGATATTCATTTATCTTGAAAACATGTATTGGATGAATGATGAATTATTGGGAATGAACGAAACTTTGGTTTTTAAAAGATAGACTTTATCGTGAAGGACAGTAACAAATTGATCTAGACATCAAGAACCAAATAAGAAATAATTATGAATCCTAGAGAACAATGGGTTGTAAGAACACAAATCTTCATTTTAGGTATGGATCTTGATTTTGAGATTTTTTGAGGAAAGGGTAAGAAATAGGTTTTTCGAAGTACATGTCATGTACTTATGACTACAGGTTTTGTACCTAGCAGGCCACATACAACCGTGTTTTCACTGTGTAATGGCCGAGTACATGGCCATGTGGCGACTTAGCATACTACTTATGTCAGGGGCCGGTTAAGGATAGTACATGGCGTGTAGTTTTAATGAGCATGCCTAGTAATTTACTTATTATTTGAAAAATTATAGAGGGTTCGTGTCTCAAATATGTAATGGTCTTCTTTTGGTCATGGGTTGTACAGGAGCACTGCGGAATGGATAAGGATCTCTGAACCCCTATCGATTCTCTGTCGGGGCTCTAATTGAGACACCATCAGGTGTGTAGGAATGCCGCCAGTGAGTTCTCAAAACCTCTATAGCCTTTATTATCGATTCCTCATCCCATGTGAGTGATTCAAGGTTGATCGTTTTTCATCTTTTTTGGTGATCTATACCATTTTATACTGATTCAAGGGATGACATTCATGTATATCGATTATACTACATCGATGTAGGTGGTTTTCCCCCTTTTTTGTTAGTATTTGGATTATATATGATACGTCACTAACCAGGCCAGGTCGCCATCTGACCCGGCGCCGAACCCGATCTGCGACATGGCTCGAAGGGCGTTCCCGATCCCTATGGGATGACACAAGTGCTCAGGTATCAAACATTACATGGGAACGATTTACCCGAAATAAAACTTAGAAAGACAACTAACAAGATAAACAAACAAAAATTGGATACAGGAAACCAAACACACCTTTAAAATATAACCAGATTTGGAGTTTATAATTCCACTAAAACCCAAAGGGAACTAAAACAAAGATAGAAAACTAAAAACTCTAACTCAAGACTCCTAAATAACATGAGAAGTCTTACCTCTTAGCTACCCACACCAACCTGCATGAGGAGACCGACAACAATCCGAACCACCATCACTGAGCATGATGTCACAACCTGGAACACATAAGAAACAAAGTCTACATACACCCAAAGGTGTATGTAGGGTGTGATCCAAGATCCCAGGAGGGCGTCACCCAACAAAAAGGTTCCATGTATAAACATTAAATGACAAATACATTTTCAGGATAAATAAATGAAAGGACACCAAAGTTTAAACAACTTTAAAGAAACAGTTTCTATAAAGAAAAAACTTTTTAAGAAAACAACATAAATAAAAGAAAACACCATTTCTTATAAAAAAACCAAACCTTCACAAAAACCCAAAAGCTGCATTGTATGCTGACGGTGAGTGTAATGTAGTCCAGGATCACCAAAAGTGGGATATGCCCTATAGGTACTAGCAAAAGGATTGGGACCCTAGAACACCGCGTCTCAGTGAATAGCAATATAGGAACCACAAAAAATATGTTATCATGCAAGATCCACTAGTAGGGAAACACATCCATAACCTAGTGGTCTCCAGTCATCATCTAATGTTTAGTTAGTGTTGTAATCGTCAAACCAACTAAGTGAAATTGGGCTAGAACCACTTCCAAATCACTAGCACGCTTGATCTGGTTGGCCCACCTAGTACCAAGGCTTCCCCTTTTGTGCTCAAGATGTTCCAATTTCACATTTCTTGTCAAATTTAGACAAATAAAGCAACAGGGTGTTACATAAACTCATCGCCACACTTTCACACACACAGAAAACCATTTGTCAAAGTATGCATGCCAAAAGACTTTACCCAACTCAATTAAAACAATTTTCTTCATTTCTAATAATTGTTTATTAAAGAAACATATTAAATTTTTATCGTTAATAATTTTATCAAATCATATTAAATTCATTGTAAAAAAATTCTTTGAAAAAAAACATAACACGACTTTAACACACAAAACCAACTCAACCCTCTTTCATGACCAAACACACCCAACTCCACATCAAGAACACAAACTGCACACTTTTCACATTTTCACAAAACAAACACAAACCTTCTAAAAAAACTATAACACAGACATTACACTTTGAAAAATTTTACAAAACAAACACAAACTTTATAAAACACTAAAAGAAAGATCACATAGGTTTTCATAGCAACAACCTATTCAACAATTACAACACCTTCACTTACGACCAAGAACATGCAACGCTATGTCGAAACACAATTAACACCACTTTAACAAAATGAAAAGCTAATTGCACATATGATAAAACACTAAAAATTGACTAAAGATAAGTTTTCAGCCAAATGAATGCAACCACCGATATTAACATACTACCAAAAAAATTTAACACATGAAAAACTTCGATAATACCAAATCCGCACAAAAAATAATTAATCAAAGAACATCATAAATTAACTGAGCTACAAAATCTATTCGTTAAATAATGTTTAAACATGGAACCACCTAACTTGGACACTAAATTTCCCACAAATGGGTGAGAAACTCCAATTGCACCATGAACGCACCGCACAAAGATCAATTGAACCCTAAAACAAAAATTCAAACCAAAATGAATCAAAATAAAACCCTAACCAGGCAAAAAATATGCTGGAAAAAAAAATCAAAACTCAAAGAGAGAAAAGAAAATGAAATAAAGTAGGGGATTAACCAAGGAGCAGTGACCAAGGGAGGTCAGATCGCCAGAAGTGGGTCGGTCGAGAGGCTGGCCATGGGGAAAACCGGGCACGGCGTAAGGGCAGGGGTGGTGGGTGGTCTGGTGTGGAAGGGTGCAGCGCACAGGGGGGTGACTTCGGGTGACCTGTTAAGTTGGAAGGGGGGAACTGGGGTTCACCGGACTAGGTAGGGGGGATGGGGTTCCTCGGAGGGGTGTGCAGTGCCAGAGGAGGTGTTGGCCAAGGAGGGAGGCGGCGCGAGCTGAACCGAGGGAGGGTGAGGCCTTCGGTGCGATGAGATCAATGGGAGAGGAGGGCGGCAGTGTGAGGAAGGTTGTCGGACGAGAGAGGTAGGGGCGATCAGATTTGCCTGATTAGTAGGGTCGGTGACCATGGGGAGAGGTGAGTCGTGATCCACAGAAGGGGAATGGTGGCAACAGACCAAGGGTAAATGGGGGATGGGGAAGCGCAACCCTAAGAAAAAAAAAGAGAAAAAAAAACAAAAAACAAAGTAATGAAATAAATAAAATAAACTAATTAAAATAGAAATAAAAAAATTAATAACCTTACATAATTATTATTGAAAAATTTAAAAAATTCTATATCCTTTACAATATAAAAAAAATTAGTATTATTATTATTATTAAACAACATTCTTACTATTGTTATTAAAATAGTTTCTTAAAGTTTATTAATCTTCCTATTTTCATTTTATTTGTAATTTATTATTCATTGTTATTTCATCAACCCATTATGTTTTAACTCATTTTGAAAGATGGTCGGACCACGCGGTCCCAGAACCTTGCCTTGCCCGTGCGTCTAGTGATGCTAAACCCAAAACACTCATAGTCATAACAATAATAATAAATAATAATTATAATAAACTAGAATACGAATAACAATGTTAATAATAATCAAAATAATGAAACCCAATTGATAGTAATAAAATAAAATATAAAGATATATCAATTATGATAATAATAATAATAATAATGTCCCTTAATAACATTATTTCCATTATCTTTGAAAACTCTTCTTTTATTTGATTTTTATTTTGTCACGCTTTTAATTTTATTTATTTCTTATTAATCGATTTTATTTAATTAATTGCATCGTGCGAAGTTATACAGTGACCCAGGCGAGGCCACGTGGCTCCGACTGTAGGGCGCTCGATGCAGCAAAGGGAGAAACATTCATTCCTAAATAAGAAATCGGAAATTTTAAGTCAGGCCTCGACCCGAACTACCTGATTCCCAATAAAAACAATCAAAATAAATAATATAAAAATTACGGTTTTGACAATTCTCCCCACCATAAAGTTTTACATCCCCGGAAATCCACAACTAATGTTGAGACTCAAAGAAAGAAACAATACCCCCATAAGGTCCAAAGTGGATCCCCACAATCAACAAGCGAAGGAAAAAAGCATCATTCTTAAAGAAATTGACTCAAATACATCTTCGAGAAACTCATAAAAAGACATTCTGATATGTGTTGCCCGCCCAAAAGAATTATAAAACCCCCAATTTACCAAACAAGTAAAGGAACTCTCACACCCACGGAAACCAACCTCACAAACCGAAACACTTGAAGTACCATAGAACGAAAACCCCACCATTTGTTTGGAAGGAACAAACAAGATCAGATAATATCCCAAGATCACTATCATCACCTACTACCAAGTCACATCTAGGAACAAGATCAAAATGGCCAACATGGGGAAAGACCAAAGCCCCCCCCCCATTAAGACCCTACCAATGCCCAAGACGAGATTGGAAAACAGACACGGGGTGGTCCGAGCGGACTCCCCACCATTAAAGAAAATTTAAACATCCTTTCATTCCAGAGTCATTTGTGCGATATCCAATGTGGGTCTCCTCCCCATTGAAACTGGAAGCAGATACAAAACATTAGAAATCTTTTTATGGGGACCAAGCACTCCACCACAAGGGGCGGGGAGGGTCAGGCCCAACTACCAGGCATCGAAACACCAGCCAGGGACAGACCAACATCTCCAAATCCCTGGATAATAATCATTCAAATTTGATACTGATTTACCCTAAAAACCCCATAAGGACCAACAAAAGAAATTGCATTCAGTGTAATTGCACCACTGGGACTTGAAGGTGACAAGACGACCACGCCTCCACGTAGTCACTGAATCATTATGCACCCAGATGGTTTTCTCGGAATGGAATAACCACAGAAAACAATCTAAATTACCTTTACTTTCAGCACCGATGACAAAAATAAAGTCGAGGTCTCATACACTCCAGGGGTTCCTGACCACGCGCCTGCTTCACTCTGTGGCCTATGGCTGGAGCCTTGATGATTGAAGCATCTCATGCCTCGCAGTCAGGTATTGAAGACTCTTGAATGGGGCTTCTCCTTTTGGTGTCACACGCTTCCACACTACAAATGAGACAACACCAGAAAAAACAACACATTACGACATCCAACTGATCATACACAAGATATTCACCAACACAAGAGCTGAAATGGTCCATGCGCATCACCCTTTTTCACACTGGATGAGAACACGACACCACAAATTGACACATGAACATGACCATTGCTATTGAGAGGATCATTATACAGATTGGAACTTCAAACTGAGTCTTAAACAACACATGATTCCTACAATTGACCGTAGCATCCCCAGGTGACTGGGTCTGCCACACTAGTGGCTTAATGTAGACCATTTCTTAAAAGAAACAAATGAAGGGAAAAGGTCATTTAGAATAATAGACCGCACAAATAACTTTGGGTTCCTTCCACCTTTTACCCACTGGAGTCTCCTTTACCGCTTCCAAACAACCATTGACTATCAAAGGGACATCACGCTGCAATATGTCACCCAACCATGACTATTGTGGCTGATGAAAGTACTACAAATCCCTTCAAGACACTGGTCAACCCTGATAATTCTGAACCGCCTTCAGCCTTCCCACTTGATTTACTTTCACCATTTCCAGGGGGAACCTTCAAACCCAACAGAGTCAAACTTCATACCCGACGATTCCGACACTCAAAAGACCAAAACTCCCTTCAACTCCCCTCGCATCTGTCATCCCGCTATGAGAGGATCTACTTAACCGAAAGTAAAAAAGGAAAAGACTTAGCACTATCACCCAAAAGAGAGAGTCCTTACTTTAATCAACTGGTGGGTCGGCCAATGACAAACTATCTGTGGTCGCACGTCATTCGCACATTAACACTTTATTGGGGCATACACTATCCAAGAAGGAGAACCGTAGACCCAATAAAACTGGTCCAATGGCCAAGACATTCAGCAAGCGAACACTAAACGTGTAGGGAGAACCACTACAAGGGCTTCCCAAAAAGCTTTTCGATAGAAACCATGAACTACACATTTACACACCAACTCACGAATAAGAATTCAAAATCAATTCACAAATCAGCCAATAAGATTCTCATCTCTAAACGCCTCTCACCCAATATCCCAAAACATAAGGACCCACCACAGAAACACCGGTTGTTTTAAACACCAAACATTTCCCTTAACAAAACTTTTTGAAAAGGGACGAAGTTGGTGCATTTTGCCACCACCAATGGTGTCCCATGGGCCTCACACATGCATGTTCTCATGCCACACTGGCTCCAACCTCATATCCATCCAGGCACACATCCACTCATACCATTAACCATTTTTATTTTCATATACACTCATGCATGTGGTTTCCCATGAGAACACCAAGGATCAAAACCAAACCTTTCCATTTTTCTTCAAAACAAAAATAGTCAACCCAAAATTTTCAAACCTTTCACATCATTTTATTTTTAAAGTGCTTCATTTTAGAACATTTTTGAAGACCAAATCATTTTTACATAAAAACCAAACTTCCACAATTCCAAAAATAAAGAAACAAGGAATGGTGTAAGAGAAAACTAGTGTTAGCGGGTGACTAGAACATATGGTTGGTGGCTATACGCCAATCACACCACCACCACAAAGGGTATTCTGGGACAACGTCCCCAAATCCACATGGCTTGCTAGACCCTACAATCTCACTAGGACCACTGACCCTACTCGCTTTTCATTACCCCTAGACAAGATTAACCTCAAGGTCCAAAGACTTAGACAGACCTCAACTTACATTGGTAACTCGAGTCCCACCACGAGGTGTGCTAGCTAGGCACCTTACTCATAGCCAAGACGCCGAGTTCCAACAACCTTAACTCCAGTCTACCGTGACTCTATCCCAAAAGAAAATGACCCAAGAGAGAAAACCTAGCCCTCTGATACAATTTTTTCATGAACTAGGCCAGGTCGTCGTCTGACCCGACGCCCGACCCGGTCCACGACATGGCCCGAAGGGCGTTCCCAATCCCCACGGGCTGGCACAAGTGCCCGAGTATCAAAAATTACATGTGAACGTTTTCCCCAAAATAAAATATAGAAAGACAACTAACAAGATAAACAAACTTAAATTGGATACAACCAACGAAACATGCCTTTAAAATATAACAAGATTTGGAGTTTACAATTCCACTAAAACCCAAAGGGAACTACAACAAAGACAGAAAACTAAAAACTCTAACTCAAGACTCCCAAAAGACATGAGATGTCATACATTCAAGCTACCCTGTAACGACCCGTCCTCGGGGCCCGTGCCGTGACTACCCCAAGCCCGCCTTCCATAGGCTAGGGGCTGGCGACTAGCACCAAAGGCGTAAAATCCCGATAATTGGGAAGGCATTGCCTTTATAAAGAAAACAAGCACCACAGAGTACAAGCGGAAGTAAAACACTAAGTACAAAAGAAGAGCTGAAAAGTAAAAGGGGCCGGAAATACAAGCCCAACTGTAAAGTACAACTCGAAAGGGAAAACAGCGACTGAAAAGTAAAGCTGCTACGCTGAGATGTCCACTGGAAATCCCACCTGAAGGGTGGGTACAGATAGCTCCTCTGCTCCTCGGGTCCCGCCATCCGCTCCGAGTATGTCCCGCCCAGTGGTCCACCTCCGGGTACCGCCTCGTCGTATAGTCCACCTCCAGGTACCGTCCAGTCCTCGAACACTCGGCCTCTGCCAGAACCGGCCGTCGTCTGCAACCAACACAACGAGGTGCGGGCATAGCCCGTGCAGGGGTGAGTATAACGATACTCAGTAGGGACCCCGAGACCCTCAAGGTCTCACTAAAACCAACAAGGATAACCACAAGAAGATCACAACAGATAAACTCTACTTAGGTATATGCCCATACATATACCTAAGTTATCAAGTAACCCATCTCAGTCATGAGGTAACACAAGAATCATGAGATCAACGGATAACCACTACCCAGGTATATGCCCATACATATACCTAAGTTAGCAAGTGACCCATCTCAATCATGAGGTAAACACAAGGTCAAAAGTCTCAGCTCAAACCAGGATTTTCATTATCGAAACCGTAACTGCTGAACAGATCCGTCTCTAGAGTGTACAGTGTTCCTGTCACGACTCCGAGGCTACCGCTCACTAACCTAGGACTGCTGAGGTACTCCTCCTGTCGAGTACTGTGGGTTTGCGGCCAACTACCTGGCGCTCCGTCCGCTAAGGGTCTGTCGCCAAATACCGGGCGCTCGCCCAAATAGCCTACTGAGGTACTCCTCCTGTCGAGTACCGCGGGTTTGCTGCCATCTACCTGGCGCTCCGTCCGCCGTGGGTCTGCAGCCAAATACCGGCGCTCCGTCCACTGGGCTAGTCGACTCACTCCAAGTCGAGTCGGTCAAGCAGTCGTCAGGTCTCAGCCGGCTACACGGTCTCCGTACTCTGCACGCTCGTCTCCAGGAGGGTCCGCTCCACGAGCTACTGGTCGATACTCCAAGTATCACAAAGTCCCACGAAGAAGTGTCTCAAAAGTCCGTCTCGTCACAGGGGTCTCAACGCAACAGACGGCGCGTCAATCGGACGCCCGGTCTGTGAGTTATTAGCCTTTTCGTCCCAGGGGCCCGGTTGGTTTCGAGAGCGAAACCAATCCCGGCCGTATCTCAACTGTACCCCGAACTCCCATAGGGTAAACTCAAAGGGACCGTTACTCAACGTAACCACCAACGCCGCTGACGGCTCGTCAAGCGGACGTCCTGTCTGTAAGATATCAGCTTTCCCGTTCCAGGGGCCCGGTTGGATTTCGGGTACAATCCAACCCGTCCATACTCCGACTGCATCCAAAACTCGGGCGGAGTATGTCAAAAGTTCCGTCTCATCAAGAGGAAGTCAACGAAACAGACGGCGCGTCAATCGGACGCCCGGTCTGTGAGTTATTGGCTTTTTCGTCTCCGGGGCCCGGTTGGTTTTTAAGGCAAAACCAACCCGACCGTACTCCACCTGCGTCCAAACCTCGGGCGGAGTATGCCAAAAGATCCGTTTCACTAAGAGGAACACAACGCGACTGACGGCGCGTCAATCGGACGTTCGTAGCTCAAGATATGAGCGTTTCCGCTCCGAAGGCCCGGTTGGTTTCGTGAACGAACCAACTCGGCCGAACTCAAAGTAAACCGAAACCTTGAGTGCGATATACCGAAACGACCGTCTCGATCCAAGGATCGCGTTGCCGCAGACGGTTCGTCATTCGGAGGTCCGAGGCTCAAGTTATGAGCCAAAAACCAAATCTGGTTCGAAACGGGGGGTCCGGGTCCGGGCCGACCCGGCCCGACCCCCCCCCCCCCCCCCCGGGGCGGCGCGGCGGGGCGGCGGCGGCGGCGGCGGGCCGCGGTGGCGGCGGCGGCGGGCCGCGGCGCACGCGGGGGGCTAAGCCCCCGCTCTTTTGTCAAGGCGGCACGGCTTTGAGCCGTGCCTTTGCAACAAACGGCCCCCCACGTGGGGGCCGGTTTAATTGGAGGAACCGGGGGGCTGTTGCCCCCCTTTCATGGAACCGCCCCCCCTCTTAAAGAGGGGGGTTTTACAGGCTGGCCGGGGAATTAATTCCCCGGTTTAACGGCATCCGGCCGGCCAGCTGGCCGGCCGGTTTTCTCCAACGGGACCGGAATTTTCCGGTCCCCTCTTCGGCTTCTGACGCCGGCGGCCCGGCCGCCGGTCTTCTCTTCCGCCGCGGCCCGGAACCGGCCGCGGTCTCCTCGTCCCGCCGCGGCCCGGAACCGGCCGCGACGTTCGTCATCCGGCGCGGTGCGACGGCACCGCGCCCCTTCGCCGTGCTTTGATATTCATTCAACGCGGCGCGACGGCGTCGCGTTTCTGTTGTTTCTACCATGGTGCGTGCGACGGCATCGCGAAGATATTTGCACGTTCATCCGCGTGGTGCGACGGCACCACGCCACTTGCTTCCTCCCGCAAGATAAATCAACATAAACGTTGGAGGGGGGTTCGGCCGTGTTCATGCGGTCCGGCCCCCCCTCACGTTAAACAAAAACTCAACATGAACATTCAAAGCCTCATGTTAGACATGCCAGATCCACGTTCAAGAAATGGAATAATTAAAGAATGAAACAACAATCCCCTACCTCGGGTATAAGTTCGAGGATTTGACTATGTCCGCAGAAGTCGACGTAGCGGAGATCGGGCGTCGCGGAAGTCGTTCGTCAATTCCGTTGACGAAGAGATACGTCCGATGAGGCACGTCGTTGGCGAATCCTTGTACGCCGACGAAGGTTGTCCGAGGAAGGTGCGGTGTTCTCTCTCGTTGACACCGAAGACGAAGAAGAGCGGAGCGACGTTCTTCGTCGGAAACTTGAGCGTTCTACGCCAAGTCTTGAGGAAAGTCAAATAAAAAGGAAACAACGAACTCAAGAACCCTTACCTCGATAGTCGCACGTTGACGGTGTCGTGGAATATCGGTGTCGCGGAGGAAGAGTCGTTGTCGAATCTTCGTATGCCGACGAAGAAGGTCCGAAGAGGAAGCGGCGTTCCCTCTTGTTGACACCGAGGACGAAGAAGAGAGGCGTCGTTCTTCGTCGGAGTTCGAGCGTTCTTCATTCTTCGTCAGAGCTTGAAGATGAAGAGGAAACTCTCAAAAGCTCTCAAGGGGACAAACAAACAACCCATAATAAAATAAGATATCATCTTATTTTATTATTACAAAACATAAAAGAATTTCAAAAGTTTGAAATTCAAAAGAGTTAACCCCCAAAATTAAATTAAGTAACTTAAGTCAATTAAGAGGGGGTTAAGGGAATTTGAAAAGTCTAGGGGTTCGTGTGGGCCCCACCACACTTAATCCTCCCAAGGGAGGTTAAGTGGGTGTGGGTCCCACTTCCAACCTCCTTTGGTAGGTTTTTAAAAAGTTAAAATAAAATTTGTCTTACACAAATTTTATTTAGCTCAACTGAAAACCCAAAACTTAACTTTCAACCCGCAACAAACGCAACTCCCGAAAAGGTCTCTTTAAGCGAATATCGGCGTTGCGAGTTCATCGGTGCCCTCGGATTTCAATTCCGAGCACCGGATCAAAAGTTAGGAATTCCCGCTCGTTCGTTCACTGAACGTACCCGAGCCAAACTTCGGAAATTAATTCCGGGCACTCCGGGCCTCGGAATCAGGTGCCGTCTGAAACCGCGCTCTTGTAAAATTCTAAAGAAAATTAAGAAAAAAATTTCCCTTCAATTTTACGGGTCTTTACATTACTCCCACCTTAGGACTTTACGTCCCCGTAAAGCTACAACAAAAACTAGGGAAACAAAAGAGGGTACTGAGCACGCATCTGAGCCTCCCGCTCCCATGTGCTCTCCTGGAGATTCCCGTGCCGCCATCTGTTGCGCACAAGAGGAATCGATCGCCCATGTAGGACCCGCTCCTGTCGATCCACTATCTTCACCGGGACCTCCGTAAAAGTCGCCCCATCGTCAACGTCAAGCTCCCCATGGTCAAAGATGTGCGTCGGGTCGTGCACGTATCTCCTCAGCTAAGACACGTGGAAGACGTCGTGCACCCGGTGCAACTGAGGTGATAGAGCCAGGCGATAAGCCACCTCACCAACCCTGCTGAGGACCTGGAAGGGTCCGATGAAGCGCGGAGATAACTTGTCGCCTCGGCCAAATCTCCGAATACCACGTCGAGGTGAGACCCGCAAGAATACGTGGTCACCATCCTCGAACTCTAGTGGCCTCCGCCTCCTGTCAGCGTATGACTTCTGCCGGCTCTGTGCTGTCCTCATCCACTCCTGGATGACATGGACCTCTTCTGACATGGCACGGACCATCTCTGGTCCCACAAGAGCTGCAAGATTTCTTCTTTGCCGATAAGAGAAACCTGGTCTCATCCCCTGGATGAACCACATTCTTTGCCTAAAACAGTCAATCCTAACATGGATGATACTAATCCATACCAAGGATGACGTCGTAAGGCCTCGACGCTACTACTAAGAGATCCAACCGTTACTCTCGCCTCCAAGGGTTGAGTCACACTGTCGGCATCAGTGTGTGGTAACTGGTCTCCTCCAGTAGATGTCTCACAAGTGAGGGTCAAGTCAACAGTCAACTGGAACCTCTTAGTAACACCACAAAAGAGGACAGGAATGAAAACATCACAAAGGATGCGTCTTTTATTATTGCAGCTCATAATACAAGACGCTACACAAAAGCAACATCAACATGGAACTAGAAGTACAAAAGACGTATCCACTAGTTCCGCTCCTGTCCACCTGCTTTACTGTTGCTCAAGCATTTGTCGCTGCCTCAACCTCGGTGGCTCCCTCCAAGCCTGCGGATCGAGGAGTCGGACAGTCACGTGCCAGGTGACCCTTTCCGCGGCATGAGTAACACAACCTGCTCCTTGCACGGCTAGCTCTGTTCCCACTCCGGGTGCCCTGCACCACCGGTCCTAAAACCCGAGATCGCCCAACTGCTGGTCTGGTCCTCCTGGACCTCTGCATCATCTGTCTACTGCCCACAGATGACTCGACTTCTGATCGAAAAACACGCGGAAAAGGCAGAATCTCCTGTACACGCTCGGGGTGTAGAGATACTGGCACAAACTCCACCCTGAAGAAGGTCTCGAAGTCTTCCCATGCGAAGTTCATCTCATCGCAAAACTGAAACAAGTGGCTCCACCACCTACCTGCTGCTGCGTGTAGTAGGCTCACAGCGAGGATCACCATGAGGTCTGCTGGTGTCCTCACTAGCCTAAACACTCGTACCACTGCCTCCAGCCAGTCCTCTGCAGCCTGGGGATCCGTCTCCCCGCGAAACCTGGGCGGTCGCTGGCGCTGAAACTCATGCAGTGCGCTGAGGCGACGTGCATCGTCAGCGGCTGCTGCTGGAAGCATCGGGGGCTCGGCGGGTAGAGCTACCGCCGGTGCCACTGCTGACAAAGGGCCCTGCACCGAGGCCTCGTCGCTCGGTGGGCTGTCGTCACGTTCGATTCTCGGAACCCTAGCTGGCTGCCGTCGTGGGGCCATCCTGAAGAAACAACGTAACACGATCAAACGATTATACCTGGTGAGCTGACCTGGTTTGAGCTGTTTTAAGGGGAAAAACCTTTGAAAACACACACGCAATCAGTGTTTTTGTGCACAAAGTCGGAAATCAGTTGTCAGGGTCTTGGTGTATGGATACGTCGGCCGCCCGCACCAACACTGGACTCCCTGGACTGAAAACCACACTCGGTACCCTTAACACTATTGCTTCACAGAAAGAAAGATCAGAGTCTGCGGTAGAACCGACCACCTCTGATACCAATTTGTCACGACCCGTCCTCGGGGCCCGTGCCGTGACTACCCCAAGCCCGCCTTCCATAGGCCAGGGGCTGGCGACTAGCACCAAAGGCGTAAAATCCCGATAATTGGGAAGGCATTGCCTTTATAAAGAAAACAAGCACCACAGAGTACAAGCGGAAGTAAAACACTAAGTACAAAAGAAGAGCTGAAAAGTAAAAGGGGCCGGAAATACAAGCCCAACTGTAAAGTACAACTCGAAAGGGAAAACAGCGACTGAAAAGTAAAGCTGCTACGCTGAGATGTCCACTGGAAATCCCACCTGAAGGGTGGGTACAGATAGCTCCTCTGCTCCTCGGGTCCCGCCATCCGCTCCGAGTATGTCCCGCCCAGTGGTCCACCTCCGGGTACCGCCTCGTCGTATAGTCCACCTCCAGGTACCGTCCAGTCCTCGAACACTCGGCCTCTGCCAGAACCGGCCGTCGTCTGCAACCAACACAACGAGGTGCGGGCATAGCCCGTGCAGGGGTGAGTATAACGATACTCAGTAGGGACCCCGAGACCCTCAAGGTCTCACTAAAACCAACAAGGATAACCACAAGAAGATCACAACAGATAAACTCTACTTAGGTATATGCCCATACATATACCTAAGTTATCAAGTAACCCATCTCAGTCATGAGGTAACACAAGAATCATGAGATCAACGGATAACCACTACCCAGGTATATGCCCATACATATACCTAAGTTAGCAAGTGACCCATCTCAATCATGAGGTAAACACAAGGTCAAAAGTCTCAGCTCAAACCAGGATTTTCATTATCGAAACCGTAACTGCTGAAGAGCTCCGTCTCTAGAGTGTACAGTGGTCCTGTCACGACTCCGAGGCTGCCGCTCACTAACCTAGGACTGCTGAGGTACTCCTCCTGTCGAGTACTGCGGGTTTGCGGCCAACTACCTGGCGCTCCGTCCGCTGAGGGTCTGTCGCCAAATACCGGGCGCTCGCCCAAATAGCCTACTGAGGTACTCCTCCTGTCGAGTACCGCGGGTTTGCTGCCATCTACCTGGCGCTCCGTCCGCCGTGGGTCTGCAGCCAAATACCGGCGCTCCGTCCACTGGGCTAGTCGACTCACTCCAAGTCGAGTCGGTCAAGCAGTCGTCAGGTCTCAGCCGGCTACACGGTCTCCGTACTCTGCACGCTCGTCTCCGGGAGGGTCCGCTCCACGAGCTACTGGTCGATACTCCAAGTATCACAAAGTCCCACGAAGAAGTGTCTCAAAAGTCCGTCTCGTCACAGGGGTCTCAACGCAACAGACGGCGCGTCAATCGGACGCCCGGTCTGTGAGTTATTAGCCTTTTCGTCCCAGGGGCCCGGTTGGTTTCGAGAGCGAAACCAATCCCGGCCGTATCTCAACTGTACCCCGAACTCCCATAGGGTAAACTCAAAGGGACCGTTACTCAACGTAACCACCAACGCCGCTGACGGCTCGTCAAGCGGACGTCCTGTCTGTAAGATATCAGCTTTCCCGTTCCAGGGGCCCGGTTGGATTTCGGGTACAATCCAACCCGGCCATACTCCGACTGCATCCAAAACTCGGGCGGAGTATGTCAAAAGTTCCGTCTCATCAAGAGGAAGTCAACGAAACAGACGGCGCGTCAATCGGACGCCCGGTCTGTGAGTTATTGGCTTTTTCGTCTCCGGGGCCCGATTGGTTTTTAAGGCAAAACCAACCCGACCGTACTCCACCTGCGTCCAAACCTCGGGCGGAGTATGCCAAAAGATCCGTTTCACTAAGAGGAACACAACGCGACTGACGGCGCGTCAATCGGACGTTCGTAGCTCAAGATATGAGCGTTTCCGCTCCGAAGGCCCGGTTGGTTTCGTGAACGAACCAACCCGGCCGAACTCAAAGTAAACCGAAACCTTGAGTGCGATATACCGAAACGACCGTCTCGATCCAAGGATCGCGTTGCCGCAGACGGTTCGTCATTCGGAGGTCCGAGGCTCAAGTTATGAGCCAAAAACCAAATCTGGTTCGAAACGGGGGGGTCCGGGTCCGGGGCGACCCGGCCCGACCCCCCCCCCCCCCCGGGGCGGCGCGGCGGCGCGGCGGGGCGGCGGCGGCGGCGGCGGCGGCGGGCCGCGGTGGCGGCGGCGGCGGGCCGCGATGGCGGCGGCGGCGGGCCGCGGCGCACGCGGGGGGCTAAGCCCCCGCTCTTTTGTCAAGGCGGCACGGCTTTGAGCCGTGCCTTTGCAACAAACGGCCCCCCACGTGGGGGCCGGTTTAATTGGAGGAACCGGGGGGCTGTTGCCCCCCTTTCATGGAACCGCCCCCCCTCTTAAAGAGGGGGGTTTTACAGGCTGGCCGGGGAATTAATTCCCCGGTTTAACGGCATCCGGCCGGCCAGCTGGCCGGCCGGTTTTCTCCAACGGGACCAGAATTTTCAGGTCCCCTCTTCGGCTTCCGACGCCGGCGGCCCGGCCGCCGGTCTTCTCTTCCGCCGCGGCCCGGAACCGGCCGCGGTCTCCTCGTCCCGCCGCGGCCCGGAACCGGCCGCGGCGTTCGTCATCCGGCGCGGTGCGACGGCACCGCGCCCCTTCGCCGTGCTTTGATATTCATTCAACGCGGCGCGACGGCGTCGCGTTTCTGTTGTTTCTACCATGGTGCGTGCGACGGCATCGCGAAGATATTTGCACGTTCATCCGCGTGGTGCGACGGCACCACGCCACTTGCTTCCTCCCGCAAGATAAATCAACATAAACGTTGGAGGGGGGTTCGGCCGTGTTCATGCGGTCCGGCCCCCCCTCACGTTAAACAAAAACTCAACATGAACATTCAAAGCCTCATGTTAGACATGCCAGATCCACGTTCAAGAAATGGAATAATTAAAGAATGAAACAACAATCCCCTACCTCGGGTATAAGTTCGAGGATTTGACTATGTCCGCGGAAGTCGACGTCGCGGAGATCGGGCGTCGTGGAAGTCGTTCGTCAATTCCGTTGACGAAGAGATACGTCCGATGAGGCACGTCGTTGGCGAATCCTTGTACGCCGACGAAGGTTGTCCGAGGAAGGTGCGGTGTTCTCTCTCGTTGACACCGAAGACGAAGAAGAGCGGAGCGGCGTTCTTCATCGGAAACTTGAGCGTTCTACGCCAAGTCTTGAGGAAAGTCAAATAAAAAGGAAACAACGAACTCAAGAACCCTTACCTCGATAGTCGCACGTTGACGGTGTCGTGGAATATCGGTGTCGCGGAGGAAGAGTCGTTGTCGAATCTTCGTATGCCGACGAAGAAGGTCCGAAGAGGAAGCGGCGTTCCCTCTTGTTGACACCGAGGACGAAGAAGAGAGGCGTCGTTCTTCGTCGGAGTTCGAGCGTTCTTCGTTCTTCGTCAGAGCTTGAAGATGAAGAGGAAACTCTCAAAAGCTCTCAAGGGGACAAACAAACAACCCATAATAAAATAAGATATCATCTTATTTTATTATTACAAAACATAAAAGAATTTCAAAAGTTTGAAATTCAAAAGAGTTAACCCCCAAAATTAAATTAAGTAACTTAAGTCAATTAAGAGGGGGTTAAGGGAATTTGAAAAGTCTAGGGGTTAGTGTGGGCCCCACCACACTTAATCCTCCCAAGGGAGGTTAAGTGGGTGTGGGTCCCACTTCCAACCTCCTTTGGTAGGTTTTTAAAAAGTTAAAATAAAATTTGTCTTACACAAATTTTATTTAGCTCAACTGAAAACCCAAAACTTAACTTTCAACCCGCAACAAACGCAACTCCCGAAAAAGGTCTCTTTAAGCGAATATCGGCGTTGCGAGTTCATCGGTGCCCTCGGATTTCAATTCCGAGCACCGGATCAAAAGTTAGGAATTCCCGCTCGTTCGTTCACTGAACGTACCCGAGCCAAACTTCGGAAATTAATTCCGGGCACTCCGGGCCTCGGAATCAGGTGCCGTCTGAAACCGCGCTCTTGTAAAATTCTAAAGAAAATTAAGAAAAAAAATTCCCTTGAATTTTACGGGTCTTTACATACCCACACCAACCTGCATGAGGAGACCGACAAAAATCCAAACCACCATCACTGTGCATGATGTCACAACCTGGAACACACAAGAAACAAAGTCTACATACACCAAAATGTGTACGTAGGGTGTGATCCAAGAGCCCAGTAGGACATCACCCAATATAAAGGTTCTACGTATAAACATTAAATGACAAATACATTTGCAGGATAAACAAATGAAAGACACCAAATATTAAATAACTTTAAAGAAAAAGTTTCTATAAAGAAAACACTTTTTAAGAAAAGAAATTAAATAAAAGAAAAACCCTTGCATATAAGAAAACCCCAAACCTTCACAAAAACCCAAAATCTGCACCGTATGCTGACGGTGAGGGTATAGTAGTCCAGGAGCACCAAAAGTGGGAGAGGCCCTATAGGTACTAGAAAAAGGAATGTGACCCTAGAACATCACGTCTCGGTGAACAACAGTATAAGAACCACAACAAAATACGTTCTCGTGCATGAGACACTAGTAGGGCAGCACATCCATAACCTAGTGGTCTCCAGTCATTATGCATTGTTTAGTTAGTGTTGTAATCATCAAACCAGCTAAGTGAAACTGGGCCAGAGCAACTTTCGAATCCCTAGCACGCTTGATCTAGTCTGCCTACCTAGTACCCAAGCTTCCCCTTTTGTGCTCAAGATGTTCCAATTTCACATTTAATGTCAAACTCAGACAAATAAAGCAACAAGGTGTTACATAAACCCAACACCACACATTCACACACAAAAAACCATTTTTCAATGTAAACACGCAAAAAGACTTTACCCATATCAATTAAAATAATTTTCTGCATTTATACTAATTGTTTATTAAAAAAACATATTAAATTTTTATCGTTAATAATTTTATCAAATCATATTAAATTATTTGTAAAAAAATTATTTGAAAAGAAACATAACATGGCTTTAACCCGCAATACCAACTCAACCATCTTTCCTGACCAAACACACCCAACACCACATCAAGAACACAAACTGCGCACTTTTCACATTTTCACAAAACAAACATAAACCTTATAAAAACACTAGAACACAAACATTTCACTTTTCACAATTTTACAAAACAAACATGAACTTTATAAAACACTAGAAGACTGCTCACATAGGTTTTCATAGCAACAACCTATTCAACCATTAAAACACCTTCACATACGACCCAAAACATGCAACGCTATGTCAAAACACAATTAACACCACTTTAAAAAACATTAAAAGCTAATTGCATATATGATAAAACACTATAAATTTACTAAAGATAAGTTTGCTTCCAAATGAACGCAACCACCCATATAAACATATTACCAAACAAATTTAACACATGAAAAATTTCGAGATAACCAAATCCTCACCGAAAATAATTAATAAAAGAACATCATAAATTAACTATGCTAGAAAAACAATTCGTTAAATAATTTTTAAACACAAAACCACGTACCTTTGATGCTAAATTTTCCACAATTGGGTCCAAAAATCCAATTTCACCATGAACGCACCACAAAAAGATCAATTGATCCGTAAACTAAGAATTCGAACCAAAATGAATCAAAATCAAACCCTAATCAGACCACAAACCTGCTGGAAAAAAAATCAAAACTCAAAGAGAGAAAATAAAATAAAATGAGGAATGGGGTTAACCAAAGAGCAGTGACCAAGGGAGGTCATATCGCCAGAAGTGGTTCAATCTAAAGGCTATCCATGGGGAAAACTGGGCACGAGGCAAGGGCAGGGGCGGTGGGTGGTTCGGCGTGGAAGGGTGCAGCGCACAAGGGGGAGACTTCGGGTGGCATGTTAAGGAGGAAGGGGGGCGATGGGGTTCACCAGACAAGGCATGGTAGGGACGGCGACAGGGGTTCGTTGGAGGTGTGTGCAACACCGTAGGAGGTTTTGGCCAAGGAGCGTGGCAGCATGAGCTGAACCAAGGGAGGGGAGGCCTTTCGTGCAACGAGATCAAGGGGATAGGTGGGAAGTGGTGTGAGGAAGGAGGTTGGACAGGAGAGGTTGGGGAAGTCGGATTTGCCGGATGAGGAGGGTCGGCAACCATGGAGAGAGGTGAGTCACGATTTGCATAAGGGGAATGGGGGCGATGGACCAAGGGTAAGTGGGGGGGAAGCGCAACCCTGAGAAAAAAAAAAAGAAGAGAAAAAAAAACAAAGTAATGAAATAAATAAAATAAAATAAGTAAAATAGAAATAAAAAAATTAATAACATTACATAATTATTACAATAATAATTATTATCACAAAATTTAATAAATTCTATATCCTTAACAATATAACAAAAAAATTACTATTATTATGATTATTAAACTGTATTCTTACTATTATTATTAAAACTGTTTCTTAATGTTTATTAATCCTCTTATTTTAATTTTTTTTCTACTTCATTATTAATTATTATTTCATCAACCCATTATGTTTTAACTCATTTTAAAGCCATTCGGACCATGCCTACTCAGAACCATTCCATGTCCATGCGTCCGGTGACGCTAAACCCAAAACAATCATAGTCATAATAATAATAATAATAATAATAATAATAATAATAATAATAATAAACAAGAATACGAATAACGACGTTAATAATAATAAAAATAATGAAACCCAATTGATAGTAATAAAATAAAATATAAAGTTATATCAATTATGATATTAATAATTATAATAATAATGCCCCTTAATAGCATTATTATCATTATCTTTGAAAATTCTTATTTTATTTAATTTTTATTTGGTCAGGGTTTTAATTTTATTTCTTAATTATTAATCCTTTTTATTTAATTAATTACATCATGCGAAGTCAAATAGTGACCAAGGCGAGGCCACGTGGCTCCGACTGTGGGGCGCTGGACACAACCAAGGGAGAAACATTCATTCCTAAATAAGAACTCATAAATTTTAAGTCGGGCCTCGACCTAAACTACCTGATTCCAAATAAAAATAATCAAAATAAATAATATAAAAATAATGGTTGTGACATGATAAATGTTCCCCATAACCGCATTTTGGGCATTCCGTGATTTTGAATTATACCCAATTTATTACGTTCAATAATTTGATTGATTAAGAAAGGGTTGTTGCTTTTGCAAAAGGTTATATACCTAGTCTAAAGGACACCCCATGGGTGCATTTTTCCTTGATTGAATTTCTATGGATTTTAGTCAATGATGCTTACTTGGATTGCCTTGTTTTCCAGGAATTATTTTTTAGGATGGAGTTTTGGATTATTTGAATTTCTTGTGATATGCATTTTGAATGTTTGGCCCAAGGGTTACACTGTGAGAGTTGCCCAGGTGGTCGTTTATAATTAATTTAAGGAATGTTTGACCATGGGGGAATACACTATGAGAGCATACCAAAGGGGTTATATATGTATGTTTTACTAAAATTTTGACCCAAGGGTATTGACCATGAGAATTTCCTAGTTGGTCGTTAATATGTGATTAAATTAATATTTGACCCAAGGGTTTAGACTATGAGTGATTTTCTAGGTGGTTGGTTATAAATAATTGATTCTATGTTGGACCGAATGGGTTAGATTGTGATAGCTTCCCTGAGGGTTGTTTTTAGATAATTTAATGATTGTGATGAGTCTTCCAAGCTAAAGCACAAGCATGGATTCTATTATATATTATTATTTATATGGTCTTATGAGATGTCTGTTTTGGTTACCTTACATGAGAGAAAAAAAGATTAAGCTAGATCTTAGGGTTACATGATTCAACAAATGAATAATAAATGATAAATGAATGTAATTGAAAACTATAGGATTGGTTACCCTTAAGTACTTCCTAATTTATTGCTTCATTCTTTCATATTACGTGCTATATATATTCATTGATAGTTTGGCATGAGTATTTTGGTGGTGGCCTATTGGGATTCTTCTCACACCCTATTTGGGTCATGCTTTTATTCCCAAACATATTATATGGTTTGAGGTATAGATAAGGGAAAACACCCTTCTTTATAAGGTACATTATTGATGTTAAAGATAGAGAGAATGAGACCAAGTTGAGGCTTTCATTGATGTTGTAGTTTATACGTTTCTTTTGTACATTGCTCTTAGTATTTCTTTCTAGCATTGTGACTTGTTTTTATATTTTCTTAAATACATATTCCATGTATCATATATATATATATTGTGGCTTCTGTTATATTTACTTTCATTTTTCTATTGTTTATTTCTATTTGGTATTATTACATCCTCTATTGTTTACTATTTAGATTTGGTTGGGCATACTCTTCAATTTAGGTCATAATTTCCCCAATATCCCATAATTTCCCTCACTAATAGTTGTCAGCCTTTGGTATTTTGGGAAATGTGCATGAGGTCATGTGACTAACTGGGTTTTGGGCACCTTTGGGCGACACTAGGATCTAGGATGTTACAAAGTGGTATCAAGGGGATTTTATTTCTATTTTGTTTTATTTTTTGGAAACATTATAAAGGGATAATAATGAAATGGAGTTTGGTGAATAGATATGCTTAGGAGTAGCTATCATGTGTATAGAAAAAATCCATGTTACCCTGAATATTGTAATTTTTCTTGTTTTTCATTTGTTACCATATATTTGATTTCACCAATGGGTGATTCACATGTTTTTTTCAATAATGACTGATATCATTTTGTTATATTTTTGTTTTAACTCGATGAGATGAGGATATTCCATCTCAAGCATCATATACATACTTTCTAGAGATCAAATGTCATGTTTTCATGTCATGCCATTCATGGTGTATTACTTATTTAATGATTTTGTGATAGACGTTATGCTATATATGCATACAATTATGATATATGTCATTATAGAAATACCTAATATTTTATAGGGTATTTGTATAGATAATGATTCATTTTGATGGACACTAATATTTGGTCCCAATGTTGTTATGGGCCCTCTTGTATAAGAATTTGGGCTTCATGTTTGAACTTTAATTGAATTCTATTAAGATAGGACATGAATAAAGATGAATAACATTTATTCATATGGATTATGGTCTCTCATGGATTGGAACATCGAATGGAATGGCCTAATTTTATGATTTTGGGGGTTCCAAATATGTTTCAGATGATTACTATCTGGAAAACCTAGAAAACATGGTGTGTGATGTTAAGAACAAATTCCATGTTCTTATATATTTAGGAAGAAATGAATTTTCTTAAGTACACACCATGTAGAATATGTAAAAGCTTTGTGGTTTTTGACCATGTGACTGATTGTGCGATCAGAGACACTGGGTTGGTAAACTTTTAGTAGAACACGTCGTTAACTGGGAGTACATGTTGTGCTATAGTCGACCATGTATTAGACCATGTGACTAATGACATGGGGTGATAAAACATTCAAGTACATTCCATGTCTCATGAGGAACACAATGTCTATATGGGGTGTTACACGACTAGGTTGTAAGAGGTAACCACCAAAGTTAATGCTTAAGAGAACACAAAGTGTAGTGATCTACATGCTATGCATCCATCCTATAGAAAACTTGAATGTTTTCATTCACATATTTCATTCATGCACATCAAATTATTTGTTCCATTAATATCGTACTGAGGTGTGTGATTGACCATGAGGAGTCATGCCAAAAATACATCCACTGGTTGTACGTGCGGTATTGGGAAATCATCTGACACCAGAAATGGTAGATCATGGACTACCAGTAGATCCACCTATCATTCCCATCTTGGAACCAACTGTTATAATGAACACATGTGCTGATGCATAGTTTCATGAAGGCTTTATGAGGATAGTGAAGACTTTTCATGGAGCACCATATCCTACCTCGACTATGGAAGAGAAGACGCAGGTGTTCCATCAGCAACATCCTACCACTTTTTTAGAGGATGGAGGACCATAGGCTAGAATGTAATGGTTAGAGTCTGTGCTTTCTATCATCAAGCATCTAGAGTCTCCTATTGAGAGGATGGTGAAACTCACAACATAAATGCTACGTGATTCCACCAAGAGATGGTGGGATGTTATCTCACAAGTAGGAAATCATCAGGATATGTCGTGGGAAGAGTTTCAGAGGACCATCTAGGATTAATTCTACCACTAGAAGTTGAGGTTTGACTGAGCTCTAGACATCATGAATTAGGGGCATGTAACTATTTTAGTGATGGATTATTCTTCTCAATTTATAGAGCTTATACAATTCACCACTTTTTTGGGAGTTGAGGAGTTATAACTGTCCAGGATATTTGAGGATGGCCTCAGGTACACCATTTGATCGTAGGTGAATGATTTCATGTTTCTTAGGTGACTATTATAGTAAACCAAGCACTAATTACTGAGTGCAATATAAGGAAGTTTGGAGGTGTGATACAGGGAAGTTTAGCATTCATGGTTGGTACTCCTTCGACTGATATTAGGAAGTAGTGCAAGGATATATCACATGATGTTTCTTCATGTAGCTGAGTGGTGTGATACTAGTGTGGAAAGAGTGGGCACATGAGACCACAATGCTCGAGATACCCATTCGAGTGAAAATATTATGGAAATATGGGTTATATTCCGAATTTTTTTAAGGTTGTTCTCACCAGCAGTGAGTGAGGGGGGTCTGTTATGACTCTACATAAAAGGGTGGGGCCACTAGTTTCTCATCAGTTAGAGAACTTGAGTTTATCAGTTCATTTAGGTTGAGGAGGTGGTTGTGGCCATGGAATCCTTAAGATAGGATTTTAGTGACAATTGTGAGGATCTTGGACCCTCTATAGTTGAGGTATGATTTTAGTTTCCATGGTTTTAGCATCTATTCTTTTTTATATATGGCCTTCACATAGTTTTATATTTGTTGCCTTTGGGAAGAGTCATGGGATCTTTATTATTAATTCAGAGGAGGATATGATGCTAGACACTCCATTGGGGATTAAGATAGCTAGTGTATATTATTGAAAGGAGTCCCCTCTTGAGGTTTGTGGATGTCACTTCTTAGGGGATTTATATGTCTTAGATATGACAGGCTTTGATGTAATTCTTGGAATGGACTAGTTTGCCTCCTTTTAGTCCCTTTTTGATGCTATCACCATAGGGTGAGTTTCTCATCACCATAGGGTGGATCTTTTCTACAGATGAGTGAATGAGATGTCAAGGCGAGGAGATCGGTACCCGAGCATCATGGGTTGGCAAAAATTAAAGCCCAGATTTCTAGTTTATATCTGGATGACTAGGGGGCTTCATGGATGGACTTTCCTCCAGTGGTGGATCATTTCATAGATGTCTTTTCAAATGAATTTTCTGGTTTACCTCTAAGATACAAAGGTGGATTTATCTATTGTTATTGTATGAGGAATGAAACTAGTGTCCATTACTTCTTATATGATGGCTACACCAAAATGATTGGAGATGAAGAAGTAGTTATAAGAGTTGCATATAAAGGGTCTAATCTAATATATTAATTCTAAATGGGATTCGCCTATACTTTTTTCTAAGACGGTAGATGGAACCCTCATAATATTTTGGGATTATTAGATGTTGAAGCAGTTTACAGACAAAAACCAATATACATTGTCGTGGATTATAGATCTCTTTAGATTTCTTCCAGAAACCTATGTGATGTTGAAGATTCAATTTAGATCTTGGTTTCATCAGTTTCATGTTGGACCATTAGATATAACTCTTATAGCCTTTTGGGGAAAGTATGGTCTATAAGAGTATTTGGTTATGTCGTTCGATCTCATGACCACATCGATAGATTTAATGGAACTGATGAACCGAGTGTTCCATCCTTATTTGGATTATTTTGTGGTAGTCATCATGGATGATATCTTCATGTACTCACACACACGACATGATCATTCCATCCATATTGATATTATATTGACTACACTGAGAGAGAAATAGTTATATGCTAAGCTAACAAAATCCCTCTTTTGGATGGACTGGATTTATTTCTTGGGTCATGATATCTCAAAGACAAAAGGATCAGTAGACCCAGAGAAGGTGACAACAGTAATTTCCTATGAGCAGCTGAAGAACATCATTGAGGTATAGAGTTTTTTAGGGTTGTTTGGTTACTATATATGCTTTATTCTGGACATTTCATGCTTAGTAGTTCCACTAACAGGATTGACTATGATGTGTGTGAAGTTATTCTCAATAGATTCCTCCAATTAAGCCTTTGAGGAGCTAAAAGGCATATTAACATCAGCACTGATACTGTTTTTTCCAGAACCAGGAAAGAGTTACACTATTTACTATGACGCATTATTTATTGGGATGGGAGCAGTGCTTATACAGGGTAAAAATAATTGTGTTTGGGTATTTATAGTTGAGAAAACATGATAAGAACTACCCTATGCATGATCTCATGTTAGCCATAGTTGTGGATTCTTTTCTTTGTTAGAGAAATTATCTTATGGGGGAGAATTTTTTAGTATAAACTGACTAAAAAAGCCTCAAGTACATATTTAATCAGTCTGATCTGAATTTGAGGTAGCGAAGGTGGGTTGAGCGCCTTCTATCATTTGACATCGATCTTGCCTACACTTTTGGGTAAGGCAACGTAGTGGCTATTTTTTGAGCTGGAAGACTCAAATATAGGTTGTTTAGGTATCTACTAGTGAGTGGTAGTTCATGGATCTATCCTCTAAGATACATTTAGAGGTGTTTGAAAAGAAGTGGAAGAAGTTTCTTTCATATATCGTTGTTACATCTAATCTACTAGATCAATTGGGAATTAGTTAGCTATTAGATTCTGAAGGAGTTATCCAATATAAGAGTGTGTTAGGTGATGACCCTACTCATGGGTGGACCATAGTTGATGATAAGGTTTTTTTCATTTTCATGGGAATTGATGGGTAACAATAGACATACACGAGGTTTTTTTATAGTTATTCATACCTCAGTTTGGGAAGTTCATCCTGGTGTCAACAGGATTTATCGTGATCAAAATCATCAGTATTGGTGCCAGGAATGAAGAGGGATGTAGCTTGTTTTGTTATGAGATGTTTAACCTATTAACAGGTGAAGGGGTAGCATCAGTGATCAGAATGTTTATTAAAACTGTTACGCATTCCTAGGTGGAAGTGGAATGAAGTCGTGATGGGTTTACCAAGGTCGCATATAGGAAATGATGTTGTATGGGTTGTTGTTTATAGACTTACGAAGGTTGAACATTTTTTTGATCAAGGAAACATTTAGTGTTAATGAACATGTAAATTTGTACATATGATAGATAATATATTTTTATGGGGTTCTACATTCTATCATTTCATTAAACTGTTCCCGATTTACATTAAAGGTTTGGTAGGGACTACGAGGGGCTTTTGGTACATAGGTACTTCTGAGTAGAACTTATCATCTCCAAACAGATGGACATTCTAAGCACAAGATTTTGGTTTTGTAAGAAGTGATTCGAGCATGCATCCTAGATTTTAGAGGATCCTAGGAGAGACAAATACCCCTAGTGTATTTTTTCTATTATTTTATATTTTAGTAAATGTTTCATATGGAACCTTATGAGGCGTTGTATGGTCGGTCTTGCCAATCACCCCTATGTTGGATGAAGGTAAAAGAGGAAGCTATGTTGGGACCTCATCTTGTCCAGGAGACTGCTGATTTGGTGAAGTTGATTTGGAAGATGATAGAAACTACACTATCTAGGTAAGAATATTATATTGATCACTGGACATGGCCTCCAGAGTTTGAGGTCTGAGAGCATGTTTTCATATGTGTCACATGAAGATTGGGAAACATGAGGATTATGATACAAAGGAATTGTTCCCCGAGATATGTCAGTCTATTTGAGGTCATGGAGCGAGTCTTTCTAGTAGAATATCAGTTGTAGTTACCTTAGAGGTATCCGGATATACACGACGACCTTCATTTCTCTCATCTACAACGTTACTTTTTAAACACGTCTCATGTTTTCAACCTGAGGATGTCCTGAGGATGTCGATACATCCTTCATGGAGCACAATATTTGGATTTTGGATCGCAACACAAATGTTCTCTGGGGATGGTAATCCTATGGTATGGGTGTTATGGTAGCTCAAGAGAGTGCAAGATGAGACTAGAGAAATAGAGGACAATGTGCGATCGTAGTGGCTAGAGTTGTTCCCAGATTCCTCATCCCTACCCTTGGAAGGAATATTCAGGGTTGAATTGATTTATGATATAATTTGGTAAGAACATGGATCATCATCTATGGTGTGGATATTGATTTCAGTTAGTTTTTTAGGAAAAATAAAGAAAATACATTTTTCTAATTACCCGTCGTGTACTTATGAGTACACGCTCTATAAATAGCTTTCCATGTACAGTAGTGTTTTGATCGTGTAACGGCTGAGTAAATGGCCTTGTGGTGACATGAGAAGATCACTTATGTTGGGGTAATTTTAAGTCTACTACACGTCATGTAGTTTTAATGAAAACACTATGTACATTTCATTTTATTTGATGAATTGGAGTGGTGTCAGGTCTTATATACGGAAATGTCTTCATCAGGTTGTGGTTCGTACATGAGCATTGTAGAATGGATGAGGAAATACAAACCCCTCCTGATTCTCGGTCCAAGCTCCGACTGAGACACCTTTGAGTGTATTGGAATACCACAGGTGAGTTCTCAAAACCCCTAGAGCCTTTCTTTATGATTCCTCCTCTCTACTGAGATATTCAAGGTTGAGGGTTTTTCACGTTTTTATAGATGTACTCTATTTTAGGCTGATTGAAGGGATAAAATTCATGTATATTGATCATACGACATCGAGGTAAGTGTTTTGTGCCTATTTTTGTTTTTCATTGTATTATATATGCTAAAAGGGTCAGATACCCACATTTTTGGTATTGTGTGATTTGTAATTATACACCATTTTTTAGTTGCTAATGATTGATTGATTGATAAATGGTTTTCTTATGTGTAAGGTAAGATACCATGTATAAAGTAACACCCCTTGGGTGTGTTTTTCCTTGATTGATTTTTTATGGTCATTTGGTCTAAGATGCCTATTAGGCCTTCCATTTTTCCCATTCCTTTTTTGTTAGGATTGAGTTTTTGATTATTTGAAATGACTATGACATGCATTGTAAATTTTTTAACCAATGTTCAGAGTGTGAGATCATCCCAGGTGGTCTTTTATAATTAATTTGTGGAATATTTTACCAAGGGGTTTTGATTATGGGAGCTTCCAAATGGGGTTATTTATGTGTGTTTTAATAGAATGGTTGACCTAAGGGTATTGGTCATGATATATGCCCATGTGGTCACTAATATGTGATTAAATGAATGATTTAATCAAAGGATTATATAGTGATAGCTTTCCTAGGTGGTTGTTTATAATTAATTGATGCTATGTTGGACTAAAGATGTTAGATTGTGACAGATTACTAGAGGGTTATTTTTGGATAATTGAATGATTATGATGAGTCTTCCAATACAAAGCACAATCATGGAGTTTTCTGTTCATGATTGTTTATATGGACTTATGATACCTTTATTTTGGTTACTTTACATCCACTATACAGAACATAGGTTAGATCCTAGGGTTACATGATTCAATGGATGAATAATAAATGTTAAATAAACGTTATTTAAAACTATAGGATTGGTTACCCTTCAATCATTATTTGTTTATTTCATTATTCATTTATACTATCTTTTAGAAATATTCACTGACTGTTAGGCACAGAACTTTTTGTGGTTGCCTATTTGGATTCTCCTCACACACTATTTGGGTCATGCTTTTGGACCCTAGAATGTAATCTGATTATAGGTATAGATAAGGGAAAGTGCCTTTCTTCATCAGGTATATTATTATCATTGGATTTGAAGAGAATGTGACCGAGTTGACTCTTACGATACTATTGAATATTACTTTTTTTATACATAGGTTTAAGTATTTTATTCTAGCATTGTTACTTGTTTGGATGTCAGTTTATATACATATTTCATGTATCATGTATGTATATATTGTGGCTTATTTTGGATTAAATTTTAGTCTTCAAATTTTTACTTCGGTTTAGTATTATTAATTCTGTTATTTTTTAATATTTAGATTCATCTAAGCATACTCTGGAAATGAGGGTATAGTTTCCCCAATATCACACTTTGGCCCTCAATTCTAGTCAGAATCCTTTGGTGTTTACGTAAATGTGCTTGAGGTCATGTGACCAACCATGTTTGTGGAACCTTTGGGCAACACCTAAATCTTAGACATTATTTGGGATATCTCTCTAGGATGTTCATTCTATCATACATTGAGTTTAGGGTGAGATTTTTTTGAAACTAGAATAAATAAAAATGAATAAAAAACAATTTAAGAAAAAAAAACTAGGTGTCACTGACTAGATGGTGGCCTTGTTGTAGTCATCATACATCCCACTAAGCCGTATGAATATAAAAATAATGTGAATGTCACATATACACATGTGACATGGATCCAAGGGATACAAGAAGAAAATATATGTCATATATAAAAACAAAACATCCCAGGAATATAGAGGACGAAACAAGGTATCTTGGTTGAAACTAATAAACTTTTGTAGAACACAATCAATATCCATCAACCATTATTATTAATACACCTCCTGAAAGATCTACATCAATGATGGAAATAAATTAATAATTGTGGTTTGTGGGATATCCAACCATAAAAAAAGTGTTGTAACATCTGAGTGTGGTGAAGGAAAGAAAATAAGATAATTTATTTTGATTCAATATTTGATAAATAATTTTTCAAATTTCTTTTAAATAATAAAATTATTTAAGAACATGCATAATTTCAAACAATAATGTTGAAATCAAACCTCATGAAATTTTATAAATTAAAATAATTGAATATTTTTTTATGAATTAAATATTTCAAATTGGTGTTCTGAAAATTATTCATTGTCAAACACTTTAATGAAATTGATATTAAATAATTAATAATATTTTATTGGATAATTGTTAATGTATGCTTATTTATTTGTAATTTGAAATCAATTTTTTTTATAATTCATTTTTTTCATTTAATAATTATTAGTAATAAAATTATCCAAGATAATTTTTATATGATAAAAACACTAATATTATTTTATAATGTAATAAAGTTAGAGTGAATTATATAACCTGAATATGGAGGAGGAAAGAAACAACATGAATTTCCAATATAATTATGTAAATATAAATTCATTGAAAATTAGATCCTAATATATGACATTCAATGAAACCACCATGTTGATTATTATAGGGTTCATGATGAATAGTTTGATAAAATATCTAGTGTATTAATGATATTTGATAACATTAATGACAAATATTATATATTATTTTTATATAAATTACATGTTAATGGTCTCCAAACCCAATAACTAAAATAATAACCCAAATATCAACAATAATAGAGATTATACCCAAACATTAAAGTTATACCACTCCTAGTAAAATACACCCATTTTGTTACAACAATGGTATACTATATATTTTCCTACGACCATGAATTTTTATACCTCTCCAATGAATATATATATTTATATAAATTATTTTTCTATTTCCCCTGATTATTGATTTGACTCTTCACATAGTGGCTTGATGTTTGGATTTTTTTAGATCTAAATATTCATTAACAATCCATCCATCTGGTCACAACGATAATCTCAAATGGTTTCAAAATATGTGTATTCATTTAACCATAAAAATGTAATGGTTCACACATTCTTAATGATACATGATCATTTTTTCTAAAGGAGTTGGGTTATTGGATTCCCTAAACAATTATGCTTATAAACTCACATAGTTCAAGATAATGGGAGTTCGGGATCATTACACCCTATTGGGGGAATTATTTCTTACTCTAGGACAATCTTATATACTTAATAAAGGCTCTTTAATATTTCCCAGACCATGATATAGGACTAGTTACCATAACATTTATAATCTTTTATTGAATACCGATGTGACATGTTAAATATACCCCATAGACATGAAATTTTTTATGTATCAGAGGTTCTTTATTGATGGCACCTTCATTATGTTTTATATGTTCTCGATCTTATAACCCATTATTATATAGTGATATTGATTCTTGTAATTCTATGTTTTAATTACATATATCAAGGTTCTATAAAGATTAATTTCATATAGTTATTTAGTTGGTGCTAATTTTCATGGGGTCTCTCCCATTAAAGTGAATCTTATGTATCCTAAAGAAGGGAATCATAATTCATCTAGATTTGTGTCAATTCACAGGACACATATTACCTTTCATGTTCAATTAATGAGAAACATTAAATATAGTTTAGCATCATGAGGTAAGGATTACTGGTGGAAATTTCAAGGAATGGTTATTATTGGATGCATTCATGATCAGAACTCTCTTGTTTACCTTATAGAAATTATGTGAAAATATCGAGGGGTTATGTAAAAAGGGATATAACCTCGAGAAAATATCCCCCACCAAGAGTATATGAATTAATTATGATATAGTGTTATTGTGAAGGAATATATCCCTTTCAATGTGGAATTTTTATATTTTGGAACATAACATAATAAATGATAGTGAATAAAGAATATGGCCTTGATGGATGACTTATCAAATATCGCATGGTTTTAACTAGGTGATGGGAGGGCATAGAAAATTTAACGTCAGATATGGTTATCCATGGAAGATAATGAAAGGCTAATAATGGTATGTTAGAAACTTGAAGAGGTATCCTATATATCTCATCAGGATAGTATATAATTCCTATTTACATTGAATGACACAATTTAAATTCATATCAAAGGACTATAACAAGAATCACTACATCATGTGGTTTGGATGTTGTTGTGAAGTTCAACATATATCTAATATTATTTATATGGTAATATTAGAATATAGAATACAGGGTCATAATGCATTTAAAGAAATCAAACATTTCATATGATGACATGAATAAGAGTTCACACAGTTCCAATCAAGAGTACATATGTGTCATATAAGGAGAAACAACAGTGGATTGACTGGGTAGTATACATATGACGCTTCTCAGAGTTGTTTAGTTGGGAGTATGAATCCTTTAAAGGAAAAGAAAACATAGTTAGTCCTTTTATTTAAGAGGGTGTCCCGTAATATAATTATTTAAAAAATGTTCATGGGTAAATAATTGAATATCTATTACCCTATGTGAGTCATTCTTAGTGTGACAAACAAGAGTTCGTAGAAGATCGGACACATTGAATTTGTTCATAATATTTAATTTTTATAGGGAATACATATTAAGAATACCCTAATTTAAATATGGTTTTGATTCCTTTGGAAAACACGGATCCAGGACAAAATACATAATATTCCACATGTATTATTATAATTTTAATTCTATATGGGGGAATAATAGTATTAAAGGGGAATATGTCCAAGTGATGAGACCATTAAAAATATATTATATATGGATCATAATCCAGAAAAATAATCACATATTCCATTATAATAATATGAATAAGTTTTATCATGGTATATATTATTCTTATCCCACTAGTGGGTAATTAATGATTATTATACTCTTAGGGATCATTACCTCAGGGGTTAAAATATACTGGGATATTTTGGACATACAAAAAATACTATTCCCATTTAGGAGATGGACACAATTTGAACATGGATATTCATGTGGTACTCTAAGGAGATTGGATAATTCATTAAGATCATAGGGTAATGTGATAACATAATAAATTTCATTGTTATTTGATCAAGTGAAGGAAAAAGAGTCACATTATTTCATAACTACAACTATGATTGGAGATCACATGATGTGGTAACAATAACGAGAGATCATAACAATATCACATGATTGATAAGTTATCATGTGATCCCATGACCAAGGAAAAAATCATGTGATTGAAACTTACACAAATCGTCATGTGGCTAAGTCTAACATAAATTGATTTTTTGATTGTAATATGCTCACCAATTTTTTCTTGGTTATTATTCCTCTATATTACATAATAATATTAAATTATATAGGCATTTATATTGATCAAGTCTCCTTATATATCCTTATATTCTAGTTTTTTATATGTCTAACGAATTTCATTGTTTTCTATAGGGGGGGGGTTAATAGGAATTGGCCCTTATATCTATTAATAATATCATGTTATTCAAACTACATTTGTAAGACTAAGGTGGTAGATGAGGACCTTGTAAATCAGTTACCTCAAATGAAAATTTCTTAATTATGATATTATTTCATCGATGACATACGTCAGTATGTTTCACAGTGAATAGTCACTAAAAAATGGGCCCATCATAAAAACCCACATTGATGTTACGTCCATTATATATTTTGGGTTAGGGTCTCCCATATCCCCAAAGGGTTAACATGATGAATATTATCTATGAAATCATCCCATTATGAATTTCCTCTAACATATTAGGTGATATTTCATATCTGGGTAATCTCATAAAGAACAATTCCAACAAGAATACCTAGTCATATGCATCATTTACAAATTAATATTTTTGAATTAGGTGTCCATGTATATATGGGGAATTTAATAAAAAAAAATTATTATGGTAAGGAAATGTAATGAAATTACTCTTTCATTAATTCTTATGGAATTATGCAGAGGTGTGAGGGTTGAAAATTCATGTTATAGATCCTAATACCTTAATGTATTCATGCAATTCTATAATATATTGTATTTTATAAATTCATTTTTACCAAAATTATAATAATATTTTGAGCATTTCTGATAATTCACCATGAAAAGTTTCTTCTAGTGGGTGTCATTACATGGTGGCATGGACAATGAGGTGGGTTAGACTATTGGATCTTTTGGGGACCCAATGACCCTTAATATGAACCTAATGGGGGTTTCTACATCATAATACATGATACCAATTTATTTATTTCTTAATATATATTTTATAATTTATAATTAAAATTATTCTAAAGTGATATAGGGAGTTATATATTCTCTCTCACACTCTCTATTTGGTCAAGACCAACTAGGCCACACTACAAATTTGATTTTTCCTTTTTCAACCAGGGTGTCACTTATATTTAATCGTGAATTGATTTTTTATATTAAAGTGTATTTATCAAGTAATTTTTTTTATTTCTCATATTATCATCATTTTATTTCATTTTATATCTTCAATATTGACCTAAAATACTTAATTTTGGTAATTATTTAATTTTTCCCAAATTTTATAGAGTCATGATATTTATAGAAATTATTCCCAATGGGTTTACTTATATAACATTTATTTCGGTAGAACAAATTTATTACAATTAGTTCTTATAAGATTTATGTTTATTTAATGAGTGTTTATTTTTCAGAATGACTGAATCACTGGATGTGATATTTAATTACGTTTAATCATGTCTAAATGGAATTATAATAATTATTAAGAACTTTAGGGGTCACCTAAGAATTATGAATCATTTCCATTTTTTTCAAATATTATCATACGATAGTAAATAATTAATTTATAACCAATAAAATCCCAAATTAAGTGTTTCCTTAAAATAATTTGACATATTTTACATTAATATGTTCTTTCATGTATCTTTTGTATTTAGAGGGTTTTTTATGTGTAGAAAATTACTTCCCCTTATAAAGAATAATTAATATAAAATGGGTTTCACTATTGGAAAATAACCCTTAAGTAATTTGTGATGTGTGGTAATACTAAATTTCAATCCACTTTTATAGGATTTTATGATAATGTTTAATATATCATGTCTATCATGTTGATGATTTATGAACTGTGTTTTGATATGAAATGGATATTCAATATTTAATTTTTATATAACAATGAATTTTTTATATATCTTGTAATTAAATCCAATAATGATAATTTATTTCATACGGGTAGAGTGTAATGCCAAAAATAATTTTCAATGTTATGTGGACTTGGGTACACTAAAAAAATATTCATGTTTTAGGGTTTGGATGTAATTCCAACAATGATTATTTTGTTTATGTTAGTTGGGTGAAATATCGATCCTTATAATTATTGTAATGTTTTTTGGGTTTAATACCAACAATGATTATTATCGTGTGTGGGTTGGGAATAATTACAAAAAATGTTATTATTGTGATGTATGTTGTTTGTTATTCAAATATGTTTTTTTGAATGGGGTTGGTTGTAATGAAAATTATTTTTGTAGGTATTGATTTTGGTGTAATTATATATAATTGTTTTGGGATATATAGGTTAAGGGTAATTTTAACCATGTTCCTATCTTCCATTAATGTTTATTGTAATTCATAATATTTCTCATTGAATAATTTTTTTTGTTTAATTAAAATTATCATATTAATCTATTTCTCTTGTCACAGTACACAAATACTGATATATTTTGTTTTTTAGGGACATCATAGCTGGTGGTCAACTATTTTTTGTCACACATTGTGTAGTATCTTCAAGGAATGTGTATATTTTTTTATCTATGATTTATATAATGTTATGGAAGTCATTAGTAAGGTTTCATGTATTGATGATAGGAATATAATATGTGTTAGAGAAATGTCTTAGATATATTTTTTATTAATCCATATAATTTTACTTTTTATTTAATACATTATATAGCAACTCAAGCCTCTAGAATATATTATTTAGTGATTTTAAAAATAAATATCCACACAAACAAAAAAATAAATGATCTGGAGGCCTCACCTATTTATAAGTATATGTACGTAATCCATCTAAGTAAAGATAAAATACAAATAAATTATTATGATATCCTGTGCTGTTATTGGAAGAGCAATTCCTTTCCAAAGGAAAGTTGGGTCTTGCCTCTACTTTTGAGGTTTGGAAACACTCTGTGATGTCGATAAAGAATAGTTCTGATGGTTTTGAGAAATATGTCCCTTCTCAGAAGCATGTTCCTGTCGTACATACTCAGGTTTCCTCTGATGATTAGGCTGATGCTTTAGCCTCTGTTTCACTGGCTGTTTCTCAAGATCCCTCTGGGCAACCTGAACAGACTATTGGTGCAGGTACCACTGTTTCTATTTTGATGGACTCTTCTACTCTTGATTCCACTCTGGTTTCCACTGGTAATGTGCAGGTGCTTAATGCAACTGATGTTAACTCTACAATGCCATTGGAACAGCCACTCCATGTGGGTACGCCTTGCACTGGTGCTGTTAAACGTAACTTTTTTACTATACTGGAGTCTATACATTCTCCAGAATTTGATGAATTGTACAAGGAGAAACGCGAAAGGAAAGGTAAATCTTCTTTACCACTCTCAGCGACTAATAGTTATGACTCTCAGTAGATTGAAAGACAGACCTCATCAGAGTTAGGTCTGGATAAGACGCGATCTGATGAGGATGATCAAGGTGATGGTGTGGATAATCCTGCTTTGGTGGATGCTCAACTTGCTGGCTAGATTGCTGGTGATACTGTGGAGGTTTCTGGTCATGGTGGTGATTGGGAGACCTCGATGCAATGGTGGCGGGGTAGGCATCCAAGAGGTCGCGGCAGCTGTCGTGGATGAGGCGGTAGAAACAATGGGTGATCTGTGGATGGGGTTATAAAAAAGGGGAAATTTGGTTTCTGTTTATTATGTTGTTGGATTACCCCCTACTTCCTTTGTGTGTTATTTACTCTTTTTATAATAATTTTCAGAGGCCATGGAATTCTTTCATGGTCTAATGTTTGCGGTATTATGATATCCATATTAAGATTCCAAATAAATTTGAGACTTTGTAACTAGACCAAATAACATAGGGAACACATAAATAAATAGGGTGGTATATAAACACCAACAAGGGAATGATCATGATCATAAACAATATAACTTGTTTCAAATAACATAACAGAATATCATAAAATTAATGTATCGATAATAAGACTAAGGAATGATTACTTAATGAATATTACATAAAATAATCATGACATCATTAGAATGTGGAAACAACATGAATCATGACATAATTATAAGTAAAGGCTCACTGAAAAGATAACATAATATGGTGTATATAGTTCTATCCTAGAATAGATTTAATACATAATCCTACACATTTCATCTCATGATATATAATCTTTTCCCAATTCCATAGTGAACCATCTATGTTCTTCTGTCATAACATGTAGATGTATATATGTGCTAAATAATAGAATAAAAAAGGACTAAGCATAAGAAATATACATGGTAAGTTATGGATTAAAAAATCATTCTTAAAAGAATATTTAAAGGTTGTTGAATAATGATTTGAATGATAAGAATCAATTATATATTATGGTGTTTAATATTTTAATTAATAGTAAAGGGTCTCAAATATTGAGTTTAATCGATGAATAATTCAATTAAAATTATAATAACTTTGGTATACAATTGAAACTTTAAGAATATGTTTCATATAATTAGTAAAAATATTATAGATGGCATTATTATAGAATTTTCTTTCAAAACCATTAGTAAACCACTAAGGTTATCCCAGAAAAATTAATATTTTATGATAATAAGAAATTGTATAAACACTATAAATGAGTAAGTTAAAAGAAAGTATTATGTTATATAAAATTACTCTGTAATCAGGTTTGATATCTCCAAGGTATTGAAAAATGAACAGAATGCATGTATATTCCAAGAAATGTAAGGTATATTTACATACATATATATAAACATATATAACGAAAATACATTCATATTTTTTTAATAATTCCATAAAATTAAATTGGGAGACAATGTTAGGTATAGGGAGAATGGAATAACCTAAAGAAAATTTCTCCATTTGAAGAGCTCCCTTAACACTGGTTTGGATCTACTCTAGACATTCAAATGACATAAAAATTAGTAAAATTAGATTCACGAAGCACTTCATTAGGAACCTTATTAAACTATATTTTAGTTTTTATTAATTTTATGTGTTATTTTTTTGTCATTTAATTGAGATATAAGTTTTGTTTATAGAGTCCCTTATTTTTTTCATGTCATGAATCCATGAATGCATTATCTAATGATGTTTATGGGAAATACATATAAAATTCTTACATAAAAAAATATATATAATTTTATGGAGTTAATTTGATTCTATAAGAATAATTTTTTCATAGTATCCAATATTTTTATTATGTAATCAATATTTATAATGTATAATATTTGTATAATTAGTTCATTTATGAGAGTTTTATAACAATATTGAATTTATTGAGTTAATTTAAATACTGTCTACATTAATTAATTTAATACTATAAAACAATATATAATGTACATGTTTAGGTCACATTAAACATTATAGGGGAATTTCAATTTTCTGTGAAGGGGTAATTGAAAATAGGACACATCTTCAATATATGTGTTGAACCTACCATAATATAGACAATAATTTGATTTATTATATTAAAAATACTGAATTAGTTATATAATGGATACTCAAAAAATAATATAAAAATTATTTACATTAAAAATAATGATTTATTATATTATCATGTCTGAATTATTTATGATAATATATATTAGGAAAGAATCAATGTATAGTTTGGTTAAGAATAGTATGTTTATGGATATATAATCATATAATTACCCAAATGGAATAGGATTAGTTTTTATATGATATAAATGCTTTTAGGGACATGGAGGAGATTTGGTGAAAGTATTTTCTAGAGAATTGGTAATGTAAGGAAGTTTGAATGTTTGAGGACAAAGGTTGTTGATGGGTAGTATTTATATGGAGGTGAAAGGGATTTTTTAAATTATCTTTTTATTCATTTATTATTTTGAAACAATAATATCAATATTATTGAATTATGTGACCAAATAATGTAATTATTATATGTGAGTCTATGAAAATGGTCACTTACATCAGCCATGAAAAAATTTTCCCTGTATTTTTTTATTAGGAAAATCACAATATATATTTTTATGTTACTATTCTATAAAAATTAAAATATTTTTGAAAAATAAATATAATTAATGGATTTTTTTTTCTAATTTTTGAATTCTAGAAAATATATCCATTTTTTAATTTGATTTTCTAAAATTGAGATCCATAATTTCTAAAATAAATTCTCATTTATATGAATAAATGCAAACTTTTATTTTATGGTAATTTTTATAGCTCATTAAAAATTTATTGATTGAAGAAAAAAAATTATATTGACATTATATTTAATATTAGTATTATTTTATAAACAATGTTTTTTAAAAATAATTTAATTTTTAATAATTATTTTTAAAAAAAATAAAATAGAACATATCTATTTTATAGAAATACAAAAACTTATTTTAGGAAATTTTGAATGATTTATTTACTTGAATCCTTATATTAATATGAAATAGTTTCATTGAATAAGATACATATTTTTTACATTTATGTATGTGAATATAATGTTCTAATGGTCTATCTATTGGGCCTAATGATCATATTACTATTAAAATAGATAGATTTTTTTTGATAATATGGGTTCCCTATCTTCTATAAATATAACATTTCTTTAAAAATGAACTTCTAATTTCTATAAATGTTATATAAATTTTCATTTTCAGAATTATAGTTTCATTACTACTATATTGTTTCATATCAATAGGGTTGTTCTTGAGTGAATTCATTCTAGGGGATAAAAAAGATCTATATATTCATATTACACTTAACATTTATCAATTTTTTTTCTCATTTTGGCACTTTCGATTTTTATGGCTATATATTATCTCTAAACATAATAATTAAGTAAAAATAATTGAATGTTATTAGTTTTATCATGTGTTTTATATAATACTACATTACTAAATATGACACATTTATATAATCAGAAGGGAAATTCCATTGATAAAATTATATCATATTCTATTTTCCCCTTTAATAAATATATCCCTTGAAATATTTTTTTCACCCATCTATATGAGAACCATCGAGGTTACTTTTATTTAACTTTTTCTTAATGTTACCATGTCACCTTCTCTTACATGTTATTCCACTATATATCTTTAACAAGGTGAGTAGTCTTTCTGTTTATAATATTTTCTCTATAGTCCAATAACTTCACTGGTTGCCCCTTATAAGATACATCATGATCCAAATATACCACCTTTGTATTCAGTACAATTGAGGGATCCATTTTTCACTTCATCAAGAGGGAAACATGAAACATACCATGTACATAAGACAGGGTTGATGATATTTATAATTAATATACTGTAGCTCAATTGGAATCTAGAATAAAAAAGGATATAATGTATTTTTGAAATAACATTTTCTTATTCCCAACTCTCATAAATATCTTCCGTAAATATATTTTAAGGTACACATTACCAACAACCTCTAAATCTATTCCTCATAGAGTATTATTGGAATAGATCTTTCTTCAAACATAGTCTTTACTGATGTGGTACTTAATAGTCTTGAGTTTTTCAACCATTTCTTCAACCATTTCATGCCCTAGTAGATTGTGTTTACCAATATCATCTAATAATCTAGGTGTTCAACATCACTTTCCATAAATATTATGATATTGTGTCATTTGTTTCTTCATTGGAAGCTTTAACTGTTCAATAACTCAACCACAATATATTTTTGATCCTATCCTCCTTTTAAATCCATGTATAAATCACCCAACATGTTCATAAGTGTCTTCATAGTGTTCTCATTTTTTCCATCATTTTGGTGGTGATATGTTGAAATAATGTTTAACACAGTCAATGAAGTTTGTTTAGGACTTTTTCATAATTTTAATGTGATACTTGGATTTATATCAATTATAATAAATAGTAGTATTCTTTGTTTATATACCACTACCAAAATGTATATCTTTGCATGAGGCCTAGTTTTCATGTCTTATAAAATTGAAATGAAGTTTTTAGATTCTATAAGAAGATCCACTACAACCCATATGGAATTATGTACCCTTAATTTATTTGTGATATATATGTATATTTATATGGTTATTTTCAACATTTCTATGTAGGTGAGGGTAATTTATGCATCAGTGCCTTGTATTTTCTCTTCTATCCCATAACAAGGTGACATACCATGCACATTGACGTATATTATTTAATATCCTTATTCATATTTTCACCAAAATAGTTATATCATATATCTTGATACATATTTTTTTCCCTGGGTGGATGGATAATGTTGAGATATGTACATTATTCAATAATTCTATATTTTTGTTAGGATTTGATGGCACACATAGTTATGACCCAAATTTTACAATTTCATCTTCATCAATTTTGTAATCTTTGGATTCCCTTTTTCTTATAGAATTAACCATACTCTATATTACAAAAATCATTACATTAATTATCCTTTATAATATCAAAAATAGATATGTCGAAAATAATTTGAGAAAGGTATGATGTTGCTCTTTCTTATAATACATACATGTAAATATTTTACAATTAAAATAATATTTGACCCTTATCAATTAATATCATTGATATTGTTATATAAAATTTTCTACATAAATAATATTCCACCTAAGCTCATATTGTGATAATATATACTTGAGCTTGTTTTGATCCACATATATTTCACACATCACTCCATATATATAATTCTCCTAAATCTAAAAAATAAATTATTGATGAATCTTACACCATATCATATATTGGGTAGTTTTAATAATTAATTTTTATCTATCCTATAGAATATACTATCACCCTTCAATTTTTCATAAGTATATAACCCACTTCATTAAATGAAACCTCATTGTATTCTCTAAAATTTTCACCACTTGATGAATGTGTATGTACTGGCATATTGACAATAAAAATTGTAAATAAATTTATAGTCTATTTATATCCAATGGTTTAAAAAAATTCACTACCTTCTAAGTTAATTCTGTAATTGGTTTTGAAAATCTGGAGACATTTAATATAAATCATTGAGAAAACCATATAACCCCATGTAATATAAATATCTCAATTAGAAATGTTGTTCAGGTCCACTCTTCAATCACCATTGTCTTTGAAGAAAAAAATGTATTTTTTTGATGATAACAAACTATATGATTTATACTTCCACAATGGATAACTAACCATTATTTAACATTTTATATAAAATATCATTATAAAAATTCTTTAGTATAGTAATCAGTTTCTCTTCATTTCCCTTTTCAATTTTGAAGTACATCATAATATCATCAATATGTATAACTGGAAATTTTTCAATGTAATATCTATTTACTTACAAAAATATTTTTTATGTTTTTTGTAAGTTTCATTATATATTTTTAATAGATTCACATGTTTGTTTCTCTAGTCATGGTTTCTCTAAAAGTAAATTTATTTATTCTAGATTATGAATGATTATTATGTAACTGATATCAATAAAAATTTCTAGAAAATCAGTGGGTTCAATTAGAATAACTATAAACTCATTATGTCAATTATATCTTCAAAATTAAATACAAGGAATATCATACTTATTCACCATTAATTGATGATATCCCAACTGAATCTCTATCGTATAAATGTATTAGGAACCACATTACTGATTTAACAACACATCAATTAGTGGAATGGGTACTTATTTTTTATTATGATATTATTCTATTCATGGTAATCAATTTAGTGTAACATTGACCTATAAATGTTATTTATGAATATGACTTCCTACTTTAGGGTGAAACACCCAATCATATAAATCTATTTTCTATATTACCTTATAACTAACAATTCATTTCTAATAACTCAATGGTTCTCATTCAATATGTAGCCATGTAAATGGTCAAAGATACATGTATATGATCAATTGAGAACTCGACCTATTGATCAAGAGGAATACTTGACAACTCTTCTAGGAAAATATCAGTATAATACATCACAATGGTAATCTCTTCGTTAATTATTCAATAAATTCACTCAATAATTTCATATAGATTTGAATTCTCTTATGAATATAATATGCAATTGTGAGAATGAAATTCCAAGGTAGAGTATTACTCCTCTTTAGTCATGTAAATGATCAGATTAGGACATGGTATATAATGAGTAATCTCTATTTCTAAACATTTTATGTTCAATTTATATATGGATCACTAATCCATGCCTAATTTTTTTATTAAATTATAATATAATATGTTTGAGGATATTTTATAAGGGGTATAATCTACAAACATTGACTAGGGAGGAGTTATATACATTTCCTATAAAAATAACAACATTATTTATTCTAAAATATAACTTAACATGAAATTTTGTAGGTAAAGTTTTAATAGATATAACAATAATTAATGATATAAAAGTATGTGTATAATTATAATAATAGAGGATTTATAGTGTCAATTGTTGAATATTAAATATACCTCTTTCTATTTGATTGTTTTTTTAATCATTTAATATAACCATAATCTGGTTAGAGGTGATATCACTCTTACTAATAAGTATATAAATGGGAAAATATTAAATAATAAAGAATAACATATGAATATTATATATATATCCAAACTTATGAGTCTCTTTGTCCTAATAATGGTTATCCAAATAAATTTTCCTGTTACATTTTCTAAATATAAGATCTATTCAAGTCCAACATAATGGTGTAAAAAGATTATGTGAATATAGAGAATATTATCACATAAGACGGTTAAAATAGGTGTGTATCAAGACCTTTTTTTTAACAGAAGTTATAGGTTGATTTAATAACCAATGATCCATTTTGGGATTACTACCCCATGGTTGCTCGATTCTAGAGACACTTTCACATATAGTATCCATATAGGGATTTTAACTCATGGAAACCAATTCCTCTCTAGTTTAACAAAATATGGTTTTTTCGTCTAATTATATATACCCCTAGAGTTTTTACATATATATTGTTGTCCCAACACTAAAAATAACTAGACTATTCTCTGGTACTAAAAATATTGACCATGCATATTATATATAATATGACATGATTTTTAACATAAATATTCACAAATCACAACCTATATATCTAAAGGTGTAGTGTATTTAAAAGAATATTTACATATAAAATCAATAAGAAACTAAAATAAAAAATTATATATTTTGATATGTATTGTGAGATATAAAACACATTTGATATTATTAAATGTAATAGGATAACATATGGCATCTATAAATAAATGGGTTGGGTTATTATGCCCTGTAATTGAATGAACATAATAATTATGTGAAACATATGAGATAAATTGTATAATATAATATCATAAAAGGATTATAACAGGATTAATCATGAGAATAATAGAATAAGAAGTATATAAACATAACATCATGGAATCATTAGAAAGTGGAATAAATTTAGAAGATACCATTAATACAAGTCAAGGATCACTTCTAAGACAAAAAACCCTTGAGGTTAAAGTCCAATTATATCTTAAGATTAATCCATAATCACTCACATATCATCTCATGCGAGATAAAATGTTCCCAATTCATTATAATGCTATCTAGGCTCATATCTGATAACATTTAAATTCAAATGTGTTACATATAATAGAATCCAAAATAAGTAATAATCATAAAAAATAACAGAGGAAGGTAATGGGTTACATTATATTGACTCAAAGAATATTTAAATGATATTATATAAGGATTCCATATGTAATTAAATTTTTTGGATTATTATATTTGAATAAAAAACATAAATATCAAATATGGCCATCAATTAATGAAAATTTCATTTCATTTTTTGAGAAATTACTATGGAAATAATCATTTAAAATGATGTTATAGGGAATGGGTAAATTAATTTTAAAAAGGGAGAAATATGGATTTTTTTATAACTTGTGGTAAACAAGATTTTTTTCTCGTAAAATTGTGATTATTTTATTAAATATTTAATTAATAAAAATAATTTAAATCATCTTGTTACATGAATGGAAAAAGGGATTGAAAGGTTCCCTTTAAATAGGTTTCATTTCAAATATTACATTCAGAATTCATCATAAATCATATATATCCCCAAAAAGGAAGGAATAATAAGACATGTAAATTTGTAAAAGATATATATATATATATATATAGAATTTGGAATAATTAAATAACATTTTACTCTAATAAGATGTGAGGTATTGAGATAGAGGCCTAAACTAAAGATTATAGGGTTGTTTAGAGAGTTCCCTTATTTGAGAACCTATTAAAATCTTGAAATTTACTTAACTACCCAAATAATCAAGTTAAATTTGTTATTAAATTTATAAATAAAATAATTTGATAGTTTTTTAATGAAATTATTATATTTTATGAGACTCATATAATTTATATAGAATTTTTATTTCTATTGTGCAATGGTCATTTGTGTCGTGCATCCAAAGTCACCTTAGTTATGGATGATTATGGGAGTTCTTTGTGAAATGGTTCCATAACTCAATATATAAAATATTAATGAATAAATATATTTCTATAATTACAAATAGTTATTAACATAGAATATTAGTCATAAATAATCAATATTTATATAGTATAATTTTTATATAAATAGTTATTTTAGGGGTCTTCTAACCATGATTCACTTGATGAGTTTATTTTTATATTTTTTCAAATTAATCATTCCACAATGTAAAAAAATATATAATATATTTATTTACTAATTTTCAACCATTATATTTTTATTTATAATATCCATGGAGGTGGTAATGGAAAATGGAAGACATCACCATATAGGTGGAGAGCCTACCATAATATAGATAATTTTTTAATTTTTTAGAATAAAATAATAAAAAATATGAGATAAAAAATATATCATTAATATAATAAAAATTTTGTATATATAAAATTATGATGTTATCATATTATAATGGATGAAATTTATATGATAAGTTATAATAATAATATTTAGAAATATATCTTCGGTTTTAATATTGTAGTTTTTGATTCCCTCTCAATAAATCCCCTTAAGATAAATTGGTTTGGAATTTTGATTTTACAATGTATTCTAAGGATGTGTAGGGAGTTATAGAGAGATAAATTGTATGTGTTTCAATAAGGTAATGTTGTTATAATGTTTTAGGAAAAGGGGGGGGGGTTTCTTTTTGTATTTATAAGGGGATTATAGGGGTGTTTTATAATATAATATTAACTAATTTGATATTTTAGATCAATCCTATTATTAGTATTTATTCTAGTGACTATATAAATAAATTACACATGTGAGGATGAACTAGTGGACACTTATACATGAAATGATTCATTTCATCATGAATATTATTTATAATGAAAATTACCCAAATTCAATGTATTTTAGTATTCATAAAAATATAAATTAATTTTGAATTAAATCCACATAAAATCTCCAAATTTTGTATTTTTACATTCAAATAATGAAATAAATTTAAAAATAATAATATTCTAAATATGAGAAATTTATTCTTTAAATAAAATCAATATTTATTTAAAAATAATAATTTAAATATTATGATCATTTTGACCCCTTGAATAATTAATTATGGTCACATAAAATAATATTATAATTTTAAGAAACATAATAATAAACTATGAACACAAATTATTGATAAAAAATATATCAATACATTAATTTTAAAAAAACCAATTAAAATATGTGTTTTATAAAAACAAAAAAAAAATTATATTATCATTTTTAAATTATTTGTCTACTTTTTTCAAGATATAAATAGGTACTATATTCATTTTAATAGATAACTAAAAATTATTTTACTATTTTTTTGGTGAGAATACCATTATATTATTCCTAAAATCATACCTAACATCCATATTTTTATTCCAACGGTAATATTTGTATTGGTTATATGGGTTCCATTCCATTAAAAAATATATTATATTTCATTCATTAATTGTTCACACAATTCTATATCTAGGTTATATATATTTAAATTTTGAAAATATATATTTCCTTAAAAATATTCTATTTTAATTCTACCATTTTAATCAGGAGTGATATCATTCTATATAATTGAACAAACCCAAATATTTATATTATAGTAATCTTATATTATTTTTTCATCCCATTGTATGAATTTCAATTATTATGGTTGTTTTATTCCCAAAAAATTATGTTATATTCCAAATTATATAATTTTTTTTGTTATATTGAGTGTATTATGTTTTTCATTTAATAATACTTTACTAAAAATGGAACATTGATATAATCAGAATAGAAATTACATTGATAATATATGGGTCATTACACATTATGTTTGATTAACCAATGAGGATATCATATATACATATATAACCTTATATGACATTGTTTTTTTTCTATTATCTATTATAAAATCAATTATATATCTATTGTAGGGTACTAGTTATTATGCTATTATAATGTAGTTTATGTATGATTTAGGGTATATTAGAACTTATATTGTTATTTCATATTGGTTAAGCAAGATTTTATTTTATCCAAATGAATTTTATTGAACCTAACTATTATTTTTAAGACTCTAGATTATGTTCTACCATTCATTAATTTATGTGGATTTTATATACTGGAATATATTAGGGAATAATGAGTAGTGGTAATTAAAATGTTGTATTACAAACTTTTCTTACACTATGCATGAGATGGTAGTTAGATAAAACATGTGGTTGGAAATTTTTATAGATTTTATGATTTGGTGTAGTTGGTTATTATATTGTTAAAGGATAATTTATTATATAATAAAATAAACTAAGTTGTTTTTTGATGCAATTGTTTGGTAATTTTTCATAATATATGGTTTTGTTTTAGTTTATTTTTATAAATTTTATTGGGGTTGGAAGTTGTTACCAATTATTATGTCTTATTTATCCCATAGGATTAATATTACATTAACAATCCTTTACATTATTTAGACCATATTAAAATATTATTTTTAATTATTTAATGAATAAATAAGAAAAGTTCATTCACTATATATGTTATTAGTGGAACTATACATAACTAAACATGTTTTTAATAGTTGTTTTTATTATGATTATATGACCATTTTTTATTTTAATCCAATATGTATTTTGAACATAACCCTCAAAATAGGATGGGTCGGAACCATTTGTTCATGTCATAAGTGTCCCAAGTTTACTATTGTATTTTTATAGAAGAATGATGAGATTGTTATGGATGTTTATCAAAAATATTAATATCATACAAGATGATACATTTTTTTATTCATGGATTTTAACATTTAATTATTTGACACCACAATGTCCCCTATTTATGCACTATATGTTTAGGGAAGAAAAAACCCCACTATCAGTAGAGTCAAGTATCTATTTACAATAGTATTGACTCTATATGAGAAATTTTGAGAGTGTATTATTAATTTTTTGAAGTATATAGATCATGATTTATTAGAAGTGAATATATATATATATATATATTCAAAATAGAGTTATAGAAACAATATCCACCACTCTTTGTAATCAAGGGTGGCCTATGAGATACCGATTACTATGTAGAGTTTCTATATACTGTTTCACCATATTTAGTTGCCCTGCGAAAAATGGTGAATATTGTTATTTATAATATGTGATGTATATATAAATACTACATGGACATATTTATTTCTCCATGATTATATATAGAATATTTTTGTAAGTATATCCATGTTTATTTGGATAATATTTTTTTGAGATAATGAGATTAGATTGGGCGTGAGATTTTACCTAGCTCATCAATAGGGAATTCTCAATCATGCATTACACATTATATTTAATTAACGTTTTCTTCATTTTTATCAATTTTTGGATGTATAGAAGGATGTTAAAGATCGATACATTAATGATGGTATCATATATGGATACCTTGTTTAATAGAAAATTTAATTATGTATTTATTCAATGGTTGTGATTCATTCTATCAAAGTTTATAGTGGATAATTGTAGTTCTTCAACACACTATAACATGTTATTTATTTTGATGCACAAAAAATCTATGGTTTTTTATCCTGTAAACATTATTTTGAGATTATTTGTGCTTATTATTGATTTATTTTAGTTCCTCATTGTTAGTTTATATTCAAATACTTCCATAAAATTTTTTATTAAGTATAAAATGTTATTTACCGACGAGTAATTCAAAAATATTCTATGAAGGATAAAAATAAATATTATATGTGATAAAAAATTTGTTTTAGATCTTATAAACAGAAATAATAATTATAGTTACACTTTTTTATAACATAATTTACCTAGGAACATTTCTTTAATGCTTAGTGTAATGTAGGATTTATTATTATATATTAGTTTTTCTCATAGTATGATATATTATATGTTATTATATATTCAAGGATAATAATGTGTTTTAAAAATTAATGGATTAAAAAAATATTATTTTAATGGTTATGAACATACATTTTATTTAGTGTGTGTAATGTTATTTGTATGTCTTTTCTACATAATTCTTACTTATATAGTAAATAATTTTTTCATTTTCATGTGTATTAAATATGAGTTTATTCTTATATAAAATATCTATTTTTTATTGGCATTATGTAATGATTTAGATTCATTATTTTTACACAAAATTAAAATTATGAAATTTTTTCATAGAGTTAATTGATTATAAAAATATAGGGAAATATTTTTCATGTTTAATATTTTTTCTTCATAAATTATCGACATTTGAATGATGATTGAAATAGTATAGTAAATTCCATTATTCTAGAAGGTCAAATAATTTTTAATCATAGTTATGAAATATATTCTTATAAAGAAATTAAATTAGATATTAAAAATTAATTAATTTCATGTTTATATATATATACATATGTATTATCATTATTGAAAACATATAAGGATAATATTGATTCAATTAATTAATATAAATCCATAAATATATATATTTGATTTAAGTACTAGTTATAATATTTTTTCAATTTTATATTATATAAAAACTATATTTTATATATCCTATAACAAAATGATGAAAATAGGTAAATAAATAAGAATTTCCTTCTACTAATTTTGTTATGTGTTCTTGGAAATTTAAATATATGGTTTCATTTTGTACTTATAAATAAATAAAATATATTTAAGTACTATATGAATTTTTTTCTTTTAACAAATGTATTTCTACACAATTTTGTGCTACTACATTTAACTATAAATAAATCCATTTCATTTATATTTAAGAGGTTTCACACTACCATTAATAATATAGTTGTGACATATGAACTCCTGGTATTTGAATGACCAAAATACAATTTATAAAATGTAAATAAAAAATATATTAGTTTTATACACTTATTTATCAGACCTATAAAAAAATTATGTGAATGTAAATCACTATTCCAAATTTGGGTGTTAGTGGATTGAAGTAAGGGATTTTCCTTGAGTCTATAAACCACAAAAAAATTAATTATGTCTTTTAATAGTCAATTGTATGACTCTAAATTTATTTTAATTATATGTGAATAATTAAAGTTATTATTTCAAAAGGAAATAATTTTTTTTGAAAATGTAAAATTTAAGTACACAATTCACCACCACCCTCATGATTGACATAGTGGAATAACTGGTATAACACATGGAATTGGAGAAAACATTTTGAGTTATCTTCAATGATGAGATAATTATTAAAGATTTAATTTTGTTTCTTAGATGGATTATATTAAATAAGGGTTGTCTATGTTTAGATATTATTACATCAATGGGTAAAATTATTGATATTGATAAAAAATATTTTTATCTATCCCATGATTTTTTAATGAATATTCCAATAAAATTGGTAAATTCCAAAATGATACCTATTATTAAAGAAAAAAATATTGAGAGAAGAAAAAGTGTCTATATATGGTATAAAAAACAAAAAAACTAATTTCATTTTTTTTGGTTTAATAAATTAAGAATTTAATAAAGTTTTTAAAGGTATTATAGTTTATGATCTGTTGTAAATATTTTTAGTTTCACTTATATATAAGGAGATTGTTTTAAAATTAAGATAGACACATTCCAAAAAAATTTACACTTTCATGATACATGATGAAAAAATATTACTCATATAAAAAGAGGGGTCACTATGATTTTCAATACATTTACCACCCAAATAAGTGATATATATGTTCCTAATTAAAAACCTATTGTTTTAATATTTATTTCATATATATTGAGTGATAAATCATTTTATTATAGAAAATACACCCATCAAACATTCTGTAAATGATAATTCTGATTCGTACTATTATAATTTACAAAACAAAAATGAATTATATAGATGGTGATAATAAATAAATTAAAAATGTAGTTTATATTATAAAATAACAACTTCAAATAAATAAATAAATTGTTTAAAAATGTTTTTCCTATTTTATAAAGTATAATTAAGTCTTCCAAAATTTGGGGTTGAAATCACTAAAATTATTAGATGAGTTAAAATTATCTATAAAATAATGAATGGATTCAAAAAATTATTTTAAAAGTATACAAAACATTGATGGGAATCCTATAGACATCAAATGATATTAATGTAAAAAAAATGATCTATATGATGTATATTTTCCCTCTGGAAAATTTAAATAATAAATTATAATTAATATTTGAAAGAAGATAAAATTATAAGAGTAATTTAAAGATGTATTTAGAAGATACTTTGAATGTATCTAAATAAACCCATGTTATGTAAAATTGTGACTGTGAGTGGATAAATTAATTTAAATAGAATAATATTTATTTTATTTCATACAAAAAATAGGTAAATATTTTTTACTCACCTATACCTAAATATGAAATTTTTTTCTTTTGATAAGTATTTTACATAATGTGCCATGATTGATTTTAAGAATTAATTTATAAATAAAGTGTAAAAATTTATATTAAAATTATATGATTCTATTATTTTAAAGAGTAATGTTTTTGATAACTAAGTCTAAGATTTTTTTTATAGTTTATGTGGCTAAATTATTTTAAGTTATACATGATTAAAAAATTAGAAATTTGTAATCTGATATTATTACTATAAAGTTATCTTCCAGAATGACTTCACATGTGGATTCCTATAATAATTTTTTAATTTATATGTTTTATTTTTTTTTTGTATAAAAAGACTAAAATTTGTGAAAAAATTAAAAATTAATATTGGATTTTTTTTAATATTTTTTATTTTAAATGCATTCGCATGGTTTCATGATTTCATTGTGATAGTTATAAGAATTATACATAGGCTTTTTTTAATATCCTCAATTTTGTGGTGTTAATAATTCCTAAATTTATCATTACATTATCACTACTACGGTTGGAATTTAAAGTAAATATATGAATATTTGGATGCATAAATCTTTAATTGATAACACAGCTAGACCAAAATGTATATGAGAACTAAAAAATATATTGGTTTGAAAAAATGAATGAAAAATAAAAATAATTATTAATATTATATTTGTAGTGGTTATGAAATAAATATGGGTAGAACCAACATCTCATGTAAAAACCTTTGGGTGAAAATATGTATTATATAAATATTCACACATTTATGGTAATGAGGTCTCTTATAAATAATTTATTGTTATAAAGGGTATTAGGTAACATATTGGAATTCACTTTTCAGAATCATATAGATAAGAATATATATTAGAATCTATTAGAATATTTCTTTCAATTTCATCATTCTATAATTTTTTGATGTGAAAAATAGATATAAAAAACTTATTTTCTAAATGTGATGTTGTTTAGAGAAACCACATTGAAAAAACATTATGTGTTTATTATGTCAACATGAGTTGATAAATTCAGGAAGATGAAGAGATATATTTAGGAATTTTAGGAGGTAATACAAATTATATAACATATTTTTCTATGAGGTAAAAGGGAATTTTGTTTCATTTATAATTAATTTAATACAATTATTTACATGAAGGTTAGTGTGAGTTCAATATTTTCACTAGTATTATTTATTAATTACATATTAATTATGGTAAATTACATCATTTCCTTATAGTCTATGAAATCATAGGTAAGTGATTAATAATCCATGAAATAAATAAGTGAATTATGCAACATAATATCTTCTCTTACAAAAAAACATTCCATTATCGACCCAAGGATAACATTTGAATTAATTTAATCATGAAAAAAAATCAAAATTGTAAATAGTTTATTTTTTGTTTAATACTTGTCTAGAAGATTCTAAAAATCAATCCTAAATTGAAATTAATAAATAATACTATAAATAATTTACATATTCTATAGAATATTATATGAATGTCAATTTTTGATATCTGGGTACTAGCATATAGATTCAATCAATCATTTAATGCATGGAAAATCCCAAAAAATAAATTTCTATCAATCCAATAAGTAGATTTCAAATATGAGTTCTTAAAAATATTTCATCCCCTGTATAATTTGGTATATGTGATAGATGATATCTAAATTTGATAGGATTAACAGTACTTTGAACATGGGAGTTCTCTTTCATAAATTGAATGGTGAATACATAAATAAATTTATCTATCTTCCCTCAATGATTATAGTGATAAAATAAAGAAATAAATGAAAATTATGGCCTTTTATGTGACATTATGATATTTTATGATATATACCTCTTTATTATTATTTTTATTTTATATCCATAAATGTACATATCACTGAGTTTAAATGATCTATGATATCTATTAAAATATTATTAATTAATGTTCCATGTATTTCCAAACTGTTGGATTTCATTTCCTAAATAAGATAAACCAAATTATTAAAATTTTGTATAAGTTTTTAGTATAATAAATTTTTTTAACAAACTCTTTGGAAATAATTACACAATTTAATGTAAATAAATTTTATGCTTCAAAATTTTGTTTTCTTAAAAAATTGTTTATTTCATTTTGTGCATAGTAATTATAATTTATTTCACATGCTTTTAGAAAAAAATAAAAAAAATATCATTCTTCAAATATTTATATAATAATATTCATAGTGTGACATTTTTTTTGTTTTCTATAGTATATTATAATGGTGCATAATGTAAATAATGATTTTTAAAGAAAAATGTAATTCCATTTGAATAATTATAAAATAACTATCTTGATTTATATTTTTTTTAAAACTAAAAAACAATATCAGTTAAATTCATGCAATTTATACCATATTGTTCAATATTATAATATAACCTGGTATAAAATTACGTTTTGATATAAAAATACATTTTCCAGAAAATGGTTTTCATCGTGTTTTCAATGTGAATTTTTATATCAGTTAATTCGACATAATGAAATTGAATATTATAAAATGGATTTCATAATATTAATCATCATAATTAATTTAATTTAATAAGTCCCACATATTATTTCGTCACAAAAAATATGGAATGATGTAAAAATATGTTTCAACTATAAAAGGTTACATCATGTTAATAATGTTTAAAACTAACTAATAAGACCATAATTTGACGGCATAATTATTATTGGAAGAATTTAATTGAATACTTATTACCTTAGTCTCATGATTGATTTGGTTATGAGTCACATTTCAATGAAAGTCATTTAATTATATTTTAATCCTTAAAAAATTTCTAGATGGGTCCCTATGATAACATATCAAAGGACACACACCATCTCCCTTCATTACACAATATTTCGAAACCATGATTGACCATACACAAACCAATGATAATATTGAAATCCTTATATAGTATTTGAGGTGTTATTTTTCTTAAAAGGTCATTCCAATGTTCTCTAAGAAGGGATCTAAAAATGAGGTATACTGAAAAAGTGGTAATCATTTTTACTGACTCATTCAAATTTATTTATTAATATACCACTTCAAAATATGGTGTACCCATCCTAAAAAAATTAAACAAATATCAAAAAAATACTATGATGTTATTGTTATTTTTGGAAACAATTCCTACCCATTTCCTATCCAATGGAAGGTGAAGACATAACTCACGTATATTTAAGGCTTATCATCTCCATGTAGCAGGGTAAGTTATTTTCTGTCACAATTTTTCTTGGATGTATTTAAAAATTTGAATAATTAGCATATATTATATTTATGTACTACTTTTTTTTGGAAATATAATATATCATTTAAAATTTTATCCTTTTAATTGTTTAAAGTTACAAGGTCACTTGTTTGTATATGTGGACTGCTACTTCAATGATCTGATGTGACCAAATTTTAATATCCCTTATTCATGTATTATTTAAAAAATATTTTTTATAAACATATTTGAAATTTTTATCAATATTATAATTTTATATATTATGAAATCATGATCATGATTAAAGTAAATAAACCACCAAACCAAAAAAATTTAAAATATGAAACGATTAACACTCAGAAATGATGATTTTAAGGATGAATTATTGGGTAACTAATGTTTTAATGTTATAAGTGGAAAATATGGTTTATTATAAATATTAATATGAATATTTTATAAAAATATAATAAATATTATTTTAATATAAATTTTTTAAATGAGCTTATTACTTAATTTTAATTTTCACTAGGGGATTTATTTTCCAATACAGTTATTTAGATATTGATTTTGTTCTAGGTTACTTAGAGAAAAATATATAATCCTAATATATTAGAGATCATATATATCCTTCTCTTATGGTTATGTTTTTAATTATTGTTTTTATTTTCCATTTCTTATCTTTTTTGACCAAGTTTAAATAACATAAATGAATGATAAATTCTTTTCAATTTCATTTCTTAATGAAACCATCCCAACATTTTTTTCATCCCTATCCATGATTTCATTAAAATGATTTTAATAATGATTTTACTATTCTATAATAAAAAATGGATGACATTTTTTCTATTTTTCAATTTTTTTAATTTTTTTAAATATTATTCGTGTCGTTTAATGAACATAATACTTTTTACCAAATGTATAAAAAGACTATTTTTCTAATGTACATAGTAGGAACAAATTTTCTAATTTTCATATATGCTCTTTTATTTGAATCTTTCATTACATAATTCCTTGGTTACATTCAAATAAATGTTTTCCTCTAATATTTTATTAAATTATAGATTTAAAAATCATTTCAAAAATGAAAATTGTATTTTCCTCATGAAATGATCCTGTGATATTTTAATTTTATTTTCCTTAATCAAAATACACAATTATGTTACTATTGATATGATCCTATGATATCCTATTTATTATTTACCTAAATGGTTAATGATGATTCATATTCTTGATTCAATAAAAATTATTTTTAAAATATAAATCATTTTAATAATGTCTTATATTAATCATAATTATTATAAATAATGCATAAGATATTCATGTGATAGTTGGTACTAGATTATAGATATCCCCCCAATTCATCATAATTCCCCTTAAAATAGATTAGTTGGAATTCAATATTATATGTTTAATTGTTTTACACTTACACATATTTTCAGAATGATTTCATGGTTGAGATCCATGATGGAAATAATCATGATATCTCTTCTCAGAGCCATTGATCAGAAATGTCTTACATTATGTAGTATCAATAATAAAAAATTAGTAATAATTATTAATGTGTTTTCTATGTTGACATTATTCATGTATTCTTATTGATCTAATATTTTTTATTGAATGGAATATTTAATTATTATCCATTATACCATGCTTATTATGCCTTACTAACTCATGATATAATTTTATGTACATAATCAATATTTAGCCTCTAAGATCAAATATTATTTTTATTATTTACCTAATATATGGTGTAAGATATTTTGAATAAAATTAAAATTTTAAAAAAAATTAATATATATATTTTTTATTTTTCTAACATTATATGGTAATCATATATGTATGTACTTTTTCCCATACTAATAAATTGTTCGATCATGTGTGGTGAGATCCATTTTCTCAATTTCTAATGTAATAAAATCTACACTATAAAAGGGTAACTAGATTCTAGTTTTTAAATTGTACCCATGAATTTTTTTTTTAAAATATTTAATTACATGTTTTAATATATAAAAATTATGTTAAATTGTGAAATTAGAGTCCTTAAATCCCTTGGCCTCTACCTTAATATTTTTTAAATCCATATAAAAACTATTATTCCCTCTTAAAATATTTTCCCTCATATTCACATTAATATTTTTAATAAAATGTGTAAATGAATTCAACCACTAAAATAAGAACATTTTATAACAATGAATTTATTTTTTTCTTCTGATCATTCAAAATAAGACATTTGTTAGTCCCCATTATGGGGCCCCCTATGAAAAAAACATTAACTAATTATAATTGGAATAGGTTTAGAATAATATTTTTTTTGTGAAAATTGGGCCCTTATATCAATATTACCGATTGATACCCACAGATCATGAGTTGTATCTAGGAAACAATTATATCCCCTAATGAGATAATTATTATTCAATATTTTGAAAACCTCATGCATACACTCACACTATAATATAATATCAAATAATTTTGATGAATAATAAACCATGATGAATTTTTTTGTCATAATCCTTTATTACTTTGTGGTTTTATGTTTTTAATGTACATAATTTCCTTACTCTACAATTTAAATGGAATTAGTGATTGTAATGGAATCATATTCCAATAACCCTAAGAATTGTATTCCATTTAGAGGGGAAAAATATTTTTATTTGTCATTAAATCAATTTAATTCCACCAATGAATGTTTACATTGTTTATAACTCCACATGATATAAATATCATGGATCTAGTGTTTTATAAATGCGTGGGATCAATTAATATAAATTGAAAATGGTTACAAGTCGTGAGGAAAATAAACATGCTCATAGATAAGAACATGTAATGATAATTAAACCATGTGTGGTTTATATTATCTGGTCATCACTAATTATATCAAATACTCAAGATCACCTGGTGAGAACTTAATGAGAAGAAATATCAATGATTATAAGGACTCAAAACCCCATAGACATATATCTTCCATGTCGCATCATTATGACACATCTTGACCACGGGAAATATGCTTAATATTGTTGTTATTGTATCATGTTTTTTACATAATACCTAAAAATATAATAGTATTTTTATATGTAAAATAATATTAATAAATTTCCATATAAATAGTGGATGAAATTGTATAAAAACTATTATGGCAAGAATACATCATACATAACTATATTTATACCGGATTTGGAAATTTATACAAACTAATCATGTTTGGTCTTGAGCACCCAAATTTACAACACCCCAATATGAAATTAATCTAGCATTCATTCTATCAACATGTTTTCTCTGGCATGATAAAATCATTTTTTCTGATATATTAGTTTACTAAATAAGATTTCTACATTTTACAATACGGTAACTCTGTTATATCTAACTTCTCTTTATTGAATAAAATTACTCAATAGATGATTTCCTAGGGTATATTCAGTTTATCAAATATTTATAATTTCAATATTGAAATGTATCTTTATCTTAATGATATAATAATTTATATTATTATAATTCTTTATTTTCATGTTTTGTTTCCATGAACTGATAAATGTCAATATATATAACATATTAATTCTTTAGTTGCAATGGAAGTTGCAACATAAATATTACAATTATATATAGATACTATAAGAAATGAGGAACTCTATATCATTAGTTTATCAACAAATATAATTATAAATAAATTTATTCATAAGAAGAATAATTTATTATTATTATTAACTATTCTTACCTCCCCACCATGAGTACTATGGACCATTCTGAATATGTCTCGAGCTCGTTCCCTGGTACACTTTCATCCTTATTTTGGTTATACCAAGTTAGGGTTATTATAAGGGGTTATTTTGGGTCAATTTGGAGATATTTGGGAGCCTAATGGGATATTAATGGTTGGGAAAATTTTAAGTAAACCTATGTGGTCTGCCACATTATACAATGCGCCCCTTTTTAGAGGCACATGAGGTACTACAAATTTGGTCGATGGTATTCCCAAACTGTGAAGCCATCCACCCAAAACTATGAAACCGAAGGAAGAGGGGGTATTTCAAGTTAGATCATGGTTTTTTAAAATTCACACCACTTATGACAAACCATGTGCCCCCAATGTAATGATTCAGGGTTAAGGTGAACACTCATTCAAACAGTGTCCCCTACCCATGAAACCATGCATGCAGGATTTAATTTCCCTGATTTTCTTAAAAATTCTAATTACCACAAGTTTTAAACCCAAATCACCATAGAAAATCCTTAACCTATTTAATTCATTTTTCGAGGATCACAAAATGTTTATAAGTATCCACAAAAATATTTCATGATTAATATAATAACTGGTTGAAGGACCATATCCTCCATGGAATCAGATTTCTTCCACGTTTGGTTTCCTATCTCTCACATTTCAATTTTCTAGGGACGAGGTATTTGTTTCTATCTATTTGAAACTATTTATATCTATATTTTATGTATCTCAATCCATTGTATCTTCATCATTGGTATTTGTCCAAAATCATCCACAAAATTGTGATTTTGATCATTGCACATCAATTTGGCTATTTCATAATAGTGAACATCCCTAAAAAACATGAGGTAGGTGGTCTAATTTTAATTTACCATATACAAGATTATGATTTCAGATATCTAATTATGAAATTTTTAATTTACATTTTGGGATATTGTATACAAATTAAAATTTATCAGTTATTTCAACATGAGATTATAAAATTATAGAATGTTGAGATTATGAAATTAGTTAACTATGTGATTATGAAATTGATGAATGATGGGTTAATAAAATTGATTAATTATATGAATATTGAAATTTAAAGAGTCCCTTAGGTTGTTTTGATATGATATAAAAATTATTTAATGTATTGGTTTTTGAATGTTTGGAAATATAGAACCATGTGACGTGATATATGAGGCTGAGTTTTTAGATACAAACTACTACTACAAATACCCATGGGGAGCTAGACCAACTCTCTAGGATGTGTGTGCATGTGTGTGTGTGTGTGTGTTTGTGTGTGTATTACAAGTTTTCATTGATTTTTTTGGATAGATACTATAAATCAAAATACCCATGGGGTCCATACTGATGATCTCATCCACCACTATATGAATTTTATTTTGAGATTAATTGAAAAATAAAAACTCAAAAAGGTAGGAATATTATTATACCTTTTTGGATGGTTCAAACCTTAGAATTGGTCAAGGAAGGTATTATTGGTATAGGTTTTATTGTGAACTGAAGAAATTATGTGAATAATTACTGAATAAATTAAATTTGAAAACTATTTAGTTTATATTTTTTTCATTTTAAAATAACATACAATGTTATAGATGTGATATTGTTTTATCTGATGTTGGTGGTGGCCTACTGAGTTTTACTAACACCCAACTTATTATTATTGATCTTTACCTAAATTAAAATCATGTTTGATGTACCTGACAAGGGTAAGAGGCATAGGTTAGATGGCTGCATTGTGAATAAGCATGGGTGAAAGAACTAGACATGATATCAGGACCTACTAGGTATTTTTTAGTGTGTATATATTTTTGTTATGAATTAGGAAAATGAAACATATATATATAATGAGTTATCTATATCATTAGTTTTGGATATTTTTTTTCTTATTTTGGGATCATCTTGTGATATTGGTGTTTATTATTTTAGCATAATTTTGTTTAATATTTATTAATGATGGGTTATTGGTTATTTATCCAAGCATTGTGTTTCTTTGAAGAAGAAGTTATAGAATCCATATGATATATATATTAGACTCTTAGTTCTTGTTGGTGGAACATAGATTGCAAGGAGGTCCTCCTTATGTCATGTGACCAATCAACTCTGGGAACCGGCTTATGAAACCTTGGTCGAGATGTTACAAATAGGTATTTGAGGAAGATATTTTTTTTTATAATTTCTTCTTCTTTTTGGTAAAGGTATACATGACACAAAGATGATTCCGGCCTTGTTCAAGATTTCATGCATGTGAGTAAATAACACATGTATGGGGGAGAACACATGTAAACTGGATGGGATTGTTGTTATTGATATTTTTTGTTATATTTGGATGTTACTTCACCTTGGGTGATGCACCTAATTTGTGGTATTTTTTGTTTATAAAATTTAATTCTTGGCCCATTATAGAATGGGAGTTCAGACTGCATGAATCAATATAGGAAATTAATATTTTTTTCATGAAAACATTTTAAAACACATGAAGAAGTAGGTTTTGGTGAGTTGTTATAGTGAAATGATTTTATTTGTTTGAGTAATCAATGATAAAAATGTTCATAATATTAAAATTAAAATTTTAAATGATGAAAAATGTTTTAAATTAATTTTCAAAAATACTATTCTACTTGAAAAAAATTAAATGTATATGTTTTTAAACTTTATTTTTCATGACCGTGGTGATTGATGGTTGATAGTAGTGATAGTGCCTTGGTTTTGATCATATTGTAAGGTAAAATGGATGGATTCATTATATAATTATGAGATACCTATAACATATATTTGATAATTTTCTGTTATGGGTCCAGTGAAAAGTGTTTGAATTTTTGACATATACCACCATAATGATGCTTGTTAATAGGATGGAAGGATGACATGGTTAGAAATGTGCCTCTATCCAGGGATCTAGAGGATTTGATAAATTAGGGTGAAGGATAGGTAGAGTAGTTCTGTGAAAACATTTATCTCCTTATTTTTTTTGGGAATAGAACTACGGAGGGTTGTAAGAAATATGTCTGACGTGATATGGTTGTTTCGGTTTCCAAACCCTCATACATTCACTAGAGAGGGTAGACCTAAGGATGAAATGGCCAGGATTGATTCTATCCAAAATATTCTTGAAATGGTTTGAGACTTCTACTGAGAATAGAGTCAAGATAGTGGGTTATATGTTTTGTGGTCTTGTGAAGCATTGGTGGGGAATTCATTCTTGGGATGATAAGCTAGATAATTTTTTATAGATCTAATTATAGGAGATGTTATTATAGTACATTTACCTTGAGATGATAAAGAAAGACAGATCAGTTGATTTTATGTGTTAATCTAAGGGGAGAATATATTTGATAGACTATAAAATTCTCTTTATAGATTTTCAATTAATTCTCTAAGCATTAGTAGGATATGATTTAATTACATAAAATATTTTCTATGATGGAATAAATTGTGAGATTAAATACCATGTTAATATATTTAGGCTGAAGAAGTTTTCATGAGTGGTGAATTAGGCTCTAATTTCTAAGGGGACCACACAACAATATCTGTTAGAATGTCTGTGGTTTCAACTGATGAATGGGATGTATGTCTTTGGAAATTATAATCCTTCACAATGAAAATTTCAAATAAGGAAATATAAAATCAGTGTCCCTAGGGAGAAGAATTGGCTACTCCTATCCATAACTGTATATACTATAACAAATGTGGATGTTTGAAAAATATTTATAGCTATAATTTCTAAAAATAGTGGAATTCCAATATTTTTTTAAGATGGACTCTTGAATGGGTATTTTAAGAACCCCTAAATTCAGGGAAATAATGAAGGAACAAGATAGAGTTAAAGTACTGGAATATGGTCTTCTACATCATATCAGTCAATAATATGGAGTTCTTATAGGCGTGGATGTTGAGGTAGTAGATCTGGTAATTCTAGGAAAGGGAGGTTATATCAGCAGAGTAGTGAAGTACAAGGGACTCATACTGTAGCACAAGGAAAAGGGGTCAGACAATTTCATTTATTTTATCCCACACAGGTGGATATAGATGATGTTCTATCAATATTAATAGGTAATATTATTATATAACCTATTCATTGTAGTTCCTTATTTGATATAAGACCCTCTCAATCTTTTATATTTACATAGCATGTAAAAAAATTTGAGTTCAGTGGTGGAGTTCATGAGTGGCCTTATGATAATCGATATAAATATAGGAGTATGATCATGTAAAATTTGTTTATATAAGGTTTATTATCTAATAGTTTGATATAATAATTTCCTCTATGTTTTTTTTACAAATTCAACATTCCAAGATTTTAGTTTATTTTGGGAATGGTCCGGTTTGTATCATATAGAGCCCCCATTAACTGTTACTATAAAAGAGTATCCTTTATATCTTCTGAGGGTAATAGTTATGTTCTTTGTGGATAGTAGTATATCAAGGAATTCTAGGCAGCTCTAGTTCATCAAAAAAAATACTTGAGCTCAGAACCCATGTTTCAAGAATTTTTATGGATGAATTCTGTTAATACAATGTTATCTTTCCACCTATAGTGGAATAATTTTAGGACTTCCTTTATCAGAATTATTATTGCTATCATCTAAGAGGGATGTTGACTTTACAGCTGAGATCATGCCTATAGTTGAACCAATATCTATTACATATTATATAATTCCACCAACATATATTCAATAGTATAAGATTCAATTGGAATAATTGGTAAAGATTGGATTTATCCGTCTATGTATGTTTTAATGGGGTTCCCAAGTCCTATTTTCTGAGAAGGAAGTAAATACCTTGAATTAAAATGTTGAATTCATTATGTTGAACCAGATGATAGTGAATAACCACTATCATGTACCACATATCAGTAATCTATTTTAATATATGATAGGATCTTGTATTTCCTCCATGATTTAATTGATAATGGGGTATTATTGGTTGAGAGTTATACCTATTATTATACCACAATTAGCTCTCAATAGAAGGAATGAACTGTATGAGTTATTCAGGATTCCTTTCTGGTATAAGAACACACCAAATGTATTTGTGGGCTTGAAGAACTGAATATTTCACCCATAACAAGATAATATTGAATGTTTTTTGTATTAATTATTGATGTATTGCAAGGCTCAGGATGATCATTCCCAGCACCCTGATATTGTCAAAGTAGACTAAGAAATATTAAAATATGTGTCTGTTATATATGTATTAAATTTGTATATACTGGGTATATTTCTTGAGCCACATCATATCAGAAAAATGTGTGTAAGTAGACCTTGAGATGGTTCAAAAACTATTTTCTTTAGAGAATCCTATTATTCTTTTTATATCTGAATATTTCTAGGGTTACTGAGCTATTATTAGTGGTTCATATAAAAAAAATTTCACTTGACAACACTAATTTCAAGCATAAAAAATAAATGGGTCTTGTTTTAATAGTCTAGGAAATGTGAGAGTGCTTTACAAGAGTTGATTATTTGTTTTACTATTATACCTATTTTGATCCTACCTAAGACGGATGAAGAGTATGTTGTGATCTTTGTTGCATTCTAGATTGCACATGGAGTAGTTTTTGATGTAGGTAGATAAAGTCACAATAGTGTACTAGACCATCTTGCTACCATGGTGGTGGTGGATCTCATTTCCAGTGTAACATGTTTCCCAAGAACCCATTTCTTGAAATCAAAGAGGGTTTACTTGATTAGTGGGATAAACATGGTATTCATTATTTGAGGCCCTCTTGTCCATGTTGTAGTTTTTGCCCTATTTTTCTTGTATAATTGTTAATTTTTTGGAATATATAATGATTATGATGATGATTTTGGGGAAATAATCGATTGGGAAAATATATTATTATATCCACCAACCAAAATATATTAGAAAATATCTTTTTCCAATGATATTTGAATTTATGGAAGCATGGATGGATATAGTAGATGAAGTCATTTATTCTGATCTAGCATATATTGCTGGGAAAGGTAAGAGTGTTGCTGACACATTTAATATAAAGATACATACATAAGTAGTTTTAAAGTCTAGTACTACAAACTATATGATGTCTTTATTGGTTGAGATGCATTTTTTAGTTCAGGAGGGCTAGGAGCAGATAAACCTCATATTAATATAACAACAGTCTGCATTTTTGTTCTAGATTAGGGAGAGGTATTATGATGATCTTGTGTTCTTGGAATTTAGGGAATTCCATGATGGTGGGGAGTCACCTTCCCATTGAAACATAGGTGAAGGTGATATTTTATATGTTCATAACAACATTTTTGTGACTACATGTATTCTAGAAGAGATTCTATTTGATTTTCATGCCTCAAAGTGGTTGATGATTTAGGGTATGATTATAATGATCAATGAGCTACACCAACAGTATTGGGGGTCATGTTTGAAAAGGAATATTGTAGGGTTTTTAATATGATGTCAAACATGTCAATAGGTTAATTCTATATATCAATGGCGTGGTGGTTTTCTTCAACTGTACTCATTCTGGATTGAAAGTGGGGTGACATTAATATGGATTCCATGGTTTATCATCAAAGGATTCCCCAAAGGAATAATGATATAAGTCTAATTGTGGACATATTGATCAAAATATAATATTTCTAAACTATATGGTAGACATTGTCATTGGATATGTTGGGATACTTGTATATTTAAGAGATAGTCAATCATCAAGGTGTGTAATAAAGTATAGGTTTAGACCTACAATCATGTTTCAATTATATCTTCTTTCTATTATTCTATTTGATTCATTTTATATATGTATTTTTTAATACATATTTCTCCTTTATGGACATATGGGTTGTTAGAATTTACTATACAAGTATTGGAGGATATTAAATGAGTGTTTATCATGGAACATAGTGGGTATTGGGAGAAGCACATAAAATTCATTGAGTTCCCCTATAATAATAGTTATCATGTGACTATTCATATCGAACCATTTGAGTCTCATTATGGTAGGTCATACAGATCACCTCTATGGCGGATAGAGGTAGGTGAGATAGTGTTTTTCAGAATGAGTCTCATTCCAAGTACATTAGATCATGTTTAGTGGATTCAAAAACATATGGCTACGACTTGAAGTGGGAATAATTCTTAAGATGATTGATGTTGATGACCCCCTAATTATAATTTTTTTATCATTTATTCTTTTGGGTGTCCCTATGATTGTTTCACATTAAGATTCATATATAGGGAATTCTGGTGGTAATATTTAGACCATTTATGGTTTTAAATAGAATCAAGTCACTGGTGTATAGATCGGCTCTTCTATAAAGGTATTGTGCTATGCATTATTTTTTTCTTATGTCCTAAAAATAGACGTATCAATATAATCCTTCTCATGTGATTGATGTTGATGATGATGTCCTTCAGGATGTTTTATAAATTGAGTATAATCTGATACATTATATGGATTAATGTGAGAATGTGTTGTTGGGAAATATTATGTTGATAGTTCGAGTATTTTAGAAACATGGTCATGTTTAGGTAGAAAAATGGGAGAGATAATTATATATTCAGTCTTTTTGGATCAACAATTTAACCATAGATTTATAGTTATGCTGAGGAGTATATGTTAGGGTGAATCAGTTATAAGGTGGGGAGGTTTTAAGATCATGACATTTCATGATATGTCCAGAACTCTTTTTTATATACTTTTTTACAATTTTTTGTTTATACAATATTATATTTTTATATGGGGTTAATTAGGGTAAAATGAGAGAAATTTGGAAGCCTGATGGGTTTTTTATGGTTGGTGTATGATTAGGTAAAATCATGTTGTTTACCCATAATATCTAGATCCCCCTTTAGAGTCACTAGAGGTGGCATATAGTTGGTGCACAGTTTGGAGAACACATGTAGAAACCCTCCTCAATCTAGGCAACCCGACGTAAATGAAATCATCATATCAGGCACTTAGTTTTCATATTCATGCTCTGCTTAGGAGAAATGATTTTTACCCTAAGTAAGGGAACATAGTTTCATAAACAATGTTCCCCCTGACGCAGAAATCGTACACACAGTATTTAATTTTCTTGAAAATTTAATTTAATTTCTTATACACCTGATTTTAACCCTACATAACACTGTATTATCCTTAACATAGTTCCATAATTTTTTGGGAGGCTCACAGAAGGATTTTAGGGCTCAAAAAATCTATTTCGTTATGAATCAAAGATCTAGTTAAATGATAGTCCCCTCCATGATATGTTATTTAGATCTCGTTTGGTTTCTCTCTATCCCATCTCTCTTTCCCAATTAAAGGGAATAATATTTCTTCTTTTGGTGATGTTTTAGATGTAGGTTTTGATGGATCTAATTCTTTATGATCCTAGATCATCCATACCATTTTCATTTTGGTCTTTTAGTATAAATTTAGGGATTTTGGTTTAGAAAATGTCCATACATGACCTTGAGGTTGGTTGTCTAAATTTTTATCCATAGTATTGATTCAAATTATGAGTATGTAATTTTGAAATTTTAATTTCCATGTAATGAAATTGCATCCAAATTAGAATTAATCAATTTTTTCAACACGTTATTATTAAATTGGAAAATATCGTGATTATGAATTTCATAAAAAATGTGATTATGAAATAGATGAATGATCGGTTAATGAAATTGAATTATTAATGGAACTATATAAGATAAAGAGACTATTAGGGTGTTCCAATATGATTGAAAAAATATTTATGGTAATGGTTAATAAATCGTTTGAAATATTTAACCATGTGATGTGAATTTTGTGACTATGTTGTGGGATGTGGGAAGCTACACCAAATACCCTCAGATTTCCATACTGACACTCTAAGATCCCAAAATATATTTATATTTCATTTTATCATTGTGTTTTGGGAAAGGGACTACGACTCAAGATACCCATGTATGTCATACTAATACTCTACACCCATATTGTTTGAATTTTAATTTGACATTAATTGAATAATTAAAACCCCTAATGGTATGAAAAAAAATTTACCCCTTAGTGGATGGATCAAAATCTATCATGGGTAGATGCTAATATTATTAGTAAGGGAGAAATCTTGAACCAAATATTTTATATAGTAGATTATAGAATTGTTTAAATGTTAAAACTTTTTAACTCGATCGTTTTTTTATTCTTTATACAATTTAATACATACAGGCAGATTGGATATTGTTTTATATGTAGTTGGAGGTGTCCTACTAAGTTGTATCCACACCCAACACGGGCTTCCTAATAGATACCTAAATAGACATTATGTTTATAGGATAGCATTGTTGAATGAGAACTATGTTTGATGGTCGGGTTGGGATGAAGCATGTACGAGGGAACCAAAAATGGTGGTGGGACCCCATTGTTTTTCAAATGTATTTATTTTCGATTTTTATTATACAATTGACACAAATATGGAATGACATATCTACAAGCTCTATTTTGGATATTTTTTCCCATTTTGGGATTATCATGTTATGTTTTAATTTATTGTTTTTGAATTAATCTAGTTAGTGTTTAATAACAATTGGGAATTATTAATTTATTTATGTTCTATTATTCTTTAATAAAGAGAGTATAATATACCCATGATATGTAGATTACACTCTCACTACTAAAAGGATGCCTCTGGCATTTAGGGAAGAGCACCAGAGGTCATTTTACCAACTAGATTATGGTAGTATCATGTGGAACTTGTGTTGGTATTTTACACCATATACATGATACATAGCATTTATACAATCCCAAGTACAATATGATAGTTCTGACTACATCCGAAGTTGTAAATATGGATTTATATGATGATTTCCTACTATATTATATTATTTTTCAATATCATTTCCATTACATTGAATGAAATATGCGATATATCTAATAAAGAAGTGTTTGGTGTTCTATTAACTATTTTAATCACCACTTTTGTCCCTTATATTACAACTTGGGGATATATATGTATTGTGAAATTAGGAAAAACTCATTCTCAAAATATTCTGACTAGTATTTTCAAATACCATGTCATTATATAACCAATGAATTCATCCAATAAAATCGTAGATATACCATAGTAAATCCTGTTCCAAAGAATATAGTTTGATACACTAATTCAATCGTCATAAAATTTATATAATGAAACTACAGGGGTAATCTTAGTATCACTACAAAAAAATTGGTTTAGCGGTGTTTTATTAGTGGCAGTTCTGGTAATCACCTCTAAACGTTTTTTTAAAATAGTTTCACAGCAGTTTATTATAAACCGCTGTGAAACATTTTTTTAACGCAGTCGACCCTTCCCCCCCCCCCCCCCACCCCGACCCCGGTTCTCCCCGCTGTCCTCACTTCCCCCGTAACCCTGGACCCCTATTACCCTCGCGACCCCGTGACGCCGGTGACCCCGCGACCCCATCGACCTCAGCCCCCCGTGACCCCAGCAACCCCGCGACTTCGGTGACCCTGCGACCCTGCGACCCGAATCCCCGGCGACCCTGACCCCCCGTGACCCCAGTGACCCCACAAACCCTGGTGGTATTGATGATTTTTCTCATAAAATTTATGTATTATATCTTTATGTGGTTGTTCCAATTTAATTGTTTACTATGTTTTGTGTTCCTAAGTATGAAAAGTGAGATTAGGACTTAGATTGATGTATGAATCCCTTTAAGGATTTTTTTGGGTCCATTGATATTTGAGATCTTACCTAGGTCTACCCTTGGGTTATGAAAACCCCTTAATGTTTGTGAAATATTTTATAAAATGTTGGAATAAAATAATTATGAAAGTGAATGGGTATAGAATTGTAAGTTGGTATATATTCATGGTTAATGGGATATTTGAAATATGGAATTGGTATTTTTTTGAAATGGCTAGTTGGATTCTGAAATGGATTAAAATAAGCATTTTTCACTTTGATTTGGCTATGGTTTTCCATGAAGAACAAAAATGTTTTGAAAGTAGGTATTGTTTTGAAAAGGAGGTATTGACCTCAGTGTTATAGGAAAAAAGGGGTTATCTTAATAGATTTCAAATGGTGATTATAAATGAGGGTGTGATTCCCCTTTATTGAAAATAATATAAACCCCCTTTTATGGTTGTAAATAGAAATGAAATTCTTGGGACATGATGATTTTTTAAAAGTGGAAGACTCATTTTTTGAAGGGTGGATTCTTTATTATTTCAATTGAGTATCTTGAATTGTGTTTTATTCCACGATTGGATATTAAATATATCTTGAGAACATATTCATTTAAATGATATATGGGTTAGTGAGATATAACCCCTGACAATTATGTTGGCATGCTGACTTGTTTTATTAAATTAAATAAGTAATAAATGTGTTTTGTTGATGACATAACAAAAGAAGGCATTTGGTATAATGTGATTGTGTTAAATGGGTTAAAGTATGGAATTGATATATGTGATAAATGAGTTGCGATTGTAAATGGAATATATGTTAATGGGCTATTCATTAAAAATTGGATATAAATAGTTAGTTATGGGAATGATAATTTATGTAGATTGATATAATATATTATTTCATTCTTGGATGGTAACCTAGAGAAATCATTTGGAAATATGTTGGTGTGTCAATCCACTATGATAGGAAGAGTTACATTTTATATTTCATTAGCAGTAATCAAATTTTTTAACACTAAATAGTCCTTGATTTTTCCAACCACAATTAGTATATCTTTAATTCTAACTATATTTATAACTAAATCCCAAGTGAATTCATGAAGATCTCTATATGGAGATGTGAACACTACCTAATAATCTTGGTGGACTGTACCAGCTTTAAATCCCACCATGTAGTTCATACAAAAGATTAAATCAATGAAATACATATATATGATCTGAATAAACTAGATAAATTATACTGCAATAATAGTCATGTACAATTGTATCCATTTCAATCCTCCTCACTACCACTATCAATGAGGTATGTTGACACTGATGATATGAGGAATAGTTTCCACATGTTGATTAACAATAGCAAAATGATGGATGTATCCAATACAAAAATATCATATATGATATCCATAATTTCCATATTTAGACAAATGGTACCCCAAACCATATAGAAATTATGTTTCTTGATCATGATATCCTTCACTTATGTATAAAACTACTTCTCAAATGTCACAAGATAGTTATTACTTCTCTAATAGGCCCATACTAATAGAATTAATTATTCCTAGATACCTCTTAGTTTTCCTAAGTCTTTTCTTATGAACTAGTCTAATAGGATGAATCCATCTGAGCATACAAAACCAGAGGTAGAGTTGATCTTGTTGCACCATGTGGTCATAGAATTTTATGAAAATATTTTTTAAGATTCCCATTCATGGAAAAATGGTGTAAATTCTATAGTGGTGATATGAATTAGTTATTCATGTCTAAATTCAAGATTCACTATAAAAAACCTGGTCAATTGATGTGATATGGATTATAAGAAACACATCCCATTTATTTATTTTCTCTTACATTACTATCATAAGACTAACTCTACATATTTTGTTCAAATCCCATGTTGATGCTCCTAGTTTCACATAGTTTAACAATGGTGCCTCCTACACTAATATTCCATCCAAATTCTCTTCCTCCAACCAACTCTTTATTATCAATTTCTAGATGGCATGTAATATAGAACATTAAAAATATTTATATATCCTTAGTCTGTATACCTTAAATAATTATCTATTCATTCATTCCTTTTCTAGGTGTTGCCTCTCATGAATAGTGAACAATGTGAGGGAATTTTGAGGTATATTTAATCTCTTATAAACATACATGTTCAAATTTAACAAATTATAATACATTTATTACCCCAATGGATTTCAAGAATAATTATTTTACATTACAAGTATTCAAATCCTTTCCAAGTGAGTTATTGAAACAACATATCCAAAACAACTATGTCTAATCATTCTAGCATTGGGTACTCAAGAATATTCATTCCAACTTTGATGTTTATATCATCTTGTTTCCCATCAATGTTAGAAAAACTTGACCTCCTATACGAAAACAGATCTGATTTATTAGGTCTAAAATCCCCTTAAAATTTAATTGGATTTTATTTTAGGAGTTCTATTAAATGATTTACCTAATGAAGTTCCACATTTATAGGTCCCTTAACAACTTCCATAAAATAATGTTCTACACTCTGAATAATATCCTAGTTTACTTGTTGTCCTAGAGCATCTACATTCTTAGTTTCTCAATCTTTTGGTTATAGTGGATTCATGGGGGGATAAAACAGGGAGGATTCTACAGTATCGTTAGCTTCCTACATACAAAATAAAGTAAATAGTATTTGGATCCCAATATCACTGTAAATAACTAATCTGTGATAAATTGTGTTTGGTGCCAATTTTTTTCTATCATCATAGGAATAGAGGAGAATATTGATAAAGTGGAGTTTATTCTCCAACTCTTTTATGTCTTGGTCACAATTGTGTTCAGTTAATGGAACTTATATGCTCTTATCCATCATTTTCACACTTCTTGAGAGGAATAGGTAGTACAAGAATATAGCCTTCTCTTATTCAATATACCTCTGGACGGATAAACTGGGGATGAGAGAACAGGTGAATGCTTAAAAAATTTCATAGTCAAAAGGGCCTAGTTAGTACAGTCTGACTTCTTCTAGATTAACATTATGAACTTCACAAGCTTTAAGTTATTTATTTTATCACAATTTATCTTAATGCTCATATTGAGGAGTCCTGGTTCACAAGGAATTGTCTTCTTATTAGGTTTCCCTTTAGGTATTTTCAACCTAACAGGATTTATTCCATTTTTCAATTCCAAATACTTAACTTATTTTAGGTTAGCGTCATATCCAGTTAGTGGAGACTCAATTTTTACCTAGGTTTCTCTTTACAATTGTTCACCATGATGAGTTGTGTGTTTGTTTACTTATATAGTTTTAGTTCATGCAAGTTGTACCCATATAGATTATGTTTATGGTTTCTCTTTACAATTAGTGTACATTTTTTAAGTTTATGATGTGTGGACCATAAGCTGGGGTAGCTTAAATGAAGATATGTTTCAAGTTAACCTGATATGATTTGGAAAAATATGGTATCATGAATATGGATGATCTCATAATTAATTATAACTCAATAAAACTAATCATAATGACCATATAAGAGGGGAATAGAGTGTTAGATTGTAGAATAAGTAGGATCTCACCTAGGTGTTCTAAAATATGTCTCTGTAAAATAATAGTAGTATTCTCATTTTAATTTAATAATTCCTTGATAATCATTAAATAATTTTTATAAAAAAATGAAAATAGGTCAAATATCTCAATAATTCTAAAAAATTGAAGGTGTAGATATGGTCTTGGAACATGGGTCATTTAGTTTATGGTCATGAAGACCATACCATTTTCTTTGTGATTTAGAGTCACACAATCAGGACCAATTAAGGGTTACATCCTGCTATTTCTATGCTTCTTCATCATGATTAGAAACATTATTTTTTTCCTCATGAACTATGATTCCAACCAAGTTATTATTATGTTAATTTTTTTTAACTAATATTATATTTTAATGCTATAAAGGATTTCAAATGTCAAGGGTTGAAAATTTAGAGATTTGGGAGAAACATGATAGGAATACTGTTTAGCATAACTTTTAGTATTGACCATGTGTTAATTGAGTAATATGGTACTGTTAGAACACTGTTTATCTTTACCAAAGAAACTTCCCCTATCCCAAACACTAGAGGGTTCATATCTATCTTAGGGGATCAACTTTGTTATATTATGTTTCTGTAATCTTTCACTATCGTATATATGAATCTCTTTCTATATTTAGTAGTAACTATGTTTTTTAATTTTTATTATTATTGTGTTGGAACATTGTGATATACATGGATAAAAGCTGGATCACATTACCGAGGAACACACCTCCATATGTTAATGGTTTGAATGAGTTTTTATATTTTTTAATTTCTAATCGATCCATTAAAGAGATAATAAGATTTCTATGTCCTAAATGTAAATTTAGAACATGGTTGAAGAGAGATGAAGTTTATAAACATGTAATACTGAAGAAATTCCCTGGTCAATATTTGTGTTGGGTTTGGAATGGAGAATCAAACTTTATAGAAAGATTGAGTACTGATGTTAATCTACAGAATGAGGTCCCAAGTTCAGTGACAATGAAAAATGAAATGAAAAACCTCAAAAATTATGCATTCGGAACTGCAAGACACCACTATCAGCATCAAAACATATCAGAACCACTAGAAGAGGGTGATACAAATTGCAACATGAAAAGTGATGTTTTTGAGACTATAACACAAGCAGATCAAGATTGTAACATATCATTGGATCCTCCTCTTGATTCTATGGAGCCAATTGTAAGAGAAAACCTCACTGAGAAAAATGTGTTTCATGATTTAGTTGACAATGGAAATAAAGAATTGTATAGTGGGTGTTTGAAATATTTAAAACTTTAATTTCTGATGAAGTTGTACCATATCAAATGTCTATGTGGAATTACAAATAAGGCAAAGTACATGATATTTTAATTGATTTGTGATGTATTTCCTGAAGAAAAAAACCCAAAATATTTTTATGATTTGAAAAAAGATGTTAACAAGCTTGGTCTGAATTATAAGAAAAATACATTCGTGTCCCAATGATTGTATTCTTTATTAGAGAGAGGATTCAAGTAAGTAGAATTGTATGAAATTTTCTTCTTATAGATGGTAGTCAAAGGGTGATGTTGGAATTCTGAATGAACATAATTTCATGGAGAAGAAGAAAAAGAACACACCTGCAAAGGTTTTGTGTTACTTTCCCTTGAAGACTCGATTGTAATGTTTATTCATGTCATCAAAAACCGCCAAAACACATGAAGTGGAATTCTGTAGATTAAAAAAATGATGGGATAATAATACATCCATGAGATTATCAATCGTGGAATACATTTGATTCATTACATCAAGATTTGTCAGCTAATCCTAGGAATGTTTGATTGGGACTGGCTGCCGATGGATTCAACCCATTTGGGACTTTGAGTACCAGTTATAGGATTTGGAAAGTTATTTTTATCCCTTATAATTTTCCTCCGTGGATGTGTATGCAACAAAAATCTTTTCTCATTTCGATGATTATTCCTAGAAAACAAATTCCTGGAAATGATATTGATGTATACTTGTATCCTTTGATGGATGAATTGCAGGAGTTATGGAGCAATGGTGTTGAGACATTTGATGCTTCTTCTAAAACAATATTCAAAATGCATGCTGATTTAATGCAGACTATTAATGACTTCCCTGGGCTTGGGAATTTATCAGGTTAGAACACTTACACAGGTTTGTCTTGTCCCGTTTGTAACTTTTATTTTGAGCCCAAAAGGCTACCTCACAGTTGGAAATGGTTCTTCTTCTGCCATCAAAGATTTCTCAATACATTTCATAGATTTCGGCTAAACAAATCAAAATTTAATGGTTACATTGATCGTAGACCACCTCTAAAGTTGTTAACTGGTTCTGAAATATTGAAACAGCTTGAAAATGTTAAAATAGAATTTGGGAAGGTTCATCATATGAATGATAGCGGAAAACAGGTCCGAAGTTCATCATCAGGTGAAATCAGAATGCAACAATGGAAGAAAAAAAAGTATATTCTTCAAACTCTCATATTGGGCATTTAATTTGTTACGGAACAGTATTGATGTGGTGCATATTGAGAAGAATGTCTGTGATAATTTGATTTTCACATTACTTAATGAGTATGGAAAGTCAAAGGATCATCTCAATTCTTGCAAACACTTACAAGTAATGAACATAAAATGTGATATCTATTCAGATGAGAATGAAAAGTATGCTCCGACCATTTTTTCAATGAAAAATAGGGATAAAGATACATTCCTTAGAATTTTAAAGAATGTGAAGGTATCTGATGGGAATTCGAGTAACATATTGAGGTGTGTTGACTTTAATAATCGTATGTTACATGGATTGAAAAGTCATGATTCACATATTTTGTTACAAAAGTTACTACCATTGACATTGCATACATTATTACCTAAAAAAGTTACTATTGTTGTACTCCAATTCTGCACATTTTTCAGGAAATTATGTGAGAAAGATCTAAATCCACTTCAACTTGACAACCTCTAAGAGAGGTTTGTATTGACCATTTGTGATGTGGAGATGATTTTTCCTCCATCGTTTGTTTCTGTCATGATGCATTTAACTGTGCATTTGGTTGAGGAAGCTAAATTAGGAGGTCCCATTCATTATTGATGGATCTATCCAACTGAGAGGTATTTTATTTATATGTTTTTCATTTATGTAAACAATGTTTGGCATTTAAATAAATGCATAATATTATTATTTTATTTCACAGATATCTTTGGAATTTGAAAGCATACATGAGAAATAAAGCTCAACTAGAAGGCTATGTTATTGAAGGCTATTTGGCTGAGGAGTGTCTTACCTTTTTTTCAAGATATTTGGATGATATTGAAACAAGATTTAATCGAGTTTTAAATGTTTATGACACATAAACTCAATACCAAATGCATCAGAAATCAAAAATATTTCCTGCTATTGGCCGATCAGTTGGGAGGACCTCAAATATGATACTAACAAAATTGTAATTATTACAGGAACATAGATATGTTCTGCTGAATAGTGAAATTTTGGATCCATTTATTGAAGAATTGAGGATATAAATAAATATATTAATGAGAGGCCATGCACAAAATGAGAAATATATAATGAATTCTATGAAAAAAGAGCTTATAGAATGGTTTGCACGATGTGTAAGTTCATAAATATTGCAATAAATACTAATATTAGTTTGACACATACATTTTGTAAATATATTAAATTATTTTTCTTTTTTCAGATCATGAATACTGATACTCGAGCAAACTTTTTAGATTATTTGAAGTTTCTTTCTATAGGTCCTATAAAACAAGTTAGAAAGTTCAATGTTTATAATGTGAATGTATTTAGATTTAGTACAGTCAATCGAGAAGTGTGTTTGAAAACATAGAATAGTGGTATATTTACATTTGCTGAAGTGGGATACTATAGAAATCTACATTATATTATTCAATTAAACTACCACATACAATTTTTTTGTTGTTTAATTCAAATGAAAATGGGTCGATATTATCAGAGGTGTTAAAAGATATTCCTTGCAATTTACTTCTATGAAATTCTCTCACTTGATGGATGATGGTGATCATGAACTGCATGATTCATATATCATATGATCGCTAGAAAAAAATGGTATATTATGAGAATGATGTTGTGGATGAAGCGTGTATTGTAGTTGTTCATGTAATACAAAGATATTTGTATGATATAGGTGATGAAGTGGAAGATCTGACCTCCAAAAATGAATTTTATCAACAACAGAAAGCATAATTATTTGTCTATCATGATATTGAAAATATTATTCTAGCAAGGATGAATGAAGTGGATGATGCAATGGAGTAGGAAAACAACATGATTGAAGGGTAAAATGATTGTATGTACAATTATTTATTTATTCAGCAACCACTTGTTTCATTTCTCTAGTCATTCATTGTCATTGTTATATATATTTTGTCTATTAGTGTTGGGAATATATTATCATTTTTAATTTTTATTATGCATAATTGTTTTGAAATATATATTCTGAACTAAATCTAATTTGATTTAATGACAGGAATGCCAAGGAAAAATGCGGTACACTATTTCATCTAGTTCTGTGACAGATGATGATCCATCTGGCTCCCTCCCCACGGCATCTGAGGCACCCGCTGCCTACACCCCTACACCATCTCCCCCTGCACCATCTCTCACACCATCTGTGGGTGTCTCATTATAGGATGAGTCATTGAATCCCCCTTCCGAAGCCTTATTAGTGGGGCGATGACATGCCCCTTCCAGTTTATCACATACATACTGGAGTGTCACTGTCATAGGAACAAATTTTAATTAAATAAATTTGCAGCATTTTGTTTATACTAATTGTTTTCTCATTGAAGATGAATAAAATGAAACCGTGAAGAAAAACATAAAAATATCAGATGTTTGGAATATAAATAGCGAGAATATAGTCATGCCATTTGATTCTTATGGTGTCCCTACGGATGGCGCCGTAGGGTTACTTGGCCAGATTCTAGGCCAGCTGGCAGTAGAGCCCATTTCCCTTCCTATTTCTTATGATGATTGGAGACATATGCCTCCAAGATGGAAAAATGGTTTTCTTGATTCCCAAATAAAGGTAATTTTATTACATTATGGTTTAATTGAATGTCATGTTACTAATATATTCAAAATGAATTTATGTATACAGATGTTCTTTCACTTTACAGTTGCAGATGTGATAGCATGGAAGTGGACGTTGAAAAATCATGGTAAGAAATGGAAAGATTTCAAATGGAGATTCTAGTGTGATGTCAATGATACTTTGTTGACCATGCAACAAATGTATGAGAAGCTACCCAATGAGGTGCCGAATGAATAATGGAAAGTTTTTGTTGATAGACATCGTGATGAGAAGTAGATGGTATTGAAATATATATTATTATATTATCCACATTTTACATTTATAAATGTATATGAAGAAGAGATTAAATTGAATACATTACTATTAAATTTCAATTTATTTATTTCAGAATCTCTCAAGAGGGAATGCATCAAACCGGGCTAAGAAAGTCATCCCTCACACTTGGGGCTCAAAAAGATTTTCTAGAAGCTGAATGAAACTGGTAATATTTTAATTATTTTAAATATTTATAAGACAATAGTATATGTTTAATATATTGAATTATTGATTTATCTTTTCTTAATGCAGTTACAGAGTTTAGGTCATGAAGCATCCTGAACTGAACTGTGGTTGGATGTTCACAAAAAATCAGATGGAAGTTTTGTTAATGAGCCTGCCAAAGAAGTTAGGGTATGAAGTCAATTTTTTATTATAATAACTTATTATCCATTTTTACTATGTTAATATATATTTATATTTTATTTATAGGTAAAAATTAAAGAACTATGGGATGTCAATCCTGGGCAGTCCTACTTAGTCTCCCAGGATGACCCAGTTGCTAATGTCCTTTGGGAAGGAGCATCCTAGTAGAGTGCGCGAGATGGGTTTCAGACCCATACTATCTGAGGTCTTTGGCATACCACCAGGTATTATAGCTGCATCTACTCCTAGTTATAGTCATTCCATACCTAAAGATGCTCAGAGGGAGATTGCTTCTCTATGAAGCACAGTTCATGATCAGGGGGCTCAGATATCCGCTTTGTAGCAAGAGATGAATCCTATACATCAGAAGATGAGAAGATATGCCCCCGGTGGTAGTGCATCGACCGGTGGTCAGTAGGTAAATCACAAAAATTCAAAATCATTTAGTTTGCAAACTTTCATTGGTTTTACGTTTTAATATAAATTTTCCACAGTATTTAATTTTCAATATAATGTTCTTACAGGTGACAGTAGAAAGTGGAGATGGAGTTGGAGAGGGTGACGATGCATTATCAGACTGTGAGTAAATTGTATTGCTGATGTGTGGAACATATATGGGAACATTTTGTTTGTATATGTACCATGTGTGGCACATAATTTCCACCAAACATTTTCATGTCCTAACATTTTCTTGATTTCTCATGTTTCCTTTTATGCATTTTATTTATTTCTGATGTTTCCTTTTATGTCTTGACTTCTCGAGTGTGGTATACATCATTCCAGTAAGGCTAGTGTTTGAATTGGTTGTCGGGATTTTTGATGTCTAGGAGTTAAAATCATTTTTGATTTGTGGAATAAATTCTCGATGCTTAATATTATAATATTTAATTATTCAATATCATCATCTAAGATGGTAAACCCTTCTGGAGTTGGTATCCTATGACACCGTGAATCAAAAAAACATTTTCATTGATAACTCTTTATTAGGAACTATTTTCAATGAAACTAATAGAAAATGATTTTTATTTTCTATAACACAAAAATAACCTTGTTTTCTATTTGAGCCTAATATGATTCATGTTATATAAATCCTGATTTCCTAAAATTATTCATGAATATATAAAAAAATACATGTCATTCCATGAATAAAACCTTAGAAAATAGTAATATCTCACTGCAAGCATATCACCCAAGGTGAAATAACATCCAACTATAACATCAAACAACAAGAACAACAATCCCACACTGAGAATGTGGGTTTTACCCCATATATGGTTTAGATAATCCCACAAAAAAACACATTAAAAAGGACTGAAACACCTTAATATCTGATAATACTTTCATAAAAATTATTCAATAGAAAACAAAATGGCTTCGATACAACATTGTGATGCCATTACCTTGGTTCCACTAAACTAGTTCCCCAAACCAATGTGCCACATGACCATAGGAATGCCTCCTCATATACAAGTGGCTTCCTACTAGTATTGAGGGTCCAATGATGTATGTGGGTATAATATAACATCTTTACCCGTGTAAAGAAATAGTATAAATCTATTTAAATGATAACCAAGTATGTTATAAGAATAATCATGCATGACGTATTCAATTCCAAAAATTTGGTAAATCCCCACAACCAATATAGTAAACATGTCAGTTCATACAAGTTTCATTTTTTAAGGAAAAAACAAAATAAAAACCCCATAAAAATCTTAAAATGGGTCTTGATGTCCATCCAGTTCTCTCATACATGCTCCATACCATATCCCAACCAACCATCTATCAAAAGGATTATACCTTATACTTCCCTACAAACATGAGATCTACTTAGGTATTAATGGCATCCTAAAAAGGGTATGTGTATAGGTTAATAGGACATCACCAATAGTTTCTAAACAAATAAATATTATAATAACAATAATACTATATAAATAAGTACAATTAAATAATGAACAAGCAAGAAAAGGTAAACACGTTCCATAATTAAATATCAAGCATTTAACCCTATATATCTTTTGGTTTTATGATGACATCAAATCCCACCAAACCTTCTTCAGCCATGTCAAAATTATATTCCATTAATATAAATGGGTTTTACATTTTCATTAACAACAATGATAATTCATTAATCATTTCAAATTCATATACTGTGGTGCACTAGTCAGTTCACTCATATCATACACATAGGCATTTCTGCCGGAAAATCCATGTCAATACACTATCCAAGCATAGGAAACTTCATATACATAATATCAAGTCCATTATGTCAAATTTCATGTTTATCCATCTCACATCAAAGATAAGGAATTCCTTGCAAAAAAAATCTTACCCATTGGTGGGATCTACTATGTCCCTCATCATTTACTAATCCATCAATTCACATTCCACAAGGTCAAACACACTTGACCTTTTTAACAAATTACGATATCAAGGGTGGACCTATTTCATTTCACCAATATTCACATAGTTTATCACTTTCACTGCACTTAACTTAATTCCATAACTATTCTATTTTACTATTCATTGATAACAAAAACCATTGTATGTATTTTAAATTCCATCTTATAACATGGATATTCCCACATTTTCCATTCATTATTTATCCCCTTAGTTATCTCACAACCCATTTAACCATAAAAGTTTTGATAAAAAACCACTTATTCCATTTTGACATCCTAGAAAGGTCCAACACATCATTGTGTTGGTGTTATTTTATGAGATTGTGTCTGTTTTGTCTGGTTATATTTGTTTTTCAGGGCAGTGGTGCAGTGTAAGCATCAATTTTTTTTATGGTAATCTTTTTACGGTGGTTTGAACCGCTGTGAATTGTATACATGTAAAACTGTAGCAGCGGTTTTAACCGCCGCTATAGAGTTTCATCCCCCGCATTCATTCTATGGAGGTTATCAAGACTTTAGCAGCGGTTTTACGAATGCTGGATTTTATTTTATTACCAGTGGTTATAACCGACACTAATAAAATAAAATCTCAGGTTCATAAAAACCACCGCTAATGTGGTGAGAACCGCCATGAAATGAGGCATCTATGATGCTTCCTTTAAACTACCGTAAAATGGATAAAATTGTCACTAATCATTTTTCGAAGCCAAATTTATTGGTGGTTACTATAAACTGCTGCCAAACCATGTAGCGGCAGTTTAAACTGCAGCTAAATGTAAAAAAACCACCACTACATGGCGGTTTTCTTGTAGTGTATGTCAGCGAAGGTGGCCCACCATTAGGAGCACAACATGTTCCATATTTCCATGTCTTGACAATAAAAACCTTGGAATCATCAAATATAATTATGTGAATACTTTGAATCTAATATAAAAATAAACTATATGTCATTTATAAAGTTTTATTTATAAATTACAAGAGTACATCATAGAATAATATTTTAAAAAACAAATATACATATATACAAGAAAAAATCTAGAAGGTTAATCTTATAAAGAAACCAAATCCATGATCAATATCCAAAACCAATTCTCCATGAAGCCATCCATCACTACCATCCTATCCCTCCATGTAAGTGACAACAAGAAAGAAAATTAATCTAGCTGCATGAAATCCATCCCATTTCAGATATCCAAAAAAACATATATGCATTCACCCAAAGGCATATAAAGTGTCTAAAAATATCCCCTATAGTATACCACCTTGAAATTAAATAATGTATATCCCCAATAATTTATTATCTCTATAATATAAAAAACTATTTAATAATTTTAATTTTAATAAAATTCCCATAATTCATCTTTAGGTTACCTTTAAATCATGTAATATTCATCCAAATAAAAAGTTTGTTAAAAATAATATATTAAAAAGAGATAAAATCACGCACAAATAAGATATTCCATCTAGAATATGTGATTACATAACATGGATATGAAAAGGAAAATAGATAGAAATTTTGTAAATCCAAATGATACTATGTCATTCTATAACCTATTGGCACATGAACCATAACCCCTAGTGGTATTATAGTAACTACTGTTTGGAAATTTCCATATCCCAATGATCCCAAGATTAACATATGATATTTTTATCAAAATATTAATGTAATTGTTTTTCATTAATTTTTTTAATGGGTACAATTACTACCCCCATGCATGAAAACCCCCATTTTGAAGACAAACCCAACATTGATGTATTTCATTAACAAATAAATCAGGTAATGTATTTCTAATTAAATAGTACTTTAAAACTATTATACTTGATATAAAATAATTTTTTTAATATAAATCCCTATTAGATATAAAATCAACCATTGTCATATTCTAAAACAAAAGAAAAAACATTAATAGAAAGGTATTCCATGGGAAAGAATAATTGTATATATAATCTTACTTTTATAATGTAAGAAACATAATTTCCATTGATAACATTAAAGGAATAAAATAGATCAGGTCCTCTCAATAATTAATCCATATAAATTATAGTAAATTTATAAATTAAATCCACTATATCATGAAATGAGACCCATTTAGTGGTTTGTCATGTGAATGAGAATATATAGCACTGATAGATTTATAATGAGGGAAAAAAGGGAATAAATCAGGATGTACATCGAAGCGACCTGGTAAGAATAATGGGGAATCCCTAGGGAACCAAAGGTTGAACCTTTTACATGACTAATGAAGGTATAGTTAGAGATAATCAGATATTTGAGATAAAAAAATCAATTATATCATTGAAACATTAAATCTCTATGAAACTAATACAAGTCATATTGTTAGGGCATATTGTTTGCCAATATGTGAACTAAACATGAAGTCACTACTATCCCTCAAACACTAAAGCATATTTATACCTATGAATAGAACCATGTTTATAAAAATTGGAAGATAGTCATTAAATGGAATCTAGTCATAAACCAATCATTTTTTCTTATTTACCTTGGAATCTCACATGTATACACATACAATTCTCAAATATCTTAGAACACCACTAGATCTAAAAAAAATCCACATCGAATGGTTAATTTTTGGTTAACACGAACTCTATGAAGACTATATGTTATGATTACATCCCAAAAAACTAAAATATTATGACACGTGAATCCCAAACGATTTTCTAACCACAATACTAGAAAAATAGTACGAAAATAAATGTATATGTGACCCATATGGTGTCACAATTCTTCATACCATGCCACTCTCAATCCCTTAATGTCCCATAGGATTCATGAATCTCAATGTGATAAGGACACTACTACATCAACAATTCTTCATACCCCCATGTCTCATGGATATATCATCCAAATTTCTATAGTACATAGAAAATATGAATTGTTTTATCATGAAATTCCTTATTTTGATTATCCATAAACTAAACTAAATTCTTGAACATTGAGGTGTTAGGAACAATATCAATGTCTTGAAATTCTAACACAAGAAAAAAATCTATTTTGTACATCATTATTAGGGAAATGTGAAAAAATTCATGATTCGATGTCAAGATAGATGGTATGTTCAATATGTATTCTAACATTCAAAGACATTAGATTATAAAAAAATAATAAACATAATTGATATATTACCCAGTATCTAAAAGATAATGAGACAAATGATTAGAAACCCTGAGAGAAACTACATCTCCTAGTATAAACTCTAACAAAAAACAACAACAATTTTCATTCTATTTTTCTTGACATTGATCAGCCTCAAACCTCTTTTAAATAAACTATAAATTTTCTATCATCTCCATAAATATCTAAATACAATCAAATTCCGCTCTCCCAATTACTCCTATAATAATAGTGATCTACATGGAAACCCAAGAAATTCTTTAAAAGTTGATTTTTTGTCCAAATATTGTAAACTATAGTTGTAGATAAATTCATCCATGAGAATATTCTCTTTGACAAAACAATAAAAATCATGAATGAATTAGTAGTGAATATACTCAATAATTTTAATGACTTTTTAAGTCTTTCCATCCATTTTAGGGTGATAAGATGTGCATACCCTAAACTTTGTACCCACTTCATATTTCAAAACCTTCCAAAAAATATTTATATTGTGGATCTCTATTAGATAAAATAGAATATAAAACTTTTTATAGAATCAATATATATTTCTTGCATTTGAATAATATCTTCCACCATAAATATCTCCATCACTTGATGGAAATGATATGATTTCATTGGTTAATCAATGATCTCCAAAATAATATTATTAATAGTATGAGTTAGGGAAAAATAAATATTAATTCAATTTTCATATCATTCAAATTAAATAATAGAATGGATAATGGATGAAAAAAAAATCATCAGGTCTCTGGTTACCCATCTTAATCTAATGTTAAGTAAGGGATCATAAGAAAATGTTTACAATCAACTGCCTCATCCCCAACCACCAATTTCAATGTCTAAAATCATTGAACATATTAATATTTCTTTGGTATACAGACCACCTTGTATGACATTCAATATCCATCAAATCATTTAATAGAGTTATCAAAATGACTTATCATCATTTATACAAAATACAACATTAGAATATTGAGAAAAGTAACCCAAGGTCATCCCCCCATTATGTAATTTTACTAAAATGATGAAAAATAGTGTCTATTTCTTATCTATGATAAATCTAATAATTAAATGATGAATAAAATTATAAAAAAAGTAATGTCACATTATACTTAACTTCTCTCATATCCAAGAGAATCTCAATGAACAGAATCACCAAGTAGCATTACTATAAGGATTCATTCCAAGAATTGAGTTGGAACCATCATGCTCCATACATTAGTGAACACAATTCCATTTCTATGTTTCTATAAAATATAAAAGAAAAAAAATTTAATGATACAAAAATAATTGTACTTATAATAGGTTTATATCTATTTGGATGAAAATGTACTCCAAAATTTTATGACCAGGATATATAGTAAACAACTCTTGGAAGATGTAGTGGGCCATGTCTTAAGATTTTACATCATCTCCACCAACTCTATATCATTAGTGAGATTATTCATATCAATAAGGAGTAGTTGTTAAGTTAAATAGTTCACCAACTATTTTTACTATATCAAAACAAATCCTACTCTTATACCCAATTATTCAAAGAAAACATCATAAACCAAACATTGTATTAGATGAATTTATACTATAGAAGAATTCATTCCCACCATTAGTTCTTAAAGATATATTTAACACTAATTAGTCAATTCGACATTAATATTCATATAGATTATCTCTATCATAAGAGATTCTATATTGGATAAATATTAATAAAAATATCTCTAATAAACATCCAAACCAAATAATATCTCGATATAAAACACATTTTGAAGTTTCGCCCAAGACATCACCACCAAAATCATTTCAATTGTAACTATAATTATCGTATAAAATATATCATATCCATGAAACATCATTTCATATATCTGAAAGTAAAATTTAAAATTATTTCTACATAAATTATTTCCATTCAAAATTATGATAAAAATCTAATTATGATCCTCTTTTTCTTCATTTTTTAGAAATGTAGAATATTATCATCCACAAAAATCATCCATGAATGTGACAAATACTGGTTGAGATATTCGATTCATCAATGAATGAAACACCATATGATAATTACTAAGGAAAAATGGCTTATCCATAATTTAATAAGTAAAATACCTACTTATAATTGTTTTATTATGAATATCCTCATGTTAGAATCTTATGTTAGGGTAACCAAATCATAGATAAATAGTTAATTTTTTGTCTCTATTAGGAGGTAACATAGAAAAGGGATCATGTAATACAATGGGTTAAACATACACTTTAGAAGAAAGAATTAAACAAAATAATTGGAATGAAATATCAAGAAAAACCTCCAATAATTGGAATGGGATCATTCTAGGCACATGAATATTCCCTACTATCATAGATCTTAGATCATACACATCTTAATGAATGTGAGTAACCCCATCAAGTGATTAAATCTTAATATGATAAAGAAAAAATATATCTATGATTTAAAATATAAATTTTTTAGACAATTAAAATAATGAGTTCAAAGATATCAAGAGCAGGGAATGGGATATCCCCTATATCCTCATGTTAGGTGATCATAATCCAAAACTCATAGCATTTAAAACCTAGTTTATTCCTCCTTCACATTGGATTAGTAAGAATAAATATAAAAAAATAAAATATTGGTGTGTAAACCAAGAATTTAAATAAACATAGACAATATAAATGAATGAATGGAAGTAGAATCAACAAAATCATGGTCCATAATGAAAAAAAACACTACACACCTCATAGTATCTTACCCTACATCTGATTCCTCTAGTTTATAATCTATTGTAAAGACCCGTAAAATTCAATGGAAATTTTTTATTAATTTTCTTTGGAATTTTAAAAGAGCGCGGTTTCTGACGGCACCTGATTCCGAGGCCCGGTGTGCCCGGAATAAATTTTCGAAGTTTGGCTCGGGTACGTTCAGTGAACGAACGAGGGGGAATTTCTAACTTTTGATCCGGTGCTCGGAATTGAAATCCGAGGACACCGATGAACTCACAGTGCCGATATTCGCTTAAGGAGACCTTTTTCGAGGTTGCGTTTTATACGAAATGAAAGTTAGTTTTTGGAAAAAAATTAAAAGAAGTTAAATAAAATGTGGAAACACATTTTATTTTTAACTTGTTGGTTAACTCCTCCCAAAGGGAGTTAGGGGTGGGACCCACATCCACTTAACCTCCCTTGAGAGGATTAAGTGTGGTGGGGCCCACACGAACCCTAACACTTCATCTTCTCTTTTTAAACTCCCTATAACTCCTCTTTAATTAACTTGACAACTTGGTTAATTAATTGAGTTGAGTTGTTTGAATTTCAAACCTTTGAAATTCAAGTTGAATTGTGTGAATAAAATAAGCCTTAGCTTATTTTATTTTGGTTGGTCTGTTTAGCCATCTTGAGAGGTTTTGAAGAATTCTCTCCATCTTCTTCAAACTTTGACGAAGAACGCGAAGAACATTCGGACATCGACGAAGAACGCCACGTTCTCGGGAACCGTCTTCCGTGACGCCATACCCGCGACACCGACGACGTCACCTTCCGCGTCATCTCTTCCGCGACGAAATCGCTGTCAAAGAGCTTCGAATCCTCGCTTCACGACATCGACGTCCTTTTTCTGCGACGCCGACCACCGCGACGCTCGTCTTCCGCGGGTCATTGACGAACATCGTTCTTGAAACCGAGGTAGGGGATTGTTGATATTTTATTTATTTATAATCACGTTCTTGGTTCTAGAATGACGATCCTTGAGGTTAAATGATTAAGTGTTATCATCTAACGAGAGGGGGGGCCAGACCGCACAAACACGGCCGAACCCCCCTCCTTTATTCTTGAATATTTTCTTGCGGATGAACGAGATGGCGTGGTGCCGTCGCACCACGCGGGAATCACACGACAAATATTGCGCGGCGCCGTCGCGCCGCGCCGTGGAAAGATTATCATGAACGCAACGCCGCCGCGCCGCGTCGAAGGAAACCGAAGGTGCCGCGGCGGAGGGGCGCGGTGCCGTCGCACCGCGCCGGACGACGAAGGCCGCGGCCGGTTTCGGGCCGTGGCGTGACGTGATGACCGGCGGCCAGCCGGGCCGCCGGTGTCGAATGACGGAAGAGGACCGGCCCTTGCCGGTCCTGTTGAGAAGAAGCCGGCCGGCCAGGTCGGGCCGGCCGGGATGGTGGAAACTGAAGGAATTTAATTCCCCCGGGCGGTTAAATTGGCCCCGCATAATGTGGGGGGCCGGTTTCACAAAGGGGGGCAGGCGACCCCCCGTTTTTCCAGCAAGCTCGGCCTTCGGCCGAGCTGGCAGCGCGCACAGTGCGCTGCCTTGCGCCGAACCGTGCCGGGCCCGGTCGACCCTGTCCGGGGCGGGTCGACCCGGTTCGGGCCATCCGGGGGGTCTCGGGCCGGGACGGCCCAGGCCCGAAACCCCCGTTACCGAGCGGTTTGGATTCAAATGCCCATAACTTGGGCTACGGATATCCAAACGACTTGCCGTCATCGGTAACGTGATCCTTGGATCGAGACGGTCATTTCGGTATACGATACTCAAGGTGAACCTTCCTTTTTGGGAGCCTACGTGGTTAAAACTCCATAGTTAAGCGTGCTTGGCTTAGAGTAGTGATCGGGATTGGTGACCTCCTGGGATGTTTCCCAGGGTGGGTGTGAGACGGAAAGGCCAATAACTAACAGACCGGGCGTCCGATTTACGCGCCGTCTGTTTCGTTGAATTCCTCTTGATGAGACAGATCTTTTGGCATACTCCGCCCGAGGTTTGGACGCAGGTGGAGTACGGTCGGGATGGTTTTGCCTTAAAAACCAACCGGGCCCCTGGAACGAAAAAGCCAATAACTCTCAGACCGGGCGTCCGATTGACGCGCCGTCTGTTGCGTTGAGTTCTTGTTGACGATACAGAACTTTTGGCATTCTCCGCCCGAGATTTAGATGCAGTTGGATAGTGGCCGGGTTGGATCGCACAGAAATCCAACCGGGCCCCTGGAACGGAAAAGCTGATACCTTTCTGACAGAACGTCCGTTTGACGAACCGTCAGCGGCGTTGGTGATCTCGTTGAGAAACGGTCCCTATGAGTATACACTATGAGAGTTCAGGGTACAGTTGTGATATGGCCGGGTTTGGTTCGCTCACGAACCAACCGGGCCCCTGGGACGAAAAGGCTAATAACTCACAGACCGGGCGTCCGATTGACGCGTCGTCTGTTGCGTTGAGACCCCTATGACAAGGCGGTACTTTGAGATACTTCTTCGTGGGACTTTGAGATACTGGGAGCATCATCTTGTAGCTAGTGGAGGGGACCCTCCTAGAGACGAGCGTACGGAGTACGGAGACCGTGTAGCCGACCGAGACCTAAAGACTGCTTGTCCGATTCGATTCGGAGTGACTTACGTAGCCCAGTGGGGAGCACTACTTTGTAAGGTGGCAGACCCATAGCGGAGGAGCACTACTATGTGAGGTGTCAGACCCGCGGTACTCGACAGGAGGAGTACCTCTTCAGGCTATGAGGGGGGAGCACTATTGTTTTGGGTGGCAGACCCCAGCGATAAGCACTACTGTGTGAGGTGGAAGGCCCGTGGTACTCGACAGGAGGAGTACCTCAGCAGTATTAGGTTAGTGAGCAGTACCTCGGAGTCATGACAGGACCACTGTACACTCCAGAGACGGAGCTCTTCAGTAGTTACGGTTTCGATAAATGAAAATCCTGGTTTGAGCTGAGACTTTTGACCTTCGTGTTTACCTCATGATTGAGATGGGTCACTTGATAACTTAGGTATATGTATGGGCATATACCTGGGTAGTGGTTATCCGTTTATTTCATGTTCCTTGTGTTTCCTCATGATTGAGATGGGTTACTTGATAACTTAGGTATATGTATGGGCATATATCTAAGTGGAGGTTATCTGTTGAGATCTTATTGCGGTTATCCTTGTTGGTTTAGTGAGACCTTGAGGGTCTCGGGGTCCCTACTGAGTATCGTTATACTCACCCCTGCACGGGCTATGCCCGCACCTCGTTGTGTTGGTTGTAGACGATAGGCAGTACTGACGGAGGCCGAGTGTTCGAGGACTGGACGGTACCCAGAGGTGGACTACACGACGAGTCAGTACCCGGAGGTGGACTACACGACGTGACGACTCACAGAGGAGGTTGACGGACGAGAGCGTGAAGGAAGCTATCTGTACCTACCCTTCAGGTAGGATCCGTGGTGGATGACCAGGAGCTGCGCTATCTGTACCTACCCTTCAGGTAGGATCCAAGGAGGAAAACCCAGGAGCTGCTTCCTTCTTCCAGTTGTTTGTCTTTTTACTGTTGTACATTGGTCAGTTGTAGTTGTACTTTCTTTTGGGTTTGTATTCTGGCCCATTTACTTTTCATCTTTTCTTTTGTACTTAGTGTTTTGCTTCCGCTTTCTTACTCTGTGGTGCTTGTTAACTTTTCAAAGGCAATGCCTTCCCTTTTTACCGGGATTTATGCCTTGGTGCTAGTCGCCAGCCCCTGGCCTATGGAAGGCGGGCTTGGGGTAGTCACGGCACGGGCCCCGAGGACGGGTCGTGACAAATTGGTATTAGAGGAGTTCGGTTCTACCGTAGAACTTATAACTCCGATGTTTCTTTCTGTGAAGCAATAGTGTTAAGAGTACCGAGTGTGGTTTTCAGTTCAGGGAGTCCAGTGTTGGTGCGGGCAGCCGACGTATCCATATACCAGGACCCTGACAACTGATTTCCGACTTTGTGCACGAAAACACTGATTGCATGTGTGTTTTCCAGAAGTTTTATTTGAATATCAGCTCAAACCAAGTCAGCTCACCAGGTATAAATCGTTTGACCGTGTCACGTTGTTTCTTTCAGGATGCCTCCCCGTGGATGACCAGCTAGAGTCCCGAGAGTGGTGCATACTGACAGCCCACCGAGTGACGAGGCCTCAGTAGAGGGCCCTTTTCCAGTTGAGGCACCAGTGGTACTACTACCCGTTGGGCCACCGATGCCACCAGCCCCAGCAGCAGAGGATGCACGTCGCTTGAGCGCACTACATGAGTTCCAGCGCCAGAGGCCACCCAGGTTTCAGGGAGGGATGGACCCGCAGGTGGCTGAGGATTGGCTGGAGGCTGTGGTGAGAGTCTTCAGGCTAGTGGGGATGCCGACAGATTTCATGGTGATCCTTGCTGCCAACCTTCTTCATGCAGCAACAGGCCGATGGTGGAGCTTGATGCTCCAGGTGCACGATGAGGCATCTCTTCTATGGGCAGACTTCGAGAGCCTGTTCCGGGCAGAGTTTGTACCAGCCACCCTTCGAGCGGTGCGTATACAGGAGCTACTTCAGCTGCGGCAGGGCACCATGACAGTGGCGCAGTACTCAGCGAGATTCACAGACATCTCGCGCTACTCCACAGATATGGTACGGGACCCATTCTTCAGGGCCCGAACCTTCGAGCAGGGGCTCAGACGGGAGATCAGAGCTTCGGTTGTATCGCACAACATTCCAACACAGACAGGAGTGTTGGAGCGAGCCCTCTTAGTGGAGAGTTTCCTTGCTGAGCAGTCTCCAGCAGCAGGACCCACCACTAGCCGACATGCGGTAGAGTCTTCTGTAGCGGGCAGTAGATAGATGACTCAGGGGTCCAAGAGGACCAGAACTACAGGTGGTCGACCGCGTGACTCAGGGTCGGTAGTGCGGGGCACCAAGGGAAGTGATAGAGCCAGACCTTCCATGAGGTGTTACTCTTGCGACGGAATTGGACACATAGCACGTGACTGTCCGAACCACCATGTAGATGACCAACAGTTAAATGAAGAACCTCCGAGGCAGAGGCAGAGGTTCGATCAGGGCGGCCATGGCAGAGGAGCTGGCCGGGCAGCTGGAGGTGGACGACGCTTCGAGGTGTTTCCACCACCACCACCAGGAGGTCCGCCCCGACCGCAGTGAGTTGGTGGACATGCGACAGCTCAGCTCAGGCAGCTGAGGCCTTCGATCATGGAGCTCTTGGAGAAGATGGACATGAGCGAAACTAGTAGATACGTCCTTTGTACTTCTAGTTTCTTGTTGCTATTGTGTAGTATCTTTATATTATGAGCTGCAATAATAAAAGATGCTTACCTTTGTGATGTTTTCAGTCCTATCCCCTTTTGTGTTGTTATTAAGAGGTTCCAGTTAAGACTGTTGACTTGACCCTCAATTTCGAGTTTTCTACTGAAGGAGACCTAGTGACCACACACTAATGCCGACAGTGTGACTCGACCCTTGGAGGATAGAGTGACAGTTGGATCTCTTGGTAGTTACGTCGAGGCCTTATGACGTCATCCATGGCATGAATGCATCATTCATGTCAGGATTGACTGTATTAGGTAACGAATGTGGTTCATCTAGGGGATGAGACCGAATTTCTCTTTTTCGGCAAAGAAGAAATCATAGCAGCTCTTGTGAGACTAGAGAAAATCCAAGTCATCCAAGAGCGGACGAGGACGGTAAAGGGACGACAGAAGCCTTATGCTGACAGGACTTGGAGGCCTCTATAGTTCAAGGATGACCATCACGTCCTTATACGATTTTCACCTCGTCGAGGTTTACGGAGATGTGGCCAAGAAGGCAAGTTATCTCCGAAGTTCAACGGACCTTTCTAGGTCCTCAGCTGGGTAGGCAAGGTGGTTTACCACTTGGCCCATCCACTTCAGTTGCACTAGGTGCACGACGTTTTCCACGTATCTCAACTGAGGAGATACGTGCTCGACCCTCTGTATATCATCGACCATGAGGAGCTGGACGATGGCGATGGGGTGTCTTTCATGAAGGTTCCAGTGGGGATCGAGAATCGACAGGAGTGGATCCTACGAGGACGATCGATTCCTCGGGTGAGCTTTCTTTGTCAGTACGGGAACCTCCAGGTAAGCACATGGGAGCGGAAGGCTCAGATGCGTGCTCCGTACCGCCTTTGTTTCCCTAGTTTTGATGTATCTTTACGGGGACGTAAATCCTTGAGGTGGGAGTAATGTAAAGACCTGTAAAATTCAAGGGAAATTTTTTATTAATTTTCTTTGTAATTTTACAAGAGCGCGGTTTCTGACGGCACCTGATTCTGAGACCCGGTGTGCCCGGAATAAATTTCCGAAGTTTGGCTCGGGTACGTTCAGTGAACGAACAAGCGGGAATTTCTAACTTTTGATCCGGTGCTCGGAATTGAAATCCGAGGACACCGATGAACTCGTAGAGCCGATATTCGCTTAAGGAGACCTTTTCCGAGGTTGCGTTTTATGCAGAATGAAAGTTAGTTTTTGGAAAAAAATTAAAAGAAGTTAAATAAAATGTGGAAACACATTTTATTTTTAACTTGTTGGTTAAATCCTCCCAAAGGGAGTTAGGGGTGGGACCCACATCCACTTAACCTCCCTTGAGAGGATTAAGTGTGGTGGGGCCCACACGAACCCTAACACTTCATCTTCTCTTTTTAAACTCCCTATAACTCCTCTTTAATTAACTTGACAACTTGGTTAATTAATTGAGTTGAGTTGTTTGAATTTCAAACCTTTGAAATTCAAGTTGAATTGTGTGAATAAAATAAGCCTTAGCTTATTTTATTTTGGTTGGTCTCCTTAACCATCTTGAGAGGTTTTGAAGAGTTCTCTCCATCTTCTTCAAACTTTGACGAAGAACGCGAAGAACATTCGGACATCGACGAAGAACACCACGTTCTCGGGAACCGTCTTTCGTGACGCCATACCCGCGACACCGACGACGTCTCCTTCCGCGTCATCTCTTCTGCGACGGTTTCCCGCGACGAAATCGCCGTCAAAGAGCTTCGAATCCTCGCTTCACGATATCGACATCCTTTTTCTACGACGCCGACCACCGCGACGCTCGTCTTCCGCGGGTCGTTGACGAACATCGTTCTTGAAACCGAGGTAGGGGATTATTGATATTTTATTTATTTATAATCACGTTCTTGGTTCTAGCATGACAATCCTTGAGGTTAAATGATTAAGTGTTATCATCTAACGACAGGGGGGGCCGGACCGCACAAACACGGCCGAACCCCCCTCCTTTGTTCTTGAATATTTTCTTGCGGATGAACGAGATGGCGTGGTGCCGTCGCACCACGCGGGAATCACACGGCAAATATTGCGCGGCGCCATCGCGCCGCGCCGTGGAAAGATTATCATGAATGCAACGCCGTCGCGCCGCATCGAAGGAAACCGAAGGTGCCGCGGCCGGAGCGGGGCCGCGGCGGAGGGGCGCGGTGCCGTCGCACCGCGCCGGACGACGAAGGCCGCGGCCGGTTCTGGGTCGCGACGGGACGTGATGACCGGCGGCCAGCCGGGCCACCGGTGTCGGATGACGGAAGAGGACCGGCCCTTGCCGGTCCTATTGAGAAGAAGCTCGCCGGCCAGGTCGGGCCGGCCGGGATGGTGGAAACCGGGGGAATTTAATTCCCCCGGGCGGTTAAATTGGCCCCCCATAATGTGGGGGGCCGGTTTCACAAAGGGGGGCAGGCGGCCCCCCGTTTTTTCCAGCAAGCTCGGCCTTCGGCCGAGCTGGCAGCGCGCCCAGCGCGCTTCCATGCGCCGAACCGGCGCGCCCGGCCGGTTCGCCGGGCCAGGCCGGGCCGGGCCGGGCCGGGCCGCGCCGGGCCGGGTCGACCCTCTCGGGGCCGGGTCGACCCTGTCCGGGGCGGGTCGACCCGGTGCGGGCCATCCGGGGGGTCTCAGGCCGGGATGGCCTGGGCCCGAAACCCCCGTTACCGAGCGGTTTGGATTCAAATGCCCATAACTTGGGCTACGGATCTCCAAACGACTCGCCGTCAGCGGCAACGCGATCCTTGGATCGAGACGGTCGTTTCAGTATACTATACTCAAGGTGCACCTTCCTTTTCGGGAGCCTACGTGGTTAAAACTCCATAGTTAAGCGTGCTTGGCCTAGAGTAGTGATCAGGATGAGTGACCTCCTGGGAAGTTTCCCAGGGTGAGTGTGAGACGGAAAGGCCAATAACTAACAGACCGGGCGTCCGATTTATGCGCCGTCTGTTTCGTTGAATTCCTCTTGATGAGACGGATCTTTTGGCATACTCCGCCCGAGGTTTGGACGCAGGTGGAGTACGGTCGGGTTGGTTTTGCCTTAAAAACCAACCGGACCCTTGGAACGAAAAAGCCAATAACTCTCAGACCGGGTGTCCGATTGACGCGCCGTCTGTTGCGTTGAGTTCCTGTTGACGATACGGAACTTTTGGAATTCTCCGCCCGAGATTTGGATGCAGTTGGATAGTGGCCGGGTTGGATCGCACAGAAATCCAACCGGGCCCCTGGAACGGAAAAGCTGATACCTTTCTAACAGAACGTCCGTTTGACGAACCGTCAGCGGCGTTGGTGATCTCGTTGAGAAACGGTCCCTATGAGTATACCCTATGAGAGTTCGGGGTACAGTTGTGATACGGCCGGGTTTGGTTCGCTCACGAACCAACTGGGCCCCTGGGACGAAAAGGCTAATAACTCACAGACCGGGCGTCCGATTGACGCGCCGTCTGTTGCGTTGAGACCCCCATGACAAGGCGGTCCTTTGAGATACTTCTTCGTGGGACTTTGAGATACTTGGAGTATTGGCTTGTAGCTCGTGGAGCGGACCCTCCCAGAGATGAGCATACGGAGTGCGGAGACCATGTAGCCGGCCGAGACCTGAAGACTGCTTGTACGATTCGATTCGGAGTGACTTACGTAGCCCAGTGGGGAGCACTACTTTGTGAGGTGGAAGACCCATAGCGGAGGAGCACTACTATGTGAGGTGGCAGACCCGCGGTACTCGACAGGAGGAGTACCTCTGCAGGCTATGAGGGGGGAGCACTACTGTGTTGGGTGGCAGACCCCGGTGGGAAGCACTACTGTGTGAGGTGGAAGGCCCGCGGTACTCGACAGGAGGAGTACCTCAGCAGTCTTAGGTTAGTGAGCAGTACCTCGGAGTCGTGACAGGACCACTGTACACTCCAGAGACGGAGCTCTTCAGCAGTTACGGTTTCGATAAATGAAAATCCTGGTTTGAGCTGAGACTTTTGACCTTCGTGTTTACCTCATGATTGATATGGGTCACTTGATAACTTATGTATATGTATGGGCATATACCTGGGTAGTGGTTATCCGTTGATTTCATGTTCCTTGTGTTTCCTCATGATTGAGATGGGTTACTTGATAACTTAGGTATATGTATGGGTATATATCTAAGTGGAGGTTATCTGTTGAGATCTTCTTGTGGTTATCCTTATTGGTTTAGTGAGACCTTGAGGGTCTCGGGGTCCCTTCTGAGTATCGTTATACTCACCCCTGCACGGGCTATGCTCGCACCTCGTTGTGTTGGTTGTAGACGACAGGCAGTGCTGACGGAGGCCGAGTGTTCGAGGACTGAACGGTACCCGGAGGTGGACTACACGACGAGTTAGTACCCGGAGGTGGACTACACGACGTGACGACTCACAGAGGAGGTTGACGGAAAAGAGTGTGAAGGAAGCTATCTGTACCTACCCTTCAGGTAGTATCCGTGGTGGACGACCAGGAGCTGCGCTATCTGTACCCACCCTTCAGGTAGGATCTGAGGAGGACGACCCAGGAGTTGCTTCCTTCTTCCAGCTGTTTGTCTTTTTGTTGTTGTACCTTGTTCAGTTGTATTTGTACTTTCTTTTGGGTTTGTATTCTGGCCCATTTACTTTTCATCTTTTCTTTTGTACTTAGTGTTTTGCTTCCTCTTGCTTACTCTGTGGTGCTTGTTTACTTTTCAAAGGCAATGCCTTCCCTTTTTACCAGGATTTATGCCTTGGTGCTAGTCGCCAGCCCCTGGCCAATGGAAGGCGGGTTTGGGGTAGTCACGACACGGGCCCCGAGGACGGGTCGTGACATCTATAGAATAAATGATCCCAACATCAACTACCCATATACTGTTATAAATTACCTATGTATCTCCATTTTAATGACATTGATATATTCTACCTTTAATTATATATAATTGGGATTTTCATCCTCTAATAAATGAGGAACTATCTCTACTATTCTTCGTTAAAATTCACAAAAACAATTATTAAATTTACCATATTTTACCAAATGAAAAAAATATTGGGTGATTCAATAATATTAAGATTAGTATAAGTAGGTAATCTTTACTAGAAGAAAACCAACACGTGTTTTCCTAAATAATACCACGTAACTGGTCCTAACAGAACTTAAGTACCCTTACAATACGTTATTTTCTATTATAATATGAAATTCTATTGATTTCTGCTACTGTAAAAAATAAAAACTTTGTCATGACTTCTAGGTAAGGTCTACAACATTCATAACCACATTATCAACAACATTGATAATGCTAACTAAGACCATGTGATTAAGAATTTATTTGATCACATGATTCATAACTATATCAAAACATTTATCCTTGATGTATATATTTGATAGAAGTTTTATATTTAGATGAAATAACTTGGAAAATGTGTAACATATGATATTATATAATGATATCCTTAATCGATGGTCAAAAAATCCATATCCTTCCCCACACATAACATATTAGGATAAAATAGATAATATAAGGCATTATAGAAAGGTAAATATACGTGTTACTCTTTTTATATAGAATTCATGATGTAATACAACAATTTCCTTATAGTTCCTTAAAACATAAAAGTAGAAAATTTCACCATAGAGTCCTCTATATTCTTCAAAAATTATAGTGAAAAATATATTCTCTAAATCTATTCCTCTAGTTCATTTTTTCTTTTTCTTGATATAAGATTACTTTATTATTTTGGAAAACTCAAATGAATGGTCCACCATCCCTTTATAGTTTCCACCCCTAGATTTATAAAGGGGTGAAATAGTCAGGATAACCATTTCAAGTAAAGTATGGTGGACATGAGGTTTTTCATATAGGACATGTCCAATGACTCTCTAAAATTAATTCCAATAGACCCTTTTGGTATTATTATCTATTAAAAATATGGGATAAGACCAAATTATATTATGAACAAATTCTATAACTAAAACATGAACTTTGAAAATATGCATTAAATTATATCGAAATGAAGGAAACAAAAAAATGAATAAATATAAAAAAATGAAAACATTTCTCTAAAAACCAAAAAATGATCTCATTCAATTAATAAAATTATATAAAAACCTATTGTGACTCATTGTTATATATTAATTTGAGTTGGGGATACAACCTTCAATACTTAATGTGTGATCCTTAAGGGTCATAACTACAAACTTACTGTAATCTATGTAAAAATAATTCTTTATGAAGCCATATTTTAAACAACTTACTCTAAAAAACCTAGAATGTCAAAAAATATGTCCCATTTCATATATTAAGAAACATTCTTCAACCCCACAAAGTGGAGATAAGAACCTTGTTATCATTATAAATAACCAATGGGATAATTTCATTCCATATTCCCAACATAATAGGTCTCATATATAATAAGAAAAAGATAAACAACTAGGGTACATCTTACAAGAAAATTAAATGGGCATGAGACATATCCAAACTAATATAAAAGGATAATCCTAATATATAATAACATCTATGACCAAATTCCAAAAATAATCATCAGTGTATCCATCCTTCACCACCATTATAACCCACAATGAAATATGCATCAACCAAAATATGTCATAAAGCTACACGAAAATATTTACTTTAGTTATATAATCCAAAAAATATATTTATATTCTAAATGGAATATGAATAGTGTGAAGAAAAATCCTAGTAGGATACCATATTGAATCTATACCATGTCTAACACCATGAAACCATAAACTATATCTTTAAAAACAAAAAGTATTTAATTTATTTTTATTCTAAAAAATTGCAAAAAAAGATAATTTATATTTTTTTAACCATTACACATTCAATGAATTGAATGTTATGAAAATATTTATGAATGGTAGATAGAGTGAAATAATAAAATCTTCCCATATAATTTCATACTAAAATAATTTGTGAAATTAAAGCATGAAACACCACCATAAATAATTATTCCATAAAATAATAAACTATGTTCCCAAAATAATGGTACTAAATAGCTAAAACATGCAAGGAATACTATAAAACAATAAATATATTCATTACAATACATATTCCTATTATATTCTATCAATTCCACAACCATAACTTTGAGTGATTCCACACTCATTAATTATTTCGTATTTCTATTAACCAACACAACCAATGTTCCCATGGGATATATTGACTCATTAAAATAATTTAAAACATGCACCAAATTTAATAAAACATTTATATTAGTGCACTACTAGCACTCTGAACATTGAAATCACATTATAGATAGAAACCATCTTTGTGGTATTTCATCAAACAAATGAATTGTGTAAAAATGTAATAAAGAAAACCCCATTTAAAAACATTTCCATTAAACTAGTGATTTTTTTTAATTCATACCTTGTAGATATAAAATATACTATTTCAATATTCCAATTAAAATAAAAAAATAAGAACCACATGGTATTCATTGAGAAATTTGTTTATTGAGTTACATAAATCTCCAACATAGGAAACATATTTTCCTTCAAAAAAGATTGTTGTAAATGAAGAAATTAGGTCCTCACATTAATCTATACATAATAAAATACATTAATTAGAAATTAAAACATCTAGATCCATCCATCAGAACCCTGTATAGGTTAAAACCGTTGAAGTGAAGAGTGATACAAGATAAAACCAGAAAGATAATAAAAAATTGATTGAAATTAAAACATGCCCTTAAGAGATCCCCAACGAGTGATGGTTAATAGCCAAATAACTAGAGAGTGAATTTACACAGATTCCAAGTATGAGATGGGTAAAGAAAATTAGTTATTAGGATGATATTTAAGATAAAATTGGAATGTTTATCCTAGTAATTTTTATTTTTTTTATAAATTCAAACATGTCAAATGGTTCGACCACACTATTCGAAAAATAATTCACTAACCGAGTGGTTTTAACTATCCCCTAAAAATTGAAGAACATATTTACCTTGTAATAACCATATGTTTATAATTTTTTTTGCATTCAACAGAAACACCTCTAGTAATAAACCATCCCTTATATATGGTTTACCTATTAGTATCACATGGTTAGTACCAAGCTCAAAGAATTAAAAACACCACGATAAAATATAAACCCATATTAAAGAATTATCACATGGTCAGTACTAACCATTAATATAATTTTCACCTGGATTATTTCTATAAAAACTCTAAAATATCCACCCTAACTCTTAAAATACTTTATAACCAAATGAGGGGGAAGGGGGGGGGGATAATTATACTTGTAACATAGAGGGTATCAAAATTCTCCCCACATTGATACTTTAACTCTCTAAAATGAACTTAGTATTCTAGTCTCACAATGATATAAGGCCTCTATAATATCATCAATACATCATGTTCTAATTCATCATAGATATCATGTCAATACTACATAAGTAATTTCATCACTTAACCTATATAGGCCCACCCGCCTAGTGGTATGATTTTTGTGACACCTCATCCTAGCCACTTGTATAATAGAGGATATCAACATATAGAAATTTGACATATCACTCACATGGGAGGTCATATACTAAGTTACAAGTACACATGTACAAATATCCAAACACAAATATTATGTATAAAAAAAGATATAACTAATATCAACAAGAATGAATATAAGAACCCAAAACTTCGTTTCAGGTATGTTTTTCCTTTTTTTGTCGTTTTTTGGGAAAAGAGGAAAATCTGGAAATTTTCTAAGTACACACTGTGTACTTTGATCCCATGTAAGGCCATGTGCTGGCTGTTACGGGACACACACACGATGTGTAGGGGCGATGTGGAGGCTGGTTAATGGTGTTTATGGAAAAGGCGATTACACGTCGTGTACTCAAGAAGTACACACCGTGTAATTTTCTTTTTATTTCATTAAACGGACCGGGGTATTTTCTAATCCCTATTTACATCTTCCACTTTACATAATTATGTTTAGAGCATCTGAGGAGGCTGAATCTTCTCCAAGCCATTTACTGTATTCTTGAGGTTGCTAGATGATTAATGATTTCTTGCTAGCTTGTTTGAGGATCACCCCATGGGTATTTTACTTATTTTGGCTGTTTATCGCCGTTTGGCTTGGGATGCCTATGAGTCATACCTTTTTACATTGATTGTATTCTGTGATATAATTGATTTCATGTATTTCCTACTATTTATATGCTTTTGATGCATTGTAGAAATTATCCAATAAGTTGTTGAACTTACTTAGGGCTGCTGACAGTCGATTACGCATGACTAGACTACTTTGGGCTGTGTAAACTTGGTGCAGTAGACTAAAGAGGGAATTTATGATTAAGGGATTCCCTAGAGAGTCTGTTATAAATTTTTATCGTTCTCAGGACCTATAAGAATTTGAATTTGTGATTCCTTAGAGTGTCCTTAGTTATGTATCGAGACTATAGGGGGAATTAGACGTATGTGCTTCCTCAGAGAGTCTATACCTATCGTTGCAAGAACACATGGGAATTGATGGTGAGTGCTTCCCAGAGTGTATGTGCCTTTGTATGATTACTTGACTTTAGTGGTCTGCTAGTATGAGCCACCCAGAGAGTCTGTGTGAATATTGTTTGGTAGGTAGTGATGAGTCCACCATGCAAAAGAATAAGATTGTGTTTTGTACTGTTTGTAGTTTAGGTAGTCTGCTGAGATACATGTTGTGTTACTTGCTATGATTTGGTAATATAGATATGTAGCTAGATTACATGGGTGATAATTAAATTACTGAATTAAATTACTAAATAAAAGTGAATGGAGATTTTTAGTATTATTTACTTTAGTGTACTCCTGTTTCTTACTGCATTTATTTCATTTAATTTTTCTATATTGCTCACTAATAGTAGGACACATATCTTATAGTGGTTGCCTACTAGGATTAGTCTCACACCCTGTTTGGGTCCTTCTCTTCATCCCAAATAGGTTATATGGTTGCAGGTGTGGATAAGGATTGTGGTCCTTCTACTTCATGTACATGATTGACAGTTGGAGCTAGAGAGCACAGGATAGAGCATATGCTTGAGATGCTGCTGGAGTTTCTCTTTAATTTTCGTACTTTGTTTCTCAGTTGTATTTTATCACATTGCTGTGTTTTCAACTTTCCTTAGATACTTGTACCTGCTTCGTTGTTATCATAATTTCTATATATTCGCTGCTTCCGCTATTAGTTTCAGTCATTGTATGTTGTTTATTGCTTCCGTTATTGACTGTTATTTCCTTTACCTTGTATACCTTACCAAATGAGGGCATATTTTCCCCCAATGACTCACCAAGACCCTTGATGCTAGTCGACAGCCTCTGGCATTTGGGGAAATGCACTTGAGGTCATATGGCAAACCGGGTACGGGACAACAGTTGAGTGGCTCTGAATTTGGTTCATTATAAAGTGGTATAGAGGGAGGTTCTTTCTTTTCTATTGACTTATTGTTTGGAGACATTAGACAGGGGTAGGAAATAATAGTTAAATGGTAAATAGCTGTGCCCGAGAGTTCTAGAACCTGTGTATAGGGAAAAAGCTAGGTTACCTTGAATATTTCAATTTTCGAGTTTTGCAAATTTTATAGTTTAATTGATTTCACCATTGGGTGGTGCACTGGTTTTGTGTTGTTACTGTTTATATGATTGTGGTTCTATTTTTTTTGCAACCCGATGAGATGAGGGTGTTCCATCTTATGCATCGTATAGGCACTTGTTTGGAAATCACATGTCATGAATTTTGTCCTGCCATCTAGATTGCATTAGAAATTTCATGATGTTGTGATAGAATTTGTGATAGTCTATGCATGTTATTGTGATAGCTACTGTGATAGAATACCTGGTATGTTGATAGGGTATAATTTTTTAGAGAATCTTTATCATAGATGCAAAACATTGGTCTTAGAGGTGTTATGGGCCCCCGAAGATTGGAATTTGGTGTATCGTGAGTTTTTTTTACTGTTTAATTGTTATATGCATTGTTATGATGCCAAGATTTGATTCGCATGGAGTATGGGCCCCCACAGATTAGAATTTGGCACATTAACACTTGTCTTTCTATGTTTTTGGGCTCTAGTACAGTTCTGAGGCTACTGTCTGGAAAACCCAGAATACACAACATGTACATCACGAATACACATTTTGTAGTTTTTAGCTGTGTCACTGACATGGTGGGCAAGGACACGGGGTTATGAAAGTTCATGTATGAACATGTCATGTATTGGTTTAGCATGCCGTGTAGTATGAAGTTGGTACCCCAACCATGTCACGAACAACACATGCCATTTTTCCATTTCAAATGTACGTCATGTCTAAATCTTACACATTGTGTAGTATGATCTAGGTACCCAGCCGTGTGCCAAACAAAACAGGTCGGTAGTACCCTTTCTCTCACAGGCCATGTCCTCCTGAAACACGCCATGTAGTGTCAGACTTGTATCTTTCCGTGTAGCTAATCACACGGTATGTTAGGAATTATTAGTACACACTGTGTCTTTATTGAACACGTCGTGTAGTGCGATCTAGGCACATAGGTCATTCCACTAACAACACAGGCCAGGTGAAACTGGTTAAGTACACACCGTGTATACCTTAAACACACAGTGTAGTTTTTTCTTAGGAGATCCATGTGGCCTAAACGTGTAGAAGGACTCAAGAAGGGAAGGGAAGTCAAGAACACACCATGTGTTGGGACAACACGCCAAGTATCTGGGGTGTTACACGACCAGTTTAGCTAGGAGTACACGCCCATGTAAATTACTTAAGGGAACGGGTCGTGTAGTATTTATACACACCATGTAGTCATGCTTTGTTTCTTTTGAATGATTCTTTCCCTGTTCCCTTCATATACTCCTAGTTTTCAGTACTTGGTATTGTGATCTAAAGTGTTATTTTGACCTTGTAGAGTCATGGCACCGAGATGCCCTCCCATTGCACATCAAGAATCATGCAGTGACCGTACGCCTGATACAGTAGGTCAGGTACTACCAGTAGTTCCACCTATCATTCCGGACATGGAACTTGAAGTGATTCCATACACTGGTGTCGATGCTCAGTTCAGAGAGGGTTTCATGAGATTCATATAGACCTTTTAGATAGATCAGCATATTGCCCCATCTATGGAAGAGATGACGTGGGTTTTTCAATAGCAGAATCCTCCCACGTTCACAGGGGATGGAGGACCACAGGCTGCGAAGTCATGTCTAGAATCCATGATATCCATCTTGGAGCATCTGGAGATGCCTCCAAAGAGGAGAGTGAATCTCGTGACTTATATGTTGCGAGACTCTACCAAGAGATAGTGGGATGTGGTTTCACAGATAGGGCGCAAAAAGGAAATGTCTTGGGACAAGTTTCAGCATATGTTCTACGACTACTTCTACTTGGCGATGCTGAGGGATGATAGAGACAGAGTGTTCCTGAACCTGTAGTAGGGTACTCTCACGATTATGGATCATTCCTCTCACTTCACAGATTTATAGCGTTTCACTCCCGTTCTTGGGAATGACGATTTGTTTTTAGCAAGGATTTTTTAGGAAGGCCTATGGTCGGACATCAGATCACAGGTGAACGTCTTCCAGTTGACTTCTATTACTTTGATAGTCAACCAGGCGCTTATCATAGAGAGAAAACTAAAGTAGATTGGGGCTCTGGACTAGATTTTATTGGCTTCCAGGGTTGATTTGTTTCAGGTAGATAGAAGGAACCACCACCGAGAGTCTACAAGAGGTGACTCGAGGAAGCGAGGTATTCCTTTTGGTAGACAAGATCTTCTGTCTGGCAACTAAGTGGTGTGCTATCAGTGTGGTAAAAATGGGCATAAGAATCCTCAGTGCCCGAGAGACCCACTGGAGTGTCGATCATGCGAAAAAATGGGTCATCTGCATCATTTCTGCAAGGTTCTTCTTCCAGTGGCTAGTGAAGGAGGACCAGTTTCAAATCCACGCATAGGAGTAGGATTACCAGTTCCGTAGCAGACTAGGGGTTGGAGTTCTTGATGACGTTCAGGCCAGGGTAGAGGTTGTGGACATAGTGGTCAGGCTCATGGAGGGTCATCTCAAGGATCTCAGGCTTCTACACAAATCCACGGTGCAGTACATACTTTTGCGGTAGAGCATATTCATCAGGAGCAAGATCTTGGACCTTATATAGTTCAAGGTATGATTTTAGTAGCCTCAGTTTTATCCTCTTCACTTTTCAATATAGGATCTTCTCATAGATTTATTTCTATTCACACTATGGAGAGCCTTAGAATTACTGTTTATATTTCTAAAAATATGATGACCCTAGACACTCCCTTGGGAACTAGAACTGCTAGCTTGCGTCATTTCTTAGAATTCCCCCTTGAGATTGGTGGGTGATGTTTTTCATGGAGTCTCTATGTTTTGGAGATGACATGCTATGATTTAATTCTTAGAATTGACAGGTTAGTTCCCTTTTAGGCCTTTATCGATTGCTATCACCGTAGGGTGAGTTTAACATCACCAGAGGGCGGATCTTTTCTTCACAATGGTGAATGGAATGTCCAAGAAAGCAAAGCTAGACTAGAGAATCATGGGTTGGGAAGTGTTACGGCCCAGATTTCCAGCTTATATATAGATGACCAGGGGACTTCTTGATAGTTTTTTCTCCTGTGGTTTATCGCTTTCTAGATGTCTTTCTAGATGACTTTTCGGGTCTGCCTTTGGAATGAGATGTAGACTACTCTATTGAGCTTATGCTAGTAGGGGTACAAATTTCCATTCCACCTTAAAGGATGGCTACACCTGAGTTGCAGGATCTCAAGAAGCAGTTGGAGGAGTTTCAGGCAAAGGGTTTCATCTGACCCAGTACTTCTCCTTGGGGTTCGCATGTCCTATTTGTGAAGAAGGAAGACGTCACCCTTAGGCTTTGTGTGGATTATCATAAGCTGAACCAGTTGACGGTCAAGAACTGATATCCATTTCCACGGATGGATGATCTCTTTAATCGGCTTTGGGGAGCCAGAGTGTTCTCAAAGATCGACTTGAGATCTGTCTACCATCAGTTGCATGTCAGGCCATCTGATATACCTCTTACAGCCTTTCGGAGCAGCTGTGGTCTGTATGAGTATTTGGTTATGTCGTTTGGTCTCACGAACGCGTCAGAAATTTTTATAGCACTAATGAACAGAGTTTTCCATCCTTACATATATTCTTTCATGGTTTTTTTCATGGACGATATCTTGGTGTACTCTAACACTCGACACGACCATGCTACCCATCTTGAGATCATTTTGAATACACTGAGGGAGCATCAGTTATATGTTTTGCTATCAAAGTGCCACTTTTAGATGCACAATATTCACTTCCTGGGTCATGTTATCTCAGATACAGGAGTATCAGTAGTCCTAGAGAAGGTGAGAGCAGTAGTTACCTGGGAGTAGCCGAAGAATGTCTTCGACGTATGATGTTTCTTAGGGCTGGCTGGTTACTACATGCATTTTATACAGGACTTATCATTCTTAGAAGTATTGTTGATGGGATTGAATAAGAAAGGGGTGAAGTATGTTTGGTTAGAAGCCTGCGATTTAGTCTTTCAGGAGCTGAAGGGGAGATTGACATCAGCATTGATCCTATTTTTTCCAGAGCCAGGCAAGAGTTATATAGTTTTCTTTTATGCATTTTGCATCGTTCATGGAACAATTCTTATGCCGGAGGATCATCTAGTTGCATACGAATCTCAACAGTTGAGGGAACATGAGAGGAACTATCCTACACATGACCTTGAGTTAGCTGCAGTCGTTCATGTTTTGCATTGTTGGAGACATTATCTTCTAGGAGAGAATTTTGTGGTATATACTGACCACAAGAGCCTCAAATATATCTTTACACAATGTGACATGAATCTGAGACAATGGAGGTGGGTTGAATACCTATAGTTTTTCAATTTCGATCTTACTTATATTCCTAGAAAAGGCAACGTTGTGGCAGACGCACTGGGCAGGAGGACACAGATATAAGCAGTTCAGGAGGCCAGTAGTGAGTGGAAGCTTATGGCTATGTTCTCTGAAATGCATTTGGAGGTGCATGACAGATAGGGTCAGACTTTACTTTCTTCTGTAGCTATTAACTCTACCCTTCTTGACCAAGTTCTAATGAGACAGATATCATATTCTGAAGGCCTATTCCTACGGGAATGTGTGTCAGGAGAGGACCCTCTTCCCAGATGGATTGTAGGCGAGAATAAAATCTTGTGTTCCTAGGGATGTGTATGGGTGACAATAGATATACGCAAGGAACTGATGTAAGAATTTCATTCCTCAGTTTGGGAAGTTCATCCTGGCGTCACCAAGTTGTATTGTTATCTACACCACCAATATTGGTGGCCAGGTATGAAGAGAGATGTTGCTAGTTTTTTCATGAGATGTTCCACCTGTCAGCAGGTGAAGGGAGAGCACCAGCGACCAGCAGGGCTTTTATAGAAGCTACCCATTCTTGAGTGGAAGTAGAATGATGTCGCAATATACTTCGTGACAGTGTTACCGAGATCACCTCAAGGGAATGGAATTGTATGGTTTGTCATTAACAGGATCACGAAGGTTTCTCACTTCTTGACGATTTAGGATACCTTCAGTGATGATGATCTTGGATGGTTATACATCCGTGTGATTGTAAGCTTGCATGGGGTTCTGAGTACTATCATTTCAGATAGGAAAGCCTGCTTTACGTTAAATTTCTGGTAAGGGTTACAGAGATCTTTGGGTACACAGGTACTTCTGAATACAACTTACCATCCCTAGACAGATGGCCAGTCAGAGCGCATGATTTAGGTGCTGGAGGATATGCTGTGAGCATGCGTCCTTGATTTTGGAAGTTCTTGGGAGAAAAATATACCTCTAGTGTATTTTTCCTACAATAATAGTTTTCAAGCAAATATTCAAATGGTACCTTATGAGGCCTTTTATGGTAGACCGTGTTGATCACCCTTGTGTTGGATGGAGGTAGGAGAGGCAGCTATGCTGGGATCTCGTCATGTTCAAGAGACTACAGAATATGTGGAGTTGATTCAAAAAGTGACGGATACTACACAGTCTCAGCAGAAATCTTATGCTGATCAGAAGAGACGTCCTTTGGAGTTCAAGGTCGGAGATTAGGTTTTCCTACGTGTTACCCCGAAGTTGGGACACAAGAGGATCTAGAGGCAGGGTAAACTTTCACTGAGATACGTCGGGCTATTTGAAGTTCTGGAAAGAGTTAGGCTAGTTGCATATAGGTTTTAGTTACCCTAGAGGTACCAGACTATTCACATCATCTTCCAGGTTTCTCAGCTTCGATGCAATTTCTCAGTCTCGTCTCATGTTTTTCAACCCGAGGTGGTTGGGTTGGTGTAGGATGTATCTTTTGAGGAGCATCCTATCAGGATTGTTGATCATAGTGCAAAGGTACTCTGTGGCTGATCTATTATTTTGGAGTGGGTGGTATAGAAGCACAACCGTGTTCATGATGAGACTTGGGAGAGGGAGGCCGATACACGATCACAGTGGCCAGAGTTGTTCGACGTTTCTTCTTCTCCACCTTATTATGGAAATTCGGGGATGAGTTAATTTAAGGGGGAATTTTGTAAGAACTCAGATCTTCATTTCTGTTATGTTTTTTCTTTTTCTGGTCATTTTTAAGGAAAAGATGAAAATATGGAAATTTTCTAAGTACACGCCATGTACTTTATAAGTACACATTGTGTACTTTGATCCCATATGAGACAGTGTGCTGGCCATGTTCGGGCCACACACACAGTGTGTAGGGGCGATGTGGAGGCCGCTTAATGCAGTTTACAGAAAAGGCAAGTACATGCTGTGTAATCAAGAAGTACACAGAATGTACATTTCTTTTTATTAAATTAAATAGACCAAGGTTGAGTCTAATCCCTATTTCTGTCTTCTTCTTCTCCTAATTACGTCGAGAGCGTCCAAGGAGGCCAAATATTTTCCAAGCTACTGATCTGTCACTAGTTATCTAAATTGAACATTGTCGGTTGCAATAGAATCACAGCAGTGAGTTCTTGGTTCTTACTTGGCCACATTTCCTGATTATTTCTCTTATGATAGTTATCTAAGGTTGAAAATTTTAGGCGTTTTTTCATATCTTCCCTGTTCTAGGATGATTCACAGGCTGAGGTTCAAGTATATCGATCTCCTAGGATCGAGGTAGGTGGTTTGTTGCCCTACATTGAATGTTTTTGAGTTTTTTTGCAAAAACTGTCAGATTCCCATGTATCGGGTATCTCAGGTTAGGGTTTTGAAAATGTATTATTATATGCCTTATATTTTTTGTATTCTTGAGGTTGTTAGATGATTACTGATTGCTTTCTATCATGTTAGAGGATCACCCCATGGGTATTTTCATTATTTTGGTTGTTTACCGCTAGTTGTCTTAGGTTGCCTGTGAGGAATACCTTTTTGCACTAATTTCCTGCCTTGATATAATTGATTTCATGTATTTCCAGCTATTTATATGATATTGATGCATTTTAGATATTAGCTAAGTATTTGTTGAACTTATTTAGTGCTGCTGACAGATGATTATGCAAGACTAGACAACTCAGGGCTGTGTGGAGCTGGTGCTATTGACTAAATAGGGAATTGATGATTAAGGGATTCCCTAGAGAGTCTGTTATAAATTAGTATCGTTTACAGGACCTATAGTAATTTGAATTTTTGATTCCTCAGAGTGTCCTTAGTTACATATCGAGACTATCAGGAGGATTAGATGTAAGTTCTTCCTCAGGGAGTCTATACCTATCATTGCAAGACCACCAGGGAATTGACAGTGAGTGCTTCCGAGAGTGTTTGTGCCTTTGTATGATTACATGACTATAGGGGTCTTCCAATATGAGCCACCGATAGAGTCAGTGTGAATATTTTTTTGTTGGTTGTGATGAGTCCACCAAGCCAAAGAACAAGCTTGTGTTTTTTTACTATTTGTAGTATAGGTAGTCTGATGAGATACCTATTGTGTAACTTTCTATGCTTTGGGAATATAGAGATGTAGCTAGATTCCTTGGGTGATAATTAAATGACTAAATTAAATTACTAAATAAATGTGAATGGAGATTTTTAGGATTGTTTACTTTAGTTTAGTCATGTTTCATGCTGCATTTATTTCATTTACTTTTGCTATATTGCTCACTGACAGTAGGGCATAGATCTTCTAGTGGTTGCCTACTAGGATTAGTCTCACACCCTGTTTGGGTCTTGCTTTTTGGCCCAAACAAGTTATATGGTTGTAGGTGTGGATAGGGATTGTGGCCCTTCTAATTCAGGTACATGATTGCGGGTTGGAGCTGGAGAGCATAGGACTGAACTTAGTCTTGCGATGCAGCTAGAGTTGGTGTTTACTTTAAGTACTTTGTTTCTTAATTGTATTTCAGCACATTGTTATGTTTATTTCTTTCCTTGGATACTTGTACCTGTAGCGTAGTTATCATTATTTCTATATATTCATTGCTTCTGCTATTAGTTTCAGTCATTATATGTTGTTTACTACTTCTGTTATTAATTGTTATTTTCCTTCCCATGTATACCTTACCAAATTAGGGCATTGTTTCCCCAATGACTCACCAAGGCCCTCACTGCTAGTCAGTAGCCTCTAGAATTTGGGGAAATATGCTTGAGGTCATTTGGAAAACTGGGTACGGGACACCAGTTGAGTGGCTCCGAATTCGGGTCGTTACAACTATGTCCTATTTAAAAGTGTGAAATGAGTACATCAATGTATAAATGGATTAATATAAGGCAACCAAAATGTTAAATGATTTTAAACTAATCACGTGAATGATACTTCTATCAAAATGAATCTTTAAAAATTAGGAACATTCTAACTAGAAATATTGTGCTCGACCTCATCCTATTCCTCCTAGGACATTGTCCAAAGGCATATCATATGTAGAAGAAATAACATGTGTAGACATATACCATTTGATGTTGAGTAAATCATACCTAGTATAAAAATGAAAAATCACCCAACATAAAGAATAAATGGGGGGAAAATAAAAATAATGTATAAAATCAAGACAAAAATACTCATCATAGACACCAAGTATCAATGTGAGGTCAAAAAATTCATTTTTCATAGGATTAAAGTCAAGGATCTTAAGTGATTATCATCCATAGAAGTCAGTATCAATTTTATGATAGCATAGATATCACTCATCTCATAGGTCATTCACATCAGGCCATACCATGATGAAGTAAATGATTGATCTCAGAACATGTTGATAAAATGATAAGGGATCACACCCATGGATTATGGGGGAAACATAACACTATAAATACTATTCCACTAGGGTGCAGATCAGACTCCCTAGCAGTAGGTAATAAGATAACTGACCCAATATATGGGATATTTTTATGAAATCACACCTCATAGAAAAGTTATGGAAACTTGAATCTATCTAGGACTAATCCAAATAGGGGATCAATAATTATATTCTCAAGATGGAATAACTCAATATGCCCTTATAAGGATGTAAAAAGGAAACATATCATATTTATACATGACTAAACTAAATAAGATAAGGTCTCTATCATGTCTTATAATAATTAAATGGAGTGTATAGGGAATACATGGTGTTCCTTGTATTGTTTGGAATTTATCTTTTCCATTCATGTGCACATGTCTTTCAGCCGATTTCAAATAACTCTATTTGTTCTCATGTACAATGGACATTCCCACGTACTTTGGTCATGCTCTTGAGCACTGGTTATGTTTGTGGCCATTTTCCAGGTCTATTCCAATGTGCCCCTATGGTATACGACGATATCCGAGAAATTGTTATGTGAAATTTAAATGGACACATGATGTGTTGTATTTATATGTACACATAAACACTAATAATCATATAAAGGGATCCACATAACATGTGTTCATTCAATCTACATATTTTAAATATATATATTTTAACTAATATCTAATCTGTAATACTTTATTCACTCATTCCACCACCTCCATAAATTATACTATGAATCATGACCATAAATCCTAGATATTGGGTTAACCAATAATGTTCCATCTTTGATATCAATTTTCTAACCACATGTACATTTGGAATTAGATTCTAGTAACAAAACAAATCCAAATAACTACACCAAGAATGAAGCAACCCAAAATAATAAATATATATCTTCTTGTATTGTCATCACACCATGATGGTGCATTAGGTTCTGATATTGAACCCACTGAAATGACCTTTAGTGATAAATAACAATTGATCAATAATTTATTTTTAGGTATATTCATACCAACAGTCATAAGGAACACCACCAATAAACCCTTGAAGAAAAATGTGATAGATAAAAGAAAGAGTGATCATTGGTTTATTTTCATTTTTTTGTATTTTCATAATATATTTTTCAAAAATCAATGATTGTAGAAGAATAAACATTGATCAAAAGTTATATCAATCCCTAATTCTATGAAAATAATAAACTACTTGAAATCAATCATCAATGCATAAATTAATCTGAAAAATAGATTAATTAAAATTTTAACTTAGATAATAAAAATTGTGTTTAATCTAAAAAAAGAATCTTACCCTAATATTAGATCAATACCCAATGAATAACGGTTTCTCATTGTTTCCCTTTTAATGATCTAAGAACTCCTTTATTAGAGATGAACTTAAAGGAAAACTCACGATTAATCTCCAATATCATTAGAAAAACTATATATCTCTCATATATACCTCTAAATAATTAGGGTTCTGTGTATAAACCTCATTTTTTTCTTAACTATGTTTAAATAGAAAAATCAGGTCTAGGCTATTAATTTACCCAAGAGTAAATTAATTAACTAAATTTTTTATTAACTCACACGTGACTACTCTTAATAAAATAACCTAAAACACACAAATTTTATGTTACACAACGGGTAAACTGACATTCAAAATTTAATTATACTCCCATATTTCCCTTCTGTAATAGAATTAGTTACATACTCCGTTATTTTAACAAAATAATAAAAGCACATGGTATAATATATTAATAGTTTCTATTATATCAACATAGAGGCTCTAAAATACCGTGAATAATGTTCTTACTTGACCCCTAGATTTGAAAATATTATTCAAAATATTATAAAGTGTTGTAAGGAAAAAATATTGTTATTACATTCTCCAAACTTTTGGTCCTTTTTTCCAAAAAAATATAAAATAATACTAGAAAGGATGATGATACTGAGCTTGAATATGTCTTTATCGCTCCCATGTTCTATCATAGGGTTTATTAGGATTACATCAAACACACACCAAATGAATAACACACTAATGACAGATCTTTATTTTATGATCCACATTCTCGATAGGGTAATATATGATGGTTGATCCATCCTCAATGTATAGATAACCACATTAGAAAACATGATTCGGGTCATAAAAATACCACATACCCTACAAAATTTCTAATACATAGTGTAAAAAATCTTACTATGATTATAGTATAATTTGGAAGCCACCTACCAGAACATATATATATTCTGTAAGGTTTAAATGATGTGATGATATAAATTGACACCCTAAAATAATATATGTAATCCTAACTGATGGGATACCTTTTGAAACATATGGTTATCCTAATTGAAATCAAATAACCTATGTAATATGTCTTTATAATACTTTTAATTAAAACTAGTTTCTATGTGTCCACTCGTGGATAATATTCATCCTTTTTTTCAACCTTCAAACCATCTTTAGGGCCATGAGTGTAGACTCTACTAGATAATTCTAGTAATCGAGTGACCATTTAGGTATCCCGTACTAGTCCTTGAATAGTTCTATACATATATTTGATTAGTATCTATTGGTATATGAATACTCTAACAAGGGTAGTTGATGATACCAACTATGTCCAAAGTTCAATATTATAGCCAAAATAATGTCCTCTAGAACATGAATGGCCTATTAACTAAGGTTGTATCTCTAAGTATAAAATAAATTGATCTACAACAATGGTGTCTTAATGGATTCCTATAATATAATATATATCTTCATGTGAATTGAGAATCATAGTATGACATGATATTTTTGGGAAATTCACAAATTTGTATTATCTCTTGTATGTGAAGGCATCTCATGATATCCACTGATGTCTGCTCTTATATGGTTATGATGTGGGGTCAATTGTTGAGTAAGTATATAAAATATATATAACATTGTGAAATATTATTTATCATGGAATTACAATCATGATGTCCAAGGATATATCATCCCCCTTCCACTCTAACACCTCAAGTTATTATGCCAAACATTCTTGAAATTGGTGCTTAACCTTCACTTGCTGACAGGAGAGGAATCAAGAGATAAACACAACTACACGCCTCTTCATTCTTAGGAAAAAATGATTTAAATAAAGTTTTGAGTACATTTTTATACTTTATTATTTAATTCTAATGACAATGAAATAAACTTCCTCAGTGCCTACCGTCAAACAATGAAAAGTATCATCATATATACTAAGAAAAAAATGATGTGATCCCCACCAAAAAAATCCATCATGAGCACATCCAGTGAATATATAGCCACATAAGGAGTCTCAACATACATCTCCATGAAGATCGTACCTAAAAATATGAATAATATTTTTTGTATCAACCTTTAACTAGAGGTAATCTACACTATACTCATCCACTATGTAAAATAACAAAGATTCCAACTACTCTGACACCTTACCCAATAACTATGAATAAGATCTCCTACTGAGTGTATTCGCTACAACATTCCCATTTATTTAAGTATAGATAATTAAAAATTCTTTGTAACGCTAAAACAATAGCCAAATAATATGTCAAAATTTAATATATATTTATGAAAGTATATATGTGATACTATTTTTATTTGAATTGGTGACTAACAACTCACCCATAAGGTAGTTATATAACATTTAATGAGAGACTACCACTAATTCCAAATACAGATTGAGGGTCATGTAATTATTCTAATGGGGACTTATCATCTAAGACACATAGTTAGTTTCCACCCATCTCAACATTATAATTCAACCAAGAAAAGTTCTAGAATAATTAAAGATAATCATGTACCCAACACCCACTTATGAAAATATCATGATATAAGATCTCATGGACATTTGTAGTAAATCATGAAAGGAATATTGGAAACTTTATGTCTACCTATAATGCTTCCCCTTTTGGGATAAGGAATTCATCTATATTGATATCATGGGAAAATAAGGTTATAATCTCTAGTAGTGATGTGCCAACCCAATGAATCTCTATACCTCAATCAATTTTTTAGGTGTCTCACAAGCTTGAACCACCACTATATTAACTGGATACTCTACTACACCAACTTCTGCGATGACATATCCATAGAGGTGGAACTTGCAAATATAGACTAACATTTCAAGAGATTCCCATAATGATGGTTCTCTCTCATATATGACTAGGAACACAGTCAAATTTATCTATTGAACCCCCCATAATGATGATTACACAAGTATTTCATTGACTACTACTAATAAAACCCATTTCATGAATGGATGAAATATTCTAGTCATTATTTTGATGAAAAATATATAGTTGGTCATCATATTGGGTGGAATCAAGATAATGTCATAGTGACTATAGCTACATCAAAAAGGAATATATGTTATATCGACCATTCAATCTCAGAGCTGGTGATAACCCGACCTGAGGTAAACCTTTTAGAACCAACTCCCTCCTTTCAACTGATCAAAGTGGGAATTGATTCTCATATTTGGAAACAATTCTTGAATGTAAAATGATTCAGGATATGTTAATACACACATATCCTCAATGTTGTATTCTCTTTCTGAAAACAAAATTGGGGCTTCCCTTGGGGAAATGGTTATTCTAACATATCCATTTTCTGCAAATTTTCAAACTGTGCCTTAAAATCTCAAATTATAATAGGTTTTATCTGATATGTTGTAATATATATGTAGTATTTCGTTAAGAGAAATTTAATTCATAAATTGATCACTTGGTGCAGAGGATTTTCAGAAACATCCTCAAGGAATATGTCATCATACTCTTACCACAATGTAGGAATCTTAATTCCCATAAAATCATAGTGTTTAAGGATAATAATATTCAATTAATTATTAATCATTTGTAACCTAAAATTTATGATCCTATCATAATCTTCTTATACCTACATATCTCAAATAAATGATTAACCCATATCATCAACTCAGACACAACACATCTTTAACCTGAAATAGTCAATATTTTTAGTTAATATAGGGAGGTAGTAAATACCTATAATGATTTCATAATGACTTATTATGGCCAAAAAATAAATCCCATAATAATCACTCTCCTCCATTGGTCAATTCATATTTTTGTAAAAAAAATATTTCATTTAATATCCCATGTTACGAGTCTCTCAATGAAAGGGTTAATGTAACGACTCCACTATAATATCTAAATCATTTAAAGGGGATGTGAAAAGAAAAGAGTGGATCAGGAATGTATCTTTAAATAATTTAGCTAATGTAATGAAGATAATGATCTTACCTATAATCATTCTTAGAGCCTCTAGTGCATAATCCTCTATTTCTTGATGCTTCCCTCATCCCTGACCACCTACACCCTATTCCTGGTGTGGACCACCTGGGGGTTGTATTGAAAATAGATTAAAATATTAGACACCACCCTCTACTCTCCAATTTCCACTTGAACATTGTTCACCCTACATACATCCCTTATATAGACTATTAATTTTTAATGTAGGTCCTTTGACTATCTCCCTATCTGCAATATGGAAGGTCAATAAATATCATGTAATATTTCCTACCCCAACATAGGACTAACATTACATCTCCCCCTGTTGACAAGAACTATCTTAAGAACCGTGAACCATAGAACCCCTATAATGTGGATCTACCCAGAAATTTACCACATTCTTGGATCATTTATACTATCATTGGATACTAAATACTGATGTCTTAGATACATGGTTCCAACTACCAGATCAAATTATCAGTGGCCACTCAACTAAGAATCCCTACACCACTAAGGCATGATGTATCACTCGTGTATAGAAAGATATAGTGATGGATACCACTCCATACTAGATATAATAGTTAATTATGGGATCAATTATCTATGATAGCTTTTATTCATCAACATACATTAACATGGTGTGTCACAAGTTGTTAGAACCATAAGACATATTCCCTTCCTTACATGTTGTAGTTCTCAATATCCAGAAGAACTTTGAGTTTTTTTACTTCTATATAGTGTTCTAGAACAACCTAAAACACTTTTTGTATCTACCTATATATAAAATTCAATGTGTTCTTTTCCTGTGAACATCATCTACTTATACTTCCAAAATAATCGGCTACTCAACGGGTGGAGGTAAGAATTGAAAAAATTAGAGGGACCACATAATAGAACTAATGATAATCCATATCACTATATGAATAATCATTATTATCCTAACTTTAAATCCTAGAATTCTATAATCATGGACCCATCTAGAAATAGATAACACATTCCATAGTCGAAAATTATATTTGGATACTTACTAATGAATGATATGGAATCCACAATCCAATCATTTTTTATTCTGGTATGTTTTTTCTCCAACAAGTTCATATATATATCGAGAAAAAAAGAATTTTATCATTGTCTGGGTGAATAAATACAATATCCACCAAACCATTACTATATTACTTAGTCTAAGATCTATACATGATAAAGTTAACACTTTTTCCCATGATCCAATATCAATCCTCACAGCTAAACTCTCCCTAACATGTGGTCTTAAGATGAACTATCTAATACCTTTGTATCACAACCTAACCCAATAATTACCACCTTGCTAGTTGTATGCTATTTGTTACACACCAGTCATGCATCCAATATGACATGGGCTAGTGACTAACACCGAGTAAGTAAACCTCACACATGGGAGTAATCATCCTATGTTTCATGTAAAGCAATAGTCATCTCTAAACGTTGAGGCAATTAATATTTTAATAAAAAACAACTATAAAGATATATATGTACACATAAATCCCTTAGAATAGTATGAAATATGTGCTATAATTAAAAATGGGAAGAATAAAATCCCACCAATATTATAATGGTTTCTATCTTGCAAGTGAGAAGGGGGATACTTTCAAAATTATACTCTGAGAACCGACTAATGTTTTTCAAGAAGAACAATTCCCCCACCTTCTTATATTTTTCTAATGACATAATCAAAATTAATTTCATAAACATATGAAATAACATGTATAGGTATATCCCATGTAGGGCTGAGTATATCATGCCAAGTAGAAAAAACTACAATCCAGAAATATAAAGAGTCAAAGGGGTTCTAGTCATAAGAAAGGATAAAATAAATGTAGTTATACTGAATATATTAATGAAGTGTCAATGAAAGGTAAAAAACATAAGTTTATTAAAGGATTCCACATGAGAGTTTAAGATAACACTTTTCCATGACGACTAACTCATTGGGTCTTACTAACATATATAGAACTAATTAGAGAGGTTATTCCTGTCGGGGCTCTCTAATAATAATTACATACTAGAACTTAGAATATTCATATATTAAAATATTATATTGCACACGGGATAATTTTGGATACCTAACCCAACGTGGAGTAATAGACTATGGTTGGGGTGACACACCCTAAAAGTAATTTACGAGATACTAAACCTAAAATTGGGATAAATAATATGGGATCACATAACGATCCACATGGATAGATACCTAACTCTAAATAAAACTAAACTATTGAGGGGATTATTTATCCTATGATCATGTTAGGATACATAATTGTACACTTATTGGGGAGGAATAAGGAAATGTACCCTATAGATAATTGACTAAACTGTATATGATGGGGGATCTAAATTATCATTGGATACATACATGTTTTTTACAGGGAATGCATGGGATTTTATGGTCAGTCAAAAATTTCAATGTTTTTCCCCTGATCATTTCCTTCACCCCATAGTGATGTATTCTAGTCAATCCTATGTAAACTTGTCATGCCCATGTACTCTAGTTCTTCTAATGTACATTTTTTTGTGATAGTAACCTTAATTGTTTACATGGTTGTATACAAATGTAGTGTACTCTAGTTCCATGATCAAGGATTAAATAGTGTGAGAATGTTCCCATGGTGTTTGATATTTTTATCCACATGTAAACACTATATAATTTGGAAGTGAATCCACATTGCATGTATTGACATTAACTACATGTTTTGAAACATCATTTTTTCTAGAATATACATACTATTTTATGTGTATCAACCATTTCAATACTACCATTGATTCTCCATGAAACCATGTTTATTGTTCTTGAAACTATGTTTGACTATACATAATCTATCACTAGTGGCTAGATATCAGCTACAAAAACATTCATGTGTCTATTCTTGTCAAACTGAATTGTTGCATTGCTAAAACATGAATTAAAGAAACATCCCATTTAAACACTTTATTTTTCTTCATCATCATCAAAAATAAATTATGATATTTATATAATCCCTATAATAATAATAAAAATATTCATCATTCTAAATATATATTAAAAAATATTGAATTAATTATTCTTTCAAACCACCAATAAAATGGAACACCAAAGATAAATAATCAATGAATAATAGGATAAAATAAAAAAATAGAAGAGTTTGTGACAAACATCATCCATTTTCATATTTTTCTTGATTCATTGATACAGTAAATGGTGATCATAGAAGAATAATCAATGACCATCATCTCTCTAAACTGTTCTTAAATTTGGTAAGATAAAAAAAACTAAAAATCAAACAACGATATGATATTTATTCTTCTTAAGGAATTATATTGAATCATACAATATATAATCAAAAAAATGATTACAAAATAAAAAATTAATTTCAAACCAATAAATTATATTGATAAATAATGATAAAGGATTGTATTTTAATGTCATTGGTCATATCCAGTAACTCATTGGTTATAGAAGAACCCCTTAACAAAATTATCATAAATCATTGATCTTATTAACATTAACAATCCTATCTTCCATGGACCGATAAATATCTAGGGATATGATCCAAACCCAATGATATCAATAAAAATAGTTTTATATACTCGGAGACAAGGTCTTGGATTTTTAATAACCCATATTTCAATTACTTAATTAATTATTATATTAATTAATCTATGACTACTGATAAATAAAATACTTGATGTAAAAAATGGTGATGTCGCAAATGGGTTAAGAATATAATTCCAAATATAATGGTGGACATAGATTTCTTATCTAAAATAAAACTGATGATATATTAGATTATATTAGGAAAATGATTTGAATGTGATATAATATATTTTATATTTTTATTATATCTACACCAATGCTCAATACCCCCTGATGTCTTAGAGTATCTTTACTCCTAGATCCTTTTTTTTTGAAATATTACAATTTTTTTACAAATAAAAAATATATTTTTTTATATGTATATATACAATGGAAAACATTTGATTGTGAAACACCATATTTTAATAATCCATATATGTAAAACAATTTCCACCAATGAGATATCATGATCATGATCAATCTCCTCCTATTATTACACATTAATGGAGTTTGGTTTTAGCTATTTAGTTTGGATATAAGAAATTCATTATGATTTTTTGTTAAGTGGGAAGGTAATTACATCATGTATTTAGCAGTTATAATACATTAAATGATCTAAAAAAGTCTATTATGAAATGATGTTAGTTTTTCCTATCTTCTAAGATGATGATGTTACATATGAATTAAATCACAATGAAAATCATGATCACCCACTGAAATATCCAAAAAGTGATACTGGTAGTTTTCATAGGATTTATGGAGACATTGAACTATTTATAGACTTATTCAAATCAACTATACTTTCTTCTTCATATATAGAACATGACTTAATCCAATCAAATACGTTATATAAAATCATCCCAAAGAAAATGATATCCAAAAGGTATCACATATATTTTTTCAAAAGATACTATTTAGATAAACTCATGACAACTATTTTTATATTTTTAGACAACCATGGGAGAAATATTTTATAACGAACCACTAAATTTAAGTATTTATATTCAAAGTTATACTCAAGAATTTGAATGTATGTCTCACTGTTTCCATCCATGTGAGGAACTTATGATGTGATTAACATCAAATGGGTGCTAATTTCCACTTGTAATCATATCGAAAACATATATTTATAATGTGGATATCTGTCAGAAGATACCGAAGAATGAAATCACTAGAGAATCATGATGTTTAGGTTAAGAAGATTCTCATGATCTTCCAAATTCATCATCTATTTATTATGATGAGAGTGAATATATTTCACAAGATAACCAATGATCACCCAAATAAAAAATTCCAATGTAGTATTTTTTGGTAAACTAACTAGAATACCTATGGATATCTCATTCAAAATCTACATTGTAATGGGTAAATAATGAAACAAAATTTTTTCTTTATCGATCCACCATATTCTTATAGTATTTGTGGATGTTTGAAACCAAATATGAAACCACAACCACATATTGGACCTCCAATAAATATTTCCATAATTATGATATGACATTTTAGTCCTATGGTGTAAATATTAAAAATAATGATGTATAATTTCAATCAACACATTTATAAGATCTATCAATATGATTGATAATCATAAATAATTCAAGGTGTGATCCGGAGACTATTAATAATCTTTCAATGTCTCTCCACAAAAAATTATTTCTCTAAAGTGATGAAAATCAATGTATATCTGTTATCTAAGATAAATTTGACCATTAAATGAAAAATTGGATTCTTCACAATATAAATATAGCTTCCCATAATATTCTTCTACATATAAGTATATCTCATCTAATCGAATCATCATAGACCATTGCTTAACTAATTCCTTAAAGTCTTTATTTGGTAACATCCTTCTTAACACATCACTAACAAAATTACATTTTACATTTTTATATGAAATATCAAAAAAAATTAATGATAATTAAACCTTATTTATTATTTTAGTTTTTCATCTCTCTGGATGAAAATATACACCATGTTATTATGAATTTAATATATAATAATCATACCAATGGAGATATAGTGGTGATATGTGTAATATCGTGCAACACTACGACCAATTTGAGATCATGGGTTATATAAAACTTGTCCTGGGGAGTAGTTAATGAGAGCCATTGTCTACACCAAGTTTTCATTTACCATAAAACATATCAATCCCATACCTATGTTATTATATAATACATTATAACAAAAAACAAATTGAATAAGAATTAGGAATAATGATTAAGTTAATCTCACATTCAGTTCCTAAAATAATCTTTGAAAATTATCAATTTATAAAAACTAAATACACATAACAATTAACACATACATATAAAATTCAATCCTAGATAATTCCTAAAATACATTTACAATAACTTGACAATCCCATTATTCATTGTATTTAAAACATATTCTTAGGTTTCTCTCAATTATTCCCAATATGATTTTTTTGGATCGATTGAGGTGTTCACCTTAGATATTACATGAACCAAATAAATCACTTCTTAGATACAAAACAAAAATTTAAAAATATTTACATATATTTGTTTTAATGCTCTGTAAGAAACATAAAACTTATCCCTATGTTCTTCATTAATTTTGTAATGCACCAAAAATATTGAACAAAAAAACAAAACTAGAGTCTAATAACTACTAAAAGATTTGATTTATCAAAAAAATAAACACCATAAAACAATTATTAAGAATAAAATAATTATAAAGAATAAAAATAATTTTTATACATTATATTAAATTTTTACTTATGTAAATCATTTACTTCGTCTTTTAGATGAGGGATCCAAAATAAAAGATCAATAGAAAACTCTACCAATATCTATAGGTAATAACCCATAAAATAATCAGGAAATGCATCATTATACTCCTTCAAAATTTTAAGAAGAATACTACTTAAACACAATTTTTAGACGTCAATAATCATCTTATCTATTAGGCATGATATCATTTTAGCCTCAAGAACAGAATTATGATATCTCCATGATCTAGGATCTAACTCACCATAAAGTACAAGTGTAAACCCAACATGATATGGAAACTATATCCAATGATGATAAAAATCAATTAGGGATAAAAAATAACCGTTCAATAAATTTCATTAATGTGGTTTAATAAGTCATGAACATGAATTATGAAATTCCATATGACCTCAAAATTATTGATCATAAATAATCCCTTAGATCATTTAATTCATTGTTCCATCCTCCTTACCATCGAGTAGAAAAAATCCATCATAAATGGTAAAATCATCTTACATAAACCCAAAATTCCAATAAACATACATAAAATAACATAATGAGATACCCCAATATCAATAAATTTAAGGACTATAAAGAATGATAAAAATATATATGATTCCCACAGTAGTTGGAGAAACATTAAATTCATTATTTGTATTCACCACAACATAATGGTGTGCATCATAAACTCATCTCTAAGAATTATTTAGGACATCATTATCCCATTTTCATTATAACGGGATCTTCAACATTAATTTTCATCTTACCAACCCCTCTATCCTCTAATAAGGGTGGATGCAGCTATACATCCATATGAAACATTTCTAAAAAAAATAAATATACTACATTGTGTACAAAAAATGAAAAATCCTTGTTGATAACACAAAATAAAGAATTTTATGGATAAGTCCTCCATACTTTTATCCAACCAAATTATGTTTTCCATGAGATACACTTGTGGATAAACCTGACATAAATTGATCACCATTAATGTTTATTAATTTTTTTCAGATGACTCACACTAGATTTTCTCTATTACAACAAAAACACCACTAATACTTGTATTCCAAAAGATGTTTGCCTCAACGATGACCTCTTAGTCAACTAATTCATCAATGGTTATCAAGAACATGAGTAGAATAATTCATTGGATCATTGGATTTAGAGACATATCAAAAACAATATCCTTGAGGAAATCCTCAGTGCTGTTTTATAGTGATAAATGGACTGATATAGTTAAAAGAGTACAATAATATTTTTTTGAATGATCTCCTTAATCTAATATCACAAACTCCAAATAGTTTACCATATAAATGGTCTTAAGTTATAACATAAAATTTAATGATTAATTTATTTTGGTACATGTGAAGTCCTCATGTAGTTTAGATTGTATGGTGGAATCCCACCAATTCCTTGTGGGTCCTTTAAGAATATTAGCTGAAAATACATCATTAAAACCCTATAGATTATTTAAAAAGTAAAATACATTTAGATTCTATAAATTCATTCCTCATATTATTTGGTTCCTCTAACATTAGGGATGAATTATTATTCATTTTAATAAATTCAAAATCATGATCCACCATTTACTCCCATCTTAAACATCCTACATTACAAAGGGATTGAATAGTCAAAATAACAATTTGAACTATTTTAGTTTCAACTAGAGGGTTTTCCTTTGAAATATTCCTAGTTTTTCTTTCTATATGATTTGAAGACATTGTGTTATGAGTCATTAAACAATAAACATTATGGATATCACCCATCCAACATTGTAAAACATCTCCATATAAAAACATGAACTTGTAGAATGTAAATTAAATCCATTAAATAACCAGTACATAAAAAACATGAATGAATAGAAGACCCTAAAAATAATCAGTAAAAGTAACCCAAATTCATCATCAAAGATAAAATAAATATCCATGGCCTCCCATAATGGATGATGGTCAGATATGATATCCAAATCGAAATAAACCTTTCCAAACTTACCACTAGACTCTCAACCATACTAACACCATACTACTATCCAAAAAAATAAAACTCGTATGCTCTATTACCATTTTGTAATAAATGAACCTGTGTCTACCTGACACATGACCCATGTTTAATTCTCATTAGTCCAAAATCATTTTCACAATCTCCATTGGAAGTAGGTATAAACCTGAGTATTAAAAATATAACCATGTGAATTATTTCACCCTAAAACCACAAGACAACATTGCTCTTATATAACAAGATAATGAGAAACAATAATAGTACAATAGAGAATAATAAATAAATAATAATGAGGTAAATAAAATCAAAGAAACAAATCTTATCCCCAAAAAATAAAAAAAATCATGTCCCAAAGAAATGTCTCCATGTGACAATCTATAACTGCAATCCAAACCCACCATTAATTTCCCATAAACCAAGAGAAGTTGTCAAGATACATGACATCCCTCTATTCACATAAATCCTAAAATACCAAATCTACATACACCCCCAGACATATAATTTTTGTGAGGAAAAATATAATTTAGATACCACTGTGAATCTATACAATTTCTTTTATAATTTTTTTTATTCTTACACTGAAATAAATAGTTTTTTTAATGATTTTCATTTTAAAAAATATTACTATAAAATATCCCTTAGATTCATTTTGAAAATATTTACATTCAAATAATTTTTTTATATAAAAAAATTATAAAAGGAAAACATTTGGAAATAATCAAAACCATCCACAACATCTTATATTCTAGAATTTAAGTATTAATGATTGAAATAACACCATAATTAATGAAACCATGTACAATACTGAAATGTAATCTTCTATATAGGAATACATGACTAAGATACAAAAGGAACACTATACATAAATAATGTTAATCATTATGACATAGAGTCATTCCACAATTTATCAGTACAATGACCATAACCCTGAGTGGTACAAGACACAATATGGTTTTAATATATTGATAACCCAATGAACCCATGTTTCCCATGTGTTATGTTTTCTAAATATATTAAGTTAACCAATTCTAAAAATTTAATTAATCATCTATATAAGTTAACCATTATAGCTCCCAAGTTGGAAACCATGTTTTATTTTAAAAATATTTTTTTATCAATTTCTTTAGAAACATGATGTGCGTAATTGTTTTAAAAATAAATTCCCCTTTAAAACCCTTTTTCATTCCACAAATGATTAATTTTCATAAAATAACCATCATATATGTCCAATTAAAATTTTTAATAATCCAAACCGATATAAAATAGAATAATAGAAGTTATTATGTGTGAAATAATTATTTCTTAGTGATACATAACTCGAAAAATGAGGAATGTTAGTCTCCTTTGAAAATGGAAATGAAATAAAGAGAATGAGTCCTCCCAATACTAGATCCACAAGAGACATAATGTATTCATCATGAATACAATTTATATATGATATCATATACCTTAAGAAGATTAAGAATTTAATTTGAATTGTGGTTGACGATTGGTATTTAAAGAGGGGAAGAAAATGGATATAAATTAAAACATACCTTATGAGATCCACTAAAAACAAAGGTCATATCACTAAATAAACCAAGGTATGTCATCCAAGAATTTAAGGTATTGGAAGAGTTGAGATGATGTAAGATTAAAGTGATATTTGGGTTAATTAAATAAATTTTTTAATTATACTTTTTCATTTTCATGATATTCAAGTAGGTCACATAGTTAGGACACATGTTAAGAAAAACCATACTCAAACTAGGTGGTCTCTTCTATCCTATAAAAGACAAAGTGCAGGTTTTCCTACTAATATTCATATGGTTATGAAAACTATTCACATACAGTGATACTTAATATAGACCAAAACCCATGATTTAACTAATCTTACCTAAAAATCTCACATATTCATACAAACCAAGATTAAACAATTAAAACCATATCATGAACTAATTGATCTATATTGTGTGGTTAAAATATAAATAATTTATACATGTGATAACTGTGATCCTAAATTGTTTCTCCCAAAACTCCAAAATCCCTACTCTAAACTCTAAAATGATTATAAAACCAAATGGAGATAAAATGGCATGAAATTAACTTTATATATTGTTAGAATGTTTTCAAAATTAATTTTATTCTAGTATTATATAAAAATAAATCCAATAACAATTTTCTATTTATAATCTATATATTTTACTCAGAAAACTATTTCACTCTATAAAACTTCTTATATCCTCATAAAAATTATTACATAAAAAGTAAAATTATATGGAAATGATTCATACTTTAGTCCTAAAATAAAGATTTATTGTTTTTATATTTTTTTAATTCTATGATGTTAGTAGACCCTCATAGATGTCTCATATTGAAACATTATATAAATGGGTTTCATAACATCAAATTCCAAATATAATGATCATAAATATTAATTATAAAATATATAATTCTATTAGTTTTAACATATGTAACAATTAATAACCAATAATTACTTATTTATAAGATCAATTCATAGTTTCTATTGAATATGCTCTGTTAAATTTTCATCAATTTGAGATATCACTAAAATACAAATCTCATTTTGGTACATTGAATCCATTTGTTAGAATTAATATTATACATATTAATTATAGAATATTTCAATGTGTTAATTCCTTTTTATATTCATTACTCTTATTGAATAATTTATCACACTCAGTGGGGAATATAGAGAAACCACTAGGGTTTTAACATACCCAAACATTATATTTCTCTAAAACATTATTTTTTCAGGATATATTGTGGAAATGTTCCTATAACATCTTATAATAGATATAAATCTTTTTATTATTAATTTTTAGTCTTCATCTCACTATATAAAATAAAATTTTAAATCCATTAATAGAGAAATATTCTATCAGATTAATATAAAATTTTTATGATACAAATTTATGTGTCATCCTTAAATGCATTTACGATATACTAACCAGATACCATTTCAGTTTTTCTCTGTATAGTTTTTTTATTGATGTGTTGACCCATCCCTATATAGGTTGAATTCAGTGTCTACTACCATAACATTTATATAATTAAAAGGAATAAAATCCCAAATGACCTAAGATCCTAGTAGTCTTGGTAATACCAATAATTAAAAGAGTCTTTTATTACAAATGAATACATTAATTACAACATTATTTTTTTTCTTTTATTGAAAATAACATTATTAAAAATATTATATCCATGAATATAATTTTTATTAAACTTCTTTGAGTCCTGGTTAAAGGATAAAAATAACAGTGATATAAAATTCTCTATATGTGTTATGTACAGTGGATAAAATATTTAAAGAATTAAAATAATACAATGGAAAGGTCAGTAAATAGAAAAAAAGGGAATTAAAATATTGAGATAAATAAAAAATAAATATAGAAAGCTAATACATTGAAGACACATTTCATTTAATCAATAAACTAAGAATGAAATTCATCAATATATTTTATCTTATAAAAACCGCATGGATAATAAAAATTATAACTTAAATTTCTATGAAGGAAATGATTAATTATTTAAAATTATGTATAAGGCTCATGAAAACCTCTAATGTTAAGATATATCTAACAAAACATTTAAAAAAATTTGCAGAATCCTGTCTATTGTTTCTATAAAAAATATAAACTGTTTGTCACTAACTAATTTAATCTCATGAGACTAATGATTCATCTACGGTATTAAATTAACATACCCCCAACCTATAGTTAATTTCTTAAATTATCCCTAAACCCAATCTTTGATTTCCTAATCATTCCATATATCAAATTAAAAAAATGCCTTATAAAATATCTGTATTAAATAAAAGATATATTTTTAACAGTATATCCCCAAATAAAAAAATAAAATTATATATAAACCCCATATGAAAAATGGAATACAGTCCATACAAAACAATAATCCACAAAACATTTATATGGATATTTCGGGGAAATTCATTTTCAAATGATCATAATAAATTGAATATTTAAAGGGGATTAAAATGAATTAAGGAAGGGAATGTGAAAAAAATCCTTTCCAAAATAAATCACAAACCATTCGGAGGATGATTATTGATGGTATAAATACAAAATATCCCTTGTTAAATTGAAATAAATTATTGTATTCATTAATGAATATAAATTCTATCAAAATATATTTTGAAAACATTTTGGAGGATAATATCCATTTTGTTTTAAAAATCCATTGGAAAAAAAAATCATTGGAAATTAGTTTTGAAAAAAAATCATTAAAAAAAATCATGTTAGACATATAAATTAATAATTACATAAATTATAGTTATTAAATCTGTACATGAAATATGAGGTAAAAAACATTCCTTTTACATGGTAATAGGCTTGAAAAATACCTTGTTTGGAAGGCAACAAAAATATTCCTTAAAAAAAATGGGTAAAACAATAAAATAGTAAAAATTTGATAACTAAATAAATTTTAAAGGTTAAATAAATTTTTGAATAAATTTTAATTAAACATGTTCTTTATAATAAAATAGGTTCTTTAACTAAAGATATAAGTGATTCTTGGTTTTTATAAAATTCTTTTATAAAACACATTGATTTCAAATTACAGGAAAAATAGTAATTATACTTGAAATTTTTTCATGAATAAATAGAGGATAAGATGATGAAATGAATTATAGGAAACTTTTCATAATTTCCTTTAATTATTATTAAATATAATTAAAATATTCTTGGAAAAAATAATAATTAAATACTCAAATGTGTCCCATTCCACTTTGAAACATTTTGAATTACAAGAATCGTCAAATAATAACATTAAATGAAAGTTATAAATACCATAATTATACAATTATTAATGATATAATATATAAAAATGGGTAGTAGATACACTACATGAAATATGTAAGTGGTGATATTGATATGCGTCTCCTTGATGTAATAAGTGATATGAGAATCCATTAACATGGATTTTATTTTAGGGTGAAAGTAATTTAACCTCTTATATAAGGCGTTTTAAAATGTTACTAACTATTCCTATACTATGTTCATATTTATAATATAGTATATAATCTTCTTGTAATATCTTATTTTATGTTTCTTAATAATATTTCATTGTTTTAACTATTTCCGATGTTAATTACTTACATTCTTAAGTATGTTTTAACTTGTTACATATTGTTCCTGTTAATTAAATGATGACTACATCATATCTAGAATTTAAACCATGATGAAATTATATTATTTATTTTTTATATTTGTGTTATTATATTTATTACATTTGAAGATAAGAAATGAGATGAATCATTCATAGATATGGTAGGTTTTATGTAAGCATGAACACCACTTTCATTTCATTATTATTTTAAAATAATGAAAAGTTTATTATATATATTTATATAATAATTAAATTATAATATATATATTATATATGTTATACAGGTTAATTAAAAACATCTTTTTTACATTCCATGTATAGTTTGAACGAATCACCTTTCTTTGAGGTGACTATAGTCCTAACTTCCACAAACGATGTTACCGTATTAACACCAGATGGAAAGCATAATGTTTTGTCTAATATAAAAACTTCTATAGAATAAAGAAATAATAAATATCATATATATCATATATAAAAATATTATCCATCATAATAACCATCATGAGCAGTGGTAATGGAATTACACACAACTTTATTTCGCGAGGTGTTATTTCACCACACACATAAATGGTAAAGTTCATTACCCATTAGATGGAAGTGTGAGTAATTTTACATAAAACCCATAGCTTAGAGAAAATTATAGTATAAATAGTATACTGTTTTTGTTATATAATCATCAAATAGGAATAGTTGCGGGAGTGGAGAATGAAATAAAACTAAAGAGCTTGAGTAATGATGTTATATTTTCATTGGGTAACTACTTTGATTTTTAGAAAAGGGATTTTTTAGATGGATTTACTCCCAATGATAATATTATATGATGATGGGAGGGTTTTTTAGGAAAAATTTGTTCAGATATATTTCGATAAAATGTGTCTCTATAGGTATGAGGAAGTGGGAGGAGAGGAGGCCTATGTGGAGGAGGAGTGGTGCTCTTGTAAATTTTGGAAAAGGAATTCCACCCATGATTTTTCCATAGTAATTGGATCCAATAATGTAAATAATTAATTTAATGTTATTATAGTGTTGAAATATGGCCATAAAATGGCATTTTTAAAAATTTATAGGTCATTTATTCCCTTATGATTAAGGTTTAATCCCTTGTTAAACATAATTTCACCTCAATCATTTTAATTAATATTAATTACAGAGACAAATATTTTTGGTCAAAAACTTAGTTGAACTTATTATAAATTATAAAATTTTTATGATTCCAAAAATGGAATCCATTTTTAAATATTTCAATTACATATTTGGAACAAATTTATTTATGTTTAATTTTGTTGACTATATAACAATGTGGGTTTTTACGGTAAAAAAATAAAAACAGTGTTGCGATTTTATATTAAATTTATACAAAAATTAATTCCAATGACCTAAATAGTATTAATTTATAAAGAATAATCTAATTAAAAAATTAAAAAAATTAAAAAAAAATCTATTATAACCTTACAAATAAGTTTGATGAAAATGTAGTTTGAAATAGAATTCATAATTTTTAACTAATCATAAAAAAATGAACTATCATAAGAAAATACCAAAAACTAACCATAACCTATTTTTTGTGATTACCTTTCAATGATGAATTTAATTTTGACATCTAATAATTATAAAAGTTCCCAAAATTGAACATAAAATAAATTTTCCATCTAAATTTTGTAAAAGAGTCTTGATAAAAATATAGTATTTCATATTTATAATTGGGATTATTATTATATTATGCCTATCAAATAAATTAGATAAATATAAGAAATATTTTACTAAATATAGTATATATAATACAATAATATCACTAAATAATTATAATTATTTAAAAGTTTCTGGATAAAAGAGTATTGTGAGTAATAAAAAACATTCACTTTTTTCAATCGGTTTTTATATCCATTTATAACTTATTTATAACTAATGAATTCATTTTATACTTTTATGAACAATATATGTTTTTAATTTAGTAAATACTTTAAAAAACATGTGTTATGTACCTTGAAAGCTATAAAATATATCTTGTTTATTTAAAATAATAAATATATTTTAAATTCTTGGGATATTATATTCCCCTATGCTCTTGGTGTTGTGTGTCAAACACCCTATCGAATACAATGTCCCTACTTTTGATTTTTGGGTTATTAAATTATACCACACCTTAATTTAATTGAATCCTAACAATTTAAACTCAATATTAGTCATATATTGTTTGATATTTCCTATTTTTAATATCCCACATTGTGATAAGGGTAATTAAGAAATCCTCTAGGAAATAAATAATGGGATATAATTATTTCACATTAAAAAACATATAATTTTGTCTCTATGTAAGAGATCATTAGGGGAATGTGGAGATACATAAATGGAGGAAAAGAATAAATATTTATAGGGAGTTATTCAGGTCATCATTAATAAAAAAGTTAATTATCAATAGAATTTTTAGGGCATCGAAACCATAATCTTGTGATAACTTTGAATACCATTGGATCAAAAAAAAATAAGGTATTAGGACAACATTATTTTGACCTTTTATTAGCATGGATTAATTATTTTTTTCCTAAGAATATATATAAATTGACATACTTGACATGTTTTTATACACATAAAATTTATCCTTTGTTTTTTCATTTATCAAATTATAATTCATCCATTAATTCATGGAAATGATATCCCAAAATTAACTTTGTATTCCTAAAGCACTAACATAAACACTTATCATGTCCTGAGGCCCATAAAATAGTGAAAAGTATTTATATTTGTCTCTAAATATTCTTCAACCCTAATATGGCTATGTATTTAATCTCTAAAATGTAAATGATATACTATTATTTCATTAGTAATATTTATTCTCCATACTATTAACTAAAAATAGTTACATATTAACTAGGATATTTTGTAGGTCGGTGGTTGGAATTAAACCCTTATCATCCTACAGTAATGGGATCAAGTCTAGTGGCCTTTCTAGATCTGATTGATTATATCTTGACATATAGGTTATCCTTTTAAAAAAATTTATTAATGTAATTTCCGAAATAAAAATATTGAAATCATTGGAAAAAAATTAAATCACTTAATATCCCTTTTCCTAATGTGATCAATACAAAAATATTACAAAAATATATTATAAATTTATTTCCACATAAGTTTTTCATTTTTCTAGGGTTTAAAAATATCATCATATATGTTATTTCAAAATCATGACCCCTTATCTTCAATATATAAGACTATTGATTGAAACTAAGCCACTAATTGTCAAAATAATTAATAATGGGTGGTAAATATATTTAAAATATCTTAATCATATCCCCTAGGAGTGTCAAGCCAGATGAACAGTAAGACCCATTGTTGTGTAATAGGTTGTGTTTAGTTTGGAACAACACACCTTATCAGAGATGATACCCCTAGGTACATTTATTCATTAAACATGTCCACATTTGTATCCATACTGGGATATATTTCTAGGAAGACCCAAGTAGTTAATAACTTACCAAAATTATAGGATATTATCTAATACATATCCTTAAATTATAACTCAATTTTATGTTCCATAATCACTCTTTTCCTAAATCTAGCTCCCAAGCATTCTAATTAACTTACTTTGCTTCCAACTATAGTGGCCCAACCCTAGAGAGCCTGGAGCTGGTGTTTAATGGAATGATTATAAGGAAAAAAATTCTAGAAGAGTGTAGTAGTGCTGGTAAACTAGAAACATAGAAGATTATTAAATTAAAAATGAATGAAATATCTACAACATAATTTTTTCAGTCAAGGATAATAATTTTATTCCATCTAGAATATCCTTCTATATCTCTCTTAGTACACTTCTTGGAATCCTAGAAAGGGGAAGTAAAATAAGGGTGAACTCAAATTATTAGTAAGGTTAATGTATATTGAAACCAATAATTAAGAAATTATAATAATCGAATTGAAATGTAAATATATGGAAACACATTTCATTAAAATAAATAGATAAGGAAAACTAAATATGACAATGTACGAAACTAAACACACATTCAATTTAATCATTAAACAAAATGTGAAATTTATCTATGTATTTTATCATATGAAATCATCGTGGATAAAAACCATGATAATTAAAATGCATAGGATGTAAATTATTTATTATTAGACGAAATGTTAAAGGAAAATAATAACCTCTATAATCAAGATCTATCCGCTAGACTATTAATAACTAGGGGTAGAAACCAATCTATTTTTTCCAGAAACAAACTATAAGGATTTTCCCCAAATAATTGCATCTTATGAGACTACAAATGTATAAAGGGGATTATATTTACATTTCCTAAACCTATTTGGAATTCCATAAATGGTCCCCAAATCTTATCTTTCTTATCCTAAACATTTTCATATTGAATAAAAAATATTACTTATTAAATTTTTTTTATTGAATAAATGATATATATTTATCAATAATAACATAAATAATAAAATAACAATCAAAATAAACACAATATAAAAATGATATATCTTTTAAGAAATAATTTAATCCATGAAAAATTATATGGATATTTATAGGAAATAAAATTTCAAATTATAATTACAAATTTATTATTTAAAGGGGTCTAAAAGGAATCAGAAAAGTGAATGTGAATATTATCCTTAGAAAAACAATTCTATACTAAATAGAGTAATATTAAGGATTACACCACTATAAAATATTCCAATTGGATTAGACAAAAAGGGTTGGTTTCATTTTTGGATAAATACATTCTTGAGGAAAAATATGATTTTATTTTGAGAGAAATTTTGAAAAAAAATTAACTGAAAATAACTTTTGAAAACATTTTAGTTTTAAAATTAACCTTTGGAACATGTAAAAGAAGCATAAATTAAATGATAGAGGGTATATATTTACAATTCATATTAGGTAAAAATAATATTCCTTTTACACGGTAAGAGGTTAAAAATTTGTCTTTTTTGGAAAGCGATAAGAATATTCCATTCAAAACATCGGTAAAAGACCAAAGGGTAAAAATTTCATTACTAAATCATTATGAAATGGTTAAAAAAATATGAAACATTTTCATAAACATAATCTTTTTAAGATAATAGGTTCTCTAACTAGATATAGATGTCGTGTGTGGATTTCTTAGAATCTATTTTTAAAACACCTTGAGTTACATTGAGTGGAAAAATTGGACTAATACTTGAGAAAATACATGAATAACTAGAGTATTTGAAAATTAAAGGTATTAAGAAATAATATTCAAATATTTTCCATGAATTTAATTGAAATATAAATTAAATTATTCCAGAGGAAAATAACCTTTAATCATTCAAAAGTTTCCCATACTAATTTGAAACATTTTTAACCCAAAACCCCATGAAGGAATAACATTTAATGTAATTTATAAATATTGTTAAGATAAATATATTAATTATATAATACACATAAATTTTATATAGATACACCACATAAAATAACTAGGTTGTGAGATATTTATATCATTGATCTAAAAAGTAAGATGAAAATATCTTACCTTGCACTTCCTTTAGGGTGGACATACATTAAAATCATGTAAAAGGGGTTCAAACCTATTAATATCTAATACCATAATCATAATCAGGTTTATAATATCATTTATAATATTATTTAAATATATTACTACCCATTTGTTAATAACATTTCATTATTTTCACTATTTCGTGTGTTGATATCTGAGATTCTCAAGTATGATTTAACTTATTTCTTTTATTCTTATTAATTAGATCATTATTTCATCATATGATGAATTTAAACCATGATTTAATTACAATATATACTTATTTATAATAATTCATAAAATTTGGAGATAATAAATCAAATGCATCATTTATAGAGATAGTAGGTCATACATATTCCTGAACGCTACATTCATTTATTAATCATTATAAAAGAAGGAAAATAAATTATATATATGTTTATAATAATTATAGTATCATATATATGCAATATATTATATATATTTTTATTAAAATCATCCTTTATACATTCCATGTATTGTGTGAACGAATCACATCACATTGAGGGGGATGTAGTTTAATTTCCATAAATGATGTTATCATATTCCCACAAAATAGATAGAATAAAATAATAGACACTATAAGAAAAAAATAATCATAAATAAATTAAAAATATCATATATATCATATATAAACATATTTTTAATCATAATGACCACCATGATAGTAGGTAATGGAAGAATTAACAACTTCATTTCTTGGAAGGTAGTACACCAGACACATAAATGTTTAGTTTGTTACCTATAAGATGGAAGTCTGTGTGAAAGTAGTTCTTAATAATATCCTAAAAATATCAATATATTTAGGATAATATTTATTTTATGTAATAAAATAATAATGGGAATTTATGGAGTAGATAAATAGATAAAACTAATGACCTTGAGGAAAGATGTTACCTCATCTTTGGTTTAAATAAATTTTGTATATACAAAAAGAGAATGTATGGATGGATTTATGTTGGATTATTTGATGATGTATGAATTTTATGAGATATTTTAGATGATATTAGTTGTGAAAAAGTGTCTTAAAAGGTATTAGGAAGTGGGAAGAGATGAGGACTTTTATAGTGGAGGAGGAGTGGAACTCATGTGCGTTTTGGAAAATGAATTCCAAAAACATTTTCCCATTTCACGTGGATAAAATAATGGTAATAATTATATACAAGGGAGAATAGGGTTGAAATTTTTCCATAATATGGTTTTCGGACACGATTGTAGGTTATTTGGGACCTTATTTTTAAGTCCAAGTACATTATTAATGTTAATTTCACCTTAATCATTAATTAATTTTAATTATATTTACTAATATTTTGGTTAAATAACAATTTTTACCTTATTAAAAAATATAAATTATTCTTATTTGAAATACTGATTCCATTTTTCCAATTTCCAATCATATAAACGATATAAAATAATTTAAATTTAATCTCAAAAATATGATGAAAATGCAATTTTTTAATGTAAAAAAATTTAAAATATTGTTATATTTTTATAATAAATTTTAAATGTGAAATTGATTCAATGACCTAAATTGGATTATTCTTTTAAAAATATAATCTATTTAAACTTTAAAAACAATTTAAAATATATTTTTTTGCTTAAAAATAAATAAGACGAATATAATTTTTTAATTAAAATATAGTATTTGTGTTTATTCATTTAAAAAATATACATCATAAGAAAATACCAAAAATCCACCATAAATTAATTTTTATGTTTTTATTTAAAAGTTGGTGTTTATTCTGACATATAATATGTAACAATGATAACATTAATGCATAAAATTCCCTTTCATTTGACTTAATTAAATTTATTATTGTTATATAAAACACATGAACCTATTTTACTATATCTAATTGGATTTTAAATGATCACAAAATATTTTTTCCATTGATAAAATTTCAGTCAAATAATGGTCACATGACTATTATAAATATTGTATTTTAACAAATCCTTTTGGCATAAAAAAGGATGTGATGAACTCAACTAGTAGGACCATATACTATGAATCCCATTTATCAAAGATTCTGAGTGAGATATCATTTTTGGGATTCTCCCAAGACCAATCCCCAGATTATAACAACAAAATAAGTATTAGATAAACTATTTATGGGAGAAGCTCAAGCTCATCAAGATCACAGCTCAAACCATGTTCACCGAAAAACCCCATGAAATCCCCAACATTATAGACCTTACTCTTAGGTAATGTTCTTGTGTAATATAGGGAAATGTATCATAACCCTAGATATAATAATATGTATGTTATTTTTTATAGAAAAATGAAAATATATATTTTCTTATTATTGTGACTTTCTAAATGATTTTTAAAGGAAAATTTGTATTTTTTGTTAATATTCAAATCTAATTGTGAAATATAATTTTATAAATTAATTTATTTTTGAAATATAAAATATTTTAATAAAATTTTATTATTAAATAAATTTTATTAAATATAAATGATCATATGATTTTTATAAAGTCAAATGTAGTTTTTTAAGATTTGTAAATTATTTTTATAAAAAACCGTCAATTTCTTATAAATGTTGGTTTTTATTTTAAAAGTGAAAATTAATATATTAATAAAATTATTTAGATAAAATGAATATTTTATTTGCAATCAGGATTTTTAAATTTTTGAATGGAAAATGTTTCATAATTTTCAGAGACAGTGATTTTTTTGGGTAAAAATTAAATACCATAAAAATATTTGATGTGTTTAATGACATCATAATGGACCAATAGTTATTTAATAAATATAGAAATTATTATCCAAGACAAAAAAATATGTTTTAATATTAAAATAATTAAATTTTACTTTTATTTGATTTACTTTATAAATCCCTAGTGAATCATTCAAGACTTATAATATATTTTAAGATTTTAGAATCATTTCCTTGGGTGTGTGACTCACCTCCACATAGGAAAGAGAATTATTTTCATATTTTAGGACCTTTTACATATAATTTAATGTAATAAACTACCCTTTTACTAAAACTATGGGAAAACCCATGTTGTGTTTTGTGGTTTTGAATATTTTATTATGAGGTTTCCAAAACCAAAATAATTAATAAATATCTAATATTTCCTATATAAACCCTACCATGCTCTCATTTACCTTTATGAAAACTCTTTAATGATCATACGAATTCCGATATATACTCCCTATATTCCTCAAAATTTACCCTCAAGCACCCATTAAGCCTCTTCAAATACATTGGAGTAACACATCCATGTAAGGGATTTATCTCCTTACCTTTGAATTCAAGAAATTTTTTATATTTTACTTCTAAAATTCCATTTTAAATGATCCCATTAAGTTACATTTTATTTATAAATTATGGTATATTTCTATCACTCCCATTAATACCCCTATTATCCTTTATGTACACCCATTACTATGATGAAATTCATCAAGTGATCTTCCACCAATCTCCTTTACCAAACATCCCTTTTATGTTACCACTTATAACTTATATTTTCCAATGTTGGGATATGTTATTAAATATTCCTCTTACTGTACATTTTTTGTCTATGTGATAAGATTCCAATTTCTCTCTCATTAACCATTTTTTTAATTTCAATATGACGTCGTTATGTTGCAAAAATTGCACTATGATTTTCTATGCCATGATAATGGTGTTGTGAATACCATACCCATCTCTCTATCAAGAATATTCACCTTTATGCACATAATCCTATTTTTTGTGGAATTAAATTTATGTATTCCACATTTCTAGATCATAGAATAAACTTATGGTGGTGAATGAATCCATGTTATATGATCTATGTGGAACACTTAATCATGAGATTTAAATGTTTATAAAGAGTAGACCCTGATAGAGCTCTAACGCATTGGATAATGTTTATTATAATGATAAATAATTTTAGGATATGGTTTTATAGGATTCCATTATGGGTCTTTTTCCACCATGAAGTGTAGATGGTTTATCTTTAACTTATGTTTATGATGCAGTGTTTTAAGTTATTTCCAAATTACCACTGTTATGATTATCATGATAAATCATGCCTTATTATTAATGTTCCATTATTCCTTATTGATATCCCTTGTCCAACATGTATTGTTAGCCTCATGTTATTCCATGTTTACATGCTTACAAGGAATTATAGCTCACCCCTTTTTTATATATGTTCTCAGGTTATCCCATGATGTGTTAAGTGAAAATGAATGCTGTGGCCATGTCAAAGATGTTTTTGATAAATAAGTTGTAGTATTTCATGTTTTAAGTTGTTATTTAATGTTACTAACCCCCAAATACACTATACCTCTTGATCATAAAAGTTTTATTATGTGCAAGCTTATGTAATAAATCATGTATAAATATGAAATATAAAAAATTGTTGTTATATTTTGTATCATAGGATAGTTTTAGTAATTTTTTTATTATGATTAAAAACCCTAATGTAAACCCTTATGGATAAGACTATGTGTTAGAGATCATTATAATGTTTTGGTGAGTAAAGAACAAGTGGTTTATCATGAAAATATATCCCTATTTGGATAATACATGTGGATGTGTTTCCGAAACAGATATACCTAGGAGTAATAACTATAATAAGGTGTTAGGTGTTTGATGCGAGGTAACCTAGTTATTACAACAGGCATTACTACGCACCTAGTTTAACACTCCTGGGGGATATGATTTTTTAAATTCAAAAACACATTACAAACCATTATTAAGGTAATAAATTGAAAAATTCCATAGGAATATATGTTAATAAGAAGATCATTGATAATATAAACTAAAGCCTCAAAACTCATAATTTTCAGAGATAAATGTAATTTATATGTTCTACATTTAAAGTTATTGGATTCCCCTGTATTTTTTTAACATTTTAATTTAATAATCTTTAATTTTCATCTAATTCTATAAATTATATGGAAATAATAGGAATAGTTCTAACAACTGATGTGAAGGGCAATGTGAGGATTGCCACAATGAGCTGCTCGGCAGGATGGGAGTGAGAATCAAAAATATTTTCATGATATTATCTATGTTAACAGAACTTCTAAATATAATCCTATACTAGGTGGATTTCCCATCCCCCCTCCCAAGAGAGAGAACACTATAGCCAAGAGCTTCATGGGACAATGAACTCATACATTTGGTGGATTATTCAATGCCTTAATCATGGAGCACTAGATAAATTTCCTCAAATAGATCATCTCAATGCATTAAAATTATGAACAAGAGAAGTTTTTTATGGTTTTTTGTCATATATATAGTGAGGATACATAGTGGTGGATATTGAATAAGAATATAAATACTGAGGAAGATATAAAAGAATTAGAGTGGAAGGAATTTCATAAAATATTTTTAGATAAATATTTTCCCAACACCCTCCATATTAAGATGGAAATAGATTTCATATTTCTTAAGAAAAATGATACTAAATCAGTTGGGATATATGAGAAAAATATCACAAGAATGTTATAATAGACCTTCAGTTTTTTCATTACCTCTGAATTCAAGGTTGACTGCATCTTTGGTGGGATAAAACCTAGTCTATAAAGGCCTTAGAAATATGTAACATTGATAGCTATGAAGAAATTGTTTGATGTTCCCAAAAATTATAGATAGAAATTAGTGAATATTAGAGGATTAATAGGGATAATAAGTTTAAATTGGACTACATTTATAGTGGTCCAATGGATAAATCTAGTAGTGCTAATAAAATACAACACCCCACTTTCCAATTGCGAGAAAAAAAGACCCCAGAAAATTCTTAAGGGAAACAAGGAAATGTTTTAGTTTTGAAGGGATGGGAACATGGACAATGATTAATGACAAGAGAAACTCTCCAATGTGATAGAGAAATAGAACGCCCTAATAAACAATCAACACATTTTTCATTTCTACAACAGCAAGGAACCATGGCACATTGTGATCCAGTGCCCTAAGACAAGGTTTTTAAGAGGAAAACAACAACCTCCAAGGTAGAGAGGGAGATATTGTGAGATCACTACCACTATATTAAATCCCTATAATGATGTGGTGACATGTACACTAGTTATTAATTCATGAATAGAAAACATTTTTTTTCTAGTTTTATGCATTACTTTATGTCACAAATGTTCTGTAAAACTATTCAAACTCCACAAAAAATAATGGAAGGAGAGCTTTCAGGAAAGATAGAAAATGGGGAAATTATTTCTTCCCATAAATATAACTTTCCCTATCACATGTTTTGGATTTAAATTCTTGATGAAACTTTTCAAACATCCCTTAGGGTAATTTTATACAATTATAGGCATAGATTGGCCTTCCCTATATAGATCCAACCTAAATATCCATGAGAGTGAAATTAATATCTATATGGAGAATTGACCCCACACTCTATATTTGTGCGAGGAGGAGGATGAATCATCCTTATCATAATAATCTCTACAATGGATATTATTTTCCTATAAGCAAGAATATCTACCTGAAATGATTGAGTCTAAGGAATGGTACATTCTTGAATACATGCCTATTGTGAGTGAATTCACTTTTTATTTTTAAGAGGAATTGTCTAGTCATCTTCCTAGTCAAGAAGTCCAATTTTTTATCAACTTTATACCTAGGGAACTTATAATATACATGACTCAATATTGAATGGTTGTAGTGGAACCTAAGGAACTGAAGAAACAAATACATGAGAATATGAATAAATGGTTTATATTCCCAAGTGCATCTCTATGTGTAGAACCAGTCCTATTTTTCCAGAATAAGGATGGGACAATGTGCATATTCATTGATTATCATGAGCTCAAAAAAATCATGATAAATAAAAAGTATCCTTTTACCTAAATTGATGACTTTTTTGATTAGCTATGTGGAGGAAAATACTTATCCAATGTGTATTTGTGGTCTGTATATTACCAAGTAAGGGTGAGGAAGGAGGTTGTCCCCAATATTTCTTTTTATACAAGGTACGTACACTATGAGTACATAGTGATGACTTTAAAACTCACTAATGCCCCAAAAATATTAATGGACTTAATGAATAGAGTCTTTAGATATTACCTCAATATATTGGTGGTAGTATTCATAGACAATAATCTAATATACTCTAACACTAAGGAGCATGAGGAGCATCTGAGCACTGTTTTAGTGACTTTGAAAAAGGATATTCTCTAATAAAAGTATAAAAAGTGTGAGTTCAGTTTATGGAAGTCCCATTCAGGGGGAATATCATCACAATCAATGAGATATCTATAGATCCTTCTAAGAAAAAATAAATTGAGGGATGGATGAGTCCAACATCAATGATAGATATTCATATCTCCCTTCTATTAGTTGCACATTATTACTGATTTGTGAGAAATATATCACGATTTTCAAACCTTCATACAAAGCTAAATTATAATGGAGTAAAATTTTCATGGAATGTTGAATGTGAAAAAAGATTCTTGGAGTTTAAAAGTAGGTTTATCACTACCACTGTGCTCACACTACTCACAAGTGGGTAAATTTTTGAAATATTCAGAATAGCTTCAAAGAATGGATTGGGATGTGTGTTTATACAATATTAAAATTTCATTTTTTATGCCCCAAGGAAGCTGATAATTTATGGGAAAAACTGTCCCACACATGGTCTAGAGTTTGTAGTAATTATCTTTGCATTAAAAATATGATAGAAATATATCTATAGGGAGAAGTGTGAAATATATATGAATCAAAAAGTTAAAATATATATATTCACATGGAAATTGATAATTATGTGCCAAGGAATATATTTAGGGATCATCATGGATTATGACTACTCAATCCACTACCATCATAAGAAAGAGAACAAGGTAGAGGATGATATAAGTAAAAAGGACCCATCAATTTTATTGATGTGAATTGAGAAGTATACAATCTTCTTTGAATTAAAGAGGATAGTCATGAGAAATATAAATAAAGAAACATCATCAATCCTTTCACAAATTATCAATCAATAATATCTTTTAGAATGGATAAGGAAGCTCAAAAAGATTATGTGGAAATTCAGAAGAAAGTGGAAACTATCAAAAAAGGAAAATCCATAGATTTCAATGTAAATGTTGAAAGAATTGTTATATTTTGGTCATGACCATGTTTTCCATCAAATCCTAAGTTAATGAATGAACTTTTGGATGATGCACATATTTTGAATTTATCCATTAACCTAGGAAACACAATGATGTATTGAGATCTCCAAGAGAACAATTGGTGGGATAACATGAAGAATTCTATCATTTAATATACATCCAAGTGTATGGTAGGTTAGTATGTGATGGTTAAAACATATAAGTCTAAGGGGATGATTAAACCATTACCCATATCAACCTAGAAATGGGAAAACATCACCATGGACATTTTCACTAGACTTCCAAAGATATCCATGGGAAACAATGTTATATGGGATGTTGTGTATCATCTTAAAAAGACTGTGCAATTTATTATGATTCAAGAGGATTTCTCAAAAGATACACTATGACAACCAAACATCATATAAGTGGTAATGTTGAATGGAGTAAAACTATCAATTGAGTCCGATCTAGATCCATGATTCACCTATAAGTTTTGGAAAAGTCTCCACCATGCTCTAAAAACTGAGTTGAACTTTAGTATGACATATCACCTTCAAACTGATGGCTAATCTGAGTGGACTATCCAAAAACATTTGAAAATGTTGATATCTTGTTCAATGGAATTAAAAGGGATATGGGAACAATATCTTCCTTTGGTGGAGTACTCTTAAAAATACAATTTCCACTAAAGATTCCAATTGGATCTTTATGAATCCCTTTATGGGAATAGGATCTAAATCCTGGCATGTGGGGATGATATTAGGGAACAAACACTTCTAGGTCTGGAAATTGTTGGGGAAATGGTGGAGAAGGTTAAGACCATACAGTAGCACATCAAATCTTCCCAGAGTCGATAAAAGAGCTATGATGACAATTGCAAACAAGACCTAGATTTTGATGTTGGAGACTCGGGATTCCTCTTCATATCTCTATAGAGAATAGTGATGAGTATTGGGAAGAAGGGAAATCATATTCCAAGGTACATCACACATTTTGAGATCCTTGATCGCATCAGAGTAATAGGCCATCAACTAGAACTCCCACCGTACCTATCTCAAGAACATGATGTATTCCATGTATCCATCTGAAGGAAGTACATACCAGACCCCTCACATGTACTCAATCCAGAGCTGGTACTATTATAGAGTGACCTTTATATAATTATTAGTCGGTGAAGATCTTAGATTATAAATAAAAAGTTCTACAAAATAATAAAATACCCCTCGAAAAAGTGTTGTGGAAAAACCTCAAGAATATAGAAGAAAAATGGGAACCAAAGGAGTTGATGAATCATAGTTACCCCCATATATTTTAGTGTGGGAAAAGAAAACTTCAAGGGTGAAATTTCTTATGGGGGGGGATTGTAATGAGCCAAACATTTATGAATATAATTACCTTCCTTCTAGAATAATTACATATTTTATGGTCATAGAAAACACATTCCATTATTTTATTATATTCTATAGGATTTGAAAATACTGTTATGTATATTTACCAAGGAAAATATAGATTTTGAACAATTATCACATGACTAGTATAAATATTGGTTTTAAGAAATCCTGTTGGTATAGTCAAAGTATTTGATGGCCTCAACTAGTAGTATCATACCCAATATCAGAGATTCTGTGGGAGATAAAATTTTTGGGATTTTCCCTAGACCAAGACCAATCTAATATCCATCATCTTATGCTTGAGTGAAACCATAACAGTAGAATTTCATGCTCATTGAGATCATTGCCCTAACCATGTTCACTGAAAATCCACATGAAATCCCCACCATTGTGTACCTTACTCTTAGGTAATATGATGTTGTAATAAAGGAATATTTATTAAGACCCTAAAAATAATATTATGTACATTATTTTTCATAGAATAATAAATACATTTTCCTTCCTATTATTGTTACTCTGTAAATGATTTTTATATAAGAAGTAATATTTTTTGTTAATATTAAAATTCAATAAAGGAATATATTTTTATGAATTAATTTATTTTTAAAATAAATAATATTTTAATCAAATATTATTATTAAATAAATTCTATGAAATATAAATTATGATATAATTTTTATGAAAACAAAAGTAGTTTTTATTAAGATTTGAATAGTCTTTTTATCAAAACCTGTCAATATTCAATAAATTGATGTTTTTATTGTAAAATTGAAAATTCACATATTTATAAAATTATTTAGATAAAATGAATATTTTTTTTGAATCACTGCATTGAAATTATCCAATTGTGAATTTTTCATAATTTTTTGAGACAATAAAATTTTTGGGTAAAAATTAATCATCTTATAAATATATGGTGCGTTTTATGACATCATAATTTCCCAATTATGATGTAATAAATACTAAAATTTTTATCTATGGAAAAACATAGGTTATTAATTTAAAATAATGAAATGTTTAGTCTATTGAATTTATTTTGTAATTCATTAGTGAATCCTCCAAGACTTATAATATATTTTAGGATTTTGAAAAAATTTCCTTGAGAATGGGATCACAATTACCTAAGAAAGTGAATTGTTTTAAAATTATCCTCCCTTGGACTTATAAAATAATTTAATACCATCTCCATTTCCAGAAACCGTAGGAAAACCATGGGATGGTTTGTGGTTTTGAATATTTTATTATGAAGTGAACAAAACCAAAATTGTAAAGAAATTCCCATCCTTTCCTATATAAAACCATCCAATCTCCCATTTATCTTCACTAAAACTCATTTAAGAACATAAAAAATCTTCTATTTACTCCCTAGAGTCCTCCCAAGTCCCCTCAATCTCCCATGATGCCTTTCCAAAGCCATTGGAGTCACACATCAATATAATGGATTTCTCTCCTCACATTTGAATTCAAGCACATTATTTTGGATTAGTTATTTTTATTTCAATTAATCATATTTAAATTAATTATTTATCATTAGCTTAAATTAAAATTGATGTTATTGGTATGTGGGGTCATTTTACCCCCCATCATTTGGAACCTTACCTAATCTGTTACTATGTCAGAATTCTATAAGGTATTTCACACTTCAAATTTCCTTTCAAGCACATCTTTTATATTATGCTTCATAAATTCCATTTTCATTTATTGGGATGTCAGGTTCCATAATCCCCTTTCTATAAATTATATTTATAAATTATATAATATTTTTTTCACTCCCATTACACCCCTTATGATCTCTTATGTACACCCATTACTATGTTGAAATTCTATAAGGGGTCTTCTACTCATCTCCTTTACCAAGAATCCCTTTTTTCTTATATATTATAATTTTTTCCTATAATGGGATATGTTCTCAAATATAATAGTAATTAAAATTTCATGTATATATGATGGTATTCCCCTTTCACTCTCATCGACTCATGTTTGGAATTTCTATATGATGTTGTTTTTCTATCGAAGTTGCACTACGATTTTCCATGCCAAGATAACGGTTAGTGAGTACCATACCCATTTCTCTATCAAGATTATTCACCTTTATGAAAACAATTCTATTAATTTTGGACATAAATAAATGTATTTCCCATTTCAAGATCATTGAATAAAATTATAGAGTTTAACAAATTCATGTTATATAATCTATGTGGAACACTTCACCATGAGATTGAAATGTTTGTAAAGGGTGCACCCTGATAGCACTTAAATACATTGGGTAATATTTATTACAATGATATTCCATGTGGGGATATGGGTTTACCTAATTCCTTTATAGGATATTTATCCACCATGAAGTCTTGTATATTTATCTTAGACTTATGTTTATGATGCAGGGTTTTATGTTGTTGCTACATTTACCATGTTATGATTATCGTTCTAAATTGTTTCTTATTATTCATGTTGAATTAAGCCTTGTTGATATGCCTTATCTAAAATGTATTGTTATCCTAATGTTATTCCAGTTTTACTCCCTTAATATGCTTTATAGCTCACCGCTTCCTTATGTATGTACTAAGGGTATCCCATACAGTGTTAAGTAAAAAGTAACGTTGTGGTCATGTCAAAGAATTTTTCAAAAAAGGTGTTATTGTCATTTGTGTTTTAAGTTGTTATGTAATGTTCCTTAAACCTACGAACACTAGACCTCATTAACTTTAGAGTCATATTAAGTTATATTTTTTGTAATAAATCATGTATCAATATTAAATAATGATAAAGGTTGTTATAAAATGTTAAAAAAGTTCAACAAATAAGATATATAAGAGGTTCTCTATTGAAAGGTTGTAAAAAATACATAATAAATATAGAGTATTGTATGTGTAAAATTGTTTTTTTCTTATTATATGCCTATAATATCTATTGAATGACTGTAAAATATATTTTCTTAATAGTAAATATATATATTAGATTAATATAACCAAATTTTTTTGACTAATTTAATTTATTTTGATAAAATATCATTTTGTTCATAAAAAACACTCCCTTTATATTCTATTGGTTATTATATTCATTTTTAATTAATTTCTAACCAATGAATTCATTTTATGTTTTTATTAACAAATTATTTTCCAAATTTTGTTAATAAATTTCATAAAAACTAATTTAATGGCTATGTGGGGTCTTATTAAATTGAATAATAGTATTTTAATAATATATTGTTGTTAAATGAAACTTAGTCATGCATGTAACACAATCCATCAAAGAAACATGTTTTTTCATGCGATGTATGCTAACTTATTGTTATTTTCATTGGAAGATATAAAATATTTGGGATTTAATTAAAATATTAAATTTATTTGTAATTCATGGGACATTATATTATCTCACTTGCAAGGTGTTGTATGTCATACACAATATTGAATACAATGTTTATACTTTATTTTTTAGGGTGTCACAATTGACATTTCCTTAATATAAAATCTTCAACTAATAACATAATTCATGAATTAATTATTATAACTAATAATATGTCACATATAATAACTATTGGTTTTTTATTTGGAAATTTCATACGGGTTATATCCATTATTGGAGAAAAGGGTATTGAAAAGTTAATGGATGAATTTTCATGACAAATAAGTGTTATCATTGATCCTCTAATTATGTAAATCATATATCTACTTTTTATATGAAAATAAGAGTTTATGAATAAATCAACTCAACATTTAAATGTTAAATGTATGAATTTGTGCATCATCATCGACCAACCTATTAGTTACATCATAACTCTAATATATATATATATATATGGAAATGTATGTTTGGAATAAATATTCATTACATTTTCATGATCGATGAATTCTTGATTAAGATATTCATTCTCACATGAGTCTAAATTAACTCATATCCTCTAATTGCGCATCTTAGTTACTTCTCTCTAACAATCCATAAAAATTATCGTATTTTTATGATGTATTTAAGCTCCACTCTGTGTTCCCCCTAGAATAGTTGAAGTTTTAATTTCGAACTGTCTCCTAACACTATATGAATAATATTTTATTTAAATATTTTTTTTGTTTAAAACATGATAATATATTTTTCTCATAATACATACGGTTTCTATATCCCATTATTCTAAATACCATACTAGTTTTATACTTCAAAAAAAAATTTAGTTTTATATAAAAATTAATTATCATTCCAAAAATGGTCTTGTTGAGTAATAAATATTATATTCATCATTTATTTTGAATAATTCAAGTATTATTTAATTATTATTTGAGTATGAAACACCATAATAAATAATTCACCCATAAGTAATAATATCTCATACAGTCTTTATAACACTAAGAGAACTCTCTTGGTGACCTTCAATATAGAACAATAGTTTCATGGGAACCTATGAACTAGCTGAAAAAAGTCATGTGTTTCTCACTAATGACAAATGAATCACCCTTTCTTAACCGCTTAGTGAAAGAAAATTTTAATCTATTATTGTTTTTGTACTTTCTTCATTTCTATATTTAATTATATATATATATATATGGTGTAGGAATATTATATATAATATATAATATAAATAAAATATTTATTAATTTTAATTCATGAATCGGCCTAATGTATAAACAACTACATTTTTTTTCAATTCAACATGTTTACTCTTACTATGATATTTCATGCCACATGTAAACCAAATGGAAGCATGTTCTATGATATTAATATTTATCTATATTTTCATAAAATTAAATCCTAAAGGTGAATTTGGAATCACACTTTATAATGGCATGTTTTCCTTTTGTTTCATATTTTCCACTATAATAAAAAGTGATTTATCATTCTTCAAATTCTTATATTCATGGATTAAATTTAAAAAAAAGAGGAAATTATTTCTCTATTCTATTTTTTTTATAATTATAATAAAATGGAGTAATAAGGTGGCATGAATTGAATAATGGGATGTATGATATGATAAAAATTTATCATTAAATTTACATATGATTACTATAATCATCATATCATTCAATTATTATTTCACATTATCCCTGAAATAATATTAGGGATGTAAAAACAATGTATAACAGACAATTTCTTGATTTTTCTTTTACAAATCACTAGAAATTATTGATATTATTATGTTGTGAACATATAATGCATAAGACATGAATCTATAATAATCCTTTATCTAAAACTTTATTTCCCCCTATGGTATTGTAATTGTTTTTGGGGACTAAAAAATAAATAATTCCCATTAATATCATTGTAATATAAAAATTAGACAACACTACTCTTAAAAAATTGTAATAGTTAGGACATATACATTTTTTAATGTTTTTTGTAGTGTTTTTTATGATATTAAATTCAATTTTTTTACAAATTGTTTTATGAAAATCAATAATTTTATTTTTATTACCATCTATAAGACATTATAGAGTTATTATTCAAAAATGTCTCCCACTATTTTATTAAATCATAGTTTCCCTCCACTACTATATTTGGAATACTCATTCTATTGAGTATTATAGATGAAATCATACTTGAGAACTATCCTAATTGTATCTATTATATCTATACCACTAATTTAAGTGTTTCAATGATGTGTTTTTGATAGCCATCAACATTAACTCATAAATCCCGGATATGTTGTTACACATTCTATCAACAGTAAGGAAACATTTTTAATTACAAAAAAATTCAAACAAAAATCAATAAGAGGTAATTAGATTTTTCTTTGATTTAAATTTAATTTATTTAGCCCCCACAATATTATGGATGCCCCAATAGTGAGGGAAATCCTCAACTAGGGATGATGAGCACCTCAAAGATGTGTTTTTATTGAAATTCATGTGATGGAATGTTCTAAAGGATAAATATATTCATTAAACGATTCTTATTATATTATTTAAATGATATGATTTAATATATAATATTCTTTTTCTATGTGTTTGTTCTCATAAAAACAATAAATAATTGAAAACTATAACTACGTATTAATTATTTTTATCTAAGAATTAAAATTTTTATTCTATCTAATTCTTTTAAACATAACACATTGAAAAAATAATGAAACATGAAAACATAAATAAATAATGTATAATGTCCATATCATTTACCAATAATTGATCCATTGAGTGAATAATAGATAAATTGAGACCCTAATGGTAACTCATTGAGTCTTCTATAACAAAGGTTGATTCTCCAACCATATTCAATTTGTTTATCTATTTTCTAGAATTTGAAAAACTCTTGGTGCAGTCAACATATTATTTCATCCATGATATTGTAAATAATTATAATCACTCATATGTGTGGGTATATTAGGGATGTGGTATATATATATATATATTGTCAATTTAACTCATTAAATTATATATATAATTAGTGAAAAATTGAATTCACATTCTTTCATTTATAAAATAACTTTTATAATAATGAAACCCATTCTAACAACTAATTATTTAAATAAAAATATCATACATAAATTGTTCATTCAATCTCATTATTAATATATATGTGATAGTCATTTTTAATATCATTAAATTATTATAGATTTATTCATGATAGACTAGATTATAAATTAACACAATTATTATTATTTTAAATTCATATCAAAATTCTCTTACATAATCTAAAATTATTTAATTAAATTGTAAATTGTTTTAGATATTAATTTAATTTTTTGGTGCGTTTAGGATATTTAAAACCCTTATAGGTTTTAGGGATATTATTCATAAGTACTAATCTTGGGTAATGTTCTCTTAGATATATATCTGTGTGTTTGTGTGTGTGTCTGGGTTTAAATGTATAAATATATACATATATACATATATTCATATATACATATATATGTCATTTCTATATCTTCAGGGACCATCCATTTGAAGACACCAAACTGTGGAACACAACATATAAATTTTTTGACATTATTTTTTATTTGAATTATACTATTCAATGGGTTTTTAATTTTTTCACATGAATATTCTATCTTCAATCATCGAATGGATATAACTCAGCCATCAAACAACATATTGAGAAGTCAACAGCAGTGTTGGGACCATATCGGTGAACTCTACTAGAATTGATTCAAAATTAATTATAATTGAGATAAAAAACGATATTATTTATCTAATACATAATTTTTTTATAAAAAACTATATAGATACCCAAAAAAATTTAAAATATTTTTTAACAAACTTTAATTGTTATAGATTATTTGAAAACCTCAATATTGTTATCAACATTATAATATTTTGTGTATTAGATTAATCATGAATAAAATTAACATCATTCAACTTTGATTGAGTGTGTGTTTAATCAATTCCAAAAATTGAATCCTTAAGGAACAATAAATGGAACCCTCTATATCAACCATACGTGCTCGAAAATCCTGAAGGAATGTCAATGATTGATTTCATGGAATTAGAGTGGAGAATCATTGAATATTTTGGTATCGATAGGATCTCCTCAACATTGTTCCTTTCATATGGTAAGGGAGTTTGGATTATATTTCTTAAAAAAATACTTATATCTATTGTAATCTTAATGGATGCAGGAGTTTCTATCCAATTTGTATGGTGAATAGTAATGGGAACATGGTCTTTCACCAGCTTAAATAGTTAGGTGAATATATACCCAAATTTCATTACGACCCTATGAAAGTATAATATTTTAACTCAAGCATGTTCACATGTCATCAATGTCCAAAATATTGTGTCACAAAATTCTAATATATATAAAATTGATTGTGTGATGAAATTTAATTCATTAACATTACATTCCTATAGAAAAATATTTTAGAAAACCGTGAGAAAAATAGTATTCATTCATTAAATATTATTCCTCACATTCTATTTAATCATGTGAATACCATGAGTAAATAAATTCCAGCCCAATTATTTTAAACTCCAATACTAATGAATTAGATTATTTCATGAGATCTTTGAAACTAAGATATATCTTGGCCCCTAAAATGTAGCCCACCAAGCCATAATCTAGAATTCATTATAATTACTAATTCTTCTCAAAATATTTTATGTGTTACCCTATATTCCTTTATCTAAATAATTGTGAATGGTAACCATAAACCAGGAGTGTTATTTAGAAACAGATCATGTCCAAAAATATAGATAAGCTTTAGTCAAAAGAGAAACAACCACCTAGTAACTCACATCATGCAATATAATCTCTTTGTCTAATTATATCTCAAAAATCTAGAAGAACACTTTTTTACCATCATATTTTTCTTGATTACATGATGAACTAATTGGATATAATAACATTATTTTACCAAACCCATGGATTTAGTAAATGAATTAACTTCTTAGTAGACATTAAATTAGATATATATTCTTTTTTAATGTGTTAATACATATATTGATTATTTATTAAATATCATAACACTAATAAAGAACAAAATGCATGTTTCCTCTCCATGATATAAATATGATGGTTTTTTTCTTTCATAAAAGTATGTGATAAAATGGTACACACAGATGATGATATCATATAGGGTGACCAAAAAAGATTCTCACAAATAATAATAACTAATAAAAACTGAATCATATGGTGTTGTAATTCTCAGGTCAATCCTTATAATATCCTATACTCAAAATCATGATGTATGAAATTTATGAAAAGATAGATTAATTCTTATTATAGTTGAGAACCTGATAGTTAAAAATCAAATAATTCCCTTTAGTAACCCCTATCTTTTCAATATTACAAATGTTTAAGATCATTGGCATAGTTTCTTGAGGTTTTCATTATAGTTTAGAAATAAAATCTCATTTTAGTATGAAAAATAATATCGAGAAATTACCATTTAAATAATAGACAAATAATTGTGAAAAATATTATCATAATAATGCATCATCCATAAATTTTTATATACATGTTATGGTAAGAAAAAAAGTACTATTCATATTGGGTCTTTGAAAACCACTTTTTTAACCAGATTGATGGTGACAAAGTTGATTTTTGTTTTAATTATATATTTATCATTATTGGGGTGGGATCTTTTGAAATTAAAAATTATTCATTATAATTTATGTTCTTCATGTCATTGTGTTAATTAAAAACCTAATAATTATATCGAACATTTTTTATAATGGTTCTTATGATGATTTTTTTAATAATTATTTTTCCATGTATAATGATATGTTACTCAATTTTATAGAATCCAGAAATAATATTTGTATACATTTCTATTTGATTCATTATGTAGAAATAATGTAAAGGCCTTCCATAATCATAATATATCCTTCAATTTTCGTAACAATAATTATAACTTTGTAATCCTTTCAGTTTAAATTATTAGAGAATTAGGACAAATGATTACAATGTAAACCCATACATTACAGTGGAAGCTTATTCTCTGTATCCACTTTTTAAACCAAAGGAAATACACTTCAAATAACAAATATTTTTTTTGAGACATGTATTTAATTATTTAATCATCACATCTTCATTATCCTTATCTATCGTACGACCTATGAAAAAAAATTCGAAACATGGGAGGAGAATAAATTTTTTAGTAATGTATATAAATAATGAAATCAATAGTCTATTGAAAACATGAAAACCTATTAAAAATAATTTCTTAAAAACATGTTATCAAGACTATGAAAATCAAATAGGTTACCTAGGTCATCATTACCATATCACTCATATTTTTATCCTTAAAAATGTAATAACCATATGGTCTACTTAAATATAGGTAGTACCCAATGCACTGGAGATCTATAATGGGGCTCACTATTAGTATAAGTTATATCGGGCTAACTCGTCTTTCATGAGATATATTGGGGATTAACCCTTCATATAATCTATATCGGGGTCACCCATAAACTATAATGGGTCTCAACCATTCTTATATTATTTTAATGGAAATTAATCATCAATATACCCCTCAAAAACATTTTTAAACATTATTTACAACACTTATAGATAATAAAATAACATTTTCATGTAAAAATCACATTAAAATCATATAAACATGCACATTATAAAGAAAATAATTTCATTTGAAATAAAATTGAAAACTTATTTAGGAAAATTTTAATAATTACTCCATCATAAAAATATAATATTTCATTTATTCTATATATGGTAAAAACATTACAAGTTATTGATATAATCAATCCATTTTAAAAACCCATTTTACAACATTTTAAAAATCATATTTGTGAATCAAACTGTCCCATACCACTTTGAAATATTTGAATGGAATTAAAATTTTAAAAAATTATATCCATAAAAATAAATCCATAATTTTTTTAATTCATGTACATTAATGAGAAATACTTAGAAGAATAAACTATCAAAATATTTAAATTTATTTTTTAATTGAATAGTCACTCACCTTGAGTCCAACTCATCACGTACATTATTTATTTTCCTAGATAAATAATTTAGGTTAATTAATTGCATGTATTATTAAATTAAAAAAAATTATTCCTTTTTTACCACTTATTATTATTTTATAAAAATTACTTTATTTTTTATGTTCAAGTTGGAAGTTTTGATGGTATTTGATAATTTACTCTAATATGACTTTTATAAGATGTAAAAATCAATGTGGTTATTAGTTTATCATATAAGAAATTATATTAATTACATAATAATCACTTTAATATCATAATTATATAATTAAATCCATCTATTAGATATGGATATAAAAAATTAACCATGTCACAATCATAGAGACAGTAAGTCATATGTACACATGAGTAATGTTTCAGTTATTCAATTATCTTCAAGGAATGAATTTAAGAAATATTTTATAATTAGAAAATTATAATAATATCAATAATATCATATTGATATTTTAAATAAATTTTTATATATCATTCATGTAATGTGGTGATGAAAAATAAATCACATCACTTTATGGAGCTGATAGTTCACATGTACTCCTAAGTGATGTTATCATTCTTATGTGCTTGGCAAGTAATAAATTAATTGATATATTTTTATCTAATAATTATCAATATTTAGTTTATATCATATATAAATATTAAATACATTATTATAACCATTATTTATAGATGTTAATGGAAAAATAACTATAGCGGTTTGTGGAGGTGATAGTTCAAACTAATACACAGACAATTAATTATTTTCCCATTTGATAGAATTGGAAATATATATTGTAACGACCCAAACATTCATTAATGTAAATCCCTATTAATCTAATTATATTTCTCATTATGTAATTTTTTTTGTGAACTTCTTTCGTTTTATGTTTTGGATTTTTAAAATATAGTTATGAAATGTGAACGTTTCTAATATAGTCGTTGAACAGTGATCAGATGATTAGTATAAATATAATGCTTTAAAAAATCTGATTTACTCTAAAAAAGTGATGGAATCATATATTAGGCTTGCCCCATATTAAGCCCACTTGTTAGAGATCAGAAATGAGGTGGCATTATTGGGCTTCACTCTTGACCAAGCCTAAGTCGAGCTTGAACACGTTAAGCATGAGCGGAACCAACTATAGGAGAAGTGGAAGTTAATAGAGATTACAACCCGAGAGATGTTATCTAAGCCACCCCAAGAGTATGTCCCCATCTCACACATTAACCTTTGGTATTATATGAGTGTTATAAGGGGTTATGTAACAAGACCCTAGCACTATGACTATATACATTATTTTTGTACAAAGAATGTGCATTCATTTTATTATTTTTACTTTGTAAATCATTTTGAAAGCAGAAAGAGTATTTTTAGTTAATATTCAACTAAGAAATCTATTTTGGTGAATTAATGGAATTTTTAATTAAATAATATTTTTAAAAAATATTATTATAATTAAATTATGTTTTATTAAAAATAAAAGATCATATAATTTTATAAATGCAATTGTAATTTTTATTATGGTTTCAAAGACGTTTTTTTCAAAACCCATGAATTTTTTATAAATGTCAGTTTTCATATTAAGAATAAAAATTCAAATATTTAGAAGATTATTTAGATGAAAATGAATATTATTTTTTTAATTAGGATGTCGAAATTATCTAGTGGTGAATATTTCATAATTTTCTGAGATAGTCGGATTTTTGGGTAAAAATTAAATAATGTTTAAATATATAAAGTGTTTTATGATATCATAATGTCCCAATAGTGATGTAATAAAATAATATAAACATTATTTTATGAAATATATTTTGTATCATTAAAATAATGTTATTTTATATTTTTTTATTTATTTTACAAAGCTTTAGTATACCCTCCAAGACTTATAAAATATTTAGTCTTTTTAAATCGTTTTCCTTGAGAGTGTGACTCACCTCCACATAATAACTCTAAATATTTCAAAAGGTTTGGCCATTGGCCTTATAAAATATTGTTTTCCACTCCCCTTTGAAAAAAACCATGTGCAAAAATCATGGTCTGGTTTGTGGTATTGACTAGTTTAATGTGTGGTGACCCAAACCTAAATAACAGAGAATTCTCTCATCTTTCCTATATGAACCCACCAGACATCCCACTTCATCTTCACACAAAGCCTTTGGAGTTTGACCAACCCTGTACCTCCTCTCTCTAGAATCCTCCCTATTTTTCCCAAGCTCCCATGAATCCTCTCTTAAGCCTCTCCCAAGCCATTGGGATCACACTTCCAAGTAAGGGATTTCCTCTTTTCTCATTTTTTATCAATTTCACTATATGGTTATGAGCTTTTGTATTCTATTATAATTATTGGGGTAAGATTTCTCAGATCACCCATACTTCCCTATCTATTTTGGAATGACGAGAGACCCCTTTATCGCTCATTAAATTCCCCTCATGTACACATGTTACCATGCCAAAATTCCTTAAGGAATATCTCTCTCATCATTTTAATTCAATCAATTCTTTTGTCTTGTGAAGATAAATTCCATTACATATGTTGGGAAATGTATCTATATGACCTCCTTACTTTCCATTTCATGTACATATTATGAGCTACTCATTTCTCTCTCATCAACCATTTTTATGAATTCCTATGTCACGTCGTTACGCTGTTGAAATTGCTTTGTGATTTTCCAAGCCAATGTCATTATGTAGTGAATATCATGCCTATTTCCCTATCAAGGGTATTCACTATTATGCACATTTACTTATTTATTATAGTGTTTCATGTATGAATTTCACATTTCCTTTATCATGGAATAAATATTGAGGTGTATTGAATCCATGTTATATGATCCATGTGGCACATTTATGCATGAAATAAAAGGTTTGAGAAGGGTGCGCCCTGATAGCAATCCAATGTATTGGGTAAATATTAGTAGCATGATGATTCAAGTGCAATGAGGTTATATTCATGCTAATTCATGTGAAATGAGGGTTTAGTCATGCTTCTTGTACAATGAACCTTGGCTCATGCTAAAATGTTGTCAAATGTTGTTACCACATTTTCATATTAATATTATCATGATTTACCATGCCATTATATTAATGTTTCTCTTGTGATCCATTGATATTACTATTGTTTAACATGTATTGCATTCTTTATGTTATTCCATGTTAATTTCCTTAATGGGCTTTCAATCTCACCCATTTCTCATGCATTTTCTTAGGTTATACTTTGCAATGCTAAGTACGAGGGAATGTAGTGGTCATGTAAAGGAATTTTTCAATAAATATATTGTATTTCATGTTTGTAGTTGTTATGTAATGATCCTAAGCACCAAAGACACTATACCTCTCAATATTATATGTTCTATCATGTGGTGTTTAGGGAATAAATCTTATTTTAGTGTGAAATGAAAGATTATTGTTGTCATAGTTGCTATCAAATGATAGGTTTAGTTATTTTTGGGATTGGGATTAGAAAACCAAAGTGAAGACATAAATACAATAATAAGAATAATAAAAACATCCCTTTGTATTAGTGAGTATTGAGTAAGTGTTTTATCAGGAAAATACATCCCTTTCTGGATACGAGTAGGTAGAGGTGGCTCTGGCACAAATGTATCCTAGTGGTAAAACTCGAAAACACCACTTTGAGCTAGACTCGAATGGGAACTAGTGCATGAAAATGGGCCTTGATGCACTCTTGTTTAGAAAACTCTCAGGGGATATGCTTTAGTAAATTCACAAACTTAGTATTAACCATTATTAAGGGAATAAAATAAATTCTCTTAGAATACATGTTAGAAAGTAGATCATGGATAACATAAATTGAAGCATATATATTCATAAGTTAAGGAATAAAAGTAATTTATAAGTCATCTGTTTTTCCCATTGGATTACCCTTTATGTGTTACCCCTATATTTCCTTTTATTCCAGCTAATGGCTTGTAATAGGAGGACTCAAGCTAAAAATTGATGTTAAGATCAATGTGATGACTGTACTAATGAGATGCCCAATCCGATGGGAGCGGGAATCATGAACTTGGTCACATTTATCTCTCAGTTAACTAAAGCATTGAATAGAAACATGGGTCAAGAGAAATGTTAAACCCCCCCCCCAAACAAAGAAAAAATTTCTATTAAGAGATTCATGAGACAAAGGCCTACTACTTTTAATGGATCATCGGATTCCAAAATCACCGAACAATGGATCAACTCTATTGAAAAGATCTTATCCATAATTCAATGTTCTGAAAAAGAGATGGTTCTCCTAGCTTCTTATTTTATGGAGGGTGAAGCTGATCAATGGTGGACTTGATCAAAAATACAAACCCTGGGGAGGAGATCGAGGAATTGGAATTGAAGTATTTTCAGAAGATTTTTTTCGATAAATATTATTCACACACCCTCCAACTTAATATGGAAAGGGCCTTCCTTGACCTTAAGAAAAAAACAACAAATCTGTCAAAGCGTATGAGGAAAACTTCACAAGTCTTGTATGATAAACCTACAGCTTTGTCATTACCCCCGAATGCAAGGTTAACCTCTTATTTGGTGGTCTAAAACCTAGCCTACGGAAATAGCTGGTGATCTATGACATGAACAACTATGAGAAAATTGTCTGATGTGCCCTCAAGGTTGGAATGGAGATCAGAGAATCTCATTGGTATCGTGGAGATAATAAGCTTAATGTGGAATTTAATGTTGGAAGTCCAATTGATAAATACAACAGTTCTATGAAGATCCAACACCCCACTTTCCAAAGGTGTGGAAAGAAGCACCATGGAAATTTCCTGAAGGGGGCGAGGAAATGCTTTAGGTGTGAAAGATGAGGGAACCTAGATCATAACTATCGGAAAGAAAAACCTGTGGCTGCGACTGTGGAGAGGAATTCTCTGGTCAACCCTCAATTCATTTTTCATTGCTTCAATTGAAAATAACCAGGGAACTTTGCAAATTAGTTCCCTAAGCCAAGGGATTTCGGAGGCAGCCTACAACCTCTATGGAAGAAAGGGAATTCTTTTTCCATCACTACCGCTGATGTGAACCCTGACAACAAAGAAGTGATATGTACTCTAGTTATTCATTCATTAATAGAGAAAATTATTTTTAATTCTTGTTCTACACATTCTTTTATATCCCAAAAGTTTAGTAGAACAATCCCAACAACACCACAAATCATGGAAGTAAAGATGTCGGTGAGTAAGGAAAATGGGGAAGTCATTGCATCCCATGAATATAATTCCTCCCCTGTCATAATTTGTGGATTAAACATCTTGTTTAACCTTTTAATACTCCCTCTCGTGATATTTTATGCAATTCTCAGCATGGATTGGCTTTCATTATATTGAGCCAACATAAATTCCCATGAGAGGGAAATCACTCTCTATATGGATAATCGATCTCTAATTATGTAGAAGTGTAAGTAAGAGGATGAATCATATTTATCTACATCATCACAATTTTCCCTATGAGCATGCTCATCTGGCTCTGATGATTGAGTCCATGGACGCAACCATCCATGAATAAATGCCTACTGTGAGGGAATTCACCGATGTGTTTCCCAAGGAGTTTCTTGGTATTCCTCCTAGATGAGATGTTGAATTATCAATTGATCTTAGACCTATGGAGTTTTCAATATCCAAGTATTCATATGGAATGGATGTTATGGAGCTTGGGGAGCTAAATAAACAACTACAGGAGAATCTAGATAAAGGGTTTATATGCCCAAGTGCTTTACTATGGGGTGCACCAGTCCTCTTCATCAAGAAGATGGATGGATCAATGCACGTTTGCATTGATTATCATGAGCTTAACAAAATCACGATAAATAACAAGTATACTCTCCCATGAATTTATTACTTGTTTGATCAAATGTGTGGAGAACAATACTTCTCCAAAGTGGATTTTTGGTAAGGATATTATCAAGTAAGGGTGAAGAAGGAATATATCCCCAAGACATCTTTTTGTACAAGATATGGACACAATGAATTCATATTAATACCTTTAGGACTCACTAATGCTCCAAAAAACTTCATGGACATGATCAATAGAGTATTTAGAGATTACCTCAAAAATTTGTGGCAGTATTTATAGATGATATTCTAATATACTCCAAAATCAAGGAGGATCATTAAAATCATCTAATAACTGCACTAAAGACCTCTTAGAAGGGGAATCCTTATGAAAAGTATAGAAATTGTGAGTTTTAATTGAAGGATGTCTCATTCTTTGGCCATATCATCACATGTAATGGGATATATGTGGAGCCCTCCAAGACGGCTGTAATATAGGGATAGTCGAGTCCAACATCAGTAACGGATATCCATAGCCTTTTGGGGATAGTAGGATATTATCAATGATTTGTGAGAAATTTCTCAAGATTTTCAAACCCTCTTACCAAGCTAACTTAGAAGGGTGTAAATCTTATATGGAGTGATGAATGAAAATAAAGCTTCAAAGAGTGGAAAATGATTCTTATCACTATGTTTGTGCTCACTTTACTAATAAGTGGAGAACTTTTTGTGGTTTTAAGTGAAGCTTCAAAGAAGGTCCTAGGATGTGTGTTATTTAAAAATGACCTAGTCATTGCCTATGTTTCAAGGAAATAAAAATTTCATGAGAAGAATTATCTAACACATGATCTGGAGTTGGCTACGGTGTTCTTCTCTTTAAAATTTTGTTGGAATTTTCACTTTGGGGAGAAGTTAGAAATATATATGGACCAAAAAATACTCAATTATATATCCACATAGAAGGAGTTGAACATGTGAAAATTAATATGCTTAGAGCTAATCAAAGACTTTGAATGCTCAATCGATTACCACCCTAGGAAAGGGAACAACGTGGTAGATGCTCTAAGTAGAAAGGATCCCACGATTCAATCATTGATGAGTATTGAGAAGGATTCAATCTTATTAAATTTGATGATGATGGACATGTGAATCATAAATAAGGGAACATCATCAATCCTTTCACAAATTATTTCTCAACTGTCTCTTTTGGAACGGTAAAAGAATGCACAAAGAAAGAATGTGGAAATTGTAAAAAGGGTGGAAGCTATCGAAAATGGGAAATCCTCAGAGTTCAGGGTTGACAAGGAGGGAATCATGAGATTTGGGTCACGGTTATCTATACCATCTGATCCAGATATAAAGACGGAGCTTCTGGATGACACACATAACTCAACATTCTCTATCCACTCAGGGAACACAAAGATGTATCGAGATCTCTAAGAAAACTTTTAGTGGGACAATATGAAAAGGTAGATTGCAGACTATACATCAAAGTGCCTGATATCTAAGCAAGTGAATGTTGAGAGGAAAAATTCTAATGGGATGATGCAACCACTACACATAAAAACATGGAAGTGGGACCACATTACCATGGAATTTGTCACTGGACTTCAAAGGAAATCCAGAGGAAAATTTGCTATATGGGTCATTGTGGATCCTCTTGCGAAGACAACTAAATTTATCTCGATTCAAGAGGACTTTTAGTTTTATTAACTTAAACAGATTTACATCAATGATGTGGTAAATTTGTATAGAGTACCACTATCTATTGTATCCGATCATGATCTAAGATTCACCTGGAAGTTCTGGAAAAGTCTCTGACATGATCTAAGCACTGAACTGAACATTAGTACCAGATGTCATCCTCAAACTGATGGCCAATCTAAGAAAACTATTTAGACACTAGAAGGTATGAAAATTTCATGATCTATGGAGTTCAAAGGAGGACGGGACCAACATCTTCCACTGGTTGAATTCTCATACAATAATAGTTTCCACTCGACCATCCAAATGGCACCATATAAAGCCCTTTATGGGAAAAGGTTCAGAACACCAGCGTGTTGGGATGAAGTCGGTGAGTGTAAGCTTCTAGGACCACAAATAGTCAAAGAAATGGCGGAGAAGGTGAAAACCATTCAACATCATATCAAGGAAACCATGATTCGACAGAAGGGTTATGCAGATAACCATCGATGAGACCTTGAGTTTAAAGTTTGAGACATGGTATTTCTACTCATATCACCATGGAAGAAGGTCATTAGGTTTGGAAAGAAAGGAAATTTAATTCCTAGGTACAACAGCCCTATAAATACTTGGATATTCAATGTAATATTTTTAATTATATAGAAATATTACGAGTCCACAAAAATTGATGGTGTATAATTCTGAGGCCCGGTGTGACTGAAATGAATTTATAAACTTTTTTAAGTACGTTTAGTAAAAGTGTGAGCGGGTTTTTATAACTTTTGAACCAATGCTCAGAATTGAAATCTGTGGGAACCATTGATCTCATAGCAACGATATTCGCTTAATGATACCTTCACCTCGACCAAAGTTGGTCATGGGTGAAAGTTAGTTTTCGAGTTTTTCATGGAAATAAAAATAAAATAAAGAACAAATTTTATTTTTATTTTCCTTTTGAAACCCCTCTTTTGAGTTAAGGAGGTGGGGACCACACGATCTAGAAAAATCTCGAATTTGAATTCTTGGGGGTGGGGACCACCTGAACCACTCTTAATGGGGGAAAACCTCTCAACTCTCCAATTTTCTAAATGAGCCAACTACAATTAATTAAATGAGACAACTACAATTAAATAAATGTGTCAACTTTAATTAATTTTTAGACTTATTTTTAATAAGTTGGATCTTCATTTTTTTGATGTTGGGGGAAATCGTTGGAAAAGGGAGGCTTGGGGAGAACTTTGGAGAAACACTTCCTCCAATGAAGAACGCCCTCTCTAATGAAAAACATATTTCAGAATCAAGAACGAGGACGACGCATGAGCCCGACTTCGAAAGCGTGTTGCAGAAGCAATGATCATTGGAACCCTCATCGCCTTCAACAACTTCACCTTGTAACACTTCCAAAAAGAAATCTAGGTATGGTTTATTGTTCTTTTGAATACTCCTTACTCATCCTTGTCGTTGATCATGATTCAAGAACAAATAATATTCTTGCTACCGTTCTAATGTAGAGTGTTCGGGCCAAATGAACATGACCCGACCTCTCTGCAACCAATATGGATTGTGGTGGTTTAAAATCAATGGAGATGTCCCAAGACGAGTGTATATTTCTATGGAATGATGATCGAGCCACTAGGGGAAGCTTAGGGATCTGAATAACGTCAACGGTGACCATCCTGTTGACCGACACCGGTGGGTCTCAGGAACGACAGTCGGCACTTCGGCTGGCCGCGATGAAGGCAGCGGCGTGACCGCACTTCCCCATAAGGGTTGCAGCCCGTTGTCCATGGAGGAGCAAAAGTAGCGGCTGGTGCACGGCCGACCATAGGTAGGGGTGACGGCATTGTGTGTCTGCACTGCCAGGTGTGTGGGAGCTACGACACAAGACCATGACGGAAAAGTTTGGGCAGTCATCTCTCTGATGACCTCTGGTGATGGTACGACGTCTGATCGTGCCACACGAAGGAGGATGTTTGTCCAGCCGGCCAGGGAGCCGAGTGGGCCGCCCTGCGCAGGCTGCACCGTGGGTCGTCCAGTGTGGGCCGCCCCACAGGCCACCCTGTGTGGGCTGGGACAGACCCAGTGGGATGGGTCGGACCCAGCAGGCCGGGTCAGACCCAGTGTCAGACCCATGTTAGTCCGGGTCAACCCGAACTGGGACTGGTCAGCCTAGACTGTGTAGGGTAGGGTCGGACTAGACACAGACCAATTTCGACAATTTCCACTCATTCAGCCATATCTTGAGATACAGGCATCCATTTTATGAACTGACTACATCGCCGAAAACCTTGGATCAGGACAGTCGTTTTTGTATACCCACTTGAGATTTGGATAAAGTTGGGTCACAGCTGGGTTGGATGAAACACAAAACCAACCGACCCTCAAGTCTAAAAGGCCAATAACATACAGACCAGGCATCTGAATAACACACCGTCTGTTATGTTGAGACCCAAATTATATGGTGGTACTTTGGGATACTTCTTCATGGGACTTAGTGTAAGATGAATTATCGACCTGTGGCTTGAGGAGCAGACACTCCCAGAATCAAGTGAGATTAGTGCGAGAACCCTGTATCTATTTGTAACATGAGAAAGAGATCCTATGTGCGTATGTTCTTTGGGATCCTATGTGGGTCTATGATCGAGAGTCTCACCTGGATCCACTCTAGGAATCCACATTGGACTACTCTAGGATTCTATGTGGGTCTTCTGTATTAGTATCCTATGTGGGTATGATGATTTAGGATCCTATGTGGGTCTGATGAATTAGGATCATACGTGGGTCTGCCTCTTAATAGATTAAGATGATACAGTGGTTACATCTAATCATCTTTACCACCATACCTAATTTATACTTAGTGTGATATGAATCTTTACCTTTTTGGTATTCTTCTGTGTGGCGTACCTTTATGGTACATGCCTTCATGGTGAAACCTTTGTGTTGATACCTTAGTGGTATTCTTTTGTGTGGCGTACCTTTGTGGTACAAACCTTTGTGGTGATACCTTCATGGTATTCTTCTTTGTGGCATTACGTTTGTTGTACTTACCCTCGTGGTGTTACCTTCATGGTATTATTTCCTTCATGGAACAGTTTTACTTTGGCTAAGTGTTGGGCCTTCTGTTTCCTCATGAATGAGATGGCTATACTTGATCACTTAGGTATATGTATGGGCATATAACTAAGTATGGTTGACTGTTGTTTCCATGATTTGTGTTTTATGTTTGTGGATTTTTTGAGACCTTCAAGGGTATCGGGGTCCCGAATGAGTATCATTATACTCCCCATTTCACGGGCTATTCATGAACCTTGTTGTTTCTGGTGAATATGACGAACATCACTGACTGAGGATGAGGGTACCAGGACTGGAGGTAGCTCGAAGGTGGACATTTGACGAGGCGTGCTATAGAGATGGCCACACGAGAGCTGTACCTAACCTTTGGGTATGATATTTGGTGGGAGTTCATAGGAGATATTTTAATTTACTTTTACTTTTTAGTTTCCTTGTACTTTCCAGTTGGGCTTGTATTCGGGCCCCTTTTTCCTACTCTACAAAATCTTTTTACTATACATATTACTTGTGTTTGTTTCTTTTTTTGTTCTTGGTTGGGAGTTTTTATAGGTTATAAAGGAAATTCCTTCATGGTTTTAGGGAATTCGCCTTTCAGTTCTAGTCTCCAACCTATGGCCTATGGAAGGCAAGCTTGGGGTAGTCACAACATAGGCCCCGGAGGACGGGTTGTGACAAATTGGTATCAGAGGAGTTGGTTCGACTGTAAAACATTGGAATATGATCTTTTTAACAATAATAGTGTTAAGTTTAGTGAGTTTTGTTATCAGTTTAGGGAATCAAGTATTGGTGCGGTGGTCGATGTATCCATACACCAGGACCCTAACTTCTGATTTCTGACTCAGTGAATGAAAATACTGATTGCATGTGTTTTTTGGAAATTTTTCTTTGTGATCTTTCTGAGTCATCACACCAAGAATAACATATTGTCCATGGAGCACCTATTTAATTTCAAGATGCCTCTACACAGACAGTTAGCTAGGGTTCTGGGTATAGTACACGATGATAGGTCACTGAGCGATGAGGCCTTGGTGTAGGGACCTATATTAGTAGAGGCACTAGCGAAGGCACCAGTGGTATCATTACCCATTGATCCACCGATTCCACCAACATTAGAAGTAAAGGGTTCATTCCCTTTAATTGCATTGCACGAGTTCCAGTGCCATAGGCCACCCAGGTTCAGGGGAGAGATAGACCCACTGGCGGTTGAGGATTTGGCTGGAGGCCATGGTGAGAGTCTTCCGACTGGTAGGGACACCATCTGATCTCAGGGTGATCCTTTGCACCAGTCTTCTACAGTAAGGAGTAGGAAAATAGTAGAGAAAAATGCTCTAGGTTCACGACGAGGTGGAAATTTTCTATTCAGACTTTGAGATCCTGTTTCGGGCAGAGTTTGTCCCAGGGACCCTTCGCGCAGTGCACATATAGGATCTTCTTCATTTGTAGCGGGGTAGAATGAATGTGGCTCATTACTTAGCGAGGTTCACCGACCTCTCACGCTACTCCACCGATATGGGGAAGGATGCATTCTTTAGGACATGTACCTTTGAGTAGGGAATTAGGTGGGATATCAGGGCTTCGATGATTTATCTCAAATTCCCGACGTAGGCAGGGGTGTTAGAGAGAGCCCTCTTAGTGGAAAGTTTTCTTACTGAGCAGTCTCTAGCAGCAAGACTCACCACTAGGTGTCACGTAACATATTATTCTACAGATGGCAGTAGAGATATGACATAGAGGTCCAAGAGGACCAGACTAATAGGAGGACGACCGCAGGATTTAGGGTCAGTTGTGCAGGGAACCAAAGACAGAGCCAGTCATGCAAGGAAGAGGTAGTGTTACACATGTGGTGGGTTGGGTCACATAGCTCGTGACTGCCCGAACCACTATACGGATGATCAGAATATGATCAAAGGACCGCCCAATCAGAGACAGAGGTTTGACCTTGGAGGTCTGCAGGGAGCAGGAGAACGTGGTAGAGGAGATGGCTGTGAAACTGGCGGTGGGTGACGATTCGAGGTGTTACTGCCACCACCACCAGGCAATACACCCCGACCATATGGAGTAGGTGGACAGGGGCAAGCTCAACTCTAGGCAGCTGAGGCTTATGATAGTGTCTCTATAGAGATGATACGAGGTACAGTCTATATCTACTCCACCTTAGATGCAGAACTTATAAACATAAGTGCTAGTTATTCTTATATTTCAACTGCCCTCATTCAGAGCACAGAGATTCTGGTGGAGCCATTGGCACGATCCTTATGGCTAGAGACTCTTATAGGAGATAATTCAATGATTAAACACTGGTGCCGGTAGTGTGAGCTTACACTACGAGGTAAGAGATTCAGTTGGGATCTCCTAGTAGCAGCGTCGAGGCCTTATGACGTCATGTAGGGTATGGACTGGTTATCTACAGTTCATGCTCAGATTGATTGTATTAGGCACATAGTGCGGTGTGTAAAAATAGATGGGACTATGTTTACATTCACTGGAGAAAAGGTAACCTTCGTAGCATAGGATGGACTTACTCGGAGCAGAGTGCAGCCGATCACTGATCAATTGGCTAGCCTTATCCTCGGGGAGGTTGATGTGGAGAGTCTGATCTATCCTATAGTGGTGAACTAGTATGCAGATGACTTTCCTGATGATGTCTCAGGTCAAACTCCTCACATAGAGGTGTACTTTTACATACACTTGTACACTGGGATGGCACAATTATCAACACCAATGTATCAGATGGCTCTTGCAGAGCTTCATGAGCTGCAGGGACAGTTGAAGGACTTATTGGGAAAGGGGTTCATTTAGGCCAGTGTTTCTCCTTGGCCAGCCCTGATTTTGTTTTCCAAGAAGGCAGATAATAGATTGAAACTTTTTTTGGACTATCAAATCCTCAACCAGGTGACCATGAAGAAAAAATACCCACCTGTGAGGATTAACGACCTCTTTGATCAGATGAAGGGAGCATAGTGGTTCTTGAAGATAGACCTTAGATCAAGATAACACCATCTCAGAGTTATGGATGAGGATGTGTAAAAGATGGATTTTAGATGTTTGTATGTCCATTATGAGTTCTTGGTTATGCCATTCTGTGTGGCCAATGCTCCAGCTATGTTCATGGAACTCATGAACAAGATCTTACAAATATACCTTGATCGCATTGTAGAATTCTTAATCGATGACATTCAGATCTACTCGGCTACTGTGGAGGAGCAGACCTATCATTTTCACATATTTTTGGACACACTCTAAGAGAACCAGATTTATGGTAAGCTCTCAATGTGCTAGTTTTGGATCCTAGAGGTTCACTTTCAGGGACATGTCATCTCGGATGCTGGAGTTATGGTGGATCCAGTAAAGATTGAGATGGTACTTTCTTGGGAGGCACCAAGAAGTGTGACGAAGTTATGGAGTTTCATGGGATTGGCCACATACTACCCGAGGGTTCTGCAATATTTCTCTAGAGTTAGAACACCTTTATCAGCATTGACAAAGAAGGTTCAACCCTTCATGTTGTAGAAGATATTTGATCCGAGTTTTCAAGACCTGAGGCAGAGGCTGACTAGTGCCTCCATCTTGAGGCTTTAGGGGGAGGTCATTGGGTATGTATCTACTACAATGCATCAGGGACTAGGCTTTGATGTTTCCTGATGCAGAAGTGATTAGTGATCGTGTATGGTTCTCAAGAGCTAAGACAACATGAGCAGAACTACACTACACATGACCTAGAGTTCGTAGCAGCGGTCTTCTCCTTGTAGATGTCGTGACATTACTTGACGGGCAAGCAATTTACAGTTTATTCTAATCACAATATTCTCAGTTATATCTTCTCTCAGAATGACCTGAACTTGAGATAGTGATGTTTGATTGAGTTCCTCCAGGACTATGAATTTGAGATAGTCTATACTCCTAAGAAGGGGAATGTTGTAGCAGATGCAGTCAGTAAGAGATCTGGTATACAACTGCTAGGTGGGGCAATAGAGCAACTGGCCGCTTTATAGATATCCTTTGTGGAACGAGATGGAGCATCTTTTCTTTAATCTCTTACAATCACTCCCCCACTTCTTCAGTGAGTCAGGGAGGTGCAGAGAGGGGAAACTCACTGTGTGGCTCAACTTGCTCAGATATCCACGAGACAAGCACCTGATGGATTTTCTAAAGGTGGGGAGCACATAATCCTTTTTAGAGGACATAACATGGTACTAGTGTCACTTCAGAAGGGTGTATTGATGGAATTCCACATGTCCCCTCTAGCAGTACATCCTAGAGTGGCGAAGATGTACTAGGACCAACAAATATAGCACTGGTGGTAGGGAATAAAGAAAGAAGTAGCAGAGTTGGCCTCTTAGTGTATAAAATCTCAGAATGTGAAGGTGGAGCATTAGGTACCAGTAGGCTTAGATCAACTTTTAGAGGTCCCAGAGTGGAAGTGGGATGGAATATCCATGGAATTCATGACAAGACTTCCATGTACATCCAGTTTTGATGATTCTATTTAGGTGATCGTCGACCGACTCACCCAGTAGGCCCACTTCCTACCGATTAGAGAGCCGGGTTCTGTAGAGAGTTTGGGATACCTCTATACATAGGAGATTGTGCGACAACATGGATTACCCTCGACGATTTTCCCTAATCATGATGCATGTTTTGCTTCCCGGCTATGGAAGGTGTTACAGGAGGATTTCAGGATGCAGATTTGTTTGAGCATCGCCTTCCAACCTCAAATAGAGGGCCATACTTAGCGAACCATTCATACCGTTGAGTACCTGCTTCATGCTTGCATCCTTGACTTTGGTCATAGCTGGGAGGATCAATTTCCCTTTGTGGAGTTTTCATACAACAATAGTTATCACTCCACTATTGGGATGGCACCTTTCAAGGAATTGTATGGCCAACCTTGCAGATTGCCTTTGTGCTAGACTGACCCAGGGGAGTCAGCACTCATGGGACCAGATATGGTATGGGCTACCTCAGAAAAGGTGGAGATCATCTTGGAGAGGATTAAGAATGCCTAGAGAAGGCAGAAGTCTTATGCCGACAGAGAACAGAGACCTTTGGTGTTCGAGGATGGTGACAAAGTCTTTCTATGAGTCTCACCTCAATGAGGTTTACAGAGATTTGGCTGGGGTAGCAAGTTTTCTCTAAGGTTTATCAGATCCTTTCAGGTCCTTAATGAAGATGGTGAGGTGGCTTATTTCATAGTACTTCCCCCTCTATTTCACTGAGTGCATGACATTTTCCATGTATCACAACTGAGGAGATATGTGCATGACCCTTCACACATCATTGACTGGGGTGAGTGGGACATTGACGATGGGGTGACGTTTACAGAGGTTCTAGTGGATATTGAGGATCGATAGGAGAGAGTCCTTTGTGGGTGGTCGATACCTCTGGGGTGCGTTCGTTTGTAGCATAGGAACCTCTAGAAGAGCACATGGGGGTGGGAGGCTTAGATTTCTGCTCAGAATGTAAAGACCTAGATTTTCCATGTAATTTTTTTTATTTATATGGTAATATTACAAGTCCGAGAAAATTGATGGCACGTAATTCCGAGGCTTGTTGTGCCCGGAATGAATTTATGAACTTTTTTTAAGTCTGTTAAGTAAATGTGTGAGTGGGTTTTTATAACATTTGATCTGGTGTTAGGAATTGAAATCTGGGGGCATCATTAAACATGTAGCCCCATTATTATCTTAATGAGACCTTCACCTCAACCACAGTTGGTCGAGTGTCAATGTTAATTTTCATTCTTTTCATGGAAATAAAAATAAAATCAAGAGTAACTTTTATTTTTATTTTTCTTCGGAAACCACTCTTTAGATTTATGTAGGTGGGGAGAACATGAGCTAGAAAACCCCTTAATTAGAATTCTTGGGGGTGGGGACCACTTGAACCCCTCTTAATGGGTGAAAATCTCTCAACTCTCCAATTAATTCAATGAGTAAACTATAATTAATTAAATGAGCCAACTACAATTAATTAAATGTGTCAATATAAATTAATAGTTAGACTTATTTTTAATAAGTTGGATCTTCATTTTTTTGGGTTGTGGGAAATTATTGGCAAAAGGAGGCTTGGGGAGAATTTTTGAGAAAAACTTCCTCCAATGAAGAATTCCTTCTCCAATGAAGAACACATTTCAGAGTCAAAAATGACGATGACACACAATCCCAACTTCGAAAGGGTGTTGCGGAAGCAATGATGGTTGGCACCCTCATCGCCTTCACCAAATTTATCTCGCGAAACTGCCAACGAGCAATCGAGGTAGGGTTTATTATTTTTTCAAATACCCCATATATGTCTTTTACATTCTACATTATTCAATAACAAATAAGCCACTTGTTACCATTCTAACATGGAGGGTTCAGGCCAAAAGAACACAAAACAACCTATCTATAACCTTTATGGATTGTGGTGGTTTTAAATCAATGGCAATGTCCTGAGACGAGTGAAAATGTCTATAGAATAAAGAACAAGCCACCGTGGAACACCCGATGACCCAAAGAATGTCGTTGGAGACCGTACCGGAAACCAACACTAGTGGGGCTCTGGAATGGCGGTCGGAACTCCGGTCAGCCTTGACGATGACGATGGCACGACCGTGCTACCAGAGAAGGGAGGTAGCCTGTCGGTTGCGGCAAAGCAGAGGCGGCGGCCGGCGCACTGTCGGACACACGAAGGGGAGGCGGTGGTGCGAATCCGTGCTGCCGAGTCTACGGGAGCCACGACACAAGGCCATAGAGTCAAAGGTAGTGTGGTTGGCTCGCTGCTGGCCGACGGTGATGGTGCAACGTGAAACCACACTACGCGGAGGAGGCTCGTCGCCCGGTCAGCCAGGGACTCGAGCGGGCCACCCAGCAAGGGCCTCCCCATGCAGGCTACCATTTTAGGCCACCCTGCATAGGATGGGCCAGACCCAGCGGGCCGGGTTGGACCCTAGGTCGGACCCAGGTCTAGCTAGGTTGGAGAAGACCCGGACCAGTTTCGACGATTTTCACTCTTTCACCCATATCATGAGATAGATGCGTCCGTTTGACGAACACTCTATGGCACCATAAACCTTTGATTGATATGGTTATTTTGGTATAACCCAATTCAAATTTGGATAATGTTGAGATATGTTCGGGTTGGATCGAACATGAATCCAACCAGGGGCTCGAGGCTAAAGGGCCAATAACTTACAGACAGGGCATTCGACTGACGCACCATCTATTGGGTTGAGACCCCTATTATGTGGTGGTCCATTAGGATACATCATCATGGGACATCATTGCAGTTGGAGTATCAAACTATTGCTTGAGGAGCAGACCCTCCCAGAATCATGTTAGCTTAGTAAGGGAACCCTGTGGCTGGCTGTAACATGATAGAGGGATCCTACGTGGGTCTGTGCTTTGAGATCTTATATGGGTCTGTGTTCGAGAGTCTCTCCTAGATCCACTCTTGGAATCCAAGTGGGACTACTCTAGGAACCTATGTGGGTCTGCTGTATTACGATCCTGTGTGGGTTTGATGATTTAGGATCCTATGTGGGTCTGATGATTTAGGATCCTACGTAGGTCTCCCTCTTAACTGAGAAGGATGATTCAGTAGTTAAATATAATCATATTTACCATTGTACATATGTTATACCTGGTGCGAGATAAGTCTTTACATTTCTGGTATTTTTCTGTGTGGCATACCTTTATGGTACTTAACTTCGTGGTGATACCTTCATGGTGATACCTTAGTTGTATTCCTCTGTGTGGCGTGCCTTTGTGGTACATACATTCTTGGTGATACATTCCTGCTATTCTTTGGTGTGGTGTTCCCTTTGTGGTATTTAACCTTGTGGTGTTACGTTCATGGTAATATTTCTTTTGTAGATCAGTTTTACTTTGGCTAAGAGTTTTTCCATGTGTATCCTCATGAATGAGATTGGTATACATTTTCACTTAGGTATATATATGGGAATATACCTAACTAGGGTTGAGATTTGTTTCCATGATTTATAGTTTGTCCTTTGGGGATTTTCTAAGACCTTCAAGGTTATCAGGGTCTATACTGAGTATCATTATACAACCCCCTCCACCTGTATAGGCTATGCCGCACCTTGTTGTGTCTGGTGAAGATGACAGACAACACTAACTGATGACAAGGGTACCAAGAATGGAGGTATCTAGGAGGTGGAAATTAGACAAGGTGTCCAATAGAGACAGATGCTTGAGATCTTTACCTACCCTTGAGGTAGGATCCTTGGCTGGAGTTCGCAGGAACTTTTTCAGTTTACTTGTACATTTCAATTTTCTTGTACTTTCTGGTTGGGATTGAATTCTGGCCCCTTTTTCCTACAGTACACACTCTTTTTACTATACAGATTACTTGGGTTCATATATGGTTGTGTGTAATGTTGTGTGTGTTTACTGGTTATAAAGGCAATGCCTTCTCGGCTTTAGGGAATACACCTTTTGGTTTTATTCACCAGCCCCTGGCCTATGGAAGATGGGCTTGGGGTAGTCACAGCATGGGCCCCAGGGGATGGGTCGTGATAGGCCACTTCGATATTCCGGATCATTTTGGGGTTGTGGCCTATTGACTAGAACTTTCACCTACCATGGTCAAAGTACATGATGTTCTTTCATATATCTCTCTTAATGAAGAACATACCAGACCCTTCACATGTACTCTTTTCAGAGGTAGTACAACTAGAGGATGATCTATCTTACGAGGAGTAAGAAGTGAAGGTCTTAGATTGTAGAGAAAAGGATCTACAAAATAAGACAATTCCCCTCATCAAGGTGTTGTGGTGAAACCACAAGTTTGAAGTAGTGACGTTGGAATCAGAGGAGGTGATGAAGCATAGTTACCCGCATTTGTTTTAGAGTGGGAATGAAATTTCAAGGGCAAAATTTGGGGGGGGGGGGATTGTAACGACCCAAACTTTCATTAATATAAATCCCTCTTGATCTAATTAAATAACTCATTATGTAAAATGTTTTGTAAACTTCATTGGTTTTATGTTCTTTATTTTTAAAATACTAATAAGAAATTTGACAGTCACTAATATAGTCATTGAACAATGATCACAAGATTAGTATAAATATATGGCTTTAATAAATCCTATTTACTCAGAAAAAGGAAGTGATTGCCTCATCCTGTAGACTTTCCCCATACAAAGCCCATTTTTCGAAGCTCAGAAAGGAGGTGGAGTCATATGGATTCTCTCTTCACCATACCCAAGCCAATCTTGAACACATTAAGCTTAAGTGGAACCAACTAGAAGGAGAAGTGGATGTTAATAGATATTACCACCCGAGCGATGTTATATGAGCCACACCAAGAGTCTGTCACCATCGCACACCTTACCAATCAGTTTTGTGATGGTGTTATAAGGGGTTATGTAACAAGACCCTAGCACAATTACTGTGTACATTATTTTTGTATAAAGAATGCACATTAATTTTATTATTGTTACTTTGTAAATAGTTTTTAATTCACAAATAGTATTTTTAGTTAATATTCAACTAAAAAAATATATTTTGATGAATTAATGGATTTTTTAATAAAATAATTTTTTAATAAAATATTAATATAATTAAACTAATTTTTATTAAATATAAATGATCATATAATTTTATGAATGCAATTGTAATTTTTATTATGGTTTGAACGCCCTTTTTGTCAAAATCCATTAATTTTCTATAAATGTCGGTTTTTATTTTAAAAGTAAAAATTCACATATTTAAAAAAATATTTAGAAAAAATTTGTATATTATTTATGGAATCAGGACGTCGAAATTATCCAACGGTGAATTTTTTATAATTTTCTGATAAGATCAAATTTTTGTGTAAAAATTAAATAATGTTTAAATATATAATGTGTTTTATGGCATCATAATGACCCAATAGTGATATAATAAAATAATATAAATAATATTTTCATCCAATATATGTTTTATAATTAAAATAATTTTATTATATATATATATATATATTTTTAAAAGCATTAGTGGACCCTCTATATCTTATAAAAAATTTTGTCTTTTTAAATTGTTTTCCTTGGGAGTGTGACTCACCTCCACACAAGCACCCACAATATTTTAAGATTTTAGACCATTGGCCTTATAAGATACTGTTTTCCACTCCCCTTTGGAAAAAATGATGGGCCAAAACCATGGGATTGTTTGTGGTATTGACTAGTTTAATGTGTCGTGACCCAAACCTAAATAATAATGAATTCCCTCTTCTATCCTATATAAACCCAACCAAGATCCCACTTCCTATTCACTCAAATCCTTTGGAGTTCCACAAACCCATGCCCTATACTCTCTAAAATCCTCTAATGGTTCTTCAATCTACCAATAAGTCTCTCTCAAGCCCCTCCCAAGCCTTTGGGATCACACTTCCCTGTAAGGGATTTCCTCCTTTCTCATTTTTGTCTCAATTCCATTATGTTGTTATGCCTTTTTGTTTTCAATTATAAATTTTAGGGTATGATTTCACACCTCCCAGATACATCCCTATATATGTTTGAATGATTAGATACCCCTTTCTCTCTCATTAAATTCCCCTCATGTAGACCTGTTACGGTGTCGAAATTCCGTAAGGAATCTCTCTCTCCTCATTTACATTCAAGCAATTCTTTTGTATTGTGAATATAAATTCCATTACTTATGTTGTGACATGTATCTATAGGACCCCCTTACAATCAATATCATTTACATACTATGAGACACCCATTTCTCTCTCATCAAACATATTTAGGAATTCTTATGTCACGCTATTATGCTGCCAAAATTGCACCTCGATTTTCCTAGCCAGTGTCATTATCTAGTGAATACCATGCCCATTTCCTTATCAAGGGTATTCACCTTTATGAAAATTTACTTATTTATTATAATGTTTCTTGTATGAAATCCATATTTCTTTTATCGTGGAATAAATTATACGGTTTAATGAATCCATGTTATTTGATCCATGTGGCACATTTATGCCTGAAATGAAATGTTTAAGAAGGGTGTGCCCTGATAGCACTACAATGCATTGGGTAAAGATTAGTATCATGATAAATCAAGTGAAATGAGGGATTACTCATGCTAATTCAAGTACCATGATGTTTTACTCATGCTCCATGTACAATGTGCCTTGGTTCATGCTAAAATCATGTTAAATGTTTGTTTCCACATTTCCATATTAATATTATCAAGCTTTATCATGCCTTTATGTTAATGTTTCTATTATGATCCATTGATATTCATATTGTTTAACATATATTATATTCCTCTTGTTATTCCATGTTTATTCCCTTACTATGCTTTATAGCTCACCCTTTTCTCATGCATGTGCTCAAGTTATCCTTTGCAATGCTAAGTATGAAGGAATGTAGTGGTTATGTAAAGGATGTTTTCAATAAAGATATTGTATTTCATGTTTTATGTTGTTATGTAATGATCCTAATCTCCAAAGACACTAGACCTCTCTATCTTTTATGTTGTATTAAGTGATGTTTTTTTAATAAATCTTGTTTAAATATGAAATAAAAGAGCAAGGTTTTCATAGATATGGTGAATACTAAAAATATTAAAAAATAAAAATATAATGATGATACCTCATAAATTATTTTATCATTGTTGGTGTATTTTTGAAGGTAGTATAAGAAGAAATAAAATTGAGACACTAAATTAAAAACAATATCTTATCTTTGGATGATCACCTTTGTTTAACACCTTACTACCTATAAAGATGGTTTATTCCAAAAATAATGCCTCTGGAATGTGTTTAGGTATTATCAAAAGGGATTTTTGATGAGCATGTCTAAACCCAAGTGGTTTTTAAGTGTTAATAAATGAAAATAATGGGTTCCATTTAATAGGAGATGTGAGGAGCACTCTTGGAATTCTTCAAATAATTAAATTGATACAAATTAATTTTCTATAAAAATAGTTACAGACATATTTATTTCTAATATATGGTGATTTTGGATCAAATATGATTCATAAAATCAAAAATATATCCGATTTGACTATTTTTTAATCCATGTATTTTTATTTTAATTCCTTTTAAATATCACCATAAAATTATCTAATTTACACATTTCATTTTAATATAATTACTATAAAATGAAAATATAAAACAAGACTGAGTCATTAATGTTATTTTTTGACTTAAATAAATCATTGGGTGAAATTTTATATATTTAGTAATTTTATATAATTTATATTATTTTTTTAAAATATCATGATCCTCAATTTTGAAATTATTCATTATTTGACTTTGTAAACATATCATAATAGTAAGATAGATTCTAAAGAACACTCTTATATCATCAAAAACATGTTAATTACATCTAGAAAATGTCTGGATGATATTTAGTCATTCTATGTATATTTATCTTAATATTTTTAATACCATTTATTTCATTCATTCATTAAATAATTCATTATCACATCACCATTATGTCATAATTTAATTGATTATTTCCCACAAATTATTAATGAATTACCATGATGCGGGTAAACATTTGAAATTTATAATTACTATTTATAGTTAAAGATATCTTCTAAATAACTGCATCTTATATATGTTATAGTTATTAATAAATGAGTATGTCATCTTTATCTATTATATAAATAACGATACTATCAATGGAATAATGTAATAAATGTGGCTTAAAGTGGACATAAAAACATCCCAATGAATATTTGGTTTGAAAATCACTCACCCCATAAAATTAGAACATTTTTAGGGGAAAATTGTATTATATTTATAATATTATGATTAATTTTATTTACTTGGTTTACCCTTAACCATGTTAATGAAAATAATTTTTAAAGATACCATTCATAATTTCCAAAAAATATGTTGATCTTATTAGATCATAAATTTAAGACTTATTATAACATTTTATATAAGTTTTTGAAAATTTAAAACACTGAGGTGTATAAAATAATTTTAAAATTAATCATTTTTTTGGATCGAGAAAACATGGTTTCAAAGTAAAAACATTCAAAATTTGGAAAAGATTTTATATCCAATCTCAATTTTAAATTGATTAAAATGGATAATATTGGATTAAATTTTAAAAAACGTTATTTAATTATAATTTAAAAAAAAATAATTTATAATCTATCTATATATATATAAAGTAGGTGGAAAAGAATTTTTGATTTAAAATGATGTATTTGTTCAACACTCATTAAAATATGAATGTTTTTAGAAAATTATAAAAAAATAAACCAAAGAAAAATTTTATACTCCTATTCAAAAAAAGTTTACATTGTAAAATATTACCCCACAAAGTGATAAAAACATGATTTAAAATGGATCACCATCAAAAGGAATTAAAACTGCAGTTTTTGAAAAAAAAGCTATTTTTATGCATATAATTGATATTTATCTTATATCAAGTCTAGAAAATAAATATGATTAATTTAAAACATTAAATTTTATATATTTCATTATTTTTTTAAAAAATATATACATAAAAAGTTATTCATTAACTTATTTGCATAAATCACACCTATGCGCATTTAAAATGTTTTTCAGAAAAACATTTCATTTATTTATAAAAGGTGTTTACATTCATTTATAACTAATTAGTCAATGAAATATATAAAAAGAATATATTCCATATTTCCATAATTGAGTTAATAATATTCATTTATTCCATTATAATTTTTATATCCATGGTTTCATTTAAATATTAATATTTAGTAGTTTAGTTAATCTCAAGGTGGCATATCATGAATGATGTCATACATTGTGTTTCCTTTTTAAAAACTCATGATGTTACATTCTCCCTCTCCCTTACTACATTTATTCCTCACAATTTTATCTTATGATTGAAAATAAGGGTTTTTATTTTTCAAAATAATTTTTTAATACCAAATTTGAATATTAATTAATGAAACATCCAGTTTTATAAAAATGAAAAAAATATAAACATAACAAGTGAAAACACATTAAAGGGATCCATGTAAGAAAAAAAAGAGATATAAGAGAAATAAATACATCAATTTCTAATAGAGAGTGATATAATACATGATAATAAGAAAGATAACAATCACAAAACCATAAGTCTGTAATGGGATAAAAGGCCACTAGTTTCTTAACAACAACAAAAAAATGTATAGCATTTTTTTCAAAATTAGTTTCCTAGAGTTGAAGAATTATTTTACTACATAGACTAATAGCATAAGTAAATATAATAATTTTACAATTATATTTTCATCCATTAATCAAACTCCATCATAAACTATTCTTTTCCCCAAATACTAAGTAATTATGATGAATTTATCACTCTTGAAGCAATAAAATCTACTTCAAGAGAATCGTATAATCCAAAAAAATATTAAATATTTTGATTTTAAACAAAAAATTTATAAAAAATATAAACATAAGATTATATGATTATCCAAAATGAATAAACATTATATGTTGAAAAAGTACTCCAATTTACCAAATCTAATAGTAATTCCCAAAGTTCACTGTATACCATTTAACAAAATAATATCCTTAAAATTCCTCAAAATATTATTATCTATGATTGAAACCCAAAATCTAGAAGGATTTGATCACATATTCTTCCTAGATATATTTAACAATTATCTCCAAATAATATCAATTACTCATGAACACTTATGTCAAAAAGTAATTTCCTTAATAATCTTCAAGATATACTAACCATTTCCATAAATAACCTGAATTACATAAAATACAAAATAAAATCATTTATGATTCCAAAATATAATTCTATATTTATGTATGTAATTAAATAACATATCATTCTATTTACATTGATCATATAGGATTCCTAAAATAGGGAATGTCTCTTGAAATAAAAGTTTTCACTTAATCACCAGTTGATTTTCCAATTACATTGTAATCATTTTGATAAAAAATATGTTCCCAAAATAAAATTATTTTTTATTCAAAAACTTGTTTAAATAAAAATAAAAAGTTATAATAACCAAAATTCATGTAGGAAAGTGGTAGGCAGTGCACCCTTGTCTCCATTTGGTTGTGGTTCCAACTCTGTGGCCTTGCTGAACAAGATAGGTTGTCACCCATCCTACGTGTTGTCCTTTTTCTTTGACTATAAAGATATTATATCACTATTAAAATATGTTAATGTAATAAAAAATAACTATAACATGTTTTAACCTCAATGGTTATCTCATAAATTTAATTTTTCATCAAAAAAATTAATAATATATAATTACCTTTAAAATATATTCCAAAAAAAACTTTAATAAACATAAAATTTCATTACATAAAGCATCAAAAGGGTCTTTATGACATTAAACTTATGATAAATCTGAAAATTATAAACCCATGATGATATCTTCTACTCTTAATAATACATCCTAGTTTCTAGTGTTTTCTAACTATCCTTTGATAAAATTGTAAGGACCCAGCCATATACATATCTAATTATGGTGTTTTTTGAACTAGAATTCACATTCAAATATATTTTTATCTTAAAATTTTAAATAATTAGGTAAAACTTTTATATTTTAAACCCATACATTACAAGTGCACACTTATTCATAGTGTCCATTTTTTTACAAAAGAAAACCATTTAAAAAAACAAGATATAATTTTAAAAATATATCATCAATTCTATCATTAAGACATCTTCTTTTCCCTTCAAAATCATAATGCCTTTGAAAACAATTTCAAAACAAGGGATGAGGACAAAAATATCAGTATGTTACATAAATAAAGAAATCATTTGTCCATTAAAAACATGAAAACCCTTTGAAAATAATTTTCTAAAAACTTATTATCAAAAAAAGAAAAATCACATAGGTTTATCAGTATATCATTACTATGTCACCCATACATTCAGCCTTTCAAATGTAAGCACCATAAGATTTTCTTATATCCCTAAAGTACCCAATGCGTTGTAGAGTAATAATGGGGATCACCCTTTGTATAAACTATATAGGTCCCATCTATCTTTCATGAGCTATAATGAGGCTCCACCCTTCATATAAGCTATTTTTCTCACCCATTCGATATAATGGCACGCATCCCTTCATATATAATTTCCAAGGAAAAAATCATGAATAAAACCATTAAATGTTTTTTCAATCCCATGTGTAATACTTTTCCAGTTATTAAAATTCCCTTTCCACATAAAAATCAGTTAAAAACCTAAAAACCATGAACATAAAAAAACTAATTTCATTGTAAATAACTATGAATAATTATAAAAGAAACATTAAATAAAAAATTAAACATGAATATAGGAAAATAAAATCATGTTTTATATGTTAAAAAACATTCCATGTTATTGAAATTATCAATCAATTTTTAAAAACCATATTCAATCATTTTAAAAAAGAGAATTTTGAATCAATGTTTCCCATCCACATTTAAATTTTTTAAAGAAATTATCCTTAGAAAGAATTTATGTCTGTAAAAATAAATCTATAAAACCATTTTTAAAACATTAAAATGAATGATAAATAGTTATAAAAATTAATCATTAAAACATATAAAATGGTGTTTTACATAAAGAGTCACATACCTTGAGTCTGACACATCACATACGTTAATTTTCATCGTGTATAATAAAAATAGTTTAATTATTTAATTTATTTGTAAAATTTTAAATTTTTATTATTCCTTGTAAATCACTTATTAACATGTTATAACAATTACTTTATTTTTTCTTCGTGTAGGATGTTTTGATGATATTTGATACTTTTCCTTGAAATCAAATTGATATAATGTATATAGTTAAAGTGGTCAATATTTCATCATCTCAAGATTAATATTCATTATATAATACTAATCATTATATTTTATGTATACACTTAAATACATCCATTACATATGGATATAAAAAATCAACTATGTTATAATCATGAAGATGGTAAGCTGTTCATACGCACGAGTAACCTTTCCATTTTACAACGATCAAAAGGGATAGAAGGTAAGAATTATTTTATCTCTATAAACTGATAATTGTATCATTTATATCATATAAATCATTTTAATATAATTCTATATATCATCTATGTGATTTGGGGATGAAAAATGAATCGCATCACTTCATGGAGATGATAGTTCACACATACATATATACAACGTTATCATTTTTATATTCATGGAAAGTAAGAGAATAATTGATATATTATTCTCTTATAATGATAAATATTTCATGAATATCATATATAAATATTAATTCCATAATTATATACATTCTTGAGAGATGTTAATTGAAAATTAATTTCATTAGTTTGTGAAGGTGATAACGCAATTGTAATCATGAATGATTATATATTTACCTATTTAATGGAATAGGATATGGATATCAGTCATGATAAAAGCATAAAAAAATAATAGTATATTGATCATACTGGAGTTAATTTTTTATCATGGTGGGAGGATATTTGATGGTAGGGAAAGACTAAAAAAAATAGAAACACATATATTAAAATGATACATCTTCTTCAGATGATCTTCTATGATTGACACCTTAACAGCTATAAAGACGTGTTTCTACCTAAAATAAGGCCACGAGAATGTGGCTAGGGATTCTAGGAATGGGTTTGGGTAGATCATTTTTGAAACAAAAAAAGTTTTAATGTGTGGAGAAATGTGAAGAATTGGTTCCCTTTTATAGGATAAGGGATGAAGACTCTTGGAAATCGTCATAATATTAAATAAATATAATTAATTTTCTACCCCAAATGACACCAAAATGATTTATTTTAAATTAAATATGGTTTCTGATTGATTATCACTCATCCAAAAAAATTAGAGATGTTTATTATATTTTATAATCATTATTATCATTTTTAACTCTTTCAAATTTTACCACTATGTCGTGTAATTTACAATTTTAGGGATAATATAATTAAATTAAAATTCAAAATGAACAAAAATGATTCATTAATGTAATATTTAAATGTATATAAATCACTTGGAATAATTTTAAAATTTGTGGAATTTTATTTAATTTAATAAAAATTTATTTATTTTAAAATATCAATAATGTCAATTTTAACAATATTCATTATTTTACTTTTCAAAAATATCACCAAAATGATATTTTTGAAAAAAATACCTTTAATCTCCCCTAAAATGTAAATGTAATATGTAAAATTTGTGTGTGACATTAATTAATTTTATGTAAATATATTTAAATATTTTTAATTTCGTTTATTTGATTCATTCATTAATTGAACAATTACTACATCATCATTGTGTTATTATTTAATATATTTATCTATTTCCTAAAAAAATAAATTAATTCACATTAGGTATATAAAACTTTTACCTTAATAAATACTATATATATTCTAATATATATTCTAGATAACTATATATTAAAAATGTTGTAATTATTAATACATGAGTATACCATCTTTGTCATTTCATTAAAATAAAATATTATAAAGGAAATAAATTCTTCCAAGTGGATCTATGAGAATATAAAATAATCCCCATGAATATTGTGGTGGAAATTAATACATCCGATTAAATTATGAAATGTTATAGGGTCATTTTATAATATTTATAATATTATTTTTACCCTTATTTACACGATTTACCCTTAACTGTGGTAATGAAAATGAATACTAATGTTACAATCCATAAATTCAAAAATTTATGTTGATCAAATTAGATCATAAATTTAATAATAATTAAAACCTTTTATGTCTATTTTTCAAATTTCAAAACATTGAAGTGGATAAAATTAATTTTATTGTAATCTCATTGACTGGTCAATAAAATTAATTTTTAACGTAAAAACGTTCCAAAGTTCACAAACATTTTATATCCAATTTAAATTTAATGTTATTTATAATGACATAAATTGGATAAAAAAATTAAAAATTAATCTAATTATACTATAAAACTTATTAAATGTATATGTTAAAAATATAATTAAATTATATGAAAAAGTATTTTTGAATTAAAATATATTATTTTTCACTACTCATGAAAGTATGATGGTTCTCATAAATATAAAAAACATTTCACCAAAGTAAATTTAAATAATTTGATGCTATAGAAGAAGTTAATATTTTTTTAATATAATTTATATAAGTGCAAAAAATAGATTAAAAATTGTGTCTCCATCAAAATGCAATAAAGCTAACTTTTTTTTTGAAAAATACTCATTTTATTCATAAAATTGAATTTATTCTTATATAAAATCATGAAAATAAATTAACAGAATTTAAATTATTAAATAAAATATTTTTCCTAAATATTTCAATAATATATCCATAATGATTGACATATTAACTTATTGGTATAAAACACAGTTATTAACATATAAAATATTTTTTGGAAAAACGTTTCCATTTATTTTAAAAACTGTTTACAATATTTACAATTATTTGGTAAAAGAATTATGTATAAATGTGTAAATAATATTTTTGAGACTCAGTTAAAACTACTCATTCATGCCATTCTAATGGTTAATTTACTGGTAACATTTAAATAATAATATTTATTTGTTCACCTCAACACAATGTGACGTATCAAGTTCGCTATCTTACATAGTGTTTCCTTTTTAAACACACAAAACATTACACATAATTAAGAAAATTATTTCTAAAATAAATGACATATGTATTAATTATAAATAATTATATATTTTATTTTTTATTCATTGAGGATTTGGCTTAAGAATACCATTATATATTATTTTCATAGACTGATGATTTTTTAATAGAGGTTATGTAAAACATAACAAATAAAAAGGAACCTAAATATTATTTCATTTAAATTTATGAGGATAATACATATTTATAAATGAAACTTATCCACATTATTTTCTTGAAAATCATCAATAACTGACTTTGGTGTCACATTAATAATTGTTTAGGTTAATAACTTAAAGGATTATATGATATCCCTTTTGAGGTTAAAAATAATTTTTATTCACATTTCATGAATTTCAACTAATTTTTTATGAAAAATTAAAAAAAAAGATTCCTTTAGAGGTTACAATGTATATTTTTTTGAATGAATGGGTTTTTTCAAAAAATTTCCACACCATGGTATTTTATATACAGTTATTCTCCAGTGAAACTTTAATATAATGGTGTTGAAAATAAAAAGTTATCACTATCTAAAATTACTTAAACTATGTTATTTTTACAAAGTGTTCCTACTAAATATTTGGATAAAAAAATAAAAAAATATTTCTATGTCATTAAATAAGTTCAAATTATACATATTCTAGTGAAAAAACAATATGATTTATTTAATGGTAGAAAAATGAAGGATATAAACATTAATTATTTTGGATATTTTTTTTATATATTAAATTAAATGGATAATTATTGTAGATTTTATCTAAGGGATGATGAAGAAAATAATATAATATAAGTTATTAATTATAAATCATATACTTTTTTAATAAAATTCACACATTATTGAAAAATATATTCACATGAAGATTGATATAAATGGTCGTTTTACTCATCAGAAAACAACCATTAATGAATTTCATGGTTCTCTTAACAAATATACACTTTATACTTATGTTAACACTAAAAACTAATATGATGAAGAGCATGATCATAGATAATAAATTTTTCAAGAGTTTAATATAAAAAAACATGGTCGTGTATTTCATTGATATCTGAAAACCATAAAAGAAAATCCATTTAAAAAATTAATAGTATTATTTATAATGGTATTTGAGCTAGGGGAATTAATGAAATCACAGATAACTTAATTAAAAATTATATCAAATAGTAAAAGTAAAATTATATAGGGTTATATGATTTATAAATTATAGAAAATATATATTCAAGAAAAATATATTGTTATAGGATGATTTTTTTAAATCTATTAATAGATTTAATGTTTATATATAATGAGGAGCTATATTATTTTATTAAAATATGAAATTTAACCAATATTTGAACACTATAATTAAATCAATATTTTTAGTCAAAAGATATATTAAATATATATTTACATATTATAAGAAGTAAATTATACCTACTAAAAAATTAATATCCATTAAAATACTACTAAAATATGAATCTAAAAAAATATTTAAATTTTAAAACTGGATTGTGAAACATATTTTTAAAATAGTTTTCTAGTGGTGAAGATTTTTAATGAAGTTTTCAATATACTATTTATAATAATTATATTGTTCAAAATATAAAATGTGTATATAGTCTTAAACAAGAACATTGATCTTTTTAATAACGACTTTGTTCTTCTCTTTTATTTTTTGGTTCATCTATAGTGATGGTAGACCATAACTTTAAAAAAAAAATGATAACTATAACTCTTATTCTAATTCAAATATATATAAATGATGTAATTCCTTTATAAACCAAAAATATTTAAAATCATTTCCTAAAATCTCATAAAAAATGTTTGATATGAGTATTCTAGTGAATTTTTAAATTTTCCATAGTTTTTTATTATTTTATAATAAATTTTTGAATGATTTAAATATATAATACACATTTATCTTACAATGATTGAAGGCACCTGAAAATAGTAATTCATATGTAGTAGCTATGAGATACAACGATAATCATGATATTCATAAATCAAGAAAACCAGTTACCATTATGTTATATATATAGGTAATTATGAACATTTTATGTCTTATTTCCAAGAGGCCATGAATTAATTTTTTTGTGTAACTATGAGATATATTTTAAAAATTATATAAGGAATATCATATAAAAATTTCCAAATGTAATGGCATTTTTCTTCATGGATAATTTTCCTTTGGTCTATTATATCCTATAATATCAATATTTTATTCAAATTCATATTCTAATGCAAAATTTTTGAGGTTATAATCAACATATAAAGAGAACATTTGTATTTTTTTATTTCATTAGAAAAACCCTAGTTCATAGTCTAGTATAATACAACACCATGTTACATTATATACAGTTGAAGCTAAATATGATGTTTGGGGGGGGGGGGGGTTCTGATAACATGTTTTCAATGAAACAAAAATTAATGGATATTTAAATATGGTATAAATAGGGTTATACCAAATTTAAAAACACTATTGATATCAGAATTACTATAAATTATAAAAGTTATTCAAGAAATAAGTACATTGAAATATTCAATAAAATACTGTGATATAATAATCAAAGAGGATAAATGCCTCTTTATCTTTTTAACATAAAAATTAGTTAAATGATATATTCACTATTACATTTTCTTACAATCTTTTTATTTAATATTAAGATGAATTTATATGAGTTATTTAATTTACTCCTTTTATTTTCATTATTCTTTCTATTTTTTATTTTTACTTATGATTAATATTTCTTTTTTATTCTTATGTATTTATAAAATGGTCATGAACTAGAACTCATAGATCTAGTGGTAAAAATAAAAAGGTTTCAATTTTGGCATTGATATTGATAATCATGACCCGATCATTTATATAATGATATTTAACATCCCAAGGAAGTATTATATCACTTTCATACCCAAGGAAAATTTTGGTTTATAGTTTTACATAATAATGAAATACTCTTAACAACATGTATTTATAAAAAACAAGTTCATAATAGTAATTATCATCTCCCATAAAATCCTTATTTATATATTCCATACTAAATCTTAAATATCTCCCATAAAATTATTCATGATTGATGAATTTATAGTCATATATCATTTAACATCGATTTTCCTATCTTTGGGAAAAGGAAACAAACTAATTATGGGATAAAATTCTTATTAACAATATAAATAATAATTATCAAATTATTTTCATCATTGAGAATAATGTGAGAATAAGGGTAAGATTTAATAATAAATGTATTTGAGCATATCATATGAGAAATCATTCACATCAATACAAAATTCATTAAAAAAAACATGGAATTGTTGTTTAAAAACAATAAATTAATGTGATTCAATTAACATAATCCATGGGATTTAAATCATGTTTATAATAATCATTAATCCCAATATAAAGAAAAAATAAAAAATATTATCATATAAAAACATTATTATAATATCAATGTTACAAATACAATAACTTATATTGTTTAATTATATCTAATGAGTAACCATGTATTGGAGGGATATAATAAATCCACACAGCCTTGGATAATTACATAACGACCCTTTTATGGTATACAACGTTACCACCTATACATAGATTATAAAATATCCACGCATAAATTGATTATCACGAAACCACATCCCCATGGTATTAAAAATACCACCCTTCATAGCAATCAATGTTCAAGAACTCTTAAATGAATAAAACACATTAATCATTTATTTAATCATAAAACACATAAAAACATTAGTATTTTCAAATCATCAACCCATGGAAAACTAATGGGTTCCATGAAAATTTATTTTAATGAATCATAATCCATCTCATTAAATAATGTGGATAGTATAATTAAAAATTATTCCCACTGGAGTGTAATTAACCTAAATGGTTGGTAACATTGTCGAAATAAAATATAATTAAGATTTCATTAATTACATTCTTGAGGAAAATAATTGTTTCACTACGAAAGATGATTTCGAAAAACTAATTATTCCAAAATTATTTTGAAAATTATTTTCCACACAAATAATTTTAGACACATAAATAAATGTTCAATGAAAATAATTTTCATGATGGGGAAAAATATAATATTGTTATAAATGATAAAAATAAGAATTATTTAAAAAAAATATAATGTGATTCAAAAATGATCCATTTAAAAATTTTTAATAAATTTCATTTTAGAAATTTTTTGAAGTAAAAATATCATGTAAATAATATTTATGAAATTATGTATTTTTTTTAAATAACATGTTTTATAAAATTTTAGAAAAATATGGATATCGATGAGGAATATTCCTATTCTAAAAAAAGACATAAGATCAGTTTCACATGAAAATAAATTTATCAATGTTTCATTATTCAATACGGGATAAAATGAAAATTAAACAGTTAAATAACAATCATGAACATAGTATAAAAAAGATATTTTATTTCAAGAAATTAATATCATGTATTTTACTAAAAAATAATGATCTAAATAAATAATCTGTCAATGAACGGACAATGTAACATAAATCCTTCAACACATTAGTACCACTTCAATGGTAATACACTTGAAGTAATAACATAAAAATAAAAATTTCAATCAATTAATATAAAATGATTCCCGAAATAAAATATAAAATGGTCTATATATACCCCTCATAACAGAATATAGGTTTATAATATAATATATATCCCAATAAAGGCAATTTGAGATGAGCAGCCCAATTAATGATCATAACATTGAAGTAGGAATTAATCACTAAATATAATATGTGTATAAAATGGAAATACACATATAACTAGTGTAAATAAAATAAAATATATTATATTTTATTTACACACATAATCCTATAACATCAAATATGGTGAATAACTAATATAACCCAATGAAAAAAACTAAATTATGAAATTATTTACCACGTGATAAATTTCAGGTAAAATCACATTAGAAGAAAAAATTCAAAATGAAACAAAAACTACACTTAAATATAATTTATTAATTGTATTTCATGAAAATAGTGATGTATATACACCCTATAAATGAAATTGGGCTCATAACATTAAAATATGCCTCAATGATGGAAATTTGAGACGAAGTCCCTTACCTCAAGTCCCTACATTCATTGTATGTCTATTAACTCATGTATAATTAGATTATATAAATTATTTCATTTCTTATGAACCTTTTAATGTTTTAATAAATTATAACTAAATAATTTTATTTATTTATTTTAATGATATATTTAAATACTTAAAAAATTATGTCCATATTGGGTGTTTTGACGATATTAATCCCATGTGACAAAAATGTGTTTTTGTGAGTTTAATATAGGCCAAAGGGACATTATTTGAACCTATATAGAATAATAATGATGAAATAAATATAATATAAATATATAAATTATATTTTTAAAACAAATAATGAGATATTGTTTTGAGAAAGGAAAAATGTAACAATCATTGAGAAGTTTGGTCATTCATACTCATGAGTAAATTTTCAATTTTTGAGCGGTCATTATATAAAGAAGATAAGAATTATATTATTTCTAAAGAATTATCATAATATCATATTTATCAAAAAAAAATTAAATAAACACACACATATATATAACCCATGCGATTTGGTGATGAAATGTAAATCACATCGCTTTTTGGAGGTGTTTGTCCACACTTACTCACGAATGACTTTATAATCATTCAATGAACAGAATGGTATGACAAATATGATATATTAACATTTTAAAATCATGATTATTTCACTAGTATCATAACTTTTTATTATATGAAACATGTATTCTTTATATTTATTTTCATTACCTTACAAAAAAAGTGTTAATAAAAAATTGTGTTGCTTTATAAGGTGGTAATTTGTCTTTCACCTGAGAAACATTGTTGAATCCTAAACAGAATGGAAATTAATATGGAATGTGTGATATCATAATTATATAATTATTATTTTGTTAAAAATATCAAATATAAATATAATTTAAATCTATCATTGTGTACATCCTTGAGATATGAGGATGTAAAATGAATTACATTGGTTCTCGAGATGATAGTTTTTCATACACATGAGTGATGGTTTTATCTCCCATTTAATGTAAGGGGGGCAGATGAAGGTTATAAAGTTATAATAATAACATCTTATTATATGGGTGGTATTTTTTTAAATCATTGTAACTTTATAATATTTCCAAGTAGTTATAGGAAGATATAAAATAGATTTATTCAGTTAATATCGATATAACCTCTTCAAAAGACTCTTGTAGGTTACAAAATAGATTATTCATATGTAAGATTTAAAATCAAACCACTTGAACTAGTTCATTGGGAAAAATTAATGATTTTATTTGTTAATTTACTGTCATAAAAAATGGATTTTATGGTATGAACAATTGAGGAGTGGCGGTGACCTTTTATATATGAGGGAGAGGAAAAAATTGAATTTTTTAAATGAAAAATGTATACCCTTGATTTTTACTCTTCAAAAGGATATAAATTTTAATATTACTGAAAATTGGACCATATAAGACCTAAAATTGTCTATAAAATTGATCATAGGCATGTCTTGATGTCATTTTATCACTTCTGATTTTATTTTTACACCATAGTAAACCCATTTTCACTTTAATGGTAGTAAAATAATTTATTTTTCATTATTCATTATCACAAAAGATTATTTTAAACATATTATATAATATAAATTATTATTATTAAAAATACTTATTCCATTATACCAATTTAAATTCATATATGTGTAACAATTTAATTTAATAGTAAAAACCTTAAAGCGATGAAAAATTGATATTCAAGCTATATATTTTTTTAAAAGAATATTTTATATTATCTATATGACTAGTATTGATAATTATATGTATTGAAAATAAAATTTATAGATATATATTACATACATTTAATTTAAATAATTCTTGCATTACGATATATTTTAATTAATTTAAAATTAGATGCATTATACACATAAAAACAGTATTTAAATGAAAAAATAATAATCTGATACTAAAATCATGTATAAAAATTATTCAAAATCCACTAATTTGAATAAAAATATCAAAATAATAATTATTTTTCATTAAATTACACAGATATTTTAATATTTATTTTATATTATTCAATTAATTTAAATGAATATATCATTTTACAAAAATGTTATATTTACTATTTAATGAAAAATCTATATTTTTTGAAAATAACTAAAATTTCACCATAAGATAAATATGATATGACTATTTTAATAATTAATTTCATTTCATAATAATAAATTTCTAATATAACTAAATATTAATTATATTGTATTCATATTAAGAATCAAAAAGATTTTTTTTTAAAAGTACATATATTTTTAATGTTAAATTACTATTCTAAAAAATTATAGATTATTTCTGTAGATTTTATAAATAAATTTTATTTGAGTAGGAGGTATATATATTTTATAAATTTGATAATACAATTCGTACCCACCAATTTAATTTTGAGGTTATACTTGTTATATTTAAATGAAAATATGTTTTCGTTTGTCTAATCATAGTGTTATGTGAAGAATACCTTATCAAAAATAATTGTATTCTTTTAAGATGTCATCTTATTATATTCTACACCCCTATAATAAATTGGGTCAAAACATTTAACTTTATATAAATAATTATGGTATAAAATTTTATGATATATTTTTAAAGAAACTAACATCATAAAATGGGTTAATAAAATTTCAACTTGATAACATTTAAAGGTAAGTCTGAATTTAATATACAATAGCAGAAAAATAGGTTTAATGACTGAAATAATTGTTGTGATCTGATGATATCATCATAGAATAAAAGCCTAATTCCTAAATAATTAGAAATTTTGATAGAGATAATTTCTCATAAGAAACTGATTGATCTATGGAAAATTAATTAACTCATACCCATAAACCAAATTGGTGTGAAAAAAATTATTTCATTAAAAATGAACGTAATAGGCAAAAAAATCATTTAAAAGATCCTTTTCATAGAATTGAAGAATTAAATAACACCTAGACTAATAAAAAAATAAAATACCATTATTTTTAATTTATAATTTCACTTATTAATCATTTTCTTCAATAATATCATATTTTCACCAAACAATTAATATTCAAGAATAAAGTTTTATACCTAAAGGACTTGAATCAACTATTAAAACTTCACATAACAACACATGGTTTATCAAGAATATCCTCTTATCAATATACATTAACCACAAGCATAATGGTTATCATATGTTAAGATGTATCCAAAAATTATAATGATATCTTCCTAAAATAATATTAAACACATAATCACAAAATCCCATTTCAAGTCCTTTATTATATCTATGATAATACATATGTTTTGAAATTTAACCTATTCATTATTTTTTGAAACTATTTAAAAAACCAATTTTATATAATATGAGACATCCTATTAAAACGTAGAAGGCACTTCACTCACTTTCTCCCTTAGATTATGGGTTAAATCCCCACATCCTATCCAAATGCAATGGGTAGTCACTCAGCCATCAGGTTTTGATTTTTCCAAAAATTATGTCTACATAAAATTCATAATAATATGATGAACATTCTTAAAAATAAAAAAATAATCAAAGATCATATAATCCATAATATTTATCAATAACATAAAACTTATTTACAAAAAATGGAAGGGCGTACTTCATGTTAAACCAAACACATACATACCCTTATACATAATAAATTTACTCCAAAATGAAATTATTGACATTAAGATCTCATCACATAAAACCTCAAAATGAATTTCTAATACATTGAACTTATTATCAACCTCATTCTTTTATACATGTGATGATTTTCATAACTCTTTATATAACCACTAATGAAAATAGCCTAATCTATAAAGTCATATAAACTCTATATTGATATTAATTATAACATCCCAAAACACACACTCTTGGATAAAACAATAAAAACATAAATTTTTCATTTCGATATTAGATACAAAAAAAATTCCGAATTTTTTCCACCTAGAACATACAACATCCAATGGAAATTATTGATCATATATATACTATAGAAAGTTTAGGGTAAGTGTTTTGGATAATTTTGATAAAGTAGTAAAAATTTTGATTCATAACCAACATGTTCATAATGGTCATTATCTTCTCCCATTATATCCATTATTTCAGATTCCATAGTATATTTTTAACATCTCCCAAAAAAATAATTCACAATAAAAATCTTTTTTGAAAAATAAAACTAGTTAATAAAATTCATTATATCATGGGTAAAAGGAAACATAAGAAGTGTGTGATCAAATTCTCATTAAACAAAAATATAAGATTCAAAAATGATTATCATTAGTGATAATTATATGACCATAATGGTATGATAAAATAATTATATTGTGTGATCATGATATAAGAGAAATCATACCCATCAAAACATGGATCATCACACTTGAAATTAACCACCCATCTTTGTTTTATCATGTCACCACCCATAATTGGGTTTTAATATAAACACACATCCATGTTTTTTAATGTATCCACATTTCTTGATAAACAATTTCAACGAAATATATCATTAATAATGTATATAAATCATTTTCCATAATAAAAATCATATAACGACCCATTATTCTGTTCAAAACATCAACTTATGGCCATGAAATTGGTTCCTTGATAGTCTCATTAAAACAATCTTAATCCATAATAATAAATATTTATTATGGTATAATTAAAAAATATCTTCATCAGTGAATAATTAACATCAAGGGAAATTTATATTGATGAATGTAAATTCCATTAAAATATATTTAAAAACATAATTGATGGAAATAAACTTTTCACATTGGAAATAATTTTTAAAAACTAAAAATTAAATTTTTTTTTGAGAAAAGTACATTCTTTGAAATTCAACTTGTAAAATTGTAATGGAATATTCAATGAAAAATATTTTCATGACAGATGGAAAATATATTGATGTTGTATATTTTAAAAATGAACATTAATTTTCAAAAAAATTTAAATTCATTCCAAAATGGAACATTTGAAAAAATTTATTAAATTTCTTTATAAAACATTATAAAATTAGAACAAATATCATGTAAAATATCTTCTAGAAATAATTTTTTTTTGAATTAAACTTTTTTTTAAGCTTTTTGGAAATCATATATATGGAATATAATGAGTACTGATCTAAAAGAACATCCAAGATTAGTTTCACTTACAAATGACATTATTGATGATTAATTATTAAATAATGGAGGAAATTGAAATTAAACATGTAAAAAACATTCACGAATAGTGGAAAATATTTGATATGTGGTTTAGAAAAACAATATAATATTATTTTCACAAAAATAAGCTTCAACATATAAATCCCTAAATATAAAATGTTATTATATCATAAATCCTTTCCCACTTTCATACTTCTACTATCATAATCCCCTTGAAAGAAAAACTTATAAAGAGGAATTAAATAATATGAATACATATATATATATATATATTAAAAATATAAAAATAATAATGGGAAGTAGATCAACCACATAATAGATGATATGTGTATAACATAACATATGTAGCAAATAAGACAATTTGAGATGGGAAACACTTACAATTGCCCATATATTCATGTGAAAATTAACAAATGAATATATAATATGTATGAAAATAAAATTCAAATAAAATATGTGGACATAAAATATATGTTAATAAAATGTCATGTCACAACCCTTCCCTAGGGGCTCATTTCATGACTACCCCAATCCGGACTTCTGAGGGCTAGGGACTGGAGACTAGCACCAAAGTTGTTAACCTGTAAGTGAAGGGAATTTTATTGAGTACCTATATGCACACACATGCCCAAATAAGTCAAAAAAGCTAAAAGGAATCAAGTATCACTTAAACAAAGATGAATATAAGTACAACTAATACAAGTGGTTCAGAATACAAACCCAACAAAAGTACTTAAAATAGTAATGTACAAAAGGAAATCTCTGATGGCTATCTATGAAATACCCCACCTGATTTGAGAGTAGTGTAGCTACTAGAAGAAAAAGTAAAAAATCTTGTCCTCCTAATAATATTATGCCTCGCTTGGTCCTAGGCCACAAATTCCACTGTCACAGTGTCCTTCGATCTTGTCTCCCAGAGCACCTCTGGGTCCTAGTTCACCAAATCCTTTTTCGAAACATTGCTCGCCTGCATGGGACATGACAAGAGTGGATGGATCATGTGTAGGGATGAGTAACATGATACTCAGTAGGGACCCTAAAAAGGAAATACTATACAAAACTCCTCAATTTAAATCATGAATCAAAAGATAGCTCACACCAGGTATACATTTATGGTAGTGATAGTAGAAACATCAGTCACATCACCGAACACCTCAATCACAGGAGAACTCCTCCTCTATCGAGTATATTAGGCCTACCGAGTCACACATAATCCACTTCCATCTATACTTGGACTGTTGTGGTACTCATCCTGGATGAGTATCGTGGGTATGTTGGGTCACACAAAGCCACTCCCTGCCCTGGGCCTTCTGGGTCACACAAAGTCACTTCCAACCTTGGCCATACTGAGATACTCCTTCTATCGATTATTGAGGGGCTGACGGGTCACACAGAGCTTCCGCCCCCCATGGTCTTTCTATGTTAAACATATTTTCTTCCCTTTGGGCCATCGTTTAGTCACACATAGTAGATAGTTAGTAGTCTTCATGTCTCAGCCAGCTGCAGGGTTCCGCACCTAGCGCACTTGGAAGAATCACACCTCAAGCCATTAATCATATCTCAACATTCTGGAAAGCCTCATATGGGCATGACAAAATATCTTACTCATTGAAAGGATACCAATGATGAAATGGATCATTAATTGGATGCATGGTATGTAAGATACTAGTGTTTTAGTAAACAAGGGATGGTTGCATTTGGCCCCGGTCCGACCATGTCAAACTGTCCCAACCAACCTGGCCTGAGGGTACCACATACCCTGATTTAAATTCGACTAAATCGACCTGACCCAGTTCAGGTCTGGATCAGTCAGTTCAGGCCTATCTAGTGGGCCAGGACTAATGGGCCTCATTGGACCCGACCCGGTTTTTCTGAGGGTCCATCCAGCAGTGTCGCCCGGTGACCCGGTCTCATCCGAACCGGCCTAATGGGAACTGGTCCAGCCTGCTGGTAAGGGACCGGCAAGGCCTGGTGGTGGGTGCACGACCTAATGGCTGGGGACGTAGCCTGCTAGCCTAAGGACCAGCCATGTGGGCAGCCCATGGGGTGGTCTTTGAATGCGGTTGTCAGCCACATCCATCTACCCCTACCCCATAGATGTGTGTGGCTCGTCCAGCCGTGATCGACCAACAACAGCTCGTTAGCCACCCAGGCAGCTAGGACGCAGGCCACCCCTCCACACAGAGCCCACCTAGCACTGTGTCATCCCGTAGCCCTGACCAGCCGGTCGCAGACTCCTACCGCCACTGCACACTGTTGGTCGCGCTGCCATTCTCTACCTACGGTAGCCGTCACGGGCCAATGGAATTACTCTGGTGATCTGTTTTCTAATCTTTCATTGCCTATGGGCCTCCCATGTCTACAAAATTCTTTCCTTGCCACCAGATTCCTCTTTATTCCATTTTGAGTATACAACCACAATGAACACACACGACAGAGGTGCTTCATCCTTGTTCGTGTTAGTTTGCACCCTCTACATTAGAGGTTTAAAAACATGGGAGGTCCTAGGATATTAGTTCAATCAAAAAATGATAATTTCAATATTGGATAATTAAAATACCAAAAAAAGATACCCTCCTGCATAAATTCATGATTTGGGGATCAACATATTTGTGGGTTGATCTGCATTCATTGTTTATAGAAAAGAATGGGGAATAAATTTAAAATAAAATAACCCCTAACTCTTTGACATTCAATGCCACATCATTTTTTCCTTAAGATTTCAAGATGTCAACATCATTCTTTGCTTTTGACTCCATTCTTCAAGGTTCGTCAAAGATGTTTTAAGTTCGTTGGAATTTGTCATTATTCGTTGGAGGGAAATTTTTTTCGATGATCATAAGAGAATCCTCAATGTTTAATTCCATGTTCCACCAATGCGTCAACCAAAATAAAAGGAAAACACATCGCAACGTTTCTGTTACATAGAGATGTCGCATCATTATTTTGTATCATTTTTGGAAATAGCTTCACTATTACACATCGTTACGATGTGATTTATCGATAATTTAATGATCCTCATCAATGTACATCATCGTTGTACCACAATGTCACCGTCCACCGCTCAACGGATGAGAAAAAAAATAACCTTTTAAAGGTATTTTGGTCAAAATGTCCAAAAAATAAAATTTTCATTTGTCCCTTTCTAGACAAAGTGATGTCATTTAAAGTTGAATCAGATCATTTTTAATTCAACCATGCCCTTAGATGTTTTATTCGAGTACAAGTTCAAAAGTTAAAAACCCCACTGGCACCTTTAAATAAGCATACATAAAAAAGAGAAAATTCCATTTCTAGCTCACCAGGGCACAGAATCACCTGTAGTCAAAGCATGTGGTCATAGAATAATTCCATATAGTTTAAAAAAAATACAAATAATTTCTGATACATTAAATTCTCTCCACCTTAAGGCTTTACGTCCCCAAAATCCAAAACAAAAACTAATCAAATAGTTGGGGGTACTGAGCATGAATTTGAGTCTCCTGCTCCCATGTGCTCTCCTAGAAATTCGTTTGTAGCCACCAAACATAAACCAGAGGTATCGACTACCAAATTAAAACCCAATCCAATTGATCCCCAATATTAACTGGGTACTCTGCAAACTCTACCCCATCATCAATTTCAAGCTCTCCCCAATTGATAACGTGTGGTGGATCAAGCACGTACCTCCTCAATTGCAACATGTGGAAAACATCATGTACATGGTGCATCATTGGGGAAGAGATAGGTGGTACGCCACCTCTCCAACTCTTCTTAGGATTTGAAAAGGATAGATGAAAACTGGATATATTTTTCTGCCATGGAAAAATCTCTACAATCCTCATCGGGGTGAGATCAGAAAGAATACATAATCGCCCTCCTCAGACTACCAGGGTCTTAATCTCTTGACGACCTAAGAATTTTTCCTTCTCTATGAAGTTCTAATATGCTTTTAGATGATTTGAATCTTCTCAGTGGTAGCTCATACCAACTTTAGACCCATGAGTGTCGACTCCCCTAGGTCTATCCAGCATAGGGGTGATCTGCAAGGATACCTGTAATGAGCCTCAAATGGTGCCATGCCAATGGTGGAGTGATAGAAATTTTTTTATTCAAACTCCACCAGTGAAAAGTGTTCCTCCCAAATATGACCAATGTATAGGATTAAAGAACGTAGCATGTCCTCCAAGGTCTATATAGTCTGATCTGTTTGACCATTTGTCTAGGGATGAATTTTTTTTCTCAAGTACAGTTATGTCTCAAACTCCTCATGTATTCCCCACCACATCCGAGATGTAAAGAAAGCATCATGATCTAAGACTATCATCGATTGCACCCTATGAATTCTCACTATCTTCCAGATGTAGAGGCGGCCAAATCCCTCTATCTTTCCCTGCTCCTAGATGGGTAGGAAGTGATCCAACATGGTGATTCATTCAATTATCACCCAGATAGATTCATGGCCCCTGAATGTATGGGGTAACCATGTCACAATGTCTATCAAGATACCATCTCATTTCCACTCTGGTACCTTGAGTGGTTGGGACAATCCTGCAGGAACCTGATGCTCGGCCTTCATCTGCTGACAAGTGAGGCATCGTGAAACGATCTCAGTCACTGCTTTCTCTATCCATGGAAAGCAGTATTAATGTCAGGGGTCCTTGTAAATTTTCTCCACTCCAAGATATAGCGCCAAAGGGTATTTATGGAACTCCCTCAAAACCTCTTCCCGCAACGTCACTGGCACTATAGTGTGGACCTTGAATAGGATAGTGCACTTCCCACCTATCAAAAATCCATTGGGAGCCCATCCTAAGGATAATTCAGCACGTCGGTCCTTAGAGTCAACATTTTCCAACATTATCTCCCTTACTCGTTATAATAGTGGGTGTAACAGTCATCAAATGAAGGTATGCATATACACCATCATCGACGAAGGATATCTGTATCATGGCCAACTACTTCATCACCTCACATAGAAGCAATTAACTAGTACTCATATTGAGTGATTCTACCACCAAGTTCCCCCTTCTAGAAGTATAGATTGTCTCAAAATCATAGTACTGAAGTAACTCTAGCCATCATTATAGTTTTGGGTTTAGATCCTTCTGGGAGAAGATAAAATTGAGACTCTAGTGTTCAGAGTAAACTGTAAACCATTCACCCATTAAGTAGTTTCACCACTTCTTCATGGAAAAGACCATTGCTGCTAACTATAGGTCATGGGCCACATTGTTTTTCTCATTATTTCTCAACTTTCATGAGCCATAGGTGATTACTGATCACTACAACATATGGAAACAACCTCATAAGGTCCCTGCTGTGTCATATTAAACCACATACCAAACACCCTCCTATAGTATTCCCAAGATAGGGGAACTAGTCAGTATCTTCCTCAGCTATTGGAAACTCTATTTACATTTTTCCGTCCACACAAAGGGTTATCCCTTCTATTTCAAAGATGATAAGGGTTTTGTGGCTCTGGAAAATTCTGGCACAAACCTCTGATTGTAACCATCCATCCCAAAGAATCTCCGCACCTGAGTGACACTTCTAAGGGGCTCCCAAGAAAGCATCACCTCTATCTTCACCAGATCCACTACAACTCCAACCACTAAGATGATGTGAAACCTAAAGTGAACTTCCTGAATTCAGAAAAGCCACTTCGAGTGCTTTCCATAAATTTTCTCTAAGAGTGTATCCATGACTATCTTCAGGAGTGTATCATGCTCCTCCTCTAACACCGAGTACACCAAGATTTCATCAATGAATACCACAAAAAAATGGTCAATGTAAGGCTAAAGATCATGTTATGGAGTCCCATGAACACTACTGGGGTGTCGTTCGTGCAAAATGGAATCACCAAGAACTCATAGTGGTTGTACCAGAACCTGAAGTTTGTCTTCAGTACATCCTCATCATATACCTGAAGTTGGTGATAGCCTTATATGTGTTCTATCTTTGAGAACCACTTGACACCCTTCATCTTGTTGAAGAGATCATTGATCCTTGATAGTGGATACTTTTTCTTCATAGTTACCACATTCAAGCACCAAAATTACATGCACAACCACAAAATCCCTTCTTCCTTTTGGGAAAAAGCACCAGGGTTTCACAGGATGAAACGTTGGGCCTTAGGAACACATTCTCCTACAAATCCTACAGTTTTACCCCCAAGTCATGAAGCTCCATTGGATTCATCTAATATACCAGTGTGGATATTGATGTTGTCCCAAGATATTGGTTGATGTAAAAGTCTACCTCCCAGTGAGTAGGTAGTCATGGAACTTGCTTGGGAATAATATACGTGTACTCATCCACCACTACAAGAAAACATGAACTCAACTCGTCTATTGTGCCGAGGGTGAGGCTATCCTATGGGTAAGTGATCAGATGAACCCTCCTTCAAGAATGTTTACCCTATTCCGAAAGGGTTTACTCCTCACTGGTGATGGAAAAACCAGTCCTATCTCCTCAGAATCACCGCACTATACACCAAAAATAGACAATCTGATCTTGGGTGGTAGATAACCCATCTATACCCAAGATGATGTTGTATGGCCTCAACGCCTCTACTAGGAGACCCCAGCCGAAGCTCTCTCCACCTATAGTAATCTCACACTACCAGCACCAATCTGTAGTCATCTAATCCCCTATTGTATGTGGCTTTATCCTTAAGTATTGATCCAAAGGATCAACCTGAATCTCTAAGCTACGAACAAGAGTTGTGCTAAGGAAGGAGTTACTAGCACCTATGTCTATAAATAACTGTATCTAGGGTGGAGAAGAAATATATTGTACGTCAGATTATCTCCAAATTTCCATGGTTATAAGACTTGGCTGCCAGAAGTTGTGTTTTCCCTTGTCTTCCTACTCCATGAGGTTGGGGTTGACCACATCAGGTAGGTGGTGGTAACACCTCAAACCGTTGCCCACTGTATAATGGTCAGCCTTCTCCCATGAAAAGTCTGCTACATTGAGTACCTCCTCACTTGAATCATTTCCCCTATCTTGACATCCCTTTGAACATCTACTAGTCTTCTGAATAGCAGGTTGGGCAGTCACTTTCCATGTGTCGCTACTCACCACATGTGAAGCACTTCCTAGTTCATTACTAATTCCCTCTTGACTGGGAGACCTGCACTATAGACCCTATGTCTGGGGGTCTATTTTTGGTCCACTAGGCTAGATACACTTAGAGGGGGTGAATCAGGGTATAAGAAATTAAAACAACATCCCTTATTGATCTTGTTTCACGGCTAGACAAAACACTCTTATCTATACATCCCATTTTATCAAATGAACAAATATTAAAGCACGAACAAGACACAAAACATTTAATTGGATCACCCTCACTAGGGTATTTCCAAAAATAATACATCAGTGATGTGGTGAGGTATCAATTCTACTAAAAGTGCAAAATAGTTTACAAATTTCAGAGCAGACTCATTGTCCCTCTTAGTTTACAACCAATCAACATGAAACACACTACTCTCTCAACTGAAGTGTGATCACTACTTCATTGGAAGATCTAATAATAGTTTAAAGACCTTTAGGTCCCTTAATTATCACAAATGAATGAATATTTCTCTATAGGTAGATGCTCCATTAAAGTTCCACTTTCATTCAAAGATGAATACAAATTTACCATTGGTGTACTGAGAACTCTTAAAACATTTGTGCAAACCTAGAGTGTCTAGTGTGCTTCTCCAAGACTTGAGCACAAGTGTCCAAAAACCAATTGTGCAAAAATCCCTTATTTAACTCAAAACATGGGTGACTCACACACTATTATTCCAAAACCAATATTGGTGCACAACTATCAACTAACATGAAACCTCTGAATATCTTTATACTAGTGTGCCCAAAACTCCATTTGTGTGGCCAAACCACCACTTATACACCTAAACCACCTGCGTGATAGGAGATCAAAAATTTTCTATGTTTTGAGGATTATACCAAATGATGAGTTGTAGACCTCTATTTATAGGCTTTTTGGGATCCCTTAGCATCACTCGTAAGTCTCCTATTAACGCGCAAGTCCAACCGCTTCAACCTCTGTCACCCTAGTCACCTTGAAAACAGAAACCAACACTTGGGAGCCTCTCATTACTTTTACATATTTTAATGTTATTATCTTGAAATCATATGGCTGCACCTTGTATCATCTCTTTTTGTACCACCTCCAAATAGTTTATTCCTTTTTCAATGTTCTTATATCAATCATGGATTGAAAAAAGCATATCTTGAACTTGAAAAATCACCATGTAAACCCCATTTTGTCATAAAATTTAACATTGTGGTCTTCTTTGTCAAAAAAAACAACATGAAGGCCCTTTTCTCGGCAAACATAATCACCTAAAAAATGTTTCAATGACATCGTGAGGTATTTTTTCCCAATAATTATCCTCAGAATGAACTGGCCCACTAGGGCCCTAGCATCTACTGACTATTGATGACTCCACCACCTGGGGTGTTCTTGAAGCTCTACCTATGGGCACCTGTTCCCCCAAGAATCTATCTTCTATATGGTCTTGCTCTAGCACCCATGCATGAGTATGGATGCTAAGAGGTAACAACAATGCCCTGATCCACTACCTATATCCCTGATCAAAGGCATGATTCCTAAGGAATGGGTCACACACCATATCTTTTGAGTAGAGAGAATGCTAAGAGAACCTCGTAGAGTACTCAGAAACCATCATGATTCCTTACTATAGGAGAAGCATCTCCAAAATGCACTCAGAGTGAATGGTCAAGAGGAAAAACTCCTCCCAGAAAAGCCTCTTTAAGTATACCTCAGTGAGGGTCATATCATTATGTATCTAGGTGTTCAAGCTCAATAATATCCCATCTAATACCTATAAAAGGCTCTCTACTAAGATCTCCATCCGCTCAGGTGGTGTCCTCACTAAGCAGATGTCACATGCCACTACCTACATCTTGTCCTCTGAAACCTAATGATCTATCACTCCCATGAACCTGGGAGGTCTCTATCTTTGAAACTCATACTGAGCACTGAGTCTTTGCATGTCCTCTGTCATAATCGATGAAAGTAGACACCAACCATTAGGTTTTTGTAGCACTATTGCACCACCCAATGGGTCCATCTCTAGAACTGTTCCCACAATGGATGCCTCTTCACTTGTAAGGTTGTCCTATGAACCTCATATTGGGATCTTGACTAGTCATCCATGTGGAGGCATATTGAGATAGATCAAGAAGTACCACATTCAGATGTTTATACTTGGTGAGCTTACTTTTATTTAACAAATTGTAAGGATGCACTTATGAAACCAGTGTTTTCAAGTATGGAGCCAAAAATCAGAATTCAAGGTCCTGGTGTATGGATACATCGGCCGTCGAACCAATACTGGACTCCTTGAATCTGAAAGTCAGACACAAAACTCTTAATATTTTCACCCCCAAACAAAAATAGACTCCCGATATTTGTGGTAGGACCGAACACCCTTTGATTACAATTTGTCACAACCTCTCTCCCAGGGCCCATGTCGTGACTACCCCAAGCCTACCTCTTAAAGTTTAGGAGCTGGTGACTAGCGGCGAAGGTGTCAACCTTCAAGTGGGAGTCATTTTCTTGAGTAATTATATGCACAAAAATTCCCATAAAAGTCTCACACACTAAAAAGGAAACACTTATCAATAAAAAATTTGATTACAAGTACAATTAATATATGTGGTGCAGAATTCGAACCCAACAAAAGGATTGAAAATAGTAATGTATATAAAGCAAACTCTGATGGCCATCTATGGAAAACCCCTCCTGGTACTGAGAGTAGTGTATCTACTAGAATCCAAAGTATAATTTCATTTCCACTTGATCCTACTAGGCCATTCCTAGTCTTAGGCCACCAAGTTGACTATCACAGTATCCGTAAGTCCCATGTCCCTGATTACCTCTTTTTCCCATTCCACCGAAGCCTCTGTCGAAACATTGACCACCTGTATGGGACACAACACTAGTGTGAGGAGCCCATGCAGGAGTGAGTAAAAAAAATACTTAGTTTGGACACACAAAACAAAAAAGGAAATCCCACACAACAATCTTCAATGTAAAGCATGAAACACAAGACATATCACACTAGGTATAAATCTCGGGTAGTGATAGTAGAAACATCAATCAAAATGACAAACACCACAGTGGATGGAGAACTCATTATATATCTAGTATAGTGGGTCTCCCAGATCAAACAGAATGTTTCCTCCCACTAACCATGAATTTTTGTGGTAATCATCCCTAAGAAATACCATGGGTATGATGGGTCACACAGAGCTGCTCCCCACCATTGGCATGTCGAGTCACCCAGAGATGCTTCCCACCATGGTCATACTGAGATACTCTTCATGTTGTGTATCATGGGTATGTTGGGTCACATAGATCTTCTCCCCACCATGGGCATGTTGGGTCACACAGATCTTCATCCCATTGGGTCATTTTCGAGTCACACAGAGTCTATAGTTATCAGTCATCATGTCTCATCCAACCACAATGTTCCATAAGTACCACACTTGGGAGAACCACTCCTCAATCCTTTTTCACATCTCACCTTCCAATAATTCCTCCTCAAGTCATGCCAAAAAAATATGTACCTTGTAAATAGGGTCTCAACGACACAAACTAATTATCAATTGGAAATTCGGTATGCAAGATACATGTGTTTTAGTAGACAGGGGTCAGTTGTGTCTAGGCCGGGTCCAAACCGCTGGGACCCACCATAGAATACTTGTATGGGGGTCACATATACCCCATTTTAAATCTGACTGAATTGTCCTAACCCATTTCATGTCTAGGTTGGTCCTTTCTAGCCTGGCCAGTGGGCCATGACCAATGGACCTCGATATACCTGGCCTTGTTTGGCCAAGGGTCCAACCCGTCGGGTTTCCCTGTAACCTGTTCTCATCCAGCCTGGCTTGAATGGCATGGGTCTAGCCCACCTGCACTCGACCAGACTATTCGTATGGCTAGAGTCTCAGCCCCCCAACTAGAACACCAGCCATGTGGGCAACCAGTGGGGTGCTCCTAGGATGCATCAGTTGGCCATGTCTTACATCTTATGTGCCTCGGGAACATTTGGGGCTCCACTAGCAGTTGTCATCCAATCGTAGCTCGCCATCCACACAGGGGTCCTGGATACAGGGAACCCTTCCATGCATCACTCTCCTAGATCTGTTTCATTATACTATTGTGGCCATCCAGTTGTGGCCACCTGTCGTATTGGAAAGGTTCCTTCCTCCTCCCGTGGCCGCCTCTGTGGGCCACCACCAATGCTGATGCGTTGGTGGTACCTTTTATAGGACACCAGAATTGATAATGTTTTCCTTTTTCTATTCTGTCTAAGCCTATGGGACTCCCAGGTTGCTGTCATCCCTGCCTAAGCCTTGGATTCCTCTGGAAGCCACTTTCTGGATACTACCACAATGAATGCACATTGTAGTGGTGATCAGGCCTTGTTCGTGTTGGTCTAAACCCTCTGTGATAGATGTTTAACAAAATGTGAGGTACATAGATTTTTTTTCAATCAAAAAAATGATAATTTAAATCCTAGATAATGAAATTCCAATAAAAATGTTATCCTCCTTCAAAAATGCATGATTCTTAGATCAACGATTTTTTTGGTTGATCTGCATTTGTTGTTTCTTGAAATGAATAGGGAAGAACATTAAAATAAAATAACTGCTACCCTATTGACATTTGATGCTGTAGTGTTTCATCCACAAGGTTTTAAGATGTCAAAGTCATTCGTCGCTTAAATCTTCTTTCATTGAGGTGTGTAGATTATGTTTGATGTTTTTTGTCTTTTTTCATTCTTCTTTGGAGAGGAAGATCGTCGAATGTTCATCATAGAATACATGTATTTTAATTCCCCATTACACTGACATGTCAACCAAGATAAAATGAAAACACATCGCAGAAATTCTATTATGCTACAAAGTCGCATCATTATGTTGTAATACATCATTAAAGTGTCATTACACTACGATTTAATGAGTTGTTAATGAGATTCATCAATTATTCTCATTGTTGCACCACAACATCATCGTCCACTTTTCAGTGGATGAAAAAAGAATATAAAATAAAATTTTAATGATATTTTATTATTTTTTGTGAATTCTGAAAATTAACTTTTTCATTCAGCCCTTACGGCCAATGCAATGTCATTTCTAAGGGAATTCCACCATTTAAAATTCAATGATGCCCTCAGATTTTTTATCTGAGTACCAGTTCAAAGGATACAAAAAACCTTCTTGCACGTTAACTTATGTATACATAAATAACTTCTAAATTTGGTTCTGGGCTCACTGAGCCTTGGAATGACATGTCATCAAAGCATGTGGTCTCAGAATAATTCCCTATAATTTAAAAAAAATACCCTGAATTTATAAGACATTACATTTCATTACAGTAAAAATCACATAATATATAGTTCAATTATGATGTTATATAACCCAATTAAGATAAACTAATATATGAAATTATTTACCACTTCGTAACATTTAGTTCAAATCCCCTTTGTTGAAATCAATAAAACCCACACATAAAATACCAAAAGATATGAATTATTCATGATATTAATTGAAAAATTAGTAGTATATACACTAAATAAATGAAATTAGTTGAATGACATTATAATATTCCTTAATGATCAAAAATTGACACGAAGTCTTATACCTCAAGTCCATACATTCCATGTATATCCTCAAACTCCTATATAATTAGATTATATCAATTGTTTGATTTATTAAGATCCTTAAATGACTTAATAACTTATATATAAATATTTTATTTTATTTATTTTAATTACATATTCAAATATTGAATCCGTTATTTCCACATATTTTGTTTTGAAGTTATTCATCCCATGTGTCCAAAATGACTTCCGTGGGTTGAATGTGGTCAAAAATTCATTTTTTCAACATCTATAGAGAAATAATATATATATATATATCAAAATATTTTTAAAACTATTCATGATATATGGTTATGAAAAATGATATATCTTACAATCAAATAGATTGTAGGTCATACATATGCATGATTGATGTCTATATTTTTCAATAATAATTATGGAAAAAAATTAATTACTATTTTATCTCTCTATAAAAATAAAAATATTTTAAATATTATAGAAGTTTTTAAAATACACTTATATATTTATCATCCAATTGACATGCTGATGAATTATAAATCACAATCTTTTATAAAGGTGGTAGTCCACACGTATGCACGTATGACATTATTGTATAACCATGAATGGAAAGGTAATTAATATATGATATGTTAACTTTTATGAATGAAATGTATATATTGAATATTATAATGATATAATATATTGCACATATATTCATTAATATTAAATTTATTTTCTTCCATAAAATGTGTTAGTAAAAAAATGAATCACATTGCTTCGTGAGAATTTTGTCCTCCCTCCACATGAGAAATGTTACAATATCCCCCATAAAATGGAAACTGATTAATAATATTTGATATTATGACCCTATGATAATTATTATGTTATAAATATCATAAATATATATATATATACTTTAAATCTATCATTTTTTACATCCTTGAGAGGAAATGATGGAAAACAAATTATATAAGTCCCTGAGGCGCCAGTTCACTGTTCACATGAACGATGGTTTTGATTCCCATTTGATAGAAAAGGGGTAGGATGGAGGTTAATAAATTGAAATAATAACATAAAATTATATTTGAAATACCAGTTTAATTAAATCATTATAATTGAATAATATTTGTTGGAGGTGGAAGGAGTAAAATAAAAAAACTCAGTTAAGTAGTGTGCCTAATCTTCATAACACCTCTTTAGGATTGCACCATATGCCATAATATGATGTTTTAATGGTCAAAAAAAGTTATATAGGACTTTTTAATATAATTAAGGAAGGTATAATTATAGTTTTTCACTATTACACACTACTTTTAAGTTGTGAAGTGGAGAGGAGAGTTGATGGCCTTTTATATGTGGTGGTGAGAAAACATATGACCATATTATATAATAAAAATTATACATATTTAAAATATTTAATCCATTTTATCAAATTAAATTCATTTAATTGGTTTAATATAATAAAAATTCAAAGCTGAATATGTGATGGAAAAGTAGTTTTTTCAGAAGATTATTTTTTATGAAAATGACGACTTTATATTTAATTAATGACTTTTAATAATCATTATATTAGTTTAAATTATTTTTAATAGATATATAATATATAAATTTTAATTAAATAATTTCTCATTATGTATTATTTTAATAAATTAAATGGGAGAAATGTTTTTCACATTAAAACAGTTTCTAGAAATAACCCTTTTTGAACTCTAAAAATTAAACTTTTACTAAAATCTTTTAGAAATATGGTTTGAAAGTAATTAATTAAATTAAATATAAATTATTTATAAATATGTTATTCGAAAAAAAATTTAGATAATAATAGGACCTTTAAATTGCATCATTTATTTAATATAAATTACAGTCTAAAAAGTAAATATTTTTCTATATTTATAGAAAAATCAATAGTTTTCATAAAATTAGAAAATTTCACCCTAAGTTAAATTTGATAGGATAGTTTCAAAAATGTTGATAGCATCAACATATAAATTTTAAAAAATAATATCAATTTATTTATAATATTATCCCAAAAAACATTCAAAAACCAATTTTGAAAAAAACTAATTCTTTGGGAATAAATTTACTTTACAAAAAAATTATTTTTTACAAATAATTTAACAATATATTTATATTTATGATGAAATATATTTTTTATCATATATTTTAAATAATATTCATTCAATAAATTTTAACCATTAGGTTGTAATTTCCATATTTAAAAATAATAATTTTTTTGGTCTGTTTAGGATTATTGTTGTGAGTTGACAATTATTTAGAAAATTATATTCTTTTTTTAAATTTGGTGGGTGTTACAATTTAATTTTTAAGTCATTTATGATATGATATATACTATTATTATTTTTAATATATGATATATAATATTAATTATTCAATATATAAAATTAATTAACATAACTGTATAAAAAATTATTCATGATGGGCTAATTGTGATGGGATCCTATTGTAGTTAGCATGTGGATGAAAATAGAATAGAAAATGTTCCCAAATAAATTTAATGGGGCATGTATCCATTGCAAAAATAATTCATTATAAATATTCTCTTATGCCTTTGTGATGGAATATTTTTCCATTGAAAATAAAATATTTTCAATAGATTCTATACTCCATTAGAAAAAACATTTTACGATGGAAAAAATATTCAAATATAAATAATGAAAATTTTAAAATAAAAAATTTAACTTAAATATTTTAAAAAAATTATAAATTCAGAAAAATCATAAATAAAATTATAAAATTAAAGAACAAATAATATTTTTTATAAAACCAAATTATATTAAATTGTGGACAACTTAATTAATATTTTTTTGACAAAATATGATCATTCAAAATATATGATAACTAGTTTTTCAAAAAATAAATCAAACTTTATGGAGGTGGAGTCCTATCTGGAGGACTATGTTTATATTAATTTATCCCTATAACCTATTTCATTAAAAAAATTGAATCCATAACCCAATCTTGATATGACACATTCAATCAAGGTTGTTGATCATCCTACTGCATCTGGTGTCGATGAAGGTCCCTCATCCTCCTACATTATGGCTCCATAACCTCATTCTGAAATTGCATATTCTCCCCATAATTTTCAGATAATGGTGATGACTCCCCATGAGATCCCCTAATGTTGGATGAAAACCATATAGTAGTACCATAATAATTATCGGGAATCATTTAAAAATTGATACCAACTACTCGATCATTCTCGATTGCCTACTAAGTAAAATACATTCACTCTTCCACAATAAATTTTAGCACAATATTAAACTAAACATTAAACTAAATCAAAATCTCATCATGTGTATAAAAATTCATATCCTTGTATTCCTCCTTCAAATGAAATTTAAAATTAAAATAATTTTCCAATTATTTTAATTTAATTTTAAAAAAAAATTCTAGTAGCTACAATATGATGCTATTAACCACCAGTAATCTATCCAGTGGAATGATTTCTATACCTATTCATTAAAAAAACAAACTCTATAACAATGGAATTTTAAACTACCTATATAAATATAAAATAGACACATTATGTTTAAAGTATATATATAATATTATATAAAAGTACATTCCAAATGTCATCGATTAGTACTGAATGTACGACTACTAGTTGAATGAATAACAGTTGTTCCTCCCCATGCCTAGTCATCCTTGCCATGATCTCTTCTAGAAACTATATCTCATCCTTTATGTGAAAAATTCATCCCAAACATACCGTGAGATGTAATCTATTGGATGGCTTCTACAATATAGATCAACAATTGTGGCTTTATCTTTATCTATAGAACTATTTATCATATTATTCAAAAACTGATTGCAATGTTCATTCATATAGATCTCTTTAGGGCTCCCTGATAGAGTTTCTTATTCTATCTTTGATGGGATACCATAAACCCTTCAAATAATAAAAATCCAGAGCAGTAATAATTAAGTAATCTTAAATATAAATATTATTTATTTACATACCTTCCAATTATCAAATAGGTATTGATGACTATAAAAAGGAATTTGAGTCCATTTCACATGTTTTAATGAAATAAAATTTCTGCAGAATACAACACCATTGTATAAAATTAATTTGAAAAAATTATAGGAAAAACGAACAAATAATCAATGAATTGGTACATAAATAAATTATAGAAAATTAATGAACATTAATGAAATTAATTAAAATAAAAAACTAAAATACCTCCTTATGCATGGATAAAAAATAATGATGTGGACATCACTTAGGAATATGGTAGGGAATCATGAATCTTACAAGACGATGACCCCTCTGAGTCAATGATAAACATGGAAAAACATTAGGGTTGAATAATGGATTAAGTGGATCATTAAAATGATGAAAAGACTCCTTATTGTTATAGGACCTCTAAAATAAATCATATATAGTCATTTATGGAAGTAAAATAATGTTTTCTACAAAATATTTCAAAATGATTATTATATAGTAAATTATAAATATAACTGACATGTAATTGCACAATTCATTATCTCCATACCCATCTTCATATACAAAAACTTAAATATCATTTTATTCCTCCTAGGGGTCATAAATTTCCATATAAGATTCATCTTAATCAATATTTTATATTTAGAATTCATTTTTTATGTTATCAATATTATCAAAACCACCAACCCGTAATTGTGGTGTTTTATAGTTTACATTTTTTTTCTATTCATGTAAAATAAGTATTTGGTGTTGTATCTTTAAAATTTACCATTCCTTGGTCATTACATGAACAACCACTACTCTTATTAAATAATCATGGTATTTCATTTTATTAATGTTCCACTGCTCAATTAAATCTATTACAGCAGAATTGTAATTTGAATAATAAATAGGATATTATTAATGAGCCAACATAAATGGTTTTTTTACTATTAAAATGATTTTATATTTAATGTCAAAAATTTCATATAATATATAAAAGGTCAAACCTCTACCAGTATCAAAATAATAGAATTTAAACATTTTCATCAATTTTAACTAGACAACACAATTCAATTATTTCATCACACATGTTAGAATTGTCAACATCACTTCCTCTATGATAATATCCTTTCATGAAAACAACTTTATATATTGTTTTTTTGTTTTCACTATATGTGCATGTATGAAATAGAAAACCATTACCCACATATTCATTATATGATATGCCCAAAATTGGATGGATGTTTACTCAATATACATAATAAATTTTAAATTTTATGTTCATATTTTCATACCATTAAATTTAAAAAGGATAATAAAAATATGAAAAGAAATAAATTGATATCCTATATTCAGAAAAAAAAACAATTTACACTATAATTCTATGAAATTAGAAGTAAAATTTATGGTTTAGACATTCTTTAAGAGATGTTGGTGTAATTTTTCGAAACAATATTTTTATATGATCATAATATGTTCTAAAAATAAAATAACCGTAATTTACATTCAAAATTATATATTGGATAGTAGATAATATAACCCACTATAAAAATCAGCTCATTTCTTTATTATTGATAAGATTATATGTATGGGGTTGTGATGTTAATCATCATAAATTCATCATTTGTAAACTTTACCAAGGATATGTTTTATCTAATTAAAATCATATTTTTGATAGTTCATTGAAATTTCATTAATTCACACATTATAAACAATTTTTTTATGATTTTAAGGATACTCTAGTTGAAAAAAAAATGTGAGTAAAAATGGAATTTTCCCCTTCTAATAATATTCTAAAATTAACCACTATATAAAATCTTTCTTATGTATATTTTTTGAGAAATTTTACATGAATCTTGTATAATGGAACATCTAACAGAAATGTAATGATCATCCATATTTTTATTTACACCAAAAATGTAGCATTAAAAGATTAATAGAATCAAAGAAATTTAGAGTAATTTTTTTCAAAATTTATATAATATTAAAACCAAATGCTCTTACAAAATACTCAGTATATTATAGTTTTCTATCAAAAAAAAACAAATGCCTTAGAAAAAATATGAAATTTCATTCAATTAATTCCTAATCTATTAATTCAAAAAACCACTAAGAAAAAACTATATTAATATTTCTATTATTATATAAATATAATGTCATTTTAATTAATTAATATGATCATTTTTAACACATCAAGACATATTAGGAAGATATAAATCTAGAAACCTCAAATCCATAATGTAGTAATAGAATAATAAATTATTTTTTTATAATGTTTATATGTTGTTTTTTTCTTCATTAACATCTATGATACATCATTTTCAAATAACTCATGTTATAAATCACTATAAATTAGCGTTTTATCTAATAATGACATTAAATTATATTTAATCATACCAATTAAGTCCAAAATAAAAAATACATTTTATCAAAATATCTTTTCATGATATTCATGATATTTGACATGTGACAAATGATAAAAATCCAACTAATAGATAGCTCTTGTAATATACTTATTGTAATCCAATTTTGATCTCTCCAAAATACATATATTTATTTTGGGTTTATATCTGTTTCAAAGTTAATGAGAGTTAATGAAGAGATAGATGATTGTAAATCAGATCCTTAGATCATTGTTGGATGTGTATCAGTTTTAATTATAACTTTTGGAAATAATTTTTGTGCCTTTGGAATGGATGATCCATATGAAGAAATTTTTTAAGACATCTAAACAAAAAAACTTATTCCATTGGAAATCATAAACGATTTCATATCACTCATACAGAATAGACATGATCTCATACTATGAATACTCTAGAATGATATCATTTCAACCCTAAGAATTCAATAATTATCAATATTAAACAATAGTTCATTATGAAATTTTATTTCACAATAATGTCATATATAATGAAACCTTTTCCCAAAATAAATTTCAATCATCAATCAATGCATTTGAATAAGAATGAATATTATTTTTTAGATTTAATTGAATTCTTATTTTTCAAAATAAATATGGTTTATTCATTAAAATATAAGGACGTAGGTTATAAAGATTTATAAAGTCCTTCAAAAAAAATATTTATAATTTTAAGAGCCAAATGGATAGAAACCATCAGTACAAGCATCAATCGCATGTTAAAATATTATGAAGAAAAATATGGTTGTAATTGATCAATATAATTCCATAAATCACCATCTGATGGATGAATTAATATTTCAATAACATAAATATTGGATTTGTGTCATGTAATTAAAGTAATTGTATAATAATACATGAATAATTATAGTAATCGGAAAATATTTGAGAATTAACTCAACAATTTAATGAGAAAAAATATATACTTACCTAGATTTTGGATCAATGAATGTTGATTTTCCACATATAGGAAAATTAATGAAGGAATCATTTTCATATTAACATAGGACAAAATATTTTTACAATACATGAATGTTCACAAAACCAAGACCCAAATTTTGGACCAACCACATTCTTTCATTTGATATTATATAATTCACCATTTCTATAGTGAATAGTGAATTAACCAAATACAATATCTAATAGAAATATTTATTTTCGGAATTCTAATATGTGATTTAATAGGAGATAATTATTAGTAGTTTTAAATTTTTTTATCCTAAAACCAGAATATAAATCATCCTCTATATAATTCATCAAATCAAAAAAAATATAGACTGTTATAGAATGTGATATGAATCACAATTTTGTGTTTCTCTTTCATAAAATGATGTTTTAACAACCCTGTGCACTAAATTTTTATTTTATGATGGATATTACAGTAACCTACTCTCATCTTCTCTTGAAATACACTCACTATGTTGATACTAGAAAACTTAATATTTGAAAAATGAATAGAGAAACACCAAATATATGAAATATAACAAATATCCTAAAGTCACATTTCTTACAAGGACACTTAACTGCCCAATATGAAAACATAAATTTTTATTGTAAATATTGAAAAAACATTTCCCCACCATCAATATATAAAATATTTTTACTAGAACCAGTTATATTTTAAATATTATTTATAAAATTATAATTTTATAATAAAAAAATTGATTACCTTATTCCATATTTTTTGAAAAATAGAAAATATAAATATGTCTAATGAATAATCTGATATAGAATATTATAAAAAATAATAAAATCCAAAAATTCTAATATTATATGTAATTAAAACTTAATATCATAAATTATTAATATCTAATAAAATTATAGAGAATAGAAATACTATCCTTAATTATTTCTAATTTCTACTAATTATTTAAAATAACCACTAATTATTTATTATTTCTACAAATTATTACCAATTACTAATAATTGTCCATAATTACTTCTAATTAATTATAATTTCCTATAATTATTTCCAATTACCTCAAATTATTTCCATTTGCTACTAATTATTTCCAATTACTATAAATTATTTCCATTTACTAATAATAGTTTCCAATTGCCATAAATTATTTATCATTACTACTAATTATTTCCGATATCATCTAATTACTTCCAATTATAACTATCTATATCCAATTATTTCTAATTCTTACCAATTTCCACTCATTATTATAAATTACAGCTACATCTTACCACTTTTTTCTAATTATTTCCATTTACTATTAATTTATTTCATATACTAATAAATATTTCCAATTAACATGATTTTTTTAAATGACCACTTAATTTCTCTAATTAGGGAGGATTATTTAGAATTATTTCTCATTTCATCTCATTTTCAGTAATTTTTCCCAATAGCGAATTTTTTTTTCAATATACTGTTGATTATTTTCAATTATAACTACTTTTTATCAATAACACTTATTACATCAAATTATCAATAATTATTTCAAATTACCACTGATTATTTAAAAAGACTATAAAAACATTTCAATGATTTCATTTTCCAATTAATTCTAGTTTCTCTCATTTATCACTGTGTTTTTAAAATTGAGGATAATTTGTTTCCAATTGCTTCAATTTTTTTGCAATTATTGCTAATGTTTTTCAATTTCCACTATATTTTCCCCATTTACTGCTATTTTATTCCAATTACCACTCAATTTTTCCAAATACCAATCATTTTTAAATTATATCTAATATTTTTCAATAACCACAAATTTTATCAAATTATCACTAATTTCTCACAATTATTAGTACTTTAATATTAATTAATGCTGATATTTTCTAATTATTACCAATTTTATCAAGTTATATTCAAATGTTTTTAAATTTATTTAATTTTTTTTCTAATTAGATCTTGTTTTTATAATTGGATATAATTATTACTAAATTCTAATAATTCTTTTTAATTTCCACTTATTAATTATAAATGCAGATTTTTTTTTCAAATTATCATTAATTCATTCTAATGATGACTAATTATTTTTAATCACCAATAAAGTTTTCCAATTACCAATAATTTTTTCTAGTGACATCACATTTATTATTGAAATCAAAATTATTATAATTACCAATAATTCTTAATAATTTAAAACTAATTCTTACTAATCACTGATTTTTGTTTACAACTAATTAATTATAATTACTTATAAATATTCTATGTAAAATTAATAAGTTCTAATTATTGATAATTCTTTCTAATTAATTCTAATTTTTATTAATTATAAATATTTTATTCTAATTATTGCTAATTTTTTTAATTATTGATGGATACTATTAATTTTATCTATTTTTCCTTACCTCTTTTTTATTATAATTACATATATCATTTCCAAGTGAAGTCTATTTTTTACTAATCAATGTTAATTATTTATTAATATTAATAAAATTTTCTTATTATGGATAATTTTTAATAATTACCACTAATTGTTTAAAATTACTCCTTAAATTTTTGAATCAATAGTATTTTTTCGAATTACAACTTTTTATTATTAGTTACAACTAATGTTTTTAAATTACTGTTAATTTTTACTTATCACATCTTTTTTTCTATTTAACAATAATTTTATCTATTTATCAATAATAAATTCTAATTATCACTACTTTTTTAAATTCATTGAAAAATATTTCTAATTAACATTAATTTTTACTTATCACCATAAATTTTCAATAATTTCATCTTATAATTACAAAGTATTTACAAAAAAATCTATTTTTACTATTTGTTATTAATTTTTAAAAATTATAAATAATTATTTTATTATTATTATAATTAAAAATAATTATTAATTAATTATCCATAATTAAAATCAAATAAAAATAATTACTTGTAATTCCAAATAATTATTATTGATCACAACTATTTATTATTTAGGGAAAATAGTTATAGAGAATTACTGCTACACATTTAAAATATAAAGTTGGCTAAATATATTAAGTATTAAAAATAATAAAATTGGTACCTTAAAAATTATCACGTAATGAAATTAGTACGATGTTTTCATGTAGAAAGTGTTAGTTTTTTAGAAAAATTAAAAATTTTAGAGAAAGAAAATATAGAGAGTCCAGAGAGAGGAGTAGATAAATTGTGTATCAAAATTTTCATGGGGTCACATATATTGCTTGTCTTAGTTTTTGTAAACAATTATTAATGGATTTTAAATAGTAAATTGTACTATTTGTGATGAGTTACATCAAAAATATTTCCACTAAATACTTATGGAGGCGATATAAAAAATATTCTCTATGAGAACATTTGCAAACACCATCTGCCAAAATATTATTTGTGACGAGTCCTATAAAAAACTAGCCTCCCATTAATAAATTAATCATATATATAAATAAAATTTGATGATACCCATCTCAAATAACCCAACCCCAACTAATAAAAATATCATAGATATAAAAATATTTTTGCGATGGAAAAATTGCTTCAGTCAAAAATATCTTTGCCCACCACATAGAGTGCATTCATGCCAAAGGTATTTGTGATAAGAAAATATCCCCACTTCTAATATAAACTGATAATCATTTATTTGTAGTTGGAAAAATTTCCAATCGCAAATAAGTAAAATTAATATTCCTATTTGTGACCGGAATGCATCATGTCGCAAATAACCATTCACATATTACATGTCTCAAAACACCATTTCTCACAGACTATTTCTAACACATTGATATTTTTAAATAAAAACATTTTGTCTCGTATCTTATATGATACAAAATAGATATAATATACTATAATGTAAAACCCAAAGAAATTGTGATATATTTATTTTAAAAAATAAATTCTATAGATTGCTTGTGTTACACACAACACTATGTTTCAACTAAAAATTATATAATAATAATATAATATATTAAATATCATATTTATAACCAAGATATTAAATTAAATTTTTTTAATATTATTAACTAATTTATTATATATATATATATATATATTCTCTTCTAAAAATGAATTTATTGAGAAATAATAGTAATATAATTTTATTCTCAAATTAATTGTTTTATTTAAAAGAAGATTCTCTTTATTTGAAAATATTATAATTAATTTATAAATATTTCATTAATTATATTTTATAAAATTAAATTAATTTTTTAAATCATAATATCAAATTTATCTTATTGTTTAATTTTTCAATTTTTTGGAAAATATTAATTTTTCAGTGAATAGTGAAAATACTAATTTTTTTAAATGTAATTTCTTCAAAGTAAATTAAGTAATTTAAAAGTATAGTTATTTTTTGAATATTATTCAAACTAAAATATGTATTCATTAATTATATTTATTCCACTTAATTTTTTTATCATCTTTATATTGTATTTTAATATATGTTTATTTTTATGTTTAAAAATGGGGTTTCTATGAAAATTATTTTAAATTTCATAATGTTTATTTAATTAAACAATTAAAAAACCCATAATGAGGGATCATTTAAATTAAATGATTATATTAAATATTTATAAATATTAATTTTAATTCATTTAATAATTATTAATGGCTATAGACTTAATATAAAATATACTTTTTCTTCTAAAATATGCTTTTAGAAAAGTAATTTTTTGTGATGCTTTTGAGTATCAATTTTCAATTAAATTATCCCAATTATTTGCATTGAATTTGATAAAATTGATTCCATTCATGGAATCAAAATAATTTTTTCCCTAATATGTTCAACCAAGTAATAATTCATAATGAATAGTAAAAATAATAAAAAAAACATTTGGTTGAGGGTAAAATAGGTTTATAAGATGGTTGACCTTAAATTATTATAGTTAAAATCATAAAAACTATTGTATATGTTCTATTAGATAGTCATATTATGTCCTCATCACATATAACTCTTGGAAAGGGTTCATTTTTTAGAATTTTGGCATGTGAAAATTTTAGGCGTATCTTTTTCTTTTCAAAAAAAATTCAAAGAATGACGCTCACCTCAATAATAAAAGACCTCCACCTATCTTCAACACTTCTCAAATACAAAAGAAATTATTGCATATAATACAAAAAGAAATATCATCCCTTCCAACCATTCAAACATACTTGAGGCCTTAGTTTAATGAGTCAACCCTTGAATGAATTCTTTAGATATAAAGTTAATGGTGTTCTCTAAAGAAGTGGTAAAATATTTAACGCGCATTTTTTTTATACCAGCCTCCAAATAATATTCAATATTATAATATAGTATCACAAATATATACTATATAATTATATGTTTTTGTGTTAATATAATTACATATATCAATATTCACTTCCATTAAATGGGAAATGAAATAGTCAATCATGTATGTGACGGACTACTACCTCATGAACTGATATAATTTTTTTCCATATCTACCTTTCAATGGTGGATAAATTTATAGATTAAACAACACTATATGAAATTTTTTAATTTATTATAATTATTTATTTAATATATCACCAATACCATTTTTACTGTTGATTCCATGTGGAATAAGATAATGTCGCTAGTGTGTACTACAGACATCCACCTTGTAAAGCAATGAGATTTTTTTTATACTTACACTATACATGGAATGTATTGTGGATAAATATATTGGTAATATATATAATTTAACACATAAACATTCTTATTTAATTATTTTATCACATCTAAGTACTTACATTAAAATCTGTTTGAAAATAATAATGTGGCTCATGTGTGTGTGGACTACCTACTCCACAGAGTGATGTGAAATGATTTTCATTTTATTTTTACATAGATGTTAACAAGTATAGATTTAAATTATATATATTATATTTAGGAGATAATAATTTTTAATTAAATTTTAATTAATATTTACATTCCTTTTGTTCCATCTGTTAATAAAATTGTAATCGATTTCATGAAAACGTATATCCTACCGTCTCCAGGACCTGTTTAATTCATTTTTCTATCTTTTAGCTCATACAGACATATATAAAAACATATATAATTATTTTATGTTATATATATATATATATTATTTTTTAAATTATTGATATGATTTAACCATTATTAATGTAAATGAACAAAAATATATGAAACCAAAACAAAAATGAAAATGAAGTTGTTATTACCCAAAACATGATGTTTACAATTAAATGTTAATTAATGTGTCATAAGATGTAATTACTAAATTAATATGGTATGATATACATGATTATGGTTTTGTGATATATTTATAATAAATATATATTTATAATGAATATATATATTATACATTATTATCAAATGTGTATAATGAATATGAGGATATAAGGTTAGGGGTTTCGGGTCTCATGTTTATTTCTATTACATATATTCCATACCCACAACTTATTCAAACTATGTGTTGTATATAAATAATACAAATGTATTTTATGATTATTTTCATAAATTTTATTAGATTTACACATCCATATGTGGTACTCTTTTACACAAGGTTTTTATCAAAATAATACTGAATTAATAAGGGATTTTGTCTCAATTACACTTTTTTAAATCTTATTGTAATATTATTCACCAAATATATTTTATATAGTGTTTGAAAATTATGTTTTAAATTTAAAATCATGAATCCTCATAAATCATGGTATCTTATGTTTCAATTTTAATTATTCAATCCATGTGGATTTGAATAGAAATGTTATCATTCGATGAATATTTTCATAACTCAATCATTTTTTATTGGGATAAAATTATTATCTATTGTCTTTTATGTTCAAATATTATGTCTATATTTAATTTTTACCATAATATGTTGTATTTTTTCTCTTTTATTTGGTTTTAAATTTTATAAACACAATCCATCTGTTGATTAATTATCACTTTTATGTTATGATCATTATATGTGTTTCTCATCACAAATTGATTTCTAAGTGACATATATTATGTTATACAGACACATTTTTCATGATTTTTATCTATTTACCCATTGATATGTTATATCATTAATCTCTGATTAATCATTGTATATAATATTTCTTTTATGTTATTTATTTCATGGGTCTTACACTTCAAAATTTACCATTGTGGTAAGAGATTTAGGATTCAATCTCATTTTAATCTGTGTTATTTATTATTGAATCTAAATTAAAGGATATTATTTGATTATTATTTAATAAACCAAATCTATTTTCTTATACTCTATTTACTCATTATATTTTCAAGAATTGGTACTATCTTCCCTCACTCTCAAACATATAATGATAAATGAAGTATTTTTATGAATTTTTGTCTTTATTTCTCCCTTTAGTCGAAAATCTATTTTCTTTCAAAATAATGTTATATAAAAAACATCTCTATAATATTATTAATAATATATTGTTCGTGTTTAATTTTTTAATTTTACTAATTATTTTATTTTTTGAAAAAATAAATAAATTTAAACTTTTTATATTTCCTAAGAAAAGGAAATTTTTTAAAATTCTTACAAAAATTTAAAACTAATCTTATATATCATACTCTGGATGAACGTAACATTCGTTCCATCAAGACCAATCATTTACTTGAAGGTTTCTTAACATTTTTAAAAAGTTATTTTTAATGAAAATTATTTTAATAATATTGTAGAAATTTTTTCTTTTAATGTGCTTAATTTTTAAAAGTTATAATGGTATTTTAGAGAAGAATTTATTAAACATATTTTTATAGAAATTCTATTCATAACGAGACAATAAATTATATTATCTATAATATATTGGATATATTTTTAATTGATATCATACTTAATACTTTTTATGAATTATTGTTATTTTTTCTATAGTCTATTATGGTACCCATTTCTTTTCCATAGGTTAATGAATTTATCCGATGAATAATGATTTTTTATATGATTTATATGATGAGATGAATTATTTATGTACTTTATTTATGTTATATTGAGTGTACATTCTTTATGAATGGTTGTGCCCCAGTATATCTTATTGGTGATCAAGAAATAAATTATATGACAGTTTATCCCCATTATAGCTTATACAAATAGTTGATCCCAATTATAGAACATGGGTGAGCTTTCTATAGATTATATGATGGGTTAAAACCTCTCTTATATCCCACAAGTGATCTCAATATAGCTTATACAATGTGTTGAACATAATTATGGCTCAAGATATGATGGTTGAGCCCCATTATAACTCTCTAATGGATTTGGTAATGATTATGGTCTTTATAAAATTTTATTTCTTGTCAGTTGTATGGTAATTCAAGTTGTATGGTTTCTGTATAGATTCAATGAGTGTGATTATCCAATATACCAACACGTTTTATTTTTTTACACTATAGTTGTTTAATAATTATTTTGAATAGTATTGACATCAGAGGCCTCATGATTATTAATTTCTATGAATATTTACACCAGTAAATATTTATTCCATGTTTCAAGATTAATGATCCAAGTATTGATGGTTACTATTTCTAAAATTTTATACTCTTGAAATTAATATATTCCATAATATCCTTTACTTATATTAATCAAATTCATGAAATGAAATTGTTAATTTTTATATTTACCTTTAATGTGTTTCTGATTTCAACCTTATTTTGTTTCATTTTCCCCAGCTTATCATAAATGATGTCAAATAAATCAGGTCTTGAAGGGATTCATATATATTATGATGATGGCTAAATATATAACATGAAACATTACGTATAGTTTAAAAAATACTCTCATGAAGAAATGGGTACTATTTTGGTATGATTTTATCTTAATATTATAATTTGTATGACCTAAATGTTACATGTGTATGTATGTGAGATAATATTTTTTTATAGAAGTTTTGTATGAAAAAAATGTATCAAAATTATTGGTATCAATTCCAAAATTTTAAGATCAATTTTTTATGAATCAAATTTTGGAGTGCATGTTATGGGCTACAATAGTTGGTATTAGATCGGGGTTTAGAAGATGTTATAAATTATTTTGTTTTTATTTGAGCCTATTTTAAGAGTTATAGATACCATCATAGGTCTATAATATTAAGGGTGATCATATGATAAATGTATTAATTTCGAATTTTAGGATTTATTGATGAGATCATAAATTTATTATTGACATTTTAGAAGTCATTTTATTAGTTTTAGTTATATATAAATATTTGGTATAACATTATGTATTCCATTATGGGTTTTTATATAAGTCTCCCATTATTAATAAATATTAGGGTTTTTAGGATATTTTATATTTAGGAAATTAAATGAAAAATACATTCCCATCTAGATTACCATGTATTTGAGAAGTGACTTATTGATTGGTTGAATAATATTATTTCAGAAGATGAGGACTATAATTTTTAAATACATCTAAACATATGCTAACCATTTTTACTTTGGTTAATGTTCAAATATAGGAAAATATATTTTTATCATTTTTTGGATTATGTGATGAGTTATAATTATTTTTTAGTTCATAGTTAACGAAAAAATAATCTTTAATACAAATGATTTAGATCAAAATATGAAAATATAATGAAAGTAGATTAAAAGATTAAATTAAACTTATTAATTATTTATATTTCATAATGTTTTATATCTAAACGGTAAATTAATTACTCAACTCTAGTACAAATATATATGAAAAAAAAGGAATCATATTAAATTTATATCTATAGAATCAAATTTTCTCTAATTAATCCTAGATTTATTGTTTTTAGGTCCTTAACATTATATTATTCGTTCGTGTAATGAACCATAATTTTATCAAGGTAAATTTCATTCGTATAAATATTTCTAAATGTTAATTCTCCTTCGTCATATAAATAATATGTGGAAAACATTATTCTCATAAATAAATAATGAAATAAGTTGTATTTAATGATATTTATAACATATACCAACTGAATATTACCTAGACTATAGGAATAGTAATGTGATAATTTGGAATAGTAATATAGTTTTTAGAATATAAACATTCTCAACGAATGTATTAATAAAATTTATATATCATATAAATGAAAAAATGATATGTTTATATCAAATAATATGTAAATAAATTTTTAAAAACTGATAAATTATTTGTTTTAATTTATTTGAAACGTAAATGTATATTGACAATTTTAAAATTATTATAATTAGTTAATATAAATTTAATTTTAATAAAATAGATTAATAAATTTATATTATTTATATTATAATTAAAAGATAATTTTATGAGACCATAGTTCATTTTATAATCCGCCGTAAGATCAATTATAATATTAAAAATAGTGTTTTTTAAATAAATGATTATTTCAATTAAAAATTAAAATTCCCAAATTTCAAAAAATAACTTCATAAAATAGAGTCCTTTTTGGAATTATAAAAATCAAAAAATGGTTTTGGTTGTGATTTACTAGAACTGGTTTCCATGTAACTCATGCCCCATGGTCGGTTGGCCACATGACCTCCGGCACGTCTCCCCATTAGTTAGGGGATACCGGCTAGTAGTAGGGGTTCAAATGGTAAATTTAGAAAAGATACATTACCACCATGTCAGAGTAAACAGGAGTGTTATATAAACATACAATAGCAGAAGAATAACAAAAAGATAGAATAAGTAAATAGCAGAAGACTGGATAACAAATGCAGGTGCCTCATAGGCAGTGTCTAATAAAAGAATTCTTGCATGGAATGCTAGTATAAAATTGGAATTGTAACATCTAAGGTAAATAAGGAATATGAAATTTTCACATTTATTAATATTTTTAAAATAAATATTAATTTTAATTTGAATGGGTTTCTATTTATGATAGTGTACTCATCACACAACAATGGGTTTCTTTGAAATCTTACGTTGCACACAACGTTGAGTTATACTGAAAAATATTATAATAAAATTATTATTTTAAATTGTAGTTAATGCCTAGTCATTGAATTGGTCATAATGAACATAACTAACTAAAATATGATTACATATGTTTGATAAATGTTTTTTCATTTATCCAATAAATGATATAGGTTTGAATGTGAATGAATCCAATTTTAAGTATAAATACTCTAAAATTATTTAAAAGATCAATTTACCACATTTTGATGATAAACCAATTTTTAATCTAGTATTTTCACTTTTATATGTTTAAATTTACATAATAAAATTATTATTTAGAATAATAAAATCAAAATTTACGCTGGGTAAAATTTTGGTATTTTTATGGTGAAGTTTATTTTTAAATGAATAGCGAAAAATATTGTATTTTAATTCAAAATTGCCTTTTAATCTAATTTATTTATATTTTTAATTTAACTATTTAATTAGTTTTAAAGTTTAATTGGATTATATTTTTAATATTTAATCAATTTCTGATCGTTGTATGTAACTTCATGTTGAAATAGGACATTAACATGTGGTAATCTTTTGATACTAATTATTTCTTAAAAACGTGCTCTTTGTTTTGACAACATGAATTGATTTTAAATTAATTTCTAAAACTTATGTATTTTTAATTTTAAAAAATTGATTCAATATTTGAAATTAGGAGGTCCAAATTATGTAAATAGGTAACGATTATTTTTAAACATTATGAATAGTAACTTCTATAAATATTTTATTTACCATGGTTGAAGGGTAAATCTGGAAAATAATGGTTAAAATAATGTTATAATAATATTAAATTACCCTAACACAGGTCCTAATCCTATTTTATGAAACATTTCTGACCATGGGCATTATCGAGATGATTTTGGGACCCCATGGAGCCACTTTCCTGTGAAAATGACACTATATAAAAATTAATTTAAAGTTAAAGAAATTTAAATAATCAAATATCCCTTAGTAAAAAAATTATAATGGGTTATATAAGTTATATTTTCAATTGTAAATAGTCATTATAATTATAAAACAATTTCATGCATCATGTTTTTTTTATAATTTTTATAAATTAATTAATTATATTTAATTATGACATAATGGTGATGTAGTAATTGATTCATTTATAATGGATTCAAATAAATGATATTTCAATTATTAAAATAAATTTATTTTGAAACTTTTTATGCCATCCATAAATTTTAGAGATAATATTGAATTGGTATCTTTTAATTAATTAATGTTGTTCTAAATAATAATGTTTCTATAATTTTTTTAAAATTCTTGATATGAATAGTTTATAAATTGAAATAAATGAGTTTGTAAATAAATTAATATTTTATTAAATGATAAAATAGTATTAATAAACTAATATTCATCAAAATGAAATATATGATGTTACAAAAGTCATTAATGATCCATTTTGTATTACTTGGAATCTTATTTTAAATATGATTACTATATAGTATGAATATACAAGAGGACATGGTAGAAGTTAAATAAGTTAACAATGGGTTAAATAAAAAAAGATAAGGATTAAAAAATATAAAAAAACTTGTCTGATTATTATTGGATGATTTTATTTAGACTTATAATCATCTTTTATTATATTTTTATGAGTTTTAGACATTTTTAAAATGAAAAACATTTTATAATAAAATACTACTTTCAAAAATTCTTAAAGATCCCATCCTCTGTCTTATAAAAGACCACCTCCTCTAAACCATTACACACACATCTAAAGCCACTTGTCTAGTCCAAAATCTACATCAATAAGATTCCAACATCCCTCTATTCCACATATAAGCCTTCCCATAGGAAGAACTCAATTCATGAAGGCCTTTTGGTTCAAACCAAAGGGAGTTACCCGATATAAAGGGAACTTATTCTCTCAAGTTCTTCTCTTTTATTTTCCTTCTCCATCCCCATAAACACTATTTATTCCATTATTTTATAACAACAATAGTATCTTCAATATTAAATAATTTTTTATGTGGGGGATTGGAACTACACATCCACACACCTCCATCTAATGGATATAAACATAATGTTTCTATGGACGGTGAACTACTGTCTCACGAAATAATGATTGTTCAATTATCTCATACCGCCTCTCATAGTGGAAATTAAGTTGAAATTGTATTTATATATAATATATATTATATTTATATTTTCTCTATTATTATTTATTTTTCATTTATAAAATACCATGATTGTTTCTATAATTGGTAAATACGTTAATTTCTTTTTGAGGAAGTGCGGACCACCGCCCCCTCAGAGTTGGATGACTCGTTCATACCATACATGGGATGTATAAAGGATGGTGTTAATAAATTTATGAAATGTATATAAAATATTATAATATACTGTAATAATAATATAACAATGTATCATTTTATTTTCATTCTTTTAATGATGAAAAACATGAAATGAAAGTAGTGTTCATGCGTACGTACGGCTTACCGTCTCCAAGAACAGTGCATTTTATTTTTATATATCCAAATGATATAGACTATTTTAAATATATATATATATATTGGATGTATATGATATATATCAAATCAAAATCATGAATATAATTTTTGAGATAATGAAACTTTTACCCCATTGACAATTTGTTATTATAACAAGATCATTTTTGACTCATGTTCTGAACATCAACAAAATGTCTGAAATACACTCGAATAATTAACTAATGGTTATTGAAAGGTAATATGTGAAAGAAAATAAACATTAAAAAGTTTCTTAATAATGTTTAAATTAAGTTAACTTTATTATTCAGGAATAACAAGGAACAAACAAGACAAGTCAGACTAGAGGTAAGGGGTTTTCATCTAACTATTTATTTCCTTGGGATTCATGCTATATTTTCCACTATTTCATTTTGTGTGTTGTATTTACTTCCCATGATTGTTTTAATTGTGAAATATACTTTACTTTAATTGTATTTACATATTTATTTTATTATACTTCTTTCATGGGGTGTATGTTTCATAAGTTACCCAATCGGTAAGGGAACCTTTCACCCACATATTTTATCCAAAGACTTCTTTTATGTATTGTATTTTTATATCCATTTTCTTATGTTCGAATATGTTCTTATATATCCATATTTGTTATAATTTTATATTGAAGGGATGAGAGACCCTTTTCATTCTTACTAACTGATTTTTTGAATTTTTAAGTGACATCGTTAGGCTGTAGAATTTTCATAAGGGAACTTCTTAACCCAATTTCAATTCTTTGGGTTAAACTTATACTTCTTGATTATATCATGCTATAAATATGTTTGAATTACCTATTATAGTTTTAAACATAATATCCAATTATATTGGGTGTATTTATATTTGTCACACAAAATTATATCATTGATTTATCCTTAATCTAATGGTATGATCTTTGTAATGGATTTCATCTCAATTTACATTCCATTGATGATTATTTGTTGTTATGCACTAATTCACTATTATATGGTGTATATACTACTCATTGATATATTATATCATTAATATAAATACTCATGTGATATTATAATCTTTCTTTGATGTTATTCTGTAATTATTTTCATTCAAGTGTTTCTCATGTGTTACGAGACTCTTTTATAAAAACATTATTTTAAAAGTTTGGGAAATTTATTTTTATAAGTTAGTCACATTAATGCCCATGTTTCTAAACTTGTTTTATGGAATTATTTATATAGACATAAATGTTTTAAAATGATAATCCTTTTACTATTTTCAAAGTGTTGTGGGACACTTTGATTCCAAAATATTCTTTTTAAATGTTTTATATGTCTCTTTTAAATTAGATTGATTATATCAATATCTTGAACTTATATCTTTTGATTTTATTGTTGAAATTTCATATTTATTTTATTATTGTATTATGTGTTATGATTTTGTTATTTTTCTTGGAATATTTTTACGTATACGAGTTGTTTCGTGATAAACCTATGGTGCGTGAGCCCGAGATAACACTCAAATGCCTTGAGTAACGTGACAGAGGTAAATGTTAATGTTTCTCCTAAGAAAATTATGGAATATATTGTGATGGGTATTCCAATGTAACTCTCTATGTAGCTATGAAAGAAATAATGAAATAATTTTATGGATTCTACAATTTACTTTTATGATTTTTGATTTTTGTGTGATATTCATAAATATTATGATTTCATAAGTTATGTTTTGATTTAAAAGTATGGTTTCATAGAATTGTATTTAATGATGATACAATGTTTTCTTTCATTATTTTAAAACCCATAATGATCTTTTTATGTGCATCCCATGTTTTTTTTAAAAAATTTCACAGGGTATAAGGAAGGATAAAACAAATGAAGTATTCAAAAAGATTTATATCAAGAAAATAACTCTTTTTTTATTTAAGGAGTTTTATTATTGTGAAAAATTGGATAGAGTAGAAGTGCCTAATTTGTAATTTTTGATATGTAATGTAATATTTACAGCCTAATTCTCTAAATATATATACCATAAAAGATTCTTAATGTGAATTATTTACATAATTCAAGATTATTTAATGATTAATGTTGGTTCCTTATAGTTTGTATCAAAGTTCAGTTTAGAAAACTTTAGGGATTGGGAGTTTTTGTTAGACACATGGTTAGTTTCTATATCAAATATTTACATTAAATCCTTATTTTGTAACTTCTTCATATCACAAAAAGTCTATTACAAACAGAAGGCGGAGGATCTAAAATGGAATTACTATCTCTTTTTGATGTCTTTCATGCAATAATAATTGAAAATTCATGTCGAAACTATTCTGAAACATTTTCTAACATACAACTAACTTTTAATCAATTTTTTGATATATCAAAAAACTCCACTGTACCTCGATACCATCATAGACTATGGGTTTTATTTAATCAAACCATATATTCTCAATATTCTCATAATTTCAATAAAGATAAATACTATCAAGGAATTTTAAAATATTTTACCATATCACAAGATTTGGAAGCATATTATGATTTTGAAAAATGTGATAAAGAAAGAGACCCTTGTGAAACCAGTTTATATTTGATTTTAAATTATATACTTTCAGCAAATACTTAGGGTATTTTAAAAATACCATTGATTGAATTTTCTATCTCTAACTTGGACCGAATATTTTATAAAAATCACATTTTATCAGATGTTTTGAGATTATATGTCATACATTATTATTTTCCGAACTATTTTTCTATTAATACCCATATGAACCATATTGTATGGGGTGTATTTGGATAAAATAAGATGATGATTTTAAAGGATATATAAATAATTTTTGAAATGCTTGGACTATCTATCTACGTGAACAAGATGATGATGAAATTGGGTGGACACCCTAATCAAGGTATGATGTTCTTTATTTGATAATAGTGTAATTTTATGGAGGTAAAAAATTGTCAATATTTATAAGACTTCATGGAATATTATATTGGGTTCATTGTGAGTTTGGATGAAAATGAGAAGTATAAGAAAACCATTGAGGTGAAATCATGTTAGGGTAATTTTTGATTTTTATATAAAGGGACAACACCCAAGATGGGTGACAACCCGTCACATCTAGAAAGGCCACAGGAATCGAACTCATAACTGAAGGGTGAAAAGGGTGCATCACCTTCCACTGGCCTACTTGAAGTCACCGGTTTGTATTACTTATTCTTTTTTATTTAAATGATTTTATGGATCAAGAATAATTTGATTTTGAGAAATTATGTTTTATCAAATGGATATCATTTTTATCGTAAAATGATTTGGGGATTAAGTGATAAAGGTTATTTTGGATGATGTTTTCTCTTTTTGGAAACTATATGGCTAAATAAAAATAGAATACTATGGAATTTCATTTGTTGAGTAATGGTTGAAAATTTAATTTGGAAAGAATCTAGTTTTTTATTGAGGAAATATGGCAATTTGGGTTATATATAGATATGATTAACCTATCATAGAGAATATGTGATTTAGTTAATTACACATTAGTATGAGACATTAAGAGTAGTCAATGTTATTTAGAGATAAATGTTAAGATATACAGTGGAATACAATGTGATTAAATTCTTCTTAGTTATGGGTTTCAATATTAGTTTGGATTATATTGAATAATGTTAAGGAAAATTGTGTATTGAATGGTCTTTTTTTAGATTTGGGTATTGTTTGTCAAATTTCGGAGATTAAGAATAATATTTCTTTTTATCCTTTTTGGGGATTATCTGATCTCATACTAACCATTTTGGTATTTTTTATTGTCTAAAGATAGGGGAAATATATTGTTCACATTTTGTGGATTGTGGGATTCTCTAGAAGTTGATTCTAGCGCATCATATGTGACCAAATCATCTTGAATTCACATCGTTTAGAGAAAATATGAGTTTCTGGTATAAACTTGTTAAAGGATGAAACTCTACTTGAAAAGTAAGTATATTTCCTTATGTTCTTAGTTAATATGATAAATAAATTATCAAAAATTATGAAATGGAACTTGAAACAAAAATGTTATCTTCTTAATTTTTCTATCGGGAAACCAATGACCATTTAATCTATCACAAGTTTGTGGTTTTACAGTGGTTAACTTTCTCTAGATCATGTTTTCTATCACTCTCTATCAGAACTTGATTGTTGGTTTTCTATTTCATATCCATGTTTTTCTATATGGAATCCTAGTATGGGTTATCTCAGGTGAACTCTATAATTCACTTTATTTGTTTTAAAGTGATAGTTTTATTGACTCGTTTTCCAATGTGAGGCATTTAATGATGTTTTTGAGCCCATTTTTAAAATTATGATGATGTAATTTCTAAAATGGGGAAAGATATAACATCCCAGGTAAATAAAGAATATGAAATTTTCACATTTATTAATATTTTTAAAATAAATATTAATTTTAATTTAATGGGGTTTCTATATCCTATAGCATACTCAACATGCAACAACAGGGTTCTTTGAAATCTTACATTGCAAACAACATTGAGTTATACTGAAAAATAATATAATAATATTATTATTTTAAATGGTAGTTAATGCCTAGTAATTTTATTTTTGGAAATGAACATCACTATCAAAAATATTATTACACATTTTCTATAAATGTTTTTACATTTATCCAATAATAGTTATGGGCTTAAAATATGAATGAATCCAATTTTGAGCATAAATACGCTAATATTCTTTAAAAAGTTGATTTACTACCTTTTGATGGAGAACCCTTTTTAAATATAGTTTTTTTCTCATGTCTATTAGTTATATTTAACAAAATAAAATTATTCTTTAGAATTGGGAAATAAAAATTTACCTTGGGTAAAATTTTGGTATAATAAAGTTCATTTTTTAATGAATAGTGAAAAATACTGCATTTTAATTAAAAACTGCTTTTTAATATAATTTATTTATACAATTACGTTAAAATTTTAATGGGTTTTAAAGTGTAATTGGATTTTATTTTTACCATTTAATCCAATTTTGGTCATTGGAAGTAATTTCAATTTTAAATTGGACATAAACAAGTGTCAATCTTTTGATAGTTATTATTTATTAAAAACACGCTTTGTGTTTGGACAACGGGAATTAATATTAAAATAATTTCTATAACTTCTATGTTTTGAATTTGGAAAAATGGATTTGATATTTTGAATTATTAGTTCCAAACTATGTAAATAGGTAACATTTATTTTTAGACATTATGGATATTAACTTCACTAAATATTTTATTTACCATGGTTAAATGGTAAATCTGTAAAATAAGGGTAAAAAATAACATTATAATAATATTAAATTAACCTAATATGTGTTTTAATTCAATTTCATGATACATTTCTGACCTGGTAATCCTGGGTTAATTTTTGGACCCTATGGAGCCACTAGAAATTGAACATGACAATTTAAAAATATTAATTTAAAGTAAAAGAAAATGTATCATAAACATATATCTCTTAGTAAATCAATTATTATAATAGGTTATATAATTTATATTTTAGACTATAAATATTAATTATAAAGATTAAAATATTTCCTACATCATGGTATTTCATTTATAATTTTTAAACATTAAATAAAGAAATTTAATTACGAAATAATGGTGATTTAGTAATTGCTTTATTCATAAAGGATTCAAATAAATGATATTATAATTATTAAAATAAATTAATTTTGAAACTTTTATTCCATAAAAAATTTGGGGGATAATAGTGACTTTTTATCTTTGAATTAATTAATTATTTTGAAAAAATCATTTTGTTATAGATTTTTCTAAAGTCCTTATATGAATAGTTTATAAATTGACAAAATTGAGTTTTTAAAACAATTAATTTTTATTAAATGATGAAATAATATAAAAGATAATATTAGGAAAAATAACATATATTTTTTTACAAATGTCACTAATGGTCCATTTTGGATCTCTTTTAATTTTATAGTAAATAAATTAACCATATATTATGAATATACAAGAGGACATGGTAAAAGTTAAATAAGTTTACAAAGGGATAAATAAAAAAAAGATATGGATTAAAAATATCCAAAACCAGTCCAATTCTTATTGGATGATTTTATTTCGACTTATATTAACTTTATATTAGATGTTAATGTTTTTTGGACCATTTAACAACGAAACTAATTTTATAATAAAATAATACTTACAAAATTTCATAAAGAGACCCTCCTCCCTCTTATAAAAGGTAACCACCTCTAGCCCATTTCAGACACCTCTCAAGCCTCTTGTACAATCCAATATCTACTCCAAGAATCTGCCAACATACATATCTTCTTCCTAGAATCCTTATAATAAGAATAAATCAATTAAAGAAATCCTTTTAGTTAAAACCAAATGGAGTTACCCAATTTAATGTTAAAGTCTTCTCTCACATTATTTTCTTTTATTTTCCTTCTCCAACACCCTAAACCATATTTATTCCATTATTTTATAACAACACCAGTATATTAAATATAATAGGATATTTTTATCAGTATTATTCTAACTACACCTCCACACACCTCCATCTAATGGATATAAACATACTGTTTTTGTGGACGGTGAACAACTGCCTTACAAAAAGATGATTGTTCAATTATCTACTATCGCCTCTCATGGTGGAAATTATTATGACATTATATTTATATTTAATATATGATAAATTTATATTTTCTCTATTCATATATATTTTTTATTTATGTAATACCTTTATTGATTCTAAAATGGGTAAATATGATAATTTTATTTTTAGGAAGTGCGGACCAATGCCCCCCTCAAAATGATATTACTCGTCCATACCATACATGGGACGTATAAAGGATGGTGTTAATGAACATATTTAATGAATATAAAATATTATATTATACTTAACTAATAATATAACTATGTATCATTTGGTTTTCATTCTTTTAAAGATGAAAACAAATTAAATGAATGTAGTGTTCATGTGTACGTACGGCTTGTCGTCTCCATGAACGATGCATTTCATTTTCATATATACAAAATGAAATAAAATATTATAAATATTTATATAATAGATATATATGATATATATGATATATTAATCATGATTATCATTCTATAGATAATTTAATTTTGGCTACATGGAAAATTTGTAATTATAACAAGTTCAATTTTTACTCAAGTTCCAAACATCGAAAAAATGTCCAAAATAAAATGAAATAATTCAGTAATTGTTATAGAAAGGCAATGAGTTATATAAGAGGAATAATAAAATTGAAAAAGTTTCTTAGGAATTAATAAATTAACAAAATTTTATTATTTATGAATAACAAGGAACATACAACAAAATTCAGACTTGAGGTAAGGGGTTTTCATCTCTATTTTGATTCTCATGAGATTCATGCTATATTTTCCAATATATTCTTTTGGTTGGGGTATGTAATGGCCATTATTTTATTATATTTGTAATATTATTTAATGTTTTGGTATTTAAATCTTCATTGTATGATCCTTCTTTCATGGGGTGTATGTATCATAAGTTACCAAATCGGTAAGGGAACCTTTCACCCAACTCTTTTAGCCAAAGACTTCTTTTATGTCATGTATTTTAATTTCCATTTTCTTATAATGAAATATGTGATTATATATCCTTGTTTCTGTAAATTTTATGTTCATGTGAATATAGACAATTTTCCCTCTCATCAACTCATTTTCTAAATTTTCATAGGACGTCGTTAGGTGGTCGAATGTTTCTATGGAAACTTCTTAACCCAATTTCAATTCATTGTGTTAAATTTATACTTCATGATTATGTCATGATATAAATATGTGTGAATGACCTCTGATTTTTTTACACTTAATATTGACTTATATTGTGTGTATTTATATTTTTCAGACATTATTATGTCATTGATTTATCCTTAATCTAATGGTACAATCATTGTAAGGGATTTCCTCTCAATTTTCATTCCATTGAGTATTATTTGTTGTTATGATTTAATTCACTTTTATATTATGTATATACTACACTTTCACATATTATATCATGAATCTACTTATTCTCATGATATTATAATCTTTTTTAGATGTTATTCTATAATTAATTTTATTCAAGTGTTTCTCAAGTGTTATGGGACTCTTTCACTACAACATCATTTTAAAAGTTTTGGAGATTTATTCTACTAAATAATTCTCATTAATGTCCATGTTTTTAAAATGGTTTTAAGGATTTATTTATATAGACATTAATGTTTCAAAATTTTAATTGCCTTAAAAGTTACAAAGTTTTATATAACACTTTGATTTAAATATATTCTTTTTAAAATTTTTAAATGTCCCTTTTAAATTATATTGATTATATCAATATATTGAACTAGTATCATTAAGTTGGAATGTGTAAATGTTATATTTATATTATGATTATTTTATGTGTTATCATTTTGTTATGGTTATTGTGAAATTTTGACATATATGGGTGGTTTCATGATAAACCAATGGCGGGTGAGCCTAGGATAGCTCTCCAATGCATTGGGTAACATGATAGAGGTAAATGTTAATATTTATCCAAAGAGATTTAGGTAATATAATATGATGGGTATTCTAATGTAACTCCCTATGTAGCTATGAAAGATACAATGTATTTATGTTATGGATGCCACACGTTACCTTTATGATTAGTGATTTATATGTGTTATTCATAAATATTTTGATTTCATAAGGAATGTTAATATATAAAAGTAAGGTTTCAAGGAATTATATTTATTGATGGGCTAATGTTTTCTATCCTTATTTTATAACTCTTACAGAGCTTTTTTATTCTCATCCTAGGTTTTTTGAGATGTTTTCACCGCGTATAAAGAATCATAAGATAAAGGAGTTTTTAAAAAAGATTTATATCATGAAAAGAACTATTTTTTTATTTCAAGAGTTTTATTATTTTGAAAAAAAATTGGATAGAGTAGAAGTGTCTACATTGTAATCTTTGAGATGTAATGTAATATTTATGGCCTAATTCTCAAAAAATCTAAACCTGAAAAGATCCTCAATGTGAATTATTAGCTTAATTCAAGATTATGTACTATTTAAGTCTGGGGCCCTATAAGAACAAAAGTTGGAAACATGCAAACATAGTACAATACTAAAAAAATTGAAACAAAATCTTGAATATTCTCCAATAATCTTAATAATATCCTTTGTCCTATGATCCTAAACTCCATTTAAGCAAGAGTCGATAACCTGAAGAGTGGTTCTTGCCTCTATTTGAACCTATAGTAAAATAGTCTTCTCAGTTACCAAAGGCTGAAAAATAGGGTGTGAGATAAATCTCAGTAGGCCACCACCAATGGTTTCTTCATGTGATATTAGTGGCACTCTTAAGTAAAAAATGTGAAAGTTATAAAATTAAAGTAAATAAATACATAATTAAATCATTACCCTCCTACTCAGGTTCATAAATGAAGCCTAGTGGGTCTAAATGCTTTAGCTCAATGTTGGAAATCTCTGAGCATGTCACCTAGTATATATATACATGTAGATATAGATGGCACATGGCCATAATGTATGTTTCCCTCATTTACAGAATGGCTCCAGGGTATAATTTCTACTGCCCACTTATATTTGAATGGCTCAGGGTTGTATGCTTATTGCCCACTTATAACAGAATGGCTCAGAGCTATAATAGAAACCTTACACTTATAATAGAATAGCTCAGGCATATATTCCTACCACCCACTTAAAAGATAATAGCTTAGGTTTAAATGCCTTCCACCCAATTATAACAGAATAGATTGGGGAAGTATGCATATTGAACAGTTTTAATATAATCTATAAGCATTCTAATGATAGAGGAATTAATATGTTTTAAAATGTAAATAAAACCATCATACAACATTTTTAATTAAACAAGAAACCAATTATGTAATTCCTTTAATGATAAATCATAACAAGGGGAAGGTCATTCCATCCCTTGATCCATTCCATTTAATCCAAATAATTTATAAGGTTTTAGGTCATCTCATCCTAGAAAAACTATACAAGTCACCCATTTTAGTTTCATAAAAGTAAAATCCTACTCACAAGGATGAAATCAAAGGAAAAGGCTATATCAAATAGTCATAGGCTTGGATTTTAAATTCCTTGCCTAAGGGGTCCAACCACCCAGGGGGTCTTTTGGATTAGTCAAAACACAAATGTAACAATGACCACTTCAATTTAAAACCATGCAAGGAACCAATAACCATAACTTCTTGTTTTTAGAAATTAGCCTAAAATGGACAATTTAGGTGGAACACCCATTTGGAGTCCATATTCCTCTATGGTTATAGTAAAATCCCTAAACATGACACAATTAACCTAATTTATCACTCTACTGTCAATTTGAAATGATTAAATCAACATATTTAAAGAGTTTGGAAAATGTTGTCCCACAACACAATAAGTTAATTATAAAATGACCAAATCTCAATTAGAAAACAATGTAATCATCTTCCATAGGGTCGTAAATTACAACTCATGGATTATGGGCCTCTGATTCTTAGTAGGTTAGAGTATACATGAGATTCTATCCAACACCCTGAAATTTGGGAAAATGGCCATGTACCTAAACTACAACACCCTGACCCTAGTTACACCGAGTCGGTGCATTATTACATAACATTGGAATGATCACAGGGGATCGAATCCCCATAGAAAAATTAGTTTAGTAATAATGGTAGTAATAGATACATACATAATTTTTACATTACAGTATGAAATGAAAAACAACAACATTATGTCTCCTTTTAAAACATTCATAGCACTTAGAATTTCCCTGCAGGTTATTCATAATATACTTCTTCGAATCATGGGAAAAATAAAACATAAAAAGGGGTCATCTCAGATGCTCAGTAAGGATAATAATATAGCAGAAGCTATCAGAAATAAGCATAAATATTTAAGGTAATGTATAAGAAAAAAAAATCATTTCAAACATAATCATCAGTATAATATGGAAAATATAAATTAGATAATTCCATTTACTTATTCACAAGTATATTCTATTAGTTGAATAATCACATGTAATACCAATAACTATTTTTATAGTGTTGGAATTTATAATGTCATAAATCAAAACCACATATTCAAGTCCTCATGACAAGACTAAAAATAAGATTTTGTTTAAGGCCTTGTACCAAGACACTTGTTTTTCTCATGAGACCTACTGATGAATCGAGGAGCAATAGTGGGCTCCACCCATTACTTACTAAGTCTAATGCCTTCCTCATATAAGAAGTTTGAAACAAAACATAAGCATTTATATTAAACCTAGAATATAAAATGTAAATACTTAATCCATAAACCATGAATGGTATAAAAAATAACACATCCATAGTCAAACATATCACAAAACCTTAAATGTAATATGGAATATTGTATCATAATAAATCGACTTCAAACAAGTGTAAAATCCATTAAAGGATATTAACATATATGAAATCAAAACTATTTGAGAGAAATATACCTTTCTATTTTGAAATCATTTAAAAGTCACATAATTTTAAAAGGAAAAAAATATTTTGAAAATATTCTTATAATAATGCTAGGGAAGCTTCGAAGAAGTTATAATGGAGGAAAATAGTTGTGCCCCCATATATTTTAAAAAACATTCTTACCTTAATTTTTTAAAAAGGTCATAAAGTAACTTGTCCCTAAAGCAATGGAAAGATTCCTTTAAAACCATTTAATAAAAACTTAAAAAAGGGTATAAGTGACTATATCCTATAGTCTAGTAAATATTAAAAATAATTTGAAATGTGTTTTTAAGAAACACAGATGTGGATGATAAAGAGGTCCCCGTAGATACTCTGGTATAGACAAACTATGATAATAAAGAGACTTTGAAATTAACCCTTACCTTGTAATTTTTATTATAGAGAGTATATTAACCTCTTGTATAATAGTTAAATCATTTTTATTAAATTATACATGAACCACATACACAAATATTATATCATATATGATCTTCTAATATTTTTTTGTTAATAATTTTTCAGTAGTATCATTGTTTTGGGTGTTAACTGATTCATTTTCCTTTATATTTTTTCACCTAAGAAATGTTTGTCATGGATAGAGTGAATTTGATTCATATACATAATGATATTAAGTTCTTAAACATTATTTTTATTTGTAAATTGTATATTGTTCTTGAATAGTTATGATAGGGAATGAATCTCATTGTGTTCATGGAGATGGTAATATGTGCGTACACATGAGCAACAATATCATTCTATTGATGGTGAAATTGTAAGTAATTTGATGTTATATCATATATACATAATCATTAACATGTTATATTTATTATTTAAAAAAATTATACATCATTATTATACCAATCTAAATAATGAAGTGTTGAATGACAACTACACCGTGACGTGGAGACGGTAAGCCGTACGTACGCATTTATGGTGACTTTGTCATTCATTGGATGGATTGAATAATGAATATTCTTGCACAATATTTATAATAACATCATATAATTAAGAAGGTACTGGAGTTATTATTTTTTATGGAAACACCAATGAAAGAGGAAGTTGAAGAAGAAAAGAACCTTGAAAAAGGTGATGAAATTTTTACCTCTTCCTCGGGTGCTTCCATTTGATTTGATCAAAAGGGCTCCATAAGTTGGTTTTATGATTAATGTATGTAATATAGGTTTAAGTGAGGGTAGTTGGGAAAATATTTGAGCAGGGTTTGTTAGAGAAAAATGGCTTTGGAGATGTGATTTTGAGGTAAGGGGAAGTACCCTTTTATAAGAGTGGTGAGAGTCACATTAGGGATATCATGATATATTATCTTATTTTAAAATCATTTTCTGATTCTAATGGCTCGAAATGGATTTATTTTTGATCCTATGGTGGGTATTTGTTGAATTATTCTCAACCCAAAGGTTTTAGACAAGTTTAGGTCCCCATATTAACCTTATCTTTTAGATTTAACATTTATTTAAATAGTTTGACATTTCCCATGTCTCCTTGTATTTTTATATTATATGGTTAATAAATATAATATAAACTTCCTAAAGAACCTCAATTGTTTCATTATTGACACGTATAACCTTATCTATGTTTTTTGTATGACCCTTATATTAGTAATATTATATCATTTAATAAGTTAGTATTTTTTTCAAAACTCATTTATGTCAATTTTGACACTATTTAGTATTTGATTTTTGTGAAATCCATAACAAGTTTATCACATAAAAAAATAAATTAAATAAATCCAAACATGTCATATTAACCTAAAAAATTGTTGAATGCATCAAAATGATCATTTTATATTTATTTGTATATTTTTCTTATCAATTATTTTAATATTTCCCTATTATGGTAATTACTAAATCATCATTATGTCATAAATAAATTTAATTATATAATTTTTGAAGATTATAAATAAAATACCATAATATAGGAAATATTTTTATATATCGAATGAATATTTTTATTTTTATTTATCTTATGTATAACCCTATATTAAAAAAAATTGATATTAAAATTTTAATTTAACACTTTTAACTCTTCTTTAAATTAAAAAATAATAAATGTCTTGATCTAATCCATGTGGATCAAAAAGGATCATATTTTATTCCTAAGGCTGACTTTTTTCAATATAAACTTATCCATTATAATTAGGACATGTGTTATGGTGATTATCATATCATTTTTACCTTTAATTACCATAGTTACATTTAATCGTGGTAATCAAAATTCGAAAGTTACTATTCACTAAAAATTAATTTCATCCAAATGAACCACATTTTATTTAATGATATCAGATGCATCTCCTGGATTTTTGAAATTAAATTCACATAATCAGTAAAATTATATTTTATGAAAATTTGCAAATGTGTCTAGAAGGTGTGTAAATGACGATAAAAAGTTCAATAAAATTTTATACATCTAATATTAATATAAAATGACTCCAATGAATTACATTAAACTTTTATAGGTATTATATATCTATTTTGAATTAAAAAAAATTAAAAATAAATAAATAATTATTTAAATAAAAATTTAATATTAAACCATATTATAGTGTTTTTCACAATTTATAAAAAATTGAAAGTTTTCAGAAAAATAAAAAAAAATCACCCTAATATAATTTTGATATTATGAATCCAAAAATAAAATCCATTTTAAAAAAATATAATTTAAAAAATTTAAAAAAGTGGGTATTAATATTCACAATAGCTAGTTTGATTGGTCGCGGTGTGCTGGAACTCGAAGTTGTGTACAACGCAAGCTATTTAATTTTTCAAATAGAAGAATAAAATGGAAGATTTGGGTGTTATATTCTCCCTTCCTTCAAAAAATTTCGTCCTATAAATTTATATAATATTACTACATAAAAATATTTGGTTGGTTCTTCATCATCAGTTCCTCAGGTTCCCTTGTTTCCTCTTCCATCTTATGGTTTCTCAATTGAACTTTTACCAGATGAGTCATCTGGTTTCTCAAAACTTATTCTATGGTATCAATAATCTTGATAGTCTCTTCACAATAAGACATATTATTTTGTAGTTCTATTTCATCGTAGGTGCGAACATGTGTTGGGTTAGGAATGTATTTTCTCAACAGTGACACATGGAACACATCATGATCTTTGGAGAGACTAGGCAAAATTTCCAAATGGTAAGTGATTAGCCACTAAATGAGGCTAATATTCATTGTTAATATATTTAATATTCATGTTATTTATTATTAATAAACACCATTTTAGCTCATTTTACACTTTGAACATCATTCCACATTATGATTGTAATACCTTCTTAAAATTCACTATTATGTGGTATATTTTTTTAATATCATTTAAAGTACCCAATGATTCATATGATTTTAAGGAATGTAATGATCCCTATTTTAATTTTATGTTTTTGTTAATTTTTCTACACTTAAATATGAACATGTTTCATTCAGGGATCGATGGAGAATTCATGGAAGGAGATGAGTATATTTTGCGATGAAAGGAAGCAATTTTAGAGAAGCCAGATTGGACACCAGACCATTGATGAGACTATGTGGCCCACATTACAGGCCCAATGAATCCCAAAATTCGTGGGATGATATAAGACATATATAGAAACAAATCATTATTTCGGATCTAGTGCTAATGCGGACTCTATTATGGTCATTTAGGCGGCCCAAGTTAGAGATAAAATTCTGGGCCAGATTCCGCGGCCCAGAAAAACAACCCACTAATATAATCATATCCCCTAATATATAACTCAAAACGGGCCCAAATTTTAAATAAGGTTATAAGAAATCTGGGGATCCATTTTCTGATTCTATGGCCCACTCTGATTTTTCCATCTAGAAGGACTTCCAAGCGCGTTTGTCCGGTGGATGAAATTTGGATTCCACGTTGGGTCAAGGGTGGAAAATCAACTCTCCCTCAACTTTCCACCCACCTATGGCCTACCACAATAAATTTAGAAGACTCATACTATTTGAGGCTCGACCCAAGGATTCAAAAATTCTTATTTAAGACAGTTTTGGTGGAGGAGTTGATAATCTTTGGTGCTTTGTTCAATTGTAATGTTATGATGCAATTTTGTTATCTCAAGTTTGTCTTTCACATGTAAGTTGTTCAATTCACTTTAGTTATTAATAAAATATCTTCTTTTACTATTATTATGTTGTTATTCATATCACTTTGATACCGTTGGTTCAAGGTGTGAATTTATTCACACTAAACCTTGTGAAATTATTCACACAATGGTGGAGTGATCATTTTCTTTTTATTGTTTTCTTTACTTCTTCAATTCCTCCCTAATGAGTCTACTTCCCTCTTCCATTGAACTCATGGGATCTATGGAGGGCTAACCCACTTATGGGTTTATCCAAGGGAGTATAAAGGGTCTGTATTGGATGTTATTTATCACCCCATTAATGTCTAATCACTTCTTTAATTGAGATTTTTATTAGATGATTTTTAAACTTCATCGTCCTTGTTGAATTTAAGGCTACACAATTCAAGTGCTAATACAAAACTTTACCTTGAAGTGCTCAAAACATTGATCATTAAAAGTCTATAGGTGATTATTATTATGGTGTGTTGGTATAAAATCAGTAAGTAATGAAGTTTTTTGATCTCCTTAAATGAACTCAACTAAAATATAAGAAATTGAAATAATTGAAAAGGGAATACGTCCAATCCACCCCAAGTGATAACCTAGGATCAACTCATTCTTTTAAATTTAATTCACTTAAGTATATTAGATTTCCTTTAAACCCATCTAAAATCAACCCATGTTGGCCACTTCATAGCCAAAAACAGTCCTTATAATGTGCGTTTCTATAGGTTACTTCTTAGGTCTCTATGGATTTGACAACCCAAGCTAGACTACAAGGACTGTTCTACTTTCATCTCTTGGGTAAATTTGAGCGTGAATAAAATTTTGGCACCATTTCTAAGGACCCAATTAATTCATCTAAACATCCATTCTATTCTCCCCAATTTCTTCTTTTCTCATCCAAATTCCCTTATCTTTTCCCTTTCTCAATTTTTTTCTTTTGGCGCATGTTTGCCTACACCCGCAATCAATCAAACTGTTTAGTTAGGGTGGATAGTCCTAGGGTTGGGGGGTCAAGTATACCAAGGGAACTCATTCCATTATATAATAATCTTCCTAATACTCCAGAGTCCAAAATTGATCCCATTTCAATGGAAGTTTTTCAAAGAAACCAACTCATAAACCTGGGTGGGAACCAAAATGGAAACCCAAATGAGGCAGCCCCAAACTTAGGGAATGCAATTGATCAAACCATGAATGACTAACTCACACCTTCATGGACCAATGCATCTTCAGGAATTAGACATAACTCCCTAGGAGATTCCTACTACATCTTTAAACCCCATGTCCTAAACCATCTTCCCACATTAAAAGGAATGGAGTCCGAGATTGCCTACCTTCACATTAAGGAGTTCAATGACATTGTAGAAACCATGTGTCCCCCACATCAACTAGAATCAGCTAAGATGAGGCTATTTCCTTTTTCTTTAAAAGATCAAGATAAAAATTGGCTAAACAATTTGAGACCATAATCCATAAACTCTTCGTACCAACTACAAATAGAATTCTACAAAAAATACTTTCCCCACCACAAAACAATTGCACTTAAAAAGAGTATCCAAAACATTGTTGAAAAAGATGGAGAGTCATTCTATGAAACATGGGAGAGGTTCAAAGACACTCTAAACATGGTTCCACACCATGGTTTTTCTATACCTGAACAAGTGAGAATTTTCTATGAAGGGTTGGGTCCGGGGAACAAATAGTTCATTGACAAGATGTGTAATGGAACCTTTAAAAACAAAGCCCCAAATGATGCTTACGAGTATCTAGAAAGCCTTTCTAAACAAAAAAAACATGGGGAACTTCACCTTATTATAAAAATCCACAAATAACTACTAGAATTTGTACACTTAGAGAAGAAGAAAGCCTTAGGGCTAAACTCGTAGCACTCTCTAGGAAGGTTGAAGAAATAGACCTTTGGAAGGTCCATGAAATCCAAACTATAGACCTTGTTTGCACAATTTTTGACAAACATGACCATAAGACAGACAACTGCCCAACCGTTCCATCCATCAAGGATGTTCTTTTTGGAGGACCCCCAGCTGAAGTAAATGCCTTGAACTTTCAAAATCCTCAATACCAAAACAACTTCAACCCAAGGTATAATGACCACCCAAGCTTCCGCTGGAAAGATAACCAACAACCTAGCCAAACAAAAGGAAAAAATCCTTACCCCCATCAGAACTACCAAACCCATAACCATTTCCAAACCCAACCTATCCAATACCAACAACCACCGGTCCATTTTCAACAAACTATCCCACCTCCAAAATATCCCCCTCGGATAAACCAATCTTCTCAAGCACCAACCCAAACTGTTCCACAAAGCCTACTAGAAAAACTGTGCAAAAAAATGGAAAGGATGAACTCGGAAGTCTCTTCCCTTAAAAAAGAACTTCAAACCATCAAAACTGGAAAGGAACCCATGCCTACTCAGGCGGTTCCATCCTTAACATCAAGGGGAGAGTCAAGTTATACTCAAACAAATCATGAACAACTAAAGGCTGTGACTATTTTAAGAAGTGGGAAATCAATTGAGAAACCTGAAAAACTAATTCAGAACTCATCTGAAGATTCAAAATTAGATGAAAATTCAAATGAACCACAAGATCAAACTGAACAACATGATAACATTGTCAAAGAAACAACTCTTCAACAAACAACCCCACAACTGACACCATTTCCTCAACGCATGAGGGGGAAAACCAAGACTGAATTGAGTGAAACATTGAGGGAAATCTTCTCAAAAGTCAAGTTGAACATTCTCCTTCTTGATTCCATCCAAACCATACCTACCTACTCAAAGTACCTTAAGGACATGTGCACTTTTAAAAGAAAATTTTCACATAAAAACCAAGTCCTTTTGGCTGCTAATGTGAGTACCACCATTCAAGGGACCATTCCTCCTAAGTTGAAAGACCCGGGTTGCCCTTACATCAATGTTGAACTAGGATATAGAAATGTTTTCAAGGCCTTGTGTGACCTAGGTGCTAGTGTCAATCTCATTCCCAATGTTGTGTACTGCCAATTAGGCCTAGAAGAGCTCCAACCCACATCTGTCACACTTCAACTTGCTGATCGTAGCATTAGGATTACAAAGGGTATTTTAAAGGATGTTCTGGTAAAGGTTGAAAACATCATCTACCCTGCTGACTTCATTGTCCTTGACAACCATCCAAACTTAGGAAATAAGGAAAAAACCCAAATCATCCTTGGCCATCCTTTTCTTGCAACAATGAACTCTGTTATCCAAGTCCGAAATGGGAACATGACCATCAAATTTGGGAACATGAGTCTAGACTTGAACATCTATAATGCATGCTCAAAAATAAGGGATGATGAGGACATTCATGAAGTAAACATGATATGAATAATTGATAATGAATCCATAAAAAAATCAAGGAATATTTGATGAATGTTTAAGTCAAGATGAGACTGATTTCCTTTGTTCACATGAAGCATGTTTATCTACTTGGATAGAATCATTTTCAAATTGCTCTTATGATGAAGTTTTAGGTCCAAAAATCAGTGAAACCTTTCAGGAAACCAATTTCATGGAGACCAATCAAACATACTTACCTGAATCTGATCAAGACAATCTAGTAGCTAAAACTTCTACATGTGGGGAATCAACCCTATCTGAAACTCTAAAAAAAGAAATTGAACTTGATCCAATGTCCCAATCTTCTGATGAAATTCTAAACCAACCTGATCTTGAATATATGGAACTACTCACTACACTAAAGTATACTTTCCTAGGGGACAATCAAACATATACTATTGTCATTTAATCTTCTCTTGAATCCAATCATGAGAGGATGCTTCTAGATTTCCTTAAGAAAAATAAGAATGCCATTGGTTGGACCCTGTATGATATTACCAGGATTAGCCCACTTATTGGGACTCATAGGATTGTTCTGGAATCTAATTCAAAGCCATGTCATCAACCTCAATGATGACTCAATCCTAATCTCATGGAGGTAGTAAGAAAAGAATTTCTGAAATTGTTAAAAGCTAGTATCATATATCCCATAGATGAGAGTGAATGGGTGAGCCCAATCCAAGTGGTTCCAAAAAAGGCTGGAATCACAGTGATAACCAATGAGGATGGAGAGATTCTTCCAACAAGGGTGAGTAGTGGATGGAGGGTCTGCATTGACTATAGGAAGCTAAACTCATTCACCAAGAAGGATCATTTCCCCTTACCATTTATTGTTCCAGTCCTTGAGAAAGTGGCAGGTCATGCCTTCTACTATTTCTTAGATAGTTACTCGGGGTAAAATCAAATTGAGGTATCTCTAGAGGATCATGGGAAGACTACATTCACTTGTACATTCGACACCTTTTCCTTCAAATGCATGCCCTTCAGTTTATGCAATGCCCCTGGAACCTTCCAGCGGTGTATGATGGGAATATTCTCAGACATGGTAGGGGATTCTATAGAGGTCTTCATGGATGAATTCTCTGTGTTTGGGGATACATTTGAGGGATGTCTGAGGAATGTAGAGAGAGTTTTGTCAAGATGTGATGAAAATAATCTGGTCCTAAACTGGGAAAAATCTCATTTCATGGTTAAAGAGGGACTAGTTCTAGGACATATAGTCTCAGGTAGGGGTATTGAAGTTGATAAAGCCAAGGTTTACATCATTCTTCACCTTCCATCACCCAAAAATGTCAAGTAAGTGAGGTCTTTCTTAGGACATGCTGGTTTCTATAGAATATTCATCAAGGAATTTAGTTCAATCTCTTGTCCCCTTTGTGCTCTACTAGTAAAGGATGCACCATTTTTTTGGACAGAAAGCTGCGAGGGTTCATTATCAAACCTCAAATCCTCTCTCACCTCTCCTCCCATTATGAAATCTCTAAATTGGAACCTTCCTTTCGAACTTATGTGTGATTCCAGTGACTTTTCTGTAGGAGATATGTTAGGAAAATGTTGTGATAAAAATCCTAATGTCATTGCTTATGAAATAAAATACTTAAATGATGCTCAAATAAACTACACCACCACTGAAAAGGAGTTACTTCCTATTGTGTTTTCCTTAGAGAAGTTTAGGTCCTACCTCTTAGGATCCCCCATCACTGTGTTCACTGACCATTCTGCACTAAAATACCTCTTCTAAAAAGAAGATGCTAAGGCTAGACTAATTAGGTGGGTCCTTCTCTTACAAGAATTTGACCTCACAATCAAGGATAAAAAGGGCGTTGAAAATGTTGTAGCTGATCACCTCTCTACGATGTAATTCAAAGACAACTCAAATCACATTTCTGTGTCATATTCATTTCCTGATGAACACCTATACTCTGTGAGTGACTACCCTTGGTATGCTGGCATAGATAATTTTTTAGTTACAGGAGTCATTCCAAAATTCTTAGGGACTCAATATTGAAGGAAATTATTTTCTGATGTTAGACACTATGTGTTTGATGATCCATACCTCTATAAGTTTTTCCCTGACCAAGTCATTAGAAGGTGTGTTCCCGAATCTGAACAAGAGTCCATCATTAAATTCTATCATAGTGAGGCATGTGGATGTCACTTTTCCTCTAAGAAAACATCTGCTAAGATTCATCAATGTGGTCTCTTCTGGCCCACCCTCTCAAGGGACTCCTACACATTTTGTCAACGTTGTCCTAGGTTTCAACAAGTAGGGTCTATTACAAAAAGGAATCAAATTCCACTCACTGCAATCTTTGTGGTTGAAATCTTTGACTGTTAGGGAATTGATTTCATGGGTCCCTTCCCAAACTCTAGGGGATATCTTTACATTCTCTTCGCTATCGATTATGTCTCTAAATGGGTTGAGGCCATTCCTACAAAATCCAATGATCATCAAACTGTGATTAGATTTCTCAAGGAACACATCTTCTCTAGATTTGGAATTCCTAGGGATATCATTAGTGATCGTGGAACTCATTTTTGTAATCGTCCATTCTCATCACTCATGGAAAAATATGGAATTTCTCACAAATTGTCCACTGCTTACCACCCACAGAACAATGGTCAAGCTGAATTAGCCAATCGTGAAATCAAAAAAATCTTGAGAAAACTGTCAATCTTTATAGGAAAGGTTGGTCTGAGAAACTCTTATATGATCTTTGGGCATATCATACAGCATACAAAACCATCCTAGGAATGTCACCATATAGGTTGGTTTATGGAAAAGCATTGCATTTACCTATTGAAATTGATCATAAGGCCTTTTGGGCAATTAAGAAAATGGATTATGACCTCTCATTGGCCAGAAAAAAAAGGAAATTAGATCTCAATGAACTGGAGGAACTAAGGATGAAGGCTTATGAAAATTCAAGGATCAATAAAGCTAGAGTTCAAGCCTACCAATCTAGGAATATCATGGTCAAAAATTTTGAACCGGGAAAACTTGTGCTCTTGTATAGTTCAAAACATCATTTACACCCAGGAAAGTTAAGGTCTAGATGGTCAGGACCTTTCATAGTGCATCATGTGTAACCCCATGGGGCAGTATAGATTAAAGATCCCACAAGTGGTTACATTTTCAAGGTCAATGATCAAAGGTTAAAACCATTCATTGAATCATTCCATAAATAGGAAATAGAGGTAGAGTTAACTGAGCCAACCTATGAACCAGGAAAAAATTTATAGAGTTAGGATCCATGTCAGGCTAATGACGTTAAAAAAAGTGATCCAGGGGAGTCAACCCATGGTTTTCAAGTTTCCAATCATTTTTTTGTTTTAATCAAATTTATATGTTAAATAGGATTAATTAATGATTTTGATATTTAATAAAAAAAATTAAACTATTGACATGTTCTTCTTTTATGAGTATGGATGGGTATGAAAGGGGAGCATCATATTCATCCATGTCACATGGTGTGATCCTTGAGTAATACCTTACTCGAAAATTTAAAAGAAGAAAATGTATCATTGGTTTGATTTAAAAAATAGGGAAAACCATAAAAATGACGATACTTGGAATTCAATAAGTCATTGTGTTCTTTGTTTTGTCTGGTTTATTCTTCTTTGTATGGTTAAGGGACTATTTTGGGTGATACATGTTCAATCTAGGAGGTGCCTACATCCCCTAAGAGATCAAAGGACTAATTTGGAGCAGCAAGAATTTCAACTTCAACCACCAGGTGACTTCATTTCATGATCCTCATTTTCAATTTTCTTTATGAACTTTCATTATCTACCTCTACCCCCTTCTAAATTTTCTTTTTTTTCAAAACACTGGGGACAATGTTATTTTAATTTGGGGGGAAGATAAAATAAAAAATGATTTTGTGTCAAAAAAGTGAATGATTTGAAAAAAAATGTGTAAATGGAAAGAAAAATTCCTTTAACTTTGAACATAGTAATACACATTACACACTTTGAAACTGAATATAAAATAATTTAGCATGCCTTGATTCTGATTTTAATCCTTTTATAGTTTCATGAGCATTGATTTTGGAAAGTGTGGCTGTCCAATGTGATATTTCATCGTTTATATTTTCATCAAAATAAAAAAAAGATCACAATGCACGTCCTTTGGATAGTGGGGTATTAGTTTGAGTTCATGGGGTCCCCCAAATAAATAGCATAGGTTTGGTGATCATTTTAGTTTTAATATGAATATTCAATAAAAATAATAATAAATTTGCATGTAGAGAAATGAAATGACCTAATGTGTGGCTTTCGACACTTAGGGATCGTGACTCCATAGTTGTCTGGCCCACAGTTAGTAATTTTATCTCTATTTTTGGTAATTTGAATTTGTTTTTTACTGAGTTAACTTGAGATGATTCCCAAGTATGTGGGCTTCAATTGGTGCCCTAATGTCTTTGATCCTGGGAGTCTTCGGCAAAGTCTCGCTACAGGGGTTGACTCTTTTGAGTGCAATTTCAATTACCATGGAAAAATTGTAAAAAAACAAAAAAAACATTAAAAACAATAAAAAATTTGAATACTTATCTTAATATTAAAATGTGATTCCACCTAGCACTTCCGTCATTTCCCCCTTGAATAAAGATGAACCCCCATATCTATTGGGATGCACAACACATCCTCATACTTAATTGATATTGGTTGAAATATAGCAATGAATTTGAACAAAGGAATGGGATTGGGATTGAGATCTGCTTATGAAACTATCTTGTATTAAATCATTTTGATGGGTTTCATGATTGTTTGGTATAAGGGTTTTTTGTTATCATTGTGTATTAAAATGTTTTTGAAAAAGGGAATTTGAATTTCATTTTGATGAGATATATTTTGCTCGGGACTAGCAAAAATCAAGTTGGGGGGTGTTATTATCTACTAAATGAGGCTAATATTCATTGTTAATATATATAATATTCATGTTCTGTATTATTAATAAACACCATTTTAGTGCATTTTACACTTTGAACATCATTCCACATTATGATGGTAATACCTTCTTAAAATGCACTATTATGTGGTACATTTTTTTAATATCATTTAAAGTACCCAATGATTCATCTGATTTTAAAGAATGTAATGATACATATTTTAATTTTATAATTTTTTAAATTTATCTACACTTCAATATGTACATGTTTAATTTAGGGATCAATGGAGAATTCATGGAAGAAGATGGGGATATTTTGTGATGAAAGGAAGCAATTTTTAGAGAAGGCATATTGGACACCATACCACTGATGAGACTATGGGGACTACATTACAGGCCCAATGAATCCCCAAATTCTTGGGATGCTATAATAAATATAGTGGAACAAATCATTATTCAGGATCCAATGCTAATTATGCCTCCATTGTGGTCATTTAGTCGGCCCAATTTAGAGATAAAATTCTGGTCCAAATTCTGCGGCCCAAAAAAACATCCCAATAATATAATCATATCTACTAATCTACAACTCCAAATGGGCCCAAATTTTTAATACGGTTAGAAGAAATCTGGGGTAAAATTTGGTTCTTGTATCTCCCACTCTTATTAGGCAATCTAGAATTTCTTACAAGCACGTCTGTTCGGTGGATGAAAGCTGGCTGCCACCTCGGGTCAAGGGTGGAAAATCAACTCTCCCTCAACTTTCCACCCAGCTATGTCCTACCACAATTAATTGAGAAGACTTGGACTATTGGAGGATCGACCCAAGGCTTCAAAAATTCCAATTTAATGCAGTGGTGGTGGATTATTTGATAATATTTTGTTCATTGTTCAATTTTAATGTTATGCTGCGATTTTGTTGTCTCAAATTTGTCTTTCACATGTAAGTTGTTAAATTCACTTTAGTTCTTAATAAAATCTCTTATTTTACTCTTATTCTGTTTTTCTTCATATCACTTTGATACCGTTGGTTTAAGATGTGAATTTATTCACACTAAACCTTGTGAAATTATGTACACAGCGGTGGAGTGATCATTTTCTTTTTATTGATTTCTTTACTTCTTCATTTCCTCCCTCATGAGTCTAGTTCCCACTTCCACTGAAACCATGGGATAAATGGAAAGCTAAACAAGTTATGGGTTGATCCAAGGGAATATAAAGGGGCTGAATTGGATGTTATTTATCACCCCATTAATGTCTAATCACTTCTTTAATTGAGATTTTTATTTGATGATTTTTAAACTCCATTGTCCTTGTTGAATTTAAGGCCACACGATTCAAGTGCTAAAACAAACCTTTACCTTGAAGTGCTCAAAACTTTGATCCTTCAAGTGTATAGGTGATTAGTATTATGGTGTGTTGGTATAAAATCAGTAAGTGATGAAGTTGTTTGATCTCCTTAAATGAACTCAACTCAAATATAAGAAATTGAAATAATTGAAAAGGGAATATGTCCAATCCACCCCAAGTGATAACCTAGGATCAACTCATTATTTTTAATTGAATTCACTTAGGTCTCTTAGATTTACTTTAAACCCATCTAAAATCAACCCATGTTGGCCACTTCATAGCCAAAAATAGTCCATATAATTTGTGTGTCTATAGGTTACTTCTTAAGTCTCTGTGGATTCGACAATCCTAGCTAGACTACAAGGACCATTCTATCTTCATCTCTTAGGTAAATTTGAGCGTGAATTAGTAAGCTACAACTCCAATTTGTTCTAAATTATAAAAAAGTCTGATGTACCTAGGACTTAATTTTCCCTTCTTATAGAATCATATAACACCCTTCCATGGAGATAACTTCAGTAAAATATGATCTCCAAAATGAAATTCCAAATCTTTCCTTCCGTTATCTACATAGCTCTTTTTCCTACATGGAGCTACTTTGATGTGGGTTTGGATAATCATCACATTTTACATTGTTTCCACAACAAGTTCTGGGCCTATGAGTTTTATTTCACAAATATCATCCCAACTAGTTGGTGTGCGACAACTCATTCCATATAATGCTTCATATATTTCTATCTGAATACTTGAATGGAAGATATTGTTATAGAAAAATTATACCAGAGGTAAATACTAATCCCACATACCGTGAAAGTCAAGGGAGTAATATCTCGACATGTCTTCTTGGGTTTTAATAGTTATTTCTGATTTTCTATCAGTTTGAGGGTTATAGGTAGTGCTCAAAGAAAGTTCAGTATCCCAAAAATTATTAAAACATTTCCTGAATCTTAATGTAAATAGGGATCATGATTCGAAACAATCAATAGGGGTACACCCTAAAGTCTTACAATTTCATTAATATAAAGTATTTATAAACATTCAAGTGGATAATCTTCTCTTATAGTAAAGAAATGTGTGGACTTGGTAAGATAATCAACAATGACCCATATTGCATCATTCCTTCTAGGAGTCATTGGTAGCCCCATGACAAAGTCCATCATAATTTCATCCCATTTCCACTCAGGTAAGGGAAGAGGTTGCATGATTCCTCTAAGATGTTTTCTTCCATCCATCACATGTTAAAAAATCATAAATCTTGATAGAAGGTGAACCATAATCCTTGATCAGTTTGAGATATGTCCTTTTCCTTATATTGAGTTCTTTCTGAGAGAAAAAATACTTCAAACTATTGGGATTAGTATAAATATCACATTATTTACCATAGAGATTGTGTCTCCATATCTTCAGTGTAATGATTATAGTTTCTAACTCAAGATCATTGGTGAGATAGTTTTTTTCATTAATTTTATGTTTTCATGAGGAATAGGAAATATCCCTATTATTTTACATAAGGAAACAACTCATTCCGTTATTTTAAACATCACTATAAGTAACAAACCCATCAATCCTCGATGGTAGAGTCAAGATAGGAGCATTGACTAGTATTCTATTAAATTCTTCAAAAAATTATTAACACAATTTTTTCCAAACAAATCCACCCCCTTTACATGTGTGATTTGTTAATGTATTATTCAGTTGGGAAAAATTATAGACGAAACACAAATAATAACATACTAAACTAATAAAATTTCATAACTCAGTTATACTTTTCGATGCTATCCATTTTTTGGATTCCCTTTTTCTTTGATGGATCAATAGATATTCCATATTTAGAGAGAATATGTGTATGAAAATAAATATCTTGAAACTAGAATCCACACTTTCTAAACATCCCATATAATTCATTTCTCCTAAGAGTCTTCAGAATAGTGCACAAGTGATTTTCATGATCATCATAGATTTTGGAGTAAACCAAGATATCATCAATAAATACCATTACAATGTCATCAATATATTCCCTAAAAACTCTATTCATTAGATCCACGTAGATAGAGGGTGCATTAGTCATTCGAAAAGGCATTATTATAAACTCATAACGCCTATACCTAGTAAAAAAATTTGTCTTTAGAATGTATTCCTTCTTCAAACACAACTTATGATATTCGGATTGAAGGCCAATATTTAAAAAATATTGATCTCCATGAAGCTGATCGTATAAATGATCAATGTGAGGTAGGGGATAATTTTTATTTATTTTTATGACATTAATCTCCCTATAGTCAATGCACTACCTCATAGATCCATTATTCTTCTTGAGAAAATGAACAGGGGATCCCCATGGAGAAACACTAGGGAAAATAAATACTTTATTACCCAACTCCTCTAGTTGTTCCATTAAATGAAGTAATTCCATAGTGGTTAATATATAAGGCATCTTTGATATGGGCCTTGAACCAGGAATCAAATCAATGAAAAACTCAATTTCTCTTTCTGGAGGATGTCCAGGTAAATCCAATGGAAATGCAAAACATATTATTGCACAATAGGTACATACTATATTTGAACATTTATTTCCTCACCCATAGTTATTTCACTCCCATCCTCCCTAATAATTGAATTTATTATCTTTACTAGAGGTGGATCTAGATGAGAATCATATGGTGAAATTTCTGCTCTAAAGATAAGGTATTCTTTTTCATCATAAAAGATTATAACATCCTTATTCTTACAATATATTATCACATCATGTTTGGAAATCCAATCTATACCGAGGATTATATCAAATGAAATCATGGGTATGATGATGAGATCAGAAGATAAAGCACGTTTATATGCCCTAATGGGAACTGATTTCCAAATATTTGTTGCAATGATACTTCCCTTAGAAGTTTTTACTGACTACTCCCTTTTTATATAAAATTTGAAATATCTAAATTTTGTAGAAAAACAGGAATATATGATATAATTTGATGATATAGAATCAAATAAATCATTGGATGAATTTGAGAAAACCATTAAATTACCTACCACCACGTCATTCAGAGCTTCAATCTCAGCAGTAGTGATCGCATATGCATGACCTTTCTCCCTTGGCATTTTTTAAGGTAAGTTTCCTTGGTGATTATGACATTCATTTACATAATTCCCCATTTCTATACAATTGTAGAATTCAACATTGATAGCCTATTTTCTTTCCCTTTCCATCACGTTATTGGTGGCCATTTTAACTACACTTGTAACAAACTCACATTCCCCTTAGGCAACTATCGAGGTGTTTTTTCCCACATTTACTACAGGATAGAAATTTAACATTTCCCTTCCTGCACTTATTTCCAATTCCAGATTTTTAGGTAGATCTCTTCTTCCCTTTATTTGATTTAAATTCATAAGACTTATAGAATTCATTTTCTATCTTGATATCACATAAACCTATATCTTCATATGATAAGAAGGATTGTGAGAATAATACTCGACGGAGAAATGGTTTTAACCCATCAAATAATTGACTAATCATACTCCTTGGGTTATGTGTATAATCTACATCATGCCTTAATAACCTTGTAAAGGTAGCATCATACTTTGTGACATTTTCATCCTCCTTTTGCATCAGACTCAGAAATTTCCATTCTATATGTGCTCTATGTTCATGAGAATTGTTTATTTTCTATGAAAATATATTTAAACTCCATCCACTCCATATTCAATACTTCTTCATCCAAATTTCGGTTTTCAATTAATGACCACCATTGATTTGCATCTCCAATGAGGTGATAAACTACCATGCCAACATTTTATCTTTTTCTACACCCAAAGAAAGAAATATTTTATCTAAGAAACTTATCCATTGCTCCGCTCCAATTGTATTTTTAGTCCCATTGAATGTTGGTGGTTTTTTCCTCATAAAGAAGTCCAACAATGATCCTCCATGTTCTGGATCGGGGTGCTCCATACCGGAAAAGTTAATATTCTTAACCTAAGTGAGTTGTCCCAGTATTCTTATAAGTTGTTCATCACCGGTTACATCACCAACTCCACTATAATTATCCTGAGGAGGAGGGAAATCCCTACATGGAGTACGTGCATTGATAGAGTTTCCATTCCTTCCACTATGCACTAGTTCAAAACAATGGCATACAATAGATTAGTTTATTAATCGCAATACATAATTCTAACAAGAAAAATACCTAACAAAAATTAAACAGTTTATGCATATAATCCTTAATAAAAAAATGTTTTCTTTGAAAAAGTAATTACTCATAAATCCTTCATAATGTTTTGTAAAGAAAATGTGAATAATCTTAAGCATATCCCCCAGGAGTGTCATAACCAATTGTGCAGTAAGGCCCATTTTCATGTACTAGGATACCCTAAGTAAGGCCAAAAACACCTTGTCATAGTTTTCCCCCCATGGTACATCTATTCCAGAGTTTCCTCTACCTGCTCAAATCCATATAGGGATTTTGTTTCTTGGAAAATACACAAAATCTCTATATTACCAAAATTCTAGGAAGTTCTTCTATACTAATCCTCAAATTCTATCTTAGGGTAATGTGATATAATCCGAGTTTTTATAAATCTATCTTCCAAGGATTGTACTAAACTTACTTTGATACAAACTTTAATGTCCCAACCTTAGTTATCCAGATTCGGTGCATTATTACATAAAATTGGCATGATCACAAGGGATCAAATCCCTAATGGCCGATCAGTTTAGTAGTCTTGGAAGTACTAGATATATACATAAGTTTTAAATTACATTATGAAATGAAAAACAAAAACATTGTGTCTCCGTTGAAAACATTCATATCACATAGACAATCCCTGAAAGTCATTCATAATATACTTCTTCACATCCTGGAAAAAACATAAAAAGGGGCGAGCTCAGATACTCAGTAAGGATAACAATATAATGGAAATTATCATAAATAAACATAAACATTTAAGTAAATGTATAAGACTAAAACCCAAAAACTTTTAACATAAACTTTAGTATAATATGTAAAATATAAATAATAATATTCCATTAACTTGTTCACATGGATACTCTAATAGTTTAATAATCACATGTAATATCAATGTCTATTTTCATAATGATGGAATGCAAAATATCAAAGATGTGAGGGTGAAAATTATGTGAACATGATGTTTTAGGCAATGATGGTTTGTCCCACATTACCAGTTTTGGACGTTGATGGCCATCCATTGACCTCTTTGATAGGTTTGTCATAAATGCTTGGCCCCTGAAGAACCGCAACGTGGTTGGGCTTCTGGACTCTCACCACTTTCTTCTTTGATTCGAATGCACTGACGATCTAGCTTCTACGTGGTCTAATGGTACGTGATGTTACAATGGCTCATGCTTTTTCTTGTTCACATAGAGTTATGATTTCCACTAAAAATGTGACTCCCCAATCTCAGCTATTTGGGTAAGCTTCTCTTATATCCTTTTTTTTTTCAAAATCCTGCCATTCTGCAGATGTTGGGAAACCTCGTTGGGAGGATCTTAGACTTTGATGATCACTCTCACTCCCTTTTTCATCCGATTTCTCCCTAAATCTATGTGGATGAAGATATTTCAAAACCACTGGTGGACATTTTTTGTATTGAGGTTGGTGGAGAACTATGTTATCAATAATAAGTGGTCTTCTATAATTGGTTTGATTTCTACCATTCAGGTTTTTTTCTTGGTCACCATCATTCCAGTTGTCATTCACCTCGTAGATCAGCTATGTAAAGTAATTATGTACCCCTTCGGTTGGAGGAGTGACCTCCTAGATTATAAGGGAATCCAGATGCGATGGAGGGGGGTTGTTTCTCCTTTATTTCTACTGGTGGGAAATAGGATGTTGCAGCTCCTGTTATTGAAGGTCTAGTTGGTGTGAAGGCAGGCTCTGTCTCAACCTTGGTAAACGATGTTCAACGTGACCTTACAAGGAGTAATTCCTTGGTTTGTAATATCTTTAATTTCTTAAGGGTGTATTTTGGTGCTCTCCCACCTATTGTGCATGGTTCAGTGGGACATGTTGAATAGGGTGCGACATAGGATGTTGTTGTTGTTAATAACCGGGGATTGGTGATTTGAAGGTCAGCGGAGGAAGGTGAATGTAATAAGATTTCATCTTATGTGGAGGATATAACTATAGGGATAGATGACACTGGATGTTTGGGCCCCCAGGTTGATCCAACTCCCATGAACATTTTAATACCAAGAAGAGTGGTGCCAACTATGAAAATGAGTAACTGTTTTGAGAGAATGGAGAAAGAAGGGCCTGATATGGAGGTAGACAGGGAGGAAACCATCAATAATGAGCAAGGTATTCTATATAAGTAGTTTGGAGATGACTTATCTAGTCAGTTTTCATGGGTTAGTGCTAATGAATTTGAAGGAAGTGATTCCTATAGTCTGAGGAGGAGGAAGGGACGATGAGGGGGTGAGAAAGGCTGTAAGGACTACTCTTATCTTTCATATCCAATGAAGAACCAATATTCCTTGAAGTTGAAGACCTAATTTATTGATGGAACTCCCAACTATAATTTTAATTCTATAGGTGTAGAGGCTGCGGTTTTTGGGGCTTATCTAGATCGGATTCCCCTGCAATATCCAGGAAGCACAGATGTGAAACAAGTGGAGCTACTTCTGCATTCAGGATAAGTTATTGAGAGGGAATACCTTGTTATTAGTACTTCAAAGGTTGATGGTGACATGATTATACTATGGTATATTCTGGTGTCCTCTAGTAGAGATCAGAGGGATTAGATTTCAAATAAGAATCTAATCTTAGTCAGAAGTTTTAACATGGGTAAAATAAACAAAGATGATTTCATGCAAGCGTGGTAAATACTAGAATTCCTCTTTGATGACCTTATCCAGGATGATCCAGAAAAACTGGTAAAATTTCTCTCTTATAATCTCTTTATTGATAATCATGAAAATAGGCTTCAGTTGTCCTTCAATAATTTTTTTTCTCCTGGGGTTTCTCAATTTTACCTTAAACATGTTTATTGGTTAATAATAAAAAATAGAATTTGGTGGTGAATGCATAATGTTAGACATCGTAACCACATAGTCAATGCCTCATTCCATGAATACAAATAAGATTTTGTAAATGACTTATGCCAAGACACTAGTTTGTCTCATGAGACATACTGAGGCATTGAGGACCTATAGCAGGCTCCACTCGTCACTTACTTTGTACAAAGCATTCTTCATATGAAAAGGATGAAACATAACATAAACATTCTTCTTAAAACTAGCTTACAAAAATGTTATTACTTTAACCCTAAACCATTAATGATATAAAAATATCACATCTATATTCATACATATCCCAAAACCTTCAAAACTATTTGAAAGATTATATCATAATAAATCAACTTCAAATAAGTTTAAAATCCATTAATGGGTGTTTACATAGATGAAATCAAAACTATTTGAGTGAAATATATCTATTTCTATTTTGAAATAATTTAATAGTCACATAACTATAAAAGAAATAATTTATTTTGAAATTATTATTATAATATTGTAAGAGAAGCTTCGAAGATGTTATAACGGCAGAAAATAGCCTCACTCGCCGTATATGTTAAAAACATTATTACCATAATTTGTCTAAAAGGTCATAAAGTACCTTATTTGGAAAGCGATGAAAATATTCCTTTCAATCCATTTTATAAAAATTCAAGCAAGGATATAAATTAAATTAAAGCCTATTTTTTAAAATACTAAAAATGTTTTGAAATACATTTTTAAGAAACACGAATGTGGATAATAAAGAGGTCCCAGTAGATACTCACATATAAACAACCTCTGATAATAAAGAGATTGTAAATTTAACCCTTACCTTTTACTTTTCTTTGGTAAATGTTAGGTTAAACTCTATTATTATAATTAAATCATTTTTATTAACTTATAAAAGAATCACATACATAAATATGATGTCATATATGATCTTCTAATATTGATTTGTTAATAATATTTTAGTAGTATCATTGTTTCGGGTGTTAACTGATTTATTTTTCATTATATGTATTATTACCTAAGACATTTTTTTACGGAGATTATGTATTTTATTCATATCCAGAATGATATTAAGTTCATGAAAATTATTTTTATTCATAAAATAAAAATTATTCTTGAATGGTTATGATGGGGAATGAATCTCATCACGTTTTTGGAGACTGTAATCTATATGTTTGCACAAGAAATAATATCATTCTATTGATGGTGAAATCATATATAATTTGATGTTATATATGACATAAATAATAATTAACATGTTATATTTATAATTCACATCAATTATAGATCATTATTATACCCATCCAAATAATGAAGTGTTGAATAATAACTATACCACGATGTGGAAACGATAAGTCCTACGTATGAACGTATGGTCACTTTGTCATTAATAGGATGGATAGAATAATGAATATTGTTTTACCATATTTATAATAACATAAAATTATTTAGAAGTTACTGGAGTTATTATTTTGGTATGTAAACAAAAAATAAATGGGAAGTGGAAGAAGAAAAGAACATTGAAAGAGGTGATGAAATTATTACATCTTCTTCTGGTGCTTCCTTTTGATTTGATAAAAAATGATCTTTATGTTGACTTTATAAAATATTTAAGGCCCCTATCAGAAAGAGAAGGTAGTTGGGAAGATATTTGTGCAGTGTTTGGCCGATCCAAATGGCATTAGAGGTGTGATTTGGAGAGAAGGGGAAGTGCCCTTTTATAAGATATGTGACAGTCACTTTAGAAAAACGTTGAAGTATTTTTTTATTATAAAATAATTTTTGTTTTTTAAAGGATTAAAATGGATTTATTTCATTACTATGGTGGGTATGGGTAGAAAATTTCTTATAAATTAGGTATTGGATATGCTTAGGTCACCATATTTACCTTATCTTTTAGATTTAATTCTTAGTTAAATAGTTTGACATTTACCATGTCCCCATGTATTTTTATATCATATGGTTAATGAACATACTATAAAATTACAAGAGAGTCTAAAGTGGTTAATTATTAACATATCTAACATTATATAAGTCTTTTGGACAAACCTTATATTTTATGAAATATTATATCGTTTAATAAATTAACATTTTTTTATAAACTCATTTATGTCGATTTTGAAACTATTTGGTATTTGATTTTTGTGAAAGTCATAACAACATTATCACTTAGGAAAAAATTAAATTAAATCATTCCTAACATGTCATATTAACCTAGAATATTAGTGTAATGCATCAAAATTCTCAATTTATATTTATTTGTATATTTATAATAACAATTATTTTAATCTATCCTTAATAAGGTAATTACTACATCATCATTGTGTCATAAATAAATTTAATTATTTCATGTCTAAAATTATAAATAAAATACCATTATTTAGGAAATCTTTTTATATTCCTAATAAAAATTTATATTATAATTTATCTTTTGTAAAACCTTATATTAAAAATGGTTTAGTTATTAAAATTGGAACATAACACTTTTAACTCTTCTTTAAAAAAAATAATAACAATTGTCCTAATATAATCCAAGTGCATAAAAAAGGATTATATGTTATTTATAAGGTTTATTTTGTTCAAAATAAACTTATGAAATATAATTACAACATGTTTTCGGGTAATTATAATATCCTTTTTACCATTACTTACCCTATTTTCTTTTCACCATGGTATATAAAATTCGAATGTTACTATTCACCAAAAATTATTTCCATCCTAGTAAACCACAATTTACAAACTGTTATCAACTGTTTCTCTTAGATTTTTGAAATTAAATTCACAAAAAATGTAAAATTATGTTTTATTCAAATTTTCAAATGTGCCTAGAATGTGGGTATAAGACGGTAAAAAGTTCAATAAAATTTTATACATATAATCTTATTATAAAATGACTCCAATGAATTAAAGAGAACTTATATAGGTATTATGTATCTAATTTGACATAAAAATTTTTAATTAAAATAAATAATTATTTAAATAAAATTTCTGTTATAAACAATAACGCAGTGTTTTTCACTATTCCTCAAAAATTGAATGTTTTTCAAAAAATACAAAAAAAAATCCCCCAATATAATATTGATATTCTAAATCCAAAAATGAAGATAATTATGATAAATAAAATTTATAGAATTTTAAAATGTTTGTATTACTATTCGTAATGGCTAGTTTGATTTGTCGTGGTGTGCTTAAAATTGAAGTTGCATACAACACAAGTTATTGCATTATTCAAAGAGAAACGTACCATTAAAACATAGAGTGTTACATTCTCCCATACTTCAAATAATTTTTTCCTCAAAATATCTAAAATATTACTACATAAAAATATTCAGGTGGTTCTTCATCAAAAGTTTCTTGGGTTTCCACATTGCCTCTACCATCTTATGGCTTCTCTATAAAACTTTTACCAGGTGAGTTGTCTAGTTTCTCAAGACTTATTCTATAGTATCAGGAATCATGAAAGGCTGTTCACAATAAGAAATATCAGGTTTTATTTATATTTCTTCATAGGTGAGTACAAGAATTGGGTCAGGAAAGTATTTTCTCAATAGTGTTACATGGAACACATCATAAACATGGGAGAAGCTTGGCGACATTTCCAAATGGTAAGCTACAACTCTAATTCTTTCTTGAATTTCAAAAGTGTCGATATACATAGGAATTAATTTTCCCTTCTTACCGAATCGTATAACACCCTTCCATGGAGATACCTTCAAGAAAATATGATCTCCCACCTAAAATTCCAAATCATTCTTTCAGTTATCAGCATAGCTCTTTTGCCTACATTGAGTTTCTTTGATGTGGGTTTGGATAATCTTCACATTTTCCATTGCTTCATCAATAAGTTCTGGGCCAACAAGTTTTCTTTCACCAACATCATCCAAAAAGGTTGGTGTCTGACGCCTCTTTCTTTATAATGCTTCATATGGTGCCATCTAAATACTAGAATGAAAGCTATTGTTAAAGGAAAAATATACCATAGGTAAATACTAATCCCACATAAATTGAAAGTCTTTTGCGAAAGATCTCAAAATATCTTCTAGGGTTTGAATAGTCCATTCTGATTGTCCATCAGTTTGAGGGTGGTAGGTAGTGCTCAAACAAAGTTTAGTATCCAGGTATTTTTGAATACTTTTCCAAAATATTGATGTAAAATGAGGATCTCAATCTGAAACAATTAATAGGGGTACACAATGAAGTCTTACAATATAATTAATATATAGTCTTTCTAAACATTAAAGTTGTAAATATTCTCTTATAGTAAGGAAATGTGCTGACTTGGAAAGAAGATCAACAATGACCTATATTGCATCATTCCATCTATGAGTCTTTGGTATCCCCATGAAAAAATCCATCATAATTTCATCTCATTTCCACTCAAGTATGGGAAGAGGATGCATGATTCCTCAATGATGTTTTCTTCCAGCCTTCACCTATTGACAAACCATACATCTTAACACACAATCTGAAATCTCTCTCTTTATGTTGTCCCACCAAAAATGTTTGTTTAAATCTCTATATATATTAGTGCTACTAGGTTTTATAGAGAATTGGAGCTATGAGAATCATCCAATAATTCCCTTTTTATATCAGGTATGTTAAGAACACAAATCCTCCTACCAAATTTCAAAATTCAATCAATATATATAAACTCGATCAATCTCCCATCATTTACCACATTAATTTTCTTTTAAAACTATACATCATCAGTCTACGAACTTTTTTTCTTTTATATTGAAGATGGTTTGGAAACCATTTGAAAAAGTATTGATGTTTCACCTTCCAAGGTTATTAACATATTTATATTTACTAGATCCATGTATATAGGATCCTTTTCAATTATCATCTTGTTTGGAACTCTAGGATCCATTCTACTCAAAGCATTTTACACCTTATTTTTTACCCTCGGGAGGTAGTTTATGGTGCAATCAAAATACTTGAGTATTTTGAGTCATCTCATTTTCCTCATGTTGAGTTATTTCTGTGAGAAAATATACTTCAAACTCCTATGATCAATATAAATCTCAAATTTTTAACCTTATATATAGTTTATCCCTATCTTTAGAAAAAATATTACCAATGCTAACTCTAGACCATGAGTGGGATAGTTTTTTTCATGATTTTTTAGCATCCATGATGCATTGGAAATAACCCTATCATTTTACATATGAACACAACCAATTATTTTCTTTGAAGCTTCACTATAAATAACAAAACCATCATTCCACAATGGTAGAGTCAAGATAGAATCATTGGGGAGTATTTTATTCAATTCTTAAAAAACTTCTTCACACTATTTTGTCTAAATAAATATATCCCCTTTACGTTTGAGTTGGGTTAAAGGGTTAGTGAGTCGGGAAAAATTCTAGATGAAATTCCAATAATAACCTACTAAAATAATATAAATGTGTACCTCAGTTATACTTGTCAGTGTTGGCCATTCATGGGTTGAAATTGTATTTGAAGGATCAATAGAGACTCCATCCTTAGAGACAATATAGCTATGAAAATAAATCTCATGAAACCATAATTCAAACTTTCTAAACTTCTCATATAATTCATTTCTTTTAAGTGTCTTTATAATAGCGCACAAGTGATTTTCAAGATAGTTGTAGCTTTTGCAGTTAAAAACGATATCGTCAATAAATACCACTACAAAGTCATCAAGATATTCCTTAAAAACACTTTTTATTAGATCCATAAAGATAGAGTGTTCATTAGTCAGTCTAAAAGGAGTTACTATAAACTCTTAATGCCCATACCACGTACGAAATGATGTCTTCAGAATGTATTACTTCTTCACACACAACTGATTATATCCAGATCGATGGTAAATCTTTGAAAATTATTGACCTCCATGAAGTTGATCGAATACATCACCAATTAGAGGTAGGGGATACTTTTTCTTTATTGGTATATCATTGATCTCCCTGTAGTCAATGCACAACCTCACAGATCCATCGTTCTTCTTAACAAAAAGAATAAGGGATCCCCATGGAGAATCACTAGGGAGAATAAATCCTTTATTACTCAAATAATCTAGTTGTTTCTTTAGCTCCACTACTTCCATAGTGGCAATTATTTAAGGCGTCTTCGATATGTGACTTGAACCAATATTTAAATCAACTGAAAACTCAACTCCTAATTCTGGAGGATGTCCTAGTAAATCAACTGGAAACACATAAAAAATTTCTTACACAATATTTACATCCTCTATTTGAACATTATTTTCCTCACCCATAGTTATTTCACTCCCTTCCTCCCCAATAATAGAATTTAGTAGAGCTACTGGGGGTGGATCTAGATTAGAATCAGATGGTGACATTTCTGTTCTGAAGATTAGGTATTCTGTATCATCATTAAAAATTGTAAACTTTTTCTTCTTACAATAAATTTTCCTATCATAGTCTGAAATAAAATCCATACCGAGGACTATATCAAATTTAATCATGGGTCTGATGATGGGATCAGCAGCTAAAGCACATTTATATGCCCTAATGGGAACTAATTGACAAAACATTGTTGCATTGATACCTTTTTTTAAGAGTTTTTACTGAAAACTCCCTTGTTAAATCAAATTGGAAATATCTAATTTTATTAGAAACCTGGGATGATATGAAACAATGTGATGATCTATAATCAAATAAAGTGTTGGCTAAATTTTAGGAAACCATTAAATTACCTCACACCTCATTATTCGAAGATTCAACCTCTGCAGTAGTGATCACAAAAGCTTGGAATTTCTCCCTTGGAATTTTCTAAGGTATGTTTCCTTCGTGATTAGGAAATTAATTTTCATAATTCCCCATTTCTCTACTATTGTAGCATTCAATATTGAACACATATTTCATTCCCCTGTGATCATGTGCTTGGTGGCCTTTTCCACCACACTTCTAACAAACACTCATTCCTTTCAGGAATGTACTAGGGTCTTTCTTCCCACATTTACTACAGGATGAAAATTCAAATTTTCCCTTCTTCCCCTTATTTCTATTTCCAGAGTGTTCAGTGGATTTCTTCTTCTCTTGATTTTATTTAATGTCATAAGACTTAGATAATTTATTTTCTGTCTTGATGTCATGTGATACTATATCTTCATATGATTAAAAGGACTGTGAGACTAATTCTCGATGGAGAAATGGTTTTAAAAACTTAAAGAATTGATCAATATTACTCATTGGGTTACATATATAATTTGTATCCTCTCTTGATAACCTTTTAAAGTTAGCCTCATACATTGTGGCATTCTCGTCCTCCTTTTTCATCATACATATAAATTGCCCTTCCATATCTGGTCAATGTTCATAAGGAATGTATTTTTCTAAGAAAATTTCTTTAAACTCCCTCTATTCAATATTTGATATTTATTCATACTCCATGCTATTTTGAATTAATTACCACCATTAATTTGCATCTTCTATGAGGCGATAAACTTCTATGACCACTTTTTCCCTTTATATACACCCCAAAGCATGAAATATTTTCTCTAAGAAGCTTATCAATTGATCAGCTACAAATTGATCCATAGTCCCATTGATTTTTGGTGGTTATTTCCTCATTAAAAAGTCTAAAATATATCCTCCATGTTATGGATCAATGTGATTCATACATGTATGGTTATTATTCATAACATGACAGAGTTCTCCCAATATGGTTATAAGTTGTTCCGCACCGGTTGCATCACCAGCTCCACAATAATTTTTTGAGTAGGAGGGAAATCCCTACATGGAGTGTGTCCATTGATATGGTTTCCATTCCTTCCACTAGGCGCCCTTTATAAACAATAGCATACACACGATTAGTTTATGAATCACAATAAATAATTTCAAACTAGAAAAATACCTAACATAAATTACATAGTTTATGAATATAATCCCAAATTAAAAAAATTATTTTCTTTGAGGAAGAATTTACCCATAAATCCTTAATAATGGTTTGTAATGAAATTGTGAATTATCCTAATCATATCCCCCAGCAGTTTCATTACCAAAAGTGTAGCAAGGCCCATTGTCGTGTACTAGGATAACTTGGGTCAACCCCGAAACACCTTGTCAGAGTTTTCACTTCAAGGTAAATCTTTTCCAGAGATGCCTCTATCTTCTTGTATCTAGATAGGGATGTATTGCATGGAAAATACACAAAATATCTACATTACCAAAATTATAGGATTTTCTTCCATATTAATCATCAATGTCTATCTTAGGCTAATGTTCTCTAATCAGATTTTTTCTAAATCTAGCATCAAAGGGTTGTAAAAAACTACCTATGATACCAAATGTAACCCCTTTACCCTAGTTACCCAGTGTCGGTGCAGTATTACATTATATTGACATGATCACAAGGGATCAAATCTCAAATGACCAATCATCTTAGTATAATTGGAAGTGCTATATACATACATAAGTTTTACATTACATTATAAAGTTAAAAACAACAACATTGTGTCTCCTTTGAACACATTAACATCACTTATACTATCCCTTCAGGTCATTCAAAATATACTTCTTCGTATCCTATTAAAAATAAAACATAAAAAGGGGTGATCTCAGATGCTCATTAATGAGAACAATATAGAGGAATCTACCGTAAATAAGCATAATCATTTAAGGCATTGTATAAGACTAAAGGACAAGCCATTTAAAAATAAACTTTAGCATAATAAGGAAAATATAAATAAAATAATTCCATTTACTTATTAACATTGATATTACAGTAGTTGAATAATCACATGTAATATCAATAACGATTTTCTTAATCATAGAATGAATAATGTTAGACATCATAACCACATAGTCAAGGCATCATACCAAGACTAAAAATAAGATTTTTTCAAGGCCGTGTGCCAAAACAATAGTTTTTTATCATGAAACCTACTGATTAATCAAGGAGCTATAGCAGGCTCCACCCGTCACTTACTAAGTCCAATGCATTCCCCATATAAAAATGTTGAAACATAACATAAATATTCATATTAAAAATAGCATATGAAAGGTTAAAACATTAACAAAAAACCATGAATGGTATAAAAATAAAACATTCACAGTCAAACATATCACAAAACCTTCAATAAAATATTGAACATTGTAACATAAGAAATTAACATCAAACATGTGTAAAATCCATTAAAGGATGTTGACATAGATGAAATCAAAACTATTTGTGAGAAATATCTATTTCCATTTCTTAAATCATTTAAAGGTCACATAATTATAAAAGAAAAAATTTATTTTGAAAATATTTTTATATTATTGTATGATATGCATCGAAGATGAAATAATGGTAGAAAATAGCTACACCCATCGTATAGTTTAAAAAACATTCTTACCTTAATTTGACAAAAATTTCATATAGTGCCTTGTTTAGAAAGAAACGGAAAGGTTCCTTTTAAAACATATCATAAGAATTCAAACAAGGGTGTAAATGAATCTTACCCATAGTCTAGTAAATTGAAAAAATGTTCTGAAATACATTTTGAAGAAACATGGATGTGGATGAAAAATAGTTCCAATTAGATACTCACATTTAAACAGGCTCAGATAATAATTAGATTGTAAAATTAACCCATACCTTGTACTTTTCCTTGGACATTGGTACATTAACCTCTTATATAATAGTTAAATAATTTTAATTAAATTATACAAGAACCACATACATAAATATGATATCATATATGATCTTATAATATTGTTTTGTTAATAATATTTTTGTAGTATCATTGTTTCAGGTATTAACTGATTTTTTTCCTTTATATGTTTTTTTCCTAAGAAATGTTTGTTATGGATACGATCTATTTTTTTCATATACATAATTATATTAAGTTCTTAAACATTATTTTTATTCATAAAATGAAAATCATTCTTGAATGGTTAGAATGGGGAAGGAATCTCATCGCGTTCGAGGAGACTGTAATTCGTACGTACGAAACAAGTGAAAATATCATTTTATTGATGGTGAAATCATAAGTAATTGGATGTTATATCATATATACAAAATTATTAAAAGGTTATATTTATTATTTACATAATTTATACAACATTATTATATTCATCTATATAATGGTGTGTTGAATAACAACTACACCACGACATAGAGACGGTAAGTCATACGTACACACGTATGATGACATTGTCATTCATAGTGTCACACCTTGACCATGAATACCTATTATTTTATCCTTTTATCAGTCTTTCATCATTTGGATGAGGTTTAGTGGGGTCTCTCTTGGAATTTTTTTGAAGCTTTGATGTTTTCGGTGGGTCTCGGGCCGGTGCACAGTCACCGTACCATTTGGGGTGCCCATGCGTTCGGCCCTGGTGAATGTGTGGTTGTCGATACTTATATTTACCAAATTTCATAAATGTTTAAACCACAATGATAATATTTTTTTTTACATAATAATAATAATGTAATCATTAAAGTGATATTAATATTATTCTTATCAAATATCTATTAGTATTATTTTTATTCAATTTTAATTAATATTATTATTACTACTATTATTAATTTTATAATTATTTTTGAGAAAGATAATTATTACCATTTTATTATTATTATTATTATTATTATTATTACTACTACTACTTTTATCCTTCCCATTAATTTTATTTATTTATTTATTTATTTATTTTTCCTTTCATCCTAACCCTAGCTGTCTTCCCACTTCTCTCCCCTCTCTCATGTGGGTATCACCCCTCTCCTCATACTTCTCCCCATCACTCACTACACCAATAGGTCCCCTTCCCTCCTCCAACTTTCATCAGACCCCTGCATCACCTCCAACCACTTCCAGCCTCGCCCCTCTGCGTTTTCCCGGGAACCCGCCTCCCTGTCCGGCTTCCGCCTCTACCCTCCTCCACTCACCATCTCCTACAGGTCTACTTCACTCACCCCTAGCTCACCCATCCCTCCCAACTCTGCCTATCCTGCTGGTGCATGGTAGCCCATCGCCCCCTTTTTTCTTGTACAGCCGGTACAAGGCCACCCGCCACCCCCTCTAATTGTCCAGCCGGTGAAAGGCCACTCACCCCCTTGCCTATCCAGCCAGCGTGAGACCCCCTACCCCCTATTTTTTTCTTGGCAGGACCCATCAATGGAATCTTGCTTTCCTCCCTCCAGTAACCCTGTCTTGTAAACACGGACCCCTTCCCAGTGTGCTTCCAGTGAATAGACCCCTGTCATTCGGTAATCTTCTGGTGCAAACCCAAATTTCATTGTGCAACACCTCCGCATTACTATGTCATGGCCACGAATCCCCTCACTAGGTTTTCAAAGGGTGTCTCAGGTAATGTCAGATAGCATCATGTCCACTGCTACTGAAGACGAAGTGATTCAGGTTGGTTCAGATCGTCTGCCATTCATTACAGGGTTCTTTTGGGCTTGCCGTATATTTTAGTTCGGCACCACCATCCAAGTAGAGTGTTTTGTTATTGCACACAAATCTAATTTAGTTTCTTTATTGTGTTTTTAATTCCTATTATTATTTTTTGGTACAGATAATTATTTTTGGTGTGAAATCTTTCTTTGTCGTGTTCTCATGATCACCACCATTGTCAGATGTGGTGTTTTTCTTCACTTGTTTTGTTGCACACATTATTTTTGGGTTGTTCTATTAGGGATTGGGGAACAAGTGTATCAATTTAAATGAATTTATATATATATATATACACACACATACCTAGAAGTGTGTGCGTTCAAGAGGGGTTTTTCCTGAGTTAGAAAGTTTCAGTTGTACTTCTTTGAGGAAGGCAAATCCATTCATTTCTTTTCCATTGCTTGTCCTTAATGCTTAAGGTTTTTGTTATTTTCTAGTCTTTCTATGTATCTCCATGGTACCTCTTTAAATCATGTTGTGGTGTTCTAATGTTGGTTGGTGTTGTTAAAGATAAGGTTTTACACGAATCTTGGTTTGTGCCTTATATATGATGCCTTAAGTGTTTGTAAATTGCCTATTGTTATTTTTAGGAGAAATAAGATGTTTTAGTGGGGATTTCCCATATAATGTTTTGTTAAATTGGTTTGAAATATTTTTTGGATTTTTTGTATGAAATGTGGTGTTTTCCTTAGTTTTGATTTGGTGTTTCTCTAAAAATAGGCTTTTGGTTTATGAACTAGTGTGATATTTTATAACTGAGAGATATGGGTTTTTTGGGTTGGAAGAAAAGGATGTGTTTATGAAATTTGGTTTCAAGTTTCTTTTTGGTTTTAGTGTGTTCCTCTTAGTTTGTAAAGGTTGTCCTTGGAAACATGCTAGGGTGATTTTTTTGTAAATTGAAATGGGTGTTTGTTTTTCAGGGTGTGTTTGGGTGAAAGTGGAAGTCAAAGATCGATTAGCACTTTTTAGGTGTTTTTATTTTAACATTACTTAATGTAAACTTGGGAATGTTTTGTAAAATATTTTATTTAATAGGTCATTTGGTCACATTGGTATAAATAGGGTAAATTGTGGTTGTTTTGAATTGGTTAATAAATGTTTTGATAAAAATATGGGTATTATTAAGTTAAAGGCCCATTTGGCATTTTAGATTGGTTGTTTACAAAAGGATTGATTTGTGTGAATTGTATGAGGTCCGTTTGGCATATTTGAAACTGCATGTTTGGAAACCCCCTCTATTGTTAGGCCCCTTGCCTCGTCTGTCGATCATGTGACAAGAGGGTCCTTATTATGGGGATCCTTTTGAGAATATTTATTTTAAGGCATGGAACTAACCATGAGGTGGTTGGGGTGGTTCCAGATTCCGATTCATGCTTGATTATATATATATATATATATGGATAGTTGTTTTAATGTGTGGAACACCTCTTTGTGAACATAACACTAAAACATATCATAGCGAGGGGTTTTACTGAGAACGATTGTTGCACTAGTTTATATTACCCACTGGCTAGAGGCCCATAGAAGAGGGTTGTTTTGTTACTATTATTGCTATGGGATTGGGCCCCTCGACAAGGCCAGGTAGGATGATGTTCATGCATTGGGGTATTATGACGTCATCAAGAGTAGGCATGCTTTCAAGAGAGTCACATGTATCGTATATTTTGGTCTACATCTGAGTTCCTAGTTTTTTCATGATCCTTTGATACGAGCACTGTTATTAATTTTTCCCTTACTGTGTGTGTGGAATCATACCCTAGAACATGGTTTTGGAGTTTTCATGGAAAATATTTATATGTGTGGATAATTATAAAAAGGATTTCAAATTTGTTGTTCAGGAAAAGTTTGTGTGAACCCCTCTTTATTTCTTTTCCTTGTTTTTGAATTATAATGGCAATGGAATTTTGATTGTTAGTTTTAAAAATGCATTGTATATATAATAATGTTATTTTTTATGACTGTAGTTCATAATAGTATTATTGGACTATTTTGAAATTAGAAAATGCATGGATTTTATGGTTCATTTATCCCATCCCTATAGAGAATCTCAGTGCTCATTCTTATTATATATTTCAAGTTTCAGGTTCAGTTTATTTTTTAGGTTTCTGGTTTAGTTGTTCAATGTTATAGTAGACTTGGTTTTGAGTTTGGTGGTGACCTGAAGGGTCATAATGAGGTATGTACATTTATTTTATTTTAACTGCTAGTTTTATTTCGTCATTGTCGATCTTTATTTTTTTGGTTACCTTTTTTTCATTGCCAAATTGATCCCAACGGTTATATTTTGATGCTCAGCACTAGTTGCCAGCCTTTGGGGATCGAGAATTCCCTTCGAAATATGTCGCGGGCCGGCTTGGGTGATCAGTTTAGGTTCGACCCAGGTTGGTTCATGACAAAATGGAATCAGAGGGAGGTTCTTGTTATTTGGGGTGTTCGAAAGAATGATATTAGGGCTGTCGGGGCTCATGAGGTGGGTTACGGTTCGGTGCCTGATCACCACCGCTCATGACGAGACCTGAGTAACCAGTGGTAGTATGGGATTTGAGTCTTTTGTATTTGGTTATTTTGGATTGAGGGATGACAATAGAGGTGAATCAGTTCACATGATGGCCTCCCATGGGGTGGTGACCCATGAGAAGTCCAAGTGACCGAATCAAGGTCCTCTTAGAGTTATGACTTACTTGGGGCATGGCTCAGCACCATGTCGTCGGGTTAGACATATGCACTAATTCCTCATTCTGATGATTTATAGTTGGTTGTGTTTCTTTTTGAACTTGGTCTATGTGATTGTGTGCTAAAAAATGAAATTTATTTGAAAAAAGGGGTTTCTTCCAAATTTTTTTGAAATTAGTAAAGTGGGTTTTTAAAGAGAAAGTGAATCAGTTGGAAAAAACTTGGTATCTGTTTAGATTTGGAAAGGAAAATAAGTTTTTGAACCTTATCACACCTTATGGATGGTCACACGTGTGTGGGTATGTATGGAGAGTGCGTGGGGGGAACTTGTTCACAGATGATGTGAGCGAGATTGAATGAACGCACAAGTGACGGTTCATAAGGATCCATATGTGGGTTCTAATTTTTTTTAAGAAATAATGGTTTTTGAAAAGGGATTTTATGCTTTTGTTTGTATATGTTTGTCTTATGGACCTATTTCCCTTTTCTTGTGTTGTTTATTTTATTGAGTTTTGGCTTGATGTTGGTTTCGATCGTGTTTTTTCGTTTTGTTATGAGTATGCCACCCTGAAAGCCTCCAAAAGTTGTTAATGAGTTATTCGAAGTTCCAAGTTCTTTTTATGTGTTGCTTGCTTATCGAGTTAATTGATGTTTGTGGGAGGTATTTGTATTGTTCATAAAGATTGTGTGTCTTTGGGTTGTTAGGGACTCCCAGGGTAGTTAAAAATTGTACTGTCCAAGAGTTATTTGAGGGTTCAGCTCTGGACTAGTAAAGGTGGGATGTCTCATCATTGTTAAAGTATCTGGTGTAGTAGGTGGGGGTTGGTTCTTGTGAAATATCCCCATATGGCAGGGATCTTTGTTTGTACCAACTCCCAGTTTGTTGGATCGTTCTCTTACACGGGACTAGCCTTGCCGGTTTAGGCATTCTAAGCCACCTTGTCGCATCCCTCCGAAGTCTTGCTACTGTGCGACTGTCCAGGCCACTAGGGAGAGTTCTAACAGAAGCGTTATTTGAGAAGAAGGAGTTAATGAAAAGAGGATGAAAATGATTAACTATGAGGTAGGAGATGCTTCAGCCATCAGGGCCCCAACCACAGGTCTCGGGGTGAATCTCACGCACAGTTAGGAGTTGCCGAGGGTTTTTGAAACTTCGGTCCGGATCATGTTTTCTGCATTGGGATAGAAATGTACAAAATTTCTCAATTATATTCTCGTTGCTTTTGTAATATAATCCTTATTGTGGTGGCATGATGAGCTTGTTACACCACAATCCAAGCAGTCTTATCTTCTCTTAGCGTGGTTTCCAAATTGTTCGTTGTCCTTCAAGGTTTTTAGGCACGTGGATAAACTGGCCTATTCTAATTTTGAGTTGGACTCAGCTGTGTTAATTATGGGGATGTTTCATTTTGTGAAAACTATGGGAGGTGTTGAGTTAATTTTTCATCCTTGATTTGCAGGGTTGTTTCATAAAAGGCTTTTTCAAAAAGCTTCTGGTGTTTTGGTTATTCCATGTGGTGAAAATGAATGAGTTTGGTTTGGGAGTTCCTAAGTTGCACCCCCCGGTGGTTTGTTCAGGTTTAGAGGGTTTCTGTAATAGTGAATTATTGTGGTGGGGAGAACTCCTTCATGTTCTCCCCTCACTCTTGGGATGTGGTTTTCCTTGAATTGGTCGGGTGTGAAGTTTGTGGGGAATGTTCACCCTAAGGCTCTCAGTTCTTTATGATTCTGTCTAGGCATTAACTCAAGCTTTGAAAACTATTGTCTTGGTGACTTTCTAGGGGAAGAAAGTGTCTGTGGGGGGGACAATTGTCACACCCCAACCACAGACACTTATTATTTTATCATTTTATCAGCCTTGTTTCATTTGGATGAGGTTTAGTTAGGTCCCTGTTTGAATTTTTTTGAAGCTTTGATGTTTTCAGTGGGTCTCGGGCCGGTGTGCGGTCACCGTACCATTAGTAGTGCCCATGCATTTGGCCCCGGTGAATACTCAGTTAACGATACATTAAATTACCAAATTTTATAAATGTTTAAACCTCCATGATAATATTATTTTTTAGATAATAATAATAACAATACCATTAAAGAGATATTAATATTATTCTTGTTAAATATATATTAGTATGATTTTTATTAAATTTTAATTAATATTATTATTACTATTGTTATTAAAATTATTATTATTGAGAAAAAAAATTATTACAATTTTATTATTATTAATATTAATATTATTGTTATTGTTATTATTATCATTGTTATTACTTTTATCCTTCTCATTACTTTTATTTTTATTTTTATTTATTTATTAATTTTTTACTTTCCTCCTAACCCTAGTTGTCTTCTCTCTTATGTACCCTCTCTCACGTGGGTCTCCCCCTCTCCTCCTACGTCTCTCCATATTGCGCTACACATACAGCACCCCTACCCTCCTCCCACTTCCGCCAGCCCCTGCATCACCTTTGGACTCGGCCATCCTCACCCTTCTGCGTTTTCCCAGGACCCGACCACCCTATATGGCTCCCGCCTCCACCCTCGTCTGCTTTACCTCTCTTGAAGGTCTGCTTCTCCCACCCTCGGTTCACCCAACACACCCCCCTTTGCCTATCTAGTCGGTGCAAGGCAGCCCACCGCACCCTTTTTCCCTATCCAACTAGCGCAAGGCCACCTGTCGCCCCCACTACTTGTCGAGCCGGCAAAAGTCCACGCGCCTCCCCCCTCTGAATGTCCAGCCTGGGCGAGACCCCCCATGCCCCTCCTTTTTATTCTTGGTGTGACCCACCGGTGGTAGATCTCTCCCCTCCCTCCGGAAACCTTGTCCGGCAAACCCATCCCCCTTCTCGGTGCACTTCCAGCAAACTGAACCCTACCATCCGATGACCTTCTGGTGAAAACCTGAATTCTATTGCAAAACACCATCACATTGCTATAGTGTGGCTGCTAATCCCTTCACCGGGTTCACAAAGGGTGTATCAAGTAATGTCAGATAGCGTCCTATCCACAGTTACTGAAGGTGAAGTGATTTGGGTCACTTCAGACTGTCTACCATTCCTCACGGGGTGCATTTGTGCTTTCTGTATTTTTTGGTTCACTACCAACATCCAAGGTTAGAGTTTTGTTATCCCACTCACATCCAATTTAGTTTCATTATTGTGTTTTTAATTCCTTATATTTTATTTGTAGTATGGATAATTATTTTTGCTGTGAAATCAAGCCTTGCCATGTTTGCATAATCAATTCCACAGTCTGAGGTGATGTTTTTCTTCCCTTGTTTTGTTGGGCATATTATTTTTGGGTCATGTTTATATCATTGAGTCCCTGGTTCTAATTGATATTTGCATTGGACTTGGCTGCTTTATGTTGAGTGTTGGAAATTTTTTTAGGGATTTGAGATCATTTCCAAGTGCGCACACACATTTTCCCAGGTACGGATATATATATATATACGACTTATTAGTTTGTGTTCCCTCATGGCGTGGGGAACACATCCATAAATTTAAAGTTGTATATATATATATATATATATATGTGGAAGTACGTTCATTTTATTGGGGTGTTTCCTGAGTTAGAATGTTTTTACTAGACATCCTTGAGGTAGGGAAGTCTAGGCATTTTATTTCCATTAATTTTACTTAATTCTAGAGGTTTTTTTATTTTATTATCTTTTGATACATCACTATGGTACCTATTTGATGATTTTTTTGTGTTCTAAAGTTTTTTGGTGTTGTTAAAGTTAATGTTTCACATGAATCATAGTTTATGCCTTATATATGATTCCTTAAGTGTTTGTAAATTGCCACATATTCTTTTTGGGTGAAATTGGATGTTTGAGTGGGGTTTTTCCCATAAAAATCTTTCGTTAAATTGGTTTGAAATATTTTTTGAATTTTTTGTATGAAATATGGTGTTTTCCAAGATTGTGGTTTGGTGTTTGTCTAAAAATAGGCTTTTGGTTTATGAACTAGTGTGATATTTTATAATTGAGTGATATAGGTGTTTGTGGGTTAGAAGAAAATGGTGTATTAATGAAATTTGGTTTAAATTTTTTTGGTTTGTTTTAAATTATTCCTCTTGGTTTTGCCCAGTTGTCCTTGGAAACTTGCTAGGGTGAGTTGTTGGAAAATGAAAGAGGCATTTGTTTTTTAGGGTGTGTTTGGGTGAAAGTGGTAGCCAAAGCCCATTTGTCTCTTTATTAGGTTTTGTTTTAACATGACTTAAAGTGAACTAGGGAATGTTTTGGAAAATTATTTATTTAAGGGAATGTTTTGTCACTTTGGTATAAATAGGGAACATTTTGGTTTTTTCTGAATTGTTTAATAAATGTTTTGATAAAAAGATGAGAATTGTGAAGCTAAAGGCCTATTTGGCATTTTGGATTGGCTGTTTAAAAAAGCTTTGATATGTGTGAAATGTATCAGTCCTGTTTGGCATCTTTGAAACTGTATATTTGGAAACCCCCTATGTTGTTAGGCCCCTTGCCTCGTCTGTCGATCATGTAACATGAGGGTCCTCAGTAAGGGCCTCCTTTTGGGAATATTTATTTTAAGTCATGGGACCAACCTTGAGGTGGTCGTGGTGGTGTCGGATTGTGATGTATACTTAATTATATATATATATATATGGATTGTTATTTGAATGTGCGGCACACCTCCTTGTGGACATAGCATGGACACTTAGTATAGTGAGGGGGTGTACAGGGAATGATTTCTGAACTTGTTCAGATTATGCACTGGCTAGTGGCCCATAGAAGAGGGATGTTTTGTTATTATTAATTCTAAGGGATTCGGCCCCTCGACTAGGCCAGTTAGGGTGATGGTTTGGTGTTAGGAATTTATGATGTCATCGAGAGTAAGCATGCCTTCAGGATGAGTCACATGTATAGTATGTTCTTTTCTTCCTCTAATTTCTTATGTTTTCCATGATCCTTTGATATGAGCACTGTTAGTACTATTTCTCTTGTGGTGTGTGTGGAATCATACACTATAAATTGGTTTTGGTTTTTCCTTGGAAAATCTTTGAATGTGTGGTTGATTTTAAAAAGGATTTCAAAGTAGTTGTTTTGGAAAAGTTTGTGTGAGCCAATATTTATTTCTTTTACATGTTTTTAAATTATAAGGGAAATGTAATTGTGATTGTTAGTTTTCAAAATGAAATGTATATATGAAAACCTTTTTTATGATTGTAGTTCGAACTAGTATTATTGGACTATTTTGGAATTGGAAAATGCATGGATTCTATGGTTCATTTCTGGCATCCCTACTGAGCATCTTGGTTCTCACTCCTATTATATATTTCCAGTTACAGGTTCAATTTCTTGTTTACTTTTCTGGTTCAGCTACTCAATGTTGGAGCAGACTTGGTTCTGAGTTGGGTGGGGACCTAAAGGGTCACAAAGAGGTATGTACTTTTATTTTATTTCTGCTCCTAGTTTTATTTCCTCATCATCAATATTTATTTATTTGGTTACCTTTTTTTAATGAGCCAAATAGTCCCAAATAGATATATTTTGTTTCCCGACACTAGTTCTCAGCCCGTGGAGATCGAGAATTCCCTTCATGTAATGTCATGGAGCGGCTCGAGTGATTGGTTCTAGGTTGACACGGGTTGGTTCATGACACATAGGATGGATAGAATAATGAATATGGTTGTAGCATATTTATAATAACATCAAATTATTTAGAAGGAACTATAGTTATTATTTTGTATTGGAAACAACAAATAAACAAGAAGTTGAAGAAGAAAAGAACATTGAAAGAAGTGATGAAATTATTACCTCTTTATCAGGTGCTTCCTTTTGATTTGATCAAAAGGGCTCCATAGGTTGAATTTCTGATCAAATTAAGGCATATATGTTGATTTGAGGGTATTTGGTAAGATATTTGGGCAGGGCTAGACCAAGCCAAATGGATATGGAGGTGATATATTGAATGAAGGGGAAGTACCCTATTATAAGAGAAGTGAGGGTCACTTTAGAAAAATATTGAAAAATTATTTTATTGTAAAATAATTTTCGATTTCTTATGGCTCTAAATGGATTTATTCCAAGACTAACGTGTTTATAGATCGAAATCCTATCAACTAATATGTTTTAGACAAGTTTAGGTCACCATATTAACCTTATATTATAGATTTAACTCTTATTTAAATAGTTTGACATTTACCATGTCTCTTTGTATTTTTATATTATATGGTTAATAAACTTACTATAAAATACCAAGAGAACCTCATGTGGTTAATTATTTTCATATCTAACCTTATCTATGTCCTCTGGAAAAAACTTATATTTTTATTAATATTATATCATTTAATAAAATAGTATTTGTTTTAAAGAACTCATTTATGTCAATTTTGACACTATTTAGTATTTGATTTTTTTGAAAGTCATAACAACATTATCACTTTGAAAAAAAATTAAATAAATACTTACATGTAATATTAACCTATAAAAATAGTGGAATGCCTCAAAAGTCTCAATTTATTTTTATTTGTAAATTCATAATATCAATTATTTTAATACTTCATTAATAAGGTAATTGTTACATCATAATTATTCCATAAATAAATTTAATTGTTTAATGTCTAAAATTAATAAATAAAATACAATTATGTAGGAAGTATTATTATATTTATAATGAATAATTATTGTCTAATTTATCTTATGTTTAACCCTAAGTTAAAAATTGTATAGTTACTAAAATTTTGATTTAACACTTTTAACACTTCTTTATATAAAATAATAATAAATGTTTTAATCTAATACAATTGTATAAAAAAAGATCATATTTTCTTCCTAAGAATTATTTCAGTCAAAATAATATTATCCAATAGAATTAGGACATGTGGTAGGGTAATTATAATATAATTTTTACCTTTAATTTCCCTATTTACTTTTAATCATGGTAAATAAAATTTAAAAGTTACTATTCAACAAAAATTAACCATATTTTACATACTAGTATCAATTATGTCTCTCATATTTTTGAAATTCAATTCACATAAGTGGTAAAATTATGTTTTATGAAAATTAGAAAATATTCCAAGAAATTTGGTAAAAGCTGGTAAAAATTCAAAAAAATGTTATATATCTAATCATATTATAAAATGACTCCAATGAATTACTTTAAGTATATATTGGTATTATGTGTCCATTTTTACTAAAAATAAATTTAAATAAAATAAATAATTATTTAAAGAAAAATTTAGTTATAAACAATAACATAGTGTTTTTTACTATTCACCAAAAATAGTTAGTTTTCAGAAAAATACCAAAAATTCACCGTAAGATAATTTTGATATTATAAATTAAAAAATAAAGTCCAATTTTAAAATTTAAATTTATAAAATTTCAAAACGTTGGTGTTACTATTCATAACTGCTAGTTTGATTGGTTGTGGTGTGCTAGAACTCGAAGTTGCGTACAACGTGAGCTATTGGATTATTCAAAGAGAAGCGTACCGTGGAAGTTTAGGGTGTTACATAAATAGTGAATCTGATGGCATAATTTAGCAAATGGAGAGGAGATAATGGGGTTATCCTTACCTCTAGGCATCCAACACCACCAAAAAACTAAATATTAGAGGCATGATGAATGAGTAATGTATGATTGAAGAAGATGAGCTCTTGGATGCTAACAGGGGAGAACTTAGGGATACTATGCGCAAAAGTTATAAAATAGGGAAATAAGAACATAAAAGGGAGGAGAGGGAAATGGTCATTTTTTCCTTAAAACTGGATTGCATGATTTATATACATGTTTTTTCAAACTGTGTACAACTCGTGTGCACCCCAATGCTTCTTTAGGAACATCACATGGCCTCTATGCATAGTTTTCTTTAACCATTCATAGACTGTGCAGAAGGGTTTTAGACACCCTCTATAACCGGATGCACGACCATGCACCTGGGTTGCACGGTTGCCGACGAACTGTGTGGCCTAGCCTTTTTTCTACTTTTTGGAGATCCAATCACTGGAAACTCCCCAGACTCTCATGTGACCTCCTTATCTTTTTTTAGGTGACATTATTATAAATATATAAGGTATTAAAAAAATAAAAACTAATGATATATATATTGTTCAATGATTCTGGTCATTTCAAAATCCCCGTATTATAGAAACATGTTTGAGAGTTTTTCTTCAGAGTTAAAGATGTATTATCATCAAATTATTCTGGCCACTAAGTTCATAATTCAGCTTCAAACTCTCATGTATCATCCTTTTTCCCAACTGTGCTACGATATCACCCATATAAGAGAAACCTACCTTCCTCGGAGTGTCTTCACGCTCTGATCAACAATTAGAACTGGAAAATTGTCAGAGGAAGCATCCATTTCGAGCTCAACCTCATCAGGATGAAAGATATGGGATGGGTCTGGATAATACCAATGAATCTAAGATACATAAAAGACATTATAGATAATCTAACATCTTAAAGAAAGTCCTAACTAATAATCCATTTGTCTGATTTACTTCATAACCTCAATGGGTCCAACTTATCGCGGTAATAGCTTATCGTACTACTGAAAACGTCTATGCCCCATCCTAGGCGATACATTCAAGAAAACTCTGTCTGTGACCTCAAACTCAAGAGGTCATCAGTGCTTGTTGTCATAATACTCAGGTCAGGACTGAGTTTTCAACATTGGCTTCAGAATCATTTGGACCAACACTAAAGTCTCCTACACGAGATGATACCTAATGAAATCTACTTCCCCTACCTCCAACAAATATAGAGAAAAGAGCAAGTCCTACCATAAAAGGCTTCATATAGATAAATTTAATGGTACCCTAGAATATTCTATTATAAGCATACTCATCAAGGAAATGTGTTTCACCCAAGAACCCCCCAAGTTGAGAACACACAGATGAAGCATATACTCAAGTACCTAAATTGTACTTTCCATCAGCCCATTGGTCATAGGGTGATAGGTCATCCTCAAAATTATCTTCGTACACAAGGACTTATGAAACCCCTTCCAGAACCATGATATGAAATGAGTATTCCGATCAGAACCCACACTATGTCATTTCTACGAGGTGATCAGGGTAAACCGGTCACAAAGTCCATAAAAACATCATCACACTTCCACTTGGAAAAGGAAAATAGTTGAAGAAGACCTGTCAAATGCTAATGTTATAACTTCACCCCCTGATAGGTGAATCATCAACTAATGAAATCGGTTATCTCACATTTCATGTTGGACCACCAATACTAACATCATATATAATGGTAAATTTTGGTGACACCAGGGTAAAGCACCCATGATAAAGCATATAAATCCATCATGATCTCCTCTTTGATATATTTTGGGATCCATGCATTCCCATAGAAAAGAATAGTATCATCCCTATCGACCATCCAATCATAAGGCACTTCATCACCTGAGACACTCTCTCATCAGACAAGGCCTTCAGAACCAGATATTTGTCTCATCCTTACCCATTCTGGAAGAGTAGATGTCATCATTATGGATGAGAGGATAGTCTAACCATGGTCCTCTTGAACCTCAACATGAAGCTTCGTGAATAATTTTATTAGATTAAATTATTCACTAGAATCTTGAACTGTTTATGTATGATTATTTTGGATCAGAGCATCGACTATAGCATTCCCTTTCCCTAGAGTGTCGGCGCATTCAAAATCAAAATATTTTAGGTACTCGACCCACCTATGCTGCCTGAGATTCAGATCCCACTATATAAAGATATATTTGAGGCTCTTTTGGTCTGTAAGCACCAAAAGACTCTCTCCTAAAAAAAATAGTGTCTCCAACAACATATGTAATGAACAAAAATAGTGAGTTAGAGGTCGTGGGTCAGGTAATTTCACTCGCACGACTACAACTGACGAGAACCATACGCAACATCACACTCATCCTATAATAGAATAGCTTCAAGCCTAATACCTGATGTGTAAAAATAGACTAAATAACTCCTACCTTGATCTGGTAGAATCTATATCGGTGCTAAATTAAGTCTTCCCTTTAACTCCTAAAAGGCTGCTTCACAAGATTCTGACCATTAGAATTTTACTCCCTTTTTTTCAAACTCATAAGCAGTGCTACAAGGCATGAGAGATCATAAATGAAGTGTATTTAGTATCCATAAATCCCCATGAAAATATGGATATCAAATATGTTCTTGGGATTCACCGAAGAAACAATGTCCCCCACTTTCTGTGGGTCACAATAAACTAATGGATCTGAAATAATAGACCCAAGAAGTGGACTCTATTGATATAAAGGTGGAATTTACTGAGAATAGCATAGAGATCATGCTCTCTCAACATATTCAGCATGATATTGATATGGGTTTCATGGCCCTCTATCAGTTGATAATACAATAATATATCATCTATGAAGACAACAACAAATGAATCCAGATACGGGTGTAAAACCCGATTCATAAGAGCCATAAAGACAACATGTATTTTTGTAAGACTAAACGGAATAAAGAGGTACTAGTTGAGACCATACCTAATCTTGAAAGATGTTTGACACAGGTATGAAGTTCTGACACACACCTATTGATAGGATAAACTTAATTCTATCATTGCAAACACCTTATCTCCTCAAAAAAATGAGGTCATCTAATCTAGGAAAAGGATACTGATTATTCATTTTTATCTAATTCAACTGATAGTAACCCATGAAAATTTTAAGGGTACCATCCACTTTTATAGAAAAGGGGATAGGTGAACCCCACGATGATTTATTGGGATGTATAAAATCTTTTTCCTCTAAATCCTCCAACTAATTTTTGAGATCCAAAAGCTCCTTAGGATCCATCCTATATGGTGTAATGGTCATAGGTTCTAATCCTGGAACCAACTCAATATTTAACTATACCTCTTGCTCTAGAGGTATTATAGAGAATTCATTAGGGAAAACATCTTTGAAGCACTACACTATGAGGGGCGATGGGTTTAAACCCCTGATCATCAAGGTAAAGACCTACAACTTGTGTCGTAACACTACTCATTCTCTGTTGTTCGGGTCCTACTCATGTCGTACAAACATCCAATTCTCCCCTATACATGTGTGTAATGCCTTCTGGTGATGTGAAGGTCATTCTATGATGATAGAATACAATATTAGATATGTAAAGAACTAAATAGTCCATCACGAGGATTATATCAAAACCCATCATACCTAGAACGTATAAATTCCATTAGAAAAGGTAACAACATATCTCAAAGGTACAGTAATGACAATGGTTAATTCCTTATTAATGGAGACATAAGTGTATATCTAGCATTATGACACCATGTTGACACTCAATGTCAAGACCTAGACTCTCAGTGATTACCTCATACATGAACAAGTGATTAGTGCCTGTCTTAAACAAAGAAGATACTAAAGTGAAAGCTACTAGTAGTATACCTTGTAATGTAGAAGGTATGGTTCTATGTTCCTACGGCATGGGATGGACTACATGTAACTAGCCTGTGTGGAATCCCTAAGTCACTTCCTGACTGTCCTGAGTAGTTCTACTATTTGGGAACTATGAATCATACCCTTGATTGCCTCTTCCTCGACCACCAACTCAGCCTGATCGAATGGTAGTATTCCAACTACCTAACTTTCGTGATCCTATTAACCATGCTCTTAACTGAGGGGTGAGTTTGGCTCCTTTACCACTAGGCACTAGAAGGGAAAATCTATAGAAATTGTAGAGATGAACCATCCTTCCATGCCTATTTTATGTGACTAGATCCCTTGTACACTACTTTTTTGTAATTCCCCAGCATTCCACACTGGTAATAGATATGAGAGATTCCATTGGAAGTGGCTTGAATGCCACAACTTCTACGAGATTCCCATAAATGTTTCTTTTTTCAGGAAAATTATCCACTAGAAGATTTTGGTGTCGAGCTGCACAGGCTTACACCCTTGTCATATCTTAGATTCTACTCTATATTAGGGCCTAGTTAATAATCTAAGAAATATTCATCATCCTAAAAATGTTGACATGTAACCAGATGGCATAACATATCCCATCCCCGAACAACATAACATCCATAAGATCATCAACGAATATAGAATGATAGAAATGATACCACTCAGTGAAACGGGATGAGTACTCAATTAATGAAATGTTCTAACACTATAGATTCATGAACACTCTAGATCGGTCATCCCTCAGAGTCTGGGGAATAAAGTGGTCATAGAACACAGTTTGGAAGTAAGCCCAAACCATCTCTCTATGCTAGAATTCTTGGGTGATGACATCCCACCACCTCATGGTTGTGTCACATACCATGAAGGCAGTTAGATTGACCCTACACTCTAGAGGAATTTCTAGGTGTTGGAAGATATAAAGAAATTACTCAATCCAATATTCTTCAATAATAGTCATGAAATACCCTAAAAAATTGGTAGGAGGCTATGACTGAAACTCACGAGTCAACTATTCCAAGCTCAGGTAAGTTCATGCTCCTCCTTGTATATTCTGAATCCCACATAAGAAACCATCTCAAAACTGGGTATCAACACCCAATTTGGGTATAGGAGGAGGAACCACAAGTGGCCCATCTGAAAGAACAACAGGAAGCTCAGGGTTACCACCTAAAAAACATGGTCATCGCCTCCTTCAAGGCTCACAACTCAAAAACATCATTATGTCATAATTCAATAATTCTAAATGGAAGTCTTATAATATATATAATAAGTTAAAAGAATTGAATTTATGAATCTATGATAGGTACTAAATCCTTCCTATAATAATGAACATTCCTCTCAGACTACTTATAAAGCCAGTTCTAGACATTGGAACAAATCATAGTATTCCATATGAATGATTAACATCCTCTACACACTACTAGGTTTGTGTTTGGGTCATGTTTCTAAGTTAGGAATGTGTAAAAAGGTTTTTCTCATATTACGAGTCAATTCAAATAGTTGAATCAAATGATATGAAATTTTCTCGAAGATAAGGGCCCATTAACCTTATGAGTCAAAAGATGAAACTCACGTGGATGTCTTCTTCATTTTAAATTTTGCTTTTACTAGTGATTATATCTTCCCTAAAATGGTTGAGAAAGTTATAATTCCATTTTATGATTCATAAGGGCCCATATAACTTATGATTCAATGATTGGAACCCACTAAACTCACACTATTGAATGATCCAATACCAATAGAAAGACATCAGTACAATTATATCTATGTAATGAAGCACAAAAATATGAAACTTGAAATACTCACTGAATATTTAAATGTGACATAGAAAAATGCATGTCCTTCCCATATTGTGCCTATTATGATGCATATTCCGACACATAACACTAATTTCCTTAGGTCAAACAATGAATTAACAATTCTCAGTTTCAATAATTTCAATAAAAGCACAAAACATTTAAAGTAACGAATAGTGAAATGATATAAATAATAATAATGTAATCAAAAATAGCAATTACTCAAGAACCTTGGACTTTACATTTCCCATGGGTTTGCAAGGCACAAGAACAACTTCAGACCATGTCCCGTGCATTTCTAATCTACATTATATTGTCACCAAATAGTAAAGCAAGAATGGAACCACCTCTAAATCCAATTTGTCACATCCTAGACTTAGCTGCCACATAAACAATGCCCCGGGCCCAGTTAGCAACTTGACCTCTAGCATGTCTCCCCATAATCCAATGGATTATGACTATAAGAAGGGGTTTGAATGGTAAAATTAGAGGATAGAAATCATCCCCATGTTAGAATACACTGTGGTGATATAGAAACATACAATATTGGAAGAATAATCCAAAGACGGAATAAGTAAATAGTGGAAGATAGTATAACATGTCTAGGTTCCTTATAGGTAGTTTTTGATACATGTCTTCATGTATGGAATGCTGGTACAAAATGGGAACAAAATCTGGAAACATGCATACATAGTATAGTACAATAGAAGTGAAACAGAAACCATAAGTTTTTTCAAGCATGTCAAGTCTAATATTGGTCCTCTACTCCTAAAAATTGTCCAAGAAAAGAGTCAAAATCCTAAAGAGTGGTGCTTGCCTTTAGCAGTACCTATCGGCAAACAGTCTGCTCGAGTGCCAAAGGTGGCCTAAATAGGGTGTGAGATAAATCTTTGTAGGACACCAACAATGATGTTAACATGTAATCCAAGTGGAACTCATAACTAAAAAGTGTGCAGTTGCTAGAAGGAACGAAAATCAATAACAAATTAAATAATTACCCTCCCACATAGGTTCCTAAAGGATACATGGCAGGTGTACCTACTTCATATCAATGTTGGAAATGTATGAGCATGTAACATGGTATATATATATATACATGTTGATATAGATGGTCTGGGTTATAATGCACCCCCCCACATGTACAAAATAGCTAGGGGCTATAATGCCTACAAATCACTTATAACAGAATGGACTAGGGCTATATACCATGGTCCCACTTATAATATAATGGCATGGGGCTATAATTCCTATCACCCACTTAGAATAAAATTTCTCAATGTGGTATTCCTACATCCCCACTTATAACAGAATAGTTTGGGGCAATATACCTACTTCCCACTTATAATAGAATTGATCATGGTTATACACCAACCACCCACTTATAATAGAATTCACAAGCATACTAATGATAGTAGAATTCATATGTTGAAAAACATATGTAAAACCATCTTATATCATTTAAAATTAAAGAAGAAACCAATTATGAAATTCCATTAATGATAAATTCTTACAAGGGGAATCCCATTCCATCCCATGATCCATTCCATTTGATCCAAAACATTTAAAAGGTTTTAGGACATCTCATCGTAAACAACCTATATAAGTATCCCATTATATTTTCCTAATAGGGAAATTCTATTCACAATGATAAAATCAAAGGAAAATGCTAAATTAAATATTCATAGGCTTATATCAGAAATTCCAATACTAAGGGCTCCAAACACCCATTGGTTGTATTGGGTTAGTCAAAACACACAAGTAAAAATTAACACTTCAATTTAAACCCATGTCGGGAACCAATAACCTTAAATTCTCATTTTTATAAATTGGACTAAAATGACTAATTTAGGTGGAACAGCCTTTAAAAGGGCATATTGATAAAAGGTTATAACAAACTCACTAAACATGACTTAATTAACCTAATTCATCACTCTTGGGTCAATTATACATGAAAAAATCAACACATTTAAGGAGCTCGGAAAAGGCTAGCCCAGGACTCAACAAGTTAAATACAAAATAGCCAAATCTAAAAGGGTAAAAAGACATGACCTTGTATCTTAGAGTTGCATATGACAACTCACTGAGTATCAACCTGACATTAAAATTATGTTTGAGTAGATTTATGTTTCTGTACAACTCCATAAAAATATGGTCTATGAACCTTCACCTAATCAATTGAACTTATGGAATAATTTTTTGAATGAAGAAGATAGATTGAGGTTAGCCTTACCTCTAGAAATCCAACTTCACCGATGGACTGAAGATCAAAAAACGAATAAACGAGTAATGGAAGATTAAAAAATATAATCTCTTTGAAGAAAAATGTGGAGAACGGTGGGATTCTATGTGAAAAAAGTAGAGAAAGGGAAATAAGAACTTAATATGGAGGAGGTGAAATGGTCATTTTCCCCATAAAAATGGCTCACACAGTTGTTGTGCATGGCTTTCCAAACCGTTCACAAACCATGCACTCACCAATGCTTCTCTAGGAACATCACACGACCTATATGAATAGTTTTATTAACCATTTATAAAGGGAAACCTTCTCCAAATAGCCACATGGTCATGCAACTAGGTCGCGCTATTGCAGATGAACTGTGCAACCCATTAGGTTTTCTCTTTTTCAAAGATCCAGACTCCAGAAACTCCCTGAATGCTCCTGTGACCACACTATCATTATTAGATAACATTATTAGGACCATTTTAGATATTAAAAAATAAAAACTAATTATATTAACCTTGGTCCATGAGTCGGGTCATTACAGTGGTGATGTTTTTTATTTTTTTAAAATAGTTGTCTTTTTGGAGAAATGTGAAATACAATAATTTAAGGTATTTATCATTTAAAAAAATAAATGAGTTTTTGAGTCATAGAAGATTTATGAACCCATTAGTTTAATGTAATATTTAGTGGAAACTATAATTAATTATAATAATGAACACTATTGGTATTTTTGAAGAAAAGTAATAAACTAATTAATAAAATAATAAAAAATACCCCTCTCCTTAAACTATAAATACAACTCCTCACCACCTCTTCCTCTAAAAAATAACAAGATTTTGATATTTCTAATATTTTTAGCAATTACTCTCCCAAGCCTCATCCCCAAATTCTGGTATTTATGTTCTCACCAAAATTAATCTTCCATGCACCTTATAAATGTTCTCAAGGAGACGTTATTCAAAAGGTAAAATCCTCCACCTTTCCCTTTAAAATTATTTTTTTTATTATACAACATTTCTTCATCCACTATACAATGTGAGAATATAAATCTAGTACCATACATGTGATGGAATTTTATTATTATAATGTATAATTAATCCTCAAATCTCATCTCTTCAATTTTTATCTTGAAAACGAAATCCTCGTCCATGATATGTCGATTCACCACCTTCAGGGATGGAGTTTTTTTATTTTATATTACCACCTTCATAAATTGTAATAAAACTATTATAATGGCCATAAATATAGCTTAAAATGTATATTTCATGTTTTTTTATGTAATAGAAAAGTTATAGATATAATATTAAATAATAAAACAATACTAATTTGTGATGATTGAAAATTCCACAAAATAAACTAAAAATAATTCTTATCATTTTATAAAATTAATATTTATCATTTCTAAAATAAATATAATATATGTGAAAGTTAAAATATTTGGTGGTTCATCAATATCATATTACTTCACTTCTAAAATTTTCACCCATTTTACAAGAACTTTCATATTTTAACTCAAGGGAAATGATCCAAAAAAAATAAAATATTTACACCCAAAACAATGAATTTAAAAATTATAACTCATTGAAATGGATATAAATGAACTTGAAAAAATTGTTATAAATTAAATACATGTTTATGTGGTTACGAATTAATTAATCAATGTATATAATTTTATTATCTAGTAAATAAAGTACATATAAATAATTCATTCATACATATGGTAAGGGATCTCATAAAACATCCAAATAACTTGGGTTATGCATCATATCTCTTTAAACTAATTAAATTATTAATTATTTTAAAATACATATTACATAATATATTTATATTTTCTGAAAATATGTATCTATATCCCATCATCCTCATTTTATGTGTAAATAAATTATTTATAAAGTTCCCTTCTCGATTATTCCCAATAAGAATGGCCAATTAAATGAAAAATTTCTATATAATAGCCATTTTCAAGTACACTCCATATTATGTTTTAATCCACCACTATTTTTTTAATCCATAATTTCAACATGAAAAACTATCATAGCTCCTTTCTTGTTTTATATAAACATTTATTCCATCTCCCCTTTAAAAGAATCATAAATATTATTCCTTAAACTGCATTAATGTAGCTCATTTCTAATGTTTTTAAACCCTAAATTTATAATATTTCACATTATATAGGAATAATTTTTCATGACATATTCCTATTTTTAATTATAAATGTCAATTTAATATTTAAATTCATTATTTTATGGACACCATTATGATACACTCATTGGTTATGCCTTTGAAATGATTATGATACCCATTTCATTCCATGGATAACCCTTGTGTTTATTACTTATGTTTGATCCCACATGTTGGACACATATGTCTAGACATTTTATGGTGGGTGTTCCTAGATAGTCCTCTAATGAATTAGGTGATTTCTATTCTCATGTGATGTCATGTTTGGGATAATAATTAAAACTAATTCCATTATGGTACTTTTTCCACAAAGTGTTATAGTCTTGCCAGTTAACCTTGACTCATGTTTATGTCATATAATATGTTTTTCCACATTCCTATGTTTCCAAGATTATATAATCCCATTTGTACATATTATTCTTTTATATTTTTATTCATCTTATACATCTTTATAATACATTATGTTATGCCTTTAGTCCTTCTGTTATGCTTTATTTTTATGTTTATTCCCTTAATAAATTTTTTTTCTCATCCATTTGTTCATGCGTTCCCCAAGTTATCCTATAAATATATAAGATCTCAAAGGATGTTAAGAGATCATTATGGTGTTTAAATAATTTCTATATTTATTTTTGATTCATACCTTATAACTATGTACATAATCTTCCAAATACACTAGACATTATGATCATTTATTTGTATTACAGGACAAATTATGGTTTAAATCATGTTATAATATGTTTATATGTATGGGGTCACTATTATTGGAATCAAAGAACTCTCCAGTTATTTTTTTAGATTTACACTAGGTAACATTAGTAAGAACACTATAAATAATTCAATAGCCAGGTGTAACAAAGATTTATTCTTAGAAAAACACATGTTATGATACAATTTTAATTGATAAATTTATGATTCAATGTTCAATGTTCGTTTTTATTCTAATTAGGTAAGTATTAATGACCCACCATACCATAACATTATTATTCTTAGTTAATGGTGAGATATATGGTGTCACATGACAATAATTAGGGATATGGGATATTTATTGATTTCTCTAATGAAATTAAAAATCTGATGGGAAAAAAATGCCACACGTCTGGATAGTACTTTCACAAAATTCATGAGTTCTAAATAATAACATGAATTATGTGGAAAACCCTCCTTTACCTATGAAAGAGAATTATTTGGTCAGATCCTTTATGTGTGAAATTCCTCCTATAATTAGTGGATCTTTTACTTCCATTATCATGGAATATTGGATTAACTACTTTGAGATTATATTCTCTATCCTCTTGTGATCATAATAAGGGGGAGAAATGATAGAAACCAATCATTTTTATTGGGAATTTGATCAGTGGACAAGATTGATAAAAAAAAGTCAATGGAGGAAATTGAATCCATGGATTTGGATGAATTCATGAAAATATTTCTCAATAAATATTTTCCTCAAATACTTATTCTTAAAATGGAATGGGAGTTCCTCATGACGAATTAAAAGGAAAATTATTATGTTGGGTAGTATGGGAAAACATAAAATTCATGCTTGATACACCTCTATATTTTTCATGAATAAGGAAAGTACGATGGATTTCTTTTTTAGGGGAATAATGTATAGTCTATGAAATGTTTTGGTGATTTGAAACCTTAGAAGAAAAGAGGAAATTTTAGGTTGTGCCCTTAAAGTTGATATAGAGGTTAGAGACTTTCAATGGTCTCATGGACCCATATATAGAAAAAGAAAAACACAGTTTTATAAGGGAGTATAAAAAGATAAATCCCATGATGAGAAAAAACCCCAACTTATCATGTGTCAAATTTTATGGAATAAGCATCACAGGAACTATCTAAATTAAACTAGGAGATCCATAAAATGGCGAGGAGTGGTGTATCAGTATAATTATTTCTTCTGTGATAAGATGGATCCCACAAATGTGGAATATGAATTTGGGTTTAGATCAACACTCATCCAATTGTGCAGTGTTTCAACTATAAATAACATTGGTATTATTTTAGAAAATTACTTAATCAAAGGGTTGTGAGAGAAAATAAACAACATAAACGTCTAAGGTAACATGAAAAGGAATATTATTTCACTAATACTTAGGTTTATCCTAAAAAATTATATGGTGATAACTAAGTTGTTTATTCATTCCAGATTAGTGAACATACTCTTTGACTCTGGTTCTATTCATTCTTTTATATTAATCATGTTTAGTAGAACTATTAAAACACCACATCAATATAAAGAGGTTGAGTAATCTATGATAAAAGAAAATAAGGAAATTATTTCATCCAAAATATATAACTCCTCCAAAGTTAATGTTCACAGGCTGAACCTCCCATCAATTCTTATCTTACATCCTATGGTAGATTTGGATACTATATTTGGCATGGATTGGCTATCATTATACAAAGATAATATCTACTTTTTGGAATAGTATATCACTTTATATATCATGATAAATCCTATAATTATATATAATTATAGGGATGAGGTTGAATATCCTTCAGAATGATCATCTCAAGTGTGGATATTTTTTATTTATGATAAATAATATCTATATGAAATAATTGAGACAACAGATATAATAATGCTTTAATACATTCCTAAACAGAGGGAAACACAGATGTGTTCCCCGTAGAATAGTTTGGTATTCCTCATGAAGAAGAGGCTATGTTCTCATATGAACTTTTTAATGTATCTCTACCTATAACAACATATCCTTATTGAATTTCCACCATTGAGTTTGAAGAAATAGATCATCAATTACAATAGAATTTGGAAAAGGGATGCATGCACCCCAGTTCTTCACAATGGGGTGTGTTAGTAATCTTCATCAATAAGAATTATAGATCAATGTTCCTATTAATTTTTTATCATGAGATCAACAAATTCTTGATAAACACCAATTATCCTTTTCCACATATAGATGACTTATTCAGTTGGCTTTGTGGATCCATGTATTTCTATAAGTTTCACCTTCATCTAGGATACCAATAACTAATGGTGATGAAGGAAGATATTCCCAGGTATTCCTTTCAAAAAATTTATGGACACTATTTGTTTATATGTGTGGACTTCAGACTCACTAATGATCCAACAATATTCAGGGACTTAATGAATATAGTCTTTAGATATTAACTTAGTAAATTTTGGTAATAATTATAGATTATATTCTAATATAATACAAGATAAAGGAGGAACATAAGAATCATTTTAATACAATTATAAATACTTTTTTGATGGGATAACCTTAATGAAACGTGTAGTAAATGTTTGTTTAGGTTAATGTAATTATCATTCATAGGTAATGTTATCCCTTTAAATGAAAAATATGTGGACCCTTCTAAAATAATGGAAATCAAATAGTGGACCAGTCCAACAACTGTAACGAAGATCCATATATTCCATGTTATACATGGGTGTTATCAACAATTTTTTAAGAACATGGCATAATTGTAAAACACACTAACCCATCTCACTCTAATGAGAGTAATGTTTTTATAAAATATTTAATGTGAATATTGCTTTAAAGAGTTTAAAAAGACGCTTATCACCACACCATTAATCTCACTACCCAAAATTGTAATAAACTTTTTTTATATAGATATGCTCCAAAGAAGGGATCAGGCTATGTACTCATGATATTTGTAAAATTTAAAACCTTTTCATCAAAAAAGTTGAAATTTATTGAAGAAAACTATCACACACATGATTAGGATTTGGTAGAGTTATCCTTGCATTGAATGTCTAGAATCATTATATCTATAAGGAGAAGTGTGAGATAATAATTACTTAACAAACCTAAAAAATTTATATTCACACCGAATGAGATTAATATGTTCTAGTGAATATGGATAGAGCTCATAAAGTATTATGACTTCTCAATCCACTATGATCTTGGTAATAAAAATAAAGTAGAAGATGCTCTACTTATAAATAATCCTATAACATTATTTAAGATGAGAATTGAGAAGGATCTAATATTATTATATTTTCAAAGGATTGGAATCAGAATCATTAAGGATGGTGCATAATGAATCCTTTATCAAATGATTTATCAACCATCCCTCATAGATAAAATAAAGGATTTTTAAAGAAATGATGTAGAAATTTAGAAGAAGGATGAATCTGTTATAAAAAAATCCTTAAAGTTCCAAATTGATGAAAAGTATTCATAATATTTTGGTCACAACTATGTGTACCATCCAGTATATAGATTAATAATGATATTATGAATGATGAAAATAGCTCAACCTTATCTATTCTCCTAGGGATCATGGAGATGTATCAACATCAATGAGAGAACTATTGGTGGCTCAATATAGAGATAGATATTGTAGAATATACATCAATGTGATAGGTATGTCATAATGTAAATTTAAAAAAAATGTATAAGGGTATGATTCAACCATTTCTCATACCATCATTTAAATGTGAAAACAACATAGATGTTATCACTATTCTTCTGAAAAAATCCGTAGAAAACAATACTACATGGGTATTTTTATATCATCTTAAAAATACTTATCAATATAACACAATTATAGAGGATTTATGACTAGATCCACTTGCACAAGAAAATACATTGTAGGAGTGGTATGATAGCATGTTTAAACCCTATATATTGTATCTTATCAAGAATCGAGATTCCCCTAAAATTTATAGAAAAGTCTCTAACATGAACTAAATATTGGCTCAAACATCAGTATGGATTATCATCCTAAAACTGATGGTCAATATGAGAAGACTGTTCAGACACTGGAATATTTGTTCAGAGCATATTTTAAGGTCTTCAAAGGGAGATAGGGACAACATCTACCATTGGATGAGTTACATTCAAAAATTGATTTACACAGAAGTTTCCAAATGGCTTTATATGAATCCATTTATGGGAAATGACATAGAACACATATATGCCATGATAAACTCTGGTATCTTATAATTGTAAGACCTAAAATGGTTAAGGAAATGGTAGGAAAGATAAAAATTGTTTAGAATCACATTAAGGAAGAAAACTTTCTATAGAAGAACTATAAATAAAATCTTTAATGAGCCCTATATTTTATAGTTGTATAAATAGTATTCCATTGAATATCTCTATGGAAGAGGATCATGTGATTTTAGAAGAAATGAAATCTAAGTCTCAGGTATATCGGCCTCTTCAATTTTCTTTAATTATGTTAGAGTTATGGACTACTAACTATTACTTCCAACAACCATGAATTAATTAAATTATTTATTCCATTTATCCCTCCTGAGTATGTATATAACAAATTCCTCAAATATACTGAATTTAGAATAGGTATAGTTGGAAAATAATCCCACTTATGGGGAGTAGTCAGTGATGACCTTGGGCCATAAAGATAAAGTAAAACCAAACTAATCAACTCACCTTGTCAAAGTACAATGGAGGAACCATAATTACAATGGTGAAACCTAGGAACTAGAGTAACTGATTAAAGAGAAGTACCATCAACTATTTTTACTATAATATGTAAAATGAAATATCAAGGGAGAAATTTCATAAGGGGAAAATAATGTAACAACTATGAATGTTATCAATGTAAATTCATTAGTTATAATTATTTTATATATTATAAATATTATAAATCACATAGAGATATAAATTTAAAATCTATTCTCATAAATCAATAATGAAATAATTAGTATTTATAGAAATTAAGGAACCTATACTTATAGAATAGTAACATTAAAATCATAATAGTAATGTAAACATTTGGAATAGTAATCTGTATGATAGAATAAAACCATACCCTATGAAATTATAAATAAATATTAAGTATCATATAAATGGAAACATAATAAATTTTTATTAGGGAATAAGAAAATAATTTTTTATATAATGATAAACTATGTGTTGGAATTTTAAGGAAATTTAAAAGTTTATTAACAATTTTATAAATAATATAATTATCTAAAAGAACATTTAATTTAATAAAATATATTCACAAATTAATATTTTGTGGTCTTAGATTTATAAAAAAATTATAATACCTTTATTTAATTTTCAAAGGGTCATAAAATCGATTATAATACTAATATCTATATTAATGAATAAATAATTATTTATTTAAAAATTAAATTTCTCATATTTATAAAATTATTTTCATAAATGTTATTCCATTTTAGATATCTACACATCAATAAATGGTTGGGGTGAATTTTTTGAAATTTTCTAAAATAGTTGACATTTTTGTAAATAGTGAAATATGATAATTCATGGAATTTAATATTTAATGGAAAATACATTAATTTTGTTTAATGGATTATTAAAGAACCCATTATTTAGAAATAACATGACCTAGTTGTTGTACATTGTCTCAATAATCATCATTATTTATATTCTTGAGAAAAACTAAGAAACAAATAAATAAAATAATCAAATGCACCCCTCTCATATCCCTATAAACACCATCTCTCACCACCTATCACCCCCTCGTCACCTTATGTAGTATAAGAATTATAGATATCTAGTATTATTCCAATTTACACTCCCAATCCTCTTCCATATGTTTTGGTCTTTTTGGTATCAACAAATGTAAGTTTCCAATTGCCTTAAGAAGGTCCTAAAGCAGACATTATTCAAGAGGTAAAATACTCATCCTTTCACCTATAAATTCTTTATTTCTTCAATATCATCATTTAATCCACTATAAAAAGTTAAATAATAAATACAGTATCATACATGTACATTAATTATTTATTTTAATTTTATATCCATCATAAAATATATTCTCTTTTATTTTTAACTAAAAAAAGAAAACAACATCAGTGATTTGTCGATTCACCACCATCATGGATAAAGATGTTTCATTTTCTACTATATCCTTCATGGAAGGACATATAAAAATTATAATGGTTGAAAAATATTATTAAATTTATATTACAACTTTTTTTATATGTTGGACCTAAAATTTATACATAATATTTAATAATAAAATAATACAAGTTCGTGATGATAAAAATGTCACAAAAAAAATTATCATTCATCATAAAAATTTAATCTAATTAATAATTATCTTATCTAAAAAAATATATATGGAAACATTTACAATTATTTATGTTCATAAATATCATATAATTACAGTTATAGTGTTTTTCTTCCTTTTTACAAGAACTCCAATATTTAAACCCAAGGGAACCGATCATAAAATCAAGAAAAAATCACACCAGAACAATGAAATTAAACATTATAACATATTAAAATTAACATAAATGAACATAATAAAATTATAACAAATAAATAAACTTTTAATGGATTTAAATTAATTTATTAATAAATTTAGTTTTATTTTTGGGGACATTCATTTCATATGTGAAATTCATTCATACATATGGTAAGGGATCTATGAAAACCTCCCATGTACAATTTGTTTATGATTTCTCTATATTTAAAAAAATGTACATCTTAAATAATTTTATATAATTCATACATATTATTTTTATATGTTTTAATATTATGTATCCATATCCATTTTTTTCATTAATGGAGAGATACATGTTTTATAAGTCTCACGTCTCAATTTTTCTTGATAAACAGGCCGGATTAAAGGGAGTTTATCTATTTCTTACCCTTAATCATTTACACTCCATATCCTATTTTTATCCAGGAATATTTTTCTAAAATCCCTTATTTTGTCATGAATAACTCTTTTGGTTCAATTGAGATTTTATACAGTAAATTATTCCTTATCTCATTTTAAATTACTCTTAAAACTTTTCCCATAAACCACACAAAGTGGATCATTTATAAAGCTTATTAATCAATTTTATTATATGTTTTAACTTAATTTTTACATAATTTATCATGATCTATTCTTATTTTCTCTTATAAATTTCAATGTATCATTTAAATCCATTATTAAATTAACACCATTATGAAATGCTCATCGGTAATACCTTATGACATGGTTTCCATACCGATTTCATTCAATGGGTAACCTTTATGTTTATTCTTTATCTTTGATTCATTATGTGGAACAAATATTAATGAACATGTTATGCGTTTTTCACCTAAATTGATTTCCAATGTATTGGGTAATGTTTAGTCCCCTGAGACATTATGTTGGGACAGGGAGTAATATTAATTCTTTTACATGACTTTTTCCACCAAGTGATATAGTTTTGGAAGTTAGACTTGATTCATGTTTATGTCATGTAATAAGTTCCTACCGTACTCCTATGATTCAATTATTATATTATACAATTTTCTAAATGTTGTTTTTTCATATTATTATTCATGTTCTATTTATTTATAGGTCATCATTTTATGCCTTTTAACCTATGTGTTATGATTTATTCCTATGTTTATTTCCATACTTTTATTTTTATCCCATAATTTTTTCAATTATTCCCCATGATATCCTATGAAAATGTAGGATCTAAAAGGAATTTAGGAGCTCAATATTGAGTATAAATTAAAGATGTGTTTATTTTTGGTTCTATTATTTATAATTATATGCATAATTTTATAATGATACGTGGCTTTATGATCATTTTTTTGTATTAGATGTTTAATTATAGTTAAAATAATTTAATAATTTGTGTACACTTCTATGTTATCTATAATTCGAAATCATGTGATAAAGAATATCAATCAATCTATAATTATTTGAATATTTCATCCCTTTTTGTACCTTCACTTTCCTATAATGTTCTCCAATATGGAAGCCTAGTTTTGTGATGACTATCATATTTCCATTTCACTCTTTTTTTGAGAAATTTTTACTTATGCAGGATTTGTGTTTACAAAAAAAGGAACTTTTGAATTTCAAACCATTTATAATTGAGAAAATGTTCAAATTGAAAGGTCATGATCTATTAACTGGGGGAGAATATAACACCGTGTGATTTAATTTGAATAAAATTATATAAAATAGTGTATAAAATATGTAACCACAATATAATATGATAGTTTGAAAAACTGAGACATTATATTATATTTATTTCTAAATTACATCATATCCTTTGATAGTTTGTATAACACACAACACCATGTTTTAACAAACCATGATATATTATTTTTAAAGTATGAATGTTATAATCAAGATGTTAAATTGGTTGGTATTATTATTATCAACTACCTTATGATAAATATACATATACACCCTAATCAATGTAGATTTATTGAAAATTTATAATCGATAAAGATTTAGTGATTTAATTTTATTCTTCATTGATATGTTTTCTTCAAAAAAAATATATCTACTTTTTAAGGGATAATTTTATAATTAGTTTATAAATATTTTAGAAAATATATTTTCTGAAATGAAATTATTTTTTAAAATAATCATATGAAATTTATCTTAGGGTTAAGTATTGGTATTTTACAAATAGTATTTATTATTCTTTCAATGGTGAAAATATTGATTTTGGTGAAACTTATATTTAATTTCAATAAATTCATTAATTTTAAAGTATCATTATATATTTTATATTATTTAATGTTACATGATTATTATAGAGTTATATTTATTACAAATAATTACATTTTTATCATCATTATATTGGATTTTAGTAGAAGTTTATTTTTTTTAAAGACGGAATATTTTTAGAAAACTATATAGAAGTGAATAAATATTCTTAATTTTAATTAAATAAAATAACCACCAATAATAGATGATTTAAAGTAAATTTTTAGATTACAATTCTATAAATTTTAATTTAAATTTATTTAATTATTAATACTAGTGATATAATTAATATAAAATAATATTTTTGTTGGCAATTACAATTCTTTTAAAACACTTTTTTCATCACCTATTTGGATATAAATTTAAAATTAAAATCTATATATTAATTTATTTAAATTTGGTATAATGGGTTTAATATTTTTTAATAATCATAAATATAACCTAATTAGTCCAACATAATTTTCATTCATAATCAATAGTGAAAACAGTAAAAATCATCTACCATGGTTAAAGTTAAAAAAGATTAATGGTGGTTTAACTAAATATATAATAGTAAAAAAGACCTAGAAACATGTGTAAATATAATTTTCTGTTTATATTTGGACCTCAAAATACTTTATTGATGATGGTACATTTTGGATACATATGGTATGCTAAAATCATGGGAACACCTTTTTCTATTAAAAATTACTAGTGTGCCACTATCCTCAATTATAAACATACACCCCTACCCTCCCCTATTCACACTTATAAATCCCATTGGTTTGGAAAATTATATATCAAAATACCCCTTAATTTGATCCCCTCATCCTAGAGTAATTACAATAATTATTAATTTGACTTATAAATAATTTACTTATAAACCTAAAGGGGGTTTTTGAAGAAGAGGTAAAATTCATAATCTAATTTTTTTTATTTCCTCTTTCACATCCATAAAATATTATTAATCTGTGATAATATTTTGAAACAAGTAACTATCATGTATTTATATGTAATTATTTTAATAAAATAATTTTTTTCCATAATTACTTCCATTAAATGGAAAACTAATCTATTGATCATGTGTGTAAAGGATTATTTCCTCACAAAATAATGTAATTCATTTCCCATCACCACTTTTCAAGGAATTATGTAATGGTGGATAAAAAATATGTATATGAAATTTATAAAATAATTATAATTAATTAATTTTGATTTCATATATACCTTCAGAAATTCCATTCTACATGGGATATAATAACATCATTGGTGTGTACCACTGACTACCACCTTACAGAGTGATGCGATTCATTTTTCACTTATGATTTATATATAAAGATGTTAAATAATTAATAATAATATGTGAAATCTATGACCTAAAAATCTTTCATAAATATAATATCACATATATATTTTTACATTTCAATCATCTTAAAAATAATAAGGATGCTTGGGCGTTCGTGTGGTCTACTTCCCCATATAGTGGGATGAAGTGTTTTTCATTTTTTGCATGGATGGCAATAAGGATGGATTAAATTAATAAAAAATTCCTTTATAAAATTATTATTTTTATATAAATACTAATTAATTTTTCTTTTCCTTTCATTCCATCATTCAAGAAAATAGAAATATAGTTCATGCATTTGTATGACTTACTATCTTCGTGAAAGGTATAATTCGGTTTTCTATCTTTAACTTATATGTTTTAAAATAAAAAAATATATAATGAATAATTATTATATTTATTTAATGTAATTAATTTTTAGGTGATTTAGTCATGATCAATGCTAATGTACCTAAAATACCAAACCAATAAATACCTGAAATTTGAAGGAGTTACTATCTAAATATGATTTTAACAAGGAATAATTTATAAAATAGTAATTAAAGGTTATATGTAAATCATACATGGTGTGATATAAATGAATTTGTTTTGAAAATATATTCTTACTAAACTAATAATTTTTATATGGGAGGATAAAATGTATAATATGGATGTCGATACATAAGGTAATGTTTTCCCCATCTCATCTTTATTTATGTGAGACACATTCCATATTCAATAATTATTTATATTATGTGGTCTATACACTACAAAAGAATTAATTTTGTGATTATTTACCTTAAATTTTTATATAAAAATACATATGAGGATATCTCTTATAGGGGGTATTTCTCACATGATTACAAATATAGTATTGGATTTCAACTTAATTTCACATCATTGAAGAATAATATGATTCTGTGCACCTAATTTATTTTATATGATGTATGTAATACCCATTTTACATTTAATATCATAAAAATGCATGATTAGTTTTATTTTATTTTTCAATTTGAATTATTTAATCTACATTTATTTTTCTTAAAATGATTCCAAATGATAATGAATTTCAAAACAAAAAATCTAGTATTTGGGTTATAACTCAAATGATTTATCATTAATGATATTAGATTATGTGTGTGTGGAATTTGGATATTTTTTTTATTTCCAATTATTTTATGTTGTTTTAAATTTGATAAAAAATTATTAATTAATATACTCTCAATCTAATGTTAGGATCATTATAGTGGTCTCTTATCTAAAATTGATTTCATTGGGACATATGTCATGTTGTACACCTATCTTATTTTAAGAGGTTTTTCCACTACCACAATGATATGTTATATCATTAATCTCTTAATATTCATGGTATTTAATGCTTCCTTTTTTTAATTTTTTTATGGGTCTTAAAATTTATATTATACCACTATGATAGGATATTTATATTTAAATATCATTTTAATCAGTATTTTTTATGGTTGATTTTATATTGAAGAATATATTTTATCATTTTATAATAAAACCAATATATTTTAATAACAAATTTTTTTAAATGAACATTTCATGTAATAGTAACATTTTCCCTCCATTTTGTATTTTAAATGATTGTTGAATTTTTTAAGAATATCTAACATTATTTCATTCATTGATCGCAATTTTATTTTCTTCCAAAGAAATATTGTTTAATAAATATTTCAAGAGTTCCATTAATATTATCCTATAAGTGAATAATGTAAATTGTACCCATAATTGTATTTTTTAAAATAAAATGAATGTTCTTTTCATTTTCCAAAAAGGTACTTTTTAAATTTTCTTATAGAAATGTGAGATGAATATTTTTTTAATGTACTTGGTTTGAATGAAAACCATACACCATCATAATCATCCATATAGTAGAAAATTACATTAAATTTTTATATGATTATTTTTAATTAAAATTGTATTCCTAATATTTTGGATTATTTTAGTTTTAAAATTTGATTTTAATTTATTAAATTGGTATTTTCAATTATACTATTTTTGTATATCTTTTTATGGTATTTTTATTCATTTGTGACAACAACCCATTATTTTTCATATACTCCATTGGGGGCATGTTATATTTATAACATCTATTTAATTTATATCTATGGATTATGATTATTTCAATATATTTTTATATAACCCATTTATTTTTATATATTTAATTACGTTATGAGAAGAATAACTATTTTTTATATAATTTTTTGGCTGAGATTCAAGCTTTATGTACTTCATTTATGTTATTTTTCATGGAAATTGTTTATGAAGATATGAGCCCCCTTATTAATCATTGATGGTCTTGATATAGCATATATGAAGGTTTTTTTCCCATTATACACCATGGGTGAGGCTGATACAGATAATATGAACAGTTGAGTTCCATTGTAACTCATTGATGATACTGATATAGATCATTTTACCGGTTGATCCTGATATAGCTCATGTACAAGCCTCATATAGCTTATACGATGGGTGGAGACCATTATAGTTCTATAATGAATTGGATAATATTAATTTTCTCAAGGGAATTATGTTGGTTAGTCATTGATATGGTTATTTCAACTTTATGGTTTCTATAAGTATTCTATGATGATGATGTTCCCAGATATAAATGTGTTTTCCTTATTCTTTTGATGTGGTTTTAATGATATCTATGATCATAATCGACATCACTTGGTTCATGATTAGTCAATATTATTACTATATCATTTGATAAATAATTATTCCATTATTCATGATTTATTATCATTGTATTGATGTTCATGATTTTTCTTATGTTACGCTCTTTTACTTTACCTATATTATCATACAGTAATACTTATCTTATTCTCATCAATGAAATTCAATTGTTAATTACTATTCATACATATAAAAATAATTTTGTCTCATGATTATTATGTTTCCTTGTCCCCTAGTCATCAATAATTTTATTAAATGAATTATATCTATAAGTGTTTTATATGAATGATAATAATGGCCTAAAGTGGAATTTTAATTGTTGGGTATTGTGGAAAGAATTATCTCAGGATGTAGTGGTTATTTTTTTGTAAGATATAATAAAGATACTCTTATTGGGTAAACCAAAAATATTTATAGGAATTTACGAGATCACTTATTTCATTTTATTTTTAATATTTTTTTATGTAAATACAATTGGCTCTCATTTATTATTCATTCTACATAAATAAATAACATGTTTTAACACTAGATATTTGAGAGATGGTTCAATTTTTTTATTGTTTTCATTTAAAAATATTTATACATTATGTCCAATGTTTTTATTAAAATGTTTAAACAACATCTCATTTGATGTTTCTAACATTTTCACAATTTATCATATTTAATGAATCATTATTTCCATTTTATCATAAATTGGAATTTATTGAAAACCTAACAATTTTCTATATCCCTCTCTTAAATTAAAACTCTAAATACATATTTTAAAACACTATATAAATATCGAGGAATTATTATATATATATATATATTTATATTTATATTTCAACTATAAGTGTGATTAAATTGATTTTAGGTTTTCTATAATTAAAAAAATTCTACTTTGTAAAGACATAATTTTTACTTAGCTTAATCAATTTATTTTTTCTTAGGAAAATTTTATGTTGTAAAGAATATGAGTATGTGTTTTATGTGAATAAGTGAAAAAAATTTATTTCAGAATAATTCTTCAAAGATTTATTCAATTATTCAGTTCAATATCTAAATTAAAATATATTTTTTTAATTCTAAGGTAAAAGTTTTGTAACTTTTTTTGGTTCATTTATTTTGGATAAGCTCTTTAACTATCCATAAGATGAAAAATAAGTTTCCAATTAGTCTCTAGTATATGATGATGATATAAAGGATGAATATATCAATATAATTCACTTTATAACTACTATCATTAATATCAAATTGATCATAAATTTGAAGCCTAAGAACAATACTCATGGAATGATGTTTTAGATAAAAATAAACTAATATTTATTTGAATGTGAGAATGTAAAATATAAAGGAATATATTTTTTAATATGATCCTGAATGATATGAAGGATAATTTTCATTAATATTCAATAGCATTTACACATCACTATATTTAGAGAATAAATAAATAAATTTTATAATTATGGGTGGTTTCATACACTTTTTTATTAAAAAAATTATAAACAAATAAGTTTAAGGCTTTATAGTGTCACGATCATTGTATAATTAGTGATGGTTTTTTAGGTATGATTTTATACATTTAGAATATATCCATTGATAATCTTTTTGATGCTATGTATTAATATATAGATAATAGAGGGACTAATTAATACACTATTGAAGTAGATATTATAAGAGAACCTATAAAAGATTAAGTGATAAGATTGAATAATCATGGGAATGAATTTTTTTATACATATTATTTTACTATAATTCATGATATTATTGTTGAGGAAGAAGTAAGTCATGTTGATGGAGATAGAGAATAAAAATATAAAATTAAATTAAATGTTCAAACTATAATTATCGATCATAGTGTATAATTTGAAATTTTTTATGTCTAAATGTGCGTATATAGAATGATATATAACACTAACTCGATTCAATAACTTATGAAGATGAAATTATAGTAGAGAAAAATTGAATAGAGAAAAAAATATATCGAACTCACTAAAAACATAATGAATATATTGTTTAAATTGGTAAATTTTATCATCAACATGACTCTGATGATGATCCTCCAATATAAAATAATAATTTTAATATTATGTAGATAGAAAAAGTGGAGGTAGATAAGGATACGCCTACACTAATTTTTAAATGGGATGATGAATCTTTTTATAAAAATATAAACTAGTTAACTTTTTAATTTTTTAAAATTTAAATATTTATATTATGAAATAATAGGAATGAATAGTGGTTTGAATGATTAAAACTAATAGGTGTAGACATATAAGAATAACAAATTTTAACAGTATACATTATGGAATTGAAATATTCAATGGTTTCAGAATCAATGTATAGATCAAAGAGGTCTGAGTATGAGTTGGAAAGCAAACCCATACCCACAAAAATTAAATTTTAGAAATGAAAATTGAGAACCAAGGAAAAAAATAGATGAGGTTAGTAATATAAAAAAAATATTATCCCTACATTATATAAAGTAATGTAAACTCAAATTTGAATCAGTTTTTGCCTCTACCACCAGTGTTTTGAGGAAAATTCCCTCTTCTACATAGGTTTTGGCCACTCCTCGAGAATGATTTATTTGAGTAACCAACATTATAATCATCAACATAAAAATCATTATTTGATGACAATAATTCCAAAAGTGACACATCATCCCCAAAAATAAAAACCAAGATAATCAAGGAACATATTTCTAGGTCATCTCTTTTATTTCTAATGCTGGATTAGAGCATAGTCCAGCATCAAAGTTGAAGGAAATTTACATCAGGGAAAAGATAAAGTCATTATAGGAGATGGAGGAATCAATATTTGTATACATGTAGATAACATGTGAATCAAACTAGTCAATCTATTCATAATTTATATTTTGGGAAAGCTCTCTCTCTCATTCACACTCGACAGAAGGGTGGTGTGAGAGTTTTTTAGCATGGCCTCATCACATGTCTTAGATGATGCTACGTTGAAGCTATCATAATCTTCCTTCATCGGATCAAAGATGAGGGCTGGTAAAGAAAAGATCTAATAAACATTGACACTCTTATCCATTTATGGAGAAGCATCCATTTCTAGGGTGACCATGTCCTTGAAATTTGAAGTGGGATCCATTTGAATGGTTGGAGATGCTAATGGTAACCCTAAAGAAGCACCATAAGGAGACGAATAATCAGATATGGTCATCCTATAAGTCACCAGTTGCAAACCATAATTATTAAATATCATTGCTGATGAAGTAAGCATACTTCCTAGGGTCAGATAGTTACGAGAAACTAAGGGAGAGTCATACTGAGCAATGGATACATCCTTTTGATTACAATTTACAGAATAAATTTTATCATAAACATCAACTATATGATAACCCATGTTCATATCCTATGTGTTAGATGAGAAGGGTATGAATATGTCAATATCCTTCACTAATGTGGTGTCCTTCACCTCCGTATCAACATCAGTCCATGATTTATTAACTGTAGGGGTATTCCTCATGTCCTGTTGAGGTGTGGGTTTCTCTAAGGTATAATTAATTCTACTTACCACACTAGCTAACCCATTCATCTCCTAGAAATACAGTGTAGGGTTGTCTAATTAATGATCAGGGACATGCAGATGGTGATGTCCGACAATGAGAGCATAATCCTTGATCGATCGGGTCTTCATGTTGAAGTGGATTGCTTCGTGTCTGTGTGATGAAAAAATTGAAAAATAGAGTTTCTTCTGGTATCTTGGTCTTTCATGGCCATCTAACCTAAAATCCAAACATAATTTTGGCATTCTATTATTCTCTACACTCAATTCAAGTTGTGTATAGCAATATCTTGTTGACCAGTGTGATCCTAAGTCCACCTTGACCATGAAACAAGCATATGTCCCATATAGATCAATCTTGGTTTCCATATTGTTTTCTCGAAAATTCTTTGGTGATAGAAATAACATATATGATCACTGGATTTGATAGTATCCATTTTTGAACCAAATATCATGACCCACATATAAACATAGGAGTTGTGTACCATGATCGTATTGATATTTTTGTCCCAATCACAAATGTTCAAAGCACTATTTTTTAGAGAGATCATTCCATGAACCCACTCCAACATCATGAATTCACATGAGGGGAAGATATTATAGAATAAAACTCTACCCAAAGACACAAAATTCCAATTTTTGAGTCCCCTTTTTGTAGACAGACATGTAATAAGATTATAGACACTCAATGTCTTTTATCCCCTAGAAAAATAAAATCTTTATACGATTGAGTGCTTATGAAAAACTAAGCATTCATAGACCATGTGAGGGTCAGCTATGACATGGTTAAGGGGTCCTATTTGATGAATCACTCCATATACAGAGTCCTTGAGGGTGGAAAAGGGATAGTAGGGTTATGAATGAAAAGTTAATATTTAAAATACAATCAATGTAAAATAAAATATAAAAGCACTGAAGGAGAAATAATAGATTGTGACTTGTTTTCATGTTTTATTTGAGGAGGATTTTATTTCAATTATTGATTTTTTTACACTGAATTCAACACCTAATATTTTTTATATAATTAATAAATTGTAACTCATTAATGATATATTATGAAAAAGGTTAATTTTGATAAATTGTAAAAGAATTTTAGTATTGGTGGTAGTTAACAAAGGAATAGACCATTAACTTTCAATGATATTATAATTGGGTTAGAAAGAAATTCTCAGCACCAAAATTTGGAAAGAAAATGAGGAAATGTGAAGCCCTTGGGGCTGCCTCATGAAGCTCATCTGTGGAGCCCTATAGCACTATAGTCAGCGTGAAGCTACCCACTCTTCCAAGCCACTGCGGAGCAAGGATCAGGGAGGCTCCACGAACTAGATTGATGCTTGCAAAACTACTGCGGAGTAAGGAGGTGGGAGGATCTGCGAACCAGATTCAAATTTACAAATTCATCCTGGAGCAAGGAGGTGGGAGGCTCTGCAAACCGGATTGATGTTTGTGAAGTCATCGTGGAGAAAGGATGTGGGAGGCTCCATGGTTATGAAAAAATTCCATGTGTCTTCATGCCAAGTGAGCACTAATTTGTGGCACCTCTTGCCTATAAATATCAGGCTTCCCTCAAGCCCAAAGGATGGATCCTCTGACCTTTTTCCTTTTTATCTCTCAAATCATGAAGCAATTTCTGCACTTCAAACCATGATCTCTTCAAGGTACATTAGCATCGTTATGTGTATTTCCCAATGCATAAATTAAACCCCTCCTCAAAGGGGGATTCCCTTCGCTAAGCCCCCTGGCCTTAATGAAGGAAGGGGATCCCCAAGGGTACTAGGTTCTTCATGGAGCACTTATTCTTCACGATGTACCCTCTGTACACATGTAACCCACATTCTAAGGTAGGGTCACTATTCTTCGCAATGCACATTGCTTAGAAATGATACACTTCACAAGGAACCCTTCCTTCATGAAGAACTACTCCACGAAAGCCTTTCCAATTCACTAATCACCTTCCATAAGCATATATTCCCTATGCCTAGGCTAGGCCACTTCACTTCGTAAAACAGACCCCTTCGTGAAGCCCCTCCCCTACATGGAACACTAGAGTTTCACAAGGCTTTTTCCTATGAACCCCTTTTCTCTACAACTCCTTTTCCTGTGAAACCCTCAAGGTTTGAAAAAGTGTTTTCAGAGTCCCCTGGACAGTTCTTCCCATTTCCTTTCTTCACCTCATTCTTCTTCATATTGTCATGCTAATGGCTATTGCTTCTTCTCATAGTCATGCTAGCGTGGGCCTCTCATTGGATCACTCCACAACACCCCCCTCCCCATGGCATTACTGATGCCTTCCCTTCCACAAGGGTGGGTAGGTATCAATCATGTAAGTCCTAGGGGGTGCCATGTGAACTCACCTCTTCCGAGCTGCAGGACGTTAAACTGCTAAGCACCATCGTCCTCAGCCCATGATGTTAAACTGTGACCCCACCCCATACATCATACGTGGGGTGCCCCATCTCAGACATTTTGTACTAACTCTCATCTCCACAAGAGTGAGATCTTCCACTCATGGAATGAGCTCCTATTTTCCATAGTAGTGCCTATCCGCAACGAAGGGAAACCACCATGGTGTAAGCCCCTATCCTTTCTTGTGGGAGGTAGCATCTCTGCTCCTCTTATCTTCTTCCTACCCAATGACTAGAGGGGGGATGGGCACTGAAACCCTACTCTCTTCCATGCCAAATCTATCTCCTTCTGGGATTTTTTGCCACCCAGGCCTCTATCCTGGACTAAATCCCAATCTCCATCTCCCTAGATTATAAACAACACATAAGCCCATGTTTCCTCTTTGGGATATGAACCACGCATAAGACCATGTTTCTTCTTTGGGAAGCAAACCACGCATAATCCCTTGTTTCCTCTCTAGGTTAGGAACCACATGTAATCCCATGTTTCCTCTTTGGGATGAAAACCATTTGTAAGCCCATGTTTCCTTTTTGGGCTGCCAACCGTGGGTAAGCCAAACTCCACTTCCCACAGATGCACCATTCTCGACGTCATCATCTGGTCTGTGCTGACTATTGTTTTTGGCACCGAGCATGTATCACATGGGATTAGAGTAAGCATTGATCATGACACTCTCCTAGGGTATCCTAGAGTGTAAGCCCCAAACACCATACTGAGCTACATTGACATTGATCCTTTTCCAAGGCAAGGTATGTAGGAAACCTTCATGAGGTTCAAGCCCAACACCTATTGGTCCCGACCCCCTTAACGTTGGTTCACCATACCATCCCAAACTATGTGGACTTTGATACTTTTCAAGGAAAGGTATGTAGAAAGCATCCCCAAGGTTCTACCCCAACACACATTGGTCCTGACCACTCCACATCAGTCCACCCCCATCCTACATGACTTTAAACTACATGCCCATTTTATCCCACATGATGCTAAATTGTCCCTTATTCAGAAGTAATATGTTGTGATCCTTGTTTAGATTTAAGCTGTTGTGATCACCATTTAGTGGTAAACGGTTGTCAACATTGTGCAGTGATATATTGTTGTCAACCCCAAAAAGCTGTAAGTCATTGTCGTCCATTTCATTGGGACCCGCATCTATGGTCTGCCCGAGTGGCGTTATACCAACTTGGGCTGCTAACCACACATAATCCTCAATATATCCTCGATTCGTTGTCCCATGCACACACGAAGATTCCATTCCCAATCCTAAACTATGTAGACGTTGATCCTTTCCAAGGAAAGGTATGTAGAAAACATTCTAGAGGCTCAAGATCATCACCCATGTATCATCCTAGTCATTCCCTAGAGCCTATGTGTTTCAGGAAGGTTATGCCCTATCCCGGAGATTCTACTTCCTCTGAGTTCCATCCATATGGGTCACCCTCTTAGGTGTCTCATCGCCCTACCAAAAAATGTGTACTTTGATTCCTTACCCTGGGGATACGTATAAAGTCTCTTTGAGGCTCAAGGAAAACATCACCATCATTCTCAAGTTTCTTCCATTTCATTATCCATCATCTCTCAACACTCCATCATCCATACTGATTCTCACCTAGGCCACCACGTCTAGGTGGGATCATGCCACCTCATTTCCCTTTCCATCTAGTAGTAATTGAATAACTAATCACATGTTAGACCCAATATTTGTGCTCTCCCCTAAGGTTTCACCTCTATGATCCACTCTCACCAGTGTTCTGAACAGTCTGATCCATGTCCGATAGATATTAAACTGACCGCATACCCTATGTTAGACATGGGAAGCTGAGGAAAACCTCAGAGACATGACTATGGAATATAATTCCCCACACTTTATGTGGGATTCCTTGGGCTTCTGCGCCCTCGAGAAGCCCTGTCATAACAGGAAGAAACCCAAACGTTCTAGTGTTCCTGCATCCAAAAACGCAAGTGAGGTCCAACATAACTACTCCCCCGATTGAAGGATGCTACCCTGACCGGACCCCTTGGAATGTCTCAATATAAACAGTGTAATTAACTGGAATCCATGAATATATGGTATAGGGAATCATTTCACGAATAACATCTTGAGTCTATAAGGGAGACCCAGACTAGGTGAAAAGTTCCGAGGAGGAATCCACAAAAGGAGGAACTGACATCCTATCATCCTGTTTCAATCAAGGAGCAAACATCCCTAAATAAGTGACAGATGTCACCCACCTTTGGAAAGTGCTAATGCAAGGCAACAATCAGTGTGTCCTCATCCTCCTTGGCAAACGGATTCATGCCACGACAAAATTTTCAAAAACAGAAATGGTGAACCCGATGTGAATTTATTCTCCTCAATGTGGAGATTAGTAGTGTTCAAGACATCAGTGGACTAGTGTGTCACGAAATCTAGTTATCTGGAACTGGGTCCTACCAAGAAATTAGTGGTCCTGGTGTGAATCACAATAGAATTTGGGGCAGTTAAAACATTGGACATCTCGATCTGCAACATTTTCAGCATGGATCCTTTTTACCAGCCATGGGATATGGAATCAAATTGGGGCCCTAGACATCGATTTTCTTTTTTGAGCACTAATTGTTTAATCCCCCTGCCTTATAGGACCTAAGCTACCACAAAAGGAAGTCTGTCACCTCCCATCCACTAACGTATGGGTAAGGGAAATGTCAATGTGGAAACCCCACATGTCTCCACTACATCTGCGAAAATCTCTACATACAAAATTATTGGGTTCCCAGACGCCATCTCCCCATCTGAATTCATTCAGCGAAGGGTGATAAATGACCATACCTGATGATACAAGGAGGAGGAGATTATCCAGACTCAGGATATGGCCTGACAAGATTTAGAAAAATATGTGCCTCATCACCACCGATTCCCCCAGGGGACATGCAAGGAGCCACTGCTCCCCACTTTGACGCACAACCGTTTTGGGAGCCTCTCCTCGGAATACATCGATAACACCCTCCCATACGCTGATGAGGTGGGTGATATTTAGACTATCTTTGTTGGGATCCCATTCCAGGGGATCCCATGAAGGGAACCCACTAGGCCACACCATCACCACCACCCGACCCCACGAGTCGAGATGTAGGTAAGCTATGCGCCTGCACCATCGGTCTCAGTCTGACTAACCCGACGACAGCATCAGGCGCAGTCTTAGGAGGATGACCTCCAAGGGGCATCGACATCAGCAACTATTATCACTCAGGACACCACCAAAGTATATCATCTTCCCCCTCTGAATGCTAATAAGGGACCCTCATACATTCAGCTCAGATCGAGGCCTCAATCCCCCCACGGGCCGGCTGGGTCGACACTCCTAGTCACCAGTTCAGGGAGTGCCCTCCACGAACCATCCTAAAGCAATGACACCCAATATAGAGGTCCTCCTTGTACCAACACCATTGAGAATTCGGGACCTCCCCACTTCCAAGCTCCGCATGGAGGTCCTCCATGTAACACCTTCAATCCATATGGGGGTCCTCCCCATGGAAGTGACACTTAGTACAGAAGCATTTTCTGCACTCATGACATCTGGTATGGGTTCATTCCTCCTGCCACGGGCTGCTGATGTGGATATGTTACACATCCGGTGCATCTCCAGTATGAGGGCCTCCCCCATGCCCTTATTGCAGCTAGTGAAGGTCATCCTCACCTTAGTAATCCGAGGAGTGAACGTAAGGCTCACTTTATTGGAACCTAGCACGGAGGTCCTACCCTTGTTCGGATTGACCAATAAGAGGACCCTCCTTGCACTGCTGCTATTGGGGGAAACAATTATGGAGGTCCTACCCATGCTCCGACCATTTTCAGCAGAGGTCCTACCCGCTCCAGCACATTCTTTGGAGATTCACGCTCCACATTAGTCAGTGGACAAAGAGGTACTCCCCATGTTCCCTTTAATACCTATCCAGGTGCTCCTCGCACCCCATCTCACTCCAGAAGAAGTCCTATCTGACCCATTACATGTATGGCTGAAGGTCCTCCTCACATCGGAAATATACAATTTCCTGATGAACTATCCCGATGTAGGAGGGTGGGTCATCGTGACCTCAAAAAGAATACCAAGAAGATTCAGATCGAGACTAAACTCGTCTGCTTCTCATATTCTAAGGCAGAATATGATTCAGTAATGGGACCCTCACCTTGATCCTCCGTATCAATGGACAGGGCAGGAACATGGTGGATTGGCCTCATACATCTATAATGTGAGGCTCATTGGATTCCCATGTCCCTCCACAGATACATCCTGGAGGACGAAAATTCGGAGTCTTCCCATGGTTCGTCCATGAAATCACCACCATCATCAGTAGAAGCATTATTTACCTAGACCAAAGATCATGGAGGGCATTTCTAGAGACCAATGGTAGACGAGAAATAGCGTGGTCCATCGCCAGTATCTGTAGTCCCTATGCTAGAAACTGTAGTCTCTATCCTATATTACCATGATGAGGTGGCTATGTCACTACACTCTTCAGAGGATAGGCCAAGATGCAGTAGTTTTTCAGCTCGCTTGTTGGATTATCCACTGGTCAGCCTGCCATCTCAACAGTCTACTTCAGTACCGCTACCGGTTCCCTATCCAGATCCAGTCGAAAAGTGGAGAAATCAAGGGTCATACCCTAAATCCTAGTTGAGGATCTTGTGGAAAATTCTTACAGCATACCATTTCCTGGATATGTTTCGGCTAGTTGCAATGCTGAATTTTAGGGCACTAGAAGCACTCTCCCTGGAGTGGGTTGGATGCTTTCACCAGACCCTCTGGGCAACTCATTTCTGTCTGCATCATCTATGCATGGCCTACCCCAAGTTTTAGGTTCATTTTGAAGATATTTTTCAGTGATTCCATTTGATCAATTTTTCCACACTCCCTGTGGCCCAGCGCCCCGAGTCACCAGGATGCCATAGGACCCTCCAATAATAATGCATCCAAAGATTTAAAGTTCTTCATAGGATAATCAATGAGGATTCTCCCCACATGAAAATCCATTGTTGGGGGTAGCACACTACCCTCTATTTCAGTTCCATCAGGTGCCAGCCTGACTCGCCACGAGATATAGAGGATATGTCTCTAGGTATGGTTACGTTTAATATGGCTGACCTACCAGGGGAGAGACGGAGCTAGAGCTTCTTTGGGATTACCTACACCCCTAGGGGGTCTCACATCTATTTGATTTTTTATAAAAAATCACTCACCATAAAAAAGAATATACTTCGTCTTCTAGTACCTACTGAGTCATTAACCCTCAATAAAAATCCCAACAAGGGAAATGAGCACCTTAGAGCCATCAAAACCTCTGAACCGGGTAGCCCAATACAAAAGATTAAAAAAGATATCAATAAAGACACATTGCATCAACATATCGTGGAGAATATGAAAATGGTCAATGAACTCCTTATTGGGTATGCCACAGAGCGAAGACCAGACTACGGTTGTCCTCAGTGGGAGAAGAAGGCACAGGGGCAGATGCAACTTCCCCCTGGTGAATTGCCTCTAGGTGACCCTGACCATCATTCCCACGCAAACATGGTTGAGGCTAGAACTTACAGTAAGAGGGCGGGGTATGTGTTGTTGAATCCACAGGAGCGGTGAGATAATCTCTGGAATCCAACTCAGGTTCCCCCAAAACCTCCATAGGTTATCCCACCAACTGCTCCATGAGAAGTTGGGTCTGATTATCATGTTAAAGAACCCACCAATGCACCGGTGGTAATGGATCTCCATCAAGACTAGATCCCCTAACTAGATGATCCAATGGCAGCACTAATTGACCATCTCGAGGCATTGGAGACTCGATAGGTGGAAATCCCACCTAATGGAAAGCCATATCCAGTGTGGGTGGATGATATGTCAGAAACCCTAGGTTTCAAAAATCTCACTTTTTCCCCCTTCAACGGGATAGGGGACCCATTTCAGTATCTGGTTCACTTCATCTCAAGGTGTGGACCCATGTTGGGAACTCTAGTGCAATAGGATGTTGCCAAGCATCAGTGTTTTGTGTAGAAATTGGAAGGGCCTTCATTTTTCTGGTACATATAGCTACCCATCAGATTAGAAGCCGGCTAGGAAGACCTCCATTGGAAATTTCTTTACCAGTTCAGTTACACTAATCAGAAGACGAGCATCACAGACCTCTTAAAATGAAATAAGAGGCCTAATGAGCATGTCGCAGACTTTGACACCCTCTGGAAAGGGCTCACAAACTCCCTTTTCAGGCCATTGACTCAGTAAAAACTGATGATTATATGTGTGGGAAATGTCAAGACAGAACTGGTCCCCTCCCTTATTACTAAGAATTACATTTGGAGATTTTGAGACTTCTTTGGTAAGGCCCAACACCTAGAATAATCCCTACAACATGCCAGTCAGGCACATCCATTGCCTCTTTCAATCCCCACAATAAAGGTCACCTAGGCCGAGCCTACCATAGTGGACCATACATAGAATTCCTGAAAACTACAATTATTAGCAGTGAAGCAGCCTTCGCAACCTCACAGGGGCCCTCCACCTCAAGTGCAGTCTCTAGCCCAATAGTGACCACCTCCGAATCGACAGGTGCCCCCGTGAAACATTCCACCACTACCCATGTAAGACAACTAGGTTCCACCTCCTCGACAGGATCCTCCATCCCCTTGTCAAGGACAAGCTCCTAGAGCCCCCTTCTTAGACATGGGAAACTAGACCTACCCCTTTAATGAGGCTCAAGTCCCCAATTATTTCCATAGTGCCTTGGAATAGGGAATTTTTCATTTTCCTAAATACAGAAGTCCAGATTAAGTGAATATCACTCATCACCTTAATTATTTCCCCTATTATCAGATCCTAGGGAACACCCTCAAATAGTGATATGTGTTTAAATACTGGATTTAAGACTATATGGATAACAACATAGTTTGATTAGGCCCAACTTCGACATAGGTGGCATGTGTCTTCATGAAGCCAGACATCAGCAGTGATAGCGAAGGTGAGTGGCATCAGGTTTCTAACAGTAGGTCCTAGAAGTATGATGATTGGATGGCTCGTAAGATAGACTCCCATGCCCATGGTATTATCCATGAATGGTTGAATCGATCTGAACCTTCGGATGATGTCGTGCCATCCACCACTAGTACTTTTTTATTAATGACTCAATCATCTTCTTACCTAAAGAGAAGACACCGGTGGCGCAAGGGAAAAAAATTAATCTACCAATTCCAAAGGCATATTGTACACTCGGTGACTTCATTCCCCCAAAAATGGTGAATCCCCCCCCCAATATTTCATGTATTTGATGATTCTTCATGTGTCATTCAATGGTACACCTCTATTAATATTGTAGAGATGGTAAACCCCAACATGATTCCTGATGATAAGGAGCTCCAGGTGGATCCTCCCATCCTCCCCAGTCATCACCAGTATCAGCGGAGACATGGCTATATAGGTAATTGGAGTGCCTTAGTCAGTACTTCAAGTCAGGTTGTTCATTCTACCAAATCCAGGCAGCAGGCCCACGCAGATCTCAGCATGCACAACCTTCTCATTTTGTGTCATTAGGTCTGTCATCACCATCATTTGTGTCTCTTGACATGTCGGAGCCACCTTGACGACTCTGTGACCAGCCATAGTCTGCTACAGACCATTCTCAATCATATGGTCCTCGTCTAGTGGTCACTCTATAGGCTTTGACTAGAGAGTAGTAGGATATTCCTAGCACCAGTCAGTTGTCGATCTAGTCGGTAGGGCCTGCCATACCTCCTATCACAGAGCAACCTCTTATGAGAATAAGATCATGCATGGGACAAAATTATGATGTTCTCAAACATATTTCTAGAATTCCATCAAGGTTCTCCAACCTTGAGGCCCTTCTCCTATCATCAAATTTGTGTAAATCTCTTAATGAGGCTTTAAGAAGCCCCCTTTAGTTTGAGACGTAAGTATCAACCATAGAAGCCTTCCATGATGAGGCGGTCGAGCATGGTAAATTCCAAGTCATCATCTCTTTCTATGGATAAGATAATGGCTCCCCCATAACATTAGCTCATCCACCCACTATACATCACCGTCCATTTTAATGGCGTGGAGGTTTTCTACTGACTGGTCGATACAGGCTCTAGGATCAACTTAATCGTGACTTGAACATTACAATAACCAGTGTTGTATGAGGATAATCTAAGTCCCTCTAACATAAAAAATCTAGGTTATGATATAACGGAATAGACACCAGTCAGAAATATCCACCTGAAGACCCAGTTCAGTGACCTAGTTTCCAGCACTGAGTTTACGGTTGTCTCCCAAGACACCACCTTCAATGCATTGATGGGAAGGCCATGGCACCACCTACAATTAGCGGTTCATTCATCGAATCATCAATTCCTCAAGTAATACCTTAATGGTCGAGTGTCCGTACAACACGATGACACATATCCCTTTGCCTCTCATGAAGACTTCTTTCTAGATTTCCACTATTATAAGAGTCGGGATAAGAAGATTCCTGCTAACAAGGTTGAGCATTCCATGACTACGACTGACCCATGGATATATCTAAATGATTCTTACATATTTTAAATCCACCGATTGGTGGCTACAACCTCAGACATGAGACAATGATTTGTTGTTTCTGGAACAAGGGCAGAACACATTCCTACGTCAATGCAATGCCATAATATCACCTCATACTCCTACATGAATCAGGATCAGGTGATCCCAGAGCCTCCTACTCCCATAAGGTATCGGGATGTCCACCCCATGGGAACGGAAATACATCATACCTTTTTTTCACCAGGCTAGGATAAAACATCTCAAGCCAACATGGTACTATTTCCTCAATATCTTCATGTGTGTCCCATTGGGCTGAATTCCAGTTGGGATTGGATCCACAGCTTTCATCGTCATGGTTTTGGCAGCACATGAGTCCCCTGATGCGGTGTCCACTGCCACCCAGGCTGGTACCATCCTCCCATCAGTATCTTTAAACTCAAAGGAGACTCCCTTTTTCAAGGATTCATCCTCCATAAGTTAAGAAGTTGATTCAAAGGATTCCCTCCTCACCATTGAATAGGGTGTCTCTGTCATGATCGATGAATTGGTATAGGTGAACCTCAGTAACGAGGTAGACCTGAAACCCCCATTGATCAGTGTCATCATGCCCCTCGAGGAGCACTAGCAGTACATGGATTTCCTTAAACAACACCATGATGTATTTGTATGGAGTTATAATGTGATGACAGGACTAGATCCTCAAGTAGCCGTCCACAGCCTTGGTCTCCTGGAAAATCATCATGGGTTCAAATAGCCACCCAAAATGACGCACCCTTCTCATGTGCCCAAGGTTGAAGTTTAAGTTGATAAGCTCTTCAAATCCAATTTTCTTAAGGTGGTCCAATACCCAAAATGTCTATCCAACATTGTTCCTGTCAAAAATAATAATGGTTAGATCAGAGTCTTCATTAACTTCCAAGATCTCAATTATTATTATCTGAAAGATAATTTTCCCTTTTGTGTGACCGAGCTATTGATTGATGCCACTGTTGGGTTCTAGTCCATATTCCACATGTATAGGTAACATAGGTATAAACAAATCCAAATGGATCCTGAGGATTAGGATTATATGACCTTCAGGGAACTACAAGGTACTTTTTCTTACCAAGTCATGCCCTTCAGTTTAAAGAATGCAGGTGCCACCTATCAACATGTATGCATTGCATATTTAAGCTGATCCTTGGGAAATTGATGGAATTATATGTGGAAACTCTAGTGGTCAAATCTCACCAGCGTTAGAACCTTCTCAAATACCTTCATAAAGTGTTTGACTTCCACCATTCTTAACACCAAAAGATAAATCCATTGAAGTGTGCCTTTGAGGTCAACTCTGGAAGGTTTCGTCGCTTCATTGTCAGATATCAAGGCATTGAAATTGACCAAGAGATGATCAAGTCCATTAGCCAGATGTCTCCCCCAAGAAACCTTTGGTAGCTTTGTGGTTTCTAATGCCACTTTGTCTACATACGCCGATTCATCACAAATTTGGCCAGAAAGTGTAAGCCCTTTTCTCGGATCATGAAGAAAGGCACCATCTACGAGTGGGATAGAGAGTATCAGTCTAACTTCTAGGAAATAAAGTAGTACCTGCTCCATCCTCTGGTCATAATGCCACCTATCTCCGGAAATATATTGTTCCTTTAAGTGACCAACTTGGAATGATCCCTTGATTCTCTTCTTACCCAGAAGAACAATGAGGGGATAGAGAATAGTCTCTACTATCTCAACTGCATGGTCCTTGATACAGAGACTGGATACTCCCCTGTCGATAAGAGATTCCTTGCATTGGTATTCATAGTACAGAAATTGAGACATTACTTACAACACCACAAGGTATAGTTGGTTTCCCAAGTAGATCAGCTAATGTACATCTAGAACCACCCCATGTTGATAGGACGTCTAGTTCAGTGGGAAGTAATCCTTTAATAGTAAATATTAGGTTTTTTTACTCAGAAGTATATTAATGGGAAAGTGTTGGAAGACTTTATTGTCACCCATCCAGCTCCAGTAGAACAATCCATGGACCTCAATTTTCTCGATGAAGTGATTCTCTCAGTAAACCAAGCCATTCCATGTAGAAAAATTCACTTTGATGGTGCTTCCTAGGGCCCCACTGGTTGAAGTCTCAATGACCCCAGGCTCAATAAAGTAGGCCTCGGTATTTAATTCATTTCCCCAAAAAAATACATTCAACCATATTCATTCCTTTTGTCAGAAGGCTACACCGAAAATGAGGTAGAGTTTTAGGCTCACATTACCGGCCTCGAGCTATCTCTTGAGATTGATGTTCCCTACTTGCGTGTGAAAGGTGAATCCAAATTAGTCATCAAGAAGATCAACGGTGACTATGTAGTTAGAAAGCCAAAGCTCGTACCATTGTTGGAACCCACTATCCATATAATGGCCTAGTTCTCATCTCATCCAGAAGTTACTCATGTCCCTCGATCCTAGAACGGTCGAGTTGATGCCTTGTCCAGCCTTGTTGTATCACTTGTGGAGGTTGAATGCGATGTTTTTATTATCCACGTGGAACACAGAATAGCCATCACACCCATCACTATAGATAACGATGATAGTCTGTATGTAATCCACCTTACCACCAGTGCCTCTGTGTCAGGACCTCTAGGTCCCCCGGATGTAGTGATTGAGGTGAATCTCGACTGTAGAACCTCCTTTGTTGAGTATCTCCAAAATGGTAATCCCCTGGGGGATTGCTATAAGGGAAAGAGAATATAACACCATGCATTACATTTTACCCTCCAGAAGGGTCCTTGTCATGAGAAGATCCTTTAGAAGCACGGGTTTGATGGGGTTATCCACCATTTCATTCCAGGATTTGAGTTTTCTCAAGTCATGAAATATATTTATGCTAGTTCCTGCGGGGCTGATCAGACCCGGATGAAACTATCACACCAGATCCGGAGATTAGGGTATTTTTGGCCCTCCATGATCCATTACTACATCGATTTCTCCAAAAGGTTCCATGCATGCCAAATTCATGTCAACATTATGCATCGGCCTCCATAGCCTCTCCACACTACCAATTACTCTTGGCCCTTTGCGGTTAGGGGACATGATGTCATGGGACTATATCCACCGATGATAGCTCTCAAGTGTTAGTTCATCTTGACTACTACAGATTTCTTTTCCATGTGGGAAAAAGCATTTCCACTCAAGGAGGTCAAGTCTCGTCCCATCGTTGACTTTGGGTGCTCAAACATCATCTACTGATTTCGTGTCTCTCAATCCATCCTCACCGATAATTGCACAAACTTCGGAGTAGTTGAGATGAAAAAATTTTATGTTAGGTATAACATTCGTTCTAAACGTACCCCCCGTTATCATGAGCAAGAAAATTGAAATATCAAGGCATTCCAAAAACAACCTCTCTAACATTCTACAGAAAATGGTTGGTCAGAATAATAAAAGTTGGCCAAAAAAGCTCCCCAACACCCACTGGTCTTATTGAACGATGACTCATAATTCCACCCAGGTGGCCCCATATTCCTTGGTGTATGGAATAGTAGTTGTACTGACCATCTAGATTCAATTTCATTAATTATGCACAACTTTATATTATTAGAAATCACCAAATAAAGTAGTTGAAATCTATCTGGCTGAGTTGGAAGTGCTCGACGAGAACAGGCTTTATGCCTTGCACAATCTGGAAAGGCATCAGAAGAATATATCTAGAGCTTTCAACAAGAAAGATTTCCTCCTCTCTTTCTTTCAAGAAGTCATGGTGTCGGCCCTAAGAACACAACAGATACATGGAATGACACCACCCAAGTTGGATCCCAAATGGGAAGGACCTTACATCATTCACAAGGATTACTCCAATGGAACATACTCCCTAGATACCATGTATGGTGAATGTATAACTCCTCCCACCAATTCCAAGTCCCCCAAAAAAACATTTCCTGAGTTTTATGGTCTTGCATTACCTTAAACTGTATGGTTATGCATGACCCTAAACTGCATTATGGTCCTGTAAAACCTTAAACTATGGGGTCTTACCTATCCTCAAACTTTCTCATCTTACAAGATGTTAAACTACATCTCATGAACAATGTATGGCTTGATTCCCATCTTCATGGGATATGTAGGAACACTTGGAAGCCTCGTCCTGAGTCCATACCCATGCTCTTCTTGTTTGACTACCTATCCTAGGTGTAGTTCCCTTGGAGGATCCCATGTGGTGCAGCCTAAGATTCTTTGGCCCCACTCGTAGTAAGATTATAAAAGTCACACCATGTTCCCCACCTTGTTATTTTATCCTCCCATGTCCTTTCCTCACGATGTTAAACTGCACGGACCTTTCAAAAATACGTTTTTCTTGATTCCCATCCTCATGGGATATGTAGGACTGCCCAGAAATTTCATTTGTAGGTCCATCCCCAAAACTCCAAGGTCTCTCCTTGAGTCTGGTCCTGCATGACATTAAACTACACAGTCATATTCATACTTTTCTCATTCCCTCCATTTTGGATATTCAACCCCCTTTACATCCGAAAGGACCTTCGAATGGCATGGATTTTCATCCCAAGGTCTCTAGTACCGTTTTAGGATATGTCCTTAGGGATTTTGGACAAAAAATTGATATAAGTCCTGCATTGTGAATATGGTAAGTGGTCAATGCTCATTTTTCATTCCCATTTCAGGTCACACGATATCAATTATATGCTTCAAATACGGTCAACAACTATCCTCCATCATTTTTTCCACCTCTATAAGTACCAAATATTGGGTGCAATGATTTTGTTTTTTCCTTCTACCTCTTCAAACATCCATCCACCTTGGACTCGAGTTTTGATCTGGTCAGAACAAACCTTTCTTGATCTTATTCCCACATTTCCATACTTTTATATGTTAGGGAGAGCCTGATCTCATTCATGTTTCCCACATTGAGCATTTCTGATGTGGGATTAGGAGAATTGGTATAGCATTACCCACATTAAGGGTCATGTGTCTATAGATAGCCAAAACACCATTGTCCAAGGTCCCCCAACCCAATTCATCCCCCTAGCCAAAGTTCTCATCTAGGTTTGTGTGGTGTGGTATGGACTTATGTCTTCATTCATGGAATGTTTTCCAGAGTTTCACCACGTACTTCCCTTCTGAGAGCTAGCCTCCATTGCCCCATATTTTCTAACCATTTCTGGATCCTCGGCCCATGGTTTCGTTCCTAGAATCATGCGCAGTGTGACGTGGACCTCGTCCTCATTCACGTCGGGTATGCTTTATCATGTTGTGAATATCCCCTCTTGAACCTCGTTTCTCCTGTATATGTCTGAGCCATATGACTTTAAACTATGATGCCTAGTACAATAAGACATTAAATTGTTGCATCTGTTCTGTGATAGGTTAATGTTCAGGGGTTAGTCCTGTCACATGACTCTAAACTATGACATTATCATCCTGCTGCACGACGAAAAAATAGCACCGTGTTGTGATTTCCTGACTTGAGGGGACATCATGTTTGGTATCATTCACCCAAAATACCATTTTCCAATGCCTATATACACCTTTATTCTTATGTTGATGCCTGGACTTTCCATCCTAGGTCCATCACTTCAAAAGAAACACACATTCATCCTAAAGGACAAACAAGATCTATCAAATGTCGCATCTTTTGGTGTGAATGCCAGACTTGCAAGACCTTATTATCCCTGAAAATTTTACCTTACCATGCCACTTTCAAAACTACATGTGGATTGATTCCCATTATCTTGGGGTACATAGGAATGCCTGGGCACTTTGCCTCAGGCCTATCCTATCTTTCACTTTTTCTCCCCTAACCTAGATGTTTCTTGGGGAGCACATTGGGGTGATACAGACTACTATGTCCCCATTCACGTCGGGTTTAGTAATTACTTCATCACATGTCTCCCTCCTTCAGTTCCATCTATGGTCTGATCTATGTGACCATAAACTAATACCACTCCTCTTCCTTGTTGTAAGACATTAAACTGCATGAAATCTTCCAGAATACGTATGGCTTGATTCCCATCCTTATTGGATATGTAGGAATGCTTAGGCATCTTGTCTTCAGGTCCAGCCCCAAGAATATAAAATCCTGACCCCCTCTCATTAGCCTTTTGGCCCAAACTATTTTGGGAACATGTGGTGTGGTGACAACCTCTTGGGTTCTCAGTCCTATTGGTTTTTTCAACTGCTGCACCATGTGCCTCCATTACCATTTCCAAATCTATTTTGAGTTCTATGACCCTAAACTAAGACCTCTATATGGGAACTCTGTGTTGGGTTTGGCTACTTCGCCTCCCTGCGCATAGTCCACTAAATAAATCCCCCACCCTTTATGGCCCATCCTATAACATTATTCTGGCAGCGTGAAACCTTAGGACCCTTGTCTTTGGAATGGGACTCGGCTCCCACTATCTGATATGTCTTATTGACGTACATAGATTTTTTGTGACAAAGAGCCTAAAGTATGGAATTTTCATAGGGATATTCCCTCATTCCATGTACAAGCTTCTTGATCCCATTATTTGTATCCTCATCCTCTTCCATGCCATAATGGACCCCCTTTATAGCCTGGTCTCATGCCACATTGTCTTACCTTCCTTCTTAGGCAAACGTCCCGGATGACCTTGGACGAAACATTGATACAAGTCATGTGTTTCAAACATGGTCAATGTCCGACCCCCATTTGTCAGTCCCCATTCTAGGCTAATGTGATATGGATACTTTATTTCGAACATGGTCAGCAGTTTTCATCTATCGTCCTAACACTATCATTGTGGTCCAGATCTCAGGCATCATGATTCACATCTTTCCAATCTTTTATGATCAAGTGGAATTCCAGCATAATCTACTTTATCCCTTCACGCATCTTGGTGCGTTAAGTAGGCAGGTTGGTATTAGGGCTTCATTCACCTAGAGTCTCATTTCCTATAATGTTTACCTCCCAGTACTAGGAAATCCCCATCACTACTCCTTGTTTCCTACATCGAGCACGAATCACTAGGGCTTATTGGTTTTGGTAGGATGTGTGCAAGTGTAGTCGAACTACACATGCCCATCGTCTTTCATGACGTTAAACTGCACTCTCAGAACAACATGTTTATTGATTCCCAACTTCATGGGATATGTCAGAATGCCCAGATAGCTTATCTTGGTCCCATCTCTATTTTCACCTTTTATCCCTTGACCTAAAGATTCTCTGTAACGCCCCGACCCCAGTTACCCAGAGTCGGTGCATTATTACATAACATTGGCATGATCACAAGAAGATCAAATCTCGAATGACTGATTATATTAGTAGCCTTGGAAACACTAGATATATTCATAAGTCATACATTACATCATAATGTGAAAAACTACTAAAACAACATATTGTCTCCATATTCCACACTCATATCCCCACATAATAACCCTGCAGGTCATTCATAATTTACTTCTTCACTTCCTGGGAAAAATAAAACATAGAAAAGGGGTGAGCTCAAATGCCCAGTAAGGATAACAATATAGCGGAAACATTCATAAATAAGAATAAACATTTAAGGCAATGTATAACTAAAACAAAAGTCTTTTAAACTTGAACTTCAACATAGTATGGAAAAAGTAAAATGAAATAATGTCATATACTTATTCACATGGATATTCTACTAATCGAATAATCACATTCAATATCAATAACCACTTTCATAATGATGGAATGCATAATGCCAGACTATCATAACCACATATCCAAGGCCTCGTTCCAAGACTACAAATAAGATTTTGCCAAGGCCTTGTGCCAAGACACTAGTTTGTCTCATGAGACCTACCGATGCATCGAGGAGCTATAGCGGGCTCCACCCATCACTTACTAAGTCCAATGCATTCTCATATGAAAAGTTTTAAACATAACATAAACATTCGTATTAAAACTAGCATACAAAATTTCAATACTTTCTCCATAAACCATGAATGGTATAAAAATAACACATCCACAGTAAAACATATCATAAAACCTTAAATACAATACAAAAGTTTTGTATCATAATAAATCAACTTCAAATAATCTTAAAATCCATCAAAGGATGTTGACATAGATGAAATCAAAACTATTTGAGAGAAATATCTCTTTTCTCAAAATCATTGAAAAGTCACACATTTATAAAGGAAGTAATTTAAAAGAGATTTTTGAATCAAAGTGTCACATACCACTTTGAAATTTTTGAAAAGAAATATAATTTCAAAATATTCATGTTCATATAAATAAATCCTTAAAATCATTTTGAAAACATGGACATTAATTAAAAATATTTAGAAAGATAAATCTTTAAAACATTTAAAATTCTGATTTTGATAAAGGGTACCTTTCATAAATTCTTAAAATATTCATTTTGAAATCTTTTAAAAGTCACATAATTATAAAATAAAACATTTACTTTGAAAATATCCTTATAATCTTGTAAGGGAAGCTTTGACGATTTTATAACGGTGGTGAATAGCCGCACCCGCCGTATAAGTTAAAAAAAACATTCTTACCTTAAATTTGTCAAAAAGGTTAAAAGTCCCTTGTTTGGAAAATGACGGAAAGATTCCTTTCAAAACACATAAGGGTATAAATGACTTTAACCCATTGTCTAGTAAATAGTAAAATTGTTTTTAAATACATTTTTAAGGAACATGGATGTCGATGATAAAGAGATCCTAGTAGATTATTACGTATAAACAACCTCGGATAATGAAGAGATTGTGAAAATAAACCCTTACCTTGTACTTTTCTGTGGTTGGGGTAAGTTAACCTCCTGTATAATGGTGAAATAATTGTTATTAAATTATTCAATAATCATATACATTAATATGATATCATATATGATCTTTTAACATTGCTTTGTTAATAATATCTTTGTATTGTCGTTGTTTCAGGTGTTAACTTACTCGTTTTCTTTTATATGTTTTATTACATAAGAAATGTTTGTCATGGATAGTTTGTATATTATTCATATAAAGAATGATATCAAGTCCTTAAACATTATTTTTAAATTATAAAATGATAATTATACTTGAATGGATACGATGGAGAATGAATCTCATCGTGTTCGTGGAGACGGTAGTCCGTACGTACGCACGAGCGACAATATCATTATTTTGATATTAAAATAATATATAAATGGATGGTATATCATATATACAGAATCCTTAACATGTTATATTTATTATTTACATGAGTTACACATCATTATTATACCCATCCAAATAATAATATATTGAATAACAATTACACCACGACGTGGAGACGGTAAGTCGTACGTACGCACGTATGGTGACATGTTATTCAAAGGGTGGATAGAATACTGAATATGGTTGTACCATATTTATAATAACATAACAGTATATATATGATACTGGATTTATTATTTTATAATGGTAAAAACAAAGGAAGAATAAGTGGAAGAAGAAAGGAACTTGGAAAAGGGTGGTGAAATCATTACCTCTTCTTCGGGTTCTTCCTTTTGATTTGATCAAAAGGGATCCTTAGGTTGGATTTATGATCAAACTAAGGACTCTAGATTGTAGTGAGGGAAGTTGAGAGAGTATTTGGGAAGGGGTTGGCCGAACCAAAAGGCTTTTAAGGTGTGAATAAATGAAAAGGAGGAGTGCCCTTTTATAAGAGGGGTGAGGGGCACCTTTGGAAAAGCTAGAAATATTAATTTATAATAAATTCATATTCGGTTTCTAATGGCTTAAAAGTTGATTATCTAAATGTTACAGTGGGGATGGGTCGAAAACCACTCAAACAATAGAATTTAGACAGGTTTGGGTACTTATATTAACCTATCCTTAAGTATTAACTCTAAGTTAATTAGTTTCACTTTTACAATATCTCTTTGTATTTTTATATTATATGGTTAATAAACATACCATATACATCCAAGAGACCCCCAAGTGGTCCATTAATGATACACCTATCATGATATAAGTCTCTTGGTCGAACCTTATATTTTTAGGAATTTAATATCAATTAATAATATAATATTTGTTTTAAAAACTCTTTTATGTCAATTTTGACACTATTCAATAGTTGATTTTTTTGAAACTCATAACAGAATGATTACTTCGAAAAAAGTTAATTAAATCAATCCTAATATGTCCTATTATCCTAGAAAATCTTTTTAGTTTTTTAATGAATATTTATAGTCGAAACTCCAACATATATAACCCTATGTAAAAAATGTTTTGCTAAAAGATATATGCTTGTGTCATTTTTGTATTAATTTTAACTTAATTAAAATAAATTGTCCCTATCACCTAAAAGTGGCTCCATGGGGTCCCAAAATCGACCCAAAGATGCCTATGGTCGAACATGTATCAACCAATAAGTTTAGGACACGTTTTAGGGTAATTTAGTATTATTATAATATTATTTTTTAACCCTTATTTACCGATTTTACCCTTAACCATGGTAAATAAAATATTTACCGCAGTAATTATTCAAAATGTCTAAAAATAAAAGTTACCTATTTACACAATTTGAACATCCTGATTACAAATATGGAATCCATTTTTTCAAATTCAAAACATATAAGTGGCAGAAATTAATTTAAAATTAATTCCCGTTGTTAAAACAAAAAGCGTGTTTTTAATAGATAATAACTATCAAAAGATTGACACTTGTTTAAGTCTGGTTTAATTGTAAAATTATGTCCAATGACCCACAGTATATTAAATTGTAAAAATATATTCTAAATATACTTTAAAACCACTCAAATTCATAATTTATCACTATTAATTATTTTGATTAAAAAAGTTGTTTTTAATTAAAATTTATTAATTTTCACTATTCATAAAAATATAACTGTTATCTGAAAAGTTCCAAAATTTCACCCTAGGATAAATTCAATATTCCGAATCCAAAAATGAAGTCCATTTTGAAATATAAAATATATATAATTTCAAAAATTAGGTATTACTATTCATAACTGCAAGTTTGATTGGTTGTGGTGTGTGTTAGAACTCGAAGTTGCGTACAACACACACGACTGTATTATTCAAAGAGAAGCGTACCGTGGAAGCTTGGGGTGTTACATTGTAAATTTTTTTATGTCTCCATTCTAAATAATAAATTTATTTAGTCAAATTGAATATATAAAAGTTTAAAATATTGGATTTAAAAAGGGTTCACTATTAAAGTTGGTAAAAGTGAAATACTGAAAATGAATTTGTTCTTTCATTATGTCTAAGAAACTCATAATATGGATTCTAAAATTATAAGGATTATATAAAGTTTAAAATTTAGTTAATACTATTCATAACCTCTTTTGAACGGCTTGTTTGGTAAGTCATGGTGTGCTTGAACTCGGTGTTGCGTGTAGTGAAAGTTATTGAATTATTTTGAAGAAATAACAGCCTATGAAATATTGGGGTGTTACATTCTCCCCTCCTTCAATAAATTGCGTCCTCGCAATTTGAAATTGTTCTTCGAAAATAGAAGGTTAAAAATAGAAAATATCTTTGTGGGAAAACCCACTTCAGAAATTGGGTTGATAAAATTTAGTCTTAATAAGAGGAAAAGAGAAATGAAAGGGTCACCACCAAATTATGATATCTATACGGAGAACATTGGTGGCAATTAGAGGCGTATAATTTGAGGAAAAACGTAAATATTTATTGTTAGTGATTGAGGTCATCAATCAAAAAAAAGTGTAAAATTGATGGCCTTAAATTCATCAATCTATGATGATTTAAAATACCATCGGTTTAGAAAAACATATGGTATTAGGATAACACTTTTTTTTTGTTTTAATATCCCTTCCCTAAAGTATAAGAATTAATTTCTTCATTGAATAAGAGAAGAAGAAAAATATATACTTGACAAGTAGAGTCTCATCCTTTAGCTAAGTTCTACCACAAACTCATCTTTCACTCTAAAAGATAATAGAATTTAAAATTAATATTCTGGTTATCCTATTCGTATAGGGTTAAAAAAATGAATTTATAATTCATCTAGCAAAACCATTAAAAAAACCACATTATTCAATCTAGGGAATCACGTGGGTAAGTGGTAGGTGATACACCCTTGTCGCCCTTCAGTTGTGGGTTCAAGTCTCACGGCCTTGCCGGATGTGACGGGTTGTCGCCCGACCTCCAGGTTGTCCTTTTATGGCAATCCAAAATAATCCAAACTAGAACTATCCAAAATACTTCAGTCCAAAATTTATAAGGAAGGTAAACACAATGAAGATCCTTTTTGCTGCGTAATAACATGTGATCACCTTCATCATGTATTCTTTTAAAACACTGCAACATCCTGAATTACCATAAAACCTTATTGATTACTTTCATGATCCTTTATTCCTTTTATAATAATAGATATACTCCTTCAATCCAAAAATATTGTAAACCCAAACAATGATGGAATATACAAATCATTAATAATTTTCAAGGTAGTCATGAATATCCAATATAATTTATCCAAATAAATCATGTATTATTCTAAAATCACTACCTCGGTATCAGAACCATATAATGGTTTATCTTTCTCTCAACCATATATTTTCTAAAAATTTAACCTGCTATTGAGTCACTTTTCTTTGTTCCACAAAATCTCAAGTCTATAATGAAATAGTATTGTAGTACAATCCTTATATACTCCATAATTATTATAACAAGTACATTGTTGATACAACACTGAAATGACATAATCAAAATAAGAACTATAATCATTCCTCTTCATCTGTGGTAGTATCATAACTTGATTATTATCCAATAGCATCATTTGCGGCATAGTCTGATGACTGAGACATAGGTTCGCGTAGTGTCCAAACTCCTTGAAAATGAAACATTGTACATTTGAAAACATTTTCTTACCCTTGCAGTCACGTACTTCGTGCCCTTTTCCTCCACACTTATAACAAACTCTCATTCCTTTCAGGCAAGTTCCAGGGTGTTTCTTTCCACAGTTATCACATATGGGAAAATTCTTCTTTTCCCTCTTCCCTTTATCCATCTTTCTCTCTTCCATCCTTTTCTTCTCTTGCTTCCCTTCAAAGCTATAGGACTCAGTAAACTCTTTACTTTTCTTATCAACACATGATATTATTTATTCATATGATGATAATACATGCGAGACTACTTCTCTTATAAATTATGGATTAAGACCATGAAATATATGATCCTTCTTTCTCTTTGTATCATGTGCATTGTTGGAGTTATCATTCCTTCTACTGGGCGCCATTTCTAAACAATGGCATACACTAGATTAGTTTATGAATAACAATAACTAATCCCAAACTTGTGAAACACATAACATAAATTAAATAGTTTATGGATATAATCCATAATCATAAAAATGTCTCTTTTGAGGAAGTATATACTCATAAACCCTTCATAATGGTTTGTAATGAAAATGAGAATTATCCTTAGCATATCCCCCGGAGTGTCGTAACCAAGAGTGCAGCTAGGCCCGTTGTCGTGCACCAGTTCCCGTTCGAGTCTAGCTCAAAGCGGTGTTTTCAGGTTTTACCCCTAGGTACATCTGTGCCAGAGCCGCCTCTACCTGCTCGTATCCAGATAGGGATGTATTGCTCGGAAAACTCAAAAAATATCTACAATACCAAAATTCTAGGAAGTTCTTCTATACTAATCCTCAAAGTCCATCTTAAATCTATGTGCTCTAATCAGATTTTATCTAAATCTAGCTTCCAAGGTTTGTACTAAACTTCCTCTGATACCAAATGTAACGCCCTGACCCCAATTACCCAGAGTCGGTGCATTATTACATAACATTGGCATGATCACAAGAAGATCAAATCTCGAAAGACCGATTAGTTTAGTAGCCTTGGAAACACTATATATATTCATAAGTCACACATTACATCATAAAGTTAAAAACTACTACAACAACATATTGTCTCCATATTCCACACTCATATCCCCACATAATAACCCTGCAGGTCATTCATAATTTACTTCTTCACTTCTTGGGAAAAATAAAACATAGAAAAGGGGTGAGCTCAAATTCCTAGTAAGGATAACAATATAGCGGAAACTTTCATAAATAAGAATAAACATTTAAGGCAATGTATAACTAAAACAAAAGCCTTTTAAACTTGAAATTCAACATAGTATGGAAAAAGTAAAATGAAATAATGCCATAAAATTTTTCACATGGATATTCTACTAATCGAATAATCACACGCAATATCAATAACCACTTTCATAATGATGGAATTCATAATGTCAGACTATCATAACCACATAGCCAAGGCCTCGTGCCAAGACTACAAATAAGATTTTGCCAAGGCCTTGTGCCAAGACACTAGTTTGTCTCATTAGACCTACCGATGCATCGAGGAGCTATAGCGGGCTCCACCCATCACTTACTAAGTCCAATGCATTCCCATATGAAAAGGTTTAAACATAACATAAACATTCATATTAAAACTAGCATACGAAATGTCAATACTTTCTCCATAAACCATGAATGGTATAAAAATAACACATCCACAGTAAAACATATCAAAAAACCTTCAATACAATAAAAAAGTTTTGTATCATAATAAATCAACTTCAAATAAGCTTAAAATCCATCAAAGGATGTTGACATAGATGAAATCAAAACAATTTGGGAGAAATATCTCTTTTCTCAAAATCATTGAAAAGTCACACATTTATAAAGGAAGTAATTTAAAAGAGATTTTTGAATCAAAGTGTCTCATACCACTTTGAAACTTTTGAAAAGAAATATAATTTCAAAACATTCATGTTCATATAAATAAATCCTTAAAATCATTTTGAAAACATGGACATTAATTAAAAATATTTAGAACGATAAATCTTTAAAACATTTAAAATTCTGATTTTGATAACGAGTACCTTTCATAAATTCTTAAAATATTTATTTTGAAATCATTTAAAAGTCACATAATTATAAAATAAAACATTTACTTTGAAAATATCCTTATAATCTTGTAAGGGAAGCTTTGAAGATTTTATAACGACGGTAAATAGCCGCCCCTGCCGTATAAGATAAAAAAACATTCTTACCTTAAATTTGTCGAAAAGGTTAAAAGTGCCTTGTTTGGAAAACGACGGAAAGATTCCTTTCAAAACAAATATGGGTATAAATGACATTAACCCATTGTCTAGTAAATAGTAAAATTGTTTTTAAATACATTTTTAAGGAACATGGATGTCGATGATAAAGAGATCCCAGCAGATAATTACGTATAAACAACCTCAGATAATGAAGAGATTGTGAAATAAACCCTTACCTTGTACTTTTCCTTGGTTGGGGTAGGTTAAACTCCTTTATAATGGTGAAATAATTGTTATTAATTTATTCAATAATCATATACATTAATATTATATCATATATGATCTTTAAACATTGTTTTGTTAATAATATCTTAGTATTATCGTTGTTTCGGGTGTTAACTTACTCGTTTTCTTTTATATGTTTTGTTACATAAGACATGTTTGTCATGGATAGGATGTATATTATTCATATACAGAATGATATGAAGTCCTTAAACATTATTTTTAAATTATAAAATGATAATTATACTTGAATGGATACGATGGAGAATGAATCTCATCGCGTTTGTGGAGACGGTAGTCCGTACGTACGCACAAGCGACAATATCATTCTTTTGATATTTAAATAATATATAAATGGATAGTATATCATATATAAAAAATCCTTAACATGTTATATTTATTATTTAAATGAGTTACACATCATTATTACACTCATCCAAATAATAATATATTGAATAACAATTACACCACGACGTGGAGACGGTAAGCCGTACGTACGCACGTATGGTGACATGTTATTCAAATGGTGGATAGAATATTGAAAATGGTTGTACCATATTTATAATAACATCACAGTATATATATGATACTGGAGTTATTATTTTATAATGGTAAAACCAAAGTAAGAAGAAGTGGAAGAAGAAAGGAACTTGGAAAAGGGTGGTGAAATCATTACCTCTTCTTCGGGTTCTTCCTTTTGATTTGATCAAAAGGGCTACATAGGTTGGCTTTCTGATCACACTAAGGCATCTAGATTGTAGTGAGGGAAGTTTAGAGAGTATTTGGGCAGGGTTTGGACGAACCAAAAGGCTTTGAAGGTGTGAATAAATGAGAAGGAGGAGTTCCCTTTTATAAGAGGGGTGAGGGGCACCTTTGGAAAAGCTAGAAATATTAATTTATAATAAATTCATATTCGGTTTATAATGGCTTAAAAGTTGATTATTTAAATGTTACAGTCTTTATGGGTAGAAAACCACTCAACCAATAGAATTTATATAGGTTTGGGCACTTATATTAACCTTATCTTTAAGTATTAACTTTAAGTTAATTAGTTTCACTTTTACAATATCTCTTTGTATTTTTATATTATATGGTTAATAAACATACCATATACATCCAAACGACCCCAAGTGGTCCATTAATGATACACCTAAAATGATATAAGTCTCTTGGCCGAACCTTAGATTTTTAGGAATTTAATATCAATTAATAATATAATATTTGTTTTAAAAACTCTTTTATGTCAATTTTGACACTATTCAATAGTTGATTTTTTTGAAACTCATAACAGAATGATTACTTCAAAAAAAGATAATTAAATAAATCCTAATATGTCATATTATACTATAAATTTATTTTAATTCATTAAAAGTCAAAAATTATATTTATTTTGGTATTTATAATATCAATTATTTTAAATTTTCACTATTATATTAATTACTGCATCATCATTGTGTCATAAATAAATTACATTATGTAATATATAAAAATTATAAATAAAATATCATTATGTAGTAAATCTTTTTAGGTTTCTAATGAATATTTATAGTCGAAACTCCAACATATATAACCCTATGTAAAATTTTTTTCTAAAAGATATATGCTTGTGTCATTTTTGTATTCATTTTAACTTAATTAAAATAAAGTGTCCCTATCACCTACAAGTGGCTCCATGAGGTCCCAAAATCGACCCAAAGATTCCTATGGTCGAACATGTATCAACCAATAGGGTTAAGACACGTTTTAGGGTAATTTAGTATTATTATAATATTATTTTTTAACCCTTATTTACCAGTTTTACCCTTAACCATGGTAAATAAAATATTTACCGCAGTAATTTTTCAAAATGTCTAAAAATAAAAGTTACCTATATACACAATTTGAAAATCCTGATTCCAAATATGGAATCCATTTTTTCAAATTCAAAATAGATAAGTGGCAGAAATTATTTAAAAATTAATTCCTGTTGTTAAAACAAGAAGCTTGTTTTTAATAGATAATAATTATCAAAAGATTGACACTTGTTTAAGTCTGGTTTAATTGTAAAATTATGTGAAATGAGAAACATTATATTAAATCATAAAAATATATTCTAAATATACTTTAAAACCACTCAAATTCATAATTCATCACTATTAATTATTTTGATTAAAAAAGTTGTTTTTAATTAAAATTTATTAATTTTCACTATTCATCAAAATATAAGTGTTATCCAAAAAGTTCCAAAATTTCACCCTAGGATAAATTCGATATTCCGAATCCAAAAATGAAGTCCATTTTAAAATATAAAATATATATAATTTCAAAAATTAGGTATTACTATTCATAACGGCAAGTTTGATTGGTTGGGGTGTGTGTTAGAACTCGAAGTTGCGTACAACACACACTATTGTATTATTCAAAGAGAAGCGTACCGTGGAAGCTTGGGGTGTTAAATTGTAAATTTTTTTATGTCTCCATTCTAAAGAATAAATTTATTTAGTCAAATTAAATATATAAAAGTTTAAATATTGGATTTAAAAAGGGTTCACTATTAAAGTTGGTAAAAGTGCAATACTGAAAATGAATTTGTTCTTTCATTATGTCCAAGAAACTCATACTATGGATTCTAAAATTATAAGGATTATATAAAGTTTAAAATTTAGTTAATACTATTCATAACCACTTTTTAACGGCTTGTTTGGTAAGTTATGGTGCGCTTGAACTCGGTGTTGCGTGTAGTGAAAGTTATTGAATTATTTTGAAGAAATAACAGCCTATGAAATCTTGGGGTGTTACATTCTCCGCTCCTTCAATAAATTGCGTCCTCGAAATTTGAAATTGTTCTTCGAAAATAGAAGGTTTAAAATAGAAAAAATCTTTGTGGGAAAACCCACTTCAGAAATTGGGTGGATAAAATTTAGTCTTAATAACAGAAAAAGAGAAATGAAAGGGTAACCACTAAATTATGATCACTATACGGAGAACATTGGTGGAAATTAGAGGCATATAATTGGAGGAAAAACGTAAATATTTATTGGTAGTGATTGAGGTCATCAATCACAAAAAAGTGTAAAATTTAAGGCCTTAAATTCATCAATCTATGATGATTTAAAATACCATCGGTTCAGCAAAACAAATGGTATTAGGATAACACATTTTTTTGTTTTAATATCCCTTCACTAAAGTATAAGAATTAATTTCTTCATGATCTTGCTTCACAATTGACAAATGAGTTTTTATGATTGTTCCTTAGACTTTGAACCTCATTTTCTCCTCAACTACAAGTCATAGGGGGGATTTTTTGGTGCCAAAATATGGAAAGAGGAATAGAAAACGTAAAGCCCATGGGGCTACCTCATGAAGCTCATCCATAGAGCCCAAAAACATAATGACTAGCATGATGCTACCCCCTCTGTGAAGCCACCATGTAAAAAAGAGGCGGGAGGCTCCACGAACCGGATAGACATTTGTGAAGCCTCCATGGAGTAAGGAGGCAAGAGGCTCCATGAACCAGATTGAAATTTGCAAAGCCGCTGCAGATCTAGGAGGCAAGAGGCTTCGTGCACTGGATTGACATTAGCGAATCTAACATGGAGAAAGGAGGTCAGAGGCCCTACAGTTGTGACAAAATTTCATGTGTATTCATTCCAAGAGACCTATCCTTTGAGGTTCCTCTTTCTTATAAATTCAAGTCTCCCCTCGAGCCCAAAGGATGGATCCTTTGACCTTTCTTCTTCTAACTCTCAAATTGCAAAGAAATTTCTAATCTTTAAACCATGAGCTCTTCATGATATTTTAGCATCATGAAGTGCCTTTCCCTTTTCAAATATTCAACCCCTCTCCAAAATAGGTTGCCCTTTACAAATCCCATGGTCCTTCACGAAGGAAGGGGATCCCCAAGGGGACTCAGGTCTTCGTAGAGAACTTATGCTTCGCGAAGTACCCTCCATGCACATGTAACCCACATACTAAGGCAATGTCACTATGCTTTGAGAAGCACATTGATATGCAATTCTACCATTCATAGGGAACCCTTGCTTCATGAAGAACTGCTCCGTGAAGTTCTTTCCACTTCGCAAAGCACCTTCCATTTTCACCTATGCCCTGTGCCTAGGCTAGGACACGTCACTTCATGAATTATACCCCTTTGCGAATCCTCAACCATACATTGAACACCAGAGTTTCACAAGGCTTCTTTCTATGAACCCCTTTTCTCTACAACTCCTTTTCCCTTATAACCCTACAGGTTTTCACAAAGTGATTTCAATGTCCCCCGGGTGGTGCTTCCCATTGTATTTCTTCGTCGCATGTTTTTTTTGCATAGGAACGCTAACAGATATTTCTTCTTTGCATAGCCAGGCTAACGTGGGCCCTTCATTTGAAAACTCCACAACACCCTGTCACCATAACATTACTGATGCCTTCCCTTCCCCAAGGGTTGGCAGGTATCCGTCATGTAAGTCTTAGGGTGTACCGAGTGAACTCACCCCATTGGGTTGTAGGACGTTAAACTTCTAAGTACCATCTTCCTTAGCACATGACGTTAAACTGTGACCCCACCCCGTTCATCATACGTAGGATATCCCACCTCAGACATTCTCTACGCCCCCTCATCTCCAAAGGAGTGATCTCTTCCTCTTGTGTAATGCGATCCACTTTGTCGAAGTGACACATATTTACAGGGAAGGTAAACCAATTTGGTGTAAGCTCTTACACTTTCTTATAAGATGCAGCATCCCTAATCCCCCTTTCTTTTTCTTGGCCAAAGACCAGAGGGGGGTGGGCACCAGAAACCTCCTCTCTTCCATGCTAAATCCCTCTCCCATTGGGCTTTGTCACTACCCAGGCCTCTATCCTGGAGTAAGTCCCAGTCTCCATCTCCTTGGGCTTTGAACCATGCGTAAGCCCCTGTTTCCTATCTGGGATATGAACTACACATAAGCCCATGTTTCCTCTTTGGGTTGAAAACCATGCGTAAGCCCCTATTTCCTCTCTAGGCTGCGAACCATGTCTAATCCCATGTTTCCTCTTTGGGCTGCGAACCACACGTAAGACCCTGTTTACATTTTGGGCCTCTAACCACGTGTATTCCCCAATCCACTTCCCACAGTTTCACCTTTTGCGATGTGATAATTATCTCTGTGGTGAATCTTTTTTTTCACAGCGAGCATGACTCATGTGGGCTTCAAGTAAGAATTGATCATGACACTTTTCTTGGACAGCCAAGAGTGTGAGTGATGTGGCCCTATTTTTACATAGTTTTTCCAAATCGTTTATTTAATTTTTATCAATTTAATTAATTATTTTGACACTTTTTAATAAATATTGTAATTTTTGTAATTTTATCACTACTTCTCTAAATTAATCATTTTTTATAATTAAATACTTTTTTTACTCCTTTTTTATTGTTTATCTAATTATTCCATATATTAATCTACTTTCTAGTTTTATAATCTTAATTTGTATTATTTATTAACTTTTTTAAATGATTATTATTTGGTTTTCATCTTTATTTGATTCAATCTAATCCAGTTTTTAATTTAAGACATTACCATTTAATTCTTATTTATTTAAATCAATAAACCTTACTTTTTAACTAGTTCAATTATACTTCTAAGTAATTAAGTTTAAGTTAATGTTTAATAAAACAATGTGTTCTTAATGTTAAGTTTCATTTTATCATCTTACTAATTAACATTGTAGTTTAATAACTCTAGTTAATTATAATTATTTTAATATTATATTTTCTGTTAATTATTTGTAGGTGTTCTTCATTTGTTTAGACATAAATTAAATTAATTATAACTTTTATTTTCTTAGTAAATAATTAGTCGCTTTTATTTTTAGTTTGTTAAATAATTTGGTTATTTTTTAGTTACAGTCAATTAATTAGTCCTTAAAAATTTAGTTAATTTGGCTTTTAATTTAATTAATCAATGTTTTATTCGTTCTAATTTTTGTTGTAAATTAATTTTTATTGTTAACATTTTTAATTTTGTACTATCAGTGAGTGACCCACCGATGTCGTTGTCACACCGATTCTTTGTCTCACCTATATTTTAACACACCAAAGTTTTCTTTATTACAATCGGTGGGTCATCACACCATTGTTACAATGTACTGATTCTTTCATCAGTTTTGGTCTCTCATATCTTTGGCATCTTATCTTATTTTCATCTATCGGTGAGTCAATGAATCACCGATATTCTAAATCATAGTCGGTTTCACGTCGTACCAATTGCTTTTTAATATTTTAATTATCCATGGGTCATTTTTTTCTTCCATCAGTTTTCCAGACACCGATACTTTTTTTTATTTCAACTATTGGTGTCTCGTTTTTTTATTTAACTATCAGTTTCTCCCTTTACTTATGCTACCGATGCACAAATCGGTTTCTCTATTTCTCCTCTGTTTTTTTTCTTCTATCATTGAGTCTTGACTCACTGATTCAAACCCTCGCGGTCGGTTTCATATCCCTTCATAGTAGCGTTATTACTATCGATCTCACAACTTCCCTCACACCGATCCACAAATTTCGGTCCTCCACAACTCACCGATCCTTTCAAGCATTTTACCTACCGATGCATCAGTTGCCTCTTCTCACCATCACTGCTTCTCGCCATTTCCCCTGAATCACACAACCATCCACTTCTATAGCTGAAACCAAGTCTTGCCACTATTTTCTTTTTCTTTCACCGTCATTACATCTCTCAACCTGTAACTTTCAACCGAGACAAAATCCAACCTTAAACCCCAACATTCTAGACTCTAACCAGAAAAATTTTTCAACCACAACCAGATTCAAATTAGAAGTGAAATATATATCTTGGGCCTTAGATAAATCTAATCCATAGATCTGACCACTGTTTTGTATGTCGCCGCTGGAGAAGCCGAACCCAAAGTCACCGTCGCTGGAGAGAAACTGTTGCTAAAAGGGAGGGTCGTCACCGCTCTTCGTCCCACGCTTTGGATTTGGAGATCGAATGCTCTTCAGGTAAAGACTCTTGCCAACGGAATTGGGCATGGCCCTATCTTCCGATGTACTAGGAATAACAGATGGTTGCGAGGGGTGATATTTTGGCTCTGAAGAGATCGATCAAGATGCCATAGAAATAGAAGTATCAGAGTTCTGTCGTGACATGCAGGGGTTCGACTGGATCGAAGGCCTGGAATTCAGAGCAGAGAGTCTGGGGGAATTGGAGGCGCGAGGTTTTCTAGTTAAGGGAGTTGATGATGCTTGTCTAGGCTTTGAAGGAGTAGAATGGCGTGAGGCTGAAGATGGATCGGCGACCTCAGGAGGAAGAGAAAGAAAACCCCCAAACCCTTATTCCCTGCTGTGTGCAGAGTTGGGGAGAGGGAGGAATAATATAGAAAAAAATAATAAAAAATAATAAAAATAATAGCAAATTTAAAACAAAAATAAGATAAAATAATAAAAGAAGGTAAAGTTAAAGTAAATTTGACTTTACATAAAAGTTAGCTTTACTAAGTCAAATAAATATAGAATAAATTTTTTAAAAGTAATAAACTTAAACAATTACAATATTAATAACTAAATAAATTATAAATTAAATTACAAAGTTAAATTAATAATGACTGTTAATAATAGTTAAATATTTTGTTTATAGTATGAATATATAATTAATAATAATTATAAATAAACTATGAAATATACTTATTAATCTAAAAATGTTTAATATTTAAGTATTAAATTATAATTATTAAAATAATCTAATTAATGAATTAATCTAGAAAATTAATTTCTTAAATGGTAATAATAAAATTATTGATACAATCCAAAATATTAAATTACTTATTTATTAAAGTTGTCAAACAATAATAAATTAGTTTAAAATGTTAAACAAAAATTTTAGTTTTCATTAACTTAATTGAATTAATGAATTTAATAAACACTTATTTTATCATAGTAATATTATGTGAATAATATTTATCAGTTAAGATATTTATTAATTAACTTTAGTTAACTTGTAACGAATAATTTAATACTTAACTTTTAAAAATTACCATTTTTTATTCTTTGTGTTTGCATTTATTTTACTTATATAACATTGCAGGTTCATTCAAGAGAAAATTTTACGTCAAGGTTCATCTAACTAACTCAGTGGAAGTTAGTTATATGGGAGAAAGTAGTACGACATGCCTGTCGCGGATAAAACACGCGTGTACGATGCTAAAGTGAAGGACTTTTTGTAGTCGGTGGAAGCATGCAGTGACAAGCAACAGGTGATAGTGAGTTCAAAAACTTATGGCAGTAGAACTGAGGGAGAATATCATTCTCATTGCATGACACATCAGATGAGAGCGAAGACTCCCGGGAGCAGAACTGGAGATGAGCAAGGGACCGAGGAGCCCGAGAGCAGAGCAGTATTTGTGGAGTACTTCTTCCCTTTGTCTTTAAATTTTGTACTCTGTCCTTGTATGTTTTACACTTCATTAATCAGTATGATCATAGGTTGAACTTTATAAACTCATGAATTTTAAAACCTTTTAGTTATGATTTTTAAATCTTCATATTCTTATCTTTTTACGAAATTAGAATTAGTTGGTGAGATTGATTCTGTTTTTAATCATTGATCACTCACACTCTTTGTTTACAATTCAAACTTCAATATCGACCGGTGAGGATGATCTTGAATGCATTTTTCAAATATTTAACAACTTAAACTTTGGAAATTTATGGCGAGTTCATTTGCAAATATTATCTTTTAAAAACTCCATGCAGATCAATTATGTTTTAGTGTGGTGAACTCCAAGACTTAATAATCTGCCTGTTGAGTTTCCTAGAGAAGGAAATTCTTCAGTCTTTCTTAAATGGTGATTTGATTGTAAGCTATGGAGAGAACATCCATTCAAACCAGTAGCTTAGAATTCCTGAGTACTTTCTTGATCGTTGTTCCTTGTCTTGCTGCTTAATATTAGTATACTATATTTCTCTAGTATATCATACTTAGAATAAATATTAGTTTCTTTGTAGAAAATCTTGTTTCCTTATTCTGTTTCCATTTCATCAATAAAATAAAAAATATATAAAAAGTGAGAAGATGTTTTCCCCACTGTTGACAATAGTGGGGGTTTAAAATTCAAAAACCTTAGAGAACACTCATCTGCCTTCTCTGTGGATCGACCCTACACTACTATACTAGTATAGGTTAATAAATGTAATTTTGAGGGCCATGGTGACCTCCGACCAGTTCAAAATTTGGCTCCATTTTCGGGGAAGTCACGCACTAATAATATAAGGTGTTAATAATAAAATATAAATATTTTGAAAAAAATAAATATAAAAACTTTGCTAAGAAAAAAATCTGTGAACTTTTGTTGCGTCTGTTGTCTGTTTAAGTTCTGTTTGAATTCTTTTGTGTGTTTGATCTAAAACATTTTAAAAAATGGAATGTTTTGAAGGCTTAAACTACTGCACTGGACCTTACTACATTTGTTGTGGAGATTATGGACATATTTCCTGGAAGTGTGTTTATAATCAGCCACAATAGTTCCAATATGTTGAAGAGAATGAGGAAAACTGTGAATTTAATCCTAAACCCCTAGCTAAAATTGATCTAATTGATTCTAAACTGGATTCTAGGGTGGAACTAATTAAAAATTGGTTAGCTCAAACCTATGAAATTCAACATAGATATTCTCAAGAGCGAGATCAAAGAATGAAAAATTGGAAAACATGTTCTTGGAATTACAACAAAGGGTTAAAGAATAAGAAGAATTTGAAGAGAACGAAAAAGAAAATGTGTATAAAATATTTGAAAATAAAATTGAAGAAGATATTGACTGTGAAACTGGGAAACAAAACATTCACTTCGAAGAATATGAAATTGTTGAACCTAATTTAGAAATAACCAACTCATTAAATAAAGAACACATAATTGAAAATACAATAAATAACATTAATGGAGTTGAGTTGGTAAATTTTACAACTTAATTAAAATAGATTGAAAAGTAATTCCCAGTTCTTTACATCATTCCTACATTGGAGAAAAATCATTGTTTTAGGAGTTTTGAGAATGAGGTCACTCAGGTTGAAGTTAAACTTGAAACTGAAAACTTGAATGTTAAAAACTTTTCACCCAACTTTCTTGTCGTTCTAAACAATGAGCCTGAATTTTATATTGAGTATAGTCTTGATGATAACATTAAACTGGAAGTTACATATTCTCAAATATTTGAACCAAAATTGAAAATTTATCTTCCATGTTTTGAAAATGTAAACCCAATAATTTCTGAAATTTTGTTGGATGATGAGGATGAGGGAATGATATTTGAAGAAAAACTAACTGATGAGTTTTCATTTCCCTGTTCTCATTGTAATCACTTTTCTGAATCAATTTGTAATTAAATGGAAATCAGTGTTTTCGAACTTGAAGAGAATTTTCTTAATTTGAACATTCTGGAAAATGAATTTATTGATACTGAATTGGACATTACTCCTTTTTATTTAAACTTTTTGCAACACTCAAATGACTTGGTTTTAGAATGTGAGCCTTTTGAATTTGAATATGAAAAAGATATTGAGCACACACTTGATTTAGGAAACTTTTATTTGATATAAGTAGTAGATGTTCAATGTGAGTTAATAGATGAGGATCTTTTGGAAGAGATTTTCAATATTGTTTGACCCGAGTTTGTTTTTGATCAAATAAATTATCTTCCTTATTTCTCACTTACATACTAAACTCTGAAGGGTGACGAGCCTTCTTGTGTTACTGATAGTGGTCCAGAGGGAGAATCAGTCTTGAGTTCCATTGTTCATAATTCTATTCAGCACTCTAGTGAATCTCCTTTTGAACTTTCTATTCAGAATTCACCCAAATGCACCCTTGATTTTTAATTTCTAAATTTTGAGGTTAAGAGAGATTGATCTGAAGTTAATGATACACCCTTTGAAGCATCTAGATCTATGTTGTCCCTTCATGAGTATTCAAATCCTTAAATGTTTGAACTTGTCTTGGAAGTGGAGAGAACTATACCCAATACTACTAAAGGGTACTACATAGGCATTAATTCAGGTTATGAGAGTTTGGTTGTGTTTAGCATTAGTGCCCACATAATTCTTTTTTCTGTTAAAAATAAATGGGCCAAACACATGTGGTGGTTCCTTTTATAGAAACCACATCCACCTAGTGACTATGGTTAGTTGCTAGGTGAGTCTAGATGGGGACTATAAACCAAGCGCTATATGGGAGGCAACACATGGTTCTTCTTTTGTGTTAATAAATAAAAAAAATTGTAATTAAATAATTTCTACCTGATGAATTTAAATTTAGTGCTCCATGGGAGTCAACCCATGTTATTTTTTTGTGTTTAATTTTATTTCTGTTATTGTTTTACTTTTAATAAATTCATGTTGTACTGCCATCTGTATGCATTGTCTTTGCTGGTTATTTTTCATTAGTTTTCATGCTTGTGTTTTTAGGATGTTGCTGATTTGTTTATTAAGGAGTGGAGTTCCCATACTGGAGGGAAATTGAAAAATATATTCAGGGAACTACTCAATTCATAATTGCTGTATTTATTTTTCTACTCTTTAATTCTTTATAAAAAAATCATGCTGAGTAAAAAATTCAGTTTGTATTGAAAAAAATCTGCTACATGTGTATTGAAAATTATGCTACATTTTTACTGTATAAAATTATTTTGTATGTCACCATGTTGTGCATAAATTCTGCATGTGCCTCCTTGATGAATAATTTAATTGCATTGTTATTTAAATCTTTTTCAGTGCTTAAAATTAAGTGTGGGGGGTACATGTTGGTCTTTTAAACCTGATTAATTTTGGGGTGTTTGGAATGAAATTTTTTAGGATTGATTAAATATCTAACTAAATAAATTTTTCTACACTTTCTTACACAAAATTAACTGTGTTCCCATACCTTATATGCTACTTTTGAGCTATAATAAAAATCCTTGTCACTTTAATGTGTGTGTCTGGATATGAACCTGTTGATTATTTATTCATTATGGCAAAAAATATTTTTGAACTCCATTGTGATCTTTATACATGTCTTGAATCTGTTTAATTGATTTTTTAACTTAAATTGTTTAATTATTTTACACCATACTTTAGAAGTCAACTTTGGGGACAAAGTTGTGTTTTAAGTGTGGGGAAGGGGGACAATTCTTGACTGTGATAAACTGTGATTAATTGAAAGCCCATAAATTCACAATGCAACTCAAATTTTTTGTAAAAACTGATAAATTTTTTCAAAATTCTATTATTTTTTAGGCTTTATATTGTACTCAATTGGTTCTTTCCTTAGGACAAGTTTCTTTCTGGTAGTTGATAATTTCATAGTACATGAAATTAATGAGTTTGGATGATTCTTGAGTGGTTTTACTTAGTGATTTCATGGAAATTTGGTTTAGGAACTACTTCTGAAAGTGATATGGGTTATTTTTTTTATGGAGTTGTGATCATAACCTTTTTAACTGGAAGTTTGATTCTGATTCTAGGGGCCTCATTCATTTTCTTTTAATTTTTATAAGTAATTGCTTTAATGAGCCAATGTAAATGAGTTTTATATAAATCTTTTGAAACTAGAGTAATTTGGGCATCTGGTATCCCACGATGAGTCTCTGAGACCCTAGATGCTGGGTGCATTTTTGTTTACTATAATCCCTCTGTTCACATTGAATAAGTGCATTGCACAGTGCTCAACACAATTATACATGGCTTGAAAAAAAAAATAAAGTGTCTAGGGTCAAAAATGAGCTCATTAAGGTGAGGGGAATGATGAATGCCAGATGAAGAAGGGATCAAATGGTTTATATGGAAATCATTTAGGTTTTATCATTGAGGTGATTCAAAAAAAATTATTTATTTTTGGAATCTAGAGGAAAAAGTCAAAGAACAAATTTCATTAGTTAAGGCCTTAATTCTATATTAATTTTATCTCCTGTCATTTTCGGACTTAGAACCTGAGCCTGGATTGATGTGAGTCACTAATTTATATCACGTATGAGGCTTGAAATCTTCTTTGATGGATGGTCTTTTATTTATTATTTTCTTTTGAGTATTTGTTTTTGTAGGACCCTGGGACACTCTGAGATGGGAGGGTGAATCATGGTGTCAACTTTTTCTTTTAAAAACAATGATCTTTTTCCCACATTGGTAGGAACTGGTAAAACCTGTATGATAGATATGATCAATAATGAAACATTCACATGCAAAGCGATGACACAACAATTTTTACTTGGTTCACCACTAAGGGCTATGTCCAAGGAGCATACGCCGACAAGTTTTCAGTCATACCTAATTCCACTATTCTTCACTAGTTGTGGATTACAATGGTTTGGTCACAGTCACACTATCACAGGCTCACTGCCTTTATAAAGGTTCAGGGATAGCTCCCTGCATCCCTTGGGTCACTCCCATTGACTCCCCCTATCTCACTGCCTTTGGTGAAGTCAGACTCAGTTTATAGACGTGAAGGTCTCTTCAATAGATTTGCATCGAAGTATTCATCTCCTGTTCGGCATGAAACAATGCTTGCATCAGAGTACTGAGTTGATGCCCTTTTGTATTCAATCTTATTCTTTAGTGAAATAACTGAATGCACTAAATCTTCTTCTTCTCTTCCTTTAATTCCTAATACTAACACCTAAGTGTATTGATATATAACCCTATTTCTGTGCCGATCTGAGTTAAGTTGCATGAACCGTTCTTCTTGTCTTCATAAAGTACAACGAGGGTGTTAAACACCAGTCATGTGTGTGCGGTACCACTTCTCTTCATAAACCCAAATTTTTCACTGTTCTTCTATCTTCGAAAATGAATACATCACCTGTTGCACTGAAGGTATCAAGCAATATTATAGTTTTCATGTATCTCCAAAAGAACGGGTGTACTCCAACAACACCTGGCTTTCTTCACCAAGCCCAGCGCGCAAGTCACATTACGGCGCACAAGTCCAAACCGGCACGCAATTATCACCAAACCACCTACGCGACTCCTACTCCTTCAACTTCAAACCTGCGTGACTCACTACCTTTCTCTACCAAACGGCCTTGGGCACGCAGCCAACGACCATTATAGAACTTCTACTTGCGCGACCACACACCACTTGCGCGACCACCACACCTGCACGATGAGAGCTCCAATTTTCTCCTAAGCATTGATTGCGTGCAGAATGAGGAGGGTTTGACCTATATTTATTGGAATTTTGATAGTCTATATGACGGCATGCAAGTCTCCCCTTGACGCGCAAGTCTTGGTGCGCAGGTCCAACCGCTCAACCCTCTGCCGCGCAACTCACTTGCGCGTTCACACAAATACATGCACGAACTTCTTACCTTTACCATATTTTGATGTTCTGATCTTGAAAAACATATGGAGCACAAGTATCCAATCTTCCTAGGTACCGGCGCGCAAGTCCCTTCTTGACGCGCAGGTCACTTGCGCGACCCACTCAATACTTGCGTGGCCCTTATCCCCTTGCCATTTTTCCATGTTCTGATCTTGAAAAACACTAGGCATGAAAGTTCCCTCTCCTTTGAGTACACAGTGCGCAAGTCTCTTTTCCAAAATCACTTTTCTCCATTTTTCGATTTTCAGGCCCAAAAATTTGGCAAACACTGGGAAACAACACCACCTTGTATCTACCCTTTTTGTTCCACCTCCAGATCATCCATTCCTTTTGTCGACATTCTTGAATCAAGTATGAATCGTTAACCACATCTCTTGAACTCAATCCTTCTTCAACATATCTTTGTATTTCATCACAAACTCCACTAACGTGATTTATATATCCTTTGATAAATTAGTTTTAGCATCATCATATCTTGATACAATGTGAGGTGCATGGCTATCTCAGAATTCCAATCCTTTGCACATTGTCTTCTACTTCAACCGTCATGGCCATCTCAGAATTCCAATCTCCTCTGAACATTGTCATCTTATTCAACCATCATTCTCTACTTCATGCAAATCATATGATTCAATTCTTCAAGAAGTCTCTTGCATGGTTCTCGTTCAACCATGAAGAATGGAATGGTCTTCATCAAATCCATATTCTTCTTTAATCATCCTTAGATGGATTATACCTCACCTTTATTCAATGTTGTAGACAATGTGTCACCTTTGACACAAGTTCTTAGAACTTATGATCAGTACAACAATCATCTGAATTTTCATTCCTCCATTTCATTGGAGTACTTCTTGATCTTCTTCATTTTGATCTTCATTAACAACTATTGACAACAAATACAACCTAATACACCAAGTGGTCCCAACAGTTTTAGGCAATATTCATATGATTAATTCATTTTCTAAGCCTACTGTAATGTTTTTTCCATTGTTTTCAGTGATGGAAATGTTACAGTTTGATCTAAATCATAAAACACTTTACTATTTTTCAAAGAAAATAAAACATGGGATTGTTTGAGGACAAAAAATTCTTATGTGTGGGGGAATTTGATGTGGCTCAAATTTAACATCATTTTGTAGCTTTTTTTATTTAATTTTTATCAATTTAATTAATTATTTTGACACATTTTAATAAGTAATGGAATTTTTGTAATTTTATCACTGATTCTCTTAAATAATCATTTTTTATAATTAAACACTTGTTTTTAGTCCTTTTTTTTGTTTATCTAATTATTATATATATTAATCTAATTTCTAGTTTTATAATCTTAATTTGTGTTATTTATTAACTTTTTTAAATGATTATTATTTAGTTGTCATATTTATTTTCTTCAATCTAATTCAGTTTTTAATTTAACACTTTACCATTTAATTCTGATTTATTTAAATAAAATAACCTTACTTTTTAACCGGTTCAATTATTCTTCTAACTAATTAAGTTTAAGTTAATGTTTAATAAAACAATGTGTTTTTAATGTTAAGTTTCATTTTAGCATCTAACTAATTAACTTTTTATTTTAATAACTCTTTTTAACTCTAATTATTTTAATTTAATGTTTGCGATTAATTATTTATAAGTGTTCTACATTTGTTTAGAGATAAATTAAATAAATTTTAACTTTTATTTTCTTAGTAAATAATTAGTCACTTTTATTTTTAGTTTGTTAAATAATTTGGTTAGTTTTTATTTACATTCAATTAATTAGTCTTTAACAATTTAGTTAATTTGACTTTTAATTTAATTAATTAATGTTTTATTCATTCTAATTTTTGTTTAAAATTAATTTTTATTGTTAACGATTTTAATTTTGTACTATCAGTGAGTGACCCACCGATGTTGTTGTCACACTGATTCTTTGTCTCACCGATTTTTTAACACACCGAAGTTTTCTTTATTTCTATCAGTGGTTCATCACACCGTTGTTGCAACGTACTGATTCTTTCATCAGATTCGGTCTCTCATATCTTCGGCGTCTTATTTTATTTTCATCTATCGGTGAGTCAATGACTCACCGATATTCTAAATCATAATCAGTTTCATGTCGTGCCGATTGCTTATTAATATTTCAATTATCGGTGAGTCATTTTTTTCTTCCATCAATTTTATAGACACCGATACTTTTTTTTATTTCAACTATTGGTGTCTCATTTTTTTTATTTAACTATAAGTTTGTCCCATTACTTATGCTACCGATGCACAGATCGATTTCTATGTTTCTCCTATGTTTTTTTCTTCTATCAGTGAGTCTTGACTCACCAATTCAAACCCTCAAGATCAGTTTCATATACCTTCCTGCTACCGTTATAACTATCACTCTCACAACTTCTCTCACACTGATCCAAAAATTTCCGTCCTCCACGACTCACCTATCCTTTCTAGCCTTTCACCTACCGATGCATCTGTTTCATCTTTTCACTATTACTGCTTCTCGCCATTTCCCCTACATCACACAACAATCCACTTCCATCGCTGCAACCAAGTCTTGCCACCATTTTCTCTTTCTTTCACCACCAATTCATCTCTCAACCTATAACTTTCGACCGAGACCAAATACAACCTTAAATCCCTAAATTCCAAACTCTAACCCAAGAAATTTTTCAACCACAACCAGACTCAAGTTATAAGTGAAATCTATATATTGGGCCTTAGCCAAAGCTCATCCATAGATCTGACCACTGTTTCGTATGTCACCGCTGGAGAATCTGAACCCAAATTCACCATCGTTGGAAAGAAACTATCGGTGAAAGGGAGGATCATCGCTACTCTTCATCCCATGCCTTTGATTTGGAGGTCGAATAATCTCCAAGCAAATACTCCTGCCAATAGAATGAGTCCTGGTCCTGTCTTCGGATGTACCAGGAAGAACAGATGGTTGTGAGGGGCAAGATTTTGGCTCTGAAGAGATCGATTGAGATGTTTTAGAAACAGAAGGAGCAGATTTCTACCGTGACGTGCAGGGGTTAGACTAGATCGGAGGCCTAAAATTCAGAGCAGATAGTCTTGGGTAATTGGAAGAGAGAGGTTTTCTAGTTAAGGGAGTTGACGAAGCCTGGCTAGGTTTTGAAGGAGTGGAAGGGTGTGAGGTGGAAGATGGAGTGGTGGCCTCAGGAGGAAGAATAAGAAAACCCCCAAACCCCTATTCCTTACTGTGTGCCGAGTTGGGGAGAGGGAGGAAGAAGATAGAAAAAAATAATAATAATAAATAATAAAAATAATAACAAAACCAATGTAAAACAAAAATAAGATAAAATAATAAAAGAAGGTAAAGTTAAATTAAAGTTGACTTTACATAAAAGTTAGCTTTACTAAGTCAAGTAAATATAGAATAAAATTTTTAAAAGTAATAAACTTAAACAATTATAATATTAATAACTAAATAAATTGTAAATAAAATTTCAAAGTTACATTAAAAAAGAGTGTTAATAATAGTAAAATATTTTGTTTATAGTATATATATATAATTAATAATAATTATAAATAAACTATGAAATATACTTATTAATTTAAAAATGTTTAATATTTAAGTATTAAATTCTAATTATGAAAATAAACTAATTAATTAATTAATCTAGAAAATTAATTTCTTAAATGGAAATAATAAAATTATTGATATAATCTAAAATATTAAATTACTTATTTATTCATGTTGTCAAACATTAATAAATTAGTTAAAAATGTTAAACTAAAATTTTAGTTTTCATTAACTTAATTAAATTAATTAATTTTTAATAAACACATGTTTTACAATAGTAATATTATGTGAATAATTTTATAAAGAAAATAAAATTAAATAATAATCATCAGTTAAGATATTTATTAATTAACTTAAGTTAACTTATAATGAATTATTTAATACTTAACATTAAAAAATTACCATTTTTTATTCTTGGAATTTGCATTTATTTTACTTATCTAACATTGCCGGTTCATTAAAGAGACAATTTTACATTTAGGTTCATCTAACTAACTCAGAGAAAGTATGTTATGTGGGAAAAACTAGTGCGACGTGCCTATCACGGATAAAACGTGTGTGTGTGGTGCTAAAGTGATGGAAATTTTGTAGTCGGTGGAAGCATGCAGTGACAAGCAGCAGGTGACAGTGATTTTAAAAACTTTGCGGTAGCAGAACTGAGGGAGACTCTCATTCTCATTGCATGACACATCAGACGATAGTGAAGACTCTCTGGAGAAGCACTGGAGATGAGCAATGGACCGAGGAGCCCGAGAGAAGAGCAGTATTAGGGGAGTACTTCTTCATTTTGTCATTAAATTTTGTACTATGTTCTTGGTTGTTTTACACTTCTTTAATCAATACGATCATAGGTTGAACTTTCTAAACTCAGGAATTTTAAAACCTTCTGGTTATGATTATTGAATCTTCATATTCTTATCTTTTTATGAAATTAGAATCAGTTGGTGAGATTGATTCTGTTTCTAATCTATGATCATTCACAGTCTTTGTTTAAAATTAAAACTTCAATATCGACTGGCAAGGTTGATCTTGAATGAATTTTTCAAATTGTTAACAACTTAATCTTTGGAAATTAATGGCGAGTTCATTTCCAATTGTTATCTTTTAAAAACTTCTTTCAGATCAATTAAGTTTTGGTGTGACGAACTCCATGACATAATCATCTGCCTGTTGAGTTTCCTGGCGAGGGAAATTCTTCAGTATTTCTTGAAGTGTGATTAGATTGTAAGATATGTAGAGAACATCCATTAAAACCAGTAGCTTAGAATTCCTGAGTAATTTGTTGATCATTTTTCCTTGTCTTGCTGCTTAATATTAGTATACTGTATTTCTCTGGTATGTCATACTTAGTAAAAACTTTAGTTTCTTTGTAGAATATATTATTTCCTCATTCTTTTTCCATTTCATCAATAAAATAAAAAATATATAAAATGTAAGAAGATGTTTTTCCCACTGCTGACAATAGTGGGGGTTTAAAATTCAATAACCTTAGAGATCACTCATCTGCTTTCTCTGTGGATCGACCCTACAATACTATACTATTGTAGGTTAATAAATGTAATTTTGAGGGTCGTGACGACCTTCGGCCAGTTCAGTAATCCCTAAACACCATCTTAAACTATGTGTACATTGATCCTTTCCAAGGAAAGGTACATAAGAAACCTTCTTGAGGTTCAATCCCAACACCTATTGGTCATGACCCCCTTTCACTTCAGTTCACCAGATCATCTCAAACTACATGGACTTTGATCCTTGACAGGGAAAAGTTTGTAGGAAACCTCCCCAAGGTTCAATACCAAAACCCATTAGTCCAAACCACTCCAAATCGGTCCACCCCTGTCCTGCATTATGTTAAACTATATGCCCCTTTTTTCTTGCATGATGCTAAATTATCCCCTATTCAGCGTTAAGCTGTTGTGATCCCCGTCTAGTGGTAAGTCATTGTGATCCCAATTCAGTGGTAAGCCATTGTTAACCCAAGTAGTGGTAATCAATTTTTAACCCGAACCTAGTAATAATTCATTGTCATCCCTTTCATTGGGACCCACATCTTTGGTCTTCCCTATTGGCATCAGACCAACTCAGTCTGCTAACCACACGTAAGCCCTAGTATATCATCAGGTCGTTGTCCACTATGCACACCCTAATACTATGCCCCATCATAAACTACATGGATTTGATCCTTTCCATGGAAAGGTATGTAGGAAACCTTCTTAAGGATCAAGTCCATCACCCATGTCTCATCCTGGTATTTCCCTCAAGATTATGTGATTTGGGAAGGTCATTCCCTAACCCGAAGAATCCACTTCTTCCAGGTTCCATCCATATGGGTTGCCTCTTTAGGTGTCCCCTCTCCCTTCCAAACTATGTGTACTTTGATTACCTACCCCAAGGATATGTAGGAAGTCTCTTAGAGGCTCAAGGACAATATCACTATCATTCTCACATCGGTTCTATTTTATTATTCCTCAACTCTCAACCCTCCATCACCCATCCAGATTCTCTCCCAGGCCACCACGTCCTAGTGGGATCATTCCACCTCATTTCCCATTCCCTCTTGCAGCAATCGGGTAACTAGTCATGCATTAGCCCAAATATTTGTTCTCTCTCTTGAGGTTTCACCCCTCTTATCTACTCTCACCATTGTTCTGATCAGTCTGATCTGTCTCTGTTAGACGTTAAACTCGAGGAATACCATATCCTAAATATGGTAAGAAAAGGAAAACCTCATTGAATTTCCTATGGAATATAATTCCCCACACTCGGCGTGGGATGCCTCGGGCTTCTGCGCCCTTGAGAAGCCCTATAATAATGGGAAGAAACCTATACATGCCAGTGTTCCAACGTCCAAACATGCCAGTGATGTCCAGCATGACTACTCCCCAGACTGAATGTTGCTACCTTGACCGGGCCCCTTGAAATGTACCCACAGAGGTAGTGTAATTAACTGGTGTCCATAAAGATATGAAACTGGGAAGATTTCCTCAAACAACAACTTAAGACTCTAAGGGAGGCTCGTACTAGGTGAAGACTTCCAAGGATGAATCCATGGAAGGAGGAACTAATATCCCATCATCCCATTTCAGTCTAGGAGAAAACATCCTTAAATAAGAGATGGATGTTGCCAGCCTTTGGAAAGTGGGAATATGGGGAAATAGTCTATGCATCCTCGTCCTCCTTGACAGATAGATATGTTCCCCGACAAAGGAGTCAAAAACAGAAATAAAACATTATTGACCATTAAAATTTATGTTATTTAAAAAATGTATAATATGAAGGTGATTTTTTAGATGTTATTGAAAATATAAATAAATTTATACATGATTTAATTTTTAATAATGAATTTTTGATTGTGAAGATGATCAAAATAATGTTATAGATATTGAAAGATAAAGAAACAGTCATCCAATGACTATGATAAGTTACTAAAATATAATTATGTGTTTCATGTTTGATGTAAATACCATCAATGTATTGATAAATTTATTATTGAACATGTTAATATATTATTTTCAATAGAAAATAGAAATAAATCACTTATTAATGGGAATGTAATTTTTATGCGTAAAAAATATTACCTTTTCACCTCATGTCCCTAAAATTGAAATCAATAAGGTTTTAAATAATGTGTGAGAAATTAAAAAACATGTAAGGAAACTGAATTTATTTTAAATAAAGTAAATATCTTTAATGTGGAATGATATTTGTTATAGAATGTTACAATATACTTATGATCATTTGATTGAGAAATTATGATAATATTCCAAAATCAATGATAGTAATATTGACATTATTTATATTTATTGTGTGAGTACATATGACCAGATGGAAATTAAAAAATATTATTGTTATTTTTTTGTATGGTTATATTGTTATTCATGAGAATAATAAGTATTGAATAATTTCAAGTGTAATATTTATTGAATATTTCTGAAATGAAATAAAAGGTGAATTTATCCATTTATCATTTCCCAAAAAGAAGCTTCATACATCTAAATCCGAGTTTCAAATGTTTTTTCATACGTATAAATTATATAATGAATGAGTTGGGTAAGACCCTTGTTTTTAGTGGATAAGATATGTTTCAATATTAAATCATCCTTAGAAATGTACTTTTGAGGAAATTATAATAATGAAAAAAATTCAACAAAATCCTATATCAAATTTAACTCAACCACAACCCCTATAGTGAAAAAGTTTTTAGATGTTAAGTAAACTCAAGTTAAACAGAAGTAATTCTATAATAAACAAGTGGAAATATTTTAAATCATTAGGTGATTTTATGAAAAACCCCTAGATAATATATTTTCAGGTGAAATTTTTGTCTCTTATTCGATGAATACTATCTTAAATAAATATAAATTATGTGACCCAATAGTTCTTGATCCTAATCATGTTCATCAAAAAATATGTTATCCTCACAATCATGATCCAAAATAGAAATTATTTCATTTTTTCTAATTTTTTAATGGAAATATATTATTCTTGGTTTCATACATTCAAGATTTTATTTACACTTCATTTAAATTCATCAATATATATATTATTGTTTTATAACAACCCATATTTTTTAGTAAATTATTTTTATTAATTAAATATATTATGAGTATATTTCCTTCCAAACAATTATAAAGTAGTAGAAAAAATATGATAATTTAATAAAATTATTTAATATTACTACTATATGGTAACAGTTAAATTAATAGGTATAAATATAGATAAAAAAATTATAATAACTATATAAACTTGTATAATTAAACAAAGGTTATTTTATTCTTATAGAGAACTAGATTATTAAAAAAATATTTGAAGGATTTTATTATAATTTATTTTCACCACTTTTTAAAATAGAATCATATTAAAATTGGAATGTTTTTAATTTAAATTTTCCAATTAGTTAATAGGTTTAACATTATTTTCAAATAATAAATTTACCCACATAATTATTACTCAGTATGATAAAAATGTTTTTTCAAAGGATTGTAAATTTATAACTATTGTGTATTTTTAATAAAATTGATCTATTTTAAATTATTACTCTAATGAAATCTTTTATTCTTACAAGAAAATAATTGAAACTTATTTAATTGTTAAAAAATGTTAAATTCACTTAATGGTCAAATTTAGTAAAATTAATACTAGTTTTCCGACACATTATATTTTTTAACATAAATGTTAATTTTCTCTAATTCTAAAATTTAATTAGTTTACATGGAGTCCCAATATGAATGTATCAGGTTAAAATATTCTTTTACAGGCCATATTAAATTTATATTAATAAAATCATAACAATGATTAGTATTTTATAAATATTATTATCTGTTAAAATGTGGAATCTCATGTGTTTAGAATTATTTTAAATGGAATGGATGTATAGGGTTTTTAAAATACCATTGTTAAATTATAAATTCATAACTATTTGTCTCATAAATATTTTCCCACCTTATCCTCCCAATAATTATGCAATACCATTCTTACCTCTTACCTAACATTCTTTTCCAATGATTTTTTCCTCTTTTCCACATATAAAAGAATCACACTACCATCATTTTCAAGTACACACCATATATACCAAAATTCTCATGATAATATACCCAATTTACATATATTAATTCCCCCAATACATTTTCATCACCAATATAGTTTAAAATGTTCATCAATTTTCTCAATTCCATATGATATTTCAAAATAAGATCCAAATTCTCAGCGTAAGAATCACGCACATTATGTTCGTTTTTTATTATTCAAATACACCCTCCCCCAAGACAATTATAACCATATTTCTATAATTAAAAAGTTATAAATATAATACTAAAGTGTAATTATATTGATTTTAAATCATTATATTTTCCTCATATTCAATTGAAAAAAGTGAAAATGTTTCATATGGGCATGTGTGGACTACCACATCCATGAACCACAAGATTAATTTTTAATAACCACCATTCATAAATGGTAAATGGGAATAGTGAATATATATTTTATATATTTCATTGTTTATATTCAGTAAATATATAATAGGCATTCTATATGTGATATTATAAATAGGCAATTGTTGTAAAACTAAATGTCTAAAACAAATATACTAAGAGGAAAAGGTATTAATTATAAATGAAAACAATATTTTAATTTACTTTATTCTTATAAATATTCACAATTAAAAAGTATAACATTTATAACATTAAATTAATGTCATTTCACTTTGTTGATAAAGATATTGTTACAAAATTATCTCTTCTATATACATACTCCCACATAGATTGTAGCATTCTCTTGTTGGGTTGGTTTAATCACCTATATGAAAATTCCATTACATTTATAACATTTATGGAATCTAAAGCATATTATTGGATATTAATAAGTAGATTATGATATTATTATTTTTTATTTGTACATGTTAGTATTTAAATCAATAAATAAGATACTAAAATTAATTTCGTCAAAATCATGAAAAAGTGATTTTTTTGCAATATATTCAACACAAACCATAAATAAAACACTCATAAAATATATTTATAAGTTTATAAAATATACTAAAACATAAATTCCATAACCTTATATGTTCTAAAAATGATGAAGATTGGAAATATTTTAAATAACATCATCGTGATGACAAAACTAGTTCAAAATGGCTAGGATTACTCACACACAATATTTAAAAAGTGTAGGAACTAAATAAAATACATGTAGAAAAATTATAAATAATTGTGTATGGATATGAATAAGGTAATGAGATTTTTTATTAAAGTAATTATTATTTTTTCTATAGGAGGTTAATGTACTTACATGTAAATCATGTGGTTAAGGTAATAAGCATTGTTAACTCATATCACTTTCATTAAGTTATGATGTTATAGTTTCAATGATTCACTATTTTAAATGATCACCTTCAATATTCGAAGTCCTTTTTATGTCCTTTTTTATGTCCCCTGTGAAAATGATATATAAATTCCAATAACTTAACATTAATTATTTTATTTTCTATATAATTATAATATGTTCTTCCCTTAAGTGTTGATTGATTTTAAATAGATTCCTCTTTCAAGACAATTATTCCAATTATAAAAGTTCTTCTAAGTTATTTTGAAATCAAAATATGTTTCTATTAATGTGAACCTTATAAATTACTTTTTGAATATAATATTTCTTACTCTATTTTATTATATATATTCTATTATCAATTTAATCACAAAATTATAACAATTATCAATAATTTTATGTTTTATAAATCACCCAATAAATTATTTTATGAAGTTACTCTTTTTGGTGATTAAATTTTGGTATCGATATATCTGGGTTTTGTTTTTATTTATTTCATACCACTTGAAAAGTAAGAAGAAAATCATTCTTATTTTTAGGATAAAAATTTGTTGTGATTTTATGTTTTCCTATGGAACACATGTGTATTTAAAATCATTAAGTTTCACAAGGTACCTATATATATATATCTAATACATTTTGAAAATAATTACACGGCATTAGATAATAGTGAAATGAGTAGCAATGCATGATCAAAAATGGGAAACTATTCTTGTTGACTGATCCACTAATGGAGATAGGTTGTGATTCCTTATCCACTATAGGAAATATGTGGTTATTCCAAATCCATAATGTTGTATTTTGATTCAAATATTGGATAAAAAATCTTTTGAAATGTTATTTTTCAATTATAATTGGTGAATAATGAATGTTTTATGATTTCCATGTCTTTAAATTGTGTTATATGTTTTTATATGAGTTTATTTTTTCTCCTCTCATTATATATGAAGCATTTTAATGATTAAATGTTTTTTTAAATTATAATTCTTACGTAGTTATGGTTTTTATTATTCTTATCATCTCAGCCTGGGTAACATGTTGATATTATTATTTCCCTTAATGAGAATTTGAAACCAACCCTTTCTTAAGTTTTTTATGTAAAAATTATGAGGTTTACTTGGGATATATTTTTAAGATGAAATAGTGTAAGTAAAATATGTTAAAATGTTCAGAATAATTATAAAATAAATTTATAATGTACTCAATCTCTAAAAAAATAAACCCTATTGATTCTTGTGATGTTGAGTTTATTATCAAATTTCATTTTTTAAATATGAAACTGATGTTGAATAGAGTCAATTTTATAATGGGTCACCTCAATTGGTATATTTCTAAAGTTTTTATATTTGTATATTATTATTATTATTATTATTGAGGAAAGAGAACATTATTGAAATGGGAGGATATAGAATCTATTTTATGGGAATATTTCAATAAATATTTTTTCTTGAATAATTTTCAACAAATTAATTACATAATAATGTTGGGGAAATTGATGGATTTGGATGAAAAGTATGATTACTAAATTGGAAATAATCAAGAAAAAATCAATAGACTAGTCAGTTATTCCCCCATCATCATTTCATATCCTATGATTATAATTGAATGATTCATTAGATTCCTTAAACCAAGTCTCTTTTGGAAAATAAATATAAACTAAATTTTTAGTAGTGAAGAGATTTATGAGGTCTACTTTTGGACAAGATGAAAGCTGGAGACTCTCATTAATATACTGAAAAAATGGAAGAAAAAATTCCATGGGAACCCAAATAAAAAATCTAAAAAAAGAGACAATATTCAGCCTTATTAATTCTATAAATTTTTGAAGAAACAAGAAATATATTTGAAAATTGTGACAATAAATGTTTTAAATGTGGTAGAGATAAACATAAATCACATGAATATAGAAATTATACAAGAAGATTAACCAAATAGAAGAATGTCCCCACTAATGTCCTACAAATTCTTTAATGTTTCAAATGTAGGTAGTTTAGGAATTATGAGAAAAAATTTCCTAACCCCATAAAAATGAAGACAGTAGTCCCCAAAAACCTTCTTAATCTATAGAACATGGATAAACCTATGTAATCACTACCATATAAGTGTATTATGATAATGATGATATGAAAGGTGAACTAATCCTTTGGTAAAAAAAATTAATTCTATATTTGTTTCTAGAACTTCACATTAATTAATATGACACAAATTTACTAGGAATGTTGAATCCTTACCTCAAGAAAAGGATTTGGGCTATCTTTGAAAACACAAGGTGTCATGATTATTTCATCAAATATATATAAATTATCACTAAACTAATTTTTCTGGAAGATAGTTCCTTCGTATCTAATTTACCTCCCCTTGGTGTAATTTGACATAATATTGGGTATGGATTTTTGATCCTTACTGAGTTCCCATAATAATAATTGGGAGAATTATATCTCATTTACTATCTAAGATCATCCTATACTGAATTATAAACTTAAGAATGATATTAAAATTAAATAAAATTCTATAACATTTATTCGGATGATGGAATGAGAGGATTTTAGTTAATATAGATATATAATAAGTTAGTATTGATAACATGGCCTTTGTATAGGAATATACTGATGCATTTAGGAATGAATGTCCATGTCTTTTCCTATAGTGCATTGTTGAAATTTTTATTAAACTCAAACCTAGATCTATACCTATCTTAAAAAATGTATATATAATGGACCCAACTAGATTAGAGGAATTAAAGAATTATCTATAAAGAATTTTGGCAATTTTTTTATCCACCATTGTGCTTCAACAAAGGAATCATAAATCATCATTATTGAGAATTAATTTTTATCATTGTGCCTTTCCAATAAATATAAAAATCTTAACAGGATAATAATTAAGAATAAGTTTCATTTACGTTGTATCGATGACCTTCCTAATCAACATAGACGAGCTTTTTACTTCATTAATATTGATCTACAATTTGGATATCATCTATTAAGAAGCAAATGTATTGTATTTCTAGAAAAAATCTATTCGACTAGGATTTAGAAACTATGAATTTGTAGTGACTCTATTCTAAATGAAAAAATATTTTTCTATAATCTTGGATCTAATTAATAGAGTTATAATATACCACCATGATAAATTCTTAGTTTTCTATATAGATGATATTATTAAACACTCAAGGAGATAAGTAGAGCATGGATATATTTTTTTATATTATTTTTAATACATTGAGAAAATCAAAAATGTATTCCAATTTTAGTATATTACAATTATATATGAAGAAATTGTCTATAGTGGCCCCATAATTTATTACATGACTATTACTTCATTTTTAATATAAACAAAATAACATTGTTAAAATATAAGATCCAAATACTTTGTGTCATGGGAAAATTATGCTCATACATTTTTTGTACGTAATTAAACATAAACATTTATTTCAAGCCTTCTTATTTGTAATTAAGAAATATAATTCTCTCCTTGTTTTATGTAGTCACCTGAGGATATACATCTATGAAATTGGGTGAGTTATGGGGCAAGTAAGTGCGGGAATAAGGTCCATGGATCAATAATAGATGGGATAAATTTTCCAAAATAATCATATATTAATCTTAATATAATCATCAACATCATTAAAGAATCATTTAATAATTAATTAAATTTGTTGGTGGATAAAAATGAAACATCATGTCATAGTGGTCAAATACCACAAATAGTTGTGAACAAAGCTGTATTCTTGTTCACAAAAAAATATATGAATAAATCTTTACAAAATTATTGTGAAAAAATTTAGATTAATGTTCACACTTAATTAACATAATCTCACTGGATACATCACATTATACAATTCATTTTAGGGCTATATAATTCCAAGACCACTCATCACATCATAATATTCACACAATCATACATGAGACAAAGAAAGTATACCAATCTAAGTCATGAAATAACAAATGGAAAGGAATTGTTTTTGTTATAATTTAATAAATAATACTTACATTAATAAACTTCTAGGGTTACCAAATGAATAATGGAAACATATTTAGTATAAGCATAATCATTATTGGTCAAATAAAAAATAGCGGAAGAAGAATCAAATATGTTCTTTGGAAGGAAAACCATTTTTTGGAAAATAATTATATTTGTCTTAAAAATAAATGTGGAGACATACATACCCAAATAAATAAAATATAATAATAATGAAATGATATTTGAGAAACATTATAAGACTATCCATACTGAAGGTATCTTGAAAGAGTGATAACCCACATAAAATGAGTTAGGTTCGAGAATCCCATTACCTTAAATTCAGATTTATTTATTCTATATTACTCCTCCATAATAATAAAAAAATATTTATTAAAAAATATAAAATGATTTGAATTTCATTAATTTATTTCACTATTTATAAATTAGTATAATTTTATTATATTTCATATAATCAGTTGTTGATGCTCATGCATTTTGAAATCATAATTCCCATAACATTATCCCATTTCACCTGCTTTCTCTATTTTTAAGAGTTAAATTATACAAATGTATAATTAATTAAATAATATGAAAATAAATATATTAATAAATTTATATATAAAAAATAATTTTTTATCTAGACATTATGTCATTGAGAAGGAATGATGCTGGAAACATCATTGTTGCCGGTTAATAGACTGTTATCAGAAATGTCTTCTAACAGAGGATAAAGATAGTGATCAAATATAAATAATTAAAAAATTTGACTATTAAAGTAGGTTAATATCACAAATTTAATTTTAAAATTGACCTAATTAATCTTATATATTTTGGATTTGAAATTGATAGAGGGAGAGAGGAGGGAAATATGAAAAAACAAAGATATGTTCAAAATATACTCTTCTTGGTGTTGCTTCCTTTATACGAAACTAAAATCCCATGAAGATTGGAGTTTTGTAATTAGGTAACATCCCTATAAATTCTTAGAGGGTCAATAGATAAATATTATATTGATATTTGTATTTTTTATGAGTGGGGATTCAAGGGGAGAGTAAGGTAGGTTATTCATACTTGAGTAGAGGGGTGTTCTTAGAATAAAATAATGAATAAATATCAAATCAATGGTAAAACATATAATAGTGATTTTTTTGAAATATAAATAATATATTAAAATAATATAAGTCTTTTAGGACATAAAATACCTTTATAATTCTAATTCACTTAGTTTATAAAAATTGAAATTGGAAAAAATAAAAATTATTATTTTTAGGGAAGACATTTGATGTTTTTTTGAATTTTTTTGGGTTTGGAAACTAGGATTATTGTATTTTAATGAATCATTTAAAAAATTAAATATATTTTTTCCAAAAATTATTTTATATAATTCATTCTTTCATTATAAATTCATGAATGATGTGATTTAATATATACCAATTATGAGAAAAACTGATATTTTACAATTCTATTGAAAATTAGTTAACTTCAATAAATTATGAAGAAATAACACTTGGAAAACATAGATGCATTGACTATAAAAATGATATAAATTTTATCAAAATAAATTTCAAATATAGTTATATTTATATTATAGTATAAAAATTATGATTTTGACAAAATAATTTAAAATAATGTTTATTAAAAAGTGCTTATATTTTCTTCATTTTTTTGTTTCTGATATTATTTTCTTTATTTTACTATTTATATTTTCTTAAATTATTCATTATAACTATTATTTATATAAAAATTTAAGATTTTATGGTTGAATTAATATTCCAATGTTCAGGTTACTAATATCAATGGTCTACTTATTATTCCCAATAGTGAGGTTATTATTCTAATAGTCACATTACCTTCTATAAAAACCACTACATTAATTAATTAATTTATCCTAAAAATTACACTTATTTTAGTATATTTACATTATCTATAATTTTTATTAGTTTATTAATTTATTATTACCTTATTGTTGTGTTTTTTCTAGGAGGGGTTATTCTAGTATATTGGGGAAATCCGTGTTTTACCATTATAGTTTCTCTATTTTTTATATTTCTCCTAATGTAATATTTTGAATTTTAACACTATTAGACTTTGACTAATGTAACTATTTCTATTGACAAAATATTTTTTTGGTTTTTATATATATTTTATGTGTATAATATTGTCAAATATAGTATTATAAACATTTTTTTATTAAAAAAATAACATTTATAATCTATGGGTTTTCACATTCTTCCCCCCTTAATGAATTTTTCCTTAAAAATTATACAAATATTCTTTTTTAAGCATATTCGAGGTAAATTTTGTTTCATTATTTGTTCTAGTTTCCACATCACCACTTATTTTATATGGTTCCTATAAAATACATTAACTCTATGATTTTTTTATTAAAAAGAAATTGGTCTCTAGAGTGAAATATCTTCATTAGATTCCCATTATTAGAGATTTAATTCTAAAATTATACCACCTCCATATTCAGTAAGTGTGAGGGATAATGTATGTACTTCCTATGGAGAGATATATAGAACACATCATGAACTTGACCAATATTTATTAGAAGTAGAAGTGGATAAACCACTATGCTTATGTGATCAAGGATCTCAACTAGTACAATGTATCATGGGTTTTTCTTCACCTTATTTCCAAACAACATGATTCTCTTCTATGATGATATTTAATGAAAAACATTATCTCTAATATCAATCTCCAATTTCATCTATCTAATATCATCATAAATCTTCTACCAAATCTAAGCAAATTTTATATGTTGTTTGACTACGTGAACATTCCTTGTCATATCTTTCATAAGATTTGGTCCAAGTAGATTTTTTCTCCATCATCATTCCAAGAAGTTTGAATTATATATCACTTACATAAAGTGCTTCATATGGAGAATTTGGAATCCTATTTTGGATTTTGTTGTTGTATGAGAACAAAAATAGTGGAATATGTTTACCCATTCATCATTTAGATTATATTGAGAAATCTCTTAGTATGTCCTCGAGTTTCAAAATAGTATTTTTATATTAGTGCTCAGTTTAGGGGTGATAGGTTCTAATAAAATTCAATTCAATCTCCAAAGAATGCTGAATACATATCTATAATGTATATGTGAACAATGAATTGGTATTATAGATGATAAAAAGTGTAACCCCATTCATCCTCACTACTTATTTTATGTATGTCCCGGGATGTTGTTCTAGTGACAATTATTTTTTAACTGGGATAAAGTGGGATTTCATATTGATTTCATCCACAACTACCCATTGCACATTATTTTTTTGCATGTATTAAGAAGACAAGTGACAAAGTCAATGTTTCATTATACCATTTTCAAATGGGTATTGGTGACGGTTGAGTCATACCTTTAAACTTCTATCACTTTTCAATAACATTCTGACATACCGTGAATGTTGAGGTGTGCTAATAAATTACCATCGTCATATTTCCCACTGTAAGTTCTCTCAAAGAAAATGATACATCTTAGAACTTAAAAGAATTATATAGAATGATGACTTATCCTCATAATACAATATAACTTTATTTATCTTAGGTTATATAGGCATAAAAAAATTTGTTCCAAGTATAATGAAACCATCCTCATCAAAGTGGGATTCATGTATATTCCCTTCCATTAATACTTTCACCATCATATGAATCTTTAGATAATAAATTTTTCCTCTATGATATTTTATTTGATTGATGGTTCGGGAATCATATGAGAAATTTAGTATATATATCCTTTCATTACAATTTCCAGATCCATCCTTTTCATATTAGTGAAGATAGGGCCTTTCTCAATCAATATCATGGATAGAGTATCATGTTCATATTTCTAAGATAACTAAGAACCATTCATTCCATTATTTCATGGTATTTAATATAGTAATCATAACTCATGATTTCCTCTAACCATATACCTTGATTCATATTTGGATCCATCTATGTGAACTTTTATTCTATTCCCTTAGGATTAGTATATATATCACACATTTCATCATAGAAGTTGTTTTAAAAAATCATCAATGCAATGATCATGGATACTTACTATAGATCAAGTATTGGGTAGTTTTTCACATGGATCTTCAAATTTATGGAAGCATAGGTTGTTACATTGTCATTATTCCAGAGTACATAACCATAGGCTTTATTTAAAGAATCACTTTATATCAAAGAACATTATCCAATTTTTGGTAGTGTGAAGAAAGTCATACTAATTAGACTCTACTTGAGATCTATAATTCTTCTATTATATTATTTAATCCATGAAAACATTATCCTTTTCTATGTTTACATAACTAGAATTCTAACATATTCTGATAGTTTTATCACAATAAATCATTAATACCCTTATAAATCAATGAAAATAGGGATTTCAATGAGACTAGTATGTCTAGTTCATTCCATTATTTATTTTGTATTCAAATGGACTTCAGAAAATCCTTCACATGTGATGATGTTCCACAATAAATATACATTATACATCCAAAATTACCACTTTATAAACATAAAATAATTTTTTTATTTCTTTAATGGCTCCCTTTAAAATCTTTATATGATCTTCATGTTCATATTTTATCTTAGATTAAATTATAATATCATTGATAAAAAACACAAAACATTTGTCATGGTATACTATGAATGTTATATCCATAACAGCCATGAATATTTTAGGGGAATTAATATGTTAAAAGTGGATCACTATGAAATCATTGTGTCTATACCTATTATAGAAAATAGTCTAATAAATATCTTCCATCATTACCTTATGGCGATGGTATCTAGAATGAATATCCACCATTGAGAATTACATATATCTATGTAGATTAATTAACAATTCATCCATTCTAGGTATATGATACATGTTATTTATTTATATTATTTGATCACTTGATAGTTGATATATAGCCTCATTGATCCATCACTATTCTTGGAAAAGAGAACTAACTCATCCCAAGGTGATTCCACTAGGGAATATGAACCTTTAGTCAACATTCTCTTGAAAATACTTATTTCACTCCACTAATTAGATTCATTCCATATTATAGTGGAATTTTGAGAGAGCAATGGCTCTAGGTATAAGTTCTATTGTGAAGGGTACTTCATTATCTTGGGAAATTCTAGGTCATTATTTAGATAATATATCAGTACATTCCCTCATAATTCTGATTTTCTCAAGGATGATAATTTTATTTAACTCAATAATTTTGGAAAATCATTCTTCTTCATTGGGAATCATTGTCAACACTATTTAGGGGTTTGAATACGGGAATTCATGGTATTAAATTCATTTAAATAGGATCTTGGGATGGATTGAAATATGAAATAAGATTTCCTTTTCAAAAAAGGGTACATGTGAACTATATAACAAGATTCAATCCATGACTAGTTTAGCATTGAATTACACCATGTGAAGGATGGAAACATTCACTAGAAGAATCATCCCACATATCCTAATAGTGGGTGATACTATAACATGGGTTTCAATGATTTCACCAAAAGGTGTTTTTATAGATATCTATACTATAAGGTATTATGGTTTTAATTGAACAGTTCTACCAAAATTGATGGATATAAAGGAATGTATAGAACTAGAATAAAATTAATATTTTTCCATTCATGAGTGAATATGAATTGTACCTTTTAAGTCATTTTTTCAACTCCACTTTTGAATTTCTGATTGAATTTTCTTTACCTTTCTCTATTAGATTTAGTGGATGCTGATGTTGATAAGCCTCAATGATCCATAGGTTATTGCATTACATTTCATTGTGTGCTTAATCCCAATAGTTGAAGCATTGAACCATGCATTATGTATTATGAGGTTCTTTCCATTACTCCATCATCTTGGATAACTTCATCTTGTCTCTTCAACATTCATGAGATTTGTGTCCTTATCTCCTACACTTGAAGTATTTCCCAACCACTTTAATAAAATTGCTATGATTATTCTTACCATATTTCAGATACCTAGGTTGTTTGATCGACTTTGATCATTTTTTATTTGACCCACCATCTTCAGTCATTATTATTCTCTTATCATCCCTTATTCAGTGGACCAAACTCGAAACACCATCTCTACATTATTAACACATCAATCCACTTCTTTATAACTTCATAAGTCTATGATAGATAAATCATTTTAGAGGTGTGGTTTTTGACCAAAAAATAATCTATCTATACTACAATAATTATTGATACAAAATCCCAGTGTTTATCTTGTAATCTTTACGATGAGTTCTTTATAACTCATAACATATTCAGCTTCCTTTTTCTTCAGCTCTATGAAATTTCTCTACATCATTATTAGAATAGATCAAGGGAGATAATTGTTAAGAAATAATTTAATAATGTCTCCCCATTGGATCTCTTCCATTTCATCCTTCTTCTAGGGGTTCATTATCAATGAACATCATTGATTGGATTCCCTATCTAATTGATTAATGGTTAGAGTCACCATGTTCTTCTCAGAATATCAAATCACATAAACGATCTTCTCTATTGAGTTAACCCACTATTCCATAGTACGTTTATCAAGTGGTCAGATAATCATTGATTTTCATTACTATATAATGGACTCAATATCCAATTTAAACATCTTGGTAGAAGGAAGACATTCCCCATAGTTAAGGTTATTGTTCATATCATGAGACAACTCAGAAAGAATTAACATAATGTTTTGAACCCCACCTATAATTCTATTACGGTTTTCATTAGGAAAATTTTTGTATTGTAACTCACATGTTTTATTGGCCTAGTTTATCCATGATCCCATTGTTTTCTTCAATAGTAATGGTGTTAAAAAAATGAAAATCAATAAAACATAAATAAATAATTTATTATTTTATTAAATTAACTCTAAAGGAATATATTGTATGGTATCTATGTCTATATTTATTATTAAAATATTCTTCTATGTCTTTTTACATATGCATATAATTATACTAATGATTTTAACTAACATTTTTTAATCTTAATTAAAAAATTAACTAAACAATCACTCAAATAACAACTATAGTGACCCTATGGTTTATTATATGACTATTACATTATTTTTAAGATAAAATACTTAATGGAATTAAAATATAAAATCCAATGGTTTTGTCTCATCAAAAAATTTTCATAATACATCAATTATAAATAATAAAACATAAACATTTATTTATATCCTTCATCTTTATCCTCCCAAAATCTAATAATCTTCTTTGTTCATATAGTAACATGTGGATGTACATCCAATAATGGAGGTGATCTACAAGAACAGTAAGGGGAGGAATAAGGGACATGAATCAATAATACATGGTAGATCATAACAAACATAATAATATCTTTAAAATAGGAAAAACGTCAACGTAATGAATGAAATATTTGATAATTGAATGGAATGTGGAAATTCTAAAAATCATAATGTATTAGTGTCCAAATAACATAAATAATTGTGAACATATATATCATCATGTTTATGTATGAAATATGTTCATAAATCATAAAATCATTATTAGGAAAAATTCAATAATCATATTCTTGAATAATACACATAATCTCCTAAGATACTTTACATTAAAAAATGAATTTAGGACCTATATTATTTGTAGAACAACTGTTACATCCTAATATTCACATAATCATGCATGCATCATAGAAGATTTAACAATCATGGTAACTAAATAACACATGGAAATGAATGAGTTTCATAAGTATTTAATAAAGAAAAAATTAATGAATAAAATATTTTGGTTACCAAATTAATATGGGAAAAATAATTTGTATAAACATCCCCTTTCAGGAGTGAAGAAAAAACAAATCAAGAAAATTAAAAGATGTTTTTTGGAAAGAAATGTATTTTTTGAAAAAATAAATATTTTGGTTTTAACATCAGGGATGAAAATTTTATATCCATGAAAAGAAATTAGAAGAATAATTAAATGATATTAAAGGAATATTAGAGGAATATAAATACTAAATATGTCATCAAATCTGGATAAACCAAATAAAATGAGTTGGGTTTGAGAATCCCCTTACCTTAAATCCCGCTTTATTTCATCACATTTACTACTCTTCAATAATAAAAATACATTTTTTTAAAACAATAAAATATAATTGGATTATATTAATTGATGACACTATTTATCAATAGTTATTTTTTTATTATAATTCATAATTTCTATTATTGATTTTTAATCATTTTGATATCAAATTATCTTTAAAAATTTCTCACTTTTATTCAATATCTCTATTTTGGTCAAGCTAATTTATATATATCTAAAATAAATTCTATAAGATTAAAAACATTCATTTTTAAATTTTATATATAATTAATAATTTATTTTAACCATCAATAATGTTTTTACAAAAAAATTAGTTGTAAACATACTTTTTTTAGTAACCGATCTTTATTTGAAATATAGTCCAAAAAAGTATAAATAGAGTTATAAAATATAAATATATCAAAGAAGATTATATTTATATTACATTAAAATCATTAATATATTGTTTAGAAAATTCCTAAATAATCATTGAATATTTGGTTTTGAAATGGATTAATAAATAGAGGAATATATGAGAAAAATAAATAGGATAGTTAAAGAAAACATACCCTCTTCGTGGTGTTTCAACACATGTAAAACATTAGACTCCCATGATGGTTGGAAATGGACTAATCCATAAGATCTATATGGATTCAAGGAGATCTAAGTGATAGCCTTTAAGAATAAATTGTGCTTCATGATGTGTAGTGGGATTGGATTTATAGGGGTAGGGAGGGGGATATATTTACTAAATGAGTGAGGTATTTTTTGAAGAATAATTTTATTAAAATAAAATATATAAGTTAATCATTTTAATATATATTTTTTACCACATAAATAATTTTTTAATATAAAATAATAGTAATTATTATTTAATCCAGTTTATAATTATAAATAATTAATTTATTAAAAAGGAGAATGGAAAAAAAGAAAATTTATTTTTTTAGGGGAACATTTTTTATTTTAGATTTAGGAAATTAATTTTTAGTATTTGAAAATAGGATCATTTAAAATTAATAAATAATTATTTAAATTAATTATATTTTTTATTAATGGAAATTTTAAAAATTATTTTTTCATTATAGAATTTGAATAATATAATTTATGATTCACTAGCTATGAGAAAAACAATATTTTTACCCTTCACCTAAAAATTAATGTATTTCTAAAAATTACCAAAAAATCACTATTAGAAAATTTAAAAATAATTATTTTAAAAATAAAATTAATTTTATCAAAATTAACTTCTATGATAATTTATTTTAATTTTCAATATAAATGTTTTGTTTTTTCAAATTATTTATTAATACAGTACATTAAAAATGTGGTTATATTTTTTTTTGTTTTAAAATCATGATAATTATTTTTTGGAATTTTAATATTGATATTTACTTAAATTAATCATAATAAATATTAATTATATTAAAATTTATTATTTTATGGTTAAGTTATTATTCTAATAATCATGTTACTATTCCCATTTGTGAGTTTACTATTCCCAATGGTCATGATCCTTCTCTAGAGGTCACATTACTCTTCCAATGGTTAAATTACCTAGAATAAATACTTATTCATTACATCATTAATTATTAATCTCAATTAATCTTAAGGATTTATGTTTTCATTTTTATTGATGATTGTTTTATTAATATTTTGATTCATTTATATATTATTGTTCAAGGGAGGGATGGTTCTAGGATATTGGGGTAATCCATAATTTTCCATTGTAATATTTCTATTTTATATTTTCTTGACCTTGTAATATTTGGAATTTTATTATGCTTTGAATTTGACTAATGTGGTGATTTTTATTAATGATGTAATGTTTTGTTGGTTTATCTATGTGTTCTATGTGAATAACATTATAAAATATATTATAATACATATTTATTTCAAGAAAAGAATATCACATATAAAAATGGTTTGTTACAAGATCATTCACAGGACATGTAATTATAATAAAGAGTATATAAGTAGATCCATAAAATACAGAAGTTGTTATGAAATATCCTTGACCAACCATTATAACTGAGATCCATAGTTTTCTTGTGATAACATTATATTTTCAACACAATATGATAAATTTATTATAGCTTCCAAATCTACTATCAATGTTAACATGGATGGCAGTAAAGCTCATTTAGATAGTGAAATGATAAAAATGTTTCAGGTAAATAAAAAAATGGTTTCCTTAATACTCATCACTATAGATTTCCCAACATTGTGGAATTTCATAAATATATTTTAATTCTTTAAAGAGGTATTTGGTTAGATACTAATAGTGAATTATAATTTAATTTATTATTCTTTATACCAATTAATGAACCATATCAAAATTACCCAACATTTGATTTGGATCTAGTTTACTTTATATTTTCATTAACAATTGTGATAAATTATCTCAATATAGAAAAATCTGATATATTTACTAATAAAGAAATAATTAATTTTATATTAAAATATAATATTATGAAAATAAGTAATTAAAGGAGTATGTAATTGGTAGAATATTATGATTGATTATTACATTACCAATCAGTAAAGGAAAATTATGTGGATGGTTCACTATGAATGATATGACATGATACTCTATCCATGTTAAGTATTAAAAAAGACCTAATATTCATGGATTTTTAGAGGATGAATCATGAATTCATAATGGGAGGTGATAATTATTATATTTCCTAACATACAACTCAAGCATCAAATCACATAATGATCAAAGAATAATATAATGAGGATGTAAATCTATTAAAAATGTATTGAATATTACATAGTTTATTTTTGATACAAATAGAATTATTGGTTTTGGATCGAGGGAATGTATACCATTAATGGTGGACATGAAGAATGAGAATTTGGATGATGTACATAACTCATCCTCCATTATTCTTTCTATAAGTAATAAAACATATAAATATGTAAAATAATATTTATTTTGGGTATTCATAAAGATATAAATTATAGAAAACTTATCTTACCTAGTTGTATACCCAGATGTTAAGGATGAATGACAAAATATATAGGTTATGTTCCAAGTGTTACCCATAAAAGTACAAAAAAGGAAAAATATCATCTTATATTTTATCCTAGGTATTCCCATGACATCTAAAGTCCAAATTTCTTTTTATGATTTCTTTAATCTACCTAAAGTGTTGGTGCATTTTATTTTTATCAAAGAAAATTTATCACTTAACCAAATAGCCATGATATATATAAAGAAAGTGGTGAGGAAACAAGGAATACCTGTATCTATTTTATCAAATCATAATCAATGGTTTTTCAAAATATTATAGTCAAAAAATCCGATATAATTATATATAGATATTTTTTTATAAATATTTATCCTCAATATATGGATAAATAGTCAAAATGACCAATCAAACAATATAAGACATACTATGAGAGTGGTAGATTGATTTTTAATGATGTTGGGATCAACCCCACCCACCTCTAATAGCGTTCTCATACAAAAAAGTATAAATTCATTAATTTATAAATAACTATATGAGGATATGTATGGTAAAAGATATTAAACTCCAACATTATGAGATGAAGTTTGGGTAGGGAATATGATAGGTTCTAGTGCAGTCTTTGAAATGATAGAGAGGGTTCAAACCATTAAGTGGAATAAAAATGTGGGAAAAACATAAAAAAAGAGTTATAAAAAATAGATGATATCTATAGTTTGATATAGTTGATAATGTGTTCCTCTCAATATCTCTATTGATGCTAGTAATGATATCTTGGGTTAAAGGGAATTTGATCCCAAGTTACATCATTTTCATTGAGATCTTTGATCTTGTCTAGGAAGCATATTGTCAATTATCCGTCCCTCTTAACCTATCTTAAGTGAATGATTTGTTTAATGTGTCTCTTTTAAGGATAAAAATACTAGCCCCATCACATGTTCTAAACTAAAAAACGTTATGATTGGAACATGATCTCTAACATAAGGAAGAATGTGTTAGATGTCTATATAGAAAAGATAAGGTGCTTTGGAATAGGACCCCTCCTTTAGTCAGAATTATATGGAGTAATAACATGATCAAGGAAGATATTTTGAAACCTAAGAAAAAGTAATACTAAAGAACCGACACTTTTTTTATTTAAAAAAGTAATTTTTGATGATGAAATTATTTTAAGGGGTAGAATGTAACAAAACACATTTTATAGAAATATTGTTCAATAATGATGTAAAATAAGACTATATTTTCATGCACACAAAACTAAATTTAAAAGAAAAATTTTTATTTTAATAAATTTAATAAAATTATAGTTATATTATAGCCATCAATTTTGCAGGCGACAATTGAACTAACCACTTTATCAAATCAATATAAAATGGTATAATAAATCAAAGGTTATTATATATATATAACGTAATAGTTTCTTAAAAAATATACACTCTTATAAGAAAGTTTCTTTTTATCACATTTAGATATCTATTAATATAACATTATTTGAATATTTTCAATCCTAATTTTCAAATTAGGTTACCGGGTATGTTTCAATTTTTGAAGAAAAAAAGTATCAAGGTAAATTTTTGTTTCCATGATAAAAAATTTAATTTTCAATGAATGATATTTTGATTATCATTTTTTAATTAAATGGATTTATTTTTAAGTAAGACTCTGATGAGATTTATAATAATATATTTGAATTAATTAACCCAGATTTAATTAGTAATCAGAGTTAGATACCCAAAATTATAAAAATGAATTATTAAAATAAGGGTTTTCAATAAATTATATGTTTTTATTTAAAAGTTATTTTTTGTATTTATAAATTTATTTATATTAAATTAAAATCAAATTCATAGTAAATTTAAATTTGGTATAATTGGTCATATTATTAATATATGAACAAAATAATATCTCCTATTAATATTTAATTTTTACTAATAAGTGTTAAAAGGGTGCTCTATTATTTATTTAATTTTACTAAAAAAATTTGAAACTTATATATTCCATGATACAATTTTTGGTTGGAATGTCATACCTATATGTGTCAACAAATTTTATTTACCTAACCCACATAACACATAAAAAATTCTATTCTTACCCCTTACATAACAATATTTTCTAATGATTTTCCCACTCTTTCACCTATAAAGGGGGATCACATCTACCATTTTTAAAGACACACCACTAGTTAGAAATTATTATGAAACACTAAGAAACATAAATATATTTGATACACTCTATATATATGACATCCTCTAGGCCCAATAATGTTCCTAAAGTCCTTCATTTTTAATGAATACATCAAGAAATGTTCCAAATTATCAATTTAGGTCTTACTTACTCCTTGACTTCCATTATTTATCTCTCTCATCCACCCACCCCCAAACCCATTCTAACCATAGGAATATAATGACATAAGTATAAATAATATACTAAAATGTTATTTTATTGATGGTATAACGGTTATATATTCACCTTATATTCAATCAACAAAAATGAAAATGTTTCAAACGATTATCTATAAAATAAAAGATCTATAAATGATATTTTCTATTTTTTACCACCATAAAATGATAATATTATAAATAGGATTATATATTTCATAAACCAACCTAGAAATCCTAGTTCACAGGAACCTTATTCGTCACTAACATGACCTAAAGTGCATTCTAAACCTCATTGGATAGTGATTTATACCTTATTATCAATCGTGAATCAGAGGGAATGATTCTTTTACAATAAAACCCCAAATGACAAATGAATGTAGAAATTGAAATAGTGAATAGTTGGTATGATGAGGATTCCTCAGGGAGAGGAGAATGAAATATAGATATAAAATAATTTAATAATTACATCTTCTAGTAATAAATACATTATACATAATTAAAATACCAAAAAATCACTATTTAATGAGTTAATTATAACTCCACTGACCACCTTTATGTCCTAAGGCCTAGCTAGTCATGAACCCCATCGACCTCCAGTAGCACTTTTTATTGTTTTTTTGGTTAAGAAAAAATATCGAATAGGGTATACCAAACTCATATTTTTTCATAGTCTATGATTAATAAAATATGTACATTGATGGTAAACAATGTGACCAATGATTTTGAATTACTATTAATTGATGAGAGAACATTGGAAGAAAAATTTAGGATCATAGAATAATGATTTATAATTAATTTACATATTTTTGGAATTACTATTCAATGAATTATACCTTCTATAATGAATCATACAATTCCTCGACATTGTATCATCATTGAATTTGTATGAATTATATATAAATTTTATCTAGTGATAATCTACACAAAAAACACAAACTTATTGACACCACAAGATGAATCCCATGTTCTAGAACAGTATTTCCTAATAATTTTTTTCTTCATTGAATGCCTATAGAATCTCTTCATGAAGAATTATCTTTGATCACATTATAATTGATTATGGTGGTGGAGTTTGATAACTCTACATCCTTATGAGATTTCATGGATAGGGAGTGCTCTATAAATTTGATATAAAACTATGGATGTACTTGTGGACAAATAATGTTTTTGAAATAATATATGTCGACCAAAAATGGCATGTTATAATTCTCTAATAATTGAAAGTACACCCACTAATCACTAACAATATCTTTGAACAATGGTTTGATTTTACCTAATACATACAAAGGATATGACCACCTGATATATATATATATATAATCCAAGTATATTTATATTTGTGAAAACATGAGCCGTATTGTCTTTATAACATATATGTTAATGTTAATTTGATATACCTTTGTGATTAACCATGTATTGGATAATATTTATGAATAACAAAATTTATTTTAGTCCATTATTGACTACTTATTATGTCATTAATTCATTTGATCAAGATAAAATGTTGATAATTAAGTTTACTATGAAAAAAATAAGAAATAAAACAATATAGTTGTCTAATCATGAGAATTTACTAATAGTTAGTTTATCTAGTGGATGATAAACTAACCATTTTTCTAGTTTAAAAAACCTTGACAAATGATTTTTTTGTGTTTTAGTCTTACACATATCCACCAATTTACCTTCAATTTGTTTCTCCTTGGATTAAAACATGAATTTCCTCCAACCACTTGGTAGCTCCATCAATTATATAATATTTGTATCACGTGCTAGTGAGGGGAACCCAAGGATTCCATAAGGGGTTTACATTAAAGAAATTTTTTTCGATTAATTCGCTTACATAATGAGAGTATATATAAAACATAGTCCATCAATTTAATTTATTAATAAATTAAAATGAAACCAATGACATGAAAAGTTCTGGAATCTTCTATTGGTCATCTTTATAATTATAAGGAAATCAGAATTTAGTAAAAACAATCAATTTAAATCATTATTATTTAAGATAAATCACATTAAAATAAATTAATTATATTCATTAATTAATAAAATTTCATAACAAAAAAATCTTAATTATCATCAAATAAATACTTAAAATTAAAATAAATTAAATTTTAAATAAATTAAATAAATCTATTTTAAATTAATGACATATATAATAAGTACCTTATAGTAAACATGGTCAGTTCCCACTCAAACTACATTCTATGTGTTATATTCAAATACTATTTACTATTATGTAATGTGGAAGACATGACCTATTATTTAATTTCATGGAATGTATGAGTGAAATTTAATAACACACAAAACACGTGTTTTTTACATAAAGAGTTATGTACCAATGTGCATAGAGTAATGAATTTATTATGACTTATACATGATATGTAAATCCAAACAAGAACGCGTAAATAAATTAGAGATTTAATATATATATATATATATATATATATATATATATAACCTATCCCGTTATGTGTACATATTCAAATAAATACCACATGAAAAAAAATGATAATATGGTTTAAACAGTCTAATAAATTAATTTTTAAATAAATGTAAATTTGTTATATACAACCAATATACAATTTATCTAAATTTATTATATAGTAATAACCATAAATCTATTTTACAATCTAATGTGATCAATGTATAATCATTCCATACAATTTAATAGAGTACATATAATGTACAAGATCTATAAGTTTTTTGGTATCTGAGTTACGTGGTAACTAGTTATGTAGGTCGTCTATTAAAATACATAGACAATCATTGATTAATGGGATATACATTATATATGAATGTTACATGATGTGTAGTCTTGATTAATGTACACTAGTATGTCCCAATCAATAAATTATATATTTAAATATAGATCACATGTAATAATTTCAAATTGATTTTATGAATTTGGAATTAATTAATGATTTATCATAGTGAATTACTTATAGGTACAAATTGTGTACCAACGGGCTACCTGGCATGTAATCTTTTTCGATTTGGCCATAATATTCAAGTCCTCTAGTTTAGTTCATAAAATTTTCCTCATTCATAATATTAAAAATAATTACTATAGTTTCAACAAAAAAGTGGATGAATATAAGATCATGTTATTCTGAATAAATAGAAATTGAAATGGAATTTAAAACTAAGGATTAATTTCTAAATCAATCGATAATTGTTAAATAATTATAAATAATTATATGAGTACTATTATACAGAATAAAGTTTCTAGGAATTGAGAGTTTACCATATAGGGTATACCCAATTGGATATAGTTGTAATTAATCATTAGTCATAGATGTACTTCTATGATAGATGACATAGAAAATATGACTAAAGTAATATTAATTATAGAAAGAAACTCTGAACCAAAATATAAGATCATCAAAAATGATATATAATTGATTTCATCAATTAAATATTTTCTATTTAATGAATTCATTCTACATTGATGAACCTAAAAATATATATATTCTATATTTTCAAATAATTTATAGAAATAAAGTTTTTATTACCTCTAGATGTGATCAATATATTTTCCAAAGACCTCTGAGAGTCGATATAGGAATATCCAGGGATTAGTGTGGTAGATTCAAATAGTTGTGTCTTTCTTCTTTTATGTTTGTGAGAAAAAATTTAATAAGGATCCAATTTTATCTCTCTCTCTAATTGATAGTGGTGGAAGAGGATGATCTCTCTTTTTTGAGATCATTCTTGGATAGGGAGATCTCTAGTCATTGAGAGAGTTTTACAATTTTTATTGTCTACAATCAATATTGTTCTAAATAACAAAATTTCATTCGAATAGTCTTAGGGATAGAATATAACAGTTTCACATGTGACTTCATTATTTATATAATCCCTAATGAACCCCATGTCTACACTAATAATAATATTATTATTTTTTCTTGACATATGAAGAAGTATAAAATTAATTTAATATTTTTTGTCATTTAATATTAAATATTTATTATTTATTACCAGAACATTAATAAAGATCCTTCATTCCCCATAATGATTTAGTATTACTTGAATAATGGTTGTTTAATTAATAAAAAAATATCTTTATATCATTCTATAATAAATAAATTAATATAATATTCATTAAATAATAAATAAATTTATATCAAAAAATATATTCAAAAAATATTCTCTCAAATAAATTAGGGAAAAATATAAGTGATAAAGAAAAAACGATTAGTTATTAAACCATTTATTAGAATAATATTTATATTACAATTTGAAAATTAATATTCTCAAATTACTGTACTATATAAACATAGAATTTGACCATTTAGGGCACTTTCTCGGTATCATTAGGAGAAACCACATAAAGTCGAAGGTTAAAATCTAGAAAAATTCCAAGGCAGTCATAGATAAATAAGATAATTTCATAATGACATAAAATATCTAATGGATTAATACATTATAATATAATCCCTTAATCACAGAATATCTAATCAATATGGTTGTATTTTTGTTCCACCATCCTACAATCTTGATGTGTCATTCTTTAACTGTTTATAAATTGAACATTATAATGTAAAACCATGTCCATGGATATATTTACGATATATTATTTACATGATAGGCCTTTATAAATAAAATATTTTTAAATAATATAGGGGAATTCCTTTATCTCATTATTCAATAATATAATATTACTCATAAGAGACCAATTTTATCCAACATCTCCACAAAAACATAGTTTAATTATTCACATTAATACATAGAAATAAAATACTCGTAATGTATATTGGTAATGAACTGATAGACTAAGGATCAATACACAATTACACAAATAATAACCCCCAATGAAACATATAAATGGGGATTCTCTCCTGATGAATCATGTTCTTATAATCTCCTACAATAGATATTACAATGGGTTTACACTACATGAAGGTGCATCAATGGCCTATGAGTCTCCATCCAGGATATTTTATATGATTTTTTAACTAAAATGATACCATGCAACTATATAACATATAATAAAATATAAATTTAATTAAATTTTGTGTTCTTGTCTGATTAGGAATCCTTTATGACATTTCCATGTGACATCTACACATAGAAAATTATCACATACATAGTTAAGCGTAAGAAAAATAATTATTTTATATGTATGTTTTTAATAATCCAAAATATTAATACTAGTAATCATAAATGACATAAAAATTTATAGAACAGTATCCAATTGATTTCCCTTTTCTTTGAACTAGAATAACATAATCTATAAATGGACAAAGACAAAGGTATAGTTTGAGAAAAATATCCCCTAGCTTCCCAGAAAAAGTCCCATTAAAAGTTTTATAAAAATAAACAATTCAATAATCAAAATTATTTAGATGAAAGGAATAAAAAAATATTTTTGCATATGAAATCAAACAAGAATTTTAATAAAATAGAAGAAAATTATTTTTGATGAAGTCATAAGTGGCAATTTTAGTAAAATATTGGGGGATTATATAATTAGTTCAATAAAAATAATAATTTAATTATAAAGAAAATAAAATAAAGAATAATGTTCATATTACATAAGGATTATTAGTTCAAGGATCAATGATTCTTATACTACCTAGTCTATTAATCAAGGCTCAATGTGTGTGAAAAAATAACTAAGGCTCAGGACATCAAGACAAAATATTCCAAATATTCATATGGAAAAAACATTCTTATTGTCTTTTACATAGAGTGGAAATATTAAATCCATTTCTATGGGTTAGATTCCTAGATGAATTATTATAATCACCCATTAACTAATCAGATGCTCATGGGCTTTAAATTAGTCTATCAGTCATTGGAAAATCCTTATTTTAAATTCAATTCATCATTCACCATTAGAATTCCCAATTTCATATTATAATATTGTATTCAAATTTCACTTCCAAATCATAGGTTTTTATCATGTTTATGACTTCTGAAACCACCATTAATTTTATTCCATTTTCTTAAGAATAAATATCAAATCATTACCTAAAATCATTTTTCATTTCAATATATATTTACCCAGAACTCACCCAATATATTCAAATATCTATAGGGGTTATTTTATTTCAAAGTTCAATTCCTTATAAAAATATTTTCTTATTTATTATTAAATAATGTTTAATATAATAATTAAAGTGTTACTCTATATCAAGTAATAAATTTTGATATCTTGTGTAGGTAAATCCTTATGTAACCACCTAACTTCAGTCATAAGATAAATCAATCAACAAAAAAGGGTACCACCAAATATAGATTTGATGGAGAGGAACATCAAGGATGTAATCCCAAAAATTAAAATCTGTAAAATAATATTTTCTACCCAACAAAAATAAGTTGATTCACCACTCTCAATGATGGAGAAATAAATAAATGATAATTCCCAATGAAGAGGGTTACAAAAAAAATATAGAGGGATCAATATAATCCACCATCATTTTTATCATAGATTAAAAGAGTTTGATAGAGCTATAATCCTATATAGATAGTTTCTAATATGAAAAGGTTCAAATTATTTTTTTGGGGGTGAGTAGTACATAAAAAGAGGTTTCATGACATTAATTAAAAAATATGGATGAGGGAAATATCATCACATAGTTTCTGGGGATAGGCCTCATGGTTATAAAAAACATTATACTAATTGTGCACCATTATTTTCAAAGAGGAAGTCACATATTTCTTCTACTAGGTTTGACTAATTTAACACCAAACATTTATTCCTTATAGGATAATATAAAGATGATTCATGGTTTGGCCACATGTTTTTAAAATATTACACCAACAAAGTGATCCCTAGTGTCCCATTTTACATGGTTTTAGGGAGAGCATGCACAGTTTGATCAAACCATACACCCCTTCCAGAACTATGAGACAATATTAATATTTTTCTATGATGACACACATTTTTTCCCATCCATATTCAAATGATACAGTAGTATGTAAAAAGAACCATATTTTAAATTTCACCTAACAAAACCTAAATCTAGATTTAAACAACGGATAATAAAAATAAATTGTTATAAGTACATGAAATTTGGTAAATTAATGTTATAATATCTGAACCATAAACTCTATCTACCCCTAAAAATAATATAAATAAGACTTAATATCAAATAAAAGAGTTCATTGATATTTCAAAAGATTCCCACCAAACTATTATTATATGAATATGATCCATTATATTAACGAAATCAAACCAATGATATGAAATTTTGACAAAGAACCTTCATCATAGACACAAAAATATAAACTCACTACTTGGTTTTTAACAAATCAGGTTCCACATAAATATCATAATAGATCAAAAAATTATATTCTCTAGATAGTTAATTTCTGATTCATGACATGAAACAGCAATATTAAATCAAAATCAACTAATGTTATAAATAAAAGTAGTAAGTGACCCTTTAATATACTCCAAAATCTCAAATATCCCCACATATCTTGGTGTTATTAAATCCCTATTATTAAAGATATCGGTGAACAACCTTATGTGAAACTCAAAAAAAAGATGGTGACCAACTGAATACTATAAAGATAATCATCAAAGATCATAAAATGATTTATACCAAAATAGTGTCATTATGATTATCTGGTTAGTGATCTAAAACATTATTGTCGTCTCTTGAAAAAATGATCTAATTAGGGAAGATTCAATAATATCGAACTATAATAACATATATTTACATGGTCTATAATTACATTCCTTGAAGGGTTCCATTTTAAGATAACAGTACTATATTTTGTTATAAGAAATCTAAACCATTGATAATTGGTTATCCCAAGAACCACAAAAGTCAAGAAAATTATCAAAAACCATATCTTCTATGATCTATGTAGCCTATTCTATATGTACATATATATTCAAGGGATATTTCAAGATCAAACTAATCAATTTTCAAATTAACTCATAGAGGCCTCTCAAAAAATGAAAATTGATTTGAATATGTCTATCAAAAACTATAGAACAAGTGGCTTAATGAAATATTATGATCTCCTATGAATACAAACACCCCATTTCCTAAACATTGGATGTATCATTACTGGGAATAAAGTAAACTGATTTTGTCCTTATATTGATCAATACTGCTATTTTATTCTTCTCTTGAGGAGTATATAGAAAACCCACCATGAACTACATAAAAAACCATACCATATCAAAGTTGGAAGAAGAAGGGGGTGAATAAAAAATGGTTTAGGATAATTATCCTTGATTTTATGATAGGTATCAAAATTATATATGAAATTATATATATTTCATCTCATAATAGTCCACAAAAATCATTGTCACATGTCATAGAACTCAATCATTGAGCCATAGTGATCTACCCATTAGGAACTATAGAAATCCATCATCAAACCTTTTCTATTTGTAAAATAAATTATGTACAAGATCTTGAATCAAATTATACCCTCAGTTAATAATGACCACTCCTTGATGGTATCACCACAATAAATAGAGTCCATAATTCCATATAAAATATTACCAAGATACTATTCATGTAGAATCCTGTTGAGAAGAGTGATGGTTAATAACCGAATTTCATGAACAATATCATTCTCATCCTCAAAACTCCCAAATTCATATTACTAAATTGGGCCACCAAGCTCCATTTTTCTAAAAATTCCACCCAGTTCTTTGTCACAGGATTCATTTTTCAAAGAATCAATAAGGAAATTCCCTCTTAATAGCGGTGTCTCTATTATCTAGATTAAAATTATTCATTTACTCAATACGTCACATGTTATAATGATTAAAATATATTTTTAGAATATATAAATTATTTTTTTATTATAATAAATATTATAACACAATTTGAAAATGTAATACCTCGAACTATTAAGAGTATGCATCACAACTGAGTGATAGAGATCTTGTGGATGATAGTTCATCTTATTTGTTCTATTTTTTTAGTAACCATATGACATTATGTTTTAACCCTACATGAGAATATAGCCCAAACCCAAACTGGATGAGTCACAAAAAAACCTTATTGCCCTATCAATCTTCTAAAAGAGTCAACATTGAGGAAAAATGAAGATGTGATTTAACATTAAAATATTATTCTAACTCATTAAATTGCATAGGTACTTCATTTTATTATATGTAATAGTGGTAATTGTAGAATCCAACATTGATAATTCTATAATGAACAAAATATTAAACCCCAATATTCTTACAAATTTATGAACCTAGAAATCATTTCAATGTTGTTCATGTGTCATAATAACCTTCACATTTTTTGGATCAACATGGATGCCATGTTACATAAACATTTTTCCCAATAAAATCACTTATGAAATCCAAAAAATAAATTTTCATATCTTTGAATAAATTTTACGCCCTCTTAAATTGTACAAAAATTCTCTCATATGATACACATGTTCTTCCATGGTTCTATAGTAAACCAATAAGTCATCCTAAAATAAAATATCAAACAAATCGAGATACTAATTTAATACCCTATTCATAATAATCATAAAACCCACAATAGCATTGGTTATATCAAAATAAAATACAAGGTCCTTGTAATTATTATACATAATCTATAAAGAGGTATTTTAGATATCAGACTCATTGATACTATGATAGTGATAACTAGACTAAAGATAAAAATCAAGAACCACTTTTCCCCATTCATGTTATAAAACTAATGATCAATATGATTAAATAAGATAATTTTCATTTACCATGAATTCATTGTTTTTTAGTAATCAATACCATTTTGATGGGTTTCATCATTTTTCATTCAAAAATGTATTTTTACTGCCAAGGAGGCACACTCTATATAATGAATCCTTTATCTAAAAAATAATCCAAATAATTCATTAATAAGGATAATTCATATATTTCAATATGGTAAGAAGTTGTAGTGATAGGCTGGGTACATAGTACCTATTTAATAGAAACCCCCCTTTTATGGAAATTAAAATTATTCATAGATAAACACATTAGAAAACTCAAAAATTTCTAGTTGAAGATCATCACTTAGAAATATATTCTCTATGTAAAAGGAAAACATAGATATCATCCTTCGCATATCCAGATTAATATGTCTGAATCTACTAAATATCAGGCCCCATTATCATTAGAAAACAGGAAAAAACACATCATGTGATGTAAATAAATCCCATAAAAGATTTTGTTCAATACAAGAACTATGGGAAATCATCTAACCCATATAGTAAAGAAAATATATCATTTTCATATTTAGAAACCTAAAATCTACAATGATCATGATATTTGATATGGATAATGAATAAGAGGGGAGTCATAAACCTTTCTCTCTATTTGTTTTGAGTGGAGTATAAATATCCATCTTGTAGTACATAAGCTTCATATGATGATTTAAATGAATCAAAATGCAAGTAAATATAAATGAACGATATGCACTAGTATGAAATGGATTAGTCCATAAAGGTGAATCAATAGTGATGGTACCTATCGAAGTCACTAAACCCATATCCGATTCCTATAGATACTTGTCCATCACATTAATAAGCATTATTCTTGATGTTTGTGGCTCTAACACCTTAGTTCTTGAAACATCTGTCTACACCATAGTTCCTTTAGGTTCAGAAGAGGTCATTACACTATTTGGGGTAAAAAATACATGATATAAATTCATTCAGTATCCTAAATGACCTAAAAATACATAAGTCAGTAGTTCCTCAGTATAAATACACTTTGATTGCTTAATCATTCCACATTTAATGAAAACTAATAGACCTTTACCTGATACTGTTTAAGGTGAGGATGCTATCTATTCTAGAGATACCTTAATAAACTCATTGTTTTTCATTTTCATTTAATATAACTAAATGGGCTTTCAATTTAGGAGGAGGGAATCCCTTCAACCCTTACTTACCATCCTAGTCATGTTAAACCATCAAATCTGTATCATTTACTCTTCAAAATAGATTATAATTATCATGGAAACATGAATTTGAATATCATATAAAATACCCATCATGAATCTTTGTTTCTTACGATTATTATTCTATTCTACCCAATGAGATAATAAACATTTTTAGTAAAGTGGTTCACATGATGAGTCATGCTATTACCTCCTTAGTTAAGGCTGATAGATTCTATAGATTTTACAAAACATAACCATTATGGTTTGAAATTCTCAACTAAAATAGTTATAAATTTATTCCAATATAATAATTTATATTTCATCTTAATAACCACCAAATATTACCACCTAGTACATGGTCCATGAAGCCTGAAGGTGTCACATTTAACATTTAAAAAATAATTTCTTTCCAATAACTAAAAAAATCCTATCAAAATTTATCAACAAACACTTTTCCACTTGAGGATTCTTCAAGTCCTATAATGTATGTTGATTCTATTAAAGAACTTGTTAATCATGATATCTAGTTTTATCCCATTTAGGTTTCCATCTAGGATTATTTATGGAAACATATATGGATACATATCTTATATCTTAAATGACTTTCACCACAAACTAAGTAATTTTTTAACTAATAAGGTTACTCTTATTTTATTTTATCATTAGTTGCATCTTGGGATCTGTTAAAAATTTTCATTGTGGGCATAGTAATATATAAGATCAACATAAAACATGGAAACATTAGAAGATATACATAAAAAATTAAACCAATGAAATGATATAAGATTATTAATTTTATATGATAAAATTGCATTATTTTGGGATTTAAAAATAATTAGATAAAATATGAGTAAAAGAACCGAATATGATCAATTTATTCCCCAAGGAAACCTTTCATGAGAACATGTGGTGACTCAAGGCTCTCTAAAAAGAGATATATCTAGGAACATTCTGGTCGACTATACCTTATTTCTTAAAAATTCTATGTCATGGTAAACAGGATTTCTAAATATGAATACTTAAAATAAGAACAGATGCACAAAATCATATATTTAATACCATTTTTCATAAACCAACCTAGGTAACTAGGAAAAAATGTTTCTAATAAATTATTGATGTGGTTCGAAGGGAATTATTGATCTCCTTAGGATGGTGACGAGTTCATGGAAAATAACCAAGAGTTATAGGGAATGGATCCATAAAAAGATTAGTTAAATTATATTGAACAATGGATAATAAAATAGTGAATAGTTGGTATTCCAAAAACTCTTCAAGGAAATAATTGCAAAAAACAAGATATAAAATATTAATGTAACACATAATCTAGTAAAAAAACAATGTCCATTGTGAAAAAACATCTCAATCCCTGTGTAACTAGTAGATCATAACTCAACTAGAAACCCCAATCATCAAAGGACCAAAATATCAAGCATACCTACAACATTTGAGTGGAAAATTACCTTTTCCTAGACCCAATATAACATAATATATAATTACTCAATATAAAATCTATGTTATTCAAAAATTAAACCATTATGATCTCACAAAAGGACCCTTAAGAAATTCCCTAAAAAATAAAAAAATACATCAATTTTTGATAATGGAGAGGAATAGAAAAATATTTTCACATTTTTAGTAAAAAATATTTTTATTCAAAAATATTGAAACTATATCAAAAATATGATTAAATTAACGTTTTCCTTAACTAAATGTGAAAGATATAGTCAATTCAATAAACAATGTCATATAATAATGGAATAAAATAAAATCAGGAATCATAGTCATATTCCCTAATGTTAATTTTTCTCAAGATCTAGGATTATTTAACTACTCATTCAATCAATCACAAATCATAGTGTGTGGTAATATCCCTAAGGATCATTCCATTAGGATTTAATTAGTAAAAACCTAATCAAGGATTGTCATGATAAAACTTGTTTACTTGGTTTTTTAATACAAAATCTATTTCCTTTGGGAATGATTCATATTGAGCATGTCCAAATCAAAAACTAACTAATCTAGATCACATGTTAATTTAATCATTCATTAAATCATGGGAAATGATTTTTTTCATTTCAATTCCTCATAGAATTTTTAAATAAACAAATTAATTTATTACCATACCATTTAAATTTCAGAACCAAATCCTTTGGTTTTTTCTAGTTCAGTCCTTTCAAAATAATATATTATTTTAATGAATTTTTCTCTAGATTCAATAGTGAATCATTTTATTAAATTAAATTTCATTTAATACCATATTTTCATAATATCTAACTAATTATTTCAAATCATTTGAAAAAAATATTTTAAAATTCCATGGCTTTAAAAATGGTCATTTAAATATTATTGAATCAAAGTTGAGATAAAAATTATAATGTCTCTCTAGATAAAATAAATAAATTTTTCTCTCATGTGTGGGAAAAATTCTTACATAACCACCTAAAATTTTTTACATGATCAATCAATAACATAAAAAATAGGTACCACCAATTGAGGTATTAAGGATATGATGATCAAAGAATGAATCCCTAGAATTACAATCTATAAAATAAAGGATTAAAAAAATAAAAGGATTTAACAATATAAAAAGGATGGAATATGTAAAGGAGATTTATAAATCAATATGGTTTTACTTATTGATGAGGGATCAATCACACCAATTAGAACTTTGATCTATGAATATTATAGGATAAAGGTTCCAAAATCATACATTAAAGACTCCAAAGTCCAGACAGTTGTATTGGGTTTGATTAAGAGGTGATTAGTTTTAATATAGGGGGTTCATGATGTTAATTAAAACATTTCAAGGATTGAACTCATTTCACATGGTTTCCTTAGTTAGACTGAATGGGTAGTAAAAGTAGTTCCCGTAAAATGAAGCTTCTTGGGAGTTTGGATTGAGTCATAAGATTTTGAGATATATTTTGACTATACATCAACATAATTTATGCTTCTCCATTTCTAATGGAAATAGTGAGTTTGGTTTGAAAGTTTTTCACCACCCATTTTCTCATTCCACATGGTATTATGGGGATGAAACATGGTTTGAACTAACCTTGCACCCCATAAAGAATAAAAAAACATGGAACAATATTTTTGGACCATACCCACACATAATTTCCTAACCATGTTCCAAAAATTAACTATCCTAAAGTCTGAATTTTTTTTCCAAAAGTATCCTAAATCTACTTAAAACTTTATCCATCAAAATGATGATAAAAATAATTTTTTATAAGTACCTGAATTTTAGAAATAGTATATTATAATATAAGATATTTATTTAATTTTTTTTATTCTATAAACATAAATTTGTAATTTTATATGAGATATTAAAATAATAGACTATTATAAAACTAACTACCTAAAATGAAAATACCAAAAAGAAAAAATTATTTATAAGTGAAAATATATATTTTCATTTACCTTCTTCTCATACCTCATACCAATTCTTATTAATCACATTAATAATCTGAATAATGACATTATACTTTTTTATAATGATATTATAACTAATGGATCAATTTAATAGCCATACTCCCACATAGATTATAGCACAACTTTGTTGGGTTGGTTTAAACACCCAAATGAATAATTCTACTAATTTAATTCATGAGTGGAATTTGAAACATAATTTTGAATATTAAATAAAAAATAATTATTATATTCTGTTATTCTTTTTAAATATTAAAATTTTCCTCATAAATATGTTACCACTGTTAATGTTCTAAAAAACATGAAAACATTCTCGTAAAAAATTTCATCTGTAATTATTACCACAAAATGTCACATTGAATGGAATTATATATTCATGATCAATACTGAACTATAAATAATTGTATTTTTTATAGTCTTAGGATGATATTTATTCTCGAGAATAATTAATTATAACACCAAAACAATGGGGTTTCAGACAGGGGATCGAGATCTCTCTGATTTCATTCCATGACATATTAGCTTCCTTAGAGATTAGGCTTACCAATGCGGTTTTTTCATATTTCCTCAGATGTACTCATATTTATGGAGGTGACAATCACTAAAACCCTTTTTAGTGGGTTCAATATCTATCAATTAGGAGGTTGGAGATATTTAAATGGACAAATCTGGTGGATCTGCGATGGATGATTTTTCTATGGTGGGATTGGGATATGTGAATGGTGGTGAGGTCTCAAATGGTACTCAATTAGATGATTTAGGAATATGTAGACATTGATATATGAGGAAAACCTGTTGAGATGAGATCTAGTTTCAGGGATTTGTTGATTTTAATGGATACAAAGCATCTGTCGATCATCAAACTGATGTAGTCAATTGGGGGCCTCAATCAAGGGTGGTCTGACTAGCTATGACTAGATATAGTTTCACATTGGTATGAGGTGTGAATGGAATAAATCCCTCTTTTGATCATCGTCTAACTAATTTTGGTATCTATGGAACTCAATCTATGAAGTTTGGGCTAGTTGAAACGGTGGATGATAGTGACAATAAGTATGGATCTATGATATTGGGGTTCATGCCTACGATGAAGAGTGGTGAAGCTTGGTTATCCATGATGTTGATGGATGTGGCTAATGATGTGTCTAGGTGTTCTAGGAGGGGGATTTCAGTGTATAATAGTAAATTTAGGTCTTTAATAAATGTTGGAAGGAACTCAAATAGAAGACATTTTACACATATTAAAGATGATCTTCCAGATCATATTTTGAGGAAGGGTGATATTGCTCATTTGATTACTAACAAGGAGGAAGTTTTTGAAAAAAAAATTCATTTGAAGTTTCTCTATCATTTCTAGGATGGTGTTTCCTTCTGGTTGTAAACATAGAGTGTTGATGACCTTGTTCAAAAGGTATCCATAATATGGAATTATTCAGATTAGAAATGTATACCCATGTGTAGGGGATTCTTCCACATTATTTTTTCATCAGAAGAAATGAAGCATAGGGCTTTGAGGATTGGATCAATTTCTATATATCCATGTATGATCTTCCTTCAAGAATGGGACTTTCAATTTGAAAAATTATATTTAAAAAATGCCCATGTCCAATCCTAGATTAAAATTATCAGTCTTAACTATATTTTATAGCATTCTAAGATTATATTTTATATTACTTATTCTTTTAGTACTCTAATAAAAATGGATAGAGCTAGTGAGGGATTCACTCTTCCATAGCCTCATTTGGATCATGGAATCACATAGCTGGTGTTTCATAATCCTCCATCCATGTAGAATTATGTTCTCAGTCAAGTTAATACTAAATAACATGTTGATTTCCCTGAGGAAAATTTGAAAATATTTACTTATTACAGGATTTCTAGGAATTGAGGAAATGTCTCTACTGAAGAAGGTGTGAATAGCACTACCTGAATGTGTTGAGTAGCGTTGGTCACACCACTTTTAAATATGAAATATTATATGTCAAGGAAAAGTAGTCTAACAATGAGGGATTCACTCCTACTCCTTCAAAGATAATTCTATTTAGGGATTACTCTAACCTACCACATAATATATCTATTGAATCATCTTATAACGTGTCAAAGATGTCTAGTGAAAACCCCCCAGATGATATTTTGTCAAGGTTAATCTCAATATGAGTGGTAAACTGCTGAGGATTCTAATTATGGAAATCTCATTTCTTTTTTTGATCTTTTAAATTATTTTCATGTTTTTTATATGAGAGAAAATCCCTTTGTTTCACCCTTCCATTCTCTTTCCTAGAAAATTTTCTCCTATTTAATAAATGGTAAAAATATTTTTCTTTTATCTATGATTTTATATTATACCACTAAAATATGAAAATAGATCATAAATATCATGATTAATCCCACCTAAAATTGAAAATTTATAAGAAATAGGAAGTATACTTATTGAGAATAATTATAAAACAAATGATTTGAATAAGAATTATGTTTTTAGAAAGGTGTTTAAGAATTTTTTTATGTAAAATGAAAAATAAACTCTATTGAAATTATGATGTAAAGTTAAGATACATTTGTAACTTAAATAATTTTCTTTGAGTTCTAAAATTTTTCCATCAATTTTTCCATATATTCGGTGATATTATTTTTTATATTATTTCAAGATTTATCTCCGTAGTTAAAATGAATTTTTAATCCAAATACCCTTCCATGAAAGAATTTATTTTCAATAAAATTATAATATGTTCTCCTCTTCATTTTTAATTCTCTTAAGTTGATATTTCATTCATGTCCATGGGTTAACTTAAAAATTTTTCTTATATTATTTTTAAATATAAATACTTATAAATTCAAATGACCTTCATAATTTCCTATTTAAATAAAATATTTTTTAAAATATTTTATGATTTATATTTTATTTTTATCTTTATATTAAATGGGGTTTATATTCCATGATGTTATATGTTATAAACACCCTTTATTTGTTTTTATGAATTTCCACTTTAGGGTGATTGAATTTGGTATCAATTGATAATTATTAGGTTATTCATGCAATACATTTTGATGAGTAATATGAAATTTATTCTTATTTATAGGTTTTAATGATGTTATTATTTGATGTTTTTTTGTGGAACACATGTGTAAGGTTAATTTATTATTGATGAGTGGTCCATAGATAGCCCGCCAATGCACTGGGTAAAACTTTACATCCATTGAGATAATGGTGAAATGCATAGAGATGCTTGATCCAAAATGGGAAATATATTGTAATAATCGATCCAATAAGGAAAACAATTTCTGTTTACAAATAAACTATGGGAAACATGTGTTAAATCATAATAAAAAACATTGTGTTTCTATATTGATTTTGGTTCCACACACCATTCATATGAGAAAATGTTATATTTTTTGTCTCGTGATTTAAGTCTCATGATTCCCGAATCATTACACAATGATATATGTTCGATCATATGGGAATATTTTTCTCCAATGTTTCTATATAAACCATTTTTATAATTCTATATTCTTTCAATATGGGACTTGCCTTCTAAGTTTTATTTCTCATATTATAATAATCTCACCTTAGTTAACACGTTGATTTTTTTCATTACATTATTGAGAATTTGAGCTCACCCATTTTCATGTTTCAATTTCCAAGTGAATATGGATGAGTTAAACATTCAAAAGTATTATAATAAAACCATTTATGATGAAATAAAATAAAAATATTCACAATATTTATAAAATAAGTTCCTTTTGTATTTCGTATCAAAATACACTAAACATCTTGATTCGTTGGATAATGAGATTATTATGTAATGTAATGTTTTAATTATTGATTTTTTTTTTGAATAAATGCATGTTTATATTCAGTCAATAATGTTATAATAGGGTTCCATAGATATTTACATAATCATTTACCAATACATATATTTTAATTTCATTTAAGGGGGTTGAATAATATAAATGAAACTATTTTTAATATTTTGTCTAATTATTGTTTTTTAATTTGTTTAAATTGTGATATTAATTGTTTCAAATTATATGGGCTATGAAATCATCAAAAAATGGGGAGTATTATTGAAAACAATTTTGTGCCATCATACACTCCCATGTTTTTTTAATAGTAATAAAATAAATTTTTTACTAATATCATTCTTATTTGGGATTTTTAGTTAATTTATATATTTTTTAGAGTATTAAGTTTTTCATTTCAATTATATGTCTCTTCTGGGAATGTATTTCATGGAAAATCTAAAAAAATATTTGGAATTTCTTCTTAATTTTTTATCTAATGTTTGAAATTATTCCTACATCTGTAGGAATATAAGTGTTATAAATTTCGTACTCAATCTAGAATGATTTTTACTCTAACAGAGAAAAATATTCAAAATGGGATTTATTTAGAAGATAACTTTATAGTTAAGTATATTCTTATGAATTAGGATTTTATAGAGTATAAGATATTTCTTGTTATGTTTTCATAAAATTAAAAATCAATTTATTTAAAATTTTCCATGTCACAAATATTTTGTATAAAGATTATATAGATTTATTTTTATATATCTTTAAAGATAAATCATATATATATTTAATGGTATTGTTACATAATAAATAAATAATTAATTTATATATGAACAAAATAATGTTGAGTTTAATCTTACATAACCTATATAGTTCATCATTTATCATATATGAAAGATTATATTTTTCATATTAATATAATGTTTATATTATGAAAAAAATTATAGAGATTTTGATTTTATAATTTATAGGTGACAATTTTTAATTTGAATATCATTTGATTATAAGTTATGATAATTTTAATGATGATTTTCCTTGTATTGTTTCTTGTATTATTTATGGTTATTGAATCATTTCTAAAATCTATTAAGTTTGGTATATTTAGGGATAAAATAGAAAGAATAGTCTACTTTAATTATTATCATGTTTTTATATATATAATCTCAATAGAAAAATATTAATAAATGATTATTTTAATGAATACATAAGATTATATTAGGATATTATTTTGACTCTTATATTAGTTCTACAAGTTCATAATATCTTATAGTATACATTTATCTATAAATTATCATTTATACAATGAATGATTGAATGAATGAATGAATGTAAAAGAAAAATGCATCTATTATTGTAGTTTTATATTGTAGAAGTATCAAATAGAGTGATGTGGATCACCTCATTAATACATATTGGGAAAACATATTTCATTAATTAATTATTATTTTTATTTTCAAATCTCATTAAATTAAATTTTATGTTGTTTCTTCCCTATAAAATTAAAAAATTGTTTCTTCTAATTCTCAAAGTACATATTACTATTCACAGTGTTGTAAGGCCTTGTAAAAGTAATTTATTATATAAAATTTGAGATTTGATTGTTAAATTCAAACAAAAAATGTTTTATCTAAATATACATAGTACATATATCTCAAAGAGGATGATCTAAAAGAAAATCTTCATAACAAAATTGGGTGTCCACTTAGTGGAGAAGGTGATTATCATAGAGATCATGTACCACTATAAAAATCATTATATCCTTTATATTTCTATGATTACATGAAATTAAACTCTAAATAAAATGATTTTGATAACAAATATATATATTTTTAATTTAAAATAAATAAAATTTGAGAACTTTATTCACCCACTTATTTACCTATTGGATAAAATTACTAGAACAAAGACTATGATATTAATGGTAAAAAGGGAATTTTCAAGTCTTTTAATCCTTCTTTAGGGATGATTGGTGATTAATAACATTGCCTAATCATGTATTATTTTGATTATTGATATATTAAAGATGTATACTATATCAAGGGACAAGGATTAACCCTTACCATAATGTAATTTTTTATATAAAGATTCATAAGAGTTAACAGGCCTAGACATTTGTGAACTTGGAGTCATTAGTGGCATATAGATTGTTGAATTTTTGGAAATATGAGTATTTGTTTTAATTTTCAGGGTTTTATATCTATCAACCAATAATCTAAAGTCATTTCAAATGTTGAGATCTTGAACAAGATCATGATAATTCAACTGTAGTTTTTTATATTCATCCTCATGTTTTTATATATATGGTTGAGCATAAAAGTGGTACATCTAGAGTAAAATACTATTTCATAATATACTGATGGTATTAGAGGCCATGGAAGAGGAATATTATTTGGTAAATAGAATTCATTAAAGAAGTATCATACCCACCACATAGATGACATGTAGCACTCAGATGTTTTTATGAAATATTTTCTCTATATAATATTAATTCTTCAATATCATGCATTGAACATAATCGTGAGTTTAAAAGAACTTTGTGATTCCCTAGGAATAAAATTATCATTTTAACCTATCCATTAGGTTATCAAGAATGAATATATCTAACTTATGAAAATGTATGGTAATGTTATTTGATACCAATTATTTATTAAACAATAAATCAATTATATATTTGTATTTTAATATTAATAATGTGATTTAATTAATATTAATAAATCAAATTAATGAAATATATGTGTTATATAATTAATAAAATATTTTTATATTCATCCAATAGATATTTTTTCATCGTGAATGAATAAACAATATTTGATGTATAAAAACCTATATTTTTAAAATGGGAATTTGTATACCTTTTAATGAAGAACCCTTTTTAAATTAATATTTTGAAATATTAGTAATTTTTAAATGATAAGAAAATAGTTCTTTTGAAGTGGGATATAAAAATTTAAATTGGTTGAATTTTTATTTTTCTTCTCATAACTTTAAAAAATTTATAAATATTAAAAATGCACTAAATTTTAATTAAAAACAAATTTTTTCATCCTAAAAAATTATATTATGAAATGATAATATTGAATGATTTTAAATATTAAGAATAATATATTTTATCATTAAATATAACGTATGTCATTATCATTAATTTTATGTTGAATTCATATGTAAAAAAAATCATTATTTTGTAATATTTTAACTTTTAAAAACACATTTTCTCTTTCTGATAATTTGAATAATTCAAAATTAATTATTAATACATATGTTTATTGAATTTTAAAAAATGGGTTAAATATTTGGAATCAGTATATACAAATTATTTAAATAAATTTATTTTATTTTTTGGGCATTATGAATATTAATTTTAGGAATATTTATTAATACGGTAAAAGGTTAAATCGGGTAATTAAGGGTTAAAATACTTTTATTAAATTACCCTAACACATGTATTAGTTACACATAATGAGTTATTCTAGACCTAATTGATCCTTGGCTATAAATTTTGTTGTTTGTAAGGCACTAGGATGAGATTAGAACATTTAATTTATTTTATTTAATGAAAAATTTAAAAATGTCTTAATCAAATTTTAATAATTATACCATTTCTTATCTAAGGATATACATAAGATAAATTCTATTAAAATAAATTTTTAAAATAAATTTTTTTTTTATCATGGATATTTTTTTATTTATTAAATAATAAATAATTACCTAAAATTCCTATAGTTTTGTGGTGTAAAAATTAATTAATTTATGAGAAATGAATAAAATGATTTTTATTAAAATTATAATAACCATCACAGTACACAAACACTTGCAAAAAACTTATTTGTAGAGTAATTATTGACCAAAACCATCCATAGGTTCAATCTGGACCCATTTGGAGCCTTATAGAAGAGACCATGACACTTATATTATTTTATTTAAAGTGATGTTAATGTTTTCACATTCTTAATTTTCTAAGTAAAACATTTTAAATGTGGAATTTTCCAGAAGATGAATTCTTTTAAAAATATTATTATAAAATCTAGTAGATTTATCTTTATCAAAGTATATTATTTTTAATTATTATTCAAAGAATAATTATATTAAATAATTACAAAAAATGGATATAGTAATTATCTTATTAATACAGATGAAAAATATATGTTATTAAAAATATTAAGCTAAATTTAATTTTTCTAATTAATATGACTAATAAATTTTAAGATGAAATTTTCTTCTTAGGAATATCATAAAATATTTTTTTTAATTTAACTTTTTATCTCAATATTTTTAAAAATCAATAGATTCCCAATTGACACTATTGATTATTTATCAAAATAATGTTTTATTAAATTATTTAAAAAAATAAATCATTTTTAAAAATATATAATAATTATGATATGGTAGAAAGTGTTTTAATTTATTATTAATGGTCTAATTTACATCACATAAGTAAATATTTCACACTTTTAATATTGAAAAATGTGTTATCCTAGTTAAAAACTAAAATGAATAACTAAGTGTTAATTAAACTAATAAGCTTTAAATTGATAGAAATACTTATAAAAAATATACTATTTAATGACATTGCGACCTTATAAAATTTCATATTTCAATTTGGGTCATTTTTGATGTTTTGGATATGTTTTTATTTAATTATAATTTAATATTTTTGGATATATTAAAAGTGCCACTCACCTCAATTATAAAATAGAACCTCTTACCTCAACTCTTCACTTAACATTGATCGTTAATTCCTAGTAATCCACTACCATATTCCCTTAAAAAATTAAATAGTTACATTATTTAGGTTTTTCTTTTCTTCAATGTCCAACTCTAGTTCTCTAAGAAGAGATTTTGAGGAAGCACGTCAAAGAAGACGTAATCTCCTCTACCGACTATTTCAAGCTTATTTCTTCTTCTACTTAATATTTATGAGTTGTTTCACTATAAAGTAATAACTATAGTATCACTTAAATATTTATATTTTATTATAATTATTAAACAATTATATTTCACCTTTTATCCATCCTATGAAAAATGAGATCACCATTTGTGGGTACGTATGACTTATTGTCTCCACATTGTGGTGTAATATGTTTTCACCACTACCTTATTGGATGGATATAATGATGGAAATAATAAATATATATGATTATTATAACATTAATTTTATTTTTAAAATATTATACATCATCCAATTCAATACCATTCAAAAAATATGGTGATGATATAATCGCTCCTACGTTTGTACGACCTACCATCTCCATGGTGCAATGTGATTAATTATACAAGATACTCATTAAATAATGATTATAAAAATTTATATAATGAATAAATATGGTATATATTATTTAAATGTCATGTTTAATGATATAATTCTAACCTATGAAGGAGAACTGGAACTTAATCTTCCAAACAAGCATAAGAAAATGAAAATGTTAACACAATAATAACAAGAAATAATTAAATGTTGTTAATAAATGGATGATAATATGATCATATATAATATCATAAAAATTAATATGATTATAAAATAATTAAATGAAATTATTTAAATCATTATATAGGAGGTTCGAATACATACAAAGGAAATCATACCTATGGCAAGGGATAATTTCGCAAACTCATTATTATCCGAGATTGTTTCTATATCAATATTTATTGGCTTATATTTATCATCCATGTTAATGTTTACTAAATATATAATATTATTTATATTATTCAACAAATTTTTAAAGTCAATTTTACCAATTGGTGAATTTTTATTAAACGGTATTAAAGGAATATTTTTTTGTTATTCGATAGAAGGTACTGTTGACTTTTCTAGAAAAAGAATTAGGAGAATTTTTTAAACATATATAGCATGAAATTTTTTTACAAATTATAAATGACATAATTCCATGAATATTCATCTATATGATTTCAATTTTATTTTAAAATAAATCATTTTCATTTAAATTTCATGGCATTTTGTTTAAAGAATCCCTTTTTAAGAAGAAATGATATTTTTCTCCAGAATTAATTTCATGTGTTATATCAAAATTAATTTCCATCTGTGTTGTTATTATTTAATAGGGTTATTTTTCATGTATAATATACTTATTGTTCTGAGGATTTTATTATTTTCATGATATGACTCTATTTATGAAATGAATTTGTTTTACATGGATTATGTTATAGTGGAATGATGTTTAAAGATTCCCATTTTATTCATTGGGTTATGATGAATGATAAATGATATTATGGAACATGTAAAAATGATTTCATTATGATATGGGTGGGACCTATATCATCCTCAAATTAATTGGGTAATGATTTATATATCATGAGATAGACCTAGCTGGAATGGGAAATGATCAATGTTCAATAATACAGGGATGGAATGAGGAGTGAACTCAGTTTAGTAATGGGAATTGTCCACTGTGATGTTCTTGGAAATTATCCTTTACTAATATGAAATGATTTTATATTCTTATTTGTATAACCCAAAACATAATTTATTATGTTATGAATTTTAGGATTGGGTTCACCGATTCTGGTGAATGTTTATGATTTATCCAATGGAAAGATATCACAATATTTCATATGTAGGATATGATTTTTAAATGTCATGTTCTTACATATTATGATTAAGATATGATTGATATCTCAATTTTTAACCTTATTAATCATTTGAGATCACCCTTTCATATGTTTCTTTTTCCCATGTCATAAAGAAGGGTAATAAGTAAGATATGTCAAAAAGGTGTCTAGTTAGGGAGAAATAAGTGGGAGGCAATGATGATGTCTTATGAATCAATTCTTTATGTTTCCCAATTTATAAAGACAATGTAAATATATGGTCCTATAGTGGATTTTTTATATTTGTATTGAATATTATTCAAATTTTAAAAAATATCAATGTATGTAATGTATGGTTTGTTATATTTTGTATCAAAGTAAATGTATAGTTTACCTTTGGAAACTAAGATGAGAAAAACTTAGTAAGAACCTTAATGGATATGTTTAAGTATAGGTTATAATCCTATTGTTTTAAAAATGATCCTGAATAACTTATAATAAAATATAAATTGTACTAAATTGAAATTTTCTTCTTGAATTTGTAGTTTTCCCATTATGATTAGTGTTTCTCACACTATTCTTCTTGGTTATAGAAAATGGATGGAACCTAAAGGAACCATGTTAATGCTGAATGTGATAGGCAATACAATTATTGTTTTCCTATGAAACCAAATGTTATGGGATCAAGAATGAAAACTATTGTAGCTATTCTCACACAACATTCTCAAGATCTTAATCCTGTAGAACATTCAAATGATAAAAGGAGTGAACAACATTCTATTGAGTCATTCATGCTGCAGCTTACACCTTCTTTAAGTGGGTATTTTAGTTCATTAGTGGCTAAACAATGGATCAATACAACTGAAAAAATATTTTCTGTTTTTCAATGTTCATAACATGGTAAATTCATCTTATAAGTCTATCATTTGAAAATTTAATCTAATCAATGATGGATCCTTATCAAGAATATGAGTTAAAGTGATGAAATTGAATCTATGGAATGTGATGAGTTCAAGAACATGTTTTTGAAAAATCACTTTTCTCGTATTATTTGAACAAATATGGATAATGATTTTTTTTGAACATATGAAAAAGGATAATGAATCTTTTAGTCTTAATGAATAAAATTTTACAACACTTGTAAGGTATGATTCTTGAATTATAATAAAACCTATGAGTAAAATTAATCAATTCTTTAGTGGATTAGGACCAAGTATCTAAAGTGAATTATCCATAACGCCCTTCAATAGCTATTAGGAAATTTTTTGACGTGCACTTAAGTTTTAGATGTAGATTGGAGTAACATATCAGTTATATGGGGTTGATAATAATAGAAAAATGGAATTCAAGGCAAAATCTAAAGACACTAAAAATAATATGAGTTATCACTTATGATAAATGTTTGGAAAGAAACATGGAAGAAATTTTATTAAAGGGACTGGTAAATTTTTTATGCATGGAAGAAAAGGACATCGGGAAGTCAAATTCTGAAGTGATGGGAAAAATATGTCTAATGATGAGAATAATGAAATGGAAACACAGAATAAACCTCCTATACATCAATGTTACTAGTTCGAGGAAATGAGACATGATTCCAATCAATCCCCTAATCCAGGTGTTATTAATTACGATCGATGTTAGAAAACTCTTAAGACCAAAGAAAAAGGAAAGTCACATGTAATCACTATAGGTGATGTGGTGTATGGTAATTAAGTTGTGGAAGGTACAATTACAATTTACTCAAAAGTAGAAAATGTTTTATTTGATTCTGGGACCACTTGCACTTTTATTTATGAATAATTTTATAAGGGTATCACCATATTAACTCAAAAAATTAGAGGTTGAGTTAGTTATGACAACTCCTAATGGAACAATGGACGAATCAAGAGGTTATAATTCTTCCCCCATTGATGTTTGTCAGAAAATGATTCCTAAAAATCTTTTGATCCTTTCTATGCTGTAATTTGTTGTGATTCTTGGAAAGTATTGACTTTCTCTACATTTATATCAATTAAATTTCTAAGTAATGGATGTCACATTTCATATTCCATATCAATATATGATCATATATTAACATAAGGATGAGTATGACATTCTAGTGAAATTTTCTCCCATCTTATTGGTCTTGTTTTCTATAAATGAATGTTATCTATCTCAAATGTTTGGGGAGAAACACACAAGTAAGAATACACCATTTTATAAGAGTTTGATGATTCATTTTTGGAATAATTAATAGGTCTTCCACAAAATTTTGAAGTTGATTTTTCAATAGAACTCATACAAGATTCTATTCTTATTTCAATGGAATCTTATAGAATGGGCCTAATTGACTTGAAAAAATTGAATAAGAAACTAAAATATAATCTTGATATAGGATTCAAAAGCTATATTGTGTAAATTTTGGGTTCACCTATTCTATTTTTTAGGAAGAAAGTTGGATCAACGAGGCTCTTCATTGATTATCGATAACTAAACAATATATTTATAAATAAAAAAATAGTCTTTTCCTAGCATTGATGACATATTAGACAAACTAAATGAAGCTAGATACTTTTCAAGATTTTTCTTCATTTATGATATCACCAGTTAAGGTTCAATAAGGAGGATATTCCAAATACGGTATTCCATACAAGGTATGGACACTATGAATTTAAAATGATTCCTTCAGGTCATACTAATTCATCTACTATCTTCATGAATCTAATGAATAGAGACATTAGATACTATCTTGCTCAATTTTTTGTAGTATATATATATGATATTATTTTATATTTTAAGATCAAGTAATAACATGAAGATCACATGATAATTGTACTAACGACCTTGAGCGAGTAGAAAATTTATGAGAAATTTACCGAGTTTGAATTTGGTCTTCAAAAAGGTTCATTTTTGGGTCAAATAGTCTCAAAGGAGGGGATATTTGTGGACCCAACAAAAATAGGAGTTATAAAATGTTAGAAGATACCAATAATTTAAAATGATATTTGAAGTTTTCTTATATTATCTTGATATTATAAATTTTTAGTGAATGATTTTTGATAATTATCTAATCCACATCGTAAGTTGATTCGAAAAGGAATTATTTTTATTTGGATGGAGGAATGTGGGGATAATTTTAAATATCTCAAAATATGGTTAGCTAGTGCACATGTGGTCACACTACCTTGTAGTGGAGAATGGTTAGTGATGTACAGTGATGAATCCAAAAAGGGGTAAGGATGTGTTCAAATGAAAAATTATATGGTGATAGGTTATTCATCACGACAATTGAAAATTCCTGAGATAAATTACCCAACTCATTATTTAGAGTATGATATGGTAATATTTCTACTAAATACATGGATGCATTATCTTTCTAGTGAATGGTGTGATATATATGATTATAATAAATTTTTAAATTATATTTTCACAGAAAAAGAGAATAATATTCTATAAAGAAGATCATTGGAGTTGAATTAAGATTATGACTTCTCAATACATTACTACCATGGGAAAGAGAATTAGGTGGTATATTTTTTTGAGTGAAAATATTATGTTAGCCTATCCATGATGAGGATCACAAATTATCTGATATTTATGGATTTTAAAAAGATGTATCATGAAATTTTAAAGGAATTTGAGAAATATTATCTTTATCAAATGAATTTTCAACCATCTATACAAGGGAAGATTAAGGAGTTAATTAAAGATGATGTAGATATACAGAATAATTTGAGAAATGTTCTTGAGTTTAACCTTGATTACGATCAAATAATAAGGATTATGAATTGGGTTTGTATTCCTCCAATACTAGAATTAATGAAGGGGTTATTGGATGAGGCTCATAGTTCATCATCCTCTATTCACCCTCGAAGCACAAAGATGTACAGGGACCTAAAAGAGTATTTTTGGTGGGATGACATGAAAAGATATGTTTTTAAAGTTGTCTCTTGATTATTGGTTTGTAAAAAAGTTAATTCTAAGAGATATTAATCTATGGGGATGTTAAAACCATGACCCATACCAGAATAAAAATGGAAAAACATCACTATAGACTTTGTCATCGTACTTCACAAAACATCTAAAGTCCATATTCCTATATGGATTTTAGTTTATCTCTTTATTAAGTTAGCACACTTTATTTATTTTAGATATGATTTCTCTCTTGATCAAATTTCTAGGATATATGTAAAAGAAGTGGTAATATTGCATGGAGTACCACTTTCCATTATATTTGATTGTGATATGAGGTTTACCTCGATGTTCTAGAAAATCCTTCAGTGGGATCTTGATACAGAGTTATGTTTCAGTACTTATTATTGTCCTCAGATATATTTACAGTCTTAGAGGACAATTCAAACTATAGATTACATGTTTAGATATTTCCCTATAGATTTCAATGGATGTTGGGATCAACAACTACCTCTAGTGGAATTTTCATACAAAAATAGCTTTCACTCAAGTGTCACCTGTGTAATCAACATAGGGAGGATTCCAATCATCTCTTCCTATCTTGAGCGACGGCCTCTGCTCTTTGGAATTATATTTCGGATTTATTTAATAATAGATGGTTCTTTACTGACTCAATTTCCTTGTTTATAAAAAATTGTACTAGATATGATATTTCTATGCAGATAAAAAACCTTTTCCTGGAAGCAGTGGCGGAGCTTCTTCATGAGATCTGGTATGTCAGAAATGCTCTCATTCACAATAATCACCGTCTCAATCTAAATGCAGGGAAAGCTCGGATTCTTCTGGCGGTTCATGAAGCTGCCTCATTACAAAAAGACTGTTGTAACAACTCAGTTGGTGACTTTGTGATTCTTCGACAGCTCCGTGTTCCTGGCATCTACCCAAAGCCCAAACACTCATTTGAAGTATTCTGGAAATCTCCAATGCCAGGATGGACTAAAGTGAACGTCGATGGCACCTCCAAAGGCAACCCAGGACCTGCCAGTTGTGGTTCCATCTTCAGAGACTCAGCTGGGCAGTTTCAGGGATGCTTCTATGTTGGTTGTGGTCACTATTCTTCTCTGGAGGCGGAAATGTTGGGGGTCATTCATGCTGTTGATTTTGCGCTTCAAAGAGGTTGGAGAAAGCTCTGGATAGAAAGTGATTCAACCACTATCATTCATGCCATCTGGAATGGAAACATCCATCTGTCCTGGACTCTTACCACACGTTGGATGAATTGTCTGAATTTGCTACATGGGATGGACTATATAGCTACTCATGCCTACCGGGAAGCAAATGTTGTTGCTGATGCTCTTGCCAAAAAATGAGTTCATCAACGCATGAATTGGATGGACTCTATTCCTTCTGACTTACTTTACCTTTTTGATAGAGATTGTAAAAAAATCCCATCTTTTCGCCTCTTGTAACCCTATTTTGTTTATCAATAAATTGTGCTCTGGTCTTTGACCAAAGCACTACCACAAAAAAAATGTTGAGCCCTATGTATATCGGTCTTTTTGAGATTTTGGTTCGTATTGGGAAGGTAGATTACTGATTGGGGCTTCCAATGAATCTATCTCAAATTCATGATGTGTTCCATGTATCTCTCATAATAAATTATATATATGATCCTTAAAATGTACTAAACTAATAATTCATACTGTTGGAGAATGATCTTTTATATAATAATCCATCTATATGGATTTGGGATCGTAGAAAAAAAAATTATGTGAAACAAGACCACTTGTTGGGTTAATGTTTTGCAGTAAGACCCCCAATTTGAGGAAGCTATGTGGGAATTTTAGGAAATTATTAGGGATATATATACCCATCTGTTTGTATCCATGTGATGAATTTGGAGGGTGAAATTCATTTTAAGGTGTTTCTAATGTAACACCTATATATTTTAATGAAATATTTTCCAAAAGTAATTTAAATTCTTCAATTAATTGCATTGCACAAAACCGTGAGTTTAAATGAACCACAAGATTACCTTATTATAAAGTGAAAATTTTAACATATCCATTTGGCTAGCGAGAATAAATATAACTAAATTTTGAAAATGTATAGTAAATTTATTCGCTACCAATTATTTATGAAAAATATAAATCTATTACATATTTGAATTTTTTTTAATAATTTTAGTAAGTTACTATTAGTAAATGAAATTAATGAAATATATATTTTATATACTTAATAAAAAAAATTCAATATTCTTTTAATGGATATTTTTATAATAGGGTATGAATAAACCTTTTTTGATGTATAAAAACCTATATTTTTTAAAGGACAATTTTACCAAAATCTAATGTGAAAACATTTTAAAATTAATATTTTCACACATTAATAATTTTTATATGACAAAAAATCATGTTCATTAGGAGAAGGATATAAAAATTCACTTTGGATAAATTTTTAATATTTTTCTAATAGCTTTCAAATTATGATGAATAATAAAAATACCCAAAATTTTAATTGAAAAAAAACATTTTTCATAGAAATAGTTAAATTATAATATCAAATTTTTTGAAAGTATAAATAGAATATATTTTTATCATTAAACATAATTTATGTTATTATAATTAATTTTATATTGAATCTAGTTGTAAAAACATTTCCACATTTTGTAATGTTTGAAATTTTAAAAACCTATTCTATATTTCTGAAAAGGGGAATAATTTTAAATCAATTGAATTTTTTTTTTGATTTTTTAATACTGAAAAATCGATTAAATTTTTGTAATTAGTTGGTTCAAATTTGGTAAATAGATTTTTTTGGGAATTATGAATAATAACTTCGGTAATTTTAATTAATAAAGTAAAATGGAACATCAGATAATTATGGGTAAGAGTATTATTATAAACTTACCCTAACACTATTCTTAATATAATTGGATGGGTTTTTTACCAAAATATTCCTTGGGAATAAATAGTGCCCTTTGGAATCCACATGGATGAAAATAAGGCTTTTAATTTATTTTATTTAAAGAAAATTTTAAATATGTCTTACTCACATTTTAATAATTATATCATTTTTATGTATGGTTATATAGAATATATTTTTTATTATAAATACTCTTTTTAAGTATAAAATGATTTTATTTATCATGGTAATTTATTTATAATTTTTAGGAAATAAATAATTACGTTAAAGGCATATACATTAATGATGTAGAAATTAATTTATTGATGAGAAATCAATAAAAAAAAGTATTAAAGTTATAATAATGATCAAAGGTCCCAAAAACGTGACAAAATCTCATCAGTCTTGTATATATATACCATAACCATCCAAGTCTCTAGTTAGAGACCATTTGGAGCCTTATTGAAAAGACTGTGACACTTATATTATTTTACTTTAAGTGATGTTAAAGTTGTCACATTAAAAAATTTATAAATATAATATTTTAAATGGTGTATTTTATAGATAAAAATTTTAAACTATATATACTTCCAAAATCTAGTATATTTTTCTTCATTATATTATTTTTTAATTTTTATTAAAAATATTATATTAATTAATTAAAAAATTGATGTAGTAGTTATTTTATTAATGATGTTAAAAAATAAATGTTATTAAATATATTATAATAAATAAATTTTGGACTAATTAATATGTATTATTAATTTTTTAGATGAACATTACCTATTAGAAATATAATTAAATATTTGGTTCGAAATTAACGTGTTATCTTAATATTTATAAAAATCAATTCTGTCAAAATTGAGACTCTTGATTATTTACCAAAATACTATTTTATTAAATTATTAAAAAATCATAAAACATTTCTAAAAATTTATAATAATTAATAAATGGTATAAATTTTTCAAAAGTATTTATTTATGGTCTAATTTACTTCAAATAATTAAATATTTCACCCTTTTAATATTGTATTATTTATTACCCAAGTTAAAAAGTAAAATGAATAACAATGTGTTAATTTAAATGATAAGGATTAAATTGACCAAAATAAATGTCAAAATTTTATTGGTTTATGAAATTTCAACCTTATCTGATCTCATATTCAAATTTGGTTCATTTTGGTGTTTTTTGGATGGGGTTTTATTTTATTATAAATTAATATTTTTGTAGATCTCAAAATTCCCCCTCACCTCGATTATTAAAGGGAACCTCCTCCCTCACATCTTAACATCACTTTTAGATTTCAAGATCATACAACCCTAGCCATGTTCCCTTATTAGCTTCCCTATTTACATTTTAAAGTTTCTGGTCTTCTTTAACGACAAATTCTTGTGCTTTAAGAGGAAATTTAGAAGAAGCACGTCGAAGAAGAGGTAATCTCCTCTATCGATTCTTTCAAACTTCTTTATTCTTATAATACATATTCATGATTTATTTCATTATAAATTAATAACTCTAATTTAACTTATATATTGATATGTTATTATAATTATTAATAAACAATATTCCACCTTATATCCATCCTATGGAAAATGAAATCACCACACGCGAGTACGTTCAAATTAATGTCTTTATGTCGTCGTATAGTCTATTTTTCACCACCACCTTACTTGGATGAGTATAATGATAGTAATAATAAATATATATAATTATTATAACATAATAATTATTCGGAAATATTATACACTATTCAACAAATATGGTAATGATATCATCGCTTGTGTGTATGAAAAACCAACCATCTCCACGATGTGATGAAATTCCTTCTACATTATCTTCATTAAAGAATGATTATATAAATTTAAAGAATGAATAAATATTGTATATATTATTCTAATATCATTTTTAATTATATAAATTTGACCTATAAAGGAGAACCTGATATTATTCTGAAAACATGCATAAGCAAATGAAGCAGTTAATACCCGAATGAAAAGTAATAATGAAATGTTTTTAACAAAGAGATGATAATATGATCAGATATGATATCATAAAAATTACTAATATTTTAAAATAATTCAATGACATTATTTAAATCATTATACAGGAGGTTCTAATACATTTAATGTAAATTAGATCTAAGGTAAGGGATAATTTTGAAATCTCATTATTATCCAAGATTGTATATACATAAGTATTTACTGGGGTATATTTATCATCCGCATAAATGTTTTATAAATATGACATATCATTTCTATTTTTCTACTAATTTTTACCCATTACATAATTTTTATTTAACTTTATGAAAGGAATCTTTTTTCGTTATCTGATATAAATTACTTCCTCAATTTTCTAGCAAAAGTATGAAGATAATGTTTTTAACTTATATAGCATGAAAGGATTTTTACATATTCCTAACTCCTTATTTATATGAATCTTCTTCTAAATTATTACAATTTTATTTTAAAATAAATTATTTTCATTTAAAATTTTACATCATTTCGATAAAAGAAAAAAAAAATTAATAAGAAAGGATAATTTCCTCAAGAATTAATTTCAAGTGTTATATCAATCTTAATATCCATCTAAGATGGAATCATTAAATAAGGTTATGTTTCAAGTATAATATCCTTATTATTCCTATCATTTTATTATGTTAATGTTGGAATTATCTTTATTAAATCTATTTTTTTACCTAGATTATGTTATAGTGGAATGATTTTTATAGAAACCCATTTTACACATTGGGTTATAATGAAAGATATATATTATTGTGGAACACATAAGAGTGATTTTATTATGAGATGGGTGGGACCAATGTCCCCCTCTAATGAATTGGGTAAATATTTATATCTCATGAGATATACATGTATGGACCTATAAATGATCTCAGTTCAGTAATACATGGATGGAATGTGGAGTGAACTCAATTCAGTAATAGACATTGTCTGTTATGATGGACTTGGAAATGATCCATGACTAATATGAAATAACTTTCTATGATTATGTTTATGCAAAAAAACATGATGTCTTATGTTATGACTTTTGGGATTATGTTCATTGATTCTTATGAAAATTCATGATTTATCCCATGGAATTATATCCGGATCTTTCATACAAAGGGTTAGATTTTTAAATGTTATGTTCTTATTACCTATAATTATGATATGATTGATATCTACCTTGTTTACCCATAATGAGAATCTGAGTTCACCCTTTCATATGGTTCTTTTCCCCAAGTCATGAAAAATGGTATTACGTAAGATATGTAAAAAAATGGGTCTTGTTATGCAGTAATAACTGGAAGGCAATGAAGATATATTATAAACCGGTTGTTTACATTACATAGTTTCTAAAGACACTATACATAATGGTCTTATAATGGTTTTGTTATATTTTGTAATGAATATTCATAAAACATGGAAAAATATCAATGTATTAATGTATGGGTTATTATATGGCCCATTGAACATTTATGGTTTTATTTTGAATCTAAAAACCCTAATAAATATTTTTTTATAGGTGAATAACCATTTTTTTATATGATAATTTAACAAATGATATCATTATGGTTCTTGATTATCTACATGTGATGAAGATTTTTGATTCATTTATAGAGGTGTCTTTCATAATAAGTAATAGTTTCCTAGGATGTGATATTGTGCCTATTAGTTATAATCAGCTCTTGAATTTCTTTATATAGGATATGCGTATTTTTTGTCCCTTGTGATGGATTGAATAACACACAATATAGACCATATTGACTATTAACATCAGTGTTGATCTTCTATATATATTTTGGTTTATAAATATACCTATATTGAGTACTATGATTTATAGTAAATATATTTAGGACATAACTATTATATTATGGGTATTATTATAACTTGGTATGTTGGAATTAATTTTTGGTATGATGATGATATCAGAAAACTGATATTTCATTATATTATTACCCAGTCACCTGAAATTTTTATTAAGGTAGTATCAGGGTTTCTACCATTAAAATAGGGATATTTCCTTTATTTATTTTATTCTAGGACTGGGTTTTATATATATTCCTTCATATTAGATTGCTACTTTGGATCATATAGTGCTAAAGGATTAGATGGATGACCATGATTTGAAATTATTAATTCAACCATGCATATCCCATTGGTGTATTTCTATTTTATATACCATTAATGGTTATGGGATCGTTTCTTGTGTGTGTATTATTAGAAATTGATAATGTTAATGGTCCATGACATAAATGATCCTCCATAAGAATTACATATTTGATTAACTATGGGTACTAAATTGGGTTTCTCTAAATGATCAAAAGTGCAGATTTCATTAATTTTTGTTATGTGTATTGAATGTTATATAGATTGATTTTTTAGAACTGTTATTTCATGTATAAGTTTATTATTATGAAATTCAGTTCATTGAATGTATCAATGGGATTAATTTCCAACATAAATTTATTCATCCATATATAAATGGTTTTATTTATAGTCAAGATTTTTAATAGTTGTCATCAATAATATCTTCTTGAATAAAGGTTTACAGTATAGATGATGATTAAAAAAATAGATAATATTTATTGAATTTTATATAAAACGGATTTGATTTCTGACACCATTTATTAATTCTTTATCAATTTATTTTTCAAAAAAATCATCTCATAAATTATATTCAATCAAATAAGAAAATTTTCTGTTCATGTGATGCGAATGTTAGTTGGTTTTCATGGATTAATTTGAATTTATTTATTGTTAAATATTTGTGTTTTGAGCTATTTGAAATGATGATAGGAAAAATTATTCCATGGTTAATTTATTTCTATCATCTTTTTCCATCATTAAAATAAATAAATTTATGAAATAATGAAAATGTAATTTATTATTGTTTCTTATTTAGTAGTATTTTGGAATATATGTGGTGATTTATTTTAAAAAATTTCAAGGAGAATCTAACATAATAAAACTATGATTTAGTCATGGAATTTAGTTATCTAAGTCAAATAATGATGTATTATATAATGTTCATATTGTTTTAGTCATGATATGAAATTGAAAAAAATATATTTTTTATATCTAGATAATGAAAATTTGTAGTGATAAAAAAACAATTCATGGTTCCCTCTTAATATCTATAAAAATAGATTCAATACAAATTTCATTTGCTTTTTGTATATATCTTTTATGGGTTTTCAAAAAAATAAATATATCTTCAAACTAACTATTCATGTGTAATAACCTCACCATGTTATTGATAATGTGAATTTCTAGTTTAATTTTTATTTATATGGATAATTTGATATATCATGGGCTACTGAAATGTGATTTTTTATATAAATAACATAGAGTATATCTAATACGGATGGAATGAAAAATAACATAGTTTAATATATGTGAAGTCAAATATGTAGTTTTTATTTTTGAATGATTTTCAAATCAGAGATCTTATAAAAGAGAAATAATGACTATTATTGAATCCAAGAAGATTGTATAGATTTTTTCATGATTTTTTAAGAGTATAATAGAAAAATAATTATAAAAGAACAAAATCATGTAACTAATATTGATATGGTAATATTTATCAACTCAACTATTGATATTAAAATACATAACATTTTAATTGTGAATTTTTTCTTAATGAGATATTAATTTTAATAGTTTTGTGGTGATTAAGTAAAATAGATGTTGGGATTTTGATTGTTTTGTTAATTTAATTTTAGGTAACATGTTTAGTGATTTATAATTTAATGTGAAGGTAGAGTTTTTTATAGAAAATTTTAGTTTTTTTGGTGGCTGAAGTCTCTCTTTATGTATCATTTATTTATTTTCAATATATTTTGTAAGAGAATATTAAGTTACTTGGTATAAATTTATATGTAATATGGAGTTCAGTTACAAAACCTACAAATATATATATTTGATTATTATTCAATAATATAATCTCTTTATTTTTAAATCATTCCAAATAATTTCCCATTATTTATTAATAGTTCTTCTTTTAAATTCATCATGTCTATAGTTTTTTTGATTTTTATGAGGTATTAATGTTAAAAAAATAAGTTCTTAACATTAATAAGTGAAAATAGTTTTTCATTTCTTGAACATTAAATGATTACTTTAAATAATTCACCCTGAGTTTCAATGAATCAGTGATGGTATCAATTATAATCATGGATTATAATAATAAGTATTAGAGATATCTTCTAGTATTCATTTTAATACGACAATATTACTAAAAATTAATAATTAATGTTTTCAATTTTGATATATTTGTTGGGTTATAATTTTTTATTCTTAATTAATCGAATAAATTTTAAATTCACGAAGAAAATATTGATGTTTAATGGGAATAAATATTATGTTTGGAAGGTTATAATGACAACATAACTAATATATTTTAGTTTTAATGTAATTTATATAAATTTAAATGTGTTTCACCTCATGTAGAAGGAGTTTTGAGGACACCAATATATCATATGAATTGTGTGAATGGTTTTCATTCCCATAATGTAATTCATTAATCATTTTCATATATTGTATTTATCTAATTTATTATGTTTAAGACAATTATGGAGATATGGGATAATCTGAAGAATATCTATAAATTGTATGTTGAAGTGAATATTATAGATTAATGACTTATTGTTTTATTTATTAAGTAATTATAATGCATGATTAAGAATCATTAAATGGATAATTCACAATATTAAGGGAAATTATAAGAACTGTTTTAGGTTTTACCAAGATGTTTGAATAAAATTTAGTAATAAAAATGATACTTCATGTATTTTCTGATAAATATGATTAATTGGTGTCAGTACTTGATAAAAGTAATCATGATTCAATTCAGTATTAGAATTTTAATAATATATTTGTAATTTTCATCATTATAAAGACTTTTGTCTATTTAAGAATATTGATGATAAGAATAATGTAACATATAAAATTGTGATGTATAAAAGAATCCAAATAAAGGTAAAGTGGTTTTTGAGAATTTTTAGGGTTATGAAGAGCATGAGATAATTATTTTAATTTTTTCAATCATGTCAATAAATTATTAAAGTCATAAAGGAATGTACAAAAGAATGGTTACATATAAATGATTCCAAAATGGTTCTTTTCTAATTTCCATAAACAATTATATAATTATGATAGAATAAGAGCATGAAGATGAAGTCGAGTGATCCAGAAATTATTTAAATAAGAAAACAATATAATTGTATATTAAGATATTTCCCTCCATGGAAAAATTTAATAATATTTCATATTTTAAAATGGTATTTATTTCCTAAGATATATAAAGGAATAAAAACTGAATAAGGTACCTCAATTAAGTATTTTCAAAGTATTTAATTCCTTAAATTGAATAATGTTGATCCAAAGTTTTATTAAAACTATGATATTGATAAAGAAAAAGAATCTAAGATAGAGTTTACACAATTTTTAGACTTAAGGGAGGGACTTTTTTAATCTCAAATAAAATTATTGATCAAAAAAATGGATAAAAGACTCACAAACCATTACTGAAAATGATGTTACCTATATTGAAAAAAATAATCATTTTTTATGCGATTCAAGACATTATAGTGTTAATCCATAAACAAAGGGTGTTATATGTTTAAATTTAATAGATGTTTAATGATACTGAAATGGAATTCGAAAGTTTCTATAAATAATAATTTTATATTTAATAAAAAGTTATTATGTTAATGTTTAAAATTAAGATAAAATTATGAGAGACTATAGAATTATAAAAGAGATGTGTCCATGTTCATGAATTAATTGTTAAGTGTGATTATTGATTGAAAAATAAATATGGAACTCAACATGTGTAAATTGTTTGTATTTTTTAAAAAAATGTTAATTTGATGTAAATGACAGTGAACATTAATATTATTCTTAAAGAAATTAAATATTATAAATAAATAAAATTATAAAATGATAACTAGAATATAAAATCTACTCCCCAGGGATGATTGTAAAGAATGTGGAAAATATTTATTTGGGTTAGGAATAATTTGGGTGTTAAAACAAATTTTTCATTAAAAATGATCCAAATTAAAATACTAAAATATAGTTTCAAATAAGTAACACAATCTCAATACAAATCTATATATATTTGAATCTTTTTATTTTAGTCGGATTTTGGTGTTGTAATTGATTTTGAAAGTGAAAAAATGTTTTTAAGTGAATGAGATAAATTTATTTCAATATATTAATTTTAAAGGGAACTATTTTATAAATGTTATCCCCTCTCATAGTAGACAATTTCAAAAGAAATTTGAAAATTCTTATTCATAAAGTAAGAATAACTTTTAGGTGATCAATAAATATTATTTGTATTGTGACCAATAGGTTTCTAAGGATGAGGATTGCATTAAAATATTTCCAATTCAATTTATTATTAATTTTATTACTCACATGATTTATAATTAAAATAAAAAATGAATAAATCATTTATTTTTGAAGTTATTTTAAACTTAACTGATGGAGTTTCAATATATTTTGGACAATAGGTCTGCCTCACACACAAAAAGATTATATAAATCATCAAAAATATATTGAGATGTTTTTATAAATTTTTTATTTATTTTTGAATGATGCGTCACTTGAAATTAAATTAGTTATCACAATAAAAATAATAGGGAACATGTTGATGTCAATTAATATATTTCATTTTGGGTGATTTAAGAAAAACAAGATTTTTGTTACTTAATTATTAATGATGTGAGTGAATTGATTTTTAAAATGCAATGATTCTTGATTTGGAGTATAACATATGATTTTTATATTAAAATATGATAAAAAACAATAGATAACTTGTTTCATATTTTATATACATAAAAAATTTCTTATTTGATCTTGAAGAGTAAATTGAGGTATGGAATAAAAGACATCTCTTCTATATGTAAAAGAATATGAATAATGTTATGAATTGAAAAAATATTCATTAATGTTTCATAAAGAATATATAAAGAGATTGGATTTGTTATATATGGACAATGTAAAATATTATCCACACTTCACATAGTGAGGTGGAGATAAACACTTCTCACACACTTTAACTTATACATTCAGGTATTTATAGTTTTTTGGGGGTGAAATAAAAAAAATTATATTTTTATTTTTTTATTCCATTACTCAAATTACATGTCAAATGTTTATGAATCATAAAACTAAAGCATTAAATATGTTAATGAGTTTTAAGATAAGTGTAGATAATGTGTGTTGTTTTTTATTAGTGAAAATTATATTAAATAATATGGATAATTAATAAAATAATAGCGTTGAGAAAAGAATTGATAATTTTAAATATTATTAAGAAAATAATTTTCTCCATTTTGATTTTATTTGTGTATAAACCATAAAAATTTTTTGTAACTAAATAGAATAATAGTATATTTTTGTAGTTGGATCAAATTATATTGTAATATTAAAATAATTTAAAATTATTTTAGATTAATGTGTCTAGAAAATTAAGGTACATTATAAACTAATATATATCACTCAAAAATTTAACCATGTATCCATTTAAAATGTATTAAAATATGTCCATTAGACTGAAATAATTTAGGTATATGTATCACAATCATATCAATTTTTAATGAAATAACATTGGTATATTTGAGAAAATGAGTATTGTTTGAATGGTTCATTTTTATCCCCTGAATTGAAGAGAGTTTCCCTTGTATAATTAATTAAAGTTATGTTTGATTATAGTGTTTATGTGACGGTTCTAGAATACTTATGAAATATTTTTAGAAGGAAATTATTATGTTAAAAAATTGATGAAGAATGTGAATTATTTTTTATAACATATTGTAAACTCAATATATGATAAATATTTAAATGATCAATATAAAATATTCAAAATTATTTTATATCATGTAATCAATTATCAAATAATTTAGTTAACTAAGGATTATAAATTAAGTGGGAGATTAAAATATAATAAGTGACCCAGAAGATGTGGATCAACGGTGGATAACATTGAGGGTTACATCATACACATCATTGATCTATCAGGTAGTATGATAATGTAATAGTTAAGCACTGATGAATTTTTTATATATGAGTTATATTAATTATTAATTTTATTATATTGGTAAAAATTTCACTTCAGAGTTAATTCCTAAGTAGATGAAAAGGATAATTATTGAATAAAAGTATTAGTTTTATGAAAACATGATTCAAAATTATGAATTCATGATGAAAATATTAGTATTTGGATGTTTTTTTATTATGGTACATATATTGAATCTTATAATTCATTTTCATTGGCTAAAAATCAGGAGTTTGTGTGTATTTTTATAGATATAGCATATCCAATAAGATATAATATCATTCAATTATAGGTCAAGTAATCTATCATAAATTTTGTACCTAAATATGAATTTTACATATTATTTATTATTCAATTAATTCATATAGATTTTCAAGTAAGAATTTATATATTTAGGGATCCAAAATTTGGGTTTACAAAATCATTAACATCATAGAATTAGAATATTAGTACAATCTTGAATTCATTGACTTTAAAATACTATATTTGGATAGAAAATTCAACATCATTGAAAATAATTTTCTTTCCAATATTATTATTATCTATATAGTATATATTATATTTACTGTAATGTATAAAATAATTTTTAGAATGTTTTCCACTATATATAATTGGGATTTTAGAGATGTTGATGTTCAATTAAATACAATAATTCATGGGAAATCATGTTTCTTAAGTGAATGATCATATATTCCTTTCTTTTGAGAATTATGTCCCTAGACTAATGAATAACATTTATAGGAAAGAAATAAAGTAAAAATGTACTATTGTAGTAGTAAGAACAATTCTTTTTTAGTATGATAAAGGTAAAGAGGTGAATCAAAAGGGTGATTTTATTACAAATTGATCGTTCTCCCTTTAGATTACTTATAGATAATTCACATGTGTCTATAACAAGAATAAATTTATTTGTATCAGTATTTGATAAAGGAATATTACTTCATTATTTATAATGTAATTATAATTTATATAAAAGTTATTCTTGATTTTGCGGTATCATTTTAAAAAATAAGTTTATCTATATAGTATTTCAGATATATATTTTGACGAATGTATCCAATTTATGTTATCAACCATTTGTGGGGAAATCATTAAAGATAAGTTTGTAAATTTGAAGAAAAATAAATAATTTCATGTTATTCAAGATAAATTTAATGAATTTTATTTTTTTACAGTTCTTGCAATAACATATTTGATGTGTATAGTACTCAAATAGAAGGTCTCATGTTGGAAATTAATATTTTATTACTAATGGTATATGATAATAAATGTGTAATTGATATTTTTAGAAACCAGATTCATTCTTTTTTATTTAAGGGAATACATATTTCATAAAAATTCATAACACTATTATCAAATAATATATTTCTTATGTTTAAATGTTTTCATAAAATGGAGGCAATGTATGATTCCCTTACTGAACCATTTCTAAGGGATTCATTTCAAAGATAAAATCTACTGATGGGAGTTGAAATTATTTTTCCCTAATTCACACTATTGAGATATATACATTATCATCATGTATCTGAATTTATGTTTTACTTTGGGGAGAAATGAACATATATTCCATGAATATGTTTTCCAAAAAATTGGATAATGTTTTTAAGGGGTTTTTTAAAAAAGGTGAAAGATGTGAATTCAGGGTTTGTGTGTATCTATTATTAATACTTTAAAATATTGACCAATTCTAATGTATTGGTTAAGAATGTGAACGTGATTTTTATGATTTACATTAATATTATTAGTTAAGAAAATATTTGAATATGGGTATTGAGTAGTTAAAGCAAATGAAAGTTAACCTTTTGTAATTTTTATCATTGTTATTCATTATTATTTTTTCCAACATTTAGTTTTATCATATATGATTTTTTTCATTGAATTGAGATTCATAAAATATTTATATATTCAGTTTATATTTGGTTTTTGGAAAAAGTATCTAATGTGGGTATATTAGTTACTAAGAAATATGTTCAACAATAACATTAGATAATGAGTTTTTTATTTCTTAAAGTGAAACGGATTTTGTTGATGTCAATGTAAATTAAATGTGATCTTAACAACGGTGTTCTATTTTGTTTCCAAATAACATTAAATAATTTTTCAACACATGAATTATATTCAAAAATAATAATTTTAGTAATAGTATAGAAAATGTGAATATAATTTGGATGTTTGGAAGTGATTAAATGTTGTATGGAGCTATATATATTTTATATGAAGATACAAAAAATAATATAATGGTTATTACCTCACTATGTCCTAGACATATAAATAATATAAATACATTTATAAAACTATTAAATTAAAATTATGGGGTGTTTATATAGTGGTTTTCTCCACATTGTGGCTTTGTTCATACAGTAAAATATGGAGATATATTTAGACCTCAATAATAAGAAATAGTATATCCATGTTCTTTAAAAATATTATTATCCATAATTGAGTGGATATAATTTAATTAAAATTTCATTATATATGTAAATAGTTTTATATAATATTGTATTTATTATTTTTTTAGTTATTTGCTTGTTGTTTTGGTGATTAATTTGAACTTTTTTACGATTGACTTATATATAATGGAAACATTAAGTGAAAATGTATGGGAGTCTTGGTTCTAATCTGAATTAAAGGGAGAACTAACCCATGGTTAGATGAGTAATTTTTAGTCCCATATGTATATTTATAGAGACACACCCTAATGGGGGATCATTGTTTGAAACATGTTCTAATATTATCATTTATTATGAAAACATTAACAAAACTAAGTGATATTCACTTAATTGATATTACAATAAGTCTTAATATTATTTATTAATTATTATCTAATTGGTTTTCCATTTATCATTAGGTTATAATTAGTTTGATCCTGATTTTTTAACCCACAAATTAATTTTAATAACTTATTAAAATTGAAAATTACTAAATAAAAACCAAATATTCCATAGTTCTTCCACACTAGTTTAATTTCTAGTAAATATAATGGAAATGAAACATATATTCTATGAAATCACATTTAAATAAGGATTTATCTATTTTAACACCATTATATGGGTCACTCCACTACCAATAAATTTGAGTTTGGTCACTCCTCACTCCAACAGACACTTTCTCCTTCCACTACCATTCACATTAATAAATAATGGATAATATTTTATCACACATGATAATATTGGATGTCCTAAATTTTTTGTTTCCTCATGTATTAATAGATTATCATTAATCATCACATATTACTCTTTAAATAAATACTTGTTAATTTTTTTAATATATTCATATACCCTAATTATCCCATAAACATCTTAATCGAATAACATCTTCCATTAGAACGTTCTTCAATGTGTTTGAATTCAAAAAATTTAACCTTAACTTATTACAAATGGAAATAATTATCACTCATTAATAATTCATTCACACAAGTGTGTCCATATAATTCTATATTCATAAACATACTAATTCTTAGTTTATTCATTCTAGAATAATTCATAAAAAATTAGTGGTTTACATAACAAAACTAATTGTCTCAAAAAACTAAATTTTTAAACACCATGGACATGGTAGTGCATCATGAAATATAATATTTGGAAAATCATAGATTTTAGTTCTCTTATAATCTTAATTAGTGGAATCCCTTCTCATTTATTTTTTATATATCTATTATTTACTGAAAAAATACCAATATTTTACACATTATAGAAGTTGTTCAACATAAACATTTAATCTATATAACACTTATTTAGTCAATAGGTGTGTGTGTAAACCTTATGCATACATCATAATCATTATGGGTAAATATTTGGAATTAACATTGATAAATTTTAGAAAAAACGTTATTTCATTAGAATTAACATATTTTTTATTATTAAAATAGATCTTTTTCTTCCATTTTATATGAGTGTTTTTTAGTTGCCTTAAAATACCTCTATAACTACACATTCATGAATATTTTAATATATTTATATTTGTGGAAAATTTTCAGGTTATTTTGATGGAACATATCTATCTACTTTACCTAATGATCAACAAATCCAATATACTCTAGTACACTATACAATGGAATATAATATATCTAGCACATAACATCACTGATGTTCATATTAAATGATAAATTATCTCTCCAATCATAGTTTTTGGAAACAATATCATGATTCAAATTATATACAATTTATTTTTCATTTTCCTTTCTTTGGAATATGATTCCATATCCCCTATTATGGAATTGATAAATGGATGGATTCATGAGGATTCTTACACCCCATTTGACACAAAATCCAACATAAAAGTCTCCACCACAATGAAAAATGGTAGAATAATTGAAAAATATATTATATATGGAGATAAGGGATTAATATTAAAATTCATAATCATTCTCCCTATATATATTGATCCAAAAAAACTCAATACCATTATTTTTTTGATACAACTAAGACCATATGTTTCAACCGTTAAATCAATCACCAATATTAATGATTTTAAAAGGGGTATTCCTAATATATTTTATTGTTATACATTAACCTTGTACATTAAATAGATTTATAGAGACTAATCACTCTATTGGTATCAAAAAATTCATGCTACACAATTTTCTATATAACTCATGTCAGGATCCACACTACCAAAACATAATTGGAGTTCGAGTATAAAATTGTATTTATACTCAAATAAGAAGTAAAAGGATTACCATGTTTCAAAAGATTACTCATAAACCAAGGGTTGAATATTCTATAATGAAATTCTAATTAAGATATGTGGTGGTGATAACCTCCCACTAATATTATTTTTTGTATCTCACACATTCTTAATAGAATAGAGTATCGAACTCTAAAACTCATTTTTTAGGGTTATATAGGGACTTTATAGTATTTTTTAGTAACTTATATGGTATCTAATCCTTATATAATGGTATATATATTTTACAAGGATAAATTTGATCTCTTTTTGAGCCTAAATAAAAATATAGATCAAAAGTTATTATCATTTGATGTTGTCATTAATTTTTAAAAAATCCACACATTGATTTCACAGATTGCATAGGTTCCACATAGTTTCACATCTACCTCATGTCAATATACTAATTTTTTTTTCTGAGGTAGAAAAATTTGAGATTAAACCTGAAACACATATCCTTTCTCAACACTATAATATTTGATACTTTATTTTCCTTAAATAATATATTAGATAGATTTTGGTATAAAACATCATGATTTAACATATCATAATATAATATTATAAAACAATGATTAAATATTCATTGGATTGAAGGTTATAAATAGGAATATCAATATATTCACCATAAAAAATTAATAATAAAATATGAATTTTTTATCAATAGGTTATAAATGATGATAAAATAAATAATTGGTAAAAGATATATATTTTATAATATTATTTTATCGGTGCAATGTATTTTTATCTTATTAGATTAAATATATCACTATTGATAAATAATTAAAAGTAAATAATTATATTATTTATTCAATTTTTTTGATTTTAAATATAGTTAATTATGGTTATTAGGAACAAAATGATAATAAAAACATTTTATGTCTAAAAACATAATAAAAAAATAGGGTTTTATAGTGACTCTAATTTTCCCAAATTTATTTTTAGAAATTATTTGGGAAAATTCTTAGACTTGGCACTGAGACGGTGTTCGATTCTGAGGGCTAGTGTTCCCAGAAAAATTCATTTAAAAATGATAGGTTTTTAATAGAACACATGTGTGTCTTTCATGAAAAATAATAATATCATTTAAAAGGTTTCCTAGATTAGAAATGTGAGGGTACATTTGAGCTCAGAATAGATGTTTTACCCTAGGAAAGACCAAACTATGGTTGGTGTGAGTTATTTGAAGAAAAATTCACTAAGGACATAACTATAAATAAAATTATTAAATAAAATTATTTTATTTTAATATCCATATAACTCATGAATGGTGACTCTGATTGGAAATTTGAAATCACCATTGAGTGTTTAATGTGTTGTTTTCCTTGGATAGGTATAACCTCAACTGCTACAGGTCAGTTGTGAAGAATAGTTTTAGGGAATTTTAATGAATAAAATAAACTATGATATTATTTTATTTTAATGTTATGTTTAAACATAACCACTATTATTCTAAATGAATAGATAGAAGGGGACACCGTGTTAAGCTCATAACCCTATAAATTCTTTGGAATCTATATAGATAATCCTTAGATAATTCGCTTAGTAGTGATGACAAACATCGGGATCAAAGATCATTCTGAATGGAATGCCAATGGAAATAAATCCTCAATAAGGAACAATCCATATCCTTGGTAGGGTGATTTATTTTTTCCTTTCCCCCTTTATTAATTTCCACAAAAAATGTTGGTCAATCCACAAATAGATTGATCTGTGGTTCGGTCATTATTATGTGACGGGATATTGATGTAGGATTATTGGGAGATTAGTTTATCCTCTTCATATATCCTTCTTGCAGGAATGAATTGAGGAAGACACAAACAATGGTTAGGGTTAATTCTTCTGGTATTCTTGTAATTTCTATTCTTTGTTTATGGTGTTCTTCACTATTAGATACTCATGATCGCGACTCGACTTACTGAGAGACTCAAAACATGATTTGATCCCTAGATTGGAACCAATAAGAAATAGAGGCCATATCAGTATATCTCAGGACATGAGGATCACAGAGGTGTTTTTTTAGATATTGGTGCATCTTAGGAAGAATGGCGAACTGTATAAGGAAAGGATCTTGTGGCTGGTGCAGGTGGCAATGACCAAAAATGCATGGAAGGGTGGCGCGTCTCACAACCCTATGATGTTGTGGAAGTACTAAGTGGGATGTGGTGGCTATGTGATGTAGTGATGTTCCCATGTGGTATATTATAGCGGTTTACATGGGATTCCACATGAGAATAACTTCCAAAAAATGTGTTGGTTCAGGCGAGTGGTTCGGGCATGTGTGGCGGGTCTAGCTGAAGAGGTGGGTTAGTCTCAGCCATAGCAGGAAGGGCCCAATGGGCTAAGTCAACCCAGTAGAATAAGCAAGACCTAGGTTATACCTAGGGTGGCCAGAATAACCCATGGTCCACCGTGGTGGTCAACTATGTGCCACGGTCGACCGATCTTCCACACAACCTTGGCACGATTGACTACCATGGTTAGTCCACGTTCTAGTGAACCCCATTTTGAAATTTTTAAATGGCCATACCTTTCAAACTATATTTCTATTTGACATTTCATCTAAGGTGTTGGGACCCTTATAAAGATAAGGTCATTTTGAAATATCTTCAATGGGTTTTTGAGAGATTTTGAATACTAACATAATTTCTTAATGAGTGAGTTCTCTCGGACAAGGTGTGATTCGACAAAACATTAATGTGATAGGCCATGACCTAGAGAATGTGTGTTTTATAGAGACTTTGTATCTTATGGATACTGTGTGTCTAATAGAGGTTGTGTGTCTAATAGATATTGTGTGTCATGTGGATATTGTGTTCCTTATAGAGATTGTGTGTCTTATAGAGACATTCTGTATTCTGGAGACTGTGTGTTCTATGGAGAGAATGTGTTTTATAGAGATTGTGTGTCTTATAGAGACTATGTGTCTTATAGATACAGTGTTCTTTATAGAGAAGTTGTGTCTTTTGGAGACAGTGTGTTATATTTGATTGAGTACATCTGGTTGTTCATGATATAATTTCTATAGATATAAATATATTTGGTGTTGACTATGAATTCCATTGCGGTATTCCTTTGTGGAATTCCTTGGTGTAATTTCTTCATGGTATTTCCTTGGTGGTATTAATTCATTGTAATTCCTTTGTTCTATTCTTTTGTGTTATTCCTTCTTCGTATTTTCTTTGTATAATTTCATTAGTGGTATTCCTTTATGATTTCAGGGTGTCCTACTGAGTATTATTTTACTCACCCCTACACAGGCATTCCATGCATGTTTTGTGTCTTTTGTATATGATAGACCCTTTGATGGATATCCAAGAAGACTAGGACTAGGTGGTGCCTTGTGAGACTAGACATGTTGAGCTCTTTTATGGAATCTTTTCTGATGATTGTCCCAATACCTCTTTCTTTACGGGTTAGACATGTAGTTTCAAACTCTTTTCTTTTGGTGGGATTTTTCCCCCAGTTTACTTTCTAGTACATTCACAATTGTACTCTGGTTGTGGGATATATTGGTTTTCATGCATTGTTTACTTATTTATTTTACATTTTATAATATGTGGCTTAGAGATATGTGTGTATGTACATGTACATTGAAAAATGCCTCCCATTTGTAAAATATTCCTACATAGTTATAATCACCAGCCCCTAGCCTATTGAAGATGGGATTGGGGTAGTCACAGCGTAGGCCCCACTAGGAAGGTTCATGAAAGAGTGGAATTAGAATAAGGCTAATTCTACTTTAGGATGGGAATCTGTGAGGTTTGTTTGAAGAAATAGTGTTAAGTATTTTGAGTTTGTACTTTAGAATACAGTATCTAGTGTTGGTGTGTCGGATGACATATCCATATACCAGGACTCTAAGAACCTATTTTTTAACTTGGTATATTAAAACACTGGTTTCAGGGAAGAAAATTGTACATGCTTCATTTAGTATTGAGTTGTGTCTCTTATGTCCTTCTTGAGTTAGATCTCCAGATATACTCTATTAACTGTGGTATGTCTTATTTCATTACAAGATGTCTCCACAAAGATATCCATCCATGATCTCATTGCTTGGTCACAAGGATGATACATCTAGTGAGGAGACATCAGTATAAGGTAATGTACTGAAGATTGAATCTTTGGGTTGTATACAAGATATAGCACCACCCGTCAAGCAAAATCTACTACCAACACTACTAGATGAGGATGCATGTAGTTTTAGCACATTTCATGAGTTTTAGGGGGGTAATTCATAGGTTTTTGGGTGAGCAAGACCCCCATGATGCTGAGGATTTTATGGAGTCAGTTACCCATGACTTCTACCTTTTGCGGATGCTTTCTAGCCAGATGGAGGTCCTTACCATGATTATTTTTCAAGGATCTGTAGAGCAATGATACATATTAGTGTAAAAAACACAAGATGATATGAATATTAATTTGGTATACTTAGAACATATCTTTAGATAGATTTTATTTCTAGACACGTTTTGGTTGGTGCACATACAAGATCATTTACATATATAGTAGGGAAATCAAACTGTTGCAGAGTATTTATAAATATTTACCAATATTTCATGCTACACCACAGATATGGTATGAGAATCGTTCTATAGGGTCCATACCTTCGATTAGTGTTTATCCTGGGAGATCATGGAATCCATGATATCCCATAGCATTCCTACTTATGTTGGGGCACTTGAGAAAGAAATGGTAGTGGATTTATTTCAAGCAAATCAGGCACCAGAATTGGGAGCTACCATCGGGAACCAGGTTATTGAGACCTCAGTATCAGGTATCTGATGGCAGTCATAGGGATCCAATCAGGTTAAGTTCTTCAGGAGATGATCCTAGGACCCATGATCGGTGGTGCAGAGCTCCCTGGGTGGTTCAAATCATCCCATAGATAGAAAATTTTATATATGCGGCAGTCAGGGACATCTGACATGAGATTTTCCAACCTTTTATATAGATGATCCAAAGACGGTCGAGGGATTTCTAAGTCAAACACATATAAAGGTGAAGGGTGTTTTTTAGGAAACAGGACATGTAATGGGAGAAGGTAGGGTATTAGGAGGTGGTTGTAGGTTTGACCCATTACCACCACCACCCCCAAGTGGTCCACGCTAGGCTTAAGGAGCTGGTGGACATGGATGAGGCTAGTTTCAGGTGATGGAGGCTGATTAACCTGCTGCTCTAGGGATGATTTAAGGTATGATATGTTTCTTTTCCACATTATATTAGTTTTGATAAACACATGTGATGTCCATTCCTTTTTTCCCATGAACCTTGTTCGGAACTCAGAGATTCTGGTTAAACCATTGACTTGAACCTTACTCTAGGAGACCCCTATAAGATACGATTCGATAATAACACACAGGTTCTGATAGTGTAACATTAGTCTGGTAGGTTAGTGTTTTGGTTGGGATCTCTTAGAAGCAGCATCGAGGCCTTAAAACTCCATTCTCAATATGGAATTGTTATACACAGTTGATGTTCAGGTTGATTGTTTTAAGTGAACAGTGTGGTGTGTCTATAGTTATGGGACCAAGATTTAATTTTTTGGTGAAAGGGAAGCACATACAATGTCGAATAGAGTTACACATAGGAGGGTGTAGTTGATCACTCTTCAGTTATCTAGCTTGAACCTTAGTGTAGTGGATGATTTGAGTCTACAGTTTCCTGCAGTGATGGCTGAGTATGAGGACATAATTCTTGAGTGTGTTTCAATATTACCTCCCCATAGGGAGGTAGACTTCAACATTGACCAATACCTTGTTATGACCCTGAAATCTGCACATGTATAACAGATGTCTCTTTTAGAGCTTCATTAACTGAGGGTACAGTTGGAGGACTTGTACTTGAAGGGATTTGTGAGACCTAGTTATTAACACTGGGTAGCTCCAGTTTTGTTTTCAAGGAAGGATGATGGTATTTTAAGGTTATGTGTGGACTTCCAACACCTAAACCAAGTTACTGTGAAGAATAATTATCCATTTTCTAGGATTTATGACCTCTTTCATCAGTTGAAAGGGGTGTTGTGGTTCTTCAAGTTTGAACCTAGATCTTGTATCACCAGCTCTGATTATGGGATAAGGATATACTGAAGAAGACCTTCAGGTTTCATTATAGCACATATGAGTACATAGTGATGTTGTTTAGCATGATGAATTCCCTAGAAATGTTCATGGGACTCATGACCATGATAATTTAACCTTAATTGGACCGGTTTGTGGTAGTATTCATTGATGACATCTTAGTGTACTCAGCATCTAGGTAGGATCATGAGGGGTATATGAGCATGGTCATAGACACACTCTAAGGGTACCAGCATCACAGGAATCTCTTTAATTTTCAGTTATGGATTAATGAGGTCCATTTTCTAGGACACATCATTTTAGAGGCTAGAGTTGTAGTGGATCCAGTGAAGATTGAGGTGGTTCTTGCTTGAGATCCAACTAAGAGTGTTACCCATGGGAGAAGTTTTATTGGTTTGGTAGGGTACTATCATTGGTTTGTATCAGCATTTTATAGAGATAAATAATTCTTAAAATAATTAACATGAAATAGATAACCTTTAATGTGTAGAGAGAAGTTCCATATATGCTTTTAGAATTTGATGTAGAGGTTGAAAAGTGATCCCATATTGAGATTTCTAGAGGAAGGCATTGAGTATGTGTTGTTTTGTGATGCATGAGGGACTACTATTTGTTGTGCCTTGATATAGGGAAAATCAGTTAATGCCTATGGATTGTGTTTGTTGAGACCACATGAGCAGAATTATGTGACCCATGATCTTGAGTTAGTATCGACAGTATTCACTTTGAAGATGTGGCATCACAACCTTATGGTAGAGTGGTTTACTATTTACTCTGATCATAAGAGTATCATGTATATCCTCTCTCAGATGGATCAGAACATGAGATGGAGGTGATGTATTGAGTTTCTCTTGGACAATGACCTTGATATTGTCAATACTCATGGGAAGGGAAACATGGTGGATGATTCTCTTTATAGGATATCTCATTCACATTTTCTGAACAAGGTGTCAGATTTGTTCGCATAATTAATGATATCATTTTTGGATGGGGATGGAGAATCTTACCACCATTCTATGGTTATTACCCTTTCACACTTATAGTGAGTCGGGGAGGCATAGCTGGGGGATGTTTACAATAAGAGTTTACCTATTTAGATGTTCATAAGGCATTACCCTAATGGAAATTCCAATGGTGAGGATCACATAATTATTTTTAGAGGGAGTACAGTAGTACGTGTGGTGTTATGAGATGAAGTTTTTAGGTATTTCTATACATCCCCTTTTGCGATACATCTAGGTGTGTAGATTATGTACCAGGCCCTTCCACATTATTTTTGGTGGCTAGGTATAGAGAAGGGAGTTGTATAGTTCATCTCTTGATGGTTCACATATCAATAAGTGAATTATGAGAACTAGGTTCTAGTAGAAATATACCAATCCCTTGAGGTTCAAGAGAGGAATTCTGATGGAATTTCAATGGTATTATGACTTGTTTACCACATACTTCTGTAGGACATGATTTCATATGGGCGATTATTGACAGAATCACCAAGTCATCCAACATCATAGCTATTCGAGAGAATAGTTAAGTAGGGGCCTTGGTAAAACTATATACACAATAGATAGTTCAACTCTATGGAATTCTATCAATGATAGTCTCATATCATGATTCTCACTTTTAACCTGGTTATGGAAGGGATTATAGAAGGTATTTAGGACTCATCTATTCTTGAGAAAAGCATTTCACCCATGGACATATAACCAGATTGAGCAGACCATTCAGGTTATATAGTATATGTTGTAGGCCTTCATGTTTTATTTTAGTCATAGTTGGGAGGATCACCTACCTCTAGTGGAGTTTGAGTAAAACAGTAGTTATCACTCTACCATTAGTGTGGAACCATTTGAGACCTTGTTTGGGTGACCCTACAGATCACCAATTTTCTCAACTAACCCAAGAGATTCAACACCCATGGAATAGGAGTTGGGTTAGGCTACATGGAGAGGGTGAAGATCATCCAAGAGTGAATGAAGACTTCATAGAGCTGACCAAAGTCTTATATGGATATGCTGTGAAGTCCTGTGGGGTTTGAGGAAGGAGAACACATTTTCCTTCGGGTCTCACCTCAACACGGATTATGAACATTTGGATGGGGAGGCAAGCAATATCCTAGTTTCATCAAACCTTTCCTGAAACTACATATAGTTAGCGAGGTTCAATTCTTTATGGCTCTATATCTGTAGTTAGAGTGGGTACAATATGTATTCCATGTGTCGCAATTGAGGAAGAATGTGCATGGTCTATCACACAACCTTGACTAGGGAGAGCTGGACATTGTTGATGGGGATACTTTTTGATGATTACCTAGTAGATATTGAGGATTGATAGGAGAGGATCCTTCATGGGTGGTTGATTCCTTTGGTCTATGTTTGGTGGGATCCCAAGAATCTCTAGGAGACAACACATGAGTGGGAGGCTTATATTTGGGCTTAGTACACACATTTTTTTGAGAATCCCTTGTTTTTAATTTTTAGGGATGTAAATCCCTAAGGTGGAGAGAATTTAAGGACTAGTATTTTTCTTTATTTTATTTTTTAGAAATTATTTGGGGAAATTCTATGATCAGGCACTGAGATGGCATGAAATTCTAAAGCGTGATGTTCCCGAAACAATTCGTTGAAAAATGTTATGTTTTCAATATAATGCAAACATAGATTTCATAAAAAATGGAATATCATTTAAAAGGTTCCTAGATAAGAAATATAAGGTCACTGTTGAGATTTGAATTGAAGCTTTACCCTACGAATGACCTAACTTTGGTCAGAGCAGGTTATCTGAAATAAAATACACCAAATAAATAGACATAAATATATTTAATTAAATAATTTTTTAAATCCTAATATATCATGAATGGTGACTCAAATTGGAAGTCTAATAAAACCTTTGAATTTGTAATGTAGTGTTTTCCCTAGGAGATTACTAGCATCGGTTGGTGCTGGTCAGCTGTGAAGAATAGTTTTTGATCATTTTAATGAATAAAATAAACTGATAGTTTATTTTATTTCAATGTCACATCAATTAATTGACATTGATTCATTTAAATGATGAGATACCAAGTGTCCTAGGGTTAGGATAATTCCCCTTGAAATTCCATGGAGGCTCTAGAGAGAATCTTTACTAAATTCTCTTAGCAACATCGACAAACACCAGGATCAGATATATTTCATGACGGATCAATAATGACAATCAATCCTTGAAAGCAAATGGTCCATATCCCATTTAGGGAAATTTTTTCATTTTTCATTTTCCCTGTTCATAATTTCTAGGATGAATATAGTTCAATCCAAAAATAGACTGATACACGGTACATTCATTATTGTGGGATGGATTATTGATGCGGGATTATCACGATATTAGTTTATCCTCTTCATTAATCCTTATAATGAGAATGATTTAAGGTCTACATCAACAAAGTTAAAGGATCAATCATTAAGAATTCTTGTGCTTTATATCCACCATTATTTAATTTATTTCTTGTTGGATCCTCATGATCATGGCTTGAATTTCCAGGAGGCTCGAAATGTGATCGGATCCTCGGATTGGAGGCAAGATGAAATAGAGGATAGATCCGTGTATCTCGAGACCCGAGGATCACAGAGGTGGTTTTTTTCAGATATTGGATCACCATAGGAATAATAGTGAACTGCTAAAGGAATGGAGCATGGTTATGTGGAATGTATGATTCCTTGAGACATATCAGGGTGTCCACATGGGATGCAGTGGGGGTGACCATGTGAGTTGACCAACCCAAAAATGGGATGGGCTGGAGAGGTGGGTCGGGCATAGCTATAGTAGGTTGGGCCAACCCAACATACCTATGTTGAACCCAGGTCTTACCCTGGGTGGATGGATTGGGATATGGTCAAACACAACAGTTGACTGCGGCAATTGACCACCCCAATCGGTCGACGGCCCAGTGAACCCCCTTTTAATATTTTCATACACCCATAACTATGAAATCAGGTGTCTGTTTGATGAGATTTTTGTGGCATTGGGATCCTTACGATGAGATTACCATTTGAAAATATCATATGTGGGTTTTTGTTTGCGTGTGCATACGATGTAATGACTTAAATAGTGAGTTATCTAGGAATAAGCTCTCTTCGAGGAAAATTTATGTCGATGGGTGTGACCAAGAGACTATTTGTCTTATATAGACTATGTATCTTATGGATATTGTGTAGATTATGGAGACTATGTGACTTTTGGTGACTATGATTCTTCTGGAGACTGTGTGTCTTATGGATATTGTTTCTATAATAGAGGCTTTGTGTCTTATAGAGATTGTGTGTCTTATGAAGACTATACATCTTATGGATATTGTGTGTCTTATGGAGACTGTGTGTCTTATAGAGGTTGTGTGTCCTTTTGAGACTATGTGTCATATAGGTAATTAGTGTCATATGAATATTATGTGTCTTTGTAGAATGTGTGTCTTGTTGAGACTGTATGTCTTATTAGTTTGAGTATATCTATATTTTTTTGATATATTTTTTATAGACATATATTTGTGTAGATATTACTATGAATTCCTTTGTGGTATTCCTTTTTGGAATTCTTTGGTGGTATTCCTTCATGGTATTTTCTTGGTGGTATTACTTTATTGTATTCCTTCCTGGTATTTCCTTTAAGTTATTCCTTTGTGGTTTCAGGGTGCCCTACTGAGTATTGTTTTACTCACCCCAACATGGGATTTGCCCGCATGTGTCATGTATTGTGTGTAGAACATAGACTCATCAATGGTGTTCTAGGAAGACCAGGACCAGGAAGTGCCTTTTGAGACCAGATAGTCTAAGGTTTGTACCGATAACTTTTCTGATGATAGTAATAGTACCTATTACATTATAGGTTGTACTTACAGATGAAGATTGTAATATTTTGGTGGGATATTTTATACCTCTTTAATTTCCATTACTTTCATTGTTGTACTCTAGTTACGGGATATATTGTTTTGTATAAAAATTTTACATAGTGATTTTACCTTTCTTCATTTGTGTTAGGGATATGTCTATGTGTACCAGTACTTAGTCAAATTCTTCCTATTTTTGGGATATTCCTACTCGGTGCTAGTCATAATACCCTGGTCTCTTGTAGGTGGGCTTGTGGTAGTCATGGCATAGACCACTCTGGTATGGGTCATGATAGGTTTTCTTCATTTTTTGTATAGAAAATTTAATTAATATCTGATTTTTTTATATTATATTCTATAAAAATTATAACATTTTTGAATTCATCTTATCAATATTATATTAATGTAATCATCTATGTTTATTTTGAAAATATTGATTTATCAGTGAATAGTGAAATAATAACATTTTTATAGACAACTGCCTCTTAATTTCATGTACTTACACAACCTTATAATGTTTTTTATTTTTTTCAAAATTTTACTAGATACTTTTTAATATTCATATTTCAATAATATCTTTTTAATAAACATGATACTTGAAATTAGTATAGAAATTTTATACTTAAAAGGAATTTTAATTGAAAAACTTTTTTTATAGTTTTTTATTTGTTTTATTTGCAATAAAATTTATAACACATATATAAATTGAATTTGGTAAAATAGAATATATATTTTGAATAAATTTTTCTAAAATTTGATAATTATGACACTTTGATTTTTTTTCATTATGATTTGAAGCATTTTTAAAAAATTAGAAACCCGAAAAAAGTTAAAATAGAATAAGAGGTATAAATCTAAAAATATAATTAATAAAATAACCTAAAAATTTTATAAATACTATTTTTTGATCATATTTCCAACCTATACTATATTTTATTATAATTTGATTCATTGTATGTCTATTTTGATTGAGTAAAAAATTAGTTTATTTTAATCTACTGAAAAATTCCAAGTGTATCCTCTCAGCAACTTTTAAATAGGCACCTTGTATCCTATCTTATCCACACAGAAATATCCTATCAATAATCCCATTACCTTCCAAAATACCTTACCAACATTCCCAACCATGACATAGTGTTCATGTATTGATAATAATTAAATCCTTGAAATGCATTAGGTATAAACCTAAGGAGATCTTCCAAAGAAGAGTTATAATATTTAATAGAACATTTTCATTTCATCTCATCTTATTCAGCCATAAAATATTTTTAAACCATTATTAAATAATAAAATATTTGTAATTCAAATAAAGTTTCCCTTGGATTACACCTTTTTAATCGATTTAATATTTTAATAAAAAAATGAAACATGACTCATCTTTATGTGAGGACTATAGCTTCGTGAGCTAATATATTTAATTTTTCATCATCGTATCTCATAGTTGGTAATAATATTGAATAAAATTAAATAATATGACATTTATGATATAAATTTAATTATTTATTGGTACATAAATATTCCACTTATTCATTTTCATTCAATGAGAAATAAAATCATCGCTCGGGTATAAGTGATGATTACCACATCGTGAACCGATGTATTTTATTTTTTTTCACCAACTCAAATAAATTATATATATATATATATTTGTATATAAAAATTATTCGTATTTTTAATATACTAAAATAATTTTGTAACGATAAATTCATTTGTACCTTCTTTCCATCATGTTCATTGAATAAATGAAACATTACTCATGCATATGTATGACCTACTATGTCTGTTATAGTCATGTAATTAATTTTTTATACCTATCATACATAGTTGGTTATAAAAGAATAATTTTTTAAAAGAGTAATAATTTTGAAATGATAAATATTATATAAATGATATGCCAATGATCCATTTTACCATTGTCAAAAATCCATAGTCATTTTGGGAATATGAACTAATCATCCTCAATAAAGTCAATATAAACTTAATCAATTAACTAATTAAGTATAACATAGATACAAATGATATTAAAGGAGTAATATATATTAAAATTATTTTTAATAAATTAAATAATTAACATATTTTTATTATTGTGGATTATAATGAAGGTACATGATAATTCAGACTCAAGGTAAAAGATACCTTACATAAAAACTATGTTTTAACAATTATAATGATTTATTTTATAAATATATTTCACCCATATAAATATTCCTAAATTAAATCAATGAATATATTTTTATGGAAATAAATTAACTATAAATCACCTATAATGTCTCTTTTTAATTTCTCTAAATGATTTCAATAAGATTCTTTTTATGTTTTTATATGGAACGTTTTGACTTTCATTTACAAAGGGAAGAATAATGTTCTATTGCAACATCTAAAAAATGACAGCTATTTATATATATCTTTAAAATTATTCTTTATGAAGATTTATTTTTATGATATCATGGGTTTTCAAATGAATATATTATTTCACATTCTTCTTGTAATTTTATTTAAATATTTTCTATTGAAAAAGTATATTTATCCTTGTTTTTATATAACCCATAAAAATACTTCTACATATGAATTAAATAGAATATTTTAGTAGTTTTTAATTGAAATGAAATACTCTATATTGATTATGTATTTTATAGTTCTTTGAGTTATTTATGATGAATCATGGGCCTGATATAGCCCTCCAATGTATCGGGTAATCATTGTGTTCAACATATAATTATGTTGTAATTGGTTGCAAAGGTTTCTCCATTTGTAGGGTATCTAGTAAGGGTTATTATAAGGGTATTATGATGATTTTTTCAAAAATAAACTTGATTAATTTTCTATCCTTGATAAAAACATATTGGAAGAAATTTTATTTCATAAGGTGATCTAATATTCCATTGTCTAAAGGAGTTTTCATTTTATTTTAAAGAAAAATTGTTTTATAAAATTATTTACATTGGTTCTCATTTTTTTAAGATACCCTATTGATTATTATTAATCATTAATATTTTCATGAAAAAATATGGATTTTTTTTTAATTTTGATTTAATTTTTATGTAAATATATATTTAGCCTCAAAGTTTATAATGTTAAACAAAAACTCTATTTTATAATCTCATGGTTTTAAAATAGATAAATGGGTTTATTTTATTTATATATATATAAATAAACCTTAGGCAGTTCAATTTTTTACATCCTAAATTTTCATATCATTTTTCACATGGATTAAGGATTATTATAAAAGTTAATAAAATCATAGTCTATATATATTTGTTACCCTGAATGAAATACATGTGTCATTATAACAATATTTTTTTGAAATAAATATGGTATATGTGAGAAATTGTACAGATTGAAATAGATTTTACTAATTATTAAAAACATTTAAACATAAATTCCCATTAGTATATATGTGTTAAAACATTCGAAAATGATTTTGTGTGTTTAGGATGGGTAAAACTAGGTCACATTTATCGGTTTGAAAGATAGAAATGATAGTATTATGATTGGATCAAAAAATCTGAGGGTGTGTTTTTTGGGATGTTACATATGATATCAAATAAAGGGACTCGATTGCATTAGAGGTTGGGATATTATCTTAGCATAATTTTAATTTCTTATATAATCTAAAAGGATTGTGTCACGAACCAAGCTAGAATTCCATCCAACCAGATATCTTACTGGGCTCATGGAAATACTTGAAGGGAGTTATCAATCACTGTAGGTTGGAAACTAGTGCTTAGTCGTTAAACAGCATAGTTGGTAATGATTTATTATATGATAATAAACCATACCAACCCATAAAAATTAAACATCACATCGTAAGAAATAACCATAACCTACAAAATACAGCAATATCATGTTAAAAAGCTTACAAATTCAACCAAAAAAACAAAACTGGGGGAGGGGGTAGAATTATGAACAAAACAATCAAGAAACAAGAGGGTAAAAACCCCATTACTCCCCCAAAAACACCTAAAATTAATGAAACACTATAATCTAGATCCACCACTATAACCATGGCACAACATTTCTTTTACCTAGGTCAAACAAAATAATGTCAACATACATGTAATGATGTATGTAGGGTGTGAGCCAAAGCTGAATATGACTCCACCAACAGTTATTTTATGATATAAAATTATAATACAAATAAACATTCCATTTTTCAAATAAAAATAAATTAAAAGGAAAGAAGAAAGTTCTCAACTTAAAAATTATTTGTAATTTAAAAAAAATATAAACAAAAAAAAAGTCGCATAATGAGCATAACATCATTTGATATGAGAACCACGTGTAATTTCTAAGGTAATAAGTTTATTTGGGTCATAATATCCTCATACCTTTGTGATATGATCATCAAAAAGCCACCAAATATTCATTCACAAGATACTATAAGAGAATAAATCCCATGATCTAGCAGTTTCCCATCATCCTCATGATATAGTTAGTGTTGTAGCATTAATCCAGCTAAGGTATTGGGCCCCATCTATATCATACCAACAAGTGTACTGGACCTAATCTTCCCAACATAGTTATGTAGTATCAACTTTTTTTAAATTTCATTACCTACATCACATGGATTACTTATTGCACATACACACATCCCCAAATATAAAAATCCATGAAAACTAACCATTTTCAACAGGAAAATATGATTTTGAACCCTTTTAGACACCAAAACATTTTGAAAAGATGTTTTTAACCATAAAAACTATTAAAAAAAACATTTAAAACCATATAAATCATTCCATAATCTTCAAACAGTGCTAAATCATAAAACTAAGTGCCTTTAGCTTAGAAAATTCTATAATCTGGTGGAGAACCACAATTGCACCATAAAGAGACTCTATAAAGGTAAGATCACACAAGAACCAACAATATATAAACTAAGTAATCAATATTGAACACACATTTTATCAACAAACCAACTATATAAATAGGAACCAATTAATAAAGGGGGTAAGACTAAGAAAAATGAAGAAAAATAAGAGAAGAGGCTTAATTGATGAGTTATTGAATATTCCACACCAAACCCACCTTATAAGTTAGATATATGGGATAAATAAGGTAAGGGATATAATACTAGGGATATGGATCTTGAATGGGTCAAATTATGGGTGTATTGGGGTTTAAATGAAGAATTGCAGTTTAGGAAATTCAAAATTTTAATGATCTTGGTAGACTGTAAGGTATGGACACACAGTTTTCCAAACTATGTTCCAATCATATAACACCTCTATATTTAGATAAAATAATAGACATTCTTTTCCTATTAGAGAAAATATTCTTGTTTAGTTGATTTTATGCCAGTAATAGACTTGTTGGTCTAAGACCACTATTATCTTGTATTTTTGTGAATGGGTTATGTGCATTGGAAAATGTATCTATCTATTGTGCAATGTTTACTATGGGGGATGAACTGATTATAATAACCATTTTCCAACAATGAACAACCATTTTTCAGTTAAACAAACATTAGTTTTCACAAAAAAAAATTACAATTCAAATAGATAAATATAAGGCCATAAATAAAATAAATAATACCAAAAAATGAAACCACGAAGGTAACAATTTACTCCATAATTAATAATTTTTCCCCTCAGATATTCATTATAGATTTTGATAAAAAAAAATGAATATAACTCCTAAACCCATGTTTGACTCTCCCATGCATCATTATCATCATTCTTGGGATTCTATATTACTCATACCAATGGAATGGATTTCCATCGAAGCATTTTTTTTCTTGGATTTCCACAATACGCACTGACTGATCATCCATATAAAAATCAAATAACCACTACAATTATTCCCAATTCTCCTTGTGGGATAGATCTATATTATAATTCTTCAACTGTGATACATGGAACACTATAAATTGACATCAGCTATGATAGAAAATCCAACTGATATTCCACCTTTTAAATTCGATAGATAACCTAAAATGGGATGACATGCCTCATTGTAAGATTTCCTTTCTTACCAAGATGATGGTGACCCAAGCAGATATCCACCTTTAAAAATACCCAATCACCAAATGAGAGTTCCATGTCTCAACAATGATGTTCAGTATAAAACATATAGATTCTATGTGTTGTCAAAAAACACATCCTGATCAAATGAACCTTGTCAGATGTATCTTGCACAATGCTCAAACCCTGTAGAGAAGTCTCACCCACTTCTATGTGGGTTATAGTCAACCAACATGGGTGACCATAGATCACCTCAAAAGAGTCTATTCTTATTGTTTATTGTTATATAATATTTACTAAAATTTCCAAAATACAAAATGGATATCCCATGATCTTCTAATATCCAAAAAACATGATAAGATCTTGACTTCAAAAATATGATTCTATGGATCTATATGGAAATGTATTTTAGTATGGTATGTTGTACTATGTCTGATCATTGACCAAATTCCCCTCTAAAAAATATCCTATAACCATGAGCTAAAGTGATGATCCATTTCTAATATGATATTCAATATAACACTACGAAGCATCCCTATCTCTTCAACATATAGCCATCCCAAATAATCCACATTGGTTGATTCCCCCATCAAAATAAAGTGGGAAGATTTAGTCAGATGGTAAATCACTAACCAAATGTTACTTCTTCATTAATGTGTATAAAAAATATAATAATAATGTTTATAGAAACCTCATCCCATATCCAGCTTGGTATTTGTTGGTACTAAAGAAAAATAGAGGACCTCTACTACTCAAATTTAACCTGCTAACAACTATAACACCTCAATCCAAATTTTATTAAATCCCAACACATAACTATCCACTAAAACTGATAATGAATATAATAAAACATATTGGTGGTGTTGGGATTACTGGACCACTGAGAATCGTGTCTCTCCTATATCGCCACCCTTTATGGTGAAAATGACACCTTGAAAATGTCATGTCCCCATCCTTATAATGATTCCCCTCCAAAGATGGAAACTAAATAAGAGAGATAATGACCCCCAAGTCCCGCCTCCAGTAGACCCCAGGGTGGCGACTAGCACCAAGGGTACAAAGATCTCACAACATGTGAGGAATTACCCTTTATAAGAAAACAATATCAGAAGATAAGATGATTCATCCCAAAACAACTCCAAGACATAATATATATAAATGAAAGCCAAAACCATCCCACATTCATGTTCAAAACAAAATTGTTACAATTACAATAAAACTCAAAAGTAAGTACCCAAAGTAAAACTAAGCACTGACCTAGCAACCATCCCAAAAGACTGAGCATGTGAGGTCCAGCACAGTGCAAGTAATCCTCCGTGAATTTTAAAGTACTTTATATATGTAGGGTGAAAATTCAGGTATACTCAATAGGAAAAAAAGTCTCTCATGCACAACTGAGAGAACCGTACTAATGCACCCATGGGAAAAAAACAGAACCAACATCACCTAAAAAAGTAATACTAACCACCCCCACCATACTGAGTAATGCTCACCAAATAACACAAGTAAGGTAAAGTAATATATTTAGAACATCGATGATAGGGTACCCCACACAACTTTTCCACTACTTATCCACTCTCACACCATAATGGAAAATTCCTAAGCTCCTACCTCTTCTAAAAACACCATGACACAACCTTCCCAAACACACATGGGCCTCAAAGTTATTCCTATAACTTAGGAAAATTAATCTCATCACATCCCACACACACACACCTGGGCCTCACAACCATATCAAATCCCACCCGTAGACACCTGGGCCACAAACCACACCTCATACTGAAGAAACCAGGAAAAAGAACCACACATCTCATACTGATGAAACTAGGGAAAAATTCATCTCTCTTACACACACCTAGAACCCAAAAACCAAAACCTACCCAAATAATCTTGAGTAATTACCACATGGATGAGCAATTAGGTAATAGAGGGTGGCCATACATCCATCCTACCACCGAGATGTTTGGGAAAGACACCCTCCCCCATGACGTTGGTTGTTTTCGACACATAGTGTTCAACTACATTGGGGAATTTATAGAAATAAAAAGGAAAATACATGTACTACATATATGATACCAAACACTCAAGCCCAACCTATTGGTTTTCATCCAAAACCAACTCACAAAAACAACCTTTTCTGTTGACACTAAATAAACAAGAAAATAACAATCCACAAAATCAAATCACACCCCCAACCAATTCAATTAACCAACTTTTATTATTTATTAATCAAATCATTTAATAATTCAATATCTATTTGGAAGACTATGAGGAACAACACAAAATAATACACACAGTAAATGTCACACAGTGGAAGAAGAACCCTCATAAATTAACCGACTTCACATTCCACTCTATTTAACACCCACACCAACCACTACCACCAAAATTCTTTAAGGTAATCCCACCCAATCCATCCTCTAAAAAACCCCAACTCATAACCTCACCCACTAACACATGACTACACAACTCGATCACATCCCTATTATATAACACTTCAAATCTATTCCACGTCCATAGCCATTTACAGTCTCATCCAGGTTCCTAAACAAACAAACTCTAGACCTGATATTCCTTCACACTTTCTAAAAAACCCCACAATACACAACTGTGCTCACAACCGTATCACCATGAAAATTTGGGAAACAAGAAAAATCAAAATTGACATATTATCCATTCTTTACTTACACTTTTTTATTTCATGGTTACCGCAGAAATAATATGATATAGGGGCATCCATTTATTAACCAGATATATGTGGTTAATAATTTTTCATAAAAAGGTGCTCAAGGAAGAAAATGAATTTAGTATCTATCTCATGTGAAAACAAAGACCCCCAGTGGAAATTATCTTTAGTAGGCATATAGACCATACAATTCACAGCATTGATAAAAAATATCAATAAAGAAGTATGATCGTACATCACGTTCCCTATCCCTTATTTGTTGATTTGAAACCAAATTTCTTATATTTATTGAATTTGGGTTCAACTGTGTTCTAAAGAGACATTTTTATACCCATGCCACATAATACAAAAATAATAAAGATTAAGGGAATCCTTCCTAGATGTAGAAGTAATAATTACTTCCTAATTTCTAAAAGATAGGGGGTGCACATGTAGTTGGAAACTCCAAGAAAAACACAAGAAACTGGTGTAGCACAATTCCATGAATCCTCAAGGATGAATGGTTCTAGGCACCTAGTTCCAAGGCAGAACAAGGGGAAAACAAGGAATAATGGTGGTTCATCATTTAAAAGTTCTAAAATAGGGTCTTGGTTCTGATACATATTTAATTTTTTGTTAAAGTCTAATACAGTCATGTTTGCACGATTTGACTAATTAAAACCCCCAGAACTCTTAGGAATTTAGAGATGTGATTCATATCCCTTGAAATAGCATAAAAACCTCATTAATATGGTATTAAAATCATTTAATTTCAAATAAAATATCAAAAATAAAAATCTAGAAAAATTGGGAAGAACCTGAATATTTGACAAACTACTAGAAATGACTCACTCTCATGACATGTTGTCACAACTCGATGTTGAAACCTACTGTCACGATCTGTTGTCACGAAATGATGTCACAACCTGCTATTGCAACCTAATATCACAACCATCCTTCATGACCTATTATTTCAACCTATTGTTGCATCTTGTTGTTGGGATGAGCTACCATTGGAAAACTAGAATTTTGGAAAACTATTGAAATGTATCACCATTACCACTTAGAACACTTCATCCATTATATTTTTACAAATTAATGGGCATGATAGGTCTAGTCAATTACATCAGATACATCTCAAACTATTCTCACCCTTCAAAATAAAAAACTAAACCTAGAAGAAAAATTGGTATGAACAACTACGTTGTGAGATACCTCTCAAAGATCCTGATACACAAGAAATGCCACTAACCACCAAACACAACAACATCCAATGATAAACCACCATGTAGTGTTCAAATGCTATAGTGTAAACCTCCTCAACCAAGAACACCTCCACTGACATCTGATAACCCATAAAACCACAAGGAACACCACTCAAGCACAACAACCACACTGTATGAACATGTAAATCAAGGGATTTTATCCCACATGTCTTGATTGTATCCACTATGGGTAGCACTGACTCACCCGTATTGGTTTAATCACATCTTAGTTAATGTGTCTTGATTAGGAATATGTTCTTCCCCTTTTCACATGTTAGGAAATTATTTTACATTGAACCACACACTTCTCAACCCTAGTGGAAACAACTCATTTCATAAAACAGGTATCAAACATTACATTTTCGAACAAAATACAACAAGTAAAACTCAAAACAACTTTGGGTACTAGGAACTCATTTCTGTTTCTCACTCCCATGTACTCTCTTTCAAGACACAATTCATATATAAGATACAAACCAAAGGAATGGTTCTTCCACAAAGCACTTTCTCTCGATGATCCAGAATCTCTAGCGGTTGTTCCACATATATCGTGTCATCTTAAAAATCTTAACCTCCCCAGTCAAGGATATGGGAGTCATTGTGAAGATACCAAAGGAATTGAGATATTTGAAAGACGTCATGTATTCTCTCCAACTATAGTGGTAAGTCCAACTACTATGATACCTCGACAACTCGCCCCAACAAATTAATGGGTCTGATGAACCTAGGACAAAGCTTCCTCTATCTTCCAAAACACCGCTTCCCACATCACGAGGAAGCTTTTAAGAACACATGGTCCCCAACCTCGAACTCCAAAAACATTCTCCTATAATTTTCTTATTACTTAATCTAGTAATATGCTACTTTAATACTCTCATGAAAAATATGAACCTTCTTTGTCATGCTCTGCACCACATTCGGTCCAAGAATATCTATCTCCCCAACCTATGTATTGTGAAATTTTGAATGACATGGTCTCCCATAAAATGCTTCAAACAAATCCATGATAATGGAAGAGTGATCACTACTGGAAAGATGATCTTTCCCAACACTTCTATACCAACGGTTTTTAAAAACCGTTGGTATAGCTACCATTTCCCAACGGTTCACCAAAACCGTTGGGAAAGCCATAGATTTCCCCACCTTTCCCAACGGTTTGGAAAACCATTAGGAAAGGGTGTGTTTTGAGCCTCTATCCCAACGGTTCACCAAAACTGTTGGGAAAGAGTGACATTTCACAACGGTTCACCAAAACCATTGGGAAAGGGTGTGTTTTGAGCCTCTTTCCCAACGGTTCACCAAAACCGTTGGGAAGGAGTGACCTTTCCCAACGGTTCACCAAAAACGTTGGGAAAAAACACCCAAAAATCCAACCTTCGGCCTAAAAAAACTCAACCCACCCCTAACCTATCCCAACGGTTTTGAAAACCGTTGGGATAGGTTCTGTAATTTTTTCCCAGATCTACTAACCGAGAACATTATATAAATCAAAATTTTAAATAATTATGATAATACATATATATATTTATGAAATTATGTTTACAAAAGTGATGTTAGCTTAGTGGTTAAGTTGTTCGATTATAAATGAGGGGTCCTGGGATCAAATCCCAGCGGATGTTTTATTTTTGGAATTTATATACCAACGGTTCCATTACTGTTGGTATAGATTTCATATTACCTATACCAACGGTTTCCAAAACCATTGGTATAGGTCTATACCAACGGTTTTTGGAAAACCGTTGGTATAGACCTATCCCAACGGCTTACTTGGCTACGGTTCTCCAAACCGTTGGTATAGGCTATACCAACGGTTTGGAGGCCTATACCAACGGTTCCAAACCGTTGGTAAAGGTTAGTTTTCCAGTAGTGGATATGTATTATTATAATAGAACTATACCAAGGTAAGGTGTTTCACACAAGATCTATCAATGTCTATGATGACTTCTTGCAACATATCCTTCAACATTTGGATGGTCTGCTATGTCTTCCCATCATTCTATGTGGAAAGTAGTGTTGAGTCATAAATGGGTGCCATAGGCATGTTTTAATCCCCTCCAGAATCATGAGGTATGTCATGTATCCTGATCAGATATAATGGATATAGAATCTGCATGTAGCCGCACCACCTCATCCACATACCACTTTTCCAAGGCATCCACTGCGCTCGACTCCTTAAATGATAAGAAGTGAGCCAATTTTATCAAATAATCCACTACTACCCAAGATAACATCATATCTTCCTTGATCCCTTAGTAACTATATGATTAAATCCAGTAATATGTCATGCCACTTCCACTCAAGGACATCTAAGGGATGCAACAGACCAGCGGGAACACAGTGCTCAACCTTCACCTACTGGAATACTATGTACATCACCAAAAAATCTTCCACTGTTAGCTACATCCCAGGCCCCCAAAACTACATAATCAATACATGATTAATCTTATAAATTTCTAGATGAAATATCAAGGGTGAAATATGAAACTCAATGATGAATTCGTCGTGTATCACTACTAAAACAAACAAATTTCCCGGAAACAACTTCTGGTTCTGACCATCCTGCGACCATCCTTCTGAAGCATCATTGTGGACAATGTGATTGTGTATCACATCTTCTTATGAGTCTCCACACTGATACATTTCCACATTCTAAATTTGAGTAGACTAAATTTTCATCTGAAATAAACAACATCTACCATCTTCCATTGCAACATCTCTGTGAAAGGATATTAACTGGTCCATCACATTCCAAAAATCTGTAGATTCATGAAAAAACTCTTTCTATGACATTCTACTAAAAGAATCATCCCTAAAATTCCCCTTTTCTTAGGTATAGAAGACCTCAAAATCATAGTCCTAAAAAAACTCCATCCACTTCTATTATCACAATTTCAAATCTCGTGGGTAAAAGTTATGCCTCAAACTCTTATAATATGTGAAGACCACAAAGAACTCCCCAATGATGTAATGCTGCCACAAATTCATCGCTACTGTGACTGCTTCTAGCACTAGATCATTGGTGGAATATTCATATTTATCAGGATATAACTTCCTAGACCCATAAGTGATCACTGCCCATTTATACAATAGTATTCATCCCAATCACATACGAGAAGCATCACAAAACACCTCATACATCACTCTCTCCTCAAGAAACTGAAGCACTGGAGCACTGGACAACATCCACATCAGGTAGTTGAACACTATTTGTCACAGCTCACTCCACACAAAGTATTAGACCCTTATAGTCATAGATGTCAGCAGACCTAAAACTTGAGAGAAATTAGGTACAAATGGACAATAATGGCCCATGAGACCAAGAAAACTATAAATTATCCCACATTCTTGGGTGATTCTTAAGAAAAAACCACTTCAACCTTTGACTAGTCAACTAACGTACTCTATAGAGACACCACATGACCATGGAAATGCACCCCTCATGTCTATAACATACACTTATAAAAACTTCTATAGAGGAGGTGGCATCAATGAACCTGTATGACGGTCATGAGATTCTCACTATGCTTCTCATACAACTACAAGTAGATCAAGATTTCATTGATGAATACAAAGATGAACCTATCCAGGAACTCATGAAATAAGTTACTCATAATAACCATGAACTCAGCTTGTGTATTCATCACGCTGAATGACATGACTACAAAGTCGAAGTGCCTATACCAGCATCTGAAAGAAGGCTTAGGGATATCATCTTCCTTCACCCTCAATTAATGACATCCAGACAATAGATTGATCATATATAACTAGATCTCCCCTCTTAGATGGTTGAAAATATCTTCTATCCTAAAAATGGGGTAGTAGTTCTTAATTGTTACCATATTCAACCTCAGGTGGTCTATAAACAACCTTAGTCCACCATTCGGCTTCTCTACAAACAAAACTGAATCACCACATGGTGTCACAATGTGCATGATAAATCCCTTCATCATTAGGTCATCTATTTGGATCCTTAACCCTATAACTAAAAAGGTTCCATTTGATAAGGATTCATCAAAATCAGAGAAGCACCAGGCTGTAGGTTTCTCCTAAACTCAACATCAGGTCAATGTGGTAGTGTCACATCCTCCTTATGGAAAACATCCAAAAACATCCAAAAACTCCTAGAACCTCCACTATCCCAACATATATTTATTCCACTAAAAACCCTACAAATAAAGAAATAAGAGGCTCTACACACCATCTTCCTAGCTGAAAACTTCACTCTATAATGAATTCCACATGTCGGTCATCCATGTTAGAAAACACAAATCTTCTCTGGATGAAGTTAATAAAATAAAATAGGAAATACAACCATTTGATGCTAATAAATACATTGTATTGTGGTATATATAAAAAGAAGATATCACCATGTAACTAATGTGGTCCCATCATTAGTCACATCCCCAGAACACATCAAACAAGCTGGTTTTCCATCTTACTAGCGTACTAAACACAAGGGGCCAGGGAAGCCTCTCTACATCTAGTCCCAGAGCATGGGATAGACTAGTTGAAATAAAGGATTGTGAAGATATTAAACCAAACAAATAATAATTAATGGTATTAACCAAGATGATCATACCTCTAACGATCTTTGGTTCTCCCGAAACATCAACCTTCGCAGCGTGTAACTAACCACGCCAAGATCCTCTGCCCCTCTGATGATGACCACTTCCACGACCACGCCTAGGTCAAGGTCCCAAAAGAACACCCTGTGTAACACCACAAAAATCCCTGATATTATTATTTTTAAATAATTTAATAGATTTTTCTGCACTCAATACTAGTATCGAGTGCACCATGACCTATCAAACTAGTCGTTTGAAAAAAGATTATGAATAGTATTAACCACATTATGAAATTTAAAAAAAATTATTTTTCAAAATATACTAAATTTTTTAATTTGTAATATCAAAATTATCATATGGTAATTTTTGGTATTTTTATGAAAATTTTCAATTATTGATGAATAGTGAAAAATATTGCATTTTTGTTAAACACCAACTTTTCCATTTAAATTATTATTTTATATTAATTTATTTAAAAGTCACAATTCATAAATAATATATTTATTAACCTAGTTTAGTTCATTGGAATCATTCTTATAATATAATTAGATATAAAAATTTATTAAACATTTGAACGCCACTTTTTTTCTGCCTTCTACCCACATATGTGTATTGCCATTAAATGTAATTTTACCACTTCTATGAATTTAATTTTAAAAATTGTGCATACATGAATGTAATAAGTATGAAAATTTTTGCCTAATAAGTTTAAATAAATTATTTTAATGGTAACTTTTAGGTTTTATTTACCATAGTTAAAGGTAAATAGGGTAATTGAAGGTAAAATTAATATTATAACAATATAAAATTACCCAAAAAATTGTCTTAATTTCATTGAATATGTTTTTTCAACCAAAATCATCCTTATGTCTAAAATATAATCTTTTTTAAGGCATTTTCGTTATATAAGGATATTTGTTATATTTTATTTAAAGAATAGTTAAAAATGTCATATTCAAATTTTAACAACTATATCATTTTTAACATTAGGTTGTATCAGTGATATGGTTAACTATGAATATTATTTAGAAATATAAAATAATTATCTACATTATAATAATTTATTTATAATTTAAATATATTATGTAATTACCATTAATTATGGAACGATAGTGAAACAGAAATCATTTTATTAATATAAATTTCAAATAAATGTTATTAAAAATATTAAAATAAAAATAATTTGAATTAATTAATGAAATAAATGAATTTAATAGAAATAATAAACATTTTAATGATATATCTGAATTATTTTTCCAAGGTTTTCATGTTTTTTGGGTATTTTTATGAATGAAAATAATTAATAGTATCAAAAATTGATATAAATGATTCTTTAAAATATATAAATATTTCATTAAATATTATAAAATTCATAAAAATATAAGGTTCTTAAAAATAATTTTTATAGTGTAAATTATTTCATAAATTATCCATTTGGGGTAATTTTGTAATTTTATAGTAACTATACTAACCCTATAGTGTAAAAATACTAGTAGATATGGTAAGAGTTAAACTGTTTAACTAAGGGTTAAACCCAAAAGATAAGGTTAATGTTGTGAAATAAACTTGTCAAAAAATAATTTTTTTAGAGGATTTAGACTCATACTCATATTATCCACGAAATATCTCACTTTACACCTATTTAAACTCAAAAATAAATTTATAATAAATTAATAGCTTTGGAGTTTCCAAAACTACCCGTCCCATCCCTTAAAAAAGAGAACCTCTAATTCTTTTTTATTCACACCTCTAAATCCATTTATCTTAGAAAAAAACATATAAATTCACATTAAAACATACCTAAATTTATCTAATAGGTGATAATATTGGCATAAATCCAACCCAATGTGTCCTTTTATTCAAATCAAAAGGAGATACCCGAAAAAGAGGTAATTGTTTTATCAACTCTTTCAAAAAAAATTCGTATTCTACTTCATATTCCTATATTTTTATTCATATTAAATTAATATCTCCAATATCATATACATTGAATTTTTTTATTATGATTATTTGAAAACCATATTCCTCATTGTATTTGTCCTACAAGTAACAATATCATGGTGAGTGCATACATACGGCTTACCATCTCCACACTGTTGTGTAATTTGTTATTCAATAATAAATTATATGGATGAGTATAATGTTGAATATAATGGATGTAAATAATTAATATAACATGATAATTACTCTATATAATTAATATTTCATCCAATTCCAAACCATTTAACCGTAAAGGGAATGATATGGTTTCTTGTGCATACGTACGGCTTATCATCTTCATGATGTGGTGAGATTCATTCTGCACATTAACCATTCAATAATGCTCATATAATTTATAATATTAGTAAATATAATATTTAAAACTTAATATAATTCTGTATATTAATAAAATATATCTTATTCCTAAGAAATATGACTTATGCAATAAAACATGCATAAGAAAACGAAGGAATTCACACCCGAAACAATGATAATACAGAAATATTATTAACAAAATGTTATAAGAGGATCATATATGATATAATAAATATGGATATAGTATTGAAATAATTTAATAACATGTTATAACCATTATACATGATGTTAACCCTCCCTCGACTAAAGGAAAGTATAGGGTAAGGCATAATTTTAGAAACTCATTATTATCTGAGGTTGTTTTTATGTAACTATGTACTAGGACATCATTATCATCCATGTATGTGTTTCTTAAAATGTATTTTCAAAATATTATTGAGAATTTTTAATTTCATTTTTACCCATGTTTTAAATTTTATAATTTTATGGGAAATGAAGCTTTCCACTGTTTTCCAAACAAGTTACTTTATGACCATTTTTTATAAATTAAGGAAAGAATGATTTTTTTAACTTATATGGCATGAGTTGATATCTTTATACATTATAAAACCTTTCCATTTTTATGCTTTTCTTACATGATTACAAGTTTATTTTCAAAATAAATGTTTTCTTTTATAATTTCATAGCTTTTAAATTATTTCAAATATAAAAAGGGTTATTTCTTTCAAAGAGTTTTAATTATTTTTTTAGATTATGTTCATATATTTCAACATCCTTTGTTAGATTTTATGCTTAATTGAAGTTGATTTATTATGATGAAATCTTCCATATTTTATTGAAGGTGTTATTATATGTTTCAATGTGGATGTTCTATTTTTATACCATTCATGTTCAATGGTAAAAATATTGACATTTTGTATTCTAATTTTAATATGTTTTTTGTTATGTTTCACCCTTTTCGTATGAGGAATGTATTGGACATAGTAAGGTATAGGCATGACCTACTATAACCCCTAGATACATCAGTAGGTCTCATGAGACAAACTATTTTGGGTTCTTACCCATTTATTTATGGTCTTTCCATGAGGCCTTGATGATGTGCTTATGATGTCTAGCACTATTTATTCCCTCATTATGAGATTAGTTATTAAGATTACATGTGATTATTTGACTAGTAAAATATCCATATGAATGTTTAAATGGAACTATTTGATTTATTATTTCTATATTATGATAATTATTATGTTTTAAAGGTCTATGTGTCAGTTTTATACCTTGTAATAAAAGTTTATTATTATTTATTCTAGCTTATGCTATATTTTTTTACCCTTGTTGAGCATCTAAGATCACCCCTTTATTATATTTTGTTTTCCCCTAGATGTGAAATGGTATATTATGGATGACCTATAGAGATAGTCTAAGGTAAATGAGTTCTTTCTGAGGAGATAATATTTTTCTTTTTCATTTCAAGATTTAATTTAAAAACTATTATTGTATCTAGTTTTTTCATGACTTCTAAAATGATCGGTCCTTATAGATTTTATCATGTAAATGTAATAAAATAATGCACCAACTCTGGTAAACTAGGGTTGGGGCATTATAGCTGATACTAGATGAATTTTAGAATAAACCATGGAAACAATATTTAGAATAAATTTGATTATGATATATTTCTCTGAGATAAACATTGAGGATGAGTATAGAATAACATACTTAAATTTTGGGTAAATGTAGATTATGTGAGAATTTCTAGAAAATATATCTATTTTTAGATTCTATAAGTGAATTTGGTTCTAGAATAGATGTACCAATGTGTAATAACACTAAAAAGGTGTTTTGATCTTGACTCTGAGTAACCTATTACACGATAACATGCCTTACTTTGAATCTAGTTTGACACTCCTAGGGTATATTCTTCAGATAATTCACATTTTTATTAAAAACCATTATAAAGTTTTTATGAATAAATATCCCCCCAGAGAAACCATTTTTATGATTTTGGATTAGATGTGCATAAATTTTTTAATTTATGTTTTTTATCTTACTAGTATATAGTTATGAATTATGATTCATAACCTAATATAGTGTTTTCCATTTTTTAAAAATGGGTCCTAGTAGAAGGAGTTGAAACCATATCAATGCTAGTAATCCATGTTGGCATTTCCCTCCTTTTCATTATAATTATAGTTGTACAAGTGATAAAATTGGTTCTGAACAACTTATAACCATACTGGGATAGGTAACTCAGGTTATGAATAATAACCTTACCCATATAGAACACCCTAATCCAAAATGTGGAGGATCAATGTTAGACCACTTCATATACAACCACCTCTAATATTAAATATGACTAAAAATCCATTTGTGGATTAAAAATGAATAAGTTTCTTAGAGAAAATGGATCTTTCATTGGGGATTAATGAAAGGGAAGTTGTTATTATGTATTTTTATCATCTCTCAGGAGATTTAGATCAATAGTGGTCATTAATTTAAAACATGAAGGAAGATAAAGAAGTGTAAAATATGTAATGGAGGGAGTTTAAAGAAATTTTCTTAGAAAAATACTTTTCTCATGAACAACGAGCTGATATGGAAAGACAATTTATGAGTCTAAGGAAAAAAGAGGATGATAATGATGAAAAGTATGAAGCTAACTTAAAAATTTTAGCAATACATGTTGTACACTACATATGTAACCCAATAATTAAGACTGATTGATTGTTTTATGGATTAAAACCATTCCTCTATCAGGAACTGTTCTAAAAATATTTCTCATCAGGTGAAGAGATAGTCTCATGTGCAATCAAGATAAAAAAATGAATTATCTATGTCTTTTTAATTTTTAGTAAGTAAAGAGAAGAAGAGGACATATGAAAACTCTAGAAAAGTAATTAAGGAAAGATGGAAAAAGTTGAATCCCCCCCCCAAAATAATTTTGGGAAGAAAACCCATGGTACTTGCCTAATGGGGATGGAAGTTTATTAGATGTGTGGATAAAAGGGCCACCAAGATCCTAATTTAAAGGGGAATAAATAAGGTTCCATTGTTCAATGAAACCATTGTAATGATATGGGACATTATGAAAATGATTTTCATATGAATCAAGTAAATTTTACCAAAAAATGTCCAAGGGATAAAGTTTAATATTTTTCGATCAAAATTACTGATGTTGAAGTTTTCCAATAATGTGATGGAAGGTACATTAATTGTCACCTCAAATTTAGCTAAATTATTTTTTGATTCTGGATTATCACATTAATTAATATCTTCTTAGGTTTTTAAAAAAATTAGATATTTCCAATTCATGTTAACAAGATATTTGTATGTAAAAAACCCTAAGGGAAGTATCATTGCAACAATGATGTGTCAGGAAGTTTTCATTATGAAATATAAACATGCTTTATCTGTTTTATTTATTATCATACCTATGGTTGAATTTGATATAATCCTTGATATGGAATGGCTATCAAAATATGGTGTGAATATTTAATACAAGATGAAGGAAGTTACAATTTGTGAGGAAGATGTAGGATCTATTATCTTTAGAGAGAAGCTTCATCACCTAATTATTATCAGAACCCACCCCCATTACATTACTAAATGAGATTCGTGGGTAGGAATAGTAAAAACATCTAGGGATGAGTAAGAAAATATGAAAATTGATGATTTACCTATTGTAAAGGAATACAATTGTGTTTTTTAGAAGATATACAGGGACAACCCCATAGTGTGAAGTTGAGTTTTTTATTTATTTAATACCTGATGAAAGACCAATATCAAAGACCTCTTATAGAATTTCCACTGTGGAATTAGTAAAGATGAAGAAACAACTATAGGAGTTGAGTAATAACGGATTTATTCTCCCATGTTTTTTTCTATGGGGATCCCATGTCCTTTTTGTTAAGAAAAAAGATGAATCAATGAGGTTGTGCATTGACTATAGAGAAACTAATGTTATTACAATAAATAACAAGTATCCTCTACCTCACCTTGATGATTTTTTGATCAACTTCATAGAGATAAATATTTTATGATGATTGAAATTTGTTCTGAATATCATCAATTTTTTATAATGAAGGAAGATATTCAAAAGATAACATTTTGAACCAAGTATGGGAATTGTAATTTTACAGTAGTGATATTTGGAATGACTAATGCAACCTTATTTTATGGACATAATGAACATAATGATCAAATAATTCCATGATTATTTTTTCATAGTATTTATTGATGATATCTTTATATACTCCAAAATCTATAAAGACCATGAGAATGATTTTAGATTTTTTCTAAATACACATAGAAGAAATGAGCTATGTGGGATGTTTAACAGGTGTGAATTATAACTTCAATAGATTTATTTTCTTTCCCATATTGTCTCGAATGATTGAATATATTTTAATCCTACAAAGACAAATGCAATCCATGAATTTCCAGAACCAATGAGCATAACCATTATACATAGTTTTATTGGTTTAGAAAGTTACTATTGGAATTTTAGACAGAATATTTCCCGATTGGATAACCCATTAACCAAGGTCAGACATAAAGTAGATAATTTTTTTTTGGAATACAGAGTGTGAATAATGATTTGAATGATTTAGGTGAATTTTATTCAATTATTCTATATTATCCTTACCATCTATAAATGATGTTTTTTTATTTATAGTGATTCATCAAGGAAAGGACGTGGTTATACCCTTTTGTAGAATTTTATAGATATTGATTATGCATAAAGGCAATTAAAAATTCATGAAAAAACTACCCAACTCATGATATTGAGTTAGTATCAGTAATATTTTCTTCTGAAGATATTGATACACTATCCTTATAGTGAAATATGTGAGACATATATAGATCACAAGAGTTTAAAATATATTTTATTTATAGCAATGACTCATCAATTGACAAAGGATATGGTTTAAGAAAATAAATTAATAGGATTTGACAATACACTGCCACCTAAGGAAGGAAAATAAGTTGGAAGATTCTTTGAGTAGAAAGGAACATGGAGTTCTAAACAGAATGAGAGTTGAAAAGGATCCTATTTTAAAAGATCTATTAAATATGGATATGGGAATTATCGTGGAAGGTAAAACATCACTATGTTTTCAAATGGTTGACAACCCATACTTACTGGAAAGGATAAAAAGTTCTCATACTGATGATGAGGATTTTCAAAAGAAAATTAAAATTTTGATTGGTGGGATATTGACCAACATCTTTTATGAAGATAAAATTTTGAAATTTGGGAAGAGGGATTGTGTTTCTGATATACCGGATCTAAAAATAGAATTATTGGATGATTCTCATAGCTCTATTTTTCTATACACCCCGGTGGCACTATGATGTGTATATATTTGAATGAACATTATTTCAGAGAAAAAAATGAAGAGGGAGATTGTTAATTATGTATCAAGATGTTTGTTTTATCAAGAGGTAAAGGCTATAAGACAACATCCTAGAGGCCTCATGAAACCTATTCTTATACTGTGTCGAAATGGGATGATATTATGATGGAATTTTTTTTGGGGATACCAAATACTCCAAAAAGAAATGATGTGATATCGGTTATTTTTTATCATCTTTCCAAATCCCCACATTTTTTTTCATTATGTGAAGATTTACCACTTGAACATTTACAAAGACTATATATTAATGAAGTTTTAAGACATCATGGTGTACCCCTATCAATTGTTTCAGATCGTGATCCCCATTTTACATCATGATTCTAGAAAATTCTTCAGATGTTCCAAGATACTGAGCCTTATTTGAGCACTGTGTACCACCCTCAAATGGATGGAAAATCAGAAAAGAATATTAAAACCCTAGAACACATGTCGAGACCTTTCAAACAAGAAATTAAATATACATGGGATCATTATTTACCTCTTATGGATTTTTTCTATAACAATATCTTCCATTTAAGTTTTCAGATGGCACCATATGAAGCGTTATATAGAAAAAGATTTCGTACACTAAATTATTGGGATGATGTTTGTGAAAGAAAACTAATAAGCCTAGAAATTGTTGAGGAAATTATGAAAAAGGTTAATATTATTCAAACACATATCAAAATAGCTCAATTTAGGCAAAATATATATTAAAATAACCATAGGAATGAATTTGAATTTCTAGTGGGTGATCATGTTTTCTTAAAGGTATCCTCATGGAAAGGTGTTATATGATTTAGTGAGAAGGGTAAATTAAATCCTAGGTACTTCAAAAGTTTTGATATTTTGGAATGAATTGGATTTGTATCTTACCATTTAGCAATGCCCTCAAGTCTATCCAAAGTTCATGATGTGTTCCATGTATCACTATTAATAAAATACATGTTAGAACCAACGTGTGTACTCACCTATATAGAAATAGAAATGGAACATGATATATCTTACTCTTAAGTGACTATCAAGAATTCCTAACACTAGATAACAACTGTTGAGAAATCAGATGACTCGTCTGATAATTGATTATTGGAGAAACCATAAAATGGAAGAGGTGACAAGGGAGCCTGAAAAGCTTATGATGAATAACCACTTTATTCCTATTGTGAAGTGATATTCTATATATTTAAATGATAAAATAAATTTAATGAGGGAATAAATTAATACCCCAACCTTCCATGGTATGATACTTTATAAATAATTTAATAACCTGCACTACATGCAACACTGAATTTGAGCACACCATGGCCTATCAAACTAGCTATTTGAAAAAGTGGTAACGAATTGTATTAACCACATTAAAAAATATATATTTTTATTTGTTAAAATAGAATTAATTTTTAATTTAGAATATAAAAATTATCTTATGGAGATTTTTTGGTATTTTTTGGAAATGTTTCAATTTTTGATAAATAGTGAAAAATACATCATTGTTTTTAAAAACAAAATTTTTCATTTATATTTTCATTGATTAAACAGATTTTAATGTGAGAAAACATAAGGAATGAATTTATTAACCCAATATAGTTCATTGGTATAATTTTTGTAATATAATTATATATAACATTTTATTAATATTTTGAACGCCAATTGTGCCCGCCTACTAACCACATCTACATATGGTCATTAAATGTGATTTAAATCAGTTCCGTGAATTTGATTTCGAATAATAGATTTATATGGTTTTAATCAGTATAAAAAATATCATTTTATGGCAGCAAAATAATTTTTTGTAAAAAGATTTTGGATTTTATTTACCATGGTTAAAGTTAAGTATGTAATTAAATTTAAAAAAATATTATAATAATATAAAATTACCCAAACACATTTCCTAATTTCTTTTGATATTTTTCTTAAACAAAAATATTCTTTATGTCAAAAATATGACCCCTTTTAATCCAATTGTGTTCGATTAGAACATTTATTATATTTTATTTAAAGAAGAGCTAAAAATGTCATATTCAAATATTAATAACTATATCATTTTAAATATTATGTTATGTGAGTGAAATGGATGGCAATGAATTTTATTTATAAATATAAAATAATTATCAACATAATAGTAATTTATTTTTAATTTTTAGACATTAAATAATTACGATTAATGATGACACGATAGTGACACATAAATTATTTTATTAATAGAAATACAAAATAAATAATATTAAAAATATTAAAATAAATATAATTTTACTTTATTATTGATTTAAATGGTTTTTATATATGGAATTGACCTATTAATTACATACTTGGAGGGTTTTTTTAAAGTTTTCATTTTGGATTGATATTTTTAAAAATGAAGATATTGAATAGTATCAAAAATTGACAAAAAAGATACTTTATAACAAATAATATTTTATTAAATGTTATAAAATTAATAAAAAAAATTGTGTTATTACAAGTAACTATTATAGAGTTAAATATTACATAAATTATCTAATTGGGGTTCCTTTGGAATTTTCTTGTAACTATATGAACCCTATAATGTAAAAATAAAAGTAGACACGGTAAGAGTTAAACTATTTAACAAAGGGTTGAACCCAAAATATATGGTTAATTTTGTGACCTAAAATTGTATAAAAATAATTATTTGAGATTATTTAGACCCTTCATCATATTATATTTTAAATAACACACTTTTGGATCTATTTGGCATAGAAAATAATTTTATAATAAATTAATAGTTTTGGAGTTTCCAAAATTGATCATCCCCTCTCTTATAAATGGGAGCCTCTCCTTGTCTTTTATCAACACCTATAAAGAAATTTTACTCATAAAAAACCTCCCAAATTCTCCTCACAACTTCCCTAAAATCATCCTAGAATCTATAATTTGTGAATAAATCCAACCTAAGGAGTTTTTTGTTCATATCAAAAGAAGATACTCGAGAAAGAGGTAATTGTTTTATCAACTCGTTTAATGTTCTTATCTACTTCTAATACCTATGTTATCTTCATATTAAAGTAATAAATCTATTATCCTCAATAATATGATATGTTAGTATGATTTTGGTACAACTATATTCCTCCTTTTATCCATCATACGAATAAAAATATCACCATGTCTGCATACGTATGGCTTACAATCTCCATGTCATGGTGTAATTTTGTTATTTAACACTACGCTATTTAGATGGGTATAATGATAAGTATAATGGATATATATAATTAATATTACATGATAAATATTCTTTATAATTAATATACCATCCAACTCCAAACCATTTTACCATCAATGGAATGATAATGTTGTTCGTACGTACTTACGCCCTACCGTCTCCACAACACGGTAAGAATCATTCTCCATATTAACCATTCAATAATGATCATAAAATTTATAAAATGAGTAAATTTAATATTTATGAACATAATTTATGTCTGGATATAAATAAAATATATCCTATGAATAAGAAACCTGGAATACACAACAAAACATGCAAAGGAAAACTAAGAAGTTAACACCCAAAACAATGATAATATAGAAATTTTATTAACAAATTGATTTAAGAATATAATATATGTTATAAAAAGTATAGATATAATCCAGGTATAATTTAATAACATGTTTTAACAATTATACAGGAGTTTAATTCCACTTTTTCTAAAGGAAAGTATAAGTTAAGGGTTAATTTCACACCATCATTATTATCTGAGATTGTTTATACGTAAGTATCTACTAAGACATCATTATCATCCATGCCAAAGTTTCATAAAATGTATTTTCAAAATACTCTTGAAATTTTTTTAAATTCATTTTCACCCATTTTTTACTTTTTAATCTTTTTAAAGTATTATTTCCATTTTTTTCAAATGACGTACTTTATGACCCTTTTTGGAAAATTATGGAAAGAATGTTTTTTTAACTTATACAGTGTGAGCGGCTATTTTCTACCATTATAACACCTTAACATATTTAAGATTGAATTGCAATTTTTAATGGTCATTTTCAAAATAAATGATTTCTTTTATAATTGTGCATCTTTTAAATGATTTCAATGTAAAAAGGGGATATTTATTTCAAAAAGTTTTAATGATTTTATTTGATTATTTTCATCTATGTTAACATCCTTTATTGGATTTTTTTTCTTAATTCAGGTTCATTTATTATGATACAATAATCTATATTGTATTGAAGGTTTTATTACATGTTTGACTATGTATGTGTTATTTTGATACCATTCATGGTTTATAGTTAAAATATTCAAAAATTTGTATGATAGTTTTAATACGAATGTTTTTTTTAGTTTCACCCTTAACATATAAAGAATTCATTAGACTTAGTAAGTGATTGGTAGGGCCTGCTATATCCCCTCAATGCATCGGTAGGTCTCATGAGAGAAACTAGTTTGGGTTTTTATCTGTAACACCCCAGAATGATAAAGGGATAAATGGCTTAATGATAAGACTCATGTCAACAAGGTGTGCCTTCTTTTTTAGAAGCCTACCTAGTTAGAACTTCATAGTTAAGCGTTCTTGGGCAGGAGTACTGATCAGGATGAGTGACCTTCTAGGATTTTTCCCATGGAGTGTGTGAGTGAGGACAAAACACACTAAAAAGGGCATGTGATGTCCTGTGGGGACTATCATTAGTCAAATGACATGTTCGGGCATGTGGGTGGGGACCATGTGTCTGTGGGGCCACTCGTGGTACCTGGAGGTCTAGGACCTGACCCCATGGTAATGGCATGAGGACTATGAGGTTGAAATGGAAACTACTGAGGCTTACTCTCTACTGGAAAAAACCTCAAAATTCTAGGCACATGAGACGTATTGTTGGTAACCCTTCCTCTTGAAGGACACTAATGTCTCCTCTCTAATGGTATAACCCCTTGTTATTTCATCCTCTAAACCTCATCCATCTTATTCTGAACCTCCATGTATGTCGACAATGTAAATGGAGTAACCATGTTCTGAATAGAAGGAATAAATGCATGATATAGGCATCTTGTATGAGAAACCTCATCTGTAAAGTGATTAGGGGAAATGAATGAGATCCTTTAACATAATCCCAAGTTCCCCAAATAAAATACACCCTAGTTTAAGGGAGAATATCTCTAGCCTCTTCATAGCCTTCATAATCAATGAAGTTAATTTTTACTAGAACTCCTTCATAAATTAAACCCACAACACGCTAGCCTCTTTCATCTCCCCCATGTACAGTATCCACCACTGACACATAGATCCCTAAATCTACTCAATGCCAAAGGAACCCAACACTCTGTCAGAGTCTAGATCAAATAGAAGGTGATATGAATCTCCTGGATCCATATCTCTGTCTATATGTTTTAAACACTAACCTCATAATTTCTTAAGGTCTTCCATTGGAATGAACATAACATTCTCCCTCATTGTTTATCCTCCTCCATTACATCAACCCACGTTTGATCAACCAGATTAGCCTATTGAGCCTCAACCCCCTGATCCACATGTGGATGATGACCGAGTGACATATATGAAAAAAAATAAACAATTAATTACTAAGCCCATGTAGTGTGGAATTTAATTTAAGATTCATTTTTAATAATTATTTTGATCATATCTAATTATACCTTATCAAAACAACACAATTTAGAGAAGAACACATGTCATTATGATGTATTTACCATTCATAGGGTATATACCCTACAAATGGTGTATCCTCACTAGGTAATTCATTAGGATCATAGTCATTTTAGTGGATCATGGGGGCCCTAAAATACCATGTCCTACCCAGTCTTCCCAGGCCTATGTCATGAACTGAGGTCACCTGACACTATTTCCCTACCAAACCATGAAATCCTCACTGTTCATAACATCATACTCTATCCTATATCTCTACCATCATTCTATTATAATATTGTATCACAACCCCCTCCCTCTAATGATTCCCCCTATGGGTGGCAACGAAGGAATAGACATAATCACCCCCAAGTCCCACCTCAAGTATGGCTCAAGGTGGTCACCAGCCCCAATGGTTCACAGATCTCACAATATAGGAGGCATTACCCTTAATAAGAAAACAAGATCATGAGATAAGATTGTTCACCAAAAACAAATCCAATATATAATATATATAATATAAATCAAAAACCACCCCACATATATGTTCAAAAAAACATTTAAAAATATAATAAAACTGAAATGTAAGTACCAAAGTAAAACTAAGAAGAGACATGAAAACCTTCCAAAAAGTCCAAGTTAGTGATGTCCAGCATGGTCAAAGTAATCCTCCTGGAAACCTGAAAGTATTTTAAATATTTATTGTGACCATACATGTATACTCAGTAGGAAAACCAAAGGCTTATGTGAAAAAATTGGAGAGGCATACAAATTCTCCCATGAGAGAATAGCAGAACCAACTACCCCTAATAAGGCATAATAAACATCCCCACATCACCATATCACATTAAAAAAATAATACAATTCATGTAAAATAATATAGTGAGAAAATTAATGATAGATTATCCCAAACCAATTTCACAATAATTAGCCTTTTCACACACAAATATCAAACGTCCTAGTGCTCCCACCTCTTCCAAACACACCACACCACAACCTACCTGCATACGCTTGGGCCTTATAGCTTGTCCCATCACTAGGTAAAAACAAGATTACGAAAATCCTATCTACACACACTTGTTCCCCAAAACCCCATCGCATCTCACCCACAAACACCTAGGACACAAACCATAACTCATCTTAAAGACACCTAGGAAATAACAACACATCTAATATTGAAGTCGTATAGAAAAAACACAGTTATCCCACACAGACTAGGGCCCCAAAAACCACACCATGAATTAATAATATTTTCATTTCACAACCTTGAAGAGGGAGTATAGAAGAGAAGGTTTCTAACCATCTATCTTCCCAAATGGATGTCTGAGAAATACACCCTCCCCCATCAAAATAGGGGTGTTTAGAAAATAATGCTAAACTAGGGTGGGATTCCAATAGAAATAACAACCAAAATAAAATTAGTACATATATGACAAAAAACACCCAATCCCATCATATAGGTTTTCAAACAATAACCAACTAACAAAAACTTCCATTACTGCTACTATAAATGCACAACCACATAACAAGCCACAAACAAAAATCGTATCACCCATCCAATTCAATTAACTAACTCCCAATATTTGTTAAAAAAATAATTTATTCTTTCCATATATATTTAGAAAATTGCTAGGAACAACATTAAATAATCCAAATAGAAAATTTCACAATGAGGATGAAGAGCCCAGGTAAATTAACCCACTTCACATTCCTCTTCATTTAACACCCACACCAACTACTTACATCATCATTCATAGATTTCATCCCGTAAACTCCATCCTCTCAACAAAATAAGCCCCTCCCCAAACCCATAGTGATACCCAGCAACATGTAATCACACAACCCCATCATAACCCTGTTGTACAACACTTCTCATCCATTCCACATCCACACCCCTTTAAGGTGGCATGTAGGGTCAAAAACAAACATAATCATGATGTGAGATTCATTCACACCATACAGAACACCCCATAACAGAAAAACATTATAACAACCATATCACCACACAAAACCATGGAACAACATATTTATATTTAAAAAATAGTCCATTCTTTAATTCCAATTTCTTATTTTAGTTATTACCACACAAAAAGTATGATCCGGGGGTGTTGATTTATTATCTAGATACACATGGTTAACAATTTTTTATATAAAGTTGATGAAGAAAAACAACAACATGTATTCAATAACTATATCATGTGAAAAATAAAATACCCCCAACGGTCATGATTTTTATTAGTCGTATAGCCCATATAATTCACAACATTGATAAAAATATCAATAAAGCAGCATGATCATATATCACTTTCCCCAACCCGTATTTATTGATTTTAAACTAATTTTATTAGCTTTATTGAATTTGGGTTCAACTATGTTCACATGTAAAATTCATATACCCACCCCACTTGAAATACAAATAAGAAATACAAATGGAATCCTACCTGAAAAACAGAGGTGATCAAAACTTCTTGGGAGATGCGCATGCATCAGAAAACTCTATGGAAAACACGAGAAACTAGTGCAACAAAACAGAATGACTCCTCAGGGAAGAAATGTTTTGGGTGCTTTATAGAAAAAGATAACAAGGATAAAAAACAAGTAATAAGGTTGTTTCATCCATTAGAAAATCTAATATATGGTTCAGTTCATATACATATTTAATTTTCCATTAAAGTCATATTTGGTCAAAGTTATGCACTTTGACTAATTAAAACCCCCAATACTCTTATGAATTTTGATATATGATTCATATCCTTTAAAGCAGCTTCAAAACAACCTAATTATTCTATTAAACTCATTTTAATTCAATGAAAATTTCAAAATTGAAAATCTAGGAAAACTGGGAAAAACATAAAAATTTAACATACTATTGGAAATGACTCCCTATCGTGACATGTTTCATGACACACTACTATGACTCATTATCACAACCTTCATTCATAGACTGCTATTTTGATTTACTCTTACGTCCTGATGTTATGGCCTACTGTTGGGATGAGCTGCCATTAGAAAACTGTAATTTTAGAAAACTCTTGAAATGAGCCACTCTGACTTCCTAGAACACTAAACCACTGGATTTTCACAAAATAATGGAATAAAGAGGTATAGTCCATTAAATTAATGGACCTTGAAGAAGTTAGTCCAATATAAAGATAATGAACACTCACTGGGAACCTCACCACCTTATAATAACTTCATAGACTACTAGCCTTTCTCATCACCTGGTTCTCTCCTCGAATAGACTATATAAGGGAGGGAATCAACTGAACACTCTCTATTGAAATACCTCAACCACAATCATTGGTATATAGATGCATCTAGGTGAATAGTATCATCATAGTCCACTCATCACTAGACCCTCTCAATGAATTCACCCACACATTCGTACTCAAGTCTTCTTCTACCTTTTCCTATGTAATACACGATACCAAAATGAAACCCCTTAAGGTACTTGACCCAATGGATATGACTCAAATTCTAATCCTTCTAAGAGAAAATATAGTCTATAATATTATGATATGATTAGGAAATAAACTTTCCCTTGAAGATGTAATGATTCCATGTACTCAAGGTATGCATCATTGTCACTAGTTCTTGGTCATGGGTTGGGTATTTCCTTTTTTTTGTCAATGTTGGCTAGAATATTTCACCACCGTAGGGTCATCCTGTATCAATTCACATCAAAGCCCCATACCCTTGGAATCAAAAAAGACCATGTATCCCTTTTTGGAATTTATGAAGAAATAAGCATGGGATGTGGTGAAATGTATCATAAGCTACTCAGAGTATGTTTTACATTATGGAATCTTGTCAAAATGTAACCTTTTATGGGTATGTGTGTTCATGGGAAAGGAGAGCTAAGAGAGATTTCTAAAAATCTTTTTTAATATCCCTCTATGATAAAAAATCTCATGATCTTGAAAACATTCATTAAATCATCCCAAAAATTCATTATTCCGCTCATCTTATGGTATACTGAAACCCCACATACTGAAATCACATGTCCCCAATACATTACCTCCTTGATCAAGAAGGTATACTTAGAGAGCTTAGAATAAAGATGGGTATCCACAAGATTTCCCAACACAATTCTCAAGTAATTATCGTGTTCCTATTCTGTCTTGAAATAAACAAGGATGTCGTCCAAAAACACCATAAAAAAAGAATAATGGTTCTAATGGAACACCCTATTCATGAGTTATGTAAATACTAATAGACCATTCATCAACCTGAACAGATTTTCCAAATACTAAAAGATTATATACCTGTATCAATATCTAGAATTTAGGTAATCCACCTCTCTGAATCTTACATAGTGATGCCCAGAATGCATTTTGTTCTTAGAATACCACCTTTCCACCTTTAGCTTATCAAAAATTTAATCTCAATGGGTTAAGGGGAATTTATTCTTTATGATTACCAAATTCAACTTTCGGTAATTGAAAAATAAATGAAGAAATCCCTTGAACATATTTTCAATTTGAATAGGTGTTTTGCATGGTGATATGATCAAGTTAATGAATCCTTCAGATTTTAAGTCACCTAGTTATATATTTAATTCCCTCAACTCAGTCAGCCTATAAAATGTGAGGGAAGAGATATCGGTTGTATTTCTGAAAAAAAAATTGTTGGTGAACTCCACATCTGTTTGAGTGGAAATTATGATAAATCATCCAGGAATACCTCTGGAAACTCATCCACCAATGAGGTTATCCCGCCCTCAGAAACTCTATGACTATCCTCCAATATGAGTGATGAGATTTTAAAAATAATGCTTCCCAATTCTGGAAGTGGGGGTCCATCCCATACTTTTTTAGGATTATATTAACCTTAAAACCCATGGACTCCCATCAGGTTCTACAAAATCACACACCAATGAAAAAAGTATATGTTCACTTAGAAACAAACCCTTCAAAACATACCAAGAGTTGCATCAAAGAGGTCTATTCTCAAAACTAAGAAATCTCATTCTAACTCAAAACCTAACAGCACAAGAGTGCATCATGGTCAACTAAAACCCTCCTCTCCCTTCATTACTTGCGGCATCACAAAATCTATTTTGATTTTCATAATCATGGAAAGAAATTTCAAAAAAAAGTAATAAACGAAATAATTATAAGATCATTTATCAAATAAGGAATCAACAATGGATGATATAATAAAAATTGTACCTAAAACCTTCATAGGCCTTACAACTTATTTGATTATAACTTGGTTCGTAACATGATAGATCCTCATCTCCTTGTTAACTTAGGGATCAATTTTGACCTATGACTCAAACTTGATATGACTTTGACCAGAAGAAGATTCAACCCTTCCACTGTGGCCATTAAATCAAAATCCAACTATCATGGATGTCTCTAACAGGGAAATCATTCCTCTATAATCTTCCAAAACCACACCACTCAGATATAGGAATTTATTTCTCAAATATCAATACAAGTTCCCCATTATTTTACAATTATTCCATGGGATGGATGAGTATTTACATTTTGACTACATATTTCATGTCCTTACACACATACGGAATAGGATTGATCCCATATCGGAAGTCATATAAGAAGTTGTTCGAGAAGGAATTCCTGATCTAACACCTCCCCTCTCCTCCAACTAATCATACCTCTACATCATTTAAGATGATCCTCCACTGACCAGTATAATTTTTGATGCTACTCTTCAAAAACCATAGTTTATACTTTTACCAATCTCCATCATTGGGGCACAATGAACTACCTAATCATATTTTATTAACATAAACACATATTCTTGAGACTGAATGTCCATCCACAAACCCATTTCAAACCTTTGATCCTTCTTCTCCCCATTAGAAACTACCTCTATTTTTAATTGTACCAACTTTGAAAAGAGGTTATCATACTCCAACAAGGTCTAATCCCCTTGATGGATATCTAGAAACCCCCTGGTATTGGTAATGGCCAGGTTTTCATAGAAAATATTTTTCATTTAGGATGTCCTTGAAATATTTCCAATGTATTTTTTTTACATCTAAGCCTAAACCACTGAGTCCCCCCACCTTCGACTAGGCTCTTCAAACAGGAGTGAAGCACATTTCAATTTAACTACTTTAGGAGTATCAAAAAAACCCCACATTCTTTCAATATTTTAGACACAATACTTTACTTCGTATGGATTTTTACTTCCCCAAAATGAGGGAGGATTTTACAAGAGATTCTACTTATCCTTGTCCTTTTCATAACCTTATTCAGCTTCCCTCACATGTGTACGACTAGATCCCACGCACTAAACCAACCCTCAGACTTTTTTAACCACTACCTCCCCAAGCCTTTGGTCAATTGGTGGGGTAAAACTCTCCCTACCTTATTCCCACACTTTCAAAGGAAGTCTTCAAGGAGGCATCATGATACAATAATAAATAAAAACAAGGAAACCATAAACACTATATCCAAACAAATTATCAGCCACAACCATTACTCAACATAAAAAATCAATACGAAAACAATCATAAATAAATATCTAACCACTCGACCCCCACTCGATGTCCATGCATTGTTTTCAACCTATAAGTTCCTCATGGGAGAAGTTTTTGACCAAATACCAAACATCCCATGTAAACCTAAGGCTTGTCACAGGGTGTGTTGGCCAGACACCCCAATCCCAACTAGAACCTTAGGCCCTGTCATTCTTGACACATGTCTATCCAGACATTACCAAATATCATCACCTAATGAAAGGGAATAACATTCTCTGGTACAATTTTTCATAAACCAAGATTGAATTCCACCCAACCCAACACTAGACCTAGCCCATGGAAAGTCTCTAACGGTGTTCAAGATTCCCATATAATGGAAACGTGTTCATGGGAATCAAACCTCCACTTTGAAAATAATTTCTCCCATGAGAATAAACCATAAAAAACCCACCAAATTCAATCATCACATCATATGAGAGAACTATTACTAATAAAATACAAATACAATAAGTCACACAATTTACAACATTAACCAAACACAAAAATACAAAAAATTTGGGGGAAGAAACTATACAAATAAGCCCCGTTGTGACAATAGGTTCAACACCCACATTCCACTACCACCAAAACATGTTAGAGTGAAACCACTAGCAACTGGATCCACCACCATAACTGCAGAACAATATTCCATTAATTGGGTTAAATATACAAAATCATCATACACCCAATATTTTATATAGGGTGTGATCCAAATCCCGGATGGATAACACAAAAATAGATTCCATCCTATAACATTATAAGGAAAACAAAAATTCTAGTCATTAAAGAAAAATAAATGAAAAGAAAAGAACATATTTTCTATTAAATCATGATTTTAATTTAAAAAGGGAAGTGAATAGACAATAATATTTATGATGAGTATATCATCACATGAGATAAACACCATAGATAATCTCAAATGTAATATGGTTAGTGGGATCATAGGATCCTCATGCCTTAGTGATTCGATCACCTAAAACGCGCAATGTCCTTTTACATTATCCACTATTGGAAGATGCATCTCATGGTCTATTGGTCTCCCATTTTCATCATATATTTAGTTAGTGTTGTAAATTTAATCATGCTATGTAACACCCCGAGATTTTTTGAAAAATATTCTTTTTAATTTCATTAATGTCTTGTGTTGTACGATACAACAAAAGGATCTTGCACAACACGCATCCTTGACTTGCCTTGCATTACACGCAATCACAACCTTCCTCGATAGCGTGTGTAGTATGCAATACCGAGTTTCACTAAACAACGATATGCTATTAAAATATTATTAAAACTAGCCGTTATGAATAGTAATAAAAACTTTTTTGAAATTTTGTAAATTTTATTTTTTTAAAATGGACTTCATTTTTGGATTCGTAATATCGAAATTAGCTTAGGGTGAAATTTTTGTACTTTTCGGATAACTTTCATTTTCTGATGAATAGTGAAAATTACTAAATTTTAATTAAAAACAACCTTTTTAATCAAAATAATTAATAGTGATAAATTATTAATTTGAGTGGTTTTCAAGTATATTTAGAATATATTTTTAAAATTTAATAAAATTTTGGTCATTGGATGTAATTTCACATTTAAACCAGAAATAAACAAGTGTCAATCTTTTGATAGTTATTGTCTCTTAAGAACACGCTATTTGTTTTGACGACGGGAATTAATTTTTAAATTAATTAATGCAACTGATATCTTTTGAATTTGGTAAAATAGACATAATTTTTGAGTTCATAACATCAAATATATCTTAGGCCTAATTTTTGGTATTTTTCTGGAAACTTTCATTTTTTTGATGAATAGTGAAACCACTAAGTGGTAGTTAAAAAAATGAATTTTTCATAAAACATAATTTTACCGCTTCTATGAGTGGAATTTCAAAAATCCGAGACACACGGTTGATTTCAATAAGTAAAATGTGGTTCAATGAGATTAAAATAATTTTTGGTGAATAGTAACTTTTTACTTTTTTTACCACGGTTAAAAGTAAATAGGGTAATTAAGCATAAAAATGATATTATTATTACCCTAACACATGTCCTAATTCTATTGGATAAGTTTAATTCTACCAAAAACAAGCTTAGAAATAAAATATGACCATTTAGGCCCACTTGCATTAGATTAGGACATTTATTATTAATTTATTTAAAGAAGGGATAAAATAGTTAAAATCAAAGTTTAATAAGTAGATAATTTTTAATATAGGGTTATACATAAGATAAATTCGACTATAAATATTCATTAGAAAGATAAAAAGATTTACTACATAATGGTCTTTTATTTGTAATTTTTAGACATTAAATAATTTAATTTATTTATGGCACAATGATGATGGAGTAATTATCTTATTAATGAAATATTGACATAATTGATGTTATAAATATCCAAATAAATGTAATTTGAGACTTTTTATAAATTCCCCTAATTTTATAGATTAATATGACATGTTATTATTAATTTAATTAACTTGGTTCGAACTAATCATTCTGTTATGATTTTCACAAAAATCAATTACCAAATAGTGTCAAAATTGATATAAAATAGTTTTTAAAACAAATATTATATTATTAATTGATATTTTATTCCTAAAAATATAAGGTTCGGCCAAATGACTTAGATAAGGTTATATATGTTAATAATAAACAACTTGGGGTTCGTTTGTCTTGTTATATTAAGTTTATTAACCTTATAGTGTAAGAACACAAAAAGACACGGTAAAAGAAAAATTATCTAACTTAAAGTTAAAACTAAATGATAAGGTTAAAATAGTAAACTAAACTTGTCCAAATTATATTTTATTAGAGTATTTCGACCCATCCCCACCTTAGCTTCTAAAAAAATTAATTTGGATCTATTTAAAACCGAATTTGGCTTTATAATAAAATAATATTTTTAGTTATTCCAAAGGTGCCCCTCTCCTGCCTTATAAAAGGGCACATCCTCCCTCTCTTACTCACACCTCTTTGAGCCTTAAATCTCGGCCAACCCCTGCCAAATTCTCTTCTAAACTTCCCTAGAAACATCCTAGAGGTTCTGTTCTTATTCAAAGACCAATTTTAGTACCCTAAGAGGAGAACTCAAAGAGGTGCTTCAAAGAAAAGGTAATGTCTGTTACCGATTCTTTCAACTTTATTTCTTCTTCCACTTCTTCTTCTTAGGTTGTTTCATTATCAAGTAATAAAATCAGTATCACTCATATACTTATATTTTATTATAAGTATTAAACAACCCTATTTCACCATTTATCCATCCTACGGAAAACGAAATCACCGCGCATGCGTACGTACGGAATACCGTCTCCACGCCGCGGTGTTATCTATTTTACACCACCACCATACATGGATGGGTATAATGGTGTAAATAATAACTATATATGATTATTTTAAAGTTATATTGATTCTGAAATAGTATACATACACTCCAATACAATTCCACGATCATGAGAATGATATCATCGCTCGTGCGTACGTACGGACTACCGTCTCCACGACGCGATGAGATTCACTCTCCACGTTAACCATTCATGAATGATTATAAAGTATATATAATAATTAATCATGAAATTTATGACATAATAATGATATTGGATTTATGTGTATATATATGTATGTCATCTACTTAATTCCATTCAATTCAATAAGGAAACGAAAACAGCGTTCATGCGTACGTACGACCTACCATCTCCATGAACGGTGTATTTCTTTCCATTTATCGATATATTATATATATTTATATTATGAATATATATTATATATAAATCATTTTTTACATTCTGGATATAATTAATCATGATCTAAGTAATCATATGAATAATTACAAGTTAAAACACAAACGACAAATGAGACGATTTTACCCAAAACACTACTTTAACATGAATTTACAAAAGAACGGGTAATATAAAGTCATAAGTGAACCATATATGATATAATAACAATGAATATAATTCTGTAATAATTCAATAACATTATTTAAATCATTATACAGGGGGTTCGGATACGTACAAAGCATATCGAACCTAAGGTAAGGGATAATTTTGCAATCTCATTTTTATCTGAGATTACTTATTCGTAAGTATTTACTGGGGTTATTGTTATCATCCATGTCCATGTTTTATAAAAGTGTTTTCATGTATGTTTAAATTCCTTTTTTACCCATTTTTACTTTTAACCGATGGTATGGAAGGAATCTTTCTTTTGTTTACCCTACGAGGTACTTTTTGACTTTTTCGACAAAAGTATGAGAAAAATGTTTTTTTTAACTTATACGGAATGAACGGATTTTTATGGTTTTATAAAGTCTTATTTTCATGAAGCTTTTTCCAAAATATTTCATGACTATTTTCAAAAAAATATCTTTCTTTTAAAATTTCATGACATTTTGTGAAAAGAAAATGATTTTGAAGAAGAAAGGATATTTTCCTCAAGAATTCATCTCAAGTGTTTTACCAAAACCATTTTTCATCTAAGATGACATTATTTCATATGTGTATGTTTCAAGTATAATTTCTATATGATTTACATGGTTTGATTCTTCTTATTAAGAAATTATATCCATTTATTTTATATGGATTATGTGATGATGGTATGATGTTTATGAAACCCATTTTATTCGTTGGGTAATTATGAATGATGTATGTTTATTTTGTGGCACAAGTAAGAATGATTTCATTATGAGATTGGTGGGACCTATATCTCCCTCCAATGCATTGGGTAAAGATTTATATCTCATGAGATAGACATGGCTGGAACAGTAAGTTAATCCAGTTCAGTGTTACAGGACTGAAACAAGGAGTGAAATTGATTCAGAAAGGGACTTTGTCCACCAAGATGGTCTTGGCAGCAATGCCTTGGCTACTATGGAAATCATGACATGTGCTGAATGGTTTCCACAATTACATGTTTTATTCCCATTCTATTTATCATTATTAATGTTTCTTTATAATATATGACTTACGTACTTCCATGTTTTATGTCATTGCTCAAAATTTTGATGTTTAAACATTATGTTCATGTTTTTAAGTTCAAATGTATATGGTATGTTTTATTTTATCCATGCTTACCCTTACTGAGCATTTGAGCTCACCCTTTTTATATTTTCTTTTCCCCAGGATATAAATAAAGGTTTTAGGTAAGAAAAAAAGGGGGAAGATCTTTATGGGAGATGTTGAAGATCTTTCACCACGATTAGAAGATTACGTTCCAAGTTTCCAAAGACACTAAACTATTACGGTCCTTGTGTGTGTGTTTTTGTTATGTAATAAGTATTCAAAAAAGGTAATATAAAGTCCATGTATGTTAAGCTTCGGGTCTTTACAGTTGGTATCAGAGGAAAGGTTTAGTCAACCTTTGGAAACTAGGATGCGAGAACTTTAGTGAGATCCCTAGAGATATTTCTAAGGTATGTCTAGGGATGTCCCTAAGGTTAAGTATAATTATAAGTTATAGTACTAGAATTACGGTAACCCAAGATGTTAGATATTGAAGTTACTCCCCCTTTATTATATTGTTTTCCCTAGCGTGATTTTTCCTCTCACACTATTCTTTTTGGGTTTTAGACGAAGGCTGGAACCCGAAGGAACCGTGTTGATAAATGTAATGGACAATGCAATGATTGTCCTCCTGAACAAACAAATGTTATGAGAGATGGAGTGAAAAATATTATTGTTATACTTACACAAGATATGAATCATTCTAGACTTCCAAATGAGCAGAGAAGGAAAAAATATTCTATTGAGTCCTTCATGAGGCAACGCCCACCTTCTTTCAGTGGGTCTTCCGATCCACTTATTGCTGAACAATGGATCAGTACCACTAAAAAGATATTTTCGGTTCTTCAATGTTTTGAACATGATAAAGTCACCTTAGCAGTATATTGTTTGGAAGGTGATGCTGATCAATGGTGGAATCTTATCAAGAATACGAGGCCAAGATATGAAATTGAGTCCATGGAATGGGACGAGTTCAAGAACTTATTTTTCAATAAGTACTTCCCTCGTATTCTTCGAACAAAGATGGAGAAGGAGTTTCTTGAACTAAAGAAAAAGGATGATGAATTTGTTGGTATATACGAAGCGAATTTTACAAGGCTTGCAAGGTATGCATCTGGATTTATCATCCAACCTGAAAGTAAAGTTGATCAATTCTTCAGTGGCTTAAAACCAAATCTTCGAAGGGCATTAGCTATAAGAGACTTCAGTAGCTATGAAGAAATTGTGCGTTGTGCTATCAAGGTAGAAATGGAAGTTGGTGTTACTTATCCATCTCATAGTTTTGACAAGAAATGAAATATGGAGTTCAAGGTGAAATCTCATAATAATGGTGAAAAGAAGATGAATGTTTCCTTATTCTCAAAGTGTGGAAATATGCATGGTGGATATTGTCTTAAAGGGACTAGAAAATGTTTTAAGTGTGGAAAAGAAGGTCATCGAGCAGCTAAGTGTCGAATTAATGGAAAAAGGGTTTCTAATGATGTGAATAAACAAAAGACTGCAGAGAACGCACCACCAACACTTCAATTCTTCAAGTGTAAGGAAATGGGGCATTATGCTAATAAATTCCCCAATCCAAGGGTTAGTGATGATCGACATGAGAAACCAATTAAGGCAAAGGACAAAGGGAAGTCACATGAGATCACTATTGGCGATGTTGAATATGACAACGATGTGGTAGAATTATTAAGTGTTTATGTAATGGGATTCCAAAATAATGTTGTATATAGTATCATGGAATATAAGAATATTTATGTATTGGTCTATTGTGGTTTTCAATAATTTTATGGTACCGGTAACCATGGAAAGTGATTGAGATATTTTTGGTAAGCAGATGATATGCGCATAATGAAGGGATAAGAAGATAATGAGATGTTTGATTTTATTCATGAGCTCATGATTGATATAAGGACTAAGTGATATCATGGTTTGAGTATAAATAATTTTGAGGATTTTGGTTTGTGGAAAGTGTTTACTTTTAACTGCATTCATGTTTTCACTAAGGTTCAATGGGTATTCATTCTTCAAGAGAATACATGATTAAGGTATTCACATTTTTGTAATTTAACCAACAAGATATATCTTATGATATATTAGGGATAAATGATGGCATTCACGTGATTGTTATGTGACATTTCAAATAATAATTTTCTTTATACTATGAGCTTTGACCGAAGTATTTTAGATAAGCCTAAAGATTGGAATGGATTATGTTGGACATAAGTTAGTATTGTTTAAGGATAGAACTTTTTTATGGGATGTTATAGTAATATAGCTTTAGAAAAAGGACAACCTGCAGGACGGGCGACAGCCCATCGCGTTGGACAAGGATGTGGGAATAGAACCCACAACTGAAGTGTGACTGGCCTTTATCGCCTACCAATGGCCTACAAGAAGTCCCTGTTTAGTAGAAACTAGTTTTATTATATTAAGCAGTATGATATAATAAGTATAAGTCCATTTTCGGAACCATATATGATTAATCTCACTATAGATGGACTTATGTATTTTTTTGATAACTTTTCTAACCTTTTGTTTGAGACAGATAGAATAACCCATCATTCTATCACATGATCTGCTAACACATCACGAATGACAAATTCAACTTCATTTCTTTAAGAGATGAAGTGGAAATTTTCCAAATAACAACCAACGGTGAGACTATACCAAAATCACAAAAGTATTTCTTCTTATTCCAATTTCATCAAATTTATGGAAATGATCTTGAAAGCCAAAAATGTTGTCCTAGTGCTCTTATATCTGATTAATCAGATGGTACCTTAGATCGTCACAAATTTATGGCTTTGTGATTGTTTGATTTTCCATAGCCATTTTCTCTACCACTCTCCATCAGAACAAGATGGTTAGATTTCTCTTCCCTATCCATATTTTCACCTATGTGGAAACCCAGTGATTAGTTTATTTGGGTAACCGTTACATTTCATAATTTTGTTTTTAAAGATTGGTTTTGGTATTCCTTTTTATGATGTGGGTTTCTATTAAAGAAACTTTTGAGTTGTAAACCATTTATAACCCCGACAAATTTTGAGGGAGAAATTCATTTTAAGGGGGGTAGAATGTAACACCCCGAGATTTTTTGAAAAATATTATTTTTAATTTCATTAATGTCTTGTGTTGTACGCTACACCAAAAGGATCTTTCACAACATGAATCCTTGACTTGCCTTGCATTACACGCAATCACGACCTTCCTCGATAGCGTGTGTAGTACGCAATACCAAGTTTCACTAAACAACGATATGCTATTAAAATATTATTAAAACTAGCCGTTATGAATAGTAATAACCACTTTTTGAAATTTTGTAAATTTTATTTTTCAAAATGGAATTCATTTTTGGATTCGTAATATCAAAATTAGCTTAGGGTGAAATTTTGGTACTTTTCGGATAACTTTCATTTTCTGATGAATAGTGAAAATTACTAAATTTTAATTAAAAACAACCTTTTTAATCAAAATAATTAATAGTGATAAATTATTAATTTGAGTGGTTTTCAAGTATATTTAGAATATAATTTTACAATTTAATACAATGTTGGTCATTGTATGTAATTTCACATTTAAACCAGACATAAACAAGTGTCAATCTTTTGATAGTTATTATCTCTTAAGAACACACAATTTGTTTTGACGATGGGAATTAATTTTTAAATTAATTAATGCAACTGATATCTTTTGAATTTGGTAAAATAGACATCATTTTTGAGTTCATAACATCAAATATAGCTTAGGCCTAATTTTTGGTATTTTTCTGGAAACTTTCATTTTTTTTATGAATAGTGAAACCACTAAGTGGTAGTTAAAAAATGAATTTTTCATAAAACTTAATTTTACCACTTCTGTGAGTGGAATTTAAAAAATCTGAGAGACACGGTTGATGTCAGTAAGTAAAATGTGGTTCAATGAGATGAAAATAATTTTTTGTGAATAGTAACTTTTTACTTTTTTTACCACGGTTAAAAATAAATAGGGTAATTAAGGGTAAAAATGATATTATTATTACACTAACACATGTCCTAATTCTATTGGATAAGTTTAATTCGACCAAAAACAATCTTAGGAATAAAATATGACCATTTAGGCCCACTTGGATTAGATTAGGACATTTATTATTAATTTATTTAAAGAAGGGATAAAATAGTTAAAATCAAAGTTTAATAAGTATATAATTTTTAATATGGGGTTATACATAAGATAAATTCGACTATAAATATTAATTAGAAAGATAAAACGATTTACTACATAATTGTATTTTATTTTTAATTTTTAGACATTAAATAATTTAATTTATTTATGACACAACGATGATGCAGTAATTATCTTATTAAATAAATATTGACATAATTGATGTTATAAATACCCAAATAAATGTAATTTGAGACTTTTTATAAATTACACTAATTTTATAGGTTAATATGACATGTTATTATTAAGTTAATTAACTTGTTTCGAACTAATCATTCTGTTATGATTTTCAAAAAAATCAATTACCAAATAATGTCAAAATTGACATAAAATATTTTTTAAAACAAATATTATATTTTTAATTGATATTTTATTCCTAAAAATCTAAGGTTCGGCCAAATGACATAGATAAGGTTATATATATTAATAATAAACAACTTGGGGTTCGTTTGTCTGGTTATAGTAAGTTTATTAACCTTACAGTGTAAGAACACAAAAAGACACGGTAAAAGTAAAATTAACTAACTTAAAGTTAAAACTAAATGATAAGGTTAAAATAGTAAACTAAACTTGTCCAAATTCTATTGGATGAGAGTATTTCGACCCATCCCCACCTTATCTTCTAAATAAATGAATTTGGAGCTATTTAAAACCGAATTTGGCTTTATAATAAAATAATATTTTTAGTTATTCCAAAGGTGCCCCTCTCCTCCCTTATAAAAGGGCACCTCCTCCCTCTCTTACTCACACAACTTTGATCCTTCAAGCTCAGCCAAACCCTGAAAAATTTTCTTCTACACTTCCCTAGAAACATCCTAGAGGTCTTGGTATTCTTAAATGACCAATTTTAGGACCCTAAGAAGAGGACTCAAAGAGGCGCTTCAAAGAAAAGGTAATGTCCGTTACCGATTCTTTCAACTTTATTTCTTCTTCCACTTCTTCTTATTAGGTTGTTTCATTATGAAGTAATAAAATCAGTATCAATAATATACTGATATGTTATTATAAGTATGAAACAACCCTATTTCACCATCTTTCCATCCTACGGAAAACGAAATCACCGCACGTGCGTACGTACGAAATACAGTCTCCACGCTGTGGTGTAATCTATTTTCCACCACCACCTTACTTGGATGGATATAATGGTGTAAATAATAACTATATATGATTATTGTAAAGTTATATTGATTCTGAAATAGTATACATACACTCCAATACAATTCCACGATCATGAGAATGATATCATCACTCGTGCATACGTACGGACTACTGTCTCCACGACGCGATGAGATTCATTCTCCACATTAACCATTCATGAATGATTATAAAGTATATATAATAAGTAATCATGAAATATATAACATAATAATGATACTAGATTTATGTGTGTATATATATATATTTCATCTACTTAATTCCATTCAATTCAATAAGGAAACGAAAACAGCGTTCATGCGTACGTACGGCCTACCGTCTCCATGAACGGTGTATCTCTTTCCATTTATCGATCTATTATATATAGGTATATTCTGAATATATATTATATATAAATCATGTTTTAAATTCTGGATATAATTAATCATGATCTAAGTAATCATATGAATAATTACAAGTTAAAACACGAACGATAAATGAGACGATTTTACCCAAAACACTACTTTAACATGAATTTACAAAAGAACGGGTAATATAAAGTCATAAGTGAACCAGATATGATATAATAAAAATGAACATGATTTTGTAATAAGTCAATAACATTATTTAAATCATTATACAGGGGGTTCGGATATGTACGAAGCATATCGGACCTAAGGTAAGGGATAATTTTGCAATCTCATTTTTATCTGAGATTACTTATTCGTAAGTATTTAATGGGGTTATTATTATCATCCATGTCCATGTTTTATAAAAGTGTTTTCATGTATGTTTAAATTCCTCTTTTACCCATTTTTACTTTTAACCCATGGTATGGAAGGAATCTTTATTTTGTTTACCCTACAAGGTACTTTTTGACTTTTTCGACAAAAGTACGAGAAGAATGTTTTTTTAACTTATACGGAACGAATGGATTTTTATGGTTTTATAAAGCCTTATTTTCATGAAGTTTCCTCCAAAATATTTCATTACTATTTTCAACAAAATCACTTTCTTTTAAAATTTCATGACATTTTGTCAAAAGAAAATGATTTTGAAGAAGAAAGGATATTTTCCTCAAGAATTCATGTCAAGTGTTTTACCAAAACCATTTTTCATCTAAGATGACATTATTTCATATGTGTATGTTTCAAGTATAATTTCTCTATGATTTACATGGTTTGATTCTTCTTATTAAGAAATTATATCCATTTCTTTTATATGGATTATGTGATGATGGTATGATGTTTATGAAACCCATTTTATTTGTTGGGTTATTATGAATGATGTATGTTTATTTTGTGTCACAAGTTAGAATGATTTCATTATGAGATGGGTGGGACCTATATCTCCCTCCAATGCATTGGGTAAAGATTTATATCTCATGAGATAGACATGGCTGGAATGGTAAGTTAATCTGGTTCAGTGTTACAGGACTGAAACGAGGAGTGAACTCGATTCAGAAAGGGACTTTGTCCACTCAGATGGTCTTGGCCGCAATGCTTTGGCTACTATGGAAATCATGACATGTACTGAATGGTTGCCACAATTTCATGTTTTATTCCCATGCTATTTTATCATTATTAATGTTTCTTTAGGATATATTCCTTACGTACTTCCATGTTTTATGTCATTTCTCAAGATTTTGATGTTTAAACATTATGTTCATGTTTTTACGTTCAAATGTATATGGTATGTTTTATTTTATCCATGATTACCCTTACTGAGCATTTGAGATCACCTTTTTTATGTTTTCTTTTCCACAGGATATAAAGAAAGGTTTTAGGTAAGAAAAAAAAGGGGGAAGATCTTTATGGGAGATGTTGAAGATCTTTCACCACGATTAGAATATTACGTTCCAAGTTTCCAAAGACACTAAACTATTACGGTCCTTGGGTGTGTGTTTTTGTTATGTACTAAGTATTCCACAAAAGTAATGTAAAGTCCATGTACGTTAAGCTTCAGGTCATTACATGCTATGGGAACCAAGCCTCGTCAAAGGAGGAACTAATAGAATAGTAGATCTATTATTACCATCTGAGTTACTTTGGATTCCCTTATTTTAAATTTAATTCCCTACATCACATGAATCACCTCTTTCACATAAATTTATACCAAAATAGAAATACCCATGAAAATTTATCATTTTCAATATGAAAACACCTCTCCTACCCTAACACACACCAAAACCTATTGAAAACATGTTTCTCAACATATAAACAATTCCTATCACTCATTTAGAAACCATAAAAATTATATAAAAAACATGATATACTATTAAATGATGGATTAATATTCCTCTAGTTCAGAAACTTATGGATTCTAGTAGAAAACCACAACCACTACACAAGGAGACACTATAAAGATAAGAGCGCCCAAGAACATTCAATATATCAACAATGTGATTAATATTGAATACATATTTGATCAAATAACCGACTAGAGAAAGAAGAAACCAAGATAAAAAAAGATGGGAAACCAAGAATAAGGGGAAAAAGAAGATAATAGGCTTTCATGCTGAGTTCTTAAATATTCCACACCAATGAACATGATGATTGTAATTTCCATGGGACCCAATAGGTAGGGGGATACATTCCTAAGGTTATAGAGCCTGAATATGTCAAATTGGGTTGAATTAGGATTAAAAATAGTGAGGGATAATTTTTGAAATTCAATATAACTATTGATCTTGATAGGCAACATGGTTTGGCCGCATGGTTTTACAACCCATGCACAAACCATGTCCCACATCTATCTTTATGAAAAAGAGGTTGCACTATTTTCTTGGTAGAGGGAGCACAGCGATGCAGTAAACTGTGCACCTCAAACTGACCCACTGGTCCAGGAACATGGTTTTACCAAACACTTGTGTGTTGCCCATGTTCCTTGGATAGTGACTCTATCAAGGGTGCACTATTTCCTCTGGGCTAGGACATGGTTTTGACTAAACATACACCAACTATACTCCTACTTCTAGCAGTTCAAAAATAACTATTTTACATTAAAAACTCATGGTAAATCAGAGAGAAAGATATAAGATCCAAAAAATAAGAAGTAATTCTTCAAAATGAAACCACGAATGCCATAGATTGTTTATAATGGATAATTATGGTTATTTTGGACCAAAAAAATAGTTTAATAAATGTGACATAGTTAAGGATATCATAGTTTTTATCCTCTTTAGAAGATGGTAAACTACAAATTTAATGATATTCTCCCACTAACCATCTTTTTATTATGTGAAAGGAACCAGAAACACTAAATTTAATAATGGATATGATAAATGATGGGGTGGTGATATGAACAAGAAACAGAATTTAATGGGATTTATAGTGAAAACTCTCATGGTTATTCTAAACTAGTTAAAAATTATTAATAACCCTTGTACTATGTCAGTTTACAAACATGCCAAACAAAAGAAAAACTTTATTTCATAGTAGGTTAGTTGATAAAGATCCTAAAAGTTAAAAATTCAACATTATATGTGTCTAGAATGTGGTAAAAGGGACCTAGGGAATGATTTAAAGGTGAGAATATGTCTTGGATGTGGTAAATGTGGGTATAATTAAATTAAAATCCATGATAAAATAAGAGTTTATTTAAATTAAATAAGGGGAATAATATTCTTTATAAGGTATCAATTGAATGCATTAAATGTGGGGAGTATAAGAGTTATGAAAATCAATTTCCTAGGAGGAAATATAAATAAAGAAATGATAATGACTATAAATATAATGGTTTAGAAATGTATAATTCCATAACATCTGAATATGAGGAAACTAATAATGAAATATAAATGTTATGGAATATTTTTTTGAATATTTTTTTTTATATTTATGAATCTTAGTACATGATTCATATTTTGTATTATAAGAAGGATTTATTAAGTAATGTGATGGAAAAGTATGGTAAATATACCATGAGGTATATTGAAAGATGTGGGTGTCTATATGTAGATATTTAGATGTTATGATTTAGTGATAAATTTAAGGATGATCATATGTTTACAGGAATTAATTTTTAAATTTTTTATTTGATATGATGTCAATATGATTAAGAGTTTATTACAAGATGTTTATAGTAATATAATTCTTAGGTTTATTATGTGTTTTAGTGAAAACATTATTTTAGGAACAATGGTTTTATATATTATGTATATAAGATTAATTGAATTGATAAAAATTAGGGTAAAAATGATCTTTGATATTGTGGTAATAGTGGTTAATTGAGATAAAAGGTTTAATGCATGTTTTGAATAAATGATTAATCATATAGATAATCATGGGATTAAAAAGTTATTTGGTGACTAATTTATTAATATTATTTTAGAGAAGTTTCATATTTTGAGAACATTATATTTAACAACCCATCAAATGATATAATAAGTCATTTTTATATTATTCATGTAATCATGATATATATAGTTATATTCATTACAAAAAAGATTATGTAATATTTTAAATCCAAAAAGGAATAGTTTTGCTAAATGCATTTTAGAAAAGTTTTTATTTAAACAAATAATAATAATATTTTAAAAATTAAATTTTTTTAAAAATTATTTATTTTTATAATAAATCATTTAATTATTATCCTAAGATAAATTTTTAATAATAATTTGAAATGTTTTACTTTTCAATTAATAGAAAAAATAATTATTTTAGTGTAAACTAAATTTTCTATTTAATTATTTATAAAGTAAAAAATAAATATGTTAATGTTTCTAAATATTAATTATTTCATTTTTTAAATAATATAATTATTATTTGGGTGTAGTTTTTATTTTTAAATTTAGTAGAAAAATATTGCACACTTAACTATTCATTTTTTCTGAGAAACTTGTTTTTATTGTATTTTTTTCAAACTAAAATCTAAAAAAAATTAATTTTTTAAGAAAATATTCCATATTTGATATCATAATATTTTTTTAATATAATATTTTATAAATTTTAAATATTAATAGTTAACAAAGTAATTTATTTTACCAAGGTAAAACACAAATGAGGTAAATTAAGGTTAAAAATAATATGATAAGGTCTATAACATGACCATAAAAGATGATTTAATTTTATTGGATTAGTATAAATCATACATAATATTACAATAAAAGAATATATAAATATTAAATATTGATTTGATTAGGGACCTTATAATATTTCATTTAAAGAAATGTAATAAATGTCAAACTATTTTTTATCACTATTATATTTTTAAAATGAAAAAATAGAGGTTCTATTTTGTTATGAATATCACTTTGAAATATATAGGATTTATATTCAGTATGGTAATTTAATTTTATTATTTATTAATGAAATAATTACCTTAAATTAATACATAACCTTGATGCAGTAATTATTCAATTAATTAAAAAATTAAATATATGATATTAATAATATTAAATGAGTTGATATAAAAATAATTAGTAATCCTGAATATTTTAATATATGAATATGATATATTATTAATTCATTAAAATATTTTTTTTCTAACATCAATTTTTCTTGATATTATTAATTTCAAAGTAATGAATTGTTTTAAATTTGATATTAATGGTATTTTATAACTAATAATATTTTATAAAATGATTTAAATTCGTAAAAAATTATCTTTAGATAAGTGATTATGATATAGTTTGAATTATCATCCTTAGTACATTTATAGACCTTTTTCTTATTTATTTTAACTATCATGACACTCAAAATTTAGAAAACATTGTTTTTGGGGTAAGTGGTAGAAGTGTATATGATGGGTTAAAACAAAAGATTATATGTAAAAAAGTAATTTAATCATGAACAAATTTATTATATGAGAGTATTTCAACTTATCTTGATATTATATTTTAATATTATTAATTTTTATATATTTGTAGATCCGAATTAATTTATATTACTTTAATATTTTTCGAAATTCCATGAGTACCCCTTCCATCTCTTAAAAAGGAGTACCAGTTATTTTAATTTCATCTTAATTTGAAACCCATTTATTTCAGAAAATATCATCTAAAAAAAGTTCATATCATCTCTACCCATGTTATAGAATCCATATTTATATAATAATACCAATCACATAAGTATCATGGTGTTAAGAGAATGTTATTTTCTAAATAATAATTATAAGTATTATTCGTATATTTTAGTTTTTTCTCTTATTACACCTATTTTAAATAAACATTAACAATGATAAAAAAATTAAATAATTATCCTCAATATAATAATATATTATTATTTTAATTTAATAACCTATTTTGATCTCCAACAACCATAAAATGGGAAATAAATCCATAAATATTATATGTGGAAGAGTACTTCCTCACGAACCAATGTAGTTCATTTTCCATTAACACCTCTCATGGCTAGTTATAATGGTTGAATTAAGGTATAAATAAGATATTCATGAAATATTTATTAATTTGAAATGATTATATTTAGTTTACTTTCATTCCATTTTATTCACTAATAAAGAATAATGTCATTCTTGTGTACGTGTGGACTACCATCTCCATGAAGTTATGTGATTCGATTTTCATCAAAAAAATCCCATGGATGATATATATATATATTTATTTATTTATTTATTTTTAAAGAAATAATATGATATACATGATATTATTATCCCTCATTAAATATAAAATAATACTTATCTTCTTTCCAAAATGAATATTGGTAGATGGAAACGTTACTAATTAGTATGTACGACCCATCGTCTCCATGATTGTAACATAGTTAATTTTTTAGAAAAAATAATTTATTAAATGTTTTTAAATTATAATTGATGTTCCAAAATTATAATAATTTAAGTCATATTATTATTTATTTGATATAATAATGTATTCTTAATCCATATTCAACATACGGGAGTAATTTTTGACCTTTTTATCGAGTGGAATCAAATTGTATGACACAATGTTAAATGATTATGTAATTATAAATAACATGATAATAGGTTATATAAAAAAATAAACCTGTAATATATTTATTATAATTTAAATTATTATACTAATTTTATTATATATGATGATAAATAATGTACTTTATGAGTATAATATAATGAAAGAGACTTTTATTTTAAAATATTCTATTAATGTTTCCCTTAAAACTATCTTTCTCTTCCATGTACTTACTTTTAAAAAATTACTTTTTGGATATATTTTATATGGAAATATATTACTTATAGTTAAAATTTTATGTTTATTTTGAAATTATTTATATTTTTTTTAAAGGATTCATTTTATGGAATTCTTGGACATTCTTTAGAGAAGACAAAATGAAAATTTTATTTTAATGTATACGATGAAAAAAAATAATCCCACCGTTGTAATCATTATTTTTTATTTGGATCCCATTATAAGGATTCAAATTATATTTATAGAAAACCCTCCATCCCTTTAACATGATATTTTTTGTTTTAAAAATATATATTTAATAGAATGGAAAATATCAATATCCCAAAATATTTCTTATGGGTCCAAAAAAAATATAATGAAAGATTGTATATATTATGTAATGATTCTTTGGAATTTTTTGTGCTAATGGGTGGTTTAATTATAAATATTTGGGTGTGTTGATCATGTTACAGTTCTTTAATTTCTGTGGTAAATGAATGGAGTTAATTGATTAGGTTTATCCTAAGAGATTTGGGGAATAAAATATGATGGTTATTTCAAATACAAGACAAAGTTAGTAAATTTGGTTTCTCCTAGCAGATTATAGAAATATACTATGATGGTTACTCCATGTATAAATATGATGGTTATTCCATGTTTAATCGTGAGCGATACTTTATATATAATAATGATATAAAAATTATACCCCATGGTTCCAACATGTTTATCTAAGATTTTTATGGGTTATAAAATTTTCCTTTAACAAAAACATGTGTATTTTTAAGTGAAAATTATATATTTTATAAGGTTAAAGAATAATTTTATAGTGGTAAGTATTTTTTGGTTTTTCATTATTTCCAATATAATAATATATTTATTTATTTATTTTATCTCCTATAATGATATTTTTGTGATAATCCCACATTTTAAAATGGTTTTCATCAGATTTATAGATGGGTATAGAAAAGTCAAAGATAAGTTGATAGTTTTTATAGTTTTTCATAAAAATTAAACATGTTTTATTCAATTTTTTTATATTTTGTGGAAAATGGATACTAAGTAGAAGAATTAACCTCAAAATTTAGGTGTTTGTTAAGTAATATTTTTTATCTAATTCTCTAAAACACTAAACCAAAAAAATATTTGGTAAAAGAAAGAGACATAAAGTATAAAGTCACCACTATATTAAATGATTAATGTTATGTACTTATAGTTCTTATCATATTAAGGTTTAGATTATTTTATGGGTTTGGATAATGTCAATATAATTCCATTTAAATATTTTATTTTATGTTTAAGTTAAAATGATATATAAATTAGCGATTAAAATGTTTCATTGTCTAATTTACGTCTATATAGAATGATTTTTTTCATAGGAAATAATGAAGATGTTATAAGAAGGAACTTTGGGGATGATATCTTTCTGAATTAGTAACTGGAAATTAATGTGATTGAAATGAATAAATTTATTACAATAATTGATATATTAATGCATTGTATAAATTTTGTTGGTATTCATGATATTGAGAAAACATATATTTCAAGAAGGAACATGTTGATGGTGTAAAATTTTATATATAAGAACCCTCCATCATTTATTAGATCATCTTAACTAGTAGTAGATGCTTTTTAGATTAGAGTCCAATAAAATATATTTGATATCATGGGATATTTTGATTATAAATCTGTAAGTCTTTTTATTTACCAATAAAAAGGTCATGATTGAAAATGGTATTCAATGGTCAACAATTTCAAGGAAATAGATTATATTGATTCACTTTAATGGGATCAATTTAATAAAAATATTCCTTGATACATATTTATCTATGGTTTTTTTGACTTAGGATAGATGATATAAAAATTTAACAAAAAAAATAAAAGATATAGTGACTTTGTATGAAGTTAATTTCACCTAGATGGAATGGTTTGCACCACATTTTTTCTTAGATCATGATATAAAAAATAATTTATTTTACTCATGATTGAAGATATAAAATCATAGGTAATTTTTTATTGTGAATTCAAGAGTTATGGTAAAATTGTGTGTTGTGTTGAGTAGGTAGAAAGGGTTTCCATCTAGGATCATGTGTACATCAAAAACAAGAAAAAAAAGTTTTTAATGTTGTAGGAAATGGGGAATGATGCATAAAAACATCTATTGATATAGAAATTACGAATTCAAATCCTCAACATTGTAGTGAAAATAATTGGGAAATACTTATGATGTTTATTATATACTTTTGATGTGGTGTTTTTGGGTATATGTATATTAATTTTAATGAAAATTAACTTTGTATTGGTGATACCAAATATGATTAACATGAAGTAGAGTGAATTAAATAGAAAAAGATAGTTCGTTATGTATAATTTTTTCAAAAAAGAATCTGAATGATGGGAATGTAATATGTTATAATAAGATTAGTATGGTGAAATATTATAATACTACTTAAACAGATGTTGGGCCATCAATTTCTGTTGTGTCAGGAAAATTTTATGTTTATTCAAACTATGATAATGTCTTTCTTGATTTCCAGTCTACACATTCTTTTATTTCTATGAAATTTTATGAAAAATTGGATATCTGTAGAGACCCTAAGCTTAACGTACATGAACATTACATTACTTTTGCGGAATACTTAGTACATAACAAAAACACACACACAAGGATCATAATAGTTTAGTGTCTTTGGAAACTCGGAATATAATCTTCTAATCCTGGTGAAAGATCTTCAACATCTCCTATAAAGATCTTCCTTTTTTTACCTAAAACCTTTCTTTATATCCTGGGGAAAAGAAAACATAAAAGGGTGAGCTCAAATGCTCAGTAAGGGTAAACAAAAGAAATATCAATCACATCGTATTCATAAGAACATAACATTTTGGAAATCTTAACCTGCAAAATAGAGCATAATTTCATAACATGGGATAAATCATGGCTGTGAAATATAATCACAATAATCATAACTTAAAACATGAAACATTGTGTCTCTCACACATAATCATAGAGAATCATTTCTTGTTAGTCAAGACTCATTGCCAAGACTATCTTAGTGGACAAAGTCCCTTTCTGAATCGAGTAACCCTCGTTTCAGTCCTGTTTCACTGAACCGGTATAACCTACCGTTCCAGCCCTGTCTATCTCATGAGATATGAAATCTTTACCCAATGCATTGTAGGGAGATATAGGTCCCACCCATCTCATAATGATACCATTCTTATGTGTGCCACAAAATCATAAATCATACATCATTACATAACCCATGTAATAAAAATGGGATTCTTAAACAACATGACATCATAAAACAATTCATATAAGATAAAGGAATTCATAAAAATATTTCCATCACAACATAATCAAATCCATGTAATAATAGGGATAAAAGCAGAACCCTTTTATTATCTTAGATGGAAAATAATTTTGATAAAATACTTGAACTCCATTCTTGAGGAAAATATACTTTCTACTTCAAAAACATTTTTCCTTTCTTAACATGTCATACAACATTAAACTAAAATAAGTTGATTAAAAATAAACATGAAAACTTGTAAAGGAAGCTTCTTGGAAATAATGTTTTAAAAATCCATTCATGCCGTATAATTTAGAAAAACATTCTTTTCTTACTTTTGTCGGAAAAGTCAAAAATTACCTCGTACGAAAAAGGAAAAAAGATTCCTTTCATATCTTTTACTAAAAACTCACCGAAGGGTAAAATTTGATATAACCTATTTTATAATGATTTAAATATTACATATTGAGTAAACATGGATGTGGATGATAAAATACACCCCAGTAAATACTAAAGTATAAACAATCTCAGATAAAAATGAGATTGTGATATTTCCCTTACCTTAGGTCCGATTTGCTTCGTATGTGTCTGAACCTCCTGTATAATGATTTAAATAATGTCATTGACTTATTACAGAATCATATTCATTGTTATGATATCATATATGGTTAACTTATGACATTATATTACCCGTTCTTTTGTAAATTCCATGTTAAAGAAGCGTTTTGGGTAAAATAGTTTCATTTATCGTAGGTGTTTTGACTTGTTGTTCTTAACATTATTATTACTTATATCATGATTTACTTACTTCCAGAATATAAAATATGATTTATATATCATATATATTCAGTATATATATATATATAATAGATAGATAAATGAAATGAAAAACACCGTTCATGGAGACGGCAGTCCGTACGTACGCATGAACGCTGTTTTTCTTTCCTTATTGTCTTGAATGGAAGTAAGTAGATGAAATACATATATATATATATATACATAAATCCAGTATAATTATTATGTCATATATTTCATTAGTAATAATTATATATACTTTATAATCATTCATGAATGGTTAATCATTAAGAATGAATCTCATCGCGTCGTGGAGACGGTAGTCCGTACGTACGCACGAGCGATGATATCATTTCCATAATTATTGAATTGGAGTGGAGTGGATTATACAATATATCAGAATCAATATGATGTTGTAATAACTATGTATAGTTATTCTTTACACCATTATACTCATCCATGTAAGGTGGTGGTGGAAAATAGATTACACCACGGCGTGGAGACGGTATTCCGTACGTACGCACGCGCGGTGATTTCTTTTTCCATAGGATGGATAGATGGTGAAATAGGGTTGTTTCATACTTAAAATAACATATCTGTATATGAGTGATACTGATGTTATTACTTCATAATGAAACAACCTAAGAAGAAGAAGTGGAAGAAGAAATAAAGATGAAAGAATTGGTAACGGTAATTACCTCTTCTTTGAAGCGCCTCTTTGAGACCTCCTCTTAGGGCACTAAAATTGGTCTTTGAGGAAGACCAGAACCTCTAGGATGTTTCTAGGGAAGTGGAGAAGAGATTTTTGCAGGGTTTGGCCGAGCTTGAGTGCTCAAATTGGTGTGAGGAGGAGGGGGAGGAGGTGTCCTTTTATAGGGGAGGAGAGGGGCACCTTAGGAATACCTCAAAATATTATTTTATATTAATGTCAAAATCGGTTTATAATGGTTACAAAGGGTCTTATTTCAAAGCTAAAGTGGGGATGAGTCGAAATCCTATCAACCAATAGGATTTAAACAAGTTTAGGGTATTATTTTAACCTTATCAATTAGATTTAACTCTAAGTTAAATAATTTAACTTTTACCGTGTCTTTTTGTTTTCTTTCACTATATGGTTAATATACTTACTATAACATGTCAAACGAACCCCAAATTGTTTATTATTAATATATATATCCTTATCTATGTCATTTAGCCGAACCTTAGATTTTTAGGAATAAAATAAAAATTAGTAATATAATATTTGATTTAAAAACTATTTTGTGTCAATTTTGACACTATTTGATATATGATTTTTTTGAAAGTCATAACAGAATTATATGTTCGAACCAAGTTTATTAAATCAACACTAATATATCATAGTAACCTAGAAAATTAGTGGAATTCATAAAAAGTCTCAAATTACATTTATTTTGGTGTTTATAACATCAATTATGTCAATATTTCATTAATAAGATAATTACTGCATCATCTTTGTGTCATAAATAAATTAACTTATTTGATGTCTAAAAATTATAAACAAAATAACATTATATAGGAAATCCTTTTAGCTTTATAATGAATATTTACAATCGAATTTATCTTATTTATAACCCTATATTAAAAATGATTTAGTAAATAAACATTGATTTTAACTCTTTTAACTCTTCTTTGAATTAAATAATAATAAATGTCCTAATCTAATCCAAGTGGGCCTAAATGATAATATTTTACACTTAAGGTTGTTTTTGGTCGATATACACCTGTCCAATAGGATTAGGACATGTGTTAGGGTAATATTAATATCATTGTTACCCTTAATTACCCTATTTACTTTTAACCGTGGTAAATAAAAGTAAAAAGTTACTATTCACCAAAAATTATTTTCATCTCATTGAACCACATTTTACTTACTGACATCAACCGTGTCTCTCGGATTTTTGAAATTCCATTCACAGAAGTGGTAAAATTAAGTTTTATGAAAAATTCAGTTTTTTAACTACCACTTAGTAGTTTCACTATTCATCAAAAATTGATGTTTTTCAGAACAATGCCAAAATTTCATCCTAAGCTATATTTCATATTCCGAATTCAAAAATGAAGTCTATTTTACCAAATTCATAACATAGAAGTTGCATTAATTAATTTTATAATTAAATCCCGATGTTAAAACAAATAGCGTGTTTTTAAGAAACAATATCTATCAAAAGATTGACACTTGTTTATGTCTGGTTTAAATGTGAAATTACATCCAATGACCAACATTGTATTAAATTGTAAAAATATATTCTAAATATACTTTAAAACCACTCAAATTAATAATTTATCACTATTAATTATTTTGATTAAAAAAGTTTTTTTTAATTATAATTTAGTAATTTTCACTATTCATCAGAATATGAAAGTTATCCGAAAAGTACCAAAATTTCACCTTAGGCTAAATTCGATACTCCGAATCAAAAAATGAAGTCCATTTTGAGAGCTAAAATTTCTAAAATTTTAAAAGGTGGTTATTACTATTCATAACGGCTAGTTATAATAATATTTTAATAGCATATCGTTGTTTAGTGAAACTCGGTATTGCGTACTACACACGCTATCGAGGAAGGTCGCGATTGCGTGTAATGCAAGGCAAGTCAAGGATGTGTGTTGTGCAAGCTCCTTTTGGTGTAGCGTACAACACAAGACATTAATAAAATTAAAAAGAATATTTTTCATAAAATCTCGGGCTGTTACATTCTACCCCCCTTAAAATGAATTTCGCCCTCGAAATTCGTCGGGGTTATAAATAGTTTACTATTTGAAAGTTTCTTTAATAGAAACCCACATCGTAAAAAAGAATACCAAAACTTGGCTTTAAAAACTAAAGTATGAAATGTAACGATTACCCAAATAAACTAATCACTGGATTTCCACATAGGTGAAAATATGGATATGGAAGATAAATCTAACCATCATGTTCTGATGGAGAGTGGTAGAGAACATGGCTATGGAAAATCCAGTAATCACAAATCCATAGATTTGTGATGATATAAGGTACCATCTAATTCATCAGGTATAAGATCACTAGGACAACATTTTTGGTTTTCAAGATCATTTCCCTAAAGTTGAAAATTTTCTTAGAATAAATACTTACTTTATTTTGGTACAATCTCACTGTTGTTCGTGCCTTGAACAATTTCCACTTCATCTCTTAAATAAATGAAGTTGAATTTGTTATTCGTGAAGTGTTAGCAAATCATGTGATAGAATGATGGGTCATTCCATCTGTCTCAAACAAAAGGTTAGCAAAAATTATATACATAAGTCGATATATAGTGAGATTAATAATATATGGTTCCTAAAATGGACTTATACTTCATATATCATACTGCTTAATATAATAAAACTAGTTTCTACTAAACAGGGACTTCCTGTAGGCCAGTGGTAGGCAATAAAGGCCAGTCGCACTTCGGTTGTGGGTTCGATTCCCACAGCCTTGTCCGAAGCGATGGGTTGTCGCTCGTCCTGCAGGTTGTCTTTTTTCTAAAACTACATTACTATAACATCCCATCAATAATATCAAAAATCTTCTATTCTTAAACAATACTAACTTATGTCCCACATAATCCATTCTAATCTTTAGGCTTATCCATAATACTACAGTCCACTCTCATAATATAGTGAAAACGATTACCAGAGATTTAATACTGTCGTTAATCCCCATATATCATAAGATATGTCTTGTTGGTCACATTCCAAACATTCAAAGTCCTTAATCATGTATTCTCTTGAATACCCATTGAACCTTAGTGAAAACATGAATGCAGTTAAAAGTTAACTCTTTCCACATACCAAAATCCAAAAATTCTCTATACTCAAACCATGATATAACCTTCTCCTTATATCAGTCATGAGCTCATGAATACAATCAAACACCTCATTATCTTATTATTCCTTCATTATGCGCATATCATCTAAATTCTAAAAATATCTGAATAACCTTTCATGGATAGTGGTACCATTAATCATATACTTTCATAACTCAAGGAAAGACAACAGTGTAACAATCCTTAGATGTCTCTTTATTCCATAGTACCATGAGATTTCTTATACAACATTACACTTGATAAACATGTAATCATTCCACTACCTTCTTAAACCATTGACCGAGCTTCAACAATTCTTTCATCTCAGATATCATTTGTAGTCTCTTCATCATCATCCACATAAATACTACCCATACGACCATACTGATTCTCTTCATGATACTTTCCCTTAGGGCATTGGTTTGCATAATGCCCGTACATTCCACATTTAAAGCATTTAACCATTGTTGATGTCGTAGCAATACCATTATCCTCATCCCTGGTGTTAACTGAACCTTTTCTTTTGCACTTACTTACATTGTGTCCTTCTTTTCCACACCCAAAGCATCTTCCAGTTCCTTTGAAACATTCTCCTTGGTGCCTCTTCCCACATGATTTACATAGGGGAAATTGAACTTTCTTTCCTCTATGATCATCATGAAACTCCATCTTTCTCTTATTAGCTGAGTCAGGAAACTTACCAAATTTTACTTTATTGATCATATTATGAGATTGCTAATTCGGCATAATAATGATGTTTGGACTTCCAAATCCCATTTCATTTGGTTTCTCCTGAAGAATATCATTCCATTGTCCATCATATCCTCCATTATTGTGAATCATCTTGTTTCCAGTCATTTTCTAAAACCCAAAAAGAATAGTGTGAGAGGCAAAAATCATAATAAAGGGGGAGTAACTTCAATATATAACATCTTTGATCTAATCTAATATCGTTACCATAGTTCTAGGACTATATCCTATACGTATACTTATCCTTAGGGACATCCCTAGACATACCTTAGAAATATCTCTAGGGATCTCACTAAAGTTCTCGCATCCTAGTTTCCAAAGGTTGACTAAACCTTTCCTCTGATACAAACTGTAGAGACCCGAAGCTTGACGTACATATACATAACATTACTTTTGCGGAATACTTAGTACATAACAAAAACACACACACAAGGATCGTAATAGTTTAGTGTCTTTGGAAACTCGGAATATAATCTTCTAATCCTGGTGAAAGATCTTCAACATCTCCTATAAAGATCTTCCTTTTTTTACCTAAAACCTTTCTTTATATCCTGGGGAAAAGAAAACATAAAAGGGTGAGCTCAAATGCTCAGTAAGGGTAAACAAAAGAAATATCAATCACATCGTATTCATAAGAACATAACATTTTGGAAATCTTAACCTGCAAAAGAGAGCATAATTTCATAACATGGGATAAATCATGGCAGTGAAATGTAATCACAATAATCATAACTTAAAACATGAAACATTGTGGCTCTCACACATAATCATAGAGAATCATTTCTTGTTAGTCAAGACTCATTGCCAAGACTATCTTAGTGGACAAAGTCCCTTTCTAAATCGAGTAACCCTCGTTTCAGTCCTGTTTCACTGAACCGGTATAACCTACCGTTCCAGCCCTGTCTATCTCATGAGATATGAAATCTTTACCCAATGCATTGGAGGGAGATATAGGTCCCACCCATCTCATAATGATACCATTCTTATGTATGCCACAAAATCATAAATCATACATCATTACATAACCCATATAATAAAAATGGGATTCTTAAACAACATGACATCATAAAACAATTCATATAAGATAAAGGAATTCATAAAAATATTTCCATCACAACATAATAAAATCCATGTAATAATAGGTATAAAAACAGAACCCTTTTATTATCTTAGATGGAAAATAATTTTGATAAAATACTTGAACTCCATTCTTGAGGAAAATATCCTTTCTACTTCAAAAACATTTTTCCTTTCTTAACATGTCATACAACTTTAAACTAAAATAAGTTGATTAAAAATAAACTTGAAAACTTGTAAAGTAAGCTTCTTGGAAATAATGTTTTAAAAATCCATTCATGCCGTATAAATTAAAAAAAACATTCTTTTCTTACTTTTGTCGGAAAAGTCAAAAATTACCTCGTATGAAAAACGACAAAAGATTCCTTTCATATCTTTTACTAAAAACTCACCGAAGGGTAAAATTTGATATAAACTATTTTAGAATGATGTAAATATTACATATTGAGGAAACATGGATGTGGATGATAAAATACACCCCAGTAAATACTAAAGTATAAACAATCTCGGATAAAAATGAGATTGTGATATTTCCCTTACCTTAGGTCCGATTTGCTTCGTATGTGTCCGAACCTCCTGTATAATGATTTAAATAATGTCATTGAATTATTATAGAATCATATTCATTGTTATGATATCATATATGGTTCACTTATGACATTATATTACCCGTTCTTTTGTAAATTCCATGTTAAAGAAGCGTTTTGGGTAAAATAGTTTCATTTATCGTAGGTGTTTTGACTTGTTGTTCTTGACATTATTATTACTTATATCATGATTTACTTACTTCCAGAATATAAAATTTGATTTATATATCATATATATTCAGTATATATATATATATAATAGATAGATAAATGAAATGAAAAACACCGTTCATGGAGACGGTAGTCCGTACGTACGCATGAACGCTGTTTTTCTTTCCTTATTGTCTTGAATGGAAGTAAGTAGATGACATACATATATATATATACATAAATCAAGTATCATTATTATGTCATATATTTCATTAGTACTTATTATATATACTTTATAATCATTCATGAATGGTTAATCATTAATAATGAATCTCATCGCGTCGTGGAGGCGGTAGTCCGTACGTACGCACGAGCGATGATATCATTTACATAATTATTGAATTGAATTGGAGTGGATTATACAATATATCAGAATCAATATGATGTTTTAATAACTATTTATAGTTATTCTTTACACCATTATACCCATTCATGTAAGGTGGTGGTGGAAAATGGATTACACCACGGCGTGGAGACGGTATTCCGTACGTACGCACGCGCGGTGATTTCTTTTTCCGTAGGATGGATAGATGGTGAAATAGGGTTGTTTCATACTTAAAATAACATATCAGTATATGAGTGATACTGATGTTATTACTTCATAATGAAACAACCTAAGAAGAAGAAGTGGAAGAAGAAATAAAGATGAAAGAATTGGTAACGGTAATTACCTCTTCTTTGAAGCGCCTCTTTGAGACCTCCTCTTAGGGCACTAAAATTGGTCTTTGAGGAAGACCAGAACCTCTAGGATGTTTTTAGGGAAGTGGAGAAGAGATTTTGGCAGGGGTTGGCCGAGCTTGAGTTCTCAAATTGGTGTGAGGAGGAGGGGGAGGAGGTGTCCTTTTATAGGGGAGGAGAGGGGCACCTTAGGAATACCTCAAAATATTATTTTATATTAATGTCAAAATCGGTTTATAATGGTTCCAAAGGGTCTTATTTCGAAGCTAAAGTGGGTATGGGTCGAAATCCTATCAACAAATAGGATTTAGACAAGTTTAGGGTATTATTTTAACCTTATCAATTAGATTTAACTCTAAGTTAAATAATTTAACTTTTACCGTGTCTTTTTGTTTTCTTTCACTATATGGTTAATATACTTACTATAACATGTCAAACGAACCCCAAATTGTTTATTATTAATATATATATCCTTATCTATGTCATTTAGCAGAACCTTAGATTTTTAGGAATAAAATAACAATTAGTAATATAATATTTGATTTAAAAACTATTTTGTGTCAATTTTGACACTATTTGATATATGATTTTTTTGAAAGTCATAACAGAATTATATGTTCGAACCAAGTTTATTCAATCAACACTAATATATCATAGTAACCTAGAAAATTAGTGGAATTCATAAAAAGTCTCAAATTACATTTATTTTGGTGTTTATAACATCAATTATGTCAATATTTCATTAATAAGATAATTACTGCATCATCTTTGTGTCATAAATAAATTAACTTATTTGATGTCTAAAAATTATAAAAAAAATAAAATTATATAGGAAATCCTTTTAGCTTTATAATGAATATTTACAATCGAATTTATCTTATTTATAACCCTATATTAAAAATGATTTAGTAAATAAACATTGATTTTAACTCTTTTAACTCTTCTTTGAATTAAATAATAATAAATGTCCTAATCTAATCCAAGTGGGCCTAAATGATAATATTTTACACTTAAGGTTGTTTTTGGTCGATATACACCTGTCCAATAGGATTAGGACATGTGTTAGGGTAATATTAATATCATTGTTACCCTTAATTACCCTATTTACTTTTAACCGCGGTAAATAAAAGTAAAAAGTTACTATTCACCAAAAATTATTTTCATCTCATTGAACCACATTTTACTTACTGACATCAATCGTGTCTCTCGGATTTTTGAAATTCCATTCACAGAAGTGGTAAAATTAAGTTTTATGAAAAATTCAGTTTTTTAACTACCACTTAGTAGTTTCACTATTCATCAAAAATTAATGTTTTTCAGAACAATGCCAAAATTTCATCCTAAGCTATATTTCATATTCCAAATTCAAAAATGAAGTCTATTTTGCCAAATTCATAACATAGAAGTTGCATTAATTAATTTTATAATTAAATCCCGCTGTTAAAACAAATAGCGTGTTTTTAAGAAACAATATCTATCAAAAGATTGACACTTGTTTATGTCTGGTTTAAATGTGAAATTACATCCAATGACCAACATTGTATTAAATTGTAAAAATATATTCTAAATATACTTTAAAACCACTCAAATTAATAATTTATCACTATTAATTATTTTGATTAAAAAAGTTGTTTTTAATTATAATTTAGTAATTTTCACTATTCATCAGAATATGAAAGTTATCCGAAAAGTACCAAAATTTCACCTTAGGCTAAATTCGATACTCCGAATCCAAAAATGAAGTCCATTTTGAGAGCTAAAATTTCTAAAATTTTAAAAGGTGGTTATTACTATTCATAACGGCTAGTTATAAAAATATTTTAATAGCATATCGTTGTTTAGTGAAACTCGGTATTGCGTACTACACACGCTATCGAGGAAGGTCGCGATTGCGTGTAATGCAAGGCAAGTCAAGGATGTGTGTTGTGCAAGCTCCTTTTGGTGTAGAGTACAACACAAGACATTAATAAAATTAAAAAGAATATTTTTCATAAAATCTCGTGTTGTTACAATATCCCACCTGAAAACATTAATCATGAATGTGTGGTAAAAACTATTTGGGGAAGTATTATAGTAAAAAGAAATTTCAATAATCTTATAATATTATTATTTGGAAATAATTTACCTAAAAACTGTATTATCATAATTTTAGTATATTTTTATGTTATTTTAGGTATGTATTGGAATTATTTCTACTATACTAAAATATATTTTACAGAAAATATGTGGCATCCTGAGATTTTATGAATTGTATTTGTTAAATTTAATTTAATGTTTTTTGATAGGTTATGTTACACGCAATAAAAAATTTAACTATAATTATAATAAACACCATGTATTCATGGATTTTACAAAACATTATATTTCAATGATAACTAGAGTTACATGCAAGGCCTTGTCTTACTAGATAATAATATACTATTAATATTATTATTTTAAATGATAGTTATCAACAAACCATTTAAATAATTAGAATTAAGTATATTAACTAAATTAATTAAATTTGCTTTGATCATTTGGATAGAGATATTCATTAATTACTAACTAATTATAAATGAAAATAAAAAACAATTAATTATAATGGAAATATTTTTATAAAAAACTATGTTTATGTGCTCAAATGAGTTTTATCATAACATATTAATTTAATTGTTATTATTAAATTTTATTAATGAAATAAATATATAAAATATTCAATATAATATTTATAATTCACCCTATGTGATTTATATAAATGATGTAAAAAATTTAATCCAAATTTTACACATAAAAAGTCATATTATTCTAAAGGCATTTTTCCATCTTTTGATGGTGAAATTGTCTTAAATCAAAAAATTGATGTTGTTATAATTTTTTTCCATATAAAACCAAAATCATTTTGGAAATAAAAACTTCCAAATTATCTTTGGGTGATTTTTTTTTTATTTTTCTGAGAAGTTTCATTTTTTATGACAGGTGAATAATACTGAATTCTATTAGAAAACAAACTTTTCATCAAAATAATTAGTAATTAAAAATTATATTAAAATTGTTTTAAATATTATATAAAATTCATTATATATTTATAAATCCAATTTTGGTCATTGTAATCATTTTAATCTAAAATATAGTTATAAAATTATTTCAAATTTTAAACATTTTCACATAAAAAACTACTTTCTCATCACATGTATAGGACTAATTTGAAATAAAATTTTTTTAACTATGAGATTATAATTTTGAAAAACATATTTATATTTATAATCATAATAATTTCTAATTTATAATGGGTTAAACATAATTTATAAATAATTTGATTAGTGAAAATAATTAAAATTAATCACAGCGATTAAGGTAAAAAAAATTAAGATTTCCAAGTGAATACACTGTTAAAATATGGTGAATATATCCTATAAAAATTAAAAAAACCCTTTATAGAAATATTTAGAATATATAACATCTCTAATATATTTTTGTTCTTTATTTTAGCCATGTGAAATAGAGAAAATAAAGTTGGAATTACATCTTTCAAAAATATACATGTTTTCGCCTCACCACCCTTATAAAATTCATCCCCATCCTCCTCTTATAACACTATTCAGGACTTTTAAGTCACCCAATAACTACCAAAATAAATTATAATATTCAACAATAATATCATATAATTACCTAATTTTGTTATAAATAAAACATGTTATGTTCTTTGGTGAGAAAAGCAGTTACCCAATGAAGAGGTAATGTCCATCAATGTATGCTTCTATTTTATTACTTTCTAAAAACCCATAAATTCTTTTGATACAATGATTTTATTATAGTATCAATATCATCAATATAATATTTTGATTTTTGATTTTTATGTTATGATCTTCACCCATACACACTACCTTCAAATGGGTTATGAAATCATCATTTGTGTGTATGACAAACTACCACCTCGTGCAAGAATGTTGTTTGTTTTTTCATTAACACCTTTCATGGTTGGTAATAATATTGGGGAAAAAGATTATGTATGATTATTATCTTATTTATAGCATATGTACACCTTATTATTCATTTTATCCTATAAAACCTTTTTTTATTTCATACCATAGGTGATACGATAACATCGCTCGTGTATGCAGAGGACTACCACCTCACAAAGAAATATAAATCATTTTTCACTAAGTAATTATATTCAATGAATTCAAATTAATCATAATTAACTGATTATATTTATATAACATGTTAAAAAGTGAATAAATAAATAAACATTAAATTGTTTGTCTTGAAATTAAATAAGTAATATTAATTTATTATTTAAAAAGATAAAGATACATTTGATGAATTGGTCTCAAGTTAAGGGACTTCATATAAATATCCATATAGTGAGGAATAAATTGATTTTATTCACCTTTTATGCTTAATAATGTGTATATAGAATCCATTTTACATTTAATTCCATTAATTTATATATTTTCATGATATTTAATGTTTTTTAATGTTTTTATTTAATGGGTTTTATGATCCAAGTGTTTCCAAAGTGTTAAGAGACATTTCCTTTAAAAATATTATTTTAAAGGTTTTCCTCAAACTCTTTTCCTTTTCCAGGTCTATGTTTTTTAAATGAGTTTGTGAAAATAAAATATTAATAAACTATATTTTATATATTTTATTTTTTTAAAGGGAAAAATTTTATGTGTCTTGTAAGGAATATTTTGATAATTGACTTAAGGGATTTTATATTCTTAATGTACATGATGATAATGAATTTTACAATGTGGAGGTGATTATATGATTTTTGTAATCCATTCTACTGTTAAATTTTTCTTAAATGGGAAATTATATTTCCCTTTTTTATATATTATCTAGTTAAAAATGGGTTTTCAATGAAAATGTAGTTTTAGTATTAAAAATGGTTTTTTAAAAGAAAATGAAACTTTCTATTCAAAAAGAACTTTTTATATGGTTTGAAATAAGTTTTTTAAAGGTTTTTTACATTGGTTTTTTTTTCATTTTATTTTACATTAGTATTATATGAAACTGGTGAGCCCAAAACAGCTTATACAAATTGTTGAGCCCCATTATGGGTCATGGTTGAGACAGATATGGCATATACAATCGGATGATACCCATTATATCTCTTTTGAAATGTTTTATCCTGTTAGAGATTATATGAATTGTTGAGTACCATTATAGCTCATGGGTGAGCCCGATATAGGTTATATAATGTGTGATCCCCATTATGGATCTCTATTTCACTTGATAATGAATACATAAGAAGTCAGGAATTTGCTTATTCTAATGATAAGGGTTTTGAAAGTGTTTTTTAAGTGAATATCCAGGTTATTAAATGTTATTTTAATTGAATTATATTGGGATTAGTGTTTTTCTATGAGAAAAACATTTGTGATTTCTTCATGTGATTTTTTTATTTCATATCCTCTAATAACTTCTAAGATAATGTTAAACATTATATTAATTATCATTTTTTCATAGGACTAATGCTTTTCCTTATTTATGTATCTGTTTTGAAGATTTTTATAATAATAAAACATTTTTAAATGACTTTCATAGGACTGTTATGGGAAAGGATAAAGTATTTCCAAAAGTCAGGAAGAGTTTTCATGAAAATAGATCATAAAATATTTTAAATGTTTTATATTTTGAAAAAATGTATACTCATCGAAAGTGCCCATATTTTATTATTATTATTATAATGTATGAGTTATGGTATAATTATATAAATATCTAAACCTAAAATGATCAAAAAAGTGATTAAAGGTAAATTACAAGTTTAAACTCATTATTATGTAATTTTTAAGGCTAATACTTTATATTTAATATCTAGGTATCATTTAAACAACATCAGATATTTGTATAGTGTTAATAACATGCCCTTCGAATATTTTTTACGTTGTGGTTAAGTTGAAATTATATATAATTTTATAATTACAATGTTTCTTTAACTAAACTATTTATATTTATAATTTTTTTCTGTAAGGGAAATAGGGAAGCTACAATTGAAAGGAAATAAGGGGATAATTACCTTCTAAATTAACATCTTGAGTTGTTTTGAATCAAAATAGAATAGTTTTTTACAGTGATGGCTCATTTGACACAAGTGATATAGGGTTTCAGAATCCATTCTAGAGAGGAACCCCATCTATAATTAATGAAAATATCTATAGTAGAGCATTTTTTGAGGGGAAATACACCATATTTTCAGGAATTATCTAAAAAAGTACTAGATTAAGGAATGCTCAATGCATTGTAAGAGATATTTGAATTCATGGGATGTTAAGAATTTTAAAATATAATGCATTCCATCTATCCTTTTAAATGTGAATCTGATTGATTGTAATCTTTGGTTAATAATACAAGATGTTATAGAATATGGAAAATTTAATTATATTTTCTTTGGGAAATTATTACCTAAGGTTTTCGGGATTAGTATAGTGATAAAATTACTAGAATTGGGGAGAAATATTGAATAATCACTACCTTCGTATGAAGAAATATTTATAGGATTTTTCAGGTATGTGATGTGCATTATTTGTGATAATGGAATTAAAATTAATATATTTCATTCCTGGTAAAAACCAATCTTAATAAATTCTTTGGCTGCATATAAATTTAAATTTTATGAGAAGGTTGTTCATTTTTTTGATAAAGTGGAGATTGAGTTTACAGACACTTATGTTATATGAGATGATAAGAGTGATATATTGTCGAGGTGGTTGTAAATGGAGAAGAAATAAACTAATAATTCTATAGGTAAGCCTAAAAAATATTCCAAATGTGGTAAACACATTTTGGTAAAGGAATGTTTGGATATTAAATGTGTTACTAGTTTGGTATGTTTTTTCACAAGGTATATTCCTATAAAGAACAGAGCGAGGAACAATCAATGAATGAGATAATATATAGCTAGTCATTAGTAATATGATCTTTCTGAAATGATTTTGGAAATTATACTAATGTGTTCCAAAGGTTACTTAATTAGGTTTTAAATCGTCATGATAAGAAGAAAGGGGGTTTCATAATCATATTATACTTCTATAGTTGATGATGGTCCATAGGGAGAAGTAGTGATAGCTCTAGGTAACTCAGTACATTCAAAGTTTTATCAGAAGATCAGTGACATAGGAACCTATCTTTTGATGTTTTTGTAATGGATGTACTTTTTGTGATATTTATTTATTTTTTATAGATATGTTAATTATATGGTTTATTGGAAAAAATTAAGGAATAATTAATTTACATGTTATATTCATATGTTTAAAGGTATTTGATGACTAGTATGGATAATAAGATCATTAATGACAATGGTTTTAGTTAAATATTTTGAAAGAAAATTAATGATAAAATATTGGGGTCACTATTAAGAACTAGTGAATAATTAATTATGTTACGTTAATTTTAAAAATGATATTGATTTTTTAAAATTTGTTAGAGGGAGATAGAAATACATATTACTCTTTTATGGATATTATAATCCATGAAAAATAAATTTTAGTGCTTCATGAATGAAAATTAATTTTCTGATATTTATTTCATAGAGTAAGGGATGAATTTAAAATTGATCAAAGTAAAACTATTGAATGAAATTGCACTTCTGAAATAGAAATGCATCATGTATATATATTTCCTCATATTCATAGACTGTAGAAGAATTACAAAAAAATAATAAAATGATTTTCAAACCAATATACAAGTACCATCAATTTCAATGAAATGATACCCTTTTATATGACCATGGTTTTATGGTTTTTAAGCCCTTAAAATTAATTTTTTTTCACTTTATGGTGATTAATGACCTCAATAACTCTCTATAATTATTTATCATTTTCCTATTTTCCCTTGTATGTTCTCTATAAGTGAAATCCAAGTTGTGTGTAACATTGTGTGACCATAATATTTTCTATTTACACTTATTAAGAGATATTTTATTTATATTATTTTTATGATGTGGTTCTCAGTATAGGAATTATAAAAAAATGTTAATCCTTTTACAACCAAGATGAATTTTGAGGTTGAAATTTATTTTAGGGGGGTATAATATAACAACTCGGGATATTATAAAATATATTATTTCAGATTTATTTAAATTTATTTGATAGATTATGTTGGTTGGAAATAATGTTTTATCTTTCATTATATATAACACTAAGTTTATCATTTGTTTTACAAAACACCCAATTTCTTCTTTAACTTGTGTTACACATAAGGATGAGTATTATCATACTACAATGTACTATTAAAATTATTATTTGGCTTGATAGTAATCAAAATTCCATTATAATGGAGGTAATGAATAAGATTAAATAAATAATGAATATATGGTTTGAAATTTTTTATGTATTAATACATTTGTTTTCAGTTAATTATAAATTAAAATAAAAAGCAATTGAATATAAAGGAAATGTGTTTATAGCAAAAACATTTTTTTTCACCTAAAGATGTTTTATATTAAAAAATTAAATTAGTCACTATTATTTATTGATATTAATTAAATATATATAATATATTCAATATAATGTTTATAATTCATCCATCATGTTGTCTAAACATGATATAAAATTTTATAACATTTTACACATAAAAAAGTAGTATTTTTCTAAAGATAGTTTTTCCACCTTTTGATTGTGTACTTGCACTAAAAATAAAACTCCAAACTTTTATATATTTCATTTGAAAAAATATAAATAATTTTATAAATCATAGTCTATATATTATATTAGGGTTAATTTTTTAATTTTTTAGAGAAGTTTCATTTTTCTATGAATAGTGAAAAATACTGCATTTTAATTGAAAACTGAATTTTCATATTAAAATATTATAATATATATTATAATATAAATTTTTTTTAAAGTAAAATTATATAAATAACACATATATTAATCCAATTTACTTAATAGGAATCAATTTCATATTTAATTTGGATATTAAAATGTTTAAAAATTATCAACATTTTCAATTTAAAAACCCGTTTTCACATCACGTCTGCTGGACTAATTTTAGATTAAAATTTTCCAATAATGAGATTTGAATATTAAATAATAGATTAAATATGTTTAATAATAAATATATATATATTATAATAATTTAAATTTAATTTTTTACCAAAATTAGTAGTGAAAAAAATTAAAATTAAAAACAGTGATTAATGAAAAAAAGATTTCCAAGTGACTAAATGATAAAATTAAAGAAAAAATGAGCTATAAAAATGTATAAAACCCATTTTATGGAAATATTTTTACCCTTAATCTTCTAGGGTCGTGATGTTTGATTATTTTGGATATATTAAATGGAAAAAAATTGGTACAATTCCATGCTTAAAAAATTTACATTTTTTCCACTCAACCCTTTATAAAATGACACTCACTCTCCTCCTCGATTAAAATATCAAAATACATTTTATAAAAAATAAATAACAAAATATAATATAATATTCCTCAATATCATCCTATAGGACTTAATTTGTGCATAAATCTAAATAATTATATCATTTGGTGCAAACCAAAATGAGTTACTTAAAGAAGAGGTGAAGTTCAACAACATGTGTTTTGGATTTATTTCTTTATAAATCCCCTTAAATTATTATAATAACACATTTATATATAAAATATTGTTTCATAAATATAATAACATTTTTTATATTATTTTTATGACCAACACCTACACACACTACCATAAAATGGGTTATAAAATCATCATTAGTGTGTATGACAAACTACGACCTCGCAAAACTATGTCATTTTTTCCAATATCACCTCTTGTGGTTGAGAATAATGATGTACATGACATTTATATATTATATTTATAATATTTATAAAATAATTATACCTCTGGATTCAATATATCATAAAACCATTTTACATATCATGTATTATGAAATACCATAACATCACTTGTGTAAATGGAGGACTACCACCTCACAATGAATATAAAGTGATTTTCATTATCATGTTACATGGAAAGTAATAATGGTCAATATAATTAATATATAAGATATAAATAAATAATAGTATAATAATAACATAACTATACTTCTATAAATATAATATATCTTGTTTTTCTTACCATTTCACACATTGAAAAAGTGATAACATTGTTCATAGAAGTGTGGGCTAACAGCTTCTTGAAACAATGGGGTTTTTTCATCAATATAAAATTACAATGATCTATATGTTTATATCTAATTTATTAATATTTTATTTATGATATAATTATCATTATTAAAATATCATTTTTACCTTTTTTTCATAATGATTATTACAAAATTAGAATGTTACTCATGCATACATACAACATACTATCTCAAGGATCCTAAAGTTAATAATTTTTCAAAACCATATATCATGATTAGTTTTAAAATTATTTTATATCTATAAATATGACATATATTTCATGATTATTATTCTATATATTTTTAAATAAATACCTCTTTAAACACAGTTGACCTACCAAAGTCGTTTTTTGACACAAAAGCTTAATATGGTCAACACTTTCGAATTCAAATTAATTGACTATATAAATATATGTAACATGGGGAAATGTGTAATAAAATTAATATTAAACTTTTAAAGGGTTCTCAAGATATAAATTATTAAAATTATTTTATTATTCAGTGAGATAAAGACACACGTGTTGAATTAAATTTAATGGAAAGGTGCTTCATCTAAATCTCCTTTTATTAAGGCATATATTCATGTTATACTCATTTTTATTAGGTGTATATACATTACATTTTACATGATATATAATGAATTTATCTATTATTATGATATCTAAAGGTTTTTTAATGTTATTCATTATTGGTTTTTATGATTCAGGTGTTCCCTATGTAACGAGGGATCATTCCTTTAAAAAATAATATTTTCATATTTTTTTCAAAGTCTCTTATATTTAAATGTATATGTATTTAGAAATTTTTTATTGAAATAAATTATTAATTTTTTATATTCAATTTATATAAAAAATAATTTAAAATTAATATTTTTTACATTCCTTGTAGAGAACATTTTTACAAACGACATAATGGTTGTTCTATTATTAACGTAAACAGTGAAAATGACTTTTCTTCCATCATTACTATTATTTTATTTATAAATTCCTTTTCAAGATTACATATTTTTATTAAGAAAATCCCTAATTTTCCCTTTCTTTGGTATTTTGGTATTAAAATGAGTTTTCAAGGAAATTATTTTTCGGTTTTAAAAATGGGTATTTAAAAGAAAATTGTATTTTCATTTATAAAATTGTTTTTCACATGGTTTTAAAAGAGTATTTTAAAAAACTTTATGATAAAAGTGTTTTAATCTTGATATGGTATGTCATGACCCGTCCCCTAGGGCCCGTATCCTGACTACTCCAATCCCGCCTTCCATAGGCCAGGAGCTGGCGACTAGCACCAAAGGCGTAAATCCCTAAACTGGGAAGGAATTTCCTTTATAAATGTAAACAAAAACATCAGAGTACACAACTATAAGCAGAACACTAAGTAAAATTGTATACAAATGAAGTGATAGAAAGTAAAAAGGGGCAAAAAATACAAGCCCAACAGGAATGTACAAGTACCACTGAAAGCAAGTATAACTAAAGAAAAGTAAAGTAGCTACTGGGTCATCCTCTGGGGTTCCTACCTGAATGGTAGGTACAGATGGCCTCCTCAGCACTCTCATCTGTCTATCTCCTCTGTGTACTGTCACACTGAGTAGTCCGCCTCTGGGTACCGTCCAGTCCTGCTACTCTCTACCTCAGTCAGCGTTGTTCATCATCTGCAACCAATACAACGAGGTGCAGGCATAGCCCGTGTAGGGGTGAGTATAAAGATACTCAGTAGAGACCCCGAGACCCTCAAGGTCTCACAAAATCCAAAAATGATAAACCACAAAGTATGAAATCAACGGATAACCATTACTTAGGTATATGCCCATACATATACCTAAGTTATCTAGTAACCCATCGCAATCATGAGAAAAACACAAAGGTCATTGACTCAGTTCAAACCAATATTTTTTATTATCGAAACCATGACTTCTGGGGAACTCCTCCTCTGTCGAGTACAGTGGGAATGTCGGAACACCGAGGTGCTTCTCACTAACCTTGTATTGTTGAGGTACTCCTCATGTCGAGTACCACGGGCATGCTGCCAACTACCATGTGCTTCTCCGTTGTGGGTCTGCCGCCAACTACCAGGAACTCCCCCAAATAGCCTATAGAGGTACACATCTTGTCAAGTACCACAGGTCTACCACCAACTATCAGGCGCTCCTCCACCGTGGGTTTTCCACCAACTACCAGGCGCTCCCCATTGGGCTATTCAAATCACTCCAAGTCAAATCAGTCAAGCAGTTGTCTGGTCTTCCAGCTACTAGGTCTCCGCACTTTTTATGGTCATTAGTGGAAGGATCTGATCCATGAGCTACTGTTAAACACTCCAACTATCGCAAAGTTCCACAAAGAAGTATCTCAATGTTCTGCCATGTCATAGTGGTCTCAATGCAATATACAGTAAATCTATCAGATACCTGGTCTGTTAGTTATTAGCCTTTTAGTCTCAGGGGCTCGGTTGGATTTGTGTATGATCTAACCTAACAGTAACACTAATATACCTCGAACTCTAGTGGGGTATTCTCAAATGGGTAGCTTCATTCCAAAAATTATTGGCACCACTGACGATTCTTCAATTGGACGTCTGGTGCCAAAGAAATGGCTCAAGAAGGTAATGGGTTAGTAATGGGTCTGGGTCTGGTTTGACCTGATTTGACAGACTCGGCCCAACCCAGTCTAGCCTAACCCTGTCTGGGTTGACCCAATCAAACTCGCTGGGTCTGACCCTACCCATTGGGCGGGTCAGCCCGCTGAGTTTGTATCCCAGTTCTCTGGGCCCAGCCCAGCGGACTACGTGGGTGGTTCGGTCCATAGGTCACCACATAGGCCACTCGGCCTGAATGTTGGGGCCAGTTCAGCTATCACCATGTGGGGCATGGCTCAGCAGACTCATCCTATGAGGTCATCGGCTGGTTGTGCGGGTCATGGGCAGGCCGTGGGGGCATCGGGTAGGCCACGGGGGTGCCGGGCAGGGCGCGACAGCAGCCGGGCAGGCCGCAGGGGCACGCGGGCAGGGCGCGGGGACGCTGGGCAGCGTGTTCCTAGCAGGGCATTGGGAAGCCACGGGTAGGCATTTTGGGTGCCGCTTGGCCGGCTGTGGTTGGCCGGGAGCACCGGTGCACCACGGGGGTGGCGTGATTCGCGGAGGCCACGGGTAGCGCAACCCTCATCGTTGCCACCTTCGTTGCCTCTTACTTCATCACCAAGCCAAAGTTCAATCAAAACAAGATCGTCAGAGGGGTCGAGCCATGTTGGTTTTGTCCACACCCTCCACGTTTATGGTGGCAAAAATTGGTTCTCAAGAATGAAGCACAATATTCCACCCGTAAAAGATAATCATCATCATTTTTCAATTCTTAAAAAGAAAGAAGAACATGGCACTTAAAGAAACTAAACCCCTACCTTTGATTCGCTGCTCGATGTTCGTTGACAGAGTTGTGGGAAGAAGACGAAGTTTTCATTCATCATGTCCACTGCACACTTCCAATTCTGAGTTGTGTCGGCCATGGAAGACACTCTATTTTGGTAGGATCTGAGGGAGGAAGTCAAAGGAGAAATCACAATCGGCGTTCTTTGCATTCTTCATTGGAAGCGTTTTTCATTGGGATAACTTCTTTTCTCCCTAGATTTCCTCCTCCCAAGCTCCACCAAATTCCAAACCAAAATAATAAAAGAATTGTTTTTCTATTATTTTGTTGTCACAACAAATCAAAAAGGTGAAATTAATTAACCCGACTCCAGCAAATTAATTGCACGAGAGGTGTCACATTTAATTTGGAGGATGTCAGGAGGCCCCCCTTAATTAATTAACATGCCTAGGTGTAATTAATTAGGGGAGATGGTACCAAAATTCAAAAATGAGGATTTGGAAATTAATTGGGGTGGTGGTGGCACTATTAATTTCTATGGGAGTGGGCTTCATTAAGGTGAGGGGTGGTCAAGGAGTTTCTCCACCTTAAATGTGGAGTTCCAAGGGGTTACAAGCCTGGGTGGTCCCCACCAAAATTATCCTCCCAGGGGATTTAATGTTTGGGTGGGGCCCACCACCATAACCTCTCATAGGAGGTTAAGGTGTGGTGGCCCCCACCTCCAACCTTGACTTGGATAATTTAATCACCCTAACCTCCACGTGGCGGATAAAATAAAGTAAATTGTTTGCTCACTTTATTTTATTAATTTTTTATAAATAGCCCAAAACTAACTTTTATTCTCGACCAACTGTTGTCGTGGTGAAAGTCTTCTTAAGAGAATATCAGCACTGTGAGTGCAACGGTGCCCTCGGATTTCAATTCCAAGCATTGGTTCAAAATTTATAAAATCTCGCTCGTATGTTTACTGAACGTACCCGAACAAAACATCAAAAATTGATTTCGGACACACCGGGCCTCAGAATCAAGCACTGTAAATTTTTGCGAACTCGTAAAAATCTCATGTATATAAAAAAATTCCATGGGATTTACAGGTCTTTACATTCTCCCCACCTCAGGGCTTTACGTCCCCATAAGTTACAACTCAAACTATGGGAACAAAAGGAGGTACTGAGCATGAATCTGAGCCTCCTGCTCCCATGTGCTCTCCTGGAAGTTACCGTGTTTCTAGCGAACGTGCACCATAGGTATCAAACATCCACATAGGACCTGCTCCCGTCGATCCTCAATCACCACTGGATCCTCCATGAAGGTCTCCCCATCGTCGAATTCCAACTCTCCATGGTCGATGATGTGGGAAGGTTCATGCACATATCTCGTCAGCTGAGATACGTGGAAGATGTCATGCACCCAGTGTAACTAAGGTGGAAGATCCAAGTAGTAATCCACCATGCCTACTCTGATAAGGACCTGGAAGGGTCTGATTAATCTTAGAGATAACTTTCCACCTCGGCCAAATCTATGTATACCTCGTTGAGGTGAGACATGTAGAAAGATGTGGTCGCCATCCTCAAACTCCAGAGGTCTCATTATCCTATCATCATATGACTTTTTCCTACTCTGTGCAGTCTTAATCTGCTCCTGGATGATCTGCACCTTCTCGGTTGTAGCTCATACCATCTCTGGTCCCACTAGTGCTGACTCCCCAGGGTTAGTCTAGTATAAGGGTGATCTGCAAGGTCACCCGTACAATGCCTCAAAAGGTGACATCCTTGTTGTGGAGTGATATTTGTTGTTGTAGGAAAACTCTAAAAAAGGTAATTGATACTCCCAACTACGATTGTAGTCAAGGAAACATGCATGGATCATGTCCTTGAGGGTTTGAATGGTCCACTCATTCTGACCATCCGTCTGAGGATGGATGGCGTTGCTCAAGCAAAGCTATGTCCCGAAAGCCTCCTGTAACCCCTTCCATAGCTAGGAAGTAAACTGTGTGTCATAGTTGGAGACAATAGAAGAGGTTACTCCATGTAAATGCACAGTCTCATGCACATAGAGGTTTCTTAAGCTCTCTACTAAACCCTGCTCTCTGATTGGTAGGAAGTGGGCCGACTTGGTGAGTCGGTCGACGATCAACCAAATAGAGTCGTGACCCCTGAGTGTACGTGGAATACCCATTACTAAGTCCATGGATATCCCATCCCACTTCCACTCTGGGACCTCTAAATGTTGTACCAAGTCTGATGGTACCTGGTTCTCTTCCTTCACTTGCTGAAAAGTGAGGTACCATGAGACAAACTCCGCTACTGCCTTCTTCCTACCTGGCCACCAGTGTTGTCGTCGAAGGTCCTAGTACATCTTTGCTACTCTTGGATGTACCATTATAGGGTATGTGTGTAACTCCCTCAACACTTCCCCTTGAAGTTCCATTGGTACCAAGGCACGTCCTCTGAATAAGATGACATGTTCCCCACCTTTAGAAAATCCATGAGGTGCCTACCCTATGGATATCTGTGCACGTCATGTCTCACAGTCAGTGTCCACATGTTGGGCCTCCCAGACTCACTGAATAAGTGGGGGAGTGACTGTAAGATACTATAGATATGTTTCTCCATCTCTATCCACAATGGATATCTATAAGGCAGCAAGTTACTCTGTCGCCTCTCATAGTAGCTGTATACCGGATCTCCTGCTGAGATCATCTACTACAACGTTCCCCTTCCTAGTAGTGTAGACTATCTTGAAGTCATAGTCTGGGAGGAACTCGATCCATCGCCACTATATCAGGTTCAGGTCCTTCTGAGAAAATATATACCTGAGACTCTTGTGAATAGATTACACAATAAAATGATCACCCATCAGATAGTGTCTCCACATCTTTAAGGCGAAGACCACTACTGCTAACTCTAGTTCATGGGTAGCGTAGTACTGCTTGTGTTGTCTCATATTCCAATAACCTTAAGAAATCATAGATCACTTCTGAATCAAGACACACCCAATTCTGGTCCCTGATGCATCACAGAAAACTACGTACCCAATGCATTTCTCTGGAAGCCTCAAGATGGGGGCACTAGTCAGCCTCTGACTCAGCTCTTGAATGCTTTTTTGGAATCTCTCAGACCACACGAAGGGTTAACCCTTCTTTTTCAAGGCTGATAGTGGTGCTGAAACTCTGTAGAAATCTGGAACGAACCTCCAATAGTATCCAGCCAAACCCAGGAAACTTCGTACCTCCATCACACTCTTGGGTGGCTGCCAAGCAAGTATTGCCTTGATCTTCACTGGATCCACTGCAACTCCAGCCTCCGAGATGACGTGTCCCTAGAAGTGAACCTATCGAATCCAAAACTATCACTTAGAGAGCTTACCATAAATTTGGTGATCTTATAGTGTGTCCAGTACTACCCTCAAATTGTAGACATGCTCCTTCCCAGTAATCAAGTAGATCAAAATGTCGTCAATGAAGACTATGACAAAGCGATCGAGGTAAGGCTAGAAGATCCTATTAATGAGACTCATGAACACTAATTCAGTTTTGGTTATGCTGAAGGGCATAACCAAGAACTCTTATTATCCATAATGACACCTGAAGGTTATCTTCTGCATAACCTTGTCTCAAACTCTGAGCTGGTGATAGCTTGATCTGAGGTCTATCTTCGAGAACCACCATGCTCCCTTCAACTGATCAATGATTTTGTCAATACTCGGAAGTGGGTAATTGTTCTTCATAGTCACCTGGTTCATGCAATGTTAGTCGACACAAATCCTCAAGCTTCCATCTTCCTTTTTAGTGAATAGAATCAGGGCTCTCTAGGGAGAAACACTGGGTCGGATGAATCTCTTCCCCTGTAAGTCCTCTAGTTGTACCCTCAGCTCGTGAAGCTCAGTGGGAGCCATCTGATATGATAGAGTAGATATTGGTGTTTTCCTAGAGTACAGGTCAATGTAGATGTCCACCTCTCTGTGAGGAGGTAGTCCTGGAACATTTTCAGGGAAAACATCCGCGTGCTGGTCCACCACTACAGGATAAGTCAGACTCTCCAAATCAACTGCTCCTAGGGTAAGAAAAGCCAACTGGTGAGTGATCTGCTGCACCCTCCTCTGAGTATGTCCATCCTGTAATGCAAAGGCTCCCTTCTCTCCGGTGAAGGTAAACTTTGTCCCATCCGTGCGGACACACCGCACTTTTCACCTAATACAGTCAATCTGGGCATGGATTGTAGATGACCATTCCATACCCAAGATGATGACGTATGGCCTCAAGGACACTACTAGGAGACCATATTCGAAGCTCTCGCCTCCTAGAGTAAGATTACATTGTCGGCACTAGTGTGTAATCATCAAGTCTTCTCCTGTAGGAGTCTCTAGCCATAAGGATTGAGCCAACAGCTCCATCAGAATCTCAGAGCTCTGAACGAGGGTAGTGGAAATGAAAGAGTGAATGGAACCTGTGTCTATTAGAACTATAACTAAGGTGGAGTAGACATAGATCGTACCTCAAATAATCTCTGGAGCACCAGATCGTAGGCCTCAGCTTCCTGAAGTTGAGCTCTCCCCTGTCCACCCACTCTCTGCGGTCAAGGTGTACCTCCTGGTGGTGGTGGTAGCACCTCATAACGTCATCCACTGACAGCTTCACATCAAGATATTCTTCCATGTCTACCTCCTCCTTGAGGACTGACTCATTCAAACCTATGCCTCTGCCTGAGAGTTCCCTCAACTATCTACTGATCATATGTATGGCGGGTCGGAGAGTCACGAGCCATGTGACCATGTCCTCCGCATAAGTAACACTGCCCGCTCTTGGCATGAATGGCTATGTCTCCTCCCTGGGTGCCCCGCACAACCGATTCTGAGTCGGGTGGTCGTCCACCAGTAGTTCTAGTCTTCTTTGACCTCTGCGAAATCTGTCTACTGCCAGCTGCATAAGACTCTATTGTGTGTCATCTAGTGGTGGGACTCGCTGCTGGAGACTGCTCAGCAAGGAAACTCTCCATAAGGAGGGCTCTCTCTATCACCCCTGCCTGCGTCAGGATGCTGAGTGAGATCATAGGAGCTCTGATCTCTCGCCAGAGTCCCTGATCGAAGCTCTAGGACCTAAATAATGGGTCTCATACCATATCTGTGGAGTAGCGTGAGAGGTCAGTGAACCTCACTCAGTACTGTGGTACTATCATTCTACCCTAATGTAGATGAAGTGGGTTCTATATCCACACCGCTCGAAGGGTGGATGGGAAAAAATCCGCCCAAAACAGGCTCTCTAAGTCTGTCTATAGTAGCATCGCCTCGTCATGCACCTGAAGAATCAGGCTCTACCATCTGCCTGTTGCTGCCTAAAGGAGGCTGGGAGCAAGGATCACCATTAAGTCTGCTGGTGTCCCTACTAGCCTGAAGACTCTCACCACAGCCTCTATCCAATCATCAGCCGCCTGTGGGTCCGTCTCTCCCCTAAACCTGGGTGGCCACTGGCACTGGAACTCATGTAACGCACTCAAGTGGCATGCATCATCTGTTGTCGGGGCTAGTGGCATCGGTGGCCCAACGGAAAGTAGTACCATTGGTGCCTCCGCTGATGCCTCAACTGGAAGAGGGCCATGCACTGTGGCCTCATCGCTCGGTGGTATGTCAATACGTATGACTCTCGGGGCTCTAACTGGTCGTCCGAGGGGAGGCATCCTAAAATAAATAGATTTAACACGGTCAAAATATTATACCTAGTGAGCTGACCTAGTTGAGATGACTAAATGAAAATTTTTTGAAACACACACGCAATTAGTGTTTTCATGCACTGAGTCAGAAATCAGAAGTCAGGGTCCTGGTGTATGGATATGTTGGTCTCCCACACCAACATTGTACTCCCTGAAGTGAAAACCACACATAGTACCCTTAATACTATTGCTTCACAGAAAAGGAAGATCAGAGTTCTATGTTCTATGGTAGAACTGAATCCTCTGATACCAATTTTTCACTACCCGTCCCCCAGGGCGCGTATCATGACTGCCCCAAGCCCTCCTTCTATAGACCAGGGGCTGGATATTAAAACCAAAGGTGTAAATCCCTAAACTGGGAAGGCATTGGCTTTATAACTATATAAAAACACATCAGAGTACACAACTAGAAGCAGAACACTAAGTAAAACTTTATACAATGGAAGTTCTGGGAAGTAAAAAGGGGCCAGAAATACAAGACCAATAGGAAAGTACAAGTACAACTAAAATAAAGTACAACTGAAGAAAAGTAAGGCAGCTACTGGGTCGTCCTCCAGGGTTCCTAGCTGAATGGTAGGTATAGATGGCCTCCTCATCACTTCCGTTCATCCGTCTCCTCTATGTACCATCACACTGAGTGGTCCACATCTAGGTACCGTCTAATCCTACTACTCTCTGCCTTAGTCAGTGATTTTCGTCATCTGGAACCAACACAATGAGTTGCGGGCATAGCCCGTGTAGGGGTGAGTATAAAAATACTCAGTAGGGACCCCAAGACCATCAAGGTCTCACAAAATAAAACAAGGATAAACCATAAAGTATGAAATAAACGGATAACCATAACTTAGGTATATGCCCAAACATATACCTATGTTATCTAGTAACCCATCTCAATCATGAGGAAAACACAAAAGTCATTAACTTAGCTCAAACAAGGATTTTTTATTATCAAAACCACAGCTGCTGGAGAACTCTTCCTATGTCGAGTGTAGTGGGTCTGTCGTGACACTGAGGCACTTCTCACTAACCTTGGACTACTGAGGTACTCCTCCTGTCGAGTATCGTGGGTCCGCTGCCAACTACCAAGCGCTCCTCAGTTATGGTTCTACCACCAACTACCTGGCACTCCCCCTAATAGCTTGCAGAGGTACTCCTCCTGTCGAGTACCATGGGATTGCCACCAACTACCACGCACTCCTCCGCCATGGGTCTACAACCAACTACCAGGCACTCCCCACTGGGCTAGTGAATCACTCCGAGTCGAATCGGTCAAGCAGTCATCAGGTTTTCCAGCTACTAGGTCTCCGCACTCTGTCTGCTCTTCGGTGGAAGGATCTACTCCATGAGCTATTGGGAAATACTCCAACTATCGTGAAGTTCCATGAATAAGTATCTCAAAGGTCTACCATGTCATAGGGGTCTCAACGCAATAGATGGCACGTCAATCGGACGCTCGGTCTGTTAGTTATTAGCCTTTTCATCCCGGGGGCCTGGTTGGATTCATGTACAATCCAACCTAACCGTAACTCAAATATACCCCAAACTCTAGTGGAGTATTCTCAACGGGATGGATTCATTCCAATAATTACCAGCACCGCTGATAGTTCGTCGAACAGACATCCGAGGCCAAAGATATGGCCTAAGAAGGTAATTGGTTAGTAATGGGCCCGGGTCTGGTCCGACCTGGTCGGACCAACTCGGTCCAACCCATTCTGGGCCGACACAGTCTGGGTCAACCCATTCAGCATCGTGAGGGGCACGGATCGGGTGACTAGGCCCAAAGGCTAGGGCCTGTTCAGCCATCACCGTGAGGGGCACAGCTCGGGCAACTTGGCCTAGGAGGTCAGTGGTAGTCCGCGTGGGTCACGGGTAGGACGTGGGGGCGCTGGCCAAGGCACGACGGTGGTCGGGCAGACAGCGGGGGTGTGCGGGTAGTGCACGGGGACGTCGTGCAACACGTGGTGGGCAGGGTGTTGGGAAGCCATGGGTAGGTGGTTCGGGCTCCGCTCGGCCAACGGTGTTTGGTCGGGAGCACCGGTGCGCCATGGGAGCGGCGCGATTTGCAGAGGCCATGGGTAGTGTGGCCCTTGTTGTTGCCACCTTCATTGCCTCTTGCATCATAGACAAGTCAAGGTTCAATCAAAACAAGATCTATGAAGGGGTCGGCCCATGTTGGTTTAGCCCGCACCCTCTGTGTTTATGGTGGTAACAATTGGTTCTCAAGAATGAAGCACAATATTCCACCCATAAAAGATAATCATCATCGTTCTTCGATTCTTAAAAAGAAAGAAGAACATGGCACTTAAAGAAACTAAACCCCTACCTTTCATTTGCCGCTCGACGTTCATTGAGAGAGTTGTGGGAAGAAGACGAAGTCGTCGTTCATCGCATCTGTCGCACACTTCCACTTCGGAGTTGCGTCAGCCGTGGAAGACATGCCACATTGGTAGGATCTGAGGTAGGAAGTCAAAGGAGGAAATCCTCATCGACGTTCTTTGCGTTCTTTGTTGGAAGTGTTCTTCATTGGGAGAAATTCTTTTCTCCCTGGATTTCCTCCTCCCAAGCTCCACCAAATGCCCAACCAAAATAAAAGAGGAATGGTTTGTCTATTATTTTTTTGGCACAAAAAATCAAAAAGGTGAAATTAATTAACCTGACTCCACCAAATAAATTACCAGAGTGGTTTCATATATAATTTAGAGGATGTCAAGAGGCTCCCCTTAATTAATTCAAATGCCTTGGCGCAGTTAATTAGGGGAGATGGCACAAAAATTCAAAAATTAGGATTTAGAAATTAATTGGGGTGGGGGTGGCACCATTAATTGCTAGGGGAGTGGGATTCATTAAGGTGAGGGGTGGTCAAGGAGCTTCTCCACCTTAAATGGGGAGTTCTAAGGGGTTACAAGCCTAGGTGGTCCCTGCCAAAATTATCCTCCCAAGAGAGGTTATGTTTGGGTGGACCCCACCACCATAACCTCTCATAGAAGGTTAAGGTGTGGTGGCCCCACCTCCAACCTCCACTTAGATAATTTAACCACACAACCTCCACATGGAGGATAAAATAAAATAAATAGTTAAATCACTTTATTTTATTAATTTTTTATAAAAATCCAAAAACAAACTTTTATTCTTGACCAACTGTCGTTGAGGTGAAAGTCTTCTTAAGCGAATATCAGCGATGTGAGTTCAATGGTGCCCTCAGATTTCAATTCTGAGCACCGGTTGAAAAGTTATAAAATATCACTCGTATGTTTACTGAACTTCCCCAAAAAAACTACATAAATTGATTTCGGGCACACCGTGCCTCAAAATCAAGTGCCGTAAATTTTCACAGACTCGTAAAAATCCCATGTATATAAAAAAAATTCCACATGATTTCTGGGTCTTTACATTGTACATGATAAATAAATGAAATTTTTGAGCCTAAAACGACTTATATTATGGGTTTTCCCAATTATAGCTCATAAGAGTTCCCAGTAAAGCTTTTACAAAGGGTTGAGGATGATTATTGCAAATACGAAATGGGGGAGTCCAATACAACTTATATGAAGGGTTAAGACCCATTATAGTAGATGTGTGAGCCTAAAATAGCTTCTATAAAGGGAGATCCCCAATATAGATCTCCATTTAATTGGTTAATAATTATATTTTAAGTTATATACAATTTTATTCCAATAAAAAGGTTTTTAAAGGCTTTTTTAAAGAGATTCGTCAAGTTACCAAAAGAAGTTTTAAATTCATTTCATGGGTTTTAATTATTTTCTTCAAGAAAAACCTGTCATCTATTTATGTGGAATTGTATTATTTCATTTTATTAAAGAATATTAAATATAACAGTAAAAGTTATATTTGTTTTCCTTATTTTAAAAGACAAACAGATTTACTTTTTTTTGTATCCCTTACTGAGATTTTTGTGATAATCCCACATTTTTAACTGTTTTTTCATGTGATTGGTAAGGGAAAGAATGATTCCATTTAAAATTTCATTAATATTTTTCATGAAAGAAGATCATGATTTATTTTATATGTTATATATTACGAAGAAAATTGATACTGGTCAGATGTTTCCACATTGTATTAAATGGATTGTAATGTATGACTTATGGCATAGTTCTTTAAAAAAAATATTTAAAAGGGGATCAAAGTAAAAGAAATTAAATTCTATAATAAAACATGATATTATGTAATTCTTAAGGATTATTCCTTAAAAAATAATTTATTTTTCAGATATAGATTCAATATTTATAAAATAATAAACCCATTACTTTGAAAATATATCTAGAAGTCAAGTAACTGAAAAAATATTTAAGTTAATGTTATCATGCACATGTTATTGAATATAAGGTAACATTTTATATTAATGATTTTTTAGCAATAAAGGAATACTAAAATGTTTCTTTGGATGATTTATCTAATGTTTTATAGGATCAAGAAATTATATTTAATATTGGATTTCTTTCTAATACTAATCCAATTTTATAAATCCATTATTGAATGACTCATGTAGAAATTCTAAAATTAAAAAATTAGTTTAAAATATTTCTTTAAAACGGTTTCACTCAACCAATAAAATCACCATGGGGTAATATTATTGTGTTTTTTTAAATAATTATGGTTCAATTAGGTTTTTATTATTGATTTTAGAGCTTTAAATAACATCACAATTAATAAAAATTATCACATTCCTCATATAAATGATATTTTTACCATCTCCATGGAGTAAAATATTTAATTATAGGTGATATAATGTTCAAGTACCATCATGTGATAGTGAAGGGTGATGAAATTCCAAAAAAGAAATTTTGGAATTGATATATGCAATATGAGTCTTTTTTTATTACCTTTTAGTTAATAAACTCCACATTTTTATTTATAGAAATTATGAATTTAGTTTTTCATGAATATTTTGAAGATAATTTGGATGTTAATATTGATGATATAATTATTTATTAAAAAAGTATTAGGATTAAAAAAATCATATGATCATTCTTCCAACACTGAAAGAAAGTATTCTATATGGAAAATTTAGCAAATGTGTTTTTTGGTAACAAAAGATTTCTATTACTGGAGATATAGTAAATAAAGATGAAATAATTTTTGATCATTCCAAAACTAATGTAGTTTATGAATATCCAATACCAAAAAATGTTAATGATATTTATAGTTTTATTGGGTTACAAGGCTATTACTGTATTTTTTTTATTAATTATCATTTTTTATCTAGCCCACTAACTATGTTTAAGGCAAATGGAGCTAAATTCATCTGGAAAAAAGAATGTGATGACTATTTCTTGGATCTAAAAAAAGATTAGTGAATTCTCATAATTTTTCCATTTCATATAATAATGGTAAATATGTTTTATATAGTGATTATTAAATAAAGTGAAATGGTTTTTTTCTAATGTAGAATTATTTAGTAATTGATTATGCATCTCAAAAATGAAATCTCATTTGTTAAATTTACCAACAAAAGATTTGGAATTATCAGTTATAGTTTTAGATTTAAAAACTCTTAGAAATAATTTATATATATCTAAGTGTGAAATATATATTGATCATAAATGTTTTAAGTATATATATTTACTATGAAAGAGTAAATCATGAGATACAGAAGATGGACATAATTGAAAAATGATTATGACTTCACAATTCAATATCAAAATTTAAGAAGAAAAAAATTCAATGATTTAAGACAATATAATTATAAAGTTATTATCCATGTTTTGTTTGGAACATGTCTATTTGGTCAATAATTTGATGAATTTGGACTAGAAATTTCTCATGTTGGAGATTCCATTATTTTTTCTAGTATTAGTATAATCATATCTCTTATAATGAATTAAGAAATATCAAAATATAGATCGCGAGTTATAAAAAATATTTAATTGTTTTAAAATGGTATGTTACATAAATTTAATATTGTTAAATATTATTCATTGATATTTAAAATGTGGTTATATCTGAATTGTGATTTCCAGTTGAAGAGAATATTATTGGGTGAAGCTCATAACTCCATGTCTTTTGTTTAACCAATAAGTACTAAGTTTTATAGAGACATTAAGTGGTATTACTAGTAGAATGGAAATAAAATTTATATTACTGATTTTACCATTGAATATATTATATTTTAATAGGTTAAAGAGTAGTTATAATTACATAAATATACTCTCCATAATTTTCATATTCCAGACTGTAAATGGGAAAATGTGTCCATATTGTTCATAGTGGGATTTCCGAATACATTCAATGTTAATTCAATTTCATTTATTCTTTATCAATTAACTAAATCTATGAATTTTTATCCCATTTGAGATACTATGTATTTATATCAACATTACCAACTATATCTCAAGGATATAGTCAGGTTACCTAGAGTTACTCTCTCAATTGTATCTAACCATGATCACTGGTTCATTTCTAATTTTTGAAAGGCCTTTTGAAGTAATTGTGTACTGAATAAAATTTCAGTACAGATTTTCAACTGCAGTCTTATTGAATGTTTGAGTGAAATATTGGGAGTTTGGGTGAATTTATTCATTCATGTTCAATTTATTACATGAAATTTTGGGATCATAATCTTATACAATATTCAAAATCATTTCATTAAAAGAGTCAAATAAAAACCATGGATGAACAAAAAACACACAATAAAGGGACCGGTAATATACCAAGAATAATTATAGGGTAAGATCAAGGGATAAAATACTCAAAGAGGAAAAATAATAATAAAAACAAATATCATAGTCTAGGATCATATAAACACACTCCCTCGGCAAGGTACTGATTCTTGTAAAAAAAATACGAGGGATGTCTTGATAAACCATTGCAGCCAAGAATTCTGTAAAATTGTTACCCTTGTACCAAGTGTGGAGTAAACCCACACCATTATGGAGATCATGAATTAATTTATCAACATGGTATTTGATGGACCATAGGATGATAGTAATTCTTTGAATGGATTTTTGAATAATTGATTTGTCGATTTTGATGATAGAAATCATAATGATGTGATTACAAAAAAGTATCAACCCTATCCAGAATTGAATTTTAATTGAAAATTATAGAGTCCACACTACCAGAAACACTAATAAAGAACAATATAACATAACAAAAAAATTCCCATACCAATACTCCTAATTGTATAATTCTAAAACTACATGAGTTTGGATCATCATCTTTTATCAGTTGAGTTTTCATGTTCAAATAGTTTTCATTTCAGTGTAAAGAAGACACCTATTAAAGAGTTATATGGAAAGAGGTGTGAAAATATAAATCTTTTTATTAAATTAAAGAAATAAATTTTTTTATACTGGGGTTTATTGATGAAATATTTTATAAGGTAAGGATTATTTAGTTACATCTGTGGATACCTCATAGAATGAAAAAATGTTATTCATGTAAAATAAACAAATCAGTCATTTGAGGTAGGGGATTATGTTATTCTTAAGGTATCTCCATGGAATATTTTTATGAGATTTGTTAAAAATAGGAAGATAATTATATGGTTAGTTGGAAAATATAAAACATATAAGAAAGTAGGATCAATATCTTACTAATTATCCTTTCCTCTGAGTTTATCCTGGGTAGAAAAAAGCTATAATGTTTCAATATTAAGAAAATATGTGCTATATAAATATCATATTTTGATCCCAGTGGTAGTTTAATTAGAATATAACATTTAATATGGTGAATAAAAAATTTAAAATCATGAAAATAGAGAGTGTGTTTTTTGTAATTGGTTAATTCACCATGGTAGGGTTTTTAGAAAACACATTTGGTTGAAGAAGAAACATGGGAATTTAAAAATGTTATGATAGAAATACATCCCCACTTATTTCATAAGTGAATGAAATTTTTATGAATCAATTTAAAAATGGAGAAGAATATAACAACATATTTAATGACAGAATAAGTCATTTTATAATTTTTAATTATTCATGAGATAGAAAGTAATATCCATTACTAAATCAATTTATAATTTTTAAATAAAAAATGTAATTTTTTATAAATATAATTTGATAAGTTTTTATTTTAGAATTATTATTTTCAAATAATAAAATATTAATCTTTCAAAAATTAATTTTATTTTTGATTTATTCATGTAAAAGTTATCCTGAGATTAATTTTTAAGTATTTTTTGATATTTTTTTAACTGATTAGATATTAATACTGATATTGAAAATAATTTTATTTAAATGATATAAAATTAATAATTTAATTTTGGATTGTTTTTAGAATTTAATTAGTCTTTTTTATTTTAAAAAAATTTATTTTTTTCAAAATTAATTGTATACTTGAATTTCGTCTAAACATTTTATTCTTAAAATGATAGTTTTTTAAACTTTTTTTTATTGAATTTTTTTTGTTTAGTTTTAAATTAAACTAAAAAACTTATATGTTTTGCATTTGAAAAAATTTATTCCATATTTTTAATCCAAATATCTTAATGTTGTAAATAATTTGAGTTTATTTATATCAATATGTTTAGTAACCTTAGTAATTTTTATTACTAAGGTAATTAATAATCAAAAATAAAATTATAAGAACTATAAAATTACCCTAACACTTGATTTACTTTTATTGGGTGATTATTTTTCAATTATAATCATAAAAATATCCTAATATATTGCAGTTTTCCCATTATTATGTTATTATGACCATTATAATATTTTTTGTAAGGAAAAGTTAAAACTATCATACTCATGTATTTAATAATTATAATATTTTTTACATAAAGGAAAATAATGTATATTTTTGGTAAAAATTAATTTTAAATCTAAATTATTTATCTTAATAAATTTAAATTAATATTAATTATTACTAATGAAATAAATAACATAAATGCACAAAAGAACTGATGTTGTTTGTTATTTAATTTATTGAAAAATAAAATAAATGTTATTAAAAATATTTAAATACTATAACTTTGAAGAATTAAGGTGACCCAATAATTTTATATATTAATATAATATGATAAAAATTTAATCTGTTTTTTAATTTAATTTTTTTATTGATATTGTTAAATTCAATGTCATGCATAATTCTAAAATTTACATTATTGATATTTTATATTAATTAATATTTTATTAAATTATATTAAATTCCAAAAAAGTATATTTTTATCTATTAATAAAATGTGTATAATATCATCCATGGTCTAATTATAGGTTGTTTTTCTATTTATAGTAACTATTGAGACCCTTAAAGAGTAAAAAACATTGTATTGCGGTAAGTGTGAAAAGAATTAATGAGGGATTAAAAAATGATAAGGGTAAAACTATTATCCAAAAATTAAACTATTTTATTATATTAGATTATTTATATTTATAATAATATTATATTGGAATATTATCAATTTGGATACATTTTAATTTCAAAATTAATTTATATTAATTTAACATTTTAATAAATTCCACGAGTACCTCTTCCCTCTCTTATAAAAGGGAACTACTAATTCACATTTTATTACACTTAATAATTAATTTGGTTATTTAAATATCTTCCTAAATACATTCCTAAAAACCTCTACCCTATTTTATAGTCCTTTTTTGTATAATACCAATCTTAGTGGTCTTAATGTGTGGTGAAAAAGATATTTTACAAAGAAGATGTACTATTTTTATCCACTTGTTTTAGTTTTCATTATTCTTCCACATTAGTAAAATATTATTAATCAATGATAAAATAATAAAACATGTAAACTTTTTAAACATTTATGGTATTATTTTAATGTAATAACAATTTTTAATCTCTAATATTGATCAAATGGAAAGGGAATACATCATTATTGTTCAGTAGACAACCACCTCACGAACCGATATAGTTCATTTTCCATCACCACCTATCATGATTGGTTATAATTATTTTAATAAGGTATTTATATGATATTAATTTGATATTTACCATTCATAAAAGATAATATATCATTTACTCTCTCACATTTTCATTCAATGAAAAACAATAATGGTGTTCATGCGTACGTACAGACTACCACCTCCATTAAGCTATGTGACTCATTTTTCATCAATAAACAATATTAATGATATATATATAAATATTTTCAAAAAAAATAAATATAGGATATAAATATAATTCTTTAAATATAACATAAAACATACCTTATATTCATAATGATCATTGAAATATGAAAACTTTACTCATGCATACAAATAGGCTACTATATCCATGATTGTAACATCGTTAATTTTTATTAACCATCATTCCTGAATTATTTTAAAAGTATAATTGAAGGGAAAAAATTGTAATTATTTCATTATTATAATTCTAGATATTATGGAATAATAGACTCTTTTACCATAGTCAAACTTTTGATTCCATCATATACATATGTATCAAATGTCATCAAAATATCTGATATGAATATAAAATATTATGTAACTAAATATAACATGTTAATAAGTGATATAAAAGTAAAAAAAATAAAATGTTTCATAATAAAGTAAATAATTAATCTATTATTATTATTCATCATGATAAAGAATGTACATGACTTTTCAGACTCGCAGTATGGGACATTATTTTAAAACTATTCTTCTAAATTTTACCTTAAAACTTTATTTTTCCTTATTTCTTGTATTTTTAAATAATTTTTATATATATATATTGATAAATACATAATTGATTTATAAATTACATTATGTTTATATTTAATTTCTATTAATTGTATTTATTAATAAATCATTTATATAATGTTTTGACTTGTTCATAAAAGATAAAACATATATTTTATTTTACTATATGTGGTGATAATAAAATTATCTACTCCCATAAAATTTATTTTATGTTTGGATTCCTTTATAATATTTTATATTTTATTTATAGAAAAAAAACTAATCCCATTTATTCTGGGAATTTAAATTTTTAATAATGGGTTTTAAAGGAAAGGGATATATCAATATTCGAGAATGTTTTCTTAGAGGTGAAAAGAAGGTTTTTATAATGCAAGATTTCATGTATTATGTTATTTCTTTTTGTCATTTAGTATTATTATATGGGATAATGTTATTATAATTGGTTGGGTGACCCCATTATATTTCTCCAATGAATTAAGAAATGGGAAACATTAATTGATTAGACTTATCCTAAGAGATTATGGGAATATATTTCAATGGTCAATCCAAAAATGAAAAGAAAATTAAACAATTAGGATTATCTTAAGAGATTATGGGAAGATAATTATATTTGTATCACATGAATAACCTAGATGGTTATTCCATTTATAACTCGATGGGTTACAAAATATATAAGGGTGATAGGAATATTAGTCCCCAAATTTTAAACATGTTTTATCTATGCTTGATAGGGATATTAAAAGATTAATTCAAGCATTAATTTTGTGTTTTTCATGTGTAAATTATTTATTTCCTATGCTAAACAAATAATTTCATAAAGTTGTGTATTTTAAAATTTTTCTTTATTTCTATTAGGTTAATGGATTTATTAATTTTTAAGTCCCTCACATGGTTCTTTATTGCTATTTGAAGTTAAAAATTGTTTTTCATAAGGTGGAAGGATGGGTGAGGAATAGAAAAATTAATGTTAAAATTATTGAAGATTTTTCATGAAAATAAAACATGTTTTATTTTTTAAAAATATTTATTACGGTAAAATGTATATAGAGAAGATGTTTCTACCTTATATTTTATGGGTTTGTTATATAATATCTATGACCCACTTCTCTAAAACTATAATCCCAAATAAACATATAAAAATTAAAGATATGTTAAGTAAAAATACATTGTAATATTTAATGTTTATGGTTGGGTCCTTACATTATAAGATTAATGTAAATTGAAATTCTTTTAGCTAATATAGGTTTTTTACTTATGGAATAATGGTTTATGGATGCATGTATGATTCCATTTTTTCAATATATAAATTTAGGTTATTTATCAAAAGGTTGGTATTTGATAAAAAAATATATGACTGAAGATTATACATTTTTCAAATGTGATATTAGGAGTGGTTTATGCTATTTAGAGATAAATTTTATCATTATCTTGAAAGATCGTATGATTAAATCTTTGTGATTGTTTGGTTTTGAACTTGGTGAAGAATATTTTGAATAATTTTTGGGTTAGTTATTTATCAAATTAATTATATTAAACATTGTGTTTTTTTTAGAATTAGATATTATTGTTTCATTTCATCATATGAATTTTTATTTATATTGTATGTTGTATTACTATTACCTACCATTGTGGTTTTTGTAAGTTACTAAATACAGGAAAAATAATTTCATTCCTTTTAATGATTTTGTGATACATTAGAAATTTATATAAGTTATATAGTCATGAATAATTAATTTTAAATAATCATTTCTTGCAGAAAGTGTTCCATCTTTAGTTTCTAAAAAATAAACACTAGGTTCGATAGCATACATGATATGCCACATTTAGCATAAATGTATAACTTAATATTATTATTTAATAAGATAGTTACCATATACCCATTAGAATGGTGGAAATGAAAAGTATTAATTGAATTAGGAAAATATGGTTTACAAATTTTTATATAATGATTCATTGGTTACCTAATTAATTAGGAAATTAAAAAACGCAATTAAAAATAAAGGATGTGTTTTTATAAAAAATATTTAAATGAAAATAATTTTGTATGTAAAATAATCAAATAACCTTTGTTGGATTATATAAATGAAATATAAATTCAATATAATTTTTAAAATTCATCTTTTGTGTTTTATAGATGTTGGATAATAATAAATACAATTTTATGGATAAAATGGTTGTTTATCTAAAAATGAAGTTTTACTACCTTTTGATGGAGAATAAATTCTAAATCTATTTTTTGACACTTTTATATGTTCTAATTTTAAAAAATAAACTTATTATTTTGAATTGTGGCATAATATTTTAATTTGTATAATTTTTTATTATTTTTTGGATAATATTTATTTTTTTAATGAATTGTGAAAAATGTTTCATTTTAATTCAAAATTGATTTTTCATATAAGTTATTTATATATTTAAGTTGTAATTTTAACTGCTTTTAAAGTATATTTACATTATTTTATATCGTGTAATCAAATTTTTCTCAATTGAATCAATTTCACATTGAAATTGGATATAAAATCAATATTAACTTTTGAGCATTTTAGATTTAAAAACCTTGTTTTCTTATTCTATCAATGAGATTAATTTTTAATTAATTTATACCAAAAAACATAAATATTTTCATAGAATATTAATATCATGATGAAACCCTCCCCTATCTAGAACTGATGAACAATGATGAGTCCCCCCCCCCCCTTCCTTGAGGTGGGAGGGGGTGGATTGGTTCTATCACCTCTAGGTCAACATAAACCATTTATCCACTTTTTAACCCTTTATTTCTACTTGATTTCTTAGATATTTATCAAATATCGAAGGATCCAAATCTACAATTTGGTTATCCTCAGCTCTTGATCTTGATATCATAATTCACTGAATCTTTGAGTCTCCTGGAAATGATGCTTGTGCCACGATTCAACCATTGAGTACCCTCAGTGGATGACTTTGATCATTATGATTTTGGTAATTGGGGCATTCAAGATAGTACAGTTGTAGGTCTTCTTGATAAAATCCATTTTATGATAGGCTTATCCTAAAAAGAAGATCTGATATGTGCATGGTTTAAGGGTCCTTTTAGATGCAACAGATGCAAGTTATTCCCCCTTCGATGGTTGTATGGTCTCTACATGAACTGAGATACATCCTTCATTGTGATATGGGTATGTTTCCCTCATATTCCCTTTCATTTTCAAAATATAACAATTATTTGTATAATGGGAAATCTGGTAGGTCATTTTCATTGTTCTAATAGTAAAACATCCTCTGTGATTCATCTGGTCAATCTGTGTATTTTTGTTGAGGTTCATGTCACAACTCCACTGGTTGAGTGGATATGGATTATGGTTGGAGACGAGTTTAGGTGTAGTAAAATTGTGGTTTTTAAGTTTTAGTGTGATTACAACTCAATATATTGTTGTTTGGTTCACTTTGCCTGTAATTATCATTTTGTAATCAAGAAAAGGATGACCTATGGTGTAGGGAAGAGCAACACCACTAGTTATGGGTCGATGAATTTTGTGGATTCTTCACATGGAAATGTTTCTGGGCTTGTTTATTTGGGTTAACCAGTGTTTTAAAAACCAATATGAGTTTCAACTAATGATCTAAATTTCAATGAAGTGTTTGACAGGATGAAATGGGATCTTCACTTGGTTATATTTTTAGGGGATTTTTTGAAGCAATATTTTCCTGGAAGTACTTGGCAGTCTTGGTGATGCAGATGGTTCTGTCGGTCCTTCTAGTGGAAACGAGGTTGTAGAAGATGGATCTCCCAATCAACCTGAAGATGATAATATGATTAAAAAGGATGGGGATGGAAAAAGTGTTGTTGATTAGTGATATACTAGATGGGTGGATGGGGTTCTAATTGAAGCTGATGATGTTGGGCATAAGGAGAGTGAGTTGCAATTGAATCCAATCAGTGAAACAGATGTGAAGGAGACATCCTATAATAGGTAGGACATTAGTGAAAATCCTTTTCTTCTAGTCTTTGAGGATTCTAATTCACTTCCCCAATTCATGGGATGTGGATTTGCGCATCCAGAAGGTTCGACTACAACTGTGCAGGATCCATGTAGGGATCATGGCACTGACTCATGAAACCTTAATTTTTGTGATGAGATTTAGAAATTTTACAGCCATTCAAAATTCTCTGATAAATGGGTGTATTTTACTAATCATTACAATGAGAACATCCAACCTCAAACTCTGAGTTGGAGTAAGTTTTCATTAAAAAAATTTGTTGAGAACAGTATTAAATGGATGGTTGGTACTGCTCCCCCGAAGAAAAGGGCAAGAAAAGATTACACCAATGTTCTAAGGACAATTTATACCAGGTCTTACTCGAAGATAAAGAATGATTTTGATCCCATGTGAGGGTGGTAAAACAAGTATCCTTCCCAATCTCAGCTCACTTTGGAACAACAATGCTTCAGAGAGATATATTATGTGCTCCTCAAGAAACAAAAAACTCACAATTGGAATGGGAATTGGTGGATACTGGTGCATATTATGATTATGGTTATGGGGATGATTTTAACCCTTATGATATGTAGTTTTATTTTTTTGTGGGATTTTCTTACTCTACCTCTTTCTTGTATTGATCTGCCTTTACTTTTTTTTAAAAATTATAGGGGGGCCAGGCATGTTTGGCCTCGACCCCTCTTTGATAATTAATTTCTGTCAATTTTGTGTTTTGAATTTGGAAAAATGGATTTTCTATTTTCAATTTTAATTTCCAAATTGTGTAAATATATCCCTTTTATTTTTTTAACTTTATGAATATTAACATTAATAATTATTTTAATTACCACGGTTAAGGTTAAATTGGGTAATTAAAGATAAAAATAAAATTATAATTATATAAAACTACCCAAACACTTGTCCTAATTTATTTTTATGAGTGTATTCCTACCATGATAATCCTTTAAATGATTTTAGGACCACATGGGTCCACATGGATGAATTTAATGCATTTATAATATTATATTCAATGAATAGTCATTTTTGTTACACTTTTTTTATAAAGTAAAGTATTTTATTAAGGAGTTATAATGGGGATCTATTACACTATAAATATTCTATAGAAATATAAAACTATTACCTACATCAGGGTAATTTATTTTTAATTTTTAGGAGTTATATAATTAAATTTAATTATGACACCAAGATGATGCAGTAATGGACTTATTAAAGAAGGAATCAATTAAATAATATTAATTCTATTAAAATATATATGTAATTTGATTCCATCCATGATTTTTTTGGATGAATATGACATTATAGGATTTATTTAATATAGTTTTTCTATAAGGAATCATGTTTTATGATTTTTTTAAAAAACTTCAAGTAATGAATAGTGTGAAAATTGACATAATTCCTAATTTAAAGTATAAAATATTTAACTAAATGAAATAATTTTTAAAAAAATTATAATATTCTGCCAAAAAGTTGAGATAAATCTAAATATTTTATTAATTACTCATTTATAGATCATTTCACTTCATTTGGTAATTATTTTATCTCCAAAAGTGTAAATTACATGATAAAATTGTAAGAGTTAAAAGAAGTTAATACAAAAAGACAGGGATTATAAAATATAAAAAACTTGTCTTATTTTTATTGGATGATTATGATTCCAACTTAAATCATTATATATTATAAATAAATCATTTTGGGACCTTTTTTATTCAAAATTGAATTTATATTAATTTAGTACTTTTAATAATTTCAAGGGTTCCCCTCCCCTCTTCTATAAAAGGCTTTGATTCCTCTTTATTACTCACACTTAAAAAATCATTTAATTCAGCCAAGATCCACCCAAAACTCTTACTATAATTCCTCCCCACATTCTTAAAGACCTATTTTATTCATAAAATCCTCCTTAGAGGTGTTATGGTGTTATAAAACATGCACATCTAAAGGAAAGGTAATGTTTTTATTTATGTGATTTTATTTAATTTCTTATTCAACTTCTATCAAATATCCTCCAATCATTATGAGTTATTAACTATAGTCTCCTCAATATACTGAGATTTTATTATGTTAATATAATTACCAAAATACATCTCAAATTTCATCAAATACAAAATGAACTTTTCATTTGTGTGTATGGAGAACTACAACCTTGCGAACCGATATAGTTATTTTTTCGTTACCATCTCTCAAGACTGGTTATAGAGATAGAGTAAAAGTTAATATGTGAGATTAATGAAATTTTTATCATATAATATAATAATATACCAATTATGTTTTTACTTTCCTTGAACATTAAAATGATAACTTCATTTTTGCGTACATGTGTGCTATCACCTCCAAGAAGCGATGTGATTCATTTTTAATCCACAAATCACATTGATAATATATATAAGTATATATAAATTATTAATATGATATTAATGATTTTATTATCAATCTATAATGATAACAAAATACTTAACTTCATTCCATAACGATCAATGAAAAATGGAAATGTTACTCATTCATGCATACGATCTACCGTCTCCATGAATATAATGTTGTTCAGTTTTTCATACCATAAATAAATGGTTTGATTTAAAAGTATGATTGTTGTATAAAATTTAATATTATTCCATCATTATTATTATGGATATAATGTACTTATTAATAAATTGATTATTGACATCATAACATGTTTAATTTTGAATCAAGTATCAAATATCGATAAAATGTCTGACATGAACTCGAATAATTAACTAATTTTTATAACATGGTAATTAAAGATATAAAAGAAATAATAATCATTAAAAGGTTATAAATAAACTATAAATTAACCTATTTATATTATTTATTCAGAAAAAGGAACATACTTGATGAATCGATCTCAAGCTAACGGATTTCATCTCACTCTCCTTTCATTGAGACATTTCTTGATGATATACACCTTTATTGTATTATAATGTGTATATACATCCCCGTTGAATTTCTATATTCATACTTCATCTATAATAAAGTTAATTAGTGTTTTTTAAATTGTTATACTTTCATTTGTATTATAATTTAAATGTTCAAAGTGGCATGTGACTCTTTAACTGAACCATTGTTTTATGTTTTTTAAAGATTTATTCTTCTACATATTTCTCACTCATGTCCATGTTTTCAAAGTTATTTTAAGGACTTATTTATATGGAAATCAATGATTTAAAATTTTAATTATAGAATCTATTTTAAAATTTTATAGGTTTTATAATATACTTTGATTCAAAAATCGATATTATAAATTTTTTACCTTTTCTTCTGAAAATGGATTAGTTATTTCAATAATAGGAAATGTTTTCATATGAGTGAAAATGAAGTCACAACCTGTTTTAGGTCAAATAAAAATAGAAAAAAAGAATAATATATGAAAAACATTAAAACATAGTTAAGCCTTATAGATTTGGAGTGTAGAACTAAAAAATTGGTTGACATTCTGGATTGATGGTTTGTAGGCGGAGAGGGTTGCAGGTGACAGTGGTGGAGTCTGATTCTAAGGTTTTGGTTAAGGTGTTGCAAGGGAGGCATGATACTCCTTGGGAATTGACTTATCTCATCCAAAGGTGCAAGGCAAAGACCAATCATGGAGCGATTACTCATCATAGTTGGAGGTAATCTAACTTTGTGGCGGATTCACTTGCTCGCTTGGGAAGGCAGGAGGAACCACTTATGATCTATGATATCTTTCATTCTCTTCCCCTTGAGTGTTTTACCATGGTTCAAGGGGATTCCCTTGTACTGCATCACTTTCTCCCTCCTTGAAGGGTTGTTCTTGGTTTTTCTTGTTCTCTTCTAAAGAGTAATAAAAAAAAGTAGCTTTTAGCAAGGGGGTTTCCAAATGGAATTAAAATGTATATTCTTAACATGAATCCTTGGTTGGATTCTTCAAGGAATTCCAAATAATTAATCAATGGACAAGTACTCAAAATTTAAATTAAAATTTATTTATATTCATTTTCAATAGGTCTCATATAAGAGGCACATGCATCAGGTGCCATTATGTGTTATAGGCATCCCAAATAATTCACTCATGTTCAATAACTCATTCTTGGCACCCCTATGGTCATACATTTCATTACCCAATTAGTTCCCCAAGTTAATTGCACCCCTCAGGTTAGGGTTCACTTACACAAGGGCTACTGTAAATCGGGGGAAATGAAGAGTTATCTTCTTCTGTGTAATCAGGGGCGGGCTGTCCACGGGTGTGGTGGGGCTGTCCAGGGGGGGTATGGGGAATCCAGGGGGTGGGTGGGCTGTCCACGGGGGTGGGGTGGGGGGACATCCAGGGGGTACGAGGTGTCCAGGGGGTGGGGGGAGTGTCCAGGGGTGGGCAGGATGTCCACAGGGTTAGGGGTTGTCCAAGGGTTAGGGTGTCTAGGGGTGGGCATGTTGTCCACAGTGGTGGCGGGGTTATCCAGGGGTACGGGGTGTCCAAGGGGTAGGTAGATTTTCCACGAGGGTGGTGGGGATGTCCAGGGGGTAGGGGGTGTCCAGGGGGTGGGAGGTTTGTCCACGGGGGTGTGACTGAGAGCTATGATATTTAATTGGGTTGTCATTCATGTTATGAAAAACAAACGATGGGTGTTAAGGATTAGAATAGTATTTTTTAGTGAAAATACCATTTGGTAGGATTAGTGACTTGATAACATGATGGTATCAAGTTTTCAATTGGGAAAATATTAAGGCATTGGATTCAAAAAGTCTCCCACAACCTTCAAAGGGTATATTATTTCTAGAAAAATGTGTTGTGGGAGAAGGAATTTGTCCTATATAATTGATGTCACTTTTAGATCATGTGATGCCTTACTCATCAAGATGACTAGACATAACCAAAACCAAAGAGGCCTCAAACCTATCCAAATATCTAAAATTGATGACTTCCCAGTTCTTATTTGTGAACTATGGATGTGATGACTTCCCACTTTCATAGCCCCCCCTCCCCATCTCACCCCCAGAAAACTCCCCCTACATAACCCCCCTCCCATCTACCGACTACACAACCCCCATCCTCCACCCCACCTGTACCCCCCCCCCCACTTGCACAGCCCCCCTCTCCCACCCTTACCTGCACATCCCCCTCTCATCCACCCACTGCACCCCCCCCCCCCACCTCCACCCCCCCCCACCTGTACAGCCCCCACCCCCACACAAACATACTCCCACCCCCCCAACCTGCACACTCCCCTCCCCCCCCCACACCTCACCCCCTAATTGAATCCCACCTACCCATCCCCCCCCCCAACCTACACACTCCCCCCCACACACACACACTTTCACAACACTGCCCCTCCACCTACACCCCCCACTTGAACACCCCCCCCCCCCCCACCTGCACAACCCACCCCCACCCCCACCTGTACAACCCCCCCCCCCCCATCTTAACAATTCCACCAGCACACCCCCTCCCCCCACCCACTTCACCTCCCAACACCTGCACCCCCTCACTTAAAATAAATTGATTCACACATGACAGCAAAACAAAAACAAAAAACAAATCAAATTGAAATTTTTGGGTAGCATAATGCACACACCTCGGGTTTAAGCCAAGTCAAAAAAAACAAAAAAAAATAGATGCAAAACATTAAACATAGGGTATTACTTACATATTTGAAGTGTATAACAAAACAACTTTGAGATTGAAGATGGATCTGGTAGAAATTTTCTGAGATATATAGGTATTAGGTCTCGGATTTTGCAGTTCAATCGTGTTGATGGGAGATAGGGTTTTCTGGAAATTTAGGGAAAACATTTCCCCAACGGTATTAAAAAACCATTGGGATAGGTAAGCTTTACCAATGGTTTATAGAAACTGTTGTGAAATCCTTTCTAAGTAATGGACATTACCAATGATTTGTACAAACCATTGGTAAAGGGAGAATAATTTGAAGATTTCCCAATGGTTTCTTCAAACTGTTGGGAAATACTTTACTAACTCAACCTTTACCAATTGTTTGAAGAAACTATTGGTAAAGGACCCTATACCAATGGTTCTATTGAACCATTGGTATAAAAGTGTTGGTAAAACCCAAATTCCCAGTAGTGATGGTGTTTGGAACCATTAGAAACCTAGTCCTTGAATAAAGATCTAATATTGCCTATAGATGTTCTATACTAGCATGTTTGAATGTGTTATGGTTTAATACCTGGAGTATTGGATTAAATAGGTGCATTCCCTCAATCGATGAACAACATTATCTCATCCCTTTACCTAGATCTTCATCCTCTTTCATATCTGAAGGGACCCCCTAACATCATATCTATGTCGCATCGACTCACATACCATTATGAGCTAATACCCTAGAATATATTAGATGAGTTTTTTAGAATGGAAATGTTTTTCAAATATGGTTAGTGGTCCACCCTTATTTGTCTATTCTTATCCCTTATAACATAATATATACATTGTGTCTAAAATATGGTCATTAGTTATCCTCCAACATCACACCACCCTCATTTTGTATTAGATATCGGGAGTAGTGAGTCACACTTTCCACCTCCTTATAATCTAGTGGATCTCCAACACCCCTGGTGTTTTCCCTTTATTAATCTCCACACATTGTGTTGGAATGTTAGGGCAGTTGGGAAATTCCCACCTAGTATTTCCTTTCCATTATTTTGTGCTCCCATATGATGGGGAAATAATAACATCCCTACTTGTTTCCCACCGAGCAGGGATCATATGTGCCTAAAACTGTTATTAGGGTTTTTACCCACATAAAGAAGTTGTATAACTCTATGGTATATAATTTTTTATGTTAAACTAAGATCCTATGGTCCATGAAAAATGACATTAAAATGTTTTCAGTACCAGAGTCATTTATTTTGGGTCTAGTTGGGTTATACTACTAACATATTATAATGTTATGGGGTATGAGACTGAATGTGTTTTTATCCATATAGATATCTCCCTGACCCATATCCACATGTTTAGTCTTTAAAGGTTTGAATTTCCATCATCTTTCACATCCAAATTCACCCAATAATGATGATGGTCTCATGCCGCTTCAACTCACCTCCAATCCTAGTCCAACACCCAAATAGATTTTCTATAACTAAAATCAAGTCCTATTATTTGAATTTGGTTAAAAATCATTTTTTTATGCCTCACTCTTGATAGGTAAAATTGTGGATATTTTTTTATGAACATGGTCAATATTGATCCTACACATCAGTCACCCATCCCCTTATTTGGACCTCATAATTTTCTATTTACAATATTTCACTTCCTTATTTTCTAGTAGAACACTAACACCCCTGATGTTTCTCTTCAGTGCACCATTTCACAAAAAGTGGAAAGATCTCATGTTTTATGCATCTATATATGATGGGTAAATCATAAAATCACTCCTTGTTTCCCACATCGAGCGTGGATCACGTGGGCTTAGGGGTTTTGGTAAGGCTTGTACCTAAATAAAGGAACTTTGCATCCCTATGGTCCAAACTCTATTACAATAAACTAGGGTCCATGTGATCCAAACTCTATTACCATAAAATAAGATCCTCTCCAAGATTTTCTTAGGAGTGTGTAGTGTGGTGTGGACTTCCCTGGTCCTCATTCACATCGTTTCGTTGTTTTTTCCACAGCACACACTTCACCCCTAGGATACCTCTCCACAAATTCATGGTCAAATGATGATAAACTACGTATCAACTATATTCCAAACCATATGATATGAAAATGCAAGAACTGTTACTATCACATGAAATTAAACTAAAGCTTCATCATCTTGGCCACATGAAAATATGGCACAACATTTTTGTTCTATCACTTGAGGAAACATCACCCTTAACATGGTTTATCCACCATGATGCCCTTCAATACCTACATACTGCTTTATTCCTTTAGAGACACCCATAATTTCCATACTATTCCAGCTACACAAAAAAAAAAGAGAACAAAAAAATTCACAAATAAGAAATATCTAACGCTCCCTATCTCTGTGTATGGTTCAGACCTATACAAGGAAATTTCTCTTTAACAACTATATGGGGATTTATTCTCATCCTTTTGGGATACGTAATGACATCCAGATCATCAATCTCATGTCCATCAATGACATTATTTTCCATTTTTATGATGATTTACTATCATCCTTACCAAATGACGTCAAACTACATAGAATTCCAAAACTACTTATGGCTTGATTCCCATCATTATGAGAAACATAGTGACACCCAGAAATTTTATCTTTGAGCCCATCAATAAATTCCTTCAAACCATTGCCCCCTTTTCCTCGACCAAGGTCCAAGATCTATGAACTTAAAATATATATAGTTTATCTTAAGGTGACATGTGTGCTCTCTCAGTCCTATCCATATTTTCTTTAACATTTTTGGGGCCTTTATCCATAATTAGGACCCAAACAATATGACCTTAAACTAATAGCCTCACTATGGAATTGTTTCCTCCCCATATCACAAGTGATTCCTTCCCATGTTCCCTGATACTTGTGTGATGTGAAATCCTTCATTGTCTTATTCATTTTGGGTTTATTTCCTCCATTAAAAACTAATATTCTAGGAAAATTCATTTTTAAAGTCCATGAAAAATGAATCTTAAATTTTTTTTCCAAGGTCTAAGCAGTATGACCTTAAAGTTTGCGCAATATCCCAGTCAAAAAATGTTAAACTAGGAGATGAATCCTCATTATAGGACATTAAATTGTTCTATTCATCTTTTATACCATATTATGTTAAAATGTATATATATTGTCCATATTTTTTATCGTGTAAACTTGCATGACTTCGTAGGACATCATCAGAGAGGTCCTCTTCGGAAGATGGGTATGATCATTGTTCAACCCAATATGCCAGCAATAATGTTCTCTAAGTCATGGTGGCATAATTCCAAGAGTTTTTTAATCCTTTTGAACATTCCATCACTCAACCCCATGATCCATATACCACTCATTAGGATCCTCATCCTCTCCATGTATGAAGGGGCCCTATAATGGCTTAGTCCCATGCTACTTTTTCTCTCATACCATCATAGGCCAACATTCTCTAAGACATTGGATGGCAATTCAAGTTAGTTCAGGTGTTTCAAACATGGTCAAATTTTTACCCTTGTTTTTTTGTTCATATTTCAAGTGGGAAGTGTGGATATTGTTTTTCAAACATAATGAAAAGTCATCTTTTACTAGCATTCCATCCTCTATAAGCTTCTAATTTTGGGCATTATGATTCACACTTTCCATTCCCCTTTGTTCAGATTGACTCCAATGCCCTTGGTGTTATCCCATTCATGCACTATATAACATTGGGAAAGGAATGTTAGCTTCTATAAGAGACCCATTATATTGCTACAACATCTTTCATATCTAACACTCCAGTTGGTCAGTTGATAATAGAATACCCTGAGCACTCTATGATTAGTTAGCACTATCTTACAATGTGACATATTTTCTGGTCATCCCTTATTTTTCACATCGAGGGAGACCCAAATGAGCTTAGTGATTAGTTATTACTTTCTTCACAAATATTATATAGGTTCATTAATTAAATAAATAAATAATTTTTTTTCATACATTCAATTAAAAATAAGAATGTAAATAAGTAAATAACTTTGGTAAAAAATATCCCTTATGGATTTTTCCCTCCAATTGAGTGGTTCTTCTATGCCACCATTTAATGTATATCCTTTAGAGTATTTTGTTTCCTTATGATATCCCTTTATTCATAATCATCTATAGGATATAGTAGAATATTCATGATCTATATCTGGAAAAGCTCAGTCTAAAAATCATCCACTTGGTGAGATTCTTATATTAACTTCCCTTCATCCCCCACTAGTTGGGAATGTAATCTAGTGATAATATCTAACTGAGCAATGAAGAATGAGTGGTTATTTTTTTCTATTATTCTAATAGTTGGATCGCTTGTTTAACCACTAGGAACATTCGAATGTTTTCATAATTTTTAAATATTTATGCATTATCCAGGTGTTGGTTGCATTCTCACATCTTTTAAATGAGATTATTGTGGACTAGCATATTTGGATCATGAGCGTCCTCCCCTCCAGCATGGAGACAGTGAAACCAGGTGCCGATTGACCCAATCCTACTCACCCACTCTTCCTCCATGTCATAAAATAAATGAATGATGCACTTTTATTCCCTTTTCCAAGTCATTAACTTTCCCTAGCTACATCAGAGTCAGAACCATCATGTTTCTCAGGGTCTGTAGGTTCGTACTATCAGAATACAACCAATAGTATTGTAGCATAATCGTCCTCTGGTATTCTTATAGATGTATCATTCTCCATTTCATGAGATTAGTCATCATCACTTGACTCCACCTCAATGATTTTTTCTCTATAAAGCATGTTTACCTTTGTTTCTATAGAATGACTAGCAACCGCAACTCTTTGATCACCATAGGTTTTGACCAGTCTGGTTTGAATGGATGGCTCCTCATAGTCCATCAACTCAATTAGGGAAGGGATCCCATATGCTCTCCTAAATTATATAAACATGATAAATATAAGAGAAAACACTACCCAAAACACTATTTATATAGGAATAAAGTTAATAGATTTGTTTAACCAAGAACGAAGAAGATTCTGAAAAACAAATTGAGGATGTAACCTACACATGCCATTTTGTGACCTACCCTATTCTTATATTGAAACAATCGATATACCGGGACATGGAAACCAATATATATTTAAGGAATCTGGATATTTCAGGGTGGTCACTCAACCCTCTTCAATGATGATTGGACTCATGACCATAATTTCCCCAAACACAACTCATGGGCTTTGGATATCTATGTTTGTTGTTGTTCCACCATACCCATCAGTAGGGGTCCCTTACATAAGGAGTTACTACACAAATATATTTTTTAGTTGAGGAATCATGATAAAGTATGATGAGTGTAATAGAATAGTAAAATGATTTAAATCATACCTAAAGTGTTGCAAAAGATCTCCCAAATGAAGTCTCCTTTAAGGCTTTGACCTCACCATCCTCCAAGGGGGGCCTCCATTAGCATCCTCTCCCAAAGATCATGTTAATTCCTTAGGTAAAGTAAACTTTTCTACCATTTTAGCCATATAAAGATCTAGAGGATATTTCATACCCAAAATCACCCTCACTCACTCTATCCTGGTAAATTTAGTGCCTTATGAGTGCAAAATGTAATCTAATGTATCCACACACCATGCCCCTTCCCATAGAGTCACAAAAGAAACCACCATATATGTGACCAATCCCAGAAAGATCCTTCCTAAAAAGGTAGATATGGTTTCACATCCCTTTGGTTTCAGGGAACTTATGGTTGACATCCCACATTTTCCATCACTCTAGATAGACAACATCCTTAGGAATGTCCATGTAGCGTAGTTTCTTCCTAGGATCTTCAAGTGGTATCCTCTTGAACCCTCTTGATGGTTCCCCTTCCTCATGAGTTTGTACAACTGGGGATGTCACCCATATCTCATCCCTGAATGGTGTAGACCTATGAACCAAAAGCATTGCTACTACATCTCTACTACCATGAGTAGAATTGACCCTTCCCCTATGGTGATACCTTGCCACCATCCACCCTCAGCCTCATAGTAGAGGATCCACTACTTTATTATCTCAAATGGTTCATTGCATTAGTGTTTCACCCAGGTAATCAACATCATTTCTCTTCACATAATAATAAGCCAACTTTAACAAAGAAGTGGGTGGAGGTATATAATAAATAATCCTTCCATCATAAAATATGAACATCTGTAATATCTACCTCATCATGCATATATGATCCTCATGGCGTACTCCCATGTATACCTTTGGAGTTAGCCTCTTCAAGCATCATAACTTCCTTGAAAATTAGTGTGGGGTGTAGTAATCATAGATTGGATTATAATGTACCATATATACTATTACTATAATGAAGAAGTACATGATATATTACTACTATTCATTGGTCCACATAACTTAATCGTTTATTATTTCTATTAGAAAAAGTAAAAGATGGATGGTGAAGCTATCTTATTTCTTGAATTTTCTCAAAAAAATATTCCAAGCCCAGAATAAATGACAATCTCCCCCAACTAATTATAATTTTTTATAAAATGTTTGTCTCGTGAGGAAAAATTGGATTCAGTTACTCATAAACTCCAATATACACTATTATCCAGCTGTATTGGAAGTGAACCAACCCACACACAAATAGAGACATCTTCTCATCACTGATATACTGAAGAACCTTATATTTCATAACCATTATGGGGATCCCTAGGTTGATATTATTCCTGATTCAAGCATTGTAACCAGGGTAAATTTTTTGCCCCACCCGCTTATGTGAATCTCCTAATAGTTACATCCACCCATAGATAAGCACTGAGATGAATCTGGCTAACCTGGATATCAGTTTTTCCCCAGTATTGTTATTGTACCCCCACAACCTCTCTTGATTATCCTCTAGGATCTACCGGTAAGAGACATCAATACCTCTATATTCTTATAGTGGATATGTACAGGGTCTCTTTGGTAGTTTCATGGGATCTTCTTCCACTTCAATAGGTACCTCCATAGGGAATATTAGAAATCAACTAAACCACCACTTAAAATAGACATCCATCATCACATACTTGTCCATATAAATTCTAAGAACCAAATCTATAAAGGTCTTATCTATATGTGGTATCTGATCCTAATCCCACCACTCATTTTCCATGTGAAAGAATTCATAAAAAATCACCATCAAGATTAGGTTCCCTTAAATCAGATGAAGGTCCTAGATGATGATGTTAACATCCCTGTGATAAAAATGGAATATATTGGTCTGTGGTGACAATATGATTAGCAGTTATAACATAATATCCTTTATATAGTAGATGTGGTAGGGGGAGTTCCATGTTGATTCATACAAGACAACTGGCATTAGATCTTCCCTGAACATAGTGCAAGACACACACATATAGTAAGACCAATCCAAATCATCTATAATGTTTCTTCCCTAGTTTATATCCTAATCATTGTTTCATGCCTTCTCTAGGTTTATTAGACCCATTTTGAGGATTTTATTATATTTTTGGGATAATTAATCAACCATCAGCAACTTTCCATCGATCTTGTTGATGTGATTATAGAAAAACATTGCATTTATTATTGTGTAATCCATCTTTATGTGACCATTACCGGCTCTATAAAACTAATATTATCCCACCTGCCATTAAACTAGTAAGATTGTTCATATCTACTTGATGAGGAGATATAGACATCATCCCTCAAACCAAATCCATATAATGAAAATATTTTTTACATAGGGTAGTATTTCAGAGCATTAAACAGTATATCTAGAAGTGATTCACGATTAGAGTGGCTCCAAACATACTACATGATTATAATATTGTTTTCCATTACTTCTCTCCAGGAAGAATCAACAAGTACCTCCTAAACAGCTTTCAAAGTAGCCATTGATGCAGGACTTATCTAATTTTTTGAGTCTTTTCACGAAGGTTGATCATGAAGCCAGTTCAAAATGTAGTAGTTCATGGAGAATCAGTTCATAAATTATCCTTATAATCAGTATATTTCATGAAGTTGTATAGTATCATGATGTCTATTTTTCTAGAAAGTGTTCACAATGAAAAGGACCATAAAACCCAATTCACCTTGATTCATTCACAGGGCTAATGGACTAAAGTAAAGAAGTCTATGTTGTATGCATTCATGAAGATCTAGTACATACAATGGACCCCTCATTATAAATTAATACTAGGTGTCCAATCAAGATTCCGGGAAGCCTAGGAACCCCCTAATCTTCACAGTAAACTCACATATGTACACTCTTCACCCCATCATCATGAATCACCTTGGAAACTAGGAATGTTTTTTCAGCGATATACCCATATAATGAGATCCTCCTTTTCCCATTAAATCCCATTATTAGGGTGAATTTTTTGGTGCTAAAATATGTGCTACTATAGAAATGGAGAATTTTAGGGCTGGTTCAAAGACAATTTAGGCTCAAATGGACCCAAAATTCATCAAATATTATACCTCACAAAGCTTCTTCACATATAACCCTCACCACCATGAGAACGGGACAATTGATGATGGTACTCCCATGAGTCTGGAAAGCCCCATGACCACAGAAGAATCTTTGTCGAAATGCTCCATGAGTCTAATGGATCCCCACCCCTTTGTGGTGCCCTTTTTTCATCATGACACACATCCTAGCATTATGACACCTTTTTGACTAAAATACATAGCTTCCCCCACCAATCACAAAATAATGACTATGTTGAACATTAAAATTTTGATTTCCCATTTTGTGGACCTTCTGAGCACAGTGAACCCGAATAATAAATGGATCACCTATGGTACAAGTGAATCATGATCAAGGTCTTCCTTTGTTCTCAAATCCCCTACATTTGGTTGGGATTAATTTTAGGAAGTTCCACACCTTTCCCAAAGGAAGGAACTCCTTTAGGTTGCTCGAGGATTCAGGGAGAATTAAGCCTTCTTGAATAACTCTTCCATTAATTTAGGACTCCATGCTAAGGTAAGGTTCCCATACTTTATGAGGGAATTTCCTTCGTGAAGCCTCTTTCCTTCATAAAGATCCCAAACATCATGAATCACCTATTAGAAATGCCTCTTTCATCATGATACCCTCTTCTATTCATCCCATCAGCCTTGTATGTAGTGAATTATTGGACCCTCTTATGGTGTCCCTTATTCTGTAGTCATATCTTTTTCTTTTTGGAATTTTTATATTGATTTCTATTTCATTTTGGTGTAGACATGATAATGTGGACCCCATGAATGGCCTCTCTTCCACCCTTATCCCTCAAGCATTGTTGGTTCATTCCTTTCCCCATTTGTGGGTGGGTATCATTTATGTATGTCCAGGGGTGAGGAGAGAGTCATCCTCATCCGATCTATAAGATGTTAAAATTCCAACCCCCATCATCCTCAACACGTTATGTTAAAATATAGTCTCTCCCCCTATAATGCACATGGGGTGTCTCACCATTAACATTCTCTATGTAAACATGTCTCCTTGTGATTTAGAAATTTCTTGACCTCTTAGCCGAGAGTTTTATCTTCTTTATGTGGAAAACGATCATCTTTTTTAATCCCCCTGGGAGTAAGCCCCAATCTCCATCTCCCTAGGTTATCAATATGCGTAATCCCCACATCACCTCTCTTGGATTCATCCTTCACAACACGATCATTAGGTCTCCTTTTACCCATTTGTTTCTCACACTAATCAGGACTCACATGGGATTATAGATTAACATTTAAAGTGACTCCATTATTTAGTCCACCACAGTTCATAAGAACTGTCACCATCATGGCCGAACTACTTAGGTTTTGATCCCTTTCTTCTACATTGGTTATATAGGAAGCCTCCATGAGGTTCAATCCAAATCAATGAAAATATTTAATCCATACTCCTAAAGATGTACCCTCATGATATGACATCTTCCCTTTATGGGACACATCCCATAGATCCACCTCATAGAGGTATTCTAATCCATCCAACAACACTTAATCTGTCACCTAACCCTTATCCCTGAGAGATCACTTCATCCACATTTATCAACAAGGGTAGCCTCAATGTGTAATCCCCAATTCACCTATCCAAACTACATGAAAATTGATTCACATCAATTGGGATATGCCAAAATCCGCCCCGAGGATCAAGCCCATCATCCACTCCCATCCTAGACTTTCCCTTGAGTCGTCATGCCTTGGGAGGGCCATTCCCCAACCCAGTGGTTACACTTCTTTTGGGTCCCCATCCATGTGCTCCATTTTCAAGAGTTGCCTCCTTAGGTGTCTCATCACCACATACTGAACTATGTGGACTCTAATTCAAGCCCATTGGGATATATAGGTATCCTCCTATATGTTCAAGGCCAACAACCCCTCACAGTTCATACATTCTATCATTTCTATTTCAATTATTTCTGCATTCTTATCCTAATTCTTACCTAGGTCACCACATCTTTGTTAGATCATTCCATCCATTTGGGTTTTCCTAGTGAGTACGACCCATCCACATCATTTCTCCTCTTAGTAGCACCCAATAAGGCTCAGTGTATAAGTCTGATAGAATCTATATTCATCCAATAAAGAGAAATCCTATTGTGATGGGATGTATCAGTGTGTAAGCCCCAAACCACCCCTTAGAACTACATAGGTTTTTATCCATGTATTCTACAAAGGGTGTGTAGGAAGCCTCCATGAGGTTAGATACTAGATAGTGGAATACCTTGGTTTCTCCATAATTGGGGGGAATATACCTGATCTTCCCTTATCGGTTTCCAGATAGGCCTTTACGATGTGAAACCTTCCCTTTATGAGACACATCGCCCTGGGTTCGCCATCAGAGGAATCCTAACTCAACCATCTAGTGAAGCATAGTGTCTCCCTCTTAGGGACATACCCATTCATGATGTGAAACCTTCTCTTTATGAGACACACCTCCCTAGTTCCAATATCAATAGGAATTATAATCCACTCATCTAGTAAGCCTTCTAGGTTCTACCTCTTTGGGATCCACCTCCCCGATCTATCCCTATGGGATATCCTAATCATCCCCTCTTTCACCTTCCTCGTAGGACGTTAAACTCAAGGCCTTCCCCATTTTAACCATGGGATGCCTGAGGAAAACCACATAAGACATTCCTCTAGCATAAGATACCCCAAGATCGATATGGGATTCCTTAGGTTTCTATATACTTAAGAAGCCCTCTTATGATGAAGAATACATGTGACCAATGTTTCAACATACAAACATGACACTAATGGACAATGTGACTACTCTGTTGACCAATGGATACTACCCTGACTAGAACCTTTGGAATTTCCTTACAAAAGAATAATAATGAACCGAAATCCATAAAGAGATGGCACTAAGAATGAGTTTCATCAACAGAGTCCAAATATATAAAGGACACTTGGACAATGTGATTAATTATGTGGAGGAATCCATGGAAGGAGTAACTAACTTCCCATCATCCCATTTAAATCAAGGATATGAAATCAATAAATAAGTGATTAATGTTTCCTACCTTTAGAATGTATGAATATTGGGTACAATGTGTCTTTCATCCAGTGACACTGAGCCACATGCAGCCGACAAAAAGTGTGGGGGGTGATGTGCCCTGGTAGAAAGTACCTAAAATAATGACTATAAAAAATATAATTATTCCCTTTAAATGTTTTTGGGAGTCCAATGATGAAATATATTTTAATGTTTTCTCATTTACAATCTAGTATAGGTAATGTTTATGAAATTAGCATAGACTTTTATCTCATAGACATAACACGCTAACATACCTGGCATCGAGATACACACTCTTCCATATCACTTTACATTTTTTATTACTAGAAATAAAAATTTAAAACTCTACATATCATTAAATTTCAATGATGTATAGATTATGAAAAACTATAATCTTCATCTAATTTTTCATTCATCAATTTTGGTATTTAATGGACACATACTCAATTGACGAAACTTATCATTCCTTTACTCTCATGGTTGAACTTAGGAATAATTCTTTATTTATTTTCAAGTTCTTTATATTCCCTATATGTCTCACTTATCATTACATGTATATCTACATGGAAATTCATCAATGAAATATATGATATATCTTATTTAATTAAGAATTAATGTTTTTTCATCTACAAATCCATTAGTATTGAATATCTTACAATCTCCAACATGGAAAGACTAGAATGTTCCTTTAAACTCATAGAATAATACACCTTATTCACCTTCCCAATGAGGTTATGAGATGACCAGACATAATAATTAATCAATTTAAACCATTATCTCTTTTCCATCTTAAATTATTTATATTTATTACATAATTCAATCATTTATGATCTATACATATGACACACATTTCACCTTAAATACAATACCTACATATCATAAATTAATGGCTTACTACTTCCAACTCAAGATCATGATTTGGGAAATTTTTATCATCTATTTTCAAGTTTTTTGAGACATATAAAATCAACATATCATTCTTCATGATGAAACATCAATTTCCTTTTTTAATGGATCACTATATATCAAAAAACCATCCACATAGTTGAGTAGTGGGATAATAGGATCACTAACCCACCATATCTCTACCCCATTATATTTATATTCACATTCATTTATACATAAGAACATAACCCCCTTTTGAGTTATCATTGTGAGAATATTTGATAATTGTGAGAAATATCTTAAAAAGCCTCCACAATTTCCAACCAACCCTTAAAAACTACATATCATAGAAATGATGGTAAATATTGGACATTTATTAATAAATTAAATCATAAAAGGATAAATCAAGATGAACTCATGTGATATTATATGACCTGATATTGATACTTTTTGAAATCGAAGTTCACGGTTATTAAATATTGGATACATATTCTCCTTATTTATGGTATTAAACATAATTATCAAATGATATTCATGATCTTCTTTACTTATTTAATATGTAATAATATCTACTATAAATACTTCCAAATAATGATGAAGGTAGTCTATAAAGACTATTTATAAAATCCATCAAGAAAGAAGGGGAATTAGTAAGTCTAAATGTTATTACTATAAATTCATAAATCTCATACCGTATATGGAAGTATGTCTTATATATACCCAAATTCTTAATACTCAATTGATGGTATCCAAGAAAATTTCAAATCTTGTAAATTTATTTCGATGCTCATAACTTGATACAACAAATCATTGATATAGGGTAAATGATACATTTTCTTGATAGTGATCTTGTTATATTCCAGATAATCAGTGGAATGATGAATTGACTCATATTTGTTATTAAAAAAATGAATGGGTGTACCCCATGGTGAAAAACTACGGTGTATGAATCCCTTATAAATATTCTTCCAGAATTTTGTCTTCAATTCAAGAAACTCAAATGGTGTAATTCTATGAGGATTTTACAAAATAGGTCCAGCACATGGTATATGTTATATTAATAATTAACATCACAGTTTGGTGGTAGATTCAAAAAATATTATTTAAGTAAATAAAAAAACTATTGTACAATAGTTTCATCCTCAATATAGATTTTCTCTCCTACCATCTGAGATATATACACTTCTTAGAAAGAAATTAAGACCCACAATATTGATGTAATTTATATTGGATGTTTGTGGTCATATTAGAATCTATAAATGATAATAGGTTTATTAATCATGTGAAATGTTACATCCCTTACATAGTAACTAATATGTTATTCATTTAAAATAATCCAGTAAATTCCTTAAATTGCATCTAATTCAACTAATTGGAGAATCAAAATATTTTGTAGAAGTACCTTCCCACAAAATTGAATTTGAGAAGAATTATAGACATGATATGTTGCCATCACACTATTAATATTTTTCACAACTAATTCAAACTATAATAATTGAGGTGGTAATATGATACCCTTATAAAATTAAAATAATATAAATGTTTTGTAATTTCCAAAATAAAATAATATGTTATCTTTTCTAGATTATGTGATAAGTGTACCTTTCACCATCTCATTTTAATAACCCACTTTAGAAGTCTAGACGGAATAACATTTCCCATTTCCTTTCATCCTATGAGGTTATTGATGTTGATCATCATTTAAAACATCAGATATGGGCCCTGTTGGGTATAATCTCATACTCATTTCTCTTGAAGCATTGGAGCATTTGTTGTTCATTATTTCTCATCTTCAATTTCCCCATCGTATCAACTAGTTTCTTCATCACCTTTAGACATTCACAGTCTTTATAACCCACATTTCCATAGTTAACACACCACCTGATTCCATTAAATAAGTTATCAAGAGGTTTATTCACCCATTTATTGAATATAGATGGATATATTTTGTTTCCACTATGTGATTCATTCATGTTTTAATGGAACTCTATATTACATTTCTTATCAAAACCATGGGAATGAAAAAATCCTCAATATATGTTTCTACCATGAGATTAAATCAAACAATTTATTCATATATAATAAATATCCTTATATGAAAACCTTCCTGATAAATTGTTTTATAATACCAATGAATGAATCTCTTTTTCGGGCTGATGATTAACCCCGAAAAATCCATGAAATTATTGTAAAATGTTCCTCATATGTGCTAAATGATCCATCATCCTTCTACTCGAGCTCAAGGATTTAGTTCTCATTTTTTCTATTAGAAATAAGATAGAAGTAATTAAAAAATAATATCCACTCAAATTCATACCATTCCATCATTTTTATTTCTTCCCATTTCCTCATATTATTAATAAAATTCAAAAATTGATATACTCAACCTTACAAATGATAAAGGGCTAGGAAAGATTATTATTTTTCTAAAATCCTGAGAATATAAAATATTTTATTGATGGTTCTTTTCCATCACTCCAACGCTATTATATTTAAATACCCAATAAATTAAAATATATCTTTCCTCATGAATTACTCAATGGTACATTGTTCCCCAATTTCATTGTTTAAATGATCTACATGATTCATGGACTATGATAGTTGTGTGAGTATTGAAATAAAATTCTACCTTCCATATCCCATAAACATAGGTTTTCATAAGGACAATCATTTCTTTGTCCAAAACATTCAATATGAATTTTTTTTCTTCAGGTTCTATCCATTAAGAAATGTAAAAGTACTATTTGAGAAACAATATTTGTAGTCATAAACCACATAATCTATATTCTACCAAATAATTAGGATGTTATATAATAATTATACATATTCTTAAGGTTTTCATAAAATTTAACTAATACAAATATGAAACTATTAATAAAACCCCATTTTAATATCATCTATAGTGAACCATACTTTTCATATATAGATATTATTTCATTTTAGATTAATATTCAGTATATAACAATATAATCCCTCCTAGTACTATAACAGTTTATTATATTTGTACAATAGTGTCATGAAAATATTATTTAACTATAATATTCAATATATCTTTAAATTTTCAATTTGTACCTTTCTTGACACACCCCACTTAAAATCATTATTCATAACCTGTGGAAGAAAAAAATAAAAAATGGGGAGCTTAGATGCTCAATATGGTTATACTTGGGTGTTATTAATAAATGATAATAAGTAAGAATAATATATTAATAAGGATATAATTTCATGTTTATAACTCAATATGTTCATACCAATCCTATAAGGGTTCAAAATTTGGGGACTTGCCATAAAAATTCATCAATTTAAAATACATGAATCAAAAGAAATTTTAATCATCATAATTCAACCATGAACCATTTATTCTATAACACCCTAGACATTTTATGGTATGTTTCTCTTTAATACTTTCAATTCATTAGATATCCTATATTGCATGAAGCACTGATTCTATGTGATACAACACTTGGTTATTATAGGATATTGTCATAACCTAGTCATTAAACTTAAATTTTCCACTTCTGTGTTTTGAATATCAAAAAACAGACATACATGATTATGATTAGGGTAATATTTAGAGTCTAATAGAATCAAGTTAATTTTAGGTGAATATTAACTTACCCTTATGAATAATAACATACCCTTATGAATAGTAACTTACCCTTATGAATACTAATACAACCCTTATAAATTGTAACCCTACCCATAAAAGTGTAAATAAAATTTCGGCACCAAAAAATGAAGATGAATATTTTAAGTGTTGGTGTTTTTTGATTAAATGAAGATATTAATGAAAAATTAAATTTCTCATATTTATAAAATTATTTTTGAAAAAATAGAGTTCATTTTTGGATTCTACACATTGAAAAATGGTTAGGGTAAATTTTTGAGATTTTTCTAAAATACATGATTTTTTTGTGAATAGTAAAATACATTAATTTATGTATAAATACATTATAATTTAAATCCACTATTCCAAACATCATGAGTGATGTAATAACCTAAATCTCAAACTCACATACACTTATTACTATTTTAGGTCGTGGAATCTTCACTATTGCTTGTTATAGGGTAAAATTATAAACTAATGGTTAAAATATTAAGAAATCCCTCCTCCTATCCACTATATAAAACACCTCTCACCCCCTATTCCTCCCACACCACTCAAGATTATACCCTTGCCTAAGTTATACCAAATACACTTCCCAAACCTCTTTTCTTTTTTCTTTCAACTTCTTTTACAAGTTACATTCTTTTTTTTCTCTCCCCTCACCTCCCCATGTCCAAAATCTATGATAATTATATTACCTTACATGAAATGGAATTTTTTTTATTCTAATGGAATATTTCATCATCATCTCTATTTCCCCCTTCCCTTACATGAAAATGAAAATATCGTCTAAGATGTGTTAATTTATCACATTCAAGGATGACAGGTTTTCAATTTCTATTACTATCTTCAAGACTGTTCATGATACATTTTTAATTGTTGAACCATATCATAATATATGTATTTTACCTTACTCAATGTTTTGGAATCTTTACACACTAATAATATATAATAATAATAATAATACAAAACAAGTTGATTTTTCACACAACTGGAAAGTTAATCCAAGCAATTATCATTAACATTTAACTAATTATTCATCCTCATGGTATATAACCCAAAATAGTTATAAGATAATTTGTATCTACCTAATAATATATATTATAAATTCTATATGTTTAACCACATTTCAAAAGATCTTCCATTCATGAATACAAGTAAATCGATCATGAAAATCAAGGAAAAAATGATTCCAAAACAATAAAATCAAACTTCTTAAACCCATAAAAAAGGCTATAAATGAACCTAATAATGTTATACTAAATAAATTAAATGTAGATAAGGTTATATAATTATTAATTAATGAAGCTAAATTTTATTATTTCAGACATTAAGATCAATTGATAACACATTCGGGCATAATGTAATGGGTTTCTCATCTCACTTTTATTTCCGTGATATTTCCATTGTTTGCCACTTATTTATTGTATGTGGGGTATGATTACTACAATTTTATTTATAATATAATGATTTTATTTATATTCATGGTATTTAGTGATTCACTTGATTATTATTAACTCTATTTATTATAATGTTGTAAGGGAATTTTTTCGGTTTCCATTTCATTGTGATTTACTTGGTATTGTGCACCTAATCATTCTTATGTAGTGTACCTACTTCCCTATTGAGATAATTTTTCCTATGAAATTGTAAATATATTATATATCCATATTTTGGTTTAATGGATATGATTATTATCTTAAGTCATATGCCCTTTTTCATATAGTGTATATTTAGAATATTGTTTTAACTATGGAAATATTGATGAATCTGTATCCTCTACTCTATACGAATAATGAGAAGGAGTATTTTAGTTGTATTAAATCTATGTATAAAGAATGATTTGTACTTTAAGTGATTTTTGGGTCCCATTATAACCCCTCTATGCATCAACAAGTCTCCTGAGACAAATAAGTTGGCGACAAACCCTTCAAGTTTATTTGCAAAAACAGAATCAGATGGGTATCTACCCATAGACTTAAACTGTTTCGGTGGTATAGTGGTATCGTGATCCTGATACATGACATCAAATCAATAATCATTCTCTTTATTCATTTTCAGTTATTACTATCAATTAGTTTTTCACTATGAAAAAATATTTTATTCTCAGATTATTAATTGAATTTGTTTTTCATTTATTCACTAGGCCATATTGACTATGCCAATTTTATTATTATTCAATTATTGTTGATTTGTGATTCCTCTATTTGTAACCCTTACTGATCATTTTAACTCTCCCATTTCATTTTTTTACCTTCAATAGGTTATGAAGAGGATACCCTTTTTTGAGTTCTCACGGATGTCATTTATTAGTTATTTTTTGTATTGTATTTTGTTACTTTCCCAATGTAATACGAGTTACCTGTATATATCTAGTTTCTTCAAGAATAATAAATAGATCATTCCTTCAGGATTTTATTCCTTTTAATCTTTCTAATTCAATAATTAATGCACTATCTCTGGGATTCTGAGGTTAGGGTGTTACAGTTGGTATCAGAGGAAGATTAGTAGAAACCTTGGAAACTATATTTAGGAAGCATAGTTTAGAGGATAAAACCCTAAGTTATACATTGAGGATAATCATATAAGAGAATCTTGTAATTTTGGTGAAGTATATATTATGTTGGTCTTCCTATAAAATACATCTCTGTCTTAATACTATAAGTGGACATGGTTCTGGAATAGATGTACCTAGGAGTAACAACTTTGAAAAAGATTTTTGGCCATGACCTAGGGTATCCTGGTACATGAAAACGGGCATTACTGTGCACCTGTTTTGACACTCCCAGGGGATATTCTTAGGATAATTCAAATTTTCTTTACAAACCATTATAAAGGATTTAAAATTAAATAGAAACAATTTTTATGATTATGAGATTAGTCATGAAAAATTTTCCAAATTATGTTAAGTGTTTTCTAGTTTGAAATTATGAATTATGACCTAATTTATTATACATCATTATTTATTGATGGTATTAATGGATGAAGGGGATCAATACCTACACAAAATTTATAGATTTCCCCACTGATCAAGTTAACAAATTCAGTGTTGGGGCAGATTAGATCGTGACCATTTTGGTTAACTTACTCAGGATATGATGAATAACATTACTACACCTATATTGGATCGTTTCATGTAGTTGAAGCCCCCATATTTTAGTGGGACAACTAATCTGGTTGTAGCTGATTAGTGGATCAATTCCCATGAAAAGATATTACTAGCATTAAGATGCAATGAAAATTAAAAGATAGTACTGTAAGTATATTTCCTTAAGGGTGATGTTGTTTAATAGTAGTTCTGGATCTAGAATACCACAGAGGAAGAAGAAATAGTATATATGGAATGGATAACTTTTAAGGAAATATTCTTCAACAAATATTTCCCTCATGATCAAAAAACTTAAATAAAGAAGAAAATCCAAAGCCTAAAGTAAACGGAAGAAGAGGCTATTACAGAGTATGAGTCTACCATAACAAGATTAGCTAGGTATGCTATAGATTATGAATGTTATTCAGAAGACAAGATTGATCATTTAATTAAAAGTATTGAACTAATCCTTCAAAGGGAACTGGCCTCTTAAACATTTTCATCATATGATGAAATTGTATTACATTCCATAAAAATAGAGAAGGAGTTTTTTAGATCAAATTTGTTCAAGGGAAATCAAGATAATATGAGGCATTATAATAAACATGGAAAAGATGATTCACTAATAAATAAGAAGGGAATGAAGAAATTTCCATTATGTGAGAAATATGGAAAGAATCATCCAAGGAAATTCGTGAAAGAAATATGAGTTTTCTATAAGTAGGGAGAAAACGGTCATCGATCAAGTGAATGTAAAAGGAAAAGACTAGTCAATGATTTTCAATGCTATAATTTTAGAGATATGGGATACTCCGCAACTGAGTGTCCAAAGCTCCATAGAAACATTCCTCATAAAAGGCCACAAGAGGAAGGGAATGCTTATGTTATTACAATAACAGAGGTTGAAGTTCTTAATGATGTGGTGGTAGGTACTTTAATTATTTCCTAAAACATTGCCAATGCTTTATTTGTTTATGGATCATATCCTTAATTTATATCTTCCCACATTGCCAAGAAAATGATACATGTCCAATTTGATTTAATAAAGGAGTTTTTAGTCAAAACTCCTAGGGGATGTATCATTGCAACAAATATTTGTCGATCAATACCCATCATGACACATAAAAATTATTTAGTTTCTAACAATTTCATCATATTAATGATTGAGTTTGATATAATTATCGATATTAATTGGATTTAAAATTTTGATTCAGAGATCTTTGGAAAAAATAAGGAAGTTACAATTATTTAGAATGGTGTAGAATCCCTTGTTTTAGAGAAGAAACCTCACCATCTGACTCTTATCTACATCCACCCCTAATAGTTCTACTGAATACAATTCTTAGAGAGGAATAGAACACAATATCTATGGGTGAGGAAAGAAATATTCAAATTCAAGAGATACCCATTGTGAAAGAAAACATTGATGTGTTTCTATAGTTTTTACTTGGACATCCTCGATAGCAGGAAGTTGAGTTATCTATTTATTTAATTCTTGGTGTAAGACCTATATCAAAAACTACCTATTGAATGTCCATTGTGGAATTATTAGATCTCCATAACCAACTAGAGTAATTTAGTGAAAAAGGATTTATTCGACCTAGTGTTTCTCCATGGGGAGACCTTGTCCTCTTTGTCAATAAGAAAGATGGATCCATGAAGCTATGCATTGATTATTGTTAAATCAATGATATTACAATAAAGAACAAGTATCATCTACCACGCATTGATGACTTATTTGATCAACTTCATGGAGACTTATAATTTTTTAAAGATTAGCCTTTGATATGGATATCATCAACTGTGTGTGAGGAAGGAAGATATTCCAAAGACAAAATTTCGAACCAGGTATGGGAATTATGAGTTTACAATAATTCCTATTGGACTGACTAATGCATCCTCTATTTTAATAGATATAATTAATAGAGATTTCAAGGAATATCTTGATTAATTTTTTTTCGTGTTTATTGATTATATCTTAGTATACTTTAAAGGCTACGAAGACCATGAGAATCATTTCTAGATTATTTTGAAAACTTTTAGAATAAATGAATTATATTGGAAGTTTAGAAAGTGTGAATTTTGGATTCAATCAATTTCGTTTCTTGACCAAAATTTTTCTCTAAGGAGGGAATCTTAGTTGATGTGCATAGACAAAGGCAATCCAATAATGGCTCACATGAATAAACATAATTGAGGTACATAGTTTTATTGCATTAGCATGTTACTATTGGTGTTTCATTTAGAATTTAGCCTGACTGGATAACTCGTTAACCAAGCACTCTTGTATAGGTATTAAGTTTGTATAGATGAAAGAATATACAGAAATATTTGAGTAACTGAAAAGAATATTTTTCAATGCTCTAATTTTTACTCTTCCATCTGGAAATGATGGATTTTTTATATACAATGATGCATCGAATATTGGAATGGGTTGTGTAATTATGCAAAATGATAAAGGTATTTCTTATGCATCAAGTCAATTGAATACTAAAGAAAAAAATTACCCAACCCTTGATCTTGAGTGAGCATCCATAATTGTTGCTCTGAAAATATAGAGACATTATCTCTATAGTGAAAGATGTGAGATATATATGGATCACAAGATTTTGAAATAAATTTTACATATAAATAAATCAACATGAGGAAAAAGATATGGCTCTAGTTACTCAAAGACTATGATTTTTCAATACACTTCCATCCAAGAAAAGAAAATAAGGTGGAAGATGCATTAAGAAGCAAATATCATGGACTTCTGGCCCAAATGGGGATTGAAAGAGATCCTATATTTATAGATCAACTAAAGATGGATATGGGAATTATTAAGGAAGGGGAAACATCTTTAATATTTCAAATGATTGTTAAACCATCTTTACTAGAGAAGATAAAAATCTCTAAATCTTATTATTAAAATATACAAAAGAAAATTATGGATGTTAAGGATGGAATATTGGAAGACATCATGTATGAAGATGGTGTTATAAAATTTGGGAATAAGTTATGCGTTCCATTAGTACCTAAGCCAAAAGGGGAACTATTAGACAATTATCATAGCTCAAATTTATCTATACACCCTAGTATCACTATGATGTATATATATATCTAAAGGAATATTCTTGTTGGGTAACATAAAGTAAGAAATTTCTGACTATGTGTCAAGGTGTCTCGTTTTTCAAAAAGTGAAGGCTAAGAGACAACATCCTAGTTGGGTCATGCAGCCTTTACCTATTCCTATGTGAAAGTGGGATGGCATTATGATGGATTTTTTCATAGGAATACAAAGGAAACCTAAAAGGAATGATGAAATATGGATAATTGTTGATCGTCTCCAAAAATCAGCAAATTTCCTTAATGTAAGATACAGTTTGTCACTGGAGATCCTGGAAAGAATTTATATTAATGAATTTTTATGACTTCATGGTGCACCTATATCAATTTTTTTCCAACCAAGATCCCGGATTTACATCAAAATTCTATAAAATTATCTTGAAGGCTTTGGATACTAAGCTTTATATGAGTTATTTTTATCACCCCAAACAGATGAACAGTCTGAAAGGACTATTAAAATAGTAGAAGACATGTTGAGATCATGCTCTCTTGACTTTAAAGGTATGTGGGATCAATACATGCCTTTGGTGTAATTTTCCAACAATAATATTTTTCATTATAGCATTCAAATGGTTCCATATGAAGCATTATATGGTAAGATTTTTTGAACTTCAACATGTGGGGATGAAGTTGGTGAGAGGAAACTAATAGGACCAAAACTTATCAGAGAGACAATTGAAAAGGTATAGAAAATTCAGGCCCATATTAAAGTATCCCAAAGTAGGTAAAATAATTATATTGAAAACTGAATAAAGGATTTGGAATTTCAAGTAAGAGATCATGTCTTTCTAAAAGTAACTTCGTGGAAGGGTGTCTTGTAGTTCTATGAGAAAGGGAAACTGATCCCTAGGTATATCGAACTATTTGAAATCCTAGAAAATATCATAGCTATAGCTTACCATTTAGTAATGCCACTAAGTCTCTCCAAATATCATAAGGTTTTCCATGTTTCATTGTTAAATTAATACATGCCAAACCTAACACATGTACTCACCTATGAAGAAATAGATCTTCAACCTGATTTTTCTTACTATGAAGGGCCTATCGAGACTTTTGATGCTATAGAGAAAGTATTGATAAATCGGATGAATCATCGGGTAAAGGTTCGTTGGAGAAACCATAAGATATAGGAATAAATGTGGGAACCTGAGTATGTAATGTATAAGAACAACCCACATATTTTTAAAGGGCTTTAATTTCAAGGATGAAATTTCATAAGCTGGAAAGAATATAAAACCCCAAACATTTTATGGTATGTTTCTCTTAAATACATTCAATTCATTATATAGATTATATTACATGATTCACTAAGTTTATATGATAAAAACATGGTTATTATAGGAGATAGTCATAACCTGGCCATTAAACTTATATTTGTCACTTATTTATTTTGAATTTTGAAAAACAGACATACATGGTTGCGATCCAGGTGATATTTGGAGTCTGATAGAATCAAGATAATTTTTGGTGAATGGTAACTTACCATTATTAATAGTCACATACCCTTATTAATAGTAAATTACACTTATTAATAGTAATATGACCCTTATGAATTATAACCTTTCCCATGAAAGTGTAAATAAAATTTTGGCACCTTAAAAATGAAGATGAATATTTTAAGAGTTGGAATTTTTCAATTAAATAATGATTTTAATTAAAAATTCAATTTATCATATTTAGAAAATTACTTTTGAAAATTGGAGTTCAATTTTGGATTCTAAACATCGAAAAATGGTTGGGGAGAATTTTTTAGGTTTTTCTGAAATACTTGAATGTTTCATGAATAGTAAAATACATTAATTTACTGTATAAATATATTATAATTTAAATCCACTCTTCCTAACATCATCCATGATGTAAGAACCCAAATCTCAAACTCATGTGAACTTATTACTATTCTATCTAATGTAATACTCACTATTTCTTATCTTAGGGTAAAATAATAAACTAATAATTAAAATATTAAGAAAACCCTCCTCCCCTCCACTATATAAACCACCTGTCACCGACTATTCCTATCACACCACTTGAGATTTGAGACTTGCCTATGTTTTTACAAATACACTTCCCAAACCATACCCCCATGTTCAGGACCTTCTGGTCTAACCAAAAGGCTATAAAAAAGTCTTTAAGGAGATTCTCAAGGAGGAGTACTCAATAGGTGAACCTATCTTACTTTTTCTTTATACTTATTTTACATGTTCCATTATTTTTTTATTATACCCTCACCTACCCACATAAAAAATCTATGATGATTCTAGTATATAACATGAACTAGAATTTTATTATGATAATGGAATATTTCATCATAATCTCTCTTTTTCCCCTCCTCTTACACTAAAATGAAAATACCGTCTGAGATGTGTTAATTTATCACATTCAAGGATGAGGGGTTTTTAATTTATATAACTATCTTCAATACTATTCATGAAAACTTTTTAATGGTTTAACCATATCATAATATATGTATTTTAATTTATTCAATGTTATTTAATCCTTACATACTCATAATATAAAATAATAATATAAAACATTGTCGTTATGCACAAAACTACCAAGATAATCCAAGCGTTTATCATTAACATTTAACTAATGAATCATCCTATGGGTATATAACCCAAAATCATTATAAGATCATTTATTTATATTTAATGTCACTAATAATATTTATTAAAAATTCTGTATGTTTAACCACATTTCAAACGAACTTCCATTCATGAATACAGGTTAACCAATGATGAAAAGCAAATAAGAAAATGCTTCCAAAACAATAAAATTAAACCTATTAAACCCACAAAAAGGACATGAATTAACCTAATAAGGTTATAATAAATTAATAAATTGTGTTTTAGTTATGTAATTATTAATTAATGAAGATAAATTTGATTATTCAGGTCATTAAGATCAATCGAGAACACATTCTGGCATAAGGTAAGGTGTTTCTCATATCACTTTTATTTATGTGATATTTCCATTGTTCACCACTTATTTATTATATGTGTTGTATGTTTGCTTACATTTTATATATAATATCATGATTATTTTTATATTCATGGTATTTAGTGATTCACTTGATGATTATTAACTCCGTTGATTACAATTTTGAAAGGGACTTTGTTTCAGTTTCCATTTCATTGTGATTTACTTGGTATTGTGCACCTAATCGATCTTATGTGGTGTAAATACTACCCCTTTGGGATAATTTTTTATTTTAAATAGTAAATATTTTATATATACATATCATGGTTTCAATTATATGATTATTTTCTTAATCTGTATACCCTTTTAAAGACGTTGTTTATTTAGAATGTTGTTTTAACTATAGAAATATTAGTCAATCTTTATCCTCTACTCTATATGGATATTGAGAATCCATATTGTAATTGTATTAAATTTATTTATAAATAATGATTTAGAATTTCAATGATGTTTATATCCCATCGATTCATTGATTGTTCTCATGAGACAAATTAGTTGGTGACAAACCCTTCGAGTTTGTTTCCAAAACAAAATCAGACAGGTATCTACACACACACTTAAACTGTTTCAGTGGTATAGTGGTGTCATGTTCCATATACATGACATCCAATCAATAATAATCTTCTTTATTCATTTTCAAATATTATTATCCATGAGTTTTTCACTTTGAAAAAATCTATGGATGCAGTTTTATTCTCATTTTATTAATGGGGTGTGTTTTTAATTTATTCACCAAACCATATTGACTATGCCAATTTGATTATGATTCAATTATTTTGTATTCATTATTCTTCTATTTGTAACTATTACTATGCATTCGAACACACCTATTTCTATTTTTTTACCTTCAATAGGTTATAAAAAGGAGACTATTTATTGAGTTCTTATGGATGCAGTTTATTATTTTTCAATATGTATTATATTTTGTTACCCTTCCAAGTCTAAAATGAGTTACATGTATGAATCTACTTTATTCAAGACTACTAAACAGATATTTCCTTCAGTATTTCATTCCTTTTAATCATTCTAATGTAATAAGTAGTGCACTGGCTCCGGGTTTTTGGGGGGGTTGTTACAGTTCTGATATTATTCATGTCAAAAATTTATGGCAACTTCATATGTATAGAAAATGTTTTATATATCAAAGTTAAATTCCAAGACTATAAAATCCTATTTTATCTATAATCAAATCATGTTTTCCGTATAAAAAAATTAGCAATCACCACATGTTTCCCATAGTGGATCGAGCTTCCTTACCCATTTTCTATAGTGGATTAAGAAAAACAAATCACATCCCATAATTATCTCACTTGAAAAAAAAATCCAAATGCATTAATGGGAAATATAACTAAAGGACCAACCATAAAATAAATAAAACCACACACATTTATTACAAAACATCATAAATCATTCATCATATCATTCTATCATTCTATCGTAACTCGTGTAAGTAAAATGGGTTTCATAAACATTTGATATATTCATCAAAACATATCCTTTTGAAAATAAATTTGTTTCATAAAAATCACATAATTATAATGATAAAAAATTATGAGAAAGAAAAAGGATGATATCATTATATAATATCCAAGATAAATAATTTTTAATATCAATGGGTGTTATGATAATTAAAATTCTTTTAAAAGATCATTGTAATATTTCATGAGAAAAAACATTTCGTTTTTAAATAACATATATAAAATCCATATTTTACTAATATTTTAATGATTTTTTTATTGAAAACGGAAATATAAACATCTAAATTAATATTTAAATCATTGAGTGGTAATTATGATAGAAATTCATTTCATGGGGTGATGTTAAAATAATGATTCCTTTTACTTTTTCTATAAACGTAAAAGTACCTCATTTAGATAATAATAATAACATTCCATTTATTTTTTTTTAAATAAATAATAAATAAATAATCATTTGATAATATTGTAAACAATTATTATTATTTTAAAGAAAATTGTATAATTGAATAAAAATATTCCCAACCGAATAATAAAACATCATACAATTTTCATAAAATTGTTCTTCTAGTATCTTGATGAATTAATGTAATAAAAATGAAAGTAAAACATGTAATATACATATATAAAAAATAAAATAAATAATCAAATGTATTTATTAGATAATGATAACATGATTTTCTCAACGGAAATTCAAAAAAGGCAAATCTAGATTAAAATTGGATTGAGACATAAATACCTAACATCGTGAATCATCACACATCATATGTGGTATAACCATCTACATAATTAATATAAATTTATTATAAATATATTCCAAAACCATACATTATTTAATAGTAACATCTTATCACCCATTTATGAAAAAAAATTATTCTAATAAAAATTCCGGGTGTAAAATATTTTATTTTTCATGCATGTTTCCATTCAATAGTCTCAGTACATAAACATTAATGATAATCCCATCATACCCATAATGTTGATAATGGTAATAATATTATATATTTTTATTATATAAAAATATATTCATTTAAATAATGAATATTCAAAAAATGAATTACACTGTTCCTAGAGATGGTAGGGCGAACGTGTGAATGATTTTTTTTCACTTTTTGATATATGGAATGGAATAATGTTAAACAATAATTCATATTTATAGAATTGTTATTATATAATTATATATCATTTATATTCATTATATGTATCCATGTTACCATCCATGTAAAGTGTAAGTGAAAAACAATTCACAAATCTTCATGGAGGTGGTAGTCCACACGTATGCACGAGTGACATTATCAATTTCCAATGGATGGGAAGAAGTTGTGTAATTGTTGTTATAAAACATAATATGAATTAATAATATTTAATTTATAGAATTCATTATTTTTTTGGATACCATGAATTTATAAATGGTATAAGAAGAAATTAAATCTAAAATAATCAGTTTAGAGTAATACCTCTTCCTTGTGAAACCTCTTTTAGATTACATGTTATACTTTGAAAGGATTGTATATTAGAATAAACATAAGATATAGTATCTAGGGAATTAACCTATGAGCGTATTATGTTTGGTAGTTTCTAAGATAAAGGGATAAATATGTTTGTTGAAAAGAGGAGAGGGGGAACCTTTTTATAAGTTAGGGGATCGACACACATGGAATTACATAAAGTATTATTTAATATAATTATTTTTTATTAAAAAATTATTCAAATTTGATATAATCATAATATAAGATATGAATTATTCTAAAACCCCAAATATAATCAAATTTTCAAAATTTTGGGTTATTTTTTTACCCTTATCCTTTTTGTATCCCTTTGTTAAATATTTTCAAAAACTACCGTGATATCTATACATTTTACTCCATAGGGGTCAATAAAGTTACCAAAGATTGAAATTGAATCAAAAATGGAACATCGTTTATATTTTAAACCATATACCATTTATTAAGATGAATTCCTGATTTGTTTTTGAATTTTATAACATTTAATAAAATATTGTTTATTATTAATGTCATTTTGGGAACTGCTCAATTAATTTAACATTTAAAACAACATTACAACAAAGGAATTAAAATATAAATCATTAAAAATTAATAATATGTTATATTTATCTATTAATTTTATGGGATATGATACCATACTCAAACCAACATTACTTTAGAGTTTTTAAAATCATTTAGTACATTTTCTTACTACTTAAAGAAGAACTATGTTACTATAATGTAAGAATTTGCATCAAGAATTTCACTACTAAAAATATAAAATAAATTAATATTATAATGTATAATTAATTAATATTTTAAATATCCATTTATAACTTAAAATAATTATTTTTACCCCTTTAAAATTATTATAGTAATTAAAAGATAGAGACTATCATTTTTTACATTATCTTACACAAAAAAATTATAAATTTCAATGTCAAAGTTTAATGGAAAAAAATGTAATTATTTTAAAAGATAGGATGATTATGGGAGAAGTATACTCATCAAATGAAATAATTTAATTTTTTCTAAGAATTTGAATCCTTTCAATAATAATTTTAAACAAAATTTACCCTTTTTACCTTTACCATGGTCACCAAAATTTATTATTGAAAATATTGAAATTGAGAAAAAATAAAATAGACATATTTACCAAATTGTGACCTCATGATTTCATATATGAATAAATTTTTATAATTAAAATTTTTTAAATGATAGATGTTAATTTATGTTTTAAAAAGAAATATTGTGAAATCTTAATTATTCAAAAAAAATTCTTTTTTTATGTATAAAATTATTTTTATTCCAAATTAAATAATAATATTGATTAAAATTAACATAATTTTATTATTTATTACATGATATAACTATTTTAAATTAGAATCCATTTTTTTAAAATAATTTCATATATTTAAATGTTTGAAATTAAAATAATTTTTCAATAAATAACTATAAATTTATAATTCATAAGAAAATTTATCTTTCTATAAAAATATAAAAAACCATTATAATATATTTTTTACATTAGGATTTATAAAATGAAGTTAATTTTTTGAAAAAAAATCATTACCATATTTTCTCACAAAAATCAATAAAAACTATATTTAGGGAGAAAATTATTTTACAATCATTTAAGGACATTACCAAAAATTAAATATGTATTTATCAATATATTTTTATTGTTTAAAAAGTTATACTTTTATTTAATAATTTTATATTCCCATTAAATCCACCAACCTAACTCTATTATATAATGGTATAATATATTATAGATAATTTAGACATGAGTTTTTATGTAATTAAAGCTATGAAATATAATTAAATTTATTTGAAGAATAATATTTCAAAAAATATCATGGTGTTTTAAGTATTCTTATGTGGTTTTGTTGAGATAAAAGTATGAAACCATTAAATAGTTTAGAGAACTTCAGAATAAAGTACATTAGCATCTAGGAAAATTTATTAATATTTTATTATCATATTAGTATAGTGAATACTTGATCTATAAATTCATTGGGCATGTATAAAATTGTGGAATTATTACAAAACTCCCTTCTATAAGAACACCATAATATAATATTGTGTATGGAAGGGGAAATTATCCAATATTATACTTCTTTTTCAAATATGAGTTTTTGTTTCTTTTTTATTTTATTTTAGAGTTATTCTCTATAGAATACTATATTACTACTAAACTTTTTCCCAACTTAATAAGTCATAAAAAATCATTTGGTATATTTTAGGGAAGTTTTACTAATTTTTATGTGATTATTTGGGAGTTTGGATCATACTTATAAAGTTTTTGTTCTAAATAAAATGACCCTTATTCTAGAAAAATCTTAATTTTTGGTTATCCTAAGGAAACATAGTGGCTCCATATCTATACCCCTACTTCACATAATATGTTTGTTGTAAAATTTTATATATTAATATAAATTTATTATATTAATCCCAATATAATTGGATGTAATTTTAAACTTAAGAAAGTTCTGGAAAATTAAACATAAATTGTTCATGGGTTGGAAGTTATGTCATTTTCATAAATATTTAAAGAAAAACATTGGAAGTTCTTATATTATATGTGCATGATATGGAAAATGATTATTTTTTAATGTTTTTATGATGTGACCCAACAATATACATATTATAAATTAAGAGGTATGATTCCATGTAATGGGAAAGTTTTGAAAAATATTAAATTTCCTCTCTGTACAGTAATATTGTTGGGGAAGTAGTTAATGAATTTAATGGGGGAGACCAATAAGATGTAAGTCAGTATTTTAAAAAAACTTATTTGGATGATAAATGTATATATATAATTCATCCCTAGAGGGATGTGTTATAGAAAAATATTCAATTTTTTTATGCAGAAACATTTTCACCTTCAATGTTTATATTTTCTATTTGGATATTTCTTAACACAATCTAGCATTTTGACTACAATATATATAAATTTGGTGTAAAAACGTCATTCCATAATTTATATATAGACATGGGATAGTATATGAAATAACCCAATAGTTTTGAAGTTTCAAATGGTTATTCTAATGTATATAACTTGGAACATCCTATTTATGGATTAGTGAATGATTTTTTTAGTAGGAATATCTAGTTTAATTATTTAATCTAATATTTTATTTTCATCAATACAGTAGATGATTCTGAAACATATATAAAAACTATTTTAAGTGTGGTAGTATTGCTAATATTATATATGGATGGAATAATTCTTATTAAAAATTGTGTTCGTATAATATATTCTATACTGAATTTTTAGGAAAATACTTATCCATGAAAGATAAATAAGATGAGCTTATAAACTAGGTAATAATATATATTTAGATCCATATAAGGGTATATTTTCACATAGTCAGGGCATATAAAATTGAGATGTAATAAAATGGTTTAATTTGTAGAACTCAAAAAAATTACCATTTTTTCTAAGAATTAATGTTAAGATTATTTTGGATCCTAATAAAGAGATAGAAAGGATTCATATCACCCAATATTTCTCCTCTATAGTCTCTTTTATATATAACTTTTCTTAATAAATTTGTTGTCACTAATTCTTTTAACATGACCCATATATCCCAAAAAATTCCTAGTGAGAGAATGTGTATTACTATAAAATATGTTGGTCTTCAAAGGAACTATGATTTTTATATTAGTATTTAGAGGAGAGGGTGATCTATAAATAAGGGGTGATACTGATTCTAGTTTCTAATCTAATACTGATTATAAAAGATCTCTATGTAGATCCATTTTTTTGGATAATTATGGTAGATATCAACTAGAAGAGTTCCATATAAACAATGATAGTGGAATAAAAAAATAAGTAGAGTATATTCATTTTTGAGATGGTATAAATATATATTTATACCATAAATACATACTAAACATTTATAGATTAATTTATCTCTATTATGACAATAATGGAAATATTAATCATCCACGAATCCCCAATCTCACAAAATGACATGATATGAATCTTGTTTTGGACTATATTTATTTTTAATATGTTGATTTGTGTTTTGTAAAGGAAATTACAATGTTCATGAGGTTGTGACATAGACTTTATTTAATTAAATACTAAATAAAAATAATCACAATTTATATGTGATGATTTTTTAACATATTTTATTAGTGATATGATAGGTGCTCATGGATCTAAGATAATTAAATACAATAGGGCCAAAAAACATGTTATTAAGAATATCATGAATTAGAAGTTATTGAAGAATTTTAATGAGGAATGAATGAATGTAAAATGAAATAAAGTAATTATGTAACCACTCATAGTGTTTGTTCTTAACATTATAAAAACAAAATGTGGATATTCCTTAGTTTTTGTTTTGACTAGTTTTAGAAAGATCAAATATGGGTAAAAATGATCTGATTTTATTTAATTCTTATTTTGAATTATTTATTTGGAGATAGAGTTCTTATTAAAAAGATAATGATTTTAAAGTACTCTTATAATATTTTTTTTGTTTATAAGAGATTTTATCTATACATAATAGATAGTGGGTAGTGAGTATGTTATTTCACATGTTTAAGATCGTTAAGATGTAATGAACCAATATTTCACAATATATTCTCCATAAAAGGATATATTAAATAGAAATGTTCACACACAATACAAAACAAAAAAATAAAACCATGACACATTTCTGAATATTAATTACAACCATTGAAACATATCCTTTAAATTATATTTTATAAACTGAAGTAACAATATAAAAAACAATAATGAATGTGGGATGAAAAGAAATTTGTAAGTGGAAGTTATCCTTATGAATCCCATTTTTGTAAGCTCCAATGGAAGGTATAATCAAGGAGGTTTTCCTTATACCATAATCAATCCAAACTTGATCAATACTTGTTTGAACAAAACCATATATATGAGAATTTCATACTCATATAGATTAACCCAAGTTATATTCTTGTATAACCATAACAAAAAAATAAAACTAAAGAATATATAAAGTATAATTATTACATGGATATCATAAGAAGTTATGTTAGTTGAAATTATGATTTTATCCGCATGTAATAAAATATTTATGTGTATATGAATATTAAGAATTTTTATACATGTTAAAAGGTCGTTTTTTCACAAGTAATTGTATTCTTATGAAATTTTTTTAATAGTTTATTATTTCAAAGAACTATGTTAATTACAATTGAATGATGAAAATATATATTTATTTTATGAAAAATAATTTTACAAAATATTAATTATTTAAAATATATTTAAAAAAATAGTTAATACACCAAAAGATATTTTCTTTTAAAAACAACGAATTTCTATATTATATGATTTTATTTAGAAATAATCATATAAATTTGAGAATATGAATTTTAAAAAAATTTCTTTATATTTAGATTTATCGAAGAAATATTATACAAAGTTCAATTTTTTATATTTTTTATAAACTTATTGATTTTTTCAGTAAATACAGAAATATACTATATTTACAAATAACATGAATTTTATTGTGATTATTTGTTTGTAATATTGATTTATATATTAATGAAACACTAATTTAGAAAATAATATTTATTTTATAAGCTATATAATATATTATAAAATTATTATTATTCTTTACAAATATATATTTATTGTTTTAGAAATTATTTATTATTTTTCTAGAGATGGTTTTGTAATACATCATATACTTTTGAAAATAATATTTTTATCACTTTTTGATATTTAATCATATAATATTATTTGAATACTTTTAATTATAATTCTAAAATTAGTTAATGGAATTATTTTAATTTGTAGGAATAAAATTAGAAACATGTATTTTAGTTACCATGAAAAAGTTGATATTTTTCGGTGAATGATAATTTTATAAAATAATTTGTTTTTTAATTAAAATGTTTATTTTTAAATTGAAACTCAAATTTGATGTATTATAATATATAAGAATTAATTAACACTCTTATATTTTGTTACCAATTTTAAATAAAATTAAGGACATTTAATTATTACAACAAGTTTTTTCGTCACGTAGTTTCCATTAATTTAAAATGTCATTTTATCATATATTGAAATTGAATAATATTAAATAGTGTCTAACATAAGATTAAAATTGTCCAAAATTTATAATAAGGGTAATTTATGTTTTTATGATAATATAATAACAAAGATATGCGGGCTTCTTCCAGTGATATCTGAGGATTCATGAGGTTGTTGTTCGCACCAATATGACGCAAACAATGGTAATGTGTTTGGCAGAGACGACAGTGATGTCGATCGCGGGATTCGCAGGATATTTTCCTGAGGCTCTGTATCTCGATGAAGTGGACACCGTTGAATGTTTCCAGTTTTCTTCTCTGGCGGTGAAGATGGCGATAATGATGGCATTGAAGATGGAGGATGACAGTGATCTAACTAGCCTCTTGGTTTGAGGCCCATCCTCGTGAAGATCGAGGTGGGTAAGCTCGTGGCTCAAGGTGGATGATGGCGGTTTTTTTGAATCTTGATTTTTGAAAGTTGAATGTTGGAACTTTTTAATTTTGAATGTATCGTGTGTGGTTGATGGGGATGCGGGGTTTGTGGAAGAGGTTTGTATTGTTTTCACTTTTCCAAAAAAGTGGCTATTTGAAAAATACAAAAAAAGGATTCTCACAATAAGTGTTAAAAGGGATAATCTAATTTGGCTCGGATTTTACTAAATCAATTTTACACATATAACTTATAGAATAAAATTTTTAGGCTATAAAATAATACCTAAATGTCCCAATAACATTTACCCTCCTAACCCATATAATAATCATGAAATTTAATTCTTTCCCCTTACATATCATTCTTCTCTAAACAGTTTACCCTCTTTTTCACCTATAAAAAGTTCTCACTTCCAACATTTTCAATTTCACACACATATTTTGAAATAATTATGAAACTCAACCCATGTGCTTATTTTAGATACCCAATAAATAATTTTCATCCATTACCTTGAAAAATCTCCTCAATTCTATCATTTCCAAATGATACATCAATAGCGTATCTAAATTTTTAATATAAAAATTACATACCATTTTACTTCATTTCTTTATCATTCTTATCCACCATCTTCATAAACATTATAAAATATGTATATAATGAAATAAATATATATAATATAATATAACTTTATTATATTGATGGTATAACCATAATATTTTCCCCTTCTATTCAATCAAAATACCAAAATTGTTGCTCATATGTGTGTATAGAATACCACCTCAATAAATGAAATGATTCATTTTGCATTTCCCAATTATCATGAATGATTTAGAAAATGGATTAATTAATAAATTAGTTATCTATTTCATGATTTATATTCTTAAAATATAAATTAATCATTCAATACTTTATATTAGTAATAAGTGATCACTGAAAAAATAACCACCTAAAATGGACATACCAAGATGGAAAATGAGTTATTTATAAGTTAAATGAATTTTTTATTTTTTTTAATCATATAACTCTTAAAAATTAATATTAATCACATAAATATAACATATATAATTTCATTTTACATTTTTTAAAATGATATTATAATAAATGGATCTCTTCTATATCCATACTCACACATATATTGTAACATACTCTTGTTGGGTCGGTTTAACCACCTATATTAGAAATGTTAAAAATTTAAATCAAGTATGGAATTTAAATCATAAATTTTTATATTAGTAATTAAATATTGATTTATTTTTTTCTAGTTAGGTAATATAAAATATTTAAATATTATTTAAGTTACCATGATTCATTTTAAAAAATCACTAAAACAAGCTCGTCACAAATTTCATTTACAGGAACAGTAAGAAAAAATAACATTGAATGAAATTATATAATTATGAAATATTTTAAAACATAAAATTAAAATAAATTTTATGATCTAGTAATGTATTAATTTGGTATAAAAATAAATAGAAATGCAGTTTTTATGAAACTAGTTCCAAATGGACAAGATTGTCTACAACCAAAATTGAAAAGAGAAAAGAAAAAATTAATATACCTGTAGAGAATAATTATCAATTATTTTTATGAAAGGGTATATATATATATGTTAATAAATTTTTAAAATTAGTGGTTAAGATAATTATTTTTAGTATATTTTAGGTTAAATAGCATCCATGTAAAAACAAGAGTAAACATAAGGGAATTTGGAATGACAAATATTTTTCTTTGAGTTTGGTAGTTTCTTTGGAAATTTATACTTTTTGTTTCCATATATTAAATGATATAATTTTTAATATGATGACCCCTATTATCTATCCAATTAGGATGATTTTTTAATAAAAAATCCCTTCCATTATTTCATTTCATGTCCACAATATTATTATATGTTTTAACTAATTCTCATCTTCTTATGTAATGATTTAACATAAATTTATTTTTATTATAAGCTCATAATTTCCAATACCAACATTATTATACTTATTATTTAGAAATAAAATTACATATAAATTCATGTGATCTTTGAAAATTACTTTTTAAGATAACATTTTTCACTCTCTTTTATTATTAACATAATATTTTCCTATTTATCTCAAATGGGATATATTTTCCATAATGTGATGTTTTACAAATTACCCTATAAATTATATTATTAATTTCTTCCTTTGGGTTGTTGAAATTGGTTTATGTAGTTTTTTATGTGATACATTTTGAAATTTAATTTTTATATAATTATTATTCATTTTTTTAACAATATAATGTTTTAATGTTTTCTAGTGGAACATGGGTGAATAGTTATCCTTTAAGTACTAATGTTCCCTATATAGATCTAAAATGCATTGCGTAAACCCATACATCTCATTAAATATAATTTAAATGGTATTTTATTCTTTATCCAAAATAGGAAACATGTTTTGATGCTCCATCCACTATGGAAAACATGTCTTGATTCTTGATCCACTATGGGAAACTTATTGTGATGGATGATCCACTATGTGAAATTGGTAGTGATTCCTGATCGATAATGTTTTGATTCTAGGAATATGTTGGGACCAAAATTGTTAGATTTGTGACTATTATCTTTACAAAGGTTATGATTTAAATATTATGTTTTCAATACTTTATTCCATGTTATAATATTTCTCGTATGGGATTATTTGTCCTCTTATTTTACATATAAAGGTTTTTCCTGATTTAATGTTTATTAAATCTTGTTTTTCTCTCTTACTTATGTTTTATCATATGCTTAATATCTCACCCTAGGTAAATTTTTGATAGGTTTATTTTACCCTTACTCAAAATTTTACCTCATATATTTCTTATATTTCCCATTCAAAAGGTATGAAGAGGAGGTTCAAATGAGATATATATTGAATATGAAATAGTTGATGAAATTAAATATAACATTTAACCAGAATTATAAAATATGGTTTATTTTTAGATTTTCTAAAAATAAATCAATCATATAAATTCTTAGGGAATTTAATTTATTATATAATATAATGTTTTAGTTATGAAAATATTATATAAAAATGTCGTTTTTATATTGGGACACCTTAATAGAAGTATGTGAAAGGGAATTCATCTTCACCTAATGAAAGAAGAATACAAATAAGATAATTTACCTATATATATGTGAATTTATATGTAATTATGAAATTTGTGTTGCCAAAATAAGATATTTCTATGTCTAATATATGTTTTGTATGATTAATTCATTTTAATCGCTCATAATATATTTGAGTTGTGTTAAAAAATTGAAATGGAAAATATCAAATGGAGTATTACATTTTCCTAGTTATTAAGAAAAATAGATCTATATAATAAAATTTTACTTACTATATATTATTTCAATTAGTCAACATTTAATAATATACAAAATCAAATAAAATCCTATAATGATTAACTTCATGTAAGATAAAATTTATATTATTTGAGTAAATGATATTTATATTTCATTAGTGAATAAAATTTCACAATGTGGGTTGTGATTCTTTCTAATATCATTGGATAAAAATACCATAGAGAAGTTTATGGTTCTTTTAAAATGGTAATAATATTCTCAACATATTGTGGTGATGATAATTTTATATATTGGGAACACTAGTGAGAAATATTGAGTTGGAATATAACATAGTACATAGTTGATGGAATATTGAAATATTTACATGTAGTCATGAGTAATCAAATAACTTTAGAGAATAAAAGGTAACACTTCAATAATTTTATCTTTTGAATAGAAAATAATAGAACCCCATTCTTTATGAAATTAAAACCGGAGGTTTCAAGAAGAATAAAAAAATTAACAATGAAACAAAATTAAAAAACTACTGACTGGTTTCAATGAGGTTTTCTCCTACATCTAATGATAAAATTGATTCCAAATATTTAATATGGACGATATAATTACTAATATTTTAAATATTAAATTTATTGGTACCAAATAATAAGATAATATAACATTATTAATAGATCTCATAAACACGGCCTGATTATTAGAAGATATTTGTACTCTTATGTATCAAAATATTATAGAAGAATAATTTTTAATCTAATATATCACTCACTATGGAAAAATACAGATTCCCTAGTGTTTAGGAGAATATAAACTACCCATTATCAATAGATATATGTATTGTTTTTATAGACAATTAGTACAGATCACCTTTTTCACTAGATGGTGTTCTTTTTGGTGGTGTACGTGAGTAAAAAAGATCATGTATTTTCATAGACGAATACCATATTAGTTTTTTTATTTGTAACTAGGGTCTTCTATAGATCATTATATAATTGGATTAATATCGAAGAGATAAATCATGGTTGAGAATTATAACCAATTATTATTGTTTGGTGTGTACAAACAATCAAAGAAATAGTTATTTTTCATTGAGTTATATAACTATTAGTGGAAGAAAATTTAGTTAATAGTTTTTATAACCAAACATGATTGGAGCATAAACTTCTAGTATTTATATTTTTTTTTCAAACACTAGTTATTGGGAGGTATATCCAATCACACACTTATGTTACTAAAAATCGGTTTTAATTTATATGATGATTATATAATAGACTATTTGATTGGGGTATCTAACCAATCATATTGACTAGTAGGATTTTACATCAGATCATGTATATAGTATGTGTCTCTTTATTAATTATTATTACTACACATTAGAAGAGGCTATGAGAAATATCTATGTGGATTATACAACTCAATAGCTTTAAGAGGTTGAATTTAGAATATATATATATATATAATATGTTCATAGATTCAAAACACCCTTCTCTATCATCGATCAACCTCGAATGATAACATGTTATATCATAGAATTATTCACAATTAATATTTAAGGGTTTTTTAGTATTAGGATACAAAAATTAATGGTATATGGATAGGAGTAGATAATGTAAAATCATGAAGTCAAATTAAAAACTAAAGATATAGAATTTTCCAAGAAAAATTCATGAGACATTTAGTTAATAGTGAATACAATAAGTTTATATAAGACTTTACTAAGTCATTTCCTTTTAAAATTTGAATCTTTTGAAGCTTGTGATTAGAATCATCATTTAGAAAACGGAAAATCAAAACCTAATAATTTTTAAATTAGATTATTACATTAATGTTGTATGTATTAATAGAAAATAATTTTAAGTATCGACAGATAAAATAGTGTTTATTTCATAATAAATATAGAAGATATAAAAATACCAATGATATATTTGATATATGGGAAAAATAAGGATTAAAAAAACAACTAAAATAAAATTCATGTTATATTCCATATCAAAGTGTGAGATAAAATTTTTTAGTTTAATACTAGTGTTATGGAAGGTCTACATATGAATACATCACTGTAAAGTATAATATACCTTTATATAGGATAATTTATGAAACAAGGGGTCATTTTCAGTGAAAAAAAAAAGCGAAATTTCATAAACGAATCAATTTGTGAATAAAAACATAGTTTATTGATCAAAAATAAATAAATTTGAGTTGTTAGAATATTCATGTAGATTTTGTAATCTATATAGTGTCATATTTGAGGATTTCATGGTAATGCGACCAAGATAAGTTTCAAAAAGGGAAAATATGAATAAATTCTCAAAGTTGGTGAATTAAAAATTCATGTTATATCCGGTTTGAGAAGATCAAAAAAGCTATCAAATTCAAGAAATAACGATTAATCCTTTTGATAGATTATTTAGATGTGGATAAAAAACCGATAAATCATATATGGATTCAAAATCCAAAGATAATTTTTTTCTATTTAATAATAAATTATTGATCATCATACAACTATATGAAAAAAATATAAATTTAATGGTTCTATAATATTTTTACATATCATGAAAAAGTGGTATTTTACTAATGATTTGTATAATTATTCTTCCTCCTAATAATAATTTATAATGATATATATTAAATAAAAATATAATTATTTTTATATGCCCTATTATAAAAAATAATAATTACACACATAGATAATTATTTCTAGAGATGTAGATGTCTATGAAACGTTTTATGACTATTAGAAATAAATGAAGTAATGATTCTGGAAGAAAATAAAATCCTAAATTGGGAGAAAATTCCAATCCATAGTTCTTCTTATGTGGAACAAAGAGGTCTCTCTTTATTCCCAAAAACATTTATTTATATGAAAAAACATTTTGGTAGGAGAAGAATTATATAGATTTAAGTACACTAAAAAATGTTTTATTTCTGGAATTTTATATCTATAATGAAGAGGTAGTAAAATGTAAATCCCATGATGTGGATAAAAAACAATAAGAACTTTTCAATAATAATCATGTAGTTTAAATTAGGGAATTATTTAAAACCCTTTGAAAACTAAATAATGAGGTATAAAATCACACTAACAACCCATAGTTCTTATTTTATAAAATATTTTAAAATGTGGGAGATTTTTGATGAAATATTGAGAAATAGTTATATTTAATGTTTCTTGAAATATAGATTTTACAACTAGTTATTGATATTTTAATATTAATAATATTAGTTTATAAATATATCTTGTGTAGAACGAATAATAAGAATATATGAATAATTTCAAATTCTAATTTTTTAATAAAAATATTTATAATATTAGTTAAAAACTCTACTTTTAAACAAAGGGAAATAACTTGTAGAATTAGAGCTTTCAACTAAATGATCAATTCTAATAATTTCCTGAGGCATCATATTTTTCTCATGTAGAATAGTTTATATTTTATATTTTCAAATTAGGGAAGAATTTTATGATTTTTTGAAATAAATTAGATAATGTGATAAGAAATATATATACATTCCTTTATATTTTTTATCATTAAGAGATAGAAGAAGAATCAAACATATTAAAATGAAAATATCATAAAGGTTATGGATTTGAGTTCATCAATTCATTGACTCATAAAAATTGAAGTCTATTTATAGGTTACCAATGTTCTCGTAATCTTTATGGATAAGTTAAAACTATGTATGGATCTTATATAATTATCTAATAAATTTTTGTCAAACATTAGTTTTTGAGAATAAATTTCATATTATATTATCAAGGAAGTTCCAATAAGATTAAATGAAATAATGATGAACTGACAGAATGATGAATACATCCATTTTGTGTTTTGAATGAATGTATAACGATCATTTTTTGAAGATACATGAGAAAATGTTTTAGGACATTGGGAAGACCAAGATATAGTTTAAGGATGTTGGGAAGTTGTTTCCTTATTTTATAGAATAACTATTCTAGAGGTGGATTTCAAAGAGAAGAAAAACGAATTGCTTCTATGCATAAGATATTTCAGCAATATGTAGGAAATTTCATTTACCTATAAGATATTCTAACCATACAATATGTAATATTATATGTTTAAGATAATTTATATTTATATCAATGATAAATCTTCTATAGAAAAGTGATGTTTCTGGTGCATAATTGAATTGAGCTACCTAAATGAAATTTTTTATCCAAAAATATGTTTTAATTACACATATGTGATTTATAGATCTTACAAGAAATTTATCATATAAGTATGAAATTTGATCTACCCTTTTAATGTTTCATAAAAAATAATACATAATAAAATCCTTTAAGAATTGACTTCTATACATATAAAATTAGATTAATTTATATAAGGCTTTGAATTAATCTTCAAAATATAAAATAATTTAATATAGTGTTATTATAGTAACCTAGAAAAAACACATCATGGATTTTACATCATTTTATATAAATATTCATAACATTCAAAAACACCTTTTTTGACGACATAACTATTTAATTCCTTAATAATCTTTGACATGCAATATTCTATCATGGTTAAAGATCTTCAATTTATCCCAAAAATATCTTCCCCTTTATTACAACTTCTTAAATAAATTGTTAATAACTTTGGAGAAGGAAACATTATAATAGGTGAGATCAGATGATCAGTAAGGTTAATTAATGGATGTATATAAGAATAACATGAGCATAATGGTTTGAGAATATGAGCCTAACAATTTGGAAACCTTACCCTGCATATAAAATATCACAATCATGAATCATGGCATAAACACTGGTAGTTCATAATACATGAATCTTAAGATAAGAATACAACATGAGTCATGAGAGCATAACTTTGACATAGGATATATATTTCTTCCATGCACATCTTTTTATAACATTGTGATCATGTATCAATATAAATGGGTTCAATCATTATATTAAGGACACAAAATCATGACCTCTCATAAACTTATGGACAGGCAACCAGGCCCACACTTATCTTTATAGAAGTGAAATACCAACCCATTAATAACATTTTAAACATGTAATCTGGTTCACGCATAACATTTTAAACATGTAATCAGGTTCAATCATAACATTATGTGCATTTAATCAGGACCACACATAACATTATGAAAATTTAATTAGGTTCCCTTATAACATTATTAACACATAATTTGGTTCATGTATAACATTTGTAACATGTAATTAGGTTCATACATAACATTTTGAACATATAATCTGGCTCACACATAACGTATTGGACCTGTAATCATGGTCAGGAATAGAATTTTGAACAAGAAATATGGTTCATACATAACATATATACTCATGTGTTATCTATATATACCTAATACATTAGATGTATATATAGTTCCAACCCTTCACATTATGAAATCATACATATGTGTAACAAAATATCATAGACATTAATTATAACATAACCCATGAAAAAAAATTATTATCATAAAAATTTCATCATATCATAACAACTGGAGAATATATAGGTTTAATGATAATTTCATCATAGCATAAACTATTAAAAGAAGAAAGCTTCGTAAGCATTCTAACATGGTATAGCTCATGGAAGATAAAATGGTTTCATTCACACTTTTCATCTTAAATATAAACCATTCAAAGAAAGAATAATTATGGTTTCCTATGATCATGTCACCAATAAATTAAAAACAATATCTAATGATTTCATCCTTGATTTTGTAGTATTTTGAAATATCACTTGGACCATTACATAAAAACAACCATTCATTAAAAGTCAATTTTTAAAACATAAATAATTTTCAAAAATAATTTTCTTTGAAAAAACTTTGAAAATTTATATTGTATGATTTTATAAAAATTAAAACTTTTCTTGATGAAAATATAATTTCATATTTTAAAATTAATTTATATAATTTCAAACCTTTGGAAAACATTTTTCATTGAAAACAACATTAAAAACATATAAAGGAATCTTTGAAAACTAGTTTAAACACTTTTCAGAAAAGAAAGAAATTTTAAAATCCTTTCCCATGAAAATGGGCCTAAAATATCATTTAAATATCTATTAAAAAAAATTTGGAAAACATGGTTTTGGTAGAAAATATATTTTTTATTGAAGAGGTAAATGATGTTATATTTTCATGAAAAACATTTCTTAACTATTTTAAGTACCAATGAGTTTAAAAATTGTACCATTAAATGAAGATATAATGTATAACCATAATAAAGGAAAATTATTGAGAATTCTTGATATATAGTTCATAATATTTCATAAATGGATTCATAATCATAAAAAAACTTGGTAAACATTGATATTGTTTCAATAACTACTTACCCATTTGGTAACATTGAATCATAATCCTCAAGAAATAATAACATTACATGAAGCTCAAAATATCCTGAAAAAAGGATATTCATGACATAAAATGTCAATTTGGTTGTATATTCATGTCATAAGATAATACTTGAGGGTAACATAACATGTGTCTCAAAAAGGTAAATTTGAGATATAAATACCTTACTGATTTATTAACTTTGGAACTGTAAATCGCATGAAAGAGATTTCATAAAATGGATATATAAACACCAATATTTATCTGTATAAGATTCATAATATACATTCATATTTAGTATATACACCACATATATGAAATTGTTTGTGAATATATCATGTGTCTCATAAAACTAAAAAGTGAGAAGGAAATCCTTTACCTAAAGTCTTGACACTCATCGTACTTATTTAGATTTTTGTATTATAAATATAATTTTTTAAAAAATAAAACATGTAACCACATTCATATATATCCTATATTATATTATTTTAATAGGTTATTTTATTACCCATTTTTAGTAATTCCATGTTAATGTTACGTTTTTTATAATAACTACTTTTCATTTCATAAATGTTTTTTAATTATATTTTTTATTCTATTTATTTGATCCTGATTTTATAATATAAATAATGATATAAATGGTATAAATATCAAATATATTCATTATATATGTATTTTTATTAATCTATAAAATTTAGAGTTTGGAAATTAAATACAACATTAATGGAGATGTTAGGTCGTACGTACGTATGAACGGTATTTCCATATTTTTTCTAATTAAAATAATGAAAATTTAATGATATATATTTATATATAATAATTAAATTATAATTATTATTTCACATATATCACATATTTATTTTTAAACCATCTTTAATACATTTCATGTAAGGTGTCAATGAATCACATTGCTTCATCAGGAGGTTGTCTGGCATACACACAAATGACATTATCGTATTTCCAAAAAATAGAATGCTTGAAGGTTTTAGTGATATAATAGTTAAATAATCGTTTATAAATCCTAAATATAATATAAAATTATATTTCCATCATTATTATTATCCTTTAATGGTGGTAATATGCAATGGAGAAACATCGGTTCACGGGACGGTAGACCATTGTACACACAAATAATGATTTCGTAACCCATTTGATGAATGTTTGTGCAGTTGTAGGTCATAACCTTAACATAACTAAATTTTTGTATATGAAAGACACTAAGGCTTTTTTATGTAAATGAAAAAAAATGAAGGTGGTGGAGAAGGAAATAAAATTAAAATTATTTTAGACTAACATTATTTCTTCTTCAGGTATCCTCTTTGGGATTCCATGAAAAACATGAAAAGTTTCTTTCATTCCAAAATAAGTATTATACGAATAGGTTGGGGATGGTGGGAAGTGATTTTATCTGGGGTTTATCGAGTTAAATGTCTTGAGAGGTGTGAATAAGTGGGTTTATTGAGAACCATTTTACAGTTGAGGATGAGTGGAATTCTTGTAAATACTCAATAGTTTTCACTATTGGGAGGTCTCAATTACAACATGTGAATATAAAATGAATAATAATTGATGGTATGGTTTATTTTTTTGATTCATACTCCAAACATGAAAAAAATAAATAATTTTTAGGACTTTATTTATAAACATTGAGTTTTCTTATTTATTACCATTTTGGTTTTTAATTAAGTTAAAAAAATTTATCCTATGTAATTTATCTATTCAGAATAAATTAAAGTTATACTTATTAGAAAATTTAGATCCAATTATTCTAAAATATTATATATAATTTATAAATTTAAATTCTCATATGTTTTTGAAATTAATTCCACATAAGTGCATAAAATGCTAAAAAATACAATTTTAACCCTACCCTTACTAAAAATGTTTTTTACTATTTATAGTTTAATATGTTAATTGTGAATGATAAATTGGTCCATTAAGGTAAAATATGTTATATTTATTAAAATTTAAAAATCACTTGGTATAGGATACTTTTTTTAGTAAATTTAAATCATTTAATAATATATCATATGATATATAATAACAATAATGTCAATTTTGACATTATTATTTAATTTGAATTTAAAAATATCAAGACAATAATGGATTTTTATTTCATTAACTTAAAACCTTTTTAACATAATATATTCATCTAAAAAATTAATGGAGTGAAATAATTCATTTAATTTACTTCACTTTTAATATGTTTAGTATCATTTGTTTTACTTAATTATTAACTAAATAATTTCATCATTTGCATTTCTTAAGAATTGAAAGTAATTATTTAAACACTAAAAATATAAAATAAATTTTAAATATTTTTAAAACTCATATACCATTAAAAATATTATTTCTAACCATAAATATGATCCTTTTCCCTTTCCCAAAGATTTATAAATACTAATGGCAAGGATGGTTCTTTTTTTCTTTTTCTTTACAAAACATATTTTATACAAATATTTCATGGATTTTTATCCCAATAACTCATAAAAATATATATAAAGATATTATAGGTATGTAAATTACTATAAAATTGGTCCTGGTAAAGTTGGTAGGTCATTTTACACCTTATATTCTAGGATTAACCTCTATATAAACCCGTTTTTACCATAATTACAATAATTAATTTTAACTATTTTATCATATCACATTGGTAAAAAAATATGATTTACTTATTATTAATTATGAATTATGATGATTATAAATATAGAATTCAATTTTACACATTCAATTCAAATAATTGGTACAATTTAATTCAAAATTAATCATGTAAGAGTGACAATAAAAAAAGATTTTAAAGTGAAAATGTTCAAAAGTTTAGTATGATTTTATACCAATGAAATATTAAAATGAGTCCAATTTCCAATATTTGATTAATATATTTATTATTGAACTATTTTTACTTTAAACCCATTACAAAATATAGTTTAAATTTATAAATTATTTAATCCAAAAGGTATTTTTTAATTAAAATTCAATATTTATTATTATTCTACCAAAAATGAAACTTTTCATAAAAATACTAGAAATGTAACCTCAGATAATGATGTTATCCTTGTTTCATAAAATGATGCATATTTTGGAAAATAAATATTTTAAAAATGTTAACATTCAATTTAAAATGATGTTCTAGAATCATGATTAAAGTATCTTTCAGAAAAGATAATGTCTTCGAAAAACATTTATTTTTCTTTTAAATGATTCTATTTTTTATATTCAAAAGATAACTAATAAACATGTGAAAACTATATATTGTTATAATTTTTTACACCTATTAATTATCACCATTTAAATGGATATAGATAACCATCATATTAAATAATAATATTAATAGTATATTTTCATTATGTAAAACTCGGTATTGCGATAAATAAAATATATCTAAGGACCCCAAAATTGTGTATAACACATGCCAAACACAGTGTTTACATTATCAAAAGATAAAATCAGTGTTTTGATTAGTGCATTATTTACATGGTGTTCCATATAAATCAATATTAACATGGTCTAGCATTCAACACAATACATCAAATAATTTTAATGTATTCCAAAATAATAATTCATAAAAACTAAGGGTGTCACATTATAAACCCCTAAAACCACATTTCACCCTACAAATTCTTATAGTTCAACAAGGGTTTAATACTCAAATGTTCTTTTCAAGAAACCCAGATAATTAAAATTTATAATAAAACTTTATTTAAAATAGAATGCTGGAAACATAACAGTTATCAAAGTAACTCATATTTAGGTTTACACAATGCGGATCATAGGTTGAAATTAAAGATGGTGAAATTGAATAAAAGTGTAAATAATTATAAAGAGTGATTGTGGATAATGATAAAAATCAATATATTTATCTATATAATGTTAATTATCTAAAAATAACAAATCTTTGATGATCAGAAACACCATCAGTTCATCATAAATGAAGGTACTAGGACAAAATTTTGGTTTTTACACATTATCCAAAAGCTATAGAGTTATTTAAAATTATTTGAATATATGAAAATATACTTTCATGCAATGTTTATATTTTATAATTATAATTTCACCCTTTTTTCTTCAATAAATTTCAAATTCAACCCTAATTCATTGAAATTAATATACAAGAATGAATTTTCTTATGCCAGAAGCACTAAATTTCACTTTTAATATACCATTAGATCCATGAAAGAGTGAAAATTATTTCTATCTATCTTTAATTATTTTCCAAAACTCATATGGTTATTACATGTTATATTATATGAATAAATCATTATATGGTGAAGGTAAAAGTCTCATTCTATGTTCAACATATACCATCCATAAAAGGATAACCTTTTGACGATTAGTAAAGATAAGAATCCAAAACATTATAAAAGAGGAACCTAAATTTCTTAAAATCAGCTAAACATTGATCCCCCATATATGATAAAGTAACTCTTAATTGTCACATACCCATCATGTTAATTACTTTATCATTTATTATCTTCAAACACGGTAATAACATGGATTAAAATAGAATAAGGAAATATCCCTCTTTAGTTGAATAAAACCATAAATTATTTAATATATCCCATAGATCCAATAATTTCATGAACTCCATCATTTTCATCATAAACTAATTTTCTAAAAAATCCACTATAATTTCTGAGGTCATCAATTTAATATAATTTACTTTATCCAAATCAATCATCTCTTTATCCAAACAAAACACTATTTCCTTATCATCCAAATCATATTAAAGAATGTATTACCATATGAAAAAATATCAATTTTCCAATAAATCACATTTCTAGTCTATCAACACCATTCAAAATAATAATTCATATCCATAATGAAAAACTTATAATGAATAATAATTTTACATTTCATGACTCGTTTAGCATAGTAGTTTAATTAAAATACATAAATACTTCTTTCATCCCAATTACATCAAAAACAATTAAATAAGCTTAATCACCTAATTCCATAACACTTATTTCTTATCACATTCCATTTGTAGTTTCCTTATCATTATAAATATATCCATTACCCATACCCCCTTAAAAATTTTATTCATATGCCCCCCAAGTACATAAAAATTCATAATTCCAAAAATTATCCACATTTAAAGCATTCATCCATTGAAAATACCTTAGGGAGATCAATATTCCCATACATTATATTATCCAAAATAGTTATTTTTCCTTTTTAGTTAATTATTGTGTGTCCTTATTTTCAAATATCTAAACATCATCTTGTTCCTCTAAGAGATATATGTGGGTGTTTATTCTCACATTCTTGACATAAATGAAACTAAATCTTCTTTCATCCCTGGACTCCACTACCTAAAATCTTAGTGCACTTCTTCATTATCTTATTTGGTGTGTTTGAGAGTTGGTTATGGTATACATTGTTATTCATATTCCATGAAAACTAATTTGGCATAATCACAATGTACATCACTACAGTCACCATCGCATTTAATTTCTCATCAATAAATTATCTATCACATTGAATGTCAACCTAGTTATTTATTGATCCATCCATTTACTAAATATATAAAGTATAGTATGGAAAACAATTATCATAGTGAAAAACCAAATAATCATGATAAATCACTTTTAGGATTTCTAATTCATGAAACATTATTTTAAATATATGACACATTAGGGTCAACCTTTGTCATCCATGGTCATTATATATTTAAATTCATCATGATGGTTCATAAGGAGTTTGTGAGTTTTCAAAGCATACTCTTTGGGAGTATCAAACTAGGTGTACAGAAAGTCCCATTGTCATGCATTAGTTACTGATCGAGTCTAGGTCAATATAGTGTTTTCATGGTCATTACCCCTATGTACATATGTTCCATAGACAGAACCATTTATAGTATCCAGATAGAGATGTAATTTTATTGAAACCACTCAATCTATTATTTAAAAAAATTATATGATATCTTCCAGTACTTTAACTTATATTTATACTTATCTTAAGAGACATCACTATACATATCCTTTGAAATATTGATTAGGATATCACTAAAGATTTTCCATACTATCTTCCCATGTTGTACTAAACCATTCCTTTTATACCAACTATAGAGGCCTAGGAATATCAACCATGTATATTTCACCATTTTTATGATTATTCATTTCATTACAAAAACACATTCCAGAGGACTAGAATAGTATAGTGCCATTAAAAACATTGAAATATATTCTTCTATCATGGAGAATGATATTAAATGTGTCCCGTAATGATATTTCCCTTTACTACTCCTACATAAAACATTTCTCCATAATTTGAGGAAAGAATACATATAAAAGGGTGAGCTCATATGCCATTTAAGGGTAAATAAATGATATATATAAAATACATGAACACAAAGTTATAAAAACCTCATCCTAACAATTTTAAAACCATAAACTACATATAAAATATCATAATAATGAATCATTTCATAATGATTGGATATTTATAAGACATTAATCATGAGATAATCAAAGAACAAGAGTCGTGAGACAATAAAATTAGAATATGTTGTGAAAAATCCATCAAGGATTCCTCCTGGTTTTTTTGGGTGTGATTTTGATTGTTGATAAAGTCAAATGAATATGAATGAGTATGGTTGGTGTTTTATGAAGTAGGTTTTTATGTTAGTGTAGTTTCTTAATGTCTTCTATGTTTTTGGGGCTCAATATCTCTAACATCCCTAACCTAGGAGCTACTAAATCGGTGCTCTGAGCTGGGTAGTTTCATGACCTCAAGTGCGCCTCCCCATACTATAGAGGTTTCCAACTAGAATAAAGGGTCTAATAAGTCATGTGGGGAGATTATACCCTTTTACCATAGTAATTCATTGAAAAACACAATGAAACTAACGAAATCAATATTAAACAACCAATAAACATTCATAACCAAATTTTTCCCAAATGGGGTACAACCCAAATCAAATACCTCAATGTCTTTCAAAACTAGTAGTGTATGTGCATAAAACCCAAAAATAAAACATACAAACACAAATACAAATGTGTCCTAAGTCTAAGTACAGATCCTTCTCCATGTACATCTGAAGCCCAACTCAATATCTTAGTATAGGGGCATTTCCCACATCCTGACCTGCAACTATGAGATCTTCTTGGGTACCCAACAATGGCTCGACCAGGGTGTAAGTACAAAACTCAGTAAGCCACCACTAACTTTGTCTATAGAATATTCATTCTAATAGATAGTGCAGGCAAGTATAAAAATAAAGGGTAAGTAAACAAGGGACAGTTCGGGTTCCATAAGTTAACAAGTTAATTTAATTTATTCCTATCATTTATTCCAATTACATTCCTTATACCACCTTCATTACTCAAGCCATTTAATCACATGTTCCTTAGGTTAGGCATAAATATCATCTATATAAGGGTCTAGGGAAATCAATCAAAATGCATAGGGGAAAAAAATAAAGTCCCTATCTCACTAGGATCCACACATCTCATCAACACATTATCCTCACCTCGATGCCTTAGTCCGGGTGGAATGCAACTGTTAGGGGAATAGAGCCTCTGTCTCCATACCTAACCCATGCATTTTGGGGTGGGGTTTAGAGTCTCAGTCTAAATCTACCCATGGGCGTAGAACCTCATGTCAATACCCCACACTACCAAGCCTTGTGCACATTATTGTTTATCAAATCACTACAACCATGCCATAACACAACCAAGCATATTAAATTCCATTGGTTATCACAATTCATAACAAAAACATGGGAATTAATACTATTCCATAACCCATTAATACATTTACCATCTATAATTCATATTCATTTATCCAAATTCCCATTCACATGCCTTAACCCATTAGGCATATTCAATAACACCTCTGCCTTATCCAAATTCATCATTTACCATTCATTAACCCATTTATCCCATTTATCATTTCAAAATTATTTACCAACTTATTCATTTCAAGTAAAATTATTATATCACATAACACAACCCCTTTATTACATTCAATCATTTACGTTCACCACCTAATTCTCAAATATTAACCCATTCCACAAATTCATCCATGACCTTGTTACATCCCATTAACATATTCCTAATTCCCATTCCATTACCCAACTATTAGTTCACCATTTAATATTCCTTAATCCCCTTAGGCATTTCTAATCAAAATTCATGAAACAATCCATATAATCCCTTTTAACATAATTACCCATATTCATGTCATTACAATAATATCTCACTCCCTTATCACCCTAGGCAGATTTATCATAATTAAATTTACAACCTAATCAACCATTGAACATATTCTACTTAGGCTTCACACTTTACTCAGAAATACTCCACTTAACCCTACCACTCTCTAGGTTTAGGATTTCTGGAGTACCCTATGGGTGGCCCAAAAATGGTCAAATCATCCAAATCGCATCCCATAGGGATTTTGAGGGTTTTAATTGGTTACTTAGACACCCATTTTTATCACATACTTCCACATAACCAAGAACAAAAAAAAAGGAGAAAACAAGAACACTAACTTCAATGCACAAATTCAAAATAAAACTATAGAATAATACTTGTAGACCACTTACCTCACATCTGTTAAAGAACATGTGCTTAATCATGGACTTAGATCCGGATTCAATCACTACTTTAAGCCTCAACCTAGATCTCTTATGAAAATTATGGTTTTGGGGTTTCAAATGGAGAAGGGAGGAGTATACAAACCCTAAACTAAAAAGAGAAGTAAGAGGAGGATTAGTCTTACCCGGATCTTCAATCCCAACTTAAAGGCACTCAAAATGACCAAGAATCGAAGCAGATCCATCCTTGAGAGTTTTTTGGAAGCTTTGGTTTGTTCCTAGGGTTCCATGGGAGAAGGGGGAGGGAAAACCCATGTTTGGTCTTACAATTCTAGTGTGGCATTTTTGTAAATTTTTCCAACTTTTCTGGGTCGCACGGTTTACCCACACTGTTTTCCAAACCGTGTGAAAATCGTGTGAATGATGTTATATGTGAGAGTCCATCTTGCATGGTTTCTTAGGGACCCCGCATGGTTTTTCCTAACTGTGCACAGACAATGCGAAGGTTACTATCCAAGGATATCTGGACTGTACAGTTTACCCGCACAGTTTCCCCTAACAGTTTGAAGACCGTGCATCATGCACTGCTTGGCCTGATAGCTCCTCTCTTTGCACCCCTAGAACCCGAGCACCCAGGATCCCCCACATGAACTTGGGAAGCATTTATCTAGCCGCAAATGATAGATCCAATCCAACACTTAAATGAAAACATACTTTAAAAAATCTAGGACCTTACAACCTCTCCACCTTATAATGGCTCATCCTCAAGCTGCTCTTCAAGGCTTCACTTTGCTTCCATAACTAAATGTTATTCCACTAGGCCTACATATCCACCCACTTTTCAAGTTTCTGGTTGCACATCACAAGGCCACCGAAGAAGATTAAGGGTCACAAACATTTCCCTCAATAATTTCTCACTAAAACCACATCAAGAACCAGAAAACACTTCAAGTGTGCATCCACTTCAACCATTTCCACCATGAGAATTTCATGGGGAAAATTAGGTGACATCACCTAACTCACAACACATGGAAACATAACACACAACATTACATCATCATGGAAGAACCAATTGGCACCTCATTTTCCCAATTCTCATCCAAACTCATAACCCAAATCATTTTTCATCATTTTCCATTTCACCCAACTTTAATGGTGAAAAACTTGGTATCACCCAGAAGAAAGCACACAATATTTCCGATCACCTTTCTGAAAAATTTCATTCCCCAACTATACATCTGAATGAATCTCAAAACTCTTAGCCACTCGACTAGTTAAATCATGCCCAATCTCTCTACTGGGGCCAACTCACCCGAACGGTGACAACTTGAGTCCTTCCAAATTGAAATTGTAATCATGTCATCAACCAATTATTTATCTGGTTTGTTTCTCTCCACCATTTTTAATTACTTAGAACCTCCTCCATCGAAAAAGGACAACAGAAATGAACCCAAAATTTCTATATCCTAATATGTTCCAACTCACTACACCCTAGAATCCATATGGAATTACCCCACATTGACATCCAGTCACATCGTCAAGGCCATTCGGAAGGACATTAACACACTATCCATTCAAGGACCAAGATCAACATGAACTCACTCAGGTATAACTTCATTTCCAAAAATAATCCCTTGTCGCCACAACATGAACCCAGAGGTGTGTCATTCTCATCACACCCATTCAAGTTTAACATCTTTGGTAGAACCATACCTGACTGGATTTTCCCAGAACACCCACCTTCCATTGATGGTATGCTACTCCTTTCTCACCTTCCCAAATTTCTTACTGACTTGAATCTTATCATTATCACCCCAAACATCCACTGAGGTCACTTCATTAATTCCGGTAGATTTCCATCATCACATCATTACCACCCTCTAAAACATCATCGATCTTCACCCTTAGCATCAAACCATATCACATGGCTAAGGTTCACTCAACTTCATGATGTTTAAAACCCCCTCAAGGGAAAATTACCTGAGTATAACCCCAATATTTTTTAGATTTATTGGACCCCAACTTTTCTTTCTACCACTTTTTTTTCATAACCAACCACACCCTTCTATGACTTTAGTACAGACATCACAAGCTTCACATGGAACCATCCTAAGCTCAAAGCCAACACTTGGCTCATTAGTCACCACATCCAAGTCCCACATGCCTCTCTAAGGAACCAAACATATACCTTACTAGTTCCTCATTCACATCATGGTGCCACTACATTGACTCGATGTTCTCTTCTCCAAATTTATGACTGACTTATCACTCCCAAACATAGGATTTTTATAACCACTACTCTCAAGAGGGATTCCAACTACTATTTATTACACCCTATGAAAAGACAAACCCCAAAAATTTAAAATGGATAACTAGATTTTTTTTCAAATCAATAAAAAGAACATCACCCCATTCTCATTCCTTAGTTTCATGGATGGAACCCACGACATTTATCGGCATTCGATCTATCCTGGGGACCTCACCCTAAGACCTAGAGGGTGTAAATCCCATCATCAAGCTCCACACATGACTTTTCCATGAGTGTAAACTCAATGATATCCCTCATCCAAACAAAAAACTTGTGTGATCCATAGATTCTCGTCATACCAGGGATGATGTCAAGATGTTGGGCATGCTCGTCACTAGTTGTGGTATGCTAAGAAGTTGTCTAGGAACAACCCCACCAACTTATCTTTTCCTGTTGTCGAACTATGGGACACCATGACTTTCCATGGATTTCAAGCCTCCCTACATCAATAATTAACCACCATCACTTAGGTGTGATTGCCAAACAAGTTCAACAATCGTTCCACAACCAAACTACTAAGTACTTGTAAACCAACGTTTCACATGGAACTACTTCTTCCTCACCTCTCAAATTCTTCTAATGTGTCCCTGACAGCCAACAATCGTATCACATGGTCTACCACACCAACCAAACCATCAATCTCTTAAAAAATAACCCTAACTTGTATATAGCTCGTTGCCTTCTTACTTACCTAACCATTCCTCTTGGTTAGTCAGCCTCATCAGCCCTAATGCAGCCTCTATATCTCTCCCAAAAACTAAACCATTCGTACAACAAGTTTAGTCACGTGACCTATCTCACCTCAGGTGTCAACATAGAGCAAAAGAATATAACTGTACTTCAGTCACCCCTATCTCTTCTGCTCAAAATTACATTGAGACCTCCATTAATCACCATCAAAATAGGTGATTCAGGAATCCATGTGATACAACCCTTCGAAAAAAAACTTACCTCTTATCACAAACCCTAGGGTTCCCTTACAAAGGAATTGTGCACAAATATACCATTCACTAAAACCCGGGGTACCTAGTATGCATTGAAATCACCTCTAAAGTAACACCCATGCTTCATATTCTGAGGTACCTGCACCACTAGGCTAACCTCCCACAAGGTCACACTTGATTTTTTTTAAAACTATCCTCACATAACCACAACTCAAGTGGCACCACCAACCATAAAATTTCTCACTTATCCCTCAAGGCCAAAATAGCACCATAAAACACTCTTAGTCCACTAAAAAAAGTCCAAAATACCTTTATGTGCAACACACACCAAAAAACACCAGTAACCCTATCCAGCCTCTCTCATACGCCACCTTGAAGGTTGAAAGATACCAACTCCCTATACTAGAGTCACGACAAAGAAAATTCATTGAAACTCTCTCCAAAACACACATATCATGACACAATCAAAGCAAAGCTCGATCATAGCACTCTCACTACAGTTCTGATGCACATTGTGTATATCTCAGCAAACAACCATTTACTCTAGGTTTCCCACAAAAGGTGTACACATTCATTGGAACTACAGGAAAAACATCCTCTTCGGGATTCAAAACACAACTCGTAAGGTCTCGAATACCAAATTTACTAAGACCCAGGTTCCATCTGTACTTCGTATGGTCACGAACCATGAGATTTTCCTCACCCACATTTCCAAAAAACACCTCACAACCCCAAGGCCACAACCCCCCCAAATGGTTCCCTAAACACGCCACCTAGGACATATCACAACTAGTAAAGATTCAAAATATAAAACCAAGGTCTTAACTAGGGCACTCTCACTTCCCCAACCCACACTTACAATGGTCAAACCGACAACACAAAGGATACCCACCTTTCAACCAAAACATTCTAATATTAAACTTATCATTAACCTGACGCCTCTAAGAATGACAGATACAATCTAACAACAGATGGTAAAGATCTCATGCTATCAACCTTAAACAAACTACTTATCATACTCTACCCCAACGTTCAACATCACACTTTGAACACTACCCTCTACTATACCTACTTTGGGTAATGGTCAACATAGGGGTAAAAAATTTACTTAATCACAAGTCTTTCATTAAAAACTCTTAAAACCCATTCTTCTTTTACAAAAAGATACCTTCCCTTAGGAAAATTTCCCCTTTCACATCTTGTTAAAATCATTAATGTAACTCATTTACACCTTTCATTATGAGAAATTAATTAACAATATTACCATTATTTTGTGATGTTTCTCCTTTACACATCGAGTCAGCCTTTAACAATTTATCACAACCCAAAATTTTAACTTCAATTATAACATTTCTTTATACCCAATATTATTTGACTATTCACTTTTATTATTTTCATTCACCCACATTCCTTACAATTTTTAGGCATCAATTTCCTCAAATTTTTCAAGGTAGTAAAATTCACTCTACTCTCTATTCCCTACACACCCACCCCATGTGTGTGCCTATAATGATGCATTCCCCCTATACGCTTAGGTTCCAAAATTGATGCATGAATGAACTAATTCACGTCATTCCATACATATGAAAAATATCAAAAATTAATCAAATAACAAAACATGTGCATCACCCAATGGTGAAATATCATTCAACTATAATTGAAAACATCAAGAACAAAAATTCCCACCCAGCGTGACTTGGGTTTTACCTCATACATGGGTTAGATAACCCCAATCATGAGCTCATTAACAAGTCCCAACACATCATAATATCCTGTCTACCATCCCCAAATAATAATAAAGAGAAAATAAATCCTTTGATTCCACTTTGTAACATCTCCAAATTGGGATCCACTAAACTAGTGCTCCGAGCCAGGTAGTTATATGACCTCAAGCATGCATCCCAGTATGCCAGAGGTTGCTGACTTGCGACGAGGGTCTAATAATTACCATGAAGAGACTATACCCTCTTTACCATAATAATTCATAGTAAAACCCAATGAAAAGAATGTAATAAATATGAAACAACTAATAAACATGTATAACCAAATGTTTCACAAATGGTGTATAACCGAAATGAAATACATCAATTCCATGCCAAACTAGTAGTGCAACTGATTAAGAACCAAAAATAAAACAAATGGCCACAACTCCAAAAGGGTCCCAACTCTAGGTATGGATCCTTATCCATGTACATACCAAGCCCAACTCAACATCTTATTATAGGGCCTTTTCCCTTGTCCTGACCTGAAACCAAGAGATCTTCTCAGGTACCCAATGGCGGCCCGAGTAGGGTGTGAGTTCAAAACTCAGTAGGCCGCCACCAATGGTGTCTACAAAATATGAATTCTAATAGATAGTGCATAGAAGTAAAAAAATAAATGGTGAGTAAACAACAGGCAGTTCAGGTTCCATAAGTGAACAAGTTCATTTAATTTATTCCTAGTATTTAACCCAATTACATTACTTATACCATCTTCATTACCCAATCCATTTAATCACATGTTCCCTGGGTTAGGCATAAATAACATCTACACAAGGTCCTAGGGAAAACAATCACAATGCATAGGGGAAACAAATCAAGTCCATATCTCACTAGGGATCCACATATCACATCAAAAAATTATCCTCACCTCAAAGCCTCAGTCTGAGTGGAATGAAATAATTAGGGTAATATAGCCTTTTCCCCTTCCCTAACCCATGCATTTTGGGGTAGAGTTTAGATCCTCGGTCTAACTCAACTTGTGGGCGTAGAACCTCAAGTCAATATCCCACACAACCAATCCATATGGACATTCTTATTTATCAAATCACCAAAACCATACCATAATATAACCAAGAATATTCAATGCCATTGGATATCACAATTCATAACAACATCATGGGCATTAATACTATTCCATAACAAAATAATGCATTTACCATCTAAAATTCATTTTCATTTAGCCAAATTCCCATTCATGTGCCTTAACCCATTAGGCGTATTCAATAACCCCTATACCTTATCCAAATTGATAATTTACCATTCATTAACCCATTTATCCCATTTATCATTTCACAAGAATTTACCCACTTATGAACTTCAAGTACAATTCTCATATCACATAATATAACCCCTTTATTACATTCAATCATTTAGGTGTACCACCTAATTATTATGTATTAACCCATTCCAAAAATCCAACCATTCCCTTTTTAAATCCCATTAACATATTCCCCATTCCCATTCCATTACCCACTTACAAGTTCACTATTTAATATTCCATAATCCCCTTAGGAATTTCTAACTAAAATTCCAGAAACAATCGACATAATCTCTTTCAACTAGATTACCCATATTCATGTCATTATAAAAACATATCATTCCATTTTTTCCCTAGTAATATTTATCATCATTCCATTTACAACCTAATCAACCATTGAACATGTTATACATGGGTTGCACGCTTTACTCAGCAATCCTTCACTTAACCCTACCACTCTCTAAGCCCGGGATTTCCGACGCACCCAAACGGTGGCCCTAAAATGGTCAATTAATATTCAACGCATCCCACAAGGATTATTAGGGTTTTAATTCATCACTTAGAAACCCATTTTTATCACATAATTCAATAGAACCAAGAACATAAAAAAGGGAAAACAAGAACACCAACTTCTATGCACAAATTGAAAATAAAACTATGGGATAATACTTCTAGACCACTTACCTCGCATCTGTTGAAGAAAATACTCTTAATCATGGAAAAAGATCTGGATTAAATCACTACATGAATCTTCAACCAAGATCTCATCCAAAAAATAGGGTTTTAGGGTTTCATATAGAGAATTGAGAAAGATACAAACTCTAAACTAAAAAGAGAAGAATGAGGAGGATTAGGCATACTGGGATCATCAATCCTCACATGACGGTACTCAAAATGAAAAATAATAAAAGTAGATCCATCCTTGATAGATCTTGGAATTTTTTTTGTTCCTATTTTTTTAAGGGAGAAGGAAGAGGAAAACCTCGAGTTGGGTCTTAAAATCCCGGGGTGGCATTTTTGTAATTTTATCCAACTTTTCTGGGCTGCACGGTTTACCCTCAAGATTTTCAAAACCATGAGAAAACCATGTGACATATAATATCTACAAGGGGATAACTTTCATGGTTTCATGGGGATTCGACACGGTTTTCCATAACTGTGCGCGGACCGTGCGAAGGATACTATTCGAGGATGGATGGCCTGCATGGTTTACCCGCATGGTTTCCCCGAACCATGAATAGAACATGCACCTTGCACTGGTTGGCCTAATTTCTCCTCTATTCACACCCCGAGCCACTGGGCACCCCTGATCCCCCACCGGAACTTGGGAAACACATATCTAGCTACAAAGGAGAGATCCAAGCCAATAGTTAAATGAAAACATACTTTAAGAAAATCTGGGACCATACAAAATCAGGAGTGGTTTATTGGAAATTGGATGTTTTCCACATAGGGGTGAATATAACATAGACCAAAAAATACATTTCATGAACTGCAAAGGTAGTACGAGGAATAGTGAAGGATTTCATCAAATGAAGATTTTTACATAGCAGTGTTATGCGGACCGTGAAGCACGGTACATGGATTGTGAATGGAAAACTATTTTTGGGGAGGCTTGCAATTTGAGGAAGTCCAATGATATGTGGAAGGCTTTAGGTATGTAGGATAGATATTCATTGAAGAAAAATATGTGGTGATTTGGGTTGTAGTTAATGAATAAATGTAGTATGTAGACCATATAGGAAAGAGGGTTCGTCGAAGAAGTAGTACACAGTGAAGGTTGTACCTCATTGAATATTTGGGGAGATCATATTAGTGATATTTTCAGATATATTTTCCAATATAAGGAGACTTAATCCCTTTATCACCTAGATCATTTTTCATAAGAAAACATCTTTTCATTGGGAATTCGATGAGGTTTGAAAGTCATTCACAAGGGATAATTCCGTGAAGGTTGAAGTAGTTTGCAAGGAGGATTCCAAAAAAAGAGAAGAAGTGGTCCACATAAGGAGTAGTACGTGGAATAAGGAATTTTATAGAAGTATAGTTAGTTCTTATAAGTGGTTCATGAAATTGGTACATGAAAGTAGTACATAGAAGTGGTATGTAGAAGTGAAAGCAGAGGTGGTTCACAGAATAGGTGGCCCATGAAGCATATGTGCTCTACGGTTTGTGGAAGAAAAAGGTTGTTCCCAAAGAGACTTAAACAGTTAAAAAAATAAATTTTTTCTAACGAACAGTATGCAGGAAAGTGGATTTAATCTACATGTGAAAAAGGGGCATCAATAGAGTATCTAACAATAGTTGAGGTTGGGTTTTTTCATGTTAATGAAGGGACCTAAAATTCCACAAACTATGAGTGGATCCCTTATAAGAGCCATGAGAGAATGAAGAGGAAGAAATTGATACTTTATTATAAGAGTGAGCTAGATAAAGAGAAATAGGGAGTGATCCTTGGGAATTATTGAGCTGACCCTTAATCTTGTAAAGTTAGTGAGCTTGGGTGTAGAAGTGAGTTAGCCTGAACCTTGTAATTTGGTAGTGACCCTTAATGGATTTGGTATATTGGAACAAAGTCATTGTATACTCCTTGGACGTAGCCATGTGAGGTTGAACTAAGTAGAAATCATTGTGTCTCATGTATGATTTTGTTTCTATTCATATATATTTGTGGGAAGAAGAGAGAAGATAGTTTTGTTTAACAACAAAACAAGATTTGAAGTGCAGTTTTTTTGATATTTCATACTCTGATTCACCCCCTCTCATGGTATTTAAACTTATTGGGCTAACATAATAAGACATATATAGTGGAATATACATCAAGTTATAACATTTTAAAATGTATAATTATAAATATGTCTAATAAATAAGTAAATGACATGAAATCAGGCACTTGAATAAGCTTATGGACATAGAACCAGGCCCACACTTATCATTATGGACATGAAGGACTAGTCCAAACATAAAATAGTGAACATGAAATCTGGTTCATGCATAAAATTGTGAACATCTAATCAGGTTTATCCATAACATTGTGAACATGTAATCATGATAACTCATAATATTGTGAACATGTAATCAAGTTCACGCATAACATTGTGAACACATAATCTACTTTATAGATAACATCATGAACCTTTAATCAGGTTCACACATAATATTTGGAACATATAATCATGTACATGAATAAAAATGTGAGCATGTAATCATGTTTATTCATAACATTTTGAAATTGTAATCAGGTTAATGCATACCATATATACTTATGAATTATCCATCATTACCCAATGCATTGGAGGGAGATACAAGTCCTACCCATCATATAATGAAATCATACTTATGTTTTCCAAAATATCATACAAATTAATTAAATCATAACCCATTGAATGAAATGAGATTCATAAATATTTAATCATATCATAAAATATTGAAAACATACCCTTTTCATAATCATTTCATCATATCATGACTCATGAAAAGAAGCAGGTTTTGTAATCATTTTATCACGGTATAACATGTAGAAGAGAAATGGGGTTATAAACAATTTTCAAATTAATAATAAAATATTAAAAAAATAAGAATAGTTTCCCTGAATATTATCCCTAGAAAATCAAAAACTTTATCAAATGATTTCATCTTAGATAGAGGATGATTTTTAATGATCATTTGGAACATTTCTTATGGAAAATTACATTTATTTGAAAATAAATTTTAAAAACATAAAGAATTTTTAAAATCATTTTATTTGGATAAAATATTGATTACCAATAAATTAGTATTTAAAAATATTTTAAATAATTTATTTAGTAAAATATATATTCATTATTGTAAAAATTGTTATTGAAGATAAAACCTTTTGAAAAGTTTATTCTTTGAAAATAAAATTGAAAAATATAAAAGGGATTATTTAAAACCAATTTAAACACATTTTAAAATATAAAAAAATTAAAATACATTTACATTAGAATTATCTTAGAATATCATTTCAAATATTTTTAAAAATTCTTCATAAACATTGGTTTTGATAGAAAATAGATTTCTAACCAAAGAGGGCAAAAGTTGGATTTTGATAAAAACATTTTCCTAATTATAATAAGTACCAAAGAATGGAAAAAAATACCATTACTGGAAGCTATCATGAATAACCAGATTATAAGAAAATTCATTATAATCTGTGATATATGGATGATTATATTTTATCAATTGAACCATAATCATAACCAATATGGATAAAGGATATGATTACAGTAATTACCTCTTACCACTTTTGTAAAATTGAATCATAACACCCAATAAATAATAACATTAAATGAATTGTAAAATATCATTAAAATAATAATATTAATTATATAAAATGTCAAATGGGTATTATATACACCTCAAAAAGAAATATAGGAGAATAAAAACATGTGTCTTAGAGAAGGAAAATTGAGACAAAATTCCATTGACCATTTATTAGCTTTTGAACCTTAAATCCCATTAAAGAGATATCATAAAATGGTTGTGTAATCTAAAATATTTTTTAATATAAAAAACATAATTTATATTTATGGTAATTATATAAAACACATAATATAAATTGATGGTGAATATAGTATGTGTCTCACAAATGTAAAAAGTGATATGGAAATCCCTTACATTAAGTCTTGAATCTCATAGTGCTCTTTGAAAATTCATGTATAATAAATATAAGTTTATTAAACATATTAAACATAGATATATTTTTATGTATAATATCTTATATGATTTTCTTATGACACTTCATTACCCATTTATTAAAAAATCCATGTTAATGTTATGTTTTTGGTAATAACTGCTTTGTTTTCCATAATTGGTTTTATTTTTAATATTTTTTATTCTCATGTTTTATTCATGATTTTATAATATACATAATAATAAATATAAAATAAATATTTATTTAATTATTATTTATTTATTTATATTAATCCATAAAATTTATATATTGGAAATGAAATACAATGTTTCTGGAGACAGTAGGCTATATGTATTCAAAAATGCTATTTACTTATTATAGTCATATTGGATGAAATAGAATTAAATAATATATATATATATATCATAATTATTGTAAATTTTATATTCCATATATATCATATATGTATATTAATTTTTATCTTTATTACATTCCATTTAAAGTGTGAGAAAATCACATCACCTTGCGAGGTGGTAGTCCGCCGTACACATGAACGATGTTATTGTATTACACCAAAATAGAATTCATGTATGTATGAGTTATATAATAATTAAAGAAGAATTTATAAATCATAAATATAATATATATCAAATATAAATAGTATTTAAATCATTTTTTCCAACCATTAAAGGTGGTAATGGAAAAATGAACAACATTGGTTTATGTGGTTGTAGTATTCCATTCACTTGAACTGGAATTTCACAAACCATTTAATGGAAGTTTGTGTAGTTATAGGTCATAAATACAACATAAAAACATCCATTTAGATCTAATATAAAAATTTTATTAAATATTAATGATATAAAATAATCTAATGAGGTAGAGAAGGAAATAAAATGAAAGTGCTTTTAGAAGAACCTTAGCTCTTCTTTTAATATCCTCTTTAGTTTTTTACTAAAACCATAAATGGTTTCATTTATACCCAATATAAAGATTCTATTATGAGGTTATAGATTTTAGGAAGTGATTTTGGTGGGTTTTGGTTTGTAAAATGGCTAGAGAGGTCTAAATAAGGGGGAGTGTGGCTGCCCTTATATAATTGATGGGGCGTGGAATTATTTTAAATAATAGAAATAATTCAATATTGGGAGGTATATATTATGATGTTTAAATCCAAAATTGGATAATAATGGAGGTTAACATATATTTGGTTGAGACATACCACCACCACACAAAAATAAATTCATTTTTACAATTTTATTTGTCAATATGGACATTATAAAAGATAAATTGGTATGTTAATGGAACATATATTATATTTAATAACATTTACAGATAACATGTAACATTATATTATTATTAGTAACTTCAAATAATATAATAAAATATCAATTATTATAATAAAACAAAAATGTCAACTTTAACATTATTTATATAATTTGAATTTCAAATTCTCAATAAAATAATGTAATCTGAATATATTATATTAAAAGTCAATAACATTCTATATTTATCTAAAAAATTAATGTAATATAATATCTAATTCAATTTACCACACATTTAATATTTTTTGTATCATTTATATTTAAGTTAATTATTAATTAAATAATTGCAATGTTGGCATTTCTCTAGTATTTAATGTAATAATTTAATCAATAAAAATTTAAAATAAATTATATTGATAAAAATAATTTAAAATTAAAATTAATATTTATAACTGAACGTATGATTTTTTTTCTCTATCCCAATTCTTTATATAAGATAATGGAAATCTAGGTTTATTATTTTTCTTTTTATTTACATAAATTGTTATATAGGACACTTTCATAGAATAGTATCCCAATAAATCATATAAATAAATAATATGGAGGTGAGGGTATAAATTTATCCATCCAATGGGTGTCAAAAAATTTGGTAGGCCATTTTACACCTTATATTAAAACATTAACTACTAAATATAATATTTTTTACCTTAATCATTTTAATTAATTTTACTTATTTTCAATAATAAATTTTGTAAAAAATTGAGATATACTAATTAAAAATTATAAATTATGACGATTCCAAATATTTGTTCCATTTGTTTCAAATTAAATTAACAAATGTAGAAAATTATAATTTAAAATTAATCTCATATATGTGATGAGAGAATGAGTTTTTAATATGAAAATTCTCAAATGTTTACAATATTTTTATATAAATATTAAATATTAAAATGTGTCGAATATATTAAATTAGATTAATATATGTATAATTAAACTCTTTTCTATTTAAAAAAATTCTAAATATAGTTTATCATTATAAATTATTCAAATTGAAATATAGTTTTCAATTAAAATTCAGTATTTTTTAGTATTAATAAAAAAATAAAACTTCTTAGAAAAATAAAAAAAACATCACTTTAAGATAATTTAAATATTAATCAATCAAAAATAAGTATATTTAGTTAGATAAATATTCTAGTGGGGGTAAAATTACTTTTTGAATTATGTGCACTAAGAACGATTTATCTGCCTTTCAAAAAAGATACTATTTTTAGAAAAAAACAAATTTATTTAAATGATTCATTTATTATTTCTTATCATTATATAAATAATAAAAATTTGAAATCTATATATTTTTATAATTTATTTACACCTATTAATTACCTCCATTCCAATGGCTAGGTGCTAACTATCATATTAAATATTAATATTAATATTAATATTATATTGTAGTTTGGTAAAACTCATTCTTACATTTAATGAAACCCATAGAAAGAACTCAGTATTGTGTATAACATATACCAAATATATTTTTTCATGTTCCAAAATCTAAACTCAGTGTTGTGTGTAGTGAATGGTTAACATATTTTTTCATATAATGAAATCCTAAAATAGTGTAGCATGTAAAAAAATCGATCAATGAATTTTAATTTATTCAAACAAATTAAAAATTCATAAATTCTTGGGTTGTTACACTTTTATTTCTAATGGGATGAAAATTGGATAAATCCACACTATATGTCATGGTTCATGTAAAATGGGTAGATCATTATCACTACAATGTGGTGATAAGAATTTCATATTTTAGAAAGACATATAACAAATAGAATTGTTGACCATGATATAGTTTATAAATAATAGAAACATAAAGGAATAAATTCATTCATAAGATCTCTGATTCCTTAGGGAAATAAAATGAAATAATTGATTCATTGGATGATTCAAATAAATAATTATAGAGTCCTTAGTAAAATAAAAATGGATTTATAAGAAAGAAAAAATATATGTTTTAATAAATAAATAAAATCTGAAATATATTAACCATTTTAAATGAGCTGATATCTTTTTTCCAAAGATAAAAATATTTCCATAATTGGGAAATGAGAGATATTATTCATAATATTTTGAATATAAATAGTATTGGTACCAATGAATATTGTATGATGAGATTATTTAGAAATATTTTAAACACTCTATGAGAATTCTATGAGCCGAATACAAATACATATCAAAGGAGGACAGTTGAATTTATTTAAAGTCAGGAGATCATTTATAGGATAATAATATCAAACTCTTAGGTGTTTTAAAAATAACCAGATCGATCAATATCAATAGTGATTCTTGACTCAAAAAATATAGATATTCATTTCTTCCTACTGCTTCTCATATAGTTTTTTTTACATAGGATAAGTAAATCATTGACTCTCACAGAGAAATATCACATCAAATAGTTCATAATATACCATGATTTGTTATAGATATTTCTACATTTACATAAACATTGAAGATAAGGTGGGGGATTCATGCCTATAACAGGTTATGTAATGCATCGATCCCAGAAACTCATAGTCGGTTCATTACTTTACTACATTAGAATAGATATAAGCTTAAAATCTTAATGAACTGAATATTTTATTAGTTTTTGGAAGATAATATTATATAATGATACCCATATTGCGTTAGGAAATAGAAAATAATACATTATAAGTAATAAAATTTAACAAACCAAATCCTATGTTTCTTTTTCAAATATTTCTTCTTCATAACCTAGGGATAAGAAACATAATAAGGGTGAGCTCAAATCCTAAGTAAGGGTAAGTAAAGTGAAAGAAATAATGAATCAATGGGAACAATCTACAAGGAAAGGTAAATAATTGATAACAAATGGCATTCATATAACTAAAATTTATAATATCATGAAAATATGGAGAGTCATGATATAATAGGTCAATGGGAAGTCTATAGACCATGTAAAAGTGATTTTATACATAATAAAAAATAAGTATTAATGGAATGTAAATTGGGAGGAAATCTCATACATTTAGTCCAACTTGTCACGTGTGACTTTATATTACTAAATAATGAACTTATATTAATTATTTAATTTATTGAGAATATTTTTCATGTTTATAATTAATTTTATTTCACTTCTTAAAAGTTGAAAAAAACTACTTAAACAAGTGTATTTACATTGGTCATTTTGACCATATTCGGTGTATGTGTGAAAAAAACTTTTGAAGATCGACTATATTCAAAGGGGTCATTATATAAACATCTCTATAGTAATAATCATGACATAATTATATTATTTATACATCAATTATGCTTTAAAATAATGGTTATGAAAATGAACTAATGTTACAATCAAGGAGATGGTAGGGCATACATGCACTTGAGTAACGTTCACATTTTTCAATTATCATTATGGAAAAAAGGTAAGTAACTTAAATATTTACATAATTATAATTATTTTATAAATACCATATTATTTAATCATATATACTTATATATAAAAAAATTACATAAAATTGATCACATTACTTTGAGGAGGCGGTAGTCAACACTTCCACAAAAGATGTTATCTTATATATAAAAAAATTAAATTATAAGGGTATGTGTTATAAAATAATTACAGAATATAAAATACATAATATATAACCCATATAACATATATAAATATTTTATAAATAATAATTCCTAACCATGAAAGGTGATAATGTAAATACAAATAATCATCGTTCTGTGAGGAAGTAGTTTGACGTACATATAAATAGTATGTTTGTTACCCATTAGATAGAAGTTTGTGAGAGTGTAGGTTGAAACCTTAGAATATAAATTCATTTTATATTTAGGATACTGGTGTCTTTATATAATAATGGAATAAAATATTTTGAGGTGGTGGATAATTGAAATAAAACAAAAGGGTTTAAGGAAAGATGTTACCTCTTCCTTGGGTTACTCCTTCTAGGTTGCACCAAAGTGATTCCTTCGATAGATTTATGAACAAGGGAATAATTCTAGGATTAAGGGTGGTATTTTTAGGAGAAATTTGAGAAGATATATTTATATACAAATAGGCTTGAGATATGTGAGTAAGTTTGAGTATATGAGGCCATTTTATAGTAGAGGAGGAGTGGAACTCTTATAAATTTTGAAATAAGAATTATACCAACATTTTCAAAATTAAAGTGGATAAAATATTGTTCCAAATTATATAAAGGAAGGATATATTCAAAATATTTCAATAAAATATATTATTTACAAGTTTCTAGGTCATCATGGCGATTAAGATTAAGTTTTAGTGCCTTATTTAGCTTAATTTCATCTTAATCGTTGTAAATAATTGTAATTACTTTCACTAATATTTTTAGTCAAAAACCATGATGACCATTTTATAAATTATGAATTATTATGATTCAAAATATGTAATCCGTTTTTATAAATTCCAATCACAGATTTAGTTTAAATTAATTTAAAATTATTCTTGTATATGGGATGATAATGTAGGTTTTTAAAGTAAAAAACTCCCAAATTTTTTTAATGTTTTTAAATTAAATTTCAATATTAAATTGATTAGAATGACCTAAATTTTATTAAGTGATATAAATGTGATCAAATTAAATATTATAATCACTTAAAAATATATTTTTCCCTTATAAATAAATTAGACAAAAAAGGATTATTGAATTAAAATTCATTATTTTCTAGTATTCATTAAAAATGAAACTTCATAGAAAATATAAAAAAATCTAAATAACCTATTTTTTATGTTTCTCTATGAAATTTAAAGTTTATTTTGACTTATATAGTCTTTAAAAGTTCCAAAAAAATGGGTTTAAAATAGCTCTCTATTAAAAGGCGGTAAAAATACCCTTATGAAATATTATTTTTATGCATAAAATTAGGACTGCAATTATCTTATGCCTATCAAATCTGTTGGATGAATATCAAAAATATTTAATTGAATATATATTATATATATATTAAATTAAAATTATCCACTTATACAAATTAATTTAATTTACTAAGGTAAATCACCTTTGCGTGCATACAAATATGTTTTTATGAAAAACATGCCCTTTATATTCATTTGGTTCTTATATTCATTTCTAATAAGTTATTAACTAATGAATTAATTTTATATATTTTTATACCATATAATTTCATAATTTAGTTAATATTATTCAAAAATCATAATTTAACTATTAGTTTAAACCTTATTATATTAAATAATAATATTCTAATAACATATTGTTGTTCAGTTAAAACTTGATCTTGCGTGTAATGCACGCTATCGAACAAGGCCATTCTTGAAAGTAAAGAAAGCCAACATTGTGTTTGTGTGAATTGAATGCTATAGAATATATTACATTTTTTAATATAGTAACTATATTGTGAAGTCTAAAGATATTACATTCCCTTACATGCTTGGTGTTGCATGTTATACATGTTATCAAATACATTGTCATTACATTAGAATTTTGAGGTGTCATATTCCCTTCATCTTAATAAAAACTTTTCCTTGGAATTTAAACATGATCTTGGAAATTTGGGTATTGATATTTTACAATCCTATTTTTGAAAAATCCACATCATAAATAGGGTTAATAATATATCTTCTTAATAAGAGAGAAAGGAAATTAAAATGGTCAAATAACTAGGTTTCCTAATTTGAGAACATAAGTGGAAAATGTAAACACTGATACAGTAGAAAAATATAAAAAAAATGTTCTGATGGAGAGTGCTAGAGAACTTATTCATATTGATTTTTTCAACCACAAAACCATAAAACATATGTGTGAATAATAGTTATTGATATCATCAAAAATGATGATAATAGGAAAATCAATTTTTTCAAGACAATTTTTCCCTAGAGTTGTGAAATTATTTACACATTAATAATATAATATAATATAAATTTATATAAACATAATATTTTCCTTTGATTATGACTTGAACTATTACAACTTCATCTCTTTTCATCTGTTTTATATGAAGTGCCCAGTGGATCAACAAAGTAAACTAATAGGGGGGATGAATTAGTGTACACAAATTTCACTGATATTTCATTTCTTTTTTCTTACCCCCTTTTTAATCAAACCATTTGACTTGTTAGAGTGAATAGATCTTCCCTTTTGACAGACACAAATATCCCACATTCAAGACAGAAATTTAATGAAGCGCAACACATAGTATTTTAACAAGGTTCTCCCCCAATGTGGGTGACTATGTCCTTGATGTGTTTGGGGTAATCCAACAAACAAGACTTCCACTGGTAAAATGTAATGTCATTAATAATACAAAAAATATCTCAATATTTCTGATAGACAAACTCCCATAATTTCTGATCACAACTGATTATTGTGGACTATCTCATGACAGGATCTTTAAACTGACATCCCACTAGTGTTCTTTATACTACCTCTCACCAATTGAGTTATCTCCCAAAAAGATCCTATTTTTATACTAGAATTATTCTATTTCATCAATTAATTCCACTTGTGAACAATTCTTCAACTTACACTAACTTATGATGTAGTGATCTATTTGCCTTGTCCTGCTTCAAGTCAAATTGGTATAATCTTCAGATTAACTGTCGGCCTTGCTCACGTAAAATTGATCATCAACTAATTTGAACATGAATCAGCTCAAAAAATTCTGAGGAACTATTTATAATTAGCTACCTCATTACAGTTCTGCTCAAGCTATAATTCTTTCTTATTATAAATAACTGACCTCACTAACCACTGAAAATTCAGATACATAAATTCTCTTAAATCATTTATAGTTAATATGATCTGGTTTCATTATCAATACTCTACACACTGATTAAGGAAATAATACTTCCCGTTCACTTATGCAAACTTTATTCAAGAACATAAATGCATAGATGTCTAACTTTAAGCATGAATTTATTCATGTGAAGGAAAACACATTGATAAAGTGTATATTGCCTAAGAAAATACACATTTCCTTCTTGTTTTCACAAGTGATTTAGTAATCACATGAGTATAATCATACACGTTCATTTACACTTCACTTATCAAATTTATGCATGGATATACACTATTTACTTAGTTTTATAATGTTTGTGTATGTGTAATATGTAATGATAATGTCTCTTGTACAATTTTTCTTTTCCAAATGAATATGTACACACAGCCTCCAATTTTCATGTTAACAAATCACACACACTGTTTATATCTCAACATATGAATCTTCACAAATACATTGAACAGTGTATAAAATCCTTACCAAATCTAAGCATACATCCTCTTCATTCAAATATTATTCATACACAACATTGTATAATTCCCTTATTGTGGAAATATCTGAAAGGGATATATGCTTAATGTGCGCTAGTTATTCTTTGAATAACACAATACTTGTGTATTGTCTCACAGTTCTAAAATCCTTCACTCAAGCCATGTATCCTATGTATCCTTCATGAAAACCTTCATGCAGATATAATAACAGTATTTTGGTTCATCGTGCAAACCATGAGAATTAATTTTCATTATATGGAAAAGTTTCTTTGGATTCTCGTAAACCAAAAGAACAACACATAAGAATAACGCACTATTCTATTTTCTTTTCGGAACTCAGTTATTCAAAAATAGAATTTGATAGTGTAATACAAATATCGGAGGGTTGTGGATCTCTATTCTCCTTCTCATAATAAGTTATTGCATGGAACACCTGCCTTTTGTGAACAAGATCATTTTCACTTGGTAACACCTAGATGTTTTTATGAACTATTTTGACTAAATAATTTTAATTCTTCAATAGCTTGCATTTCACACAATCATGAGATTAAAAGATCCATGATATCCCCTTAGTATAAAATTACCAATTTTAACCTAGCTATTAGGTTATAGGGAATAAATATAACTAATGAAAATGTATGGTGAAGTCATTCACTACAAAATATTTATAAAAATGTATAAATCAATTATATGTTTTTATGTTTTTATTAATAAATGGAGTGAATTACTATTAATAAATGAAATTAATGAAATTTATATTTTATATATTTAGTAAAATACTTTTTATAATCATACAATATATATTTTTGTCATAGGGTATGAATAAACCCTATTTGATATACAAAAACCTATATTTTTAAAAAGGGATGTTTTATCACTTTTTAATGGAGAACCCTATTTAAATTAATATTTTAACACATTAATAATTTTTATATGATAATAAAAACTTCTTTGAAATTGGGATGTAAAAATTTACATTGAATGAATTTTTAATATTTTTCTAATAACATTAAAATTTTGATGAATCTTAAAAATACATTAAATTTTAAATGAAAATAAATTTTTTTCATTGAAATAATTTATATGGTTAAATTACAATAATGAATGGTTTTAAAGTATAAATAGAATATATATTTATCATTCAATATAATTTACTCCATTATCATTAAATTATCATTTAATTCCAATGTAAAAACATTTCAATATTTTCTATTGTTTTATCTTTTAAAAATCAGTTCTCTCTTTCCGATAACAAGAATAATTCTAAATTATTTAATGAAACTTATGTGTTTTGAATTTTGAAAATTGGATTCCATATTTTTAATCAGTAGGTCCAAATTATATAAGTATCTTTATTCTATTTTTTGGCATTATGAATAGTAACTTTGCTAATTTTTATTAATACAGTAAAAGGATAAATCCTGTAAATGAGGGTAAGAATACAATTATTAAATTTCTCTAACACCTGTAATAATATCATTTGTGGAGTTTATTTCAACCTAAGTCGTCCTTGGGTTGAAATGTGGTTATTTTAAAGTCGCTTGGATGAGATTATTATATTTAATTTAATTTATTTAAATAAAAATTTAAATATGTCTTACTCATATCTTAATAACTATATCATTTTTTTATATGAGGATATAAAAAATAAAAATTAGATTATAAATACTATTTTGAAATCTAAAATGTTTTTATTTATCATGGAAATGTATTTTTAATATTTAGGAAATAAACAATTACCTTAGTGGCCTATACTTTGATGATGTAATAATTAATTAATTGACCCGAAATCAAGAAAACAATTTTTATTAAAATTATAATAACCATAAAAAAAACCCAAATACTTTAAACAAATATTATTAGTTTAGTATATCTCAACCATAACCATCCAAGGGTCGAGTTAGGGAGGATTTTTATCCTTATAGAAGATATTGTGACACTTATATTTTTTTATTTAAAATGATATTAAAGTAGTCACATTCATTATTTATTAAGAATAAAATTTTAAAAGTTGGATTGTATTGAAGATAAATTATACTAAAAATATTATTATAAAATATAATATATTTATATTAATCATATTATTTTATTTTTTATTTTTATTCTAAAATAATTATATTAAATAATTACACAAAATTGATGCAGTAATTATTTAAATAGTAGAGAAAACAAAAAAAGGTTATTAAAAATATTAAAATAAACAAATTTTGGTCTAATTAATTTGTATAATTAATTTTCTATAAGACACTTATGTTTTAGGAATATAATAAACTAGTTTTTTTTTGAAATTTACTTTTTATATTAATATTTTTAAAAATCAATGAAATAAATAGTTTCAAAATTCAAACTATTGATTATTTATCAAAATAATGTTTTATTAAATTATTTATAAACCATAAAACATTTTTAAAATTATGAAATAATTATTATATGGTTGAAAATGTTCTAATTTATTTATTTATGGTCTAATTTACATCAAATAAGTAAATATTTCACTCTTTTAATATTAAATTATTTGTTACCCTAGTTAAAAAGAAAAATGAAAAACTAAGTGTTAATTAAAATGATATGGTTTAGATTGATATAAATACATGCAAAAAAATTATGAGTTGATGATATTTCATTATTATTTATTCTCATATTTGAATTTGGATCCTTTTAATGATTTTTTGATGGTTACTTATTTTATTATAAATTAATATTTTTGGAGATCCCAAAAGTGTCCCTCACCTCAATTATAAAAGGGCACCTCCTCCCTCACCTCTTCACTTCACTTTGAGCCATAAATATCATCCATAACCTAAACATTTACCTTATCAACTTCCCTATTTACATTCTCGAGGTTCCTATCTTATTCAAAGACCAATTCTATTACTCTAAGAGCAGATTTAGAGGAAGCGCGTTGAAGAAGAGGTAATCACCTCTTCTGGTTCTTTAAAACATCATTATTCTACTTTCTCTTCATGAGTTGTTTAACTATAAAGTAATAAATCTTGTGTCAAATATATAATTTTGAGGCATCGACCCCAACCTTTTAAAAAAACTTATATGCTGATATGTTATTATAATTATTATACAACCATATTCCGCCTTCTATCAATCTAACAAAAACAAAACCGCCACGTGTGAGTATGTACAACTTACCATCTCCGCATCGTGGTGTAATCTATTTTTCACCACCACCATACTTGGATGGGTATAATGATGGATAATAACTATATATGATTATTATAAGATTATATTAATTCTAAAATATTATACCCCATCCAATTTAATAACATTCAACAAATACGGGATTGATATAATTTCTCATATGTACGTATGACCTACGGTCTCCACGATGCAATGTGATTCATTCTACGTGATATTCATTAAAGAACGATTATATAAATATAAATAATAAATAAATATGGTATATATTATTTTAATATCATTTTTTAATGATATAACTATGACTTTTAAAGGATAGATGAAACTTATTAAACATCATATTCATAAGCAAATGAAGCAAGTAATACCCGAAGAACAAGTAATAATGAAATTTTGTAAACAAATGGATGATAATATGATCATATATTATATCATAAAAATGGATATTATTTTGAAATAATTTAATGAAATTATTTAAATCATTATATTTGAGGTTACAATACATAGAAAGAAAATCATACCTATGGAAAGGGATAATTTCGCAATCTCATTATTATCCCAGATTGTTTATACGTAAGTTTTTACTAGGGGTATATTTATCATCCATTTTCATGTTTCCAAAATATGTAATCTTATTTATATTCTTCTAAATTTTTTTAAACTCAATTTTACCAATTGGTAAATTTTTATTAAAAGGTATGAAAAGAATCTTTTATTATTATTCGATACTATGTACTTTTTGATTATTATAGAAAAAGTGTGAGGAGAATGTATTTCATAACTTATATGGTATGAATAGATTTTTACATCTTCATAACATCTTATTTCCATGAAGCTTCATCAATATGATTTTATTTTTATTTTCAAATAAATTCTTTTCATTTAAAATTGTATGGTATTTTGAGAAAAGAAAACATTTTTGAAGAAGAAATGATATTTTCTTCAAGAGTTAATTTCAATTGTTATATCAAAATTAATTTCAATCTAAGATGGAATTATTTAATAGGGGTATGTTTCAAGTATAATATACTTATTTTTTCTATAAATTTTTTGTGTTTATTATGGAATGATATTTATGAAACCCATTTGTTTTATATGGATTGTTTTATAGTGGAATGATGTTTAAAAAACCCCATTTTATTCCTTGGGTTATGATGAATGATTTATGTTATTACGGAACACGTAAAAATGATTTCATTATGAGATGGGTGAGACTTATATCTCCCTCCAATGCATTGGGTAAAGATTTATATCTCATGATATAGACATGGATGGAATGAGAAAAGATCTCATTTTAGTAATACTAGACTAGAATGAGGAGTGCACTCAATTAAATAATGGTATTTGTACATTATGATGGTCTTGGAAATGATCCTTTAATAATATGAAATTATTTTATATTTTTATGTGTATTCCACAAAACTTCAAGTCTTATATTGTGACTTTTGGGATTGTGTTCATTGATTCTTATGAACTTTCATGATTTATCTCATGGCATGATATCACAATCTTTCATGTGCAGGATAAGATTTACAAATGTTATGTTCTTATGTCTTATGATTATAATATGATTAATACCTCCTTTGTTTACCCTTACTGAGAATATGAGCTCACCCTTTCGTATGTTTCTTTTTCCCATCTCATGAATAAGGGTATTAAGTAATATATGTCAAAAATGAGTCCAGTTTTGTAAAAATAATTTGAAGATAATGAATATGACTTATGAACCAGTTGTTTATTTTTCACAATTTTTAAAGACATCATACCTAAACAGTCCTGTCATGGCATTGTTATATTTTGTAATTTATATTCTTCAAGTAATATCAATGTACATAACATATGGGTCATTATAGTTGGAATCATAGGAACGGTATATTTAACATTTGGAAACTAGGATGAGAAAACATTAGTAAGAACCTAAACGATATGTCAAAGTATGGGTTATAATCCTAGTGTTTTATAAATGATCGTGAATAACCTAGGATCAAACCAAAAGTGTCCTAAATAGAAATTTTATTCTTGATTATGTGGTTTTATAATTATGATTAGTGTTTCTCGCGCCACTCTAAAGAGCCATATTAATGCTAAATGTGGCGGGAAATGTGATGATTTTCCTCCTAAGAAACCAAATGTTATCGGAGATGGAAAGAAAAAACTTGTATCTATGTTCACAAAAATTTCTCAATCTATGAATCATGCATAACTTCCAAATGATAAAAAGAGGGAACAAAATTCTGTTGAGTCCTTCATAAGGAAGCATCCACCTTCTTTCATGGGTTCTTATAATCCATTCATGGAAGAACAATGGATTAGTAAAACTAGAAAGATATTTTCAGTTATCCAATGTTTAGAATATGATAAAGTAATCTTATTTTTCAATCTTTTGGAAGGTGAAGTTGATAAATTGTTTAACCTTATCAATAATACAAGTCAAAGATATAAAATTCAATCCATGGAATGTGAAAATTTCAAGAACTTGTTTTTCATTAAGTCCATTTCTCATATTCTTAAAAAAATATGGAGAAATAGATCCTTGAACTTAAAAAAACAGTGATGAATCTGTTGGTACCTACAAAGAAAATTTCACAATACTTATAAGGTACTATTATTGCATTATTTTCCAATTTGAGTGTAAAATTTATTAATTCATTATTGGCTTAAAACCATGTCTCTAAAGGTCATTATTCATAAGGGAATTAAATGTCTATGAGGAAATAGTTTGATGTTATCTTAAGGTTGAGATGGAGATTGGAGTAACCCATTAGTCTTATGGGTATAATAAGAGGAGAAAAATGTAATTCAAGGGAAAATTTAAAGATGACACTGAAATGAATATGAGTTTTCCCTTATACTCAATGTTTGGAAAGAAACATGGTGGATATTTTCCTAAAGGGACTAGTAAATGTTTTGAGTGTATAAAAGAAGGTCATCAGGCCGTTGGATTCCAAATTGATGGGAAAATTATTTCTAATGATGCGAATAGAGAAAAGGCTACACAGAATGCACCACATACACTTTGATGTTACAATTGAAAAAATGAGGCATTGTGCCAATAAATTCTCTAACCCAAGGGTTATTGATGATGATCAACATCAGAAAACTCTTAATTCTAATGACAAAGGAATATTAGATTCAATCACTATCAGCGATGTGAAGTATGATAATGATGTGTTTAAATGTACACATACCATCTACTCTAAAGTAGAAAATGTATTATTAGATTCCAGATCCACCCACTCTTTTATTTCTGAAGAATTTTCTAAAGGTATCGTCATATTACCTCAACAATTAGATATTGAGTTTTTTGTGACAACTCCTAATAGCACAATTTTCACATCAAATGTTTATAATTATTCTACTATTGAAGTTTTTGGGAAAATGATTCTTGTAAATCTTTTTATCCTTCTTGTTATGGAATTTGATGTGATTTTTGTTATGGATTAGGTTTCACTATATGGAGCTTATATTAATTTCTAAGGATGGGAAGTCATATATCCTGTTAAAGATCAATATATGGTCATCTATCAATGGAAGTATGAGTATGACCTTTTAGTGATTTTTTTTCCATATTATGGGTATTGATCCCTATAAATGAAGGTTATCTCTCTCAAATGGTTGGGTACAAACTCACAATTTAGAATAAACCCATTCTACTAAAGTTTGATGATGTCTTTTTATAAGAATAACAAGGTCTTCCACCAGATCAGGAAGTTTAGTTTTCAATAGAACTCATACCAGGTGTTATTCCTATTTTAAAGACACCTCATATAATTGACCCAATTGAGTTACAACAATTGATGAAGCAACTCCAAGAGAATCTTGATATGGGATTCACATTTCCTAGTACATCACCTTGGGGAGCACAAGTTCTATTTGTTATGAATATTAATGGATCAATAAGACTCTGTATTGATTACCTAGAACATAACAAGATCACCATCAAGAACTAAAATCATTTTCCCTACATTGATTACTTATTTAAACAACTGCACATAACACAATACTTTTCAAGGATTGATCTTCTTTTAGGATATCATCAATTAAGGGTTAATAAAAAGAATATTCCAAATAAGACATTTCGTATAATGTATAGACATAATGAATTTATAGTTATTCCTTTTGGTCTTACTAATGCTCCTACTATAATCATAGATATAATCAATAGTGTCTTTAGAGACTATATTGATCATTTTTTGGTAGTCTTTATAGATGATATTCTTATATACTTGAAGAACAAGTAAGAACATGAAGATCACTTGATAATTGTACTAAAGACCCTGAAAGAGGTGAATCTTTAGGAAAATTTTACAAAGTTTGAATTTTTGGCTTCATAATGTTTCATTTTTAGTCACATAATCTCATAATAGGGGATGTCTATCAATCTAACAAAAATATAAGTTATTGAAAGTTGGCCAAGACCAATAATGGAAACTGAGATCCAAAGTTTTCTTAGTTTTCCTATATATTATAGATGTTTTTTGAAATATATTTCCCAATTATCTAATCCACTAACCAAGTTGACTTGATAAGGAGTTATTTTCGTGTGGATGGAGGAAGGTGAAGAGAATTTTAATGACCACAAAATAAGCTTAGCCAGTGCACATGCATTCACATTGCCATATAGTAGAGAATATTTTGTGATCTATAGTTGTGCATCCAAAAAGGGGATGGGATGTGTTCTCATTAAAAATAATATGGTGATAGATATTTTCTCATGAAAATTGAAAATCCATGAGCAATATTACTAAACTCATGATGTGGAGTTAGCTGCGGTAATATTTTCACTAAAGATATGGAGGAATTATATTTATGGTGAAATATGTGATATATATACTGATCAGAACAGTTTAAGGTATATTTTCACAAAAAAGAGATGAATATTAGTCAAATAATATGGTTGGAGTTGATTAAATATTAAGACTACTCAATACATTACCACCCTGGTAAAGATAATAAGGTGGAAGATTCTTTGAGTCAAAAGGACCATGCTAACCTATCCATGATGAGAATCACAAAAGATCCAATATTTAGGGATTTTGAAAGGATGGATCTTGAAATTTTATAGGAAGGTTAGAAATATTATCTTTCTCAAATGAATGTTCAACCATCATATACAAGTGAAGATAAATGATTGGCATCAGGAAGATATAGAGCTAAAAAATAATGTCAGAAATGTTATGAAATTCATCCTTGATTGTGATGGAATAATAAGGTTAATGAACTAGATATATATTAATCTCATAAAATAATTAAAGGAGTTATTTAATGAGGCTCATAGTTCTTAATTCTCTATTCACCCTAGAAGCACAATGATGTACATGAAACTAAAAGAATTTTTCTGGTGGAATGACAAGAAAGGAGATGTTGTTGAATATGTATCTCGATGCTTGGTTTTGTCAGTAAGTTAAGGTTGAGGGATATAATTCTAAGGTCATGTTACAACCATTACCCATACTAAAATGAAAATAGAAAAACATCACTATGGAATTTGTCATCGTACTTCCCAAAACTTTTAAAGGCCATAATGTTATATGGGTTCTAGTCTACCTCCTTAAAAAATAGAAAATCATCATTTATATTATAGAGGATTTATATCTTGATCATATTTCCAATATATACATAAATTAATTGGTAAGATTTAATGGAGTACCACTTTCTATTTTATCTAATCTGGATTCGATGTATACCTCAAAATTCTAGTGATGCCTTCAGCAGGCTCTGGATACAGAGTTAAGTTTCAACACTTCTTATCATCCCCAGATAGATGGTCAATCTAAGAGGGAAATTAAAACTCTAGAAGACATGTTGAGATCTTACTCTCTAGATTTCAATGGTTGGTGGGATCAACACCTACCTTTGGTGGAATTTTCTTACAATAATATCTTTCACTTCAGTATTCAGATGACTCCTTATGAAGCACTATATGAAAATAAGTGTTGAAATCCAACTTTCTAGGATGAAGTAAGGAAAAAAAAGACATTAGTACTCATTATTGTTGATGAAATGGCAGAAAAGGTTATATCTATTCAATAACACATAAGAGTGGATCAGATTTGAAAAAAATAATATGTTGTCAATCAAAGAAAATACCAATAGTTTGAAGTAGGTGAAAAGGTGTTTCTATGAATATATCCCTGGAAGATAGTAATGATATTTAGAAAGAAGGTAAAGATGATCCCTATGTATATTGATACTTTTGAAATTTTAGATCGTGTTGGGAGGGTATCTTACCAATTGGTGCTTCTATACAATCTCTCTCAATTTCATGATGTGTTCCATGTACCTATCCATAGATAGTACTTGCATTTTCTTTCACATTTACTAAACTCAGAAGTCATATTGTTGGGGCATGACCATTCATATGAAGAACAACTGATAGAGATTCTGGATCAGAGCAAAAAAGTACTATGAAAAGGGACCACTCATTTGGTTAATGTTTTGTGAAAAAAACACTTATTTTGAGGAATATATGTGGGAATTTGAGGATATGTTGAGAGAGAGATATCCTCATCTGTTTGTATCCAAGTGACAAATTTTTAGGGTGAAATTTAGTTTAAGTAGGTTAGAATATAACATCTGTATATTTTTATGAAATATTTTATCTAAATAATATTATTTCTTCAACAGCATGCATTGCACGAAATCATGAGTCTAAAAGAACCATGAGATACACTTAGTATAAAATGACCATTTTAACTGAGTTGTTAGGATATCAAGAATAAATATAACTAACTTATGAAAATTTATAATGAAGTCATTCACTAAAAATTATTAATGAAAAATATAAATCAATTATATATTATTATTTTTGTATTAATAAATTGAGTGAATAACTATTAATAAATGAATTTAATGAAATATATATGCTAAATAATTAATAAAATATTTTTTATATTCACCCAATAGATATTTTTTTCATAGGACATAAATAAATCCTAAGTAATGTATAAAAACCTATATTTTGAAAAAGGAAATTTTACCACATTTTAATGGAGAACCCTTTTTAAATTAATATTTTGATACATTAATAGTTATTATATAACAAAAATAACTTTTTCTTTAGAAGTGGGATATAGCAATTTACTTTGGTTGATTTTTTTTATTTTGATAACTTTAAAATTTTGATTAATAGTAAAAATACACTAAATTTTAATTGAAAATATCTTTTTTCATCAAAATAAATCCTATAGTTAAATTATTATATTGAATGGTTTTAATGTATAAATATAATATATTTTTTATCATTCAATATAATGTATTTCATTAGTATCAATTTTACTTTGAATTCAGATGTAAAAACATTTCAATCTTTTATAATGTTTTAACTTTTAAAAACTCATTCTCTCATTCTGACAATGATAATAAATTTAAATTAATTACAAAAACTTTTTTTTAATTTTGATAAATATCTTCCATATTTGGAATTAATTGGTCTAAATTGTGTAAATAGTTTCATTTTATTTTTGGGCATTATGAATAGTGACTTTAATAATTTTTATTAATATGGTTAAAGGGTAAAAGGGTAATAATTGTATTATAAAATTACACTAACAATTTTATTAATATAATTGAATGAGTCTGTTTTGATATAAATCATTATTGGGTTTAATTTATATTCATGTTATGGTGGTAGATTCTTTGAGTCTAAATGATCGTGTTATCTTATCTATGATGAGGATCACAAAACATCCAATATTTAGGGAATTAAAAAGGATGTATCTTGAAATTTTAAAGGAAGGGGGAAATTTTATCTTTCTCAAATGAATGTTCAACCATATATACAAGTGAAGATTAATGAAGCACATAAGAAATATTTAGAGCTAAAAAACAACATGAGAAATGTTCCTGAACTCATCTTTGATTGTGATGGAATTATAAGGTTTAGGAATCAGGTTTGTATTCATCTCAAACTAGAATTAATGAAGGAGTTATGAGAAGATGCTCATAGTTCTTCAATCTTTATTCACCCTGGAAGAATAATGATGTACATGGACCTAAAAGAGAATTTCTGGTGGGATAGAATGAAAAGAGATGTTTCTGAATATGTATCTTGATGCTTGGTTTGTCTGCAAGTTGATGTTGAGAGACAGAAGTCTAAGGGGATGTTACAACCAATACCCATACCAGAATGGAAATAGAAAACATAACTATAGACTTTTTCATTGGACTTCTCAAATCATCTAAAGGTTATAATGCTATATGGGTTGTAATTGACCACCTTATGAAGTCAACATACATCATTTATATTAGATAACATTTCTCCCTTGATCATCTTACTATGATTTATGTAAATGAAGTGCTAAGATTGCATGGATTACCACCTTCCATTATATCTGATCGGGATATGAGGTTTACCTCGAAGTTCTATTAAATCCTTTTGTAGGCCCTGGATACAGAGTTAAGTTTCACCACTTCTTATCGTCCTTAGATATATGGTCAGTCTGAGAGGAAAATTCAAACCCTAGAATAAATTTTGAGAGCTTGATCTATGGATTTCAATGTTTATTGGGATCAACATCTACCGTTGGTGTATTTTTCTTACTACAACATCTTTCACTTCATTATTCAGATGGATCCTTATGAAGCCCTCTATGGAAATATGTTATGAAATCCAACTTTCTAGGATGAAGTTGGCGAATGAATGCTGTTAGGACCTGGTCTTAATGATGAAATGGTAGAAAATGTCATATCTATTCAACAACACATAAGAGCATCTTAGAGTTGAAAAAAATGTTATGATGACAACCAAAGAAGAAACCTAGATTTTTTGTGGGTGACTAGGTGTTTCAATAAATATCTTCTTAGAATAGAGTAATGATATTTGGAAATAATGGCAAGATGGTCCCTATGTATATCGGTCCTTTTGAAATTCTAGATTGTATTGGTAAGGTAGCTTACTAATTGGCACTTCCACTGAATCTTTCTCATGCTCATGATGTGTTCCATGTATCTCTCATGAGAAAGTACATACCTGATCCTTCACATGTACTAAACATATAAGTCATACCATTGGAGCAAGATCATTTTTATGAACACCAATAGAGATTCTGGATCATAGTGAAAAAGTCATGTGAAACAAGACCACTCATTTGGTTAATGTTTTTTTGGCAGAACCACCAATTTGAGGAAGCTACGTAGAAACTTGTGGATATACTAAGGGATATATATCCTCATCTATTTGTATCTAAATTATGAATTTTGAGGGAAAAATACAGTTCAAGGGGGTTGAAATGTAACACCCGGATGTTTTTATGAAATATTTTCTCTAAATAATTTTAATTCTTATATAGCCTGCATTGCACGCAATCGTGAGTTTACAAGAACCACAAAATTATCTTAGTATAAAATGAACATTTTAACTATTCCATTAGGTTTGAGGGAATAAATATAACAAACTTATGAAAATATATGGTGAAGTCCTTCTATCCAATTATTTAGGAAAAATATAAATCAATTATATATTTTTATTTTTGTATTAATAAATTGAGTGTATTACAATTAGTAAATGAAAATAAAGAAATATATATGTTATATACTTAATAAAATATTTTTTATATTCATCTAATAGATATTTTTATCATAGGTTATGAATAAAGCCTATTTAATGTATAAAAACATATATTTTTAAATGGTAATTTTACGACCTTTTACTTTGAATGAATTTTTTTATTATTCTCATAACTTTCATATTATGATGAATAGAAAAAATACACTAAATTTTAATTGAAAACAACTTTTTTCATCGTAATAATTTATATAGTTAAATTATAATATTTAATGGTTTTAAATTATAAATAGAATATATTTTTATCATTCAATATAATTTATTTCATTAGCATTAATTTTACATTGAATTCAGATGTAAAAACATTTCAATCATTTTCAATGTTTTAACTTATAAAAACTCATTCTCACTTTCCGACAATATGGAATAATTTTAAATTAATTACTGCAACATATATGTTTTTAATTTTAAAAATTGAATCCCGTATTTTGAATTAGTAAGTCAAAATTATGTAAATAGATTTATTTTATTGGTGGACATTATGAATAGTAATTCCAGTAATTTTTATTAATATGGTAAAAGGGAAAATCAGGTAATTATGGGTAATAATACTATTATAAAATTACCCTCACACTTTTATTAATATCATTGGATGATTGTGTTTCAACATAAATCATATTTGGGTCAAAATGGTGTCCTTTAGAAGCCACTTGGATGAGATTATGATATTTAATTTATTTTATTTAAGGAAAAATTTAAATATGCCTTACTCAAATTTTAATAAATATATCATGTTTTAATATAATGATATACAGAATATAAATTCAATTATAAATACTCTTTTGAAATCTGAAATATTTTTCTTTATCATGGTAATGTATTTGTAAATTTTAGTAAATAAAATCTATATTAAAGGCGTACACTTTGATGATGTAAAAATTAATTAATTAATGAAAAATCAATAAAACATTTTTTATTAAAATTATTATAACCGTCAAAGTACCCAAACACTCACTTGACCAAATCTTATTGGTCAAGTATATCTCGACCATAACCTTCCAATGGTCGAGTTAGGGGAAATTTGGTTCCATATAAAAGGGATTGTGACACTTATATTATTTTATTAAAAGTGGTGTTGAAGTTGTCAAATGAGTAATTTAATAAGTATAACATTTTAAATGTTGGATTTT